>CM063106.1:10000000-11326428 GCA_031841125.1 Acanthococcus lagerstroemiae | reverse complement strand
TCATATTAGGTGTACCCCCCTCCCTTCGGAAAAATCCTGGCTACGCCACTGAAACAGAAACCCATATTACCCAACTGGAAAGCTCCCAATTTTGGGAGCAAAGTAACACGAAGTGTCTGTAAAATGTTTTTTCATTGAATTGATTGGGGAAAACAGAAACACGTGTCAAAAATTCTCAACAGATTTTCCAATTGAAACCAAAAGTCAAGCCTTGGAGGAGAACTCTACCCTTGCAGTGAGAGAAATTTATGGTAAAAAGCTCTAATGTTCAATCATTTCACGCATTATTTCACTGAAAATTCTGGTAAATTTTACCAGATTCTGTTGGCCATTACTCTAATTCTATTATTAAATTAAAGATAGAATTATGTGACTGTTACTGGAATGTGGAATCTAATGAAATTTTGTTGAAGAGTTTGTGAATTCGCTAACCATGAGAGTCTTCCCAGTATTTTAGTAATTTTTAAGATAAAATTTCTTTTAGTGTGTCTCATACTAATGTCGGAAAAGCAAATCCATTCAGTTACTTTCAGCGTTCAATTATTTTAGTGGCTTTTTCGGCAAATACGTGCGTAGTAATATACTTACATCTACGTATTTCGATTCTGAGAATTGAAGTAGGGATGCAAGTAGTATAAATTACTGATCTCGCAAGATCAACCACCCATCCTGAGTTTTTGAGGGGTCCCGGGCAAAATAAAGCTGGACGCTGCATTTTATATTGTTTTTTGTAAGGTCAAAAATACAGTATTTTTGCGGAAAAAATCTTACTTTTTCCCAATGACTTCAAAAATGCGTTTTCATTGTGGGGGTATTATACCATCGGTCTGGAGGCTAACTGCCCTAGTTACTCCTTCCACGATGCAAGCCTGCAAAAGAGAACTCGGAAAGAGTATCAGTACGGTACATATATACAGCCACACTGGAGACACTAGACATAAATTGACATTTTAATGTCTGCTGTGGCACATAAACGGAAAACACGTTACTTTTTGAGTGTTACTTGGAGCAGCATTACTTTGGAGCTTTGCTTTGGAGCATCACGAAAAAAACAGCCGATCGAGAGCTTTGATATACAAACAAGAAAAGTGTTACTTCTGAGGCGAGAATCAAATTCAGTGGTTGACATTTCCGCATGAAAATATATTTTTCTCCCAGCCATGGGTATACTTGAGCGAAAACTGTAACGCTCCCCCGACACAAATTCACTGGTTCATATTTCCCTGGAAATTATTTTTCTTCCAGCCGTGGGTATATTTCAGCGAAACCCGTTACGCTCTCCCCGACATATACTCCCCCCGAACCCTGTGCTAGTTCTAGCGTATCGTAATAAGATGTATTTGTTCGCCGCTCGTCGTTTATCGTTGTAATTTTGTCGCATGTAAATCGTACGAATCGAAGAAGTCGGGGACAATTATAATCGATTACTGATAGTCGATATTGAAATCAAGACATGAAAATGCTCTCCCGTGGTTGCAGATCCAAAGTTCATAAATGGACGCTGTATTCAGCGTATAATGACATAGCGTTTACTGATAAGCTTTTTTCAATGTGAGTACACATTTTTGAATCGGGAGCCCAATTTTGAAAAATTCTACTTTTTACGCTCTTTCCAACGATACTAATAACTCATTTTGTTTACTAATGTTGGTTGGTTCCCTTACGCTGAATATAGCGTCTAATACGGCGTTCCTTTTTCAAGACCAATTAATTGCATCAATATAATCTTGTAAATTCACGACGAATCGCGCAACACATCCTTATACTGTACGTCGATGTAAGCAAAGAAGCCTCAGATGCCACGAACTCAGTGCACCGAACACTTTAGGCAAGAAATGCCCATAGAATTTTTTTCAAAGAAAATTATGAGCGCGAATCGAACTTACTATGTAAAAATATCGCGCTCCTCTATTTTCGTACTTATGGGAAGAAATTATTATTAGAATTCGCTTCAAATTTTCTTTTTAATTTTACGGATTCATTATTATACTTTTTGAATCGAGTATACGAAGAGAGAAGAGAATAAAACAGGAGGTCTTATTACACAAAACTAGACGGGATCCGCGCTGATGCCAGCTAGCCAAGCGTGTTTCGGAATTCGGAATCGATTTCAGGTTTTCTTTTTATAACGTGGCGCTATCTGTGACGCTATTCGTCAGTTAACGAGAGGTATTTTCATCGCCAATGAAAATGAAAGAGTATCACGGGTGCGCTCGTCCGCTGGCATCCATATCTTCGTTTCATAATCGTGAGGAAACGAAGTATTTTGTGGAATGAGTTGTGAAGAATTGCCTCAGACTGACATGATTATGAATAAAGAGGAAAGCATGCTCGAACGTATGTGCACTCCAATATTCAAGTCGTTTTGCTTTTTTTAGCTGTTAGAGCCGCACGTAAAAATATGAGAGGTTGAAGTTGTCTTACTCTTTTTAACCGTTTTGAAGCTTGCACGTAAAAATATTGAATTCGGCAGCGCAGTATGTTAGCTTAGTAATCAACGTCGGTCTGGCCAAACTTTAAGCTTTCGGTGGGCAAGTCACAAGGATCCCTCTGTTTTGACCGGAAAATGTATTAATTGTTAAGCTCGGTGGGCCTATTTTAAAGACCTACTTATCGTAAAATCTCGAATATAATACGCGTCTTGTATAATACGCACCCCAAATTTTTGAACCAAAATCTCGAGAAAATGGAATTATCGAATATAATACGCACCTATATAGTTCGAGACACTAATTCATATAAAAAATTCAAAATCGCACGGTAAAATTACAGGAAAAATAAAATAGAGGAACTAATTGTCGTAAGTATTGTCTTCGATCATTGCTATTTTCGCTCATTAATTTCTCAGCCACGGAAATGTCCGGACCATCGTAATATAATCCAGTATCATCGTCGTCATTCTCATCCTCACCCTCATCAGAAGAATTGGTCCATAATATTTCATCCTCTATGTGCCATCAAGGTTATTTGAAATCATAAGTACACAGAACAATCGATAGCGCCGAATGAATTTTACTCTTTTTTTTTGCCGCGTATAATATGCATCACCCCCACTTTTTAGACCTGGGTTTTCAGGAAAAAAGTGCGTATTATATTCGAGATTTTACGGTATTCAAAATTGTTTGCACAGAGAAAAATTTTATAATGATGTATGTACTAGAATTCTAATAAGTCACTGACATTCAGCGATTTCACGCACTTTCTAGCCGCAATTCATAGTAATTTTTGCTACACTCTGGTAACAATTTGCGGTATAATTTCATCAAAATTTTCAGGGACGTACCGATAGGAGGGGGGAGCTTCCCTCCCCTGCTTCCGTAGGAAATTTTTGCTTAGCAGTTGAGAAAATTTATCATTTCAGTCAGCCGAAGTTGGGAAATTTCGATAAAGCAAGTCAAAAGCTTTATTTTGCTTTGACACTTGGGAATTTTGAATTGAATCAGTTGGGACGTTCACACTCTCCCCCCTCCCCCCCCCCGGAAAAACTCTTCGGTACGTCCCTGAAAATTTTGCGGAATCATATAGTAAGTGTTGACAATATCTAGTAAACACTAATTTGCAGCATGTCCGGCATCAAGTGTGGTGCTCTGCACCACACAAAAAAAAGAAGAAAAAAAAACCTGCAATAAAGTCGTCAACTGACATCGCACCTTTACGCTGTACCCCGGACAGAGCGCGTTTTCATTTTCATCTTTAATTTGTTTATAGTTTTCGTTCTTTTAATCAAAAATGCTTAAAATGGAAACGCGCTTTATGTAGTACAGCGTGAATGTGCGAGCTATAAAATATTGGCTTTTTGTATGCAGCTGTAATTTTAATTGGGTGCCATTTAATCGCCCACCAGGAAAAATACTAATTCAGAGCAAAAAAAAAAAATGTCGGCACGCATGAAGAATATTTCTGCACATAAATTTTATAAAATTCCATCATTATACTGCGCTCCATTGCGAGTTGCGTTTTTCTTAGCTTGTCGAGCTGTGCGCTAGTAAGCGCACAGGTCTGAGAGCCGTAGGTTATTGACGGTAATGTACAACTTTCTAATATTTTAATCTTTGACTTTGTCGATATTCTGCTTTTATAGATGTAATTTAGCGCCCAAAAATTTTTCCACCCTTGTGACGTTCTTCTTGCGAGTTCTTTGTTCAGACGATTCTCTATAGACACTGTTTGCTCCAGATATAAGGTCTCTTCGATGGTTTTCACCTCTTTTCCTCCTATATAAATTTTTCCTTGGCTTTTCGTGTTCGATAGTAACGTCGTTTTTTCAGTGCCATTTAATCGCCCACCAGGAAAAATACTAATTCAGAGCAAAAAAAAAGTCGGCACGCATGAAGAATATTTCTGCGCATAAATTTTATAAAATATCACATCACACTAAGAAAATTGCACGGCTGAAATAATAAATTCACGGCATAATTAAATTATCACGACATGAAATAATTTCTCGCACGTTTGATAAATGAACCTAAAAATGATAAACGTGGTGCCCGAATTTAATCGAAGCCTGAATGAATATACTGCTGGTTGACTTTCAAAAATCTTTTGATTCGATTTCGTGCCCAGTACTGTGGGAGGCTCTCTGGAAACAAGGGGTTCCAAGGAAGTTTATAAGAATAATATAGAAGAAATGTACAGAAATTCAAAGGGGAGGGTACGTCTGGATAAAATGAGACAATACTCCGAAATCAAAAGAGGTGTAAAACAGGGAGACCCTCTATCCCAAAATCCTTTCAACTGCCTACTGGAGGAAATCTTCGGAGGAGGTTGAAAATAGACGGAGTCTGGCTCAACAACTTGCGGTTCACGGATGGCGTCGCCTTAATAGCACAGGCAGTGGCATAACGTCGGGGAGGGGCACCCCACAATATTTTTACATTAAGTTATAATAAGGAATATCCTTTTTTATCTACCTCGGTAATAATTCAAGCTAAATTATCTCTAGTGGACTGCCCCCCCCCCTCCAATCATGTTGAGCACGCTACGCCTCTGAGCACAGGATAGAGAGGAACTCCAATTAATGGCCAGAGAACTGGATCAAGAGGGCGACATCGAACTGAATTGTGCATACGCTCGAAATGACGGGCCCGTGAACATATTATGACGTGTACATTGATAAAACATGTCGAAGGCTTATGCGATGGAACTTCGGTACCTAGAAAGCCTAGTAAGCGAGGGTATACTTACTAAATCTTTTGTATAAGCGCAAAAAGGGGGGAAACGATAAAAATTGGCACTTTGAATGTAAGAACTCTAAAACCCAGGAAAATTTAATGGAACTCGGAGAAGCGTTTTTGGAATCAAATTTAATCGTATTAGGTCTGTCGGAACTCCTCAGGGAAGGGGAAAAGATAATAATAACAAAAAAGAGAAATCGTTTTTTTACCACATTGGAAATAAAGGAGAGCTAGGGGGTGTGGGATTCCTTGTTAGAACAGAATTTAAAGACAAGATAAGAGAAATACGAGGAGTATCAGATATAATAGCCATTATGAAAATAGAAACGAATAAAACTCAATTAATATGCATCCAGGTATATGCCCCCACATCTACAGCGGAAGAAGAACAAATACACGTATAGAAAAATTTTATGAAGAGGTAGAAGATGCTATTAAAGAGGGAAACACGAAAAAAGCAAACCTGATACTAATGGGAGATTGGAATAGCCAAATAGGACGAAGACAAAAAGGGGAGGAATACATTGGGGAACTTTGGATATGGGAAATGCAACGAGAGGGGATGGAAAATGATGAGATTCTGCTAAGAATATAACTTGAAAATAATAAATAGCTTTTTCAAGGAAAGAGCGTAAAAGGTGGTCATGAATTTCTCCCAACTATGTATACAGAACACTGATAGACTGCATTCTTATTCCAAGAAATACTCCTAATACCATACTCCAAGACTTCAACATAGATAATCCAAAAGGAGAAAAGATCTACGGTAGGGGGGAAATGCATAAACGGTGTGATTACAACGTTTTACAAGGAGCTCTGTATACGATGATACAACCAAAAAAAAAAAAAAAATTAGCTATAAAAGACTTGAAACCAAACAAAAGCCCAGGACATGATGGAATTACAAACGAGCACATCAAACAAGGGGGTGAAAATTTAGCGGCAACCGTAACAAAATTACTTAACACAATCCTTAAAACTGAAAAATGGAAACTCTCCAACATAATAATCCTATTTAAGAAAGGCAACCGTCATAGAATAGAAAACTATCGTCCCATAACCCTAAGCCCTACTATAGCAAAAATCAAGGGTCCTTGAAAAAAGACTACAGCCCATACTAGTCAAGCAACAAGCAATAGAACAAGTATATAGGGTTCAGAAGATCCTTCTTAACACTTGACCACCTACACGTTATGAATCAAATGACTGAATACGAAAAACCGCATTCAATCGAAACTTTTGTAAGTCATAAAATCTAGAATCAAAACCTAGTAACAGGCCCATAATCAGACTGAATCTTCAGAGGGGGGGGGGGCAAACTACAGACTAGAGAGGGTAAGATTTTCTTCTAATTGTAATTTTTCTCCTTCTCCCTCCCCTCAACAAAAAAACAAACTCATTTCGAATACTAGCAGTGTTGCTAATTAGAAATGAAAAAACTGCAAACATTTTTCCACATACCTATAACTTTAAAATTTTGCATGAGTGTTCTTTTTTTCTTCTGAGATTTTTATTTAAAATTAGGACAGTTGTACACGAAAAATGCTCAAAGATGAAAATATCATGTCTATATGTATTTTGATGTTCTAAGTACGAAACCGCCCTTGAAAAATCTTCTCGACATCGAGAAACTTCTAAAAAGTAAAAAAAAAGTGTTGAAAACAGTAATTCTTCATATTTGTAACTTATCTTATTTTATGTTTATGACTTTTAAATGGGTTTAATAATTATGAGGAATTTTCCAAAATATCAGAATAAAGCAGCGATTTGGGAGGAAAAATAAATTTTCAATATTTTTGCCGTTTTCAGCTCGATCTCTCAGCTGGGGTAACTTACACATTTTTTCATGTTTTTGTAGCTCGCGCTCCACCAGGTTGAAAATGAAGGTAACGGTATTCATGTTTGGTATTACTAGAAAGAGAAAGATTCAAGGAATATATTGATTTAAAAATGAGTACACTTCCATGCGACCGGGAACAGTTACGAGCCTCTGAGAAAAGTGTGAAAAATTATACCACGATGGAGGAACTTTACACATTTGTAAGAAATATACGCGTAAAATATGAAAAGAATTTATGTTTGACTGAAACAAAAGTTGAAATTGGTTATCTAATGAAAAATAGTCGAAAACGTGGGTTTTCACAGAAAGGCAGCGCTTCAGCCAGCAGCAAGTACTTCGTATTTGAAACGATGCAGTGCAAATATGTTAGCAGACTACTGTTGGATTTTGAAAAAGCAAAACTGATTCAGATTTGTATAAATGAGAAAAAAGTACCCACTAAAGCATCTTCTAACAAACCGCGTTTTAATAATTTTGTTACTGAACCTTTACTGTTCAAGTACAAAAAATATTTTAACTTTTGTTTTAATAACTGCTACTGTATAGGTTACAGTATGCCATTCTGACCTTTTTCAATGTTTTTCAAAATTTCAATGTAAAATGAAGAAAAATTCCGAAATGCTATCCAAAAATGGTTCATGACATTGAATTCAGCGTACAAAACAGTTTAAGAATCGTATATGTTTAACATAGGTAATGTTGACTGGTTACCAAGAACGAGCATTTGTTAAATGCTTTTTGGTAAGGATTATTGTTTCACAGCAATTGCTTATATCTGAATTTCTCAAATCTTCTGGAAATTATTCGTTTCTGAACCAATTCACTGGAAAATTGTTTGTGTAAGTATCAGAGAGTACAACAGCATTAAAAAAAACAACAATTTTTGATGAGGTTCTTAGTTGCTTTTCAGTAGATTGAAAAGTATACAATTCAGGAATTTTTTTCATGTCTTTCGAAACTTACACATAAAATTGAGAAAAATCCTGATGTGCTTGGGAAAAACGGTATGTGGCATTGAATTCAGCGTTAAAAACACTTCCAGATTCGCATATTTTTATCTTTGAGGGAAAAAAAGGCAAAATTTTGCAGAACAGTGTTATCAACTTTCCCACCTCTTCTACTCAACTTACAATCGATTCAGCGCTCCAGTTCAGTCAAATTTCTTGGCCTCTATCTTGACGCTCGCCTCTCCTGGTTACCTCATATAAAACACACTAAAAGCATAATGTATGCGCTCACTCAGTGTTCTGAAGTGCCTCTCACACCTTTCCAAAGGATGTAGTAGAGGATTACTCATTCGATTATACCAGACTCTGATCCGATCTATCATGGATTACGGATCACCTCTTGCCCCTCCCTCATACTTAAAACTTTTTGACGCTGTTCAAAATGCGGGTTTACGTATCGCCATTCACGCCTTTCGCACCAGCCCAGTTTTGAGTGAGTGTGCCGATGCTGAAATTGCTGCTCTCTCTTACCGTCGAACACAACTCACAGCCAAACTTTTCGTTACGATAGCACACAACCCTAATCTTCCTGCCTATGCGTATCTTTTTAACCCTACACCCCTGTTCCTAAATCCTCACTGCACTTACGTTCACACTTAAAAGGGACAGTGTCCCGTACCTTTTCCTACAGTTCACTAGCAACAATCCATACATCACCGCCACCTTGGTTGCTGAACCTTCCTCCATATACAATTTTGAACTTACAGAATTACCTAATAAATCTGCACCCCAAGTTTATCGGACACATTTGCAAGAAATTCTGGACCGCTTTCTTGACCGGCGTATCCTATGCTTCACAGATGGCTCAAAGTACAACCGACGCACCACTTACGTCTACTCAATAGATAGTCTACTACACTCCTTCCAACTGAAAAACTCAGCTTCCATTTACACAGCTGAACTCCATGCTATCCTACAGTGCCTCGTCACGATCTCCTCGCTCGAAGACCCACCTGCCCCCACCCATTATCTGGTCCTCTCAGATTCACTTTCCGTTGAGGTCTATTTCTGATCACCTTTCAACGCACGCTCTCGTCCAACGCATCCATCTCATTCTCCATCTCATTTCCTTCACCACCAAGAGCATTTCACTCATCTGGATCCCAAGCCATATTGGTGGCAGTTGCTCGAGCAGCACAGTAAGGTATACAGCTCCTATATATCACTCGCCACCTCCCTATCTCAACAGAGCTCACTTCCGCCATTCGCCAGTCCATTTTGCGTAAGTGGTTCGAAGAGTGGCGGCATCAAGCCTCTCGGCACAAGCTCGCACAAATCAAGCTTACCTCGGTCCCCTAGTCAACGTCCCAACGTTCCTCCGCAAGGAAGTAATAATCACCCGCCTATAAGGAATGGGCATACACGCCTCATACATACGCATCTTCTCACTAACCTTTATCCCCTTAACTGCCCACACTGTGAAGATGAAGACCCTCTCACCGTGGACCACCTCTTCTCATGTCCCTCCCTCGCCTGCCTTTGTAACTCTCGCCACGTCCCCCATAGTCGAATGTTGGCCCTCTCCAACTCCCACAAGCACATAAACAACACCCTCACCTACCTTTTCGCTACTGGATACCTCTGCGACATATAGACAACAACCTATTCCGAGCCCACAGCCTGAGAGGTAGCTCTGTGGCTCAATAATAATATGTAAAATAAAAAAATTATTTTTTGATAAGAAATGGCCTTGGAGTTAAGAGCTTTATTTCTCCTGTGAGACGTCTAAAAAAATGGATTTTCCAGGGAGGGGGGAGCAAAAAGCGCAGCCAGGGGGCGTTGTCCCTACCCTTCCCCTGGTTACGGGCCTGCCCGGTAAGTCCTTATAAATAACACTACTGAACAACTATTTTGCACAATGCATTTCG
Source organism: Acanthococcus lagerstroemiae (assembly GCA_031841125.1). Lineage (NCBI taxonomy): Eukaryota > Metazoa > Arthropoda > Insecta > Hemiptera > Eriococcidae > Acanthococcus > Acanthococcus lagerstroemiae. The sequence continues at coordinate 11,316,539 of CM063106.1, read as the reverse complement.
ACAGGTGATTTTGAGGTACTTTTTAACGCTGAACACGATACTGCGACCCATTTTTCCCTATCACGTTACAATTCGGAGGTCTAAATTACTGAAATTCGTTTCCATTTTGTTTTTGCACTGGAATAAGCGGTACCACTGACTGATATTATCAGTGTTATCAGACCACAATAACAGAAAACAAACAGACGGAATACACACCACTACACACGACCGCAACACACAACAACACGAATCAGTATGACCACATTCAGTTCCTAAACCTCTTTTTGAACACATTTAGTTGAATTTTTTATAGTTTTTGATCAGAAAAACTAGACGTGATAGAGAAAAACGGCCGACGGCACTGTATTCAGCGTTGAAAAGTACTCAAAAATCACCTCCTTAAATGCGTTGTGCAAACAAAAAATTTCATTTTGTTCATTAGTGTAATGAAAAAAACCAATGAATATACTTTCTAGTGGCGTAGCTAGGAGGGAGGTTTGGACCCGTTTGCGAATTCTTCAAATAATAGCTTTTCTAATTTTAGCACCTCTCTCTAACATCCTCCTCCTTCCCGAATTTTGGAGTATGACCAGACCCCCACCCCCACCCCCATCCGTTGAACACCACGCTGGCTGATACTTCTGGACGTCATAACATTTTTTAGAGCATATACAAAACAGTGTAATGACATCACGGAAATAAAAATACCTACCTTTTCTCCTAAAAGTCGGTACAACTAAATTGTGAAAATTATATGTCTCCCGAAAAATTTTGGATTCTGGACGAATTTCGAAAGAACATCTCGATAAGCAGCCTAACTCTTAAACTCATTTTCAGCAGCATTTAAACGAATTAACGCAAGCTCACTATGCGGTTTGTGCTGGCCGGAGATGAATCGGCTTAACTTAGACAGAATTTAGGGTGTGGCAAGTTATATTAGGACTGAAGCGTAAAACCACTACAGCGGAAGGTCGGCTATCAGCTATCAGCACTGTATACGTAATCGCAGTCGTTCCCGGAAGTATTTTTTGAAATGCTTTGATACGTGTACATTGCTTAATATTTTGCCTATATCACACATTTCGTTGTAATTCAACCAAAAATTAGATAGAAAAGTGTTCCTAACATCGAATAATAGCAGCTCTTTGAAAAATTATTATAACGCAGTTGTCACACGAGGTAGAAATTGAATCTGTGCGACTTGGAGCTAAGTCCATAGTTTTTCTCGAAAATGAGATTTTGGTATCATTGGAACAGTGGCGTAGCCAGACTTTGTATGAGTGGGGGGGGAGGGTCTTCACTTTTACAACATTACAGGTGTAATACTTACTATTGCCAGAATAAATTTTAATTTTTTCACATTTTCAGCTAATGCCGAGAGGTCAGCCCCCCTCGTGGCTACGCCCCTGCATTGGAAAAGTAATTTCATGCTAGGGGAGACGGACGTATCTTGGAACAGTTATCAGTTTTAATTTTTTTGTGAATTTCAGTTTCATCAAATTTTACAAGTTTTTACATTTTTGAATAGTACTAGCATTTCCGCACATTTCTACATAAAAAGTTTTGAAAATGCCCCACCACAATCCTCAAAATAAATTTTTTTTTAAATGTGAAAATTTTGTTCCAAGGTACGTCCATGGGTCATACCTTAGAACATCGCTGGACGTACCTTGGAACACCTGTTTGAAAATTCAAAAAAATGCAGAAAATGCAAAAAAACACTTTATTAATAACGTAACTCATTGATATATATTATATATAATATAATAGAAACGTAATTCTAGAACAAAACAGAGAAAATAAATGGCACATAATCTTCGAAAAAACACAATAGTAGGTATACCTAGACTTACGTAACATTATTTTAGGAAAAAACGAAAGTAACAGGCACATAATCTTTGGAAAAAATACGATATTTGGTACCTATACCTAGACTTACACAATTCTGCACGTATCGCACACATAGAAACCCACCCCCTCATAATCCGTGCATGACGTATGAGCCCACAGTTGACACGGGTTGCACTGAATCCACTCTTCGTTGGATTTAGATTGAAGCTCAAAATCGCCGCCACAGATTAAACACGAGGTTGAGTCTGATGGATTTTCTTCAAACAGTTTTCGGCACGTCTGCTTCTTGGGCTTTTCCAGCATTTTCTTTCGAGGTTTCTTGGTTCTGGGCTGGGATTCATTTTTTTAAATAATTTTTTTAATCACTCTATCCTTTTTTGCTTTCTTCCTTGCTTCTTTTTCACATATAACCTTCTGTTTTGTTGTTTTCTTTTCTTTAAGTTCTTTAATAACTGGTGAACTGGTAAGTAAAGTCGACTTCATCTTACGTCTGTTGGTTTTCTTTTGTTTCCGCGGTGATGCCTTCGGAAATGGCATTACGTCTTCCGGACTTATAAGTGATGATTTACGGCGCTCGTTTGGTAGTAGTTCTACTTCCAGCGATATTACAGATTGATCAGATTGATGAGGCTCATTTTCAGTAGCATGAGAACAACTAGGCAGCGAATTCTGAGCAGGAGTTATAATTTTGGGAAGAGATGTAGTAGGAGAGGAATCCAGAGGCGGTGAACTAGAATCTTGCAAAGTATTGTTACATGGTAGTGATCTATCGGTTACGAACGCGCTCATGAAATCGTCATCGGTGAATTTATTGGGGTCAAGTGGATATAATCCTGTAATAAATCAATGTTAACATACCTATTTGATGGCAATATTTATGAGTGGGAAAAAATGATCAGTTTATGTATACCTCTACCAGTACTTTTGAAGCCATTGATTATGTTATTTGCCGAAAAAGCATGCGGATATGCTACAGAAACCGCATCAGCCACATTATACACAGTAAAAGTTTTTCCAGGATGTGTAAAAAGATAATTGTCCACTTGCGAATTGTATGCATTCTTGAATGGGAAAAATACAGTCTTATCCAACGGTTGAAGGACATGTAAGGTATGAGGTGGCAAAGTTACAATATTGATACCTACCTATTAAAAATTTGAACATCGTTGTAATTAACCTACACAAAGTTATTTGAATGGTAGGTACCTATATGATATGGTTATTTATAATTACCTAGCTCTTTGGCTAACAGAGCATCATCTGGATCAATATGACTGTCGTGATTGTCAAAAACTAGCAAAATCGGATTACTTTTCGACGGCATAACGAAAGGAACAAAATGATTGAATAAATAATCGTGGAAAATCGCGCCATTTGACCAACCCGTTCTTGTAAAGCTGGCCTTTGTACCCGGAAAACATGTGGTTTCATTTAGGCAGTGATCTCGGTTCCGCAAACGAGGAAAAATAATAAGTGGTGGTACAATGCCTCCAGCCGCATTTATCGCAGAGATGATTGTGCACAATTCTCCTCTTTCTGCTGAGGTAGCTTTACCTGTTGGGGAATATTTTGAGTTAAGTAGGCATACTTGATGTAGGTGAATCAGGATTAAAACTTAAGTATACCTATACCAACTTGTTTTGCTCCTTTTGGAGCGATTATTTTTCCCGGATTTTGCACAGTGGTCACTCCAGTTTCATCCAGGTTGAACACCCTGTGAGCAGGAAACGGACCAAACTGACTCCAAACTTTCTTCAGATGCTCGAAGTATACATTGACGTTTTCTTTGTTGAAACTCGTCGTACAGCGACCCAGAGAAGTTGATTCCGGTTTTCTCATTGATATGCCATTTTTACCTGAATGTCATTTTAAGAAACGTTGAAGCCACATACGCCCTGTCTGCTCATTCTTTAACCAGCTTGAGTGGAATTTGCACTGATTTGCCCGAGCATACTTGAAGACAAATTTCCTGGCAATTTTAGTGGTAAGACCATAGTTCATATTCGCAATTTTTTTTAAGTAAATGACAAGGGCGTCTTCTTGTTCTTTTGTGAATACAGCTCGAGTTGCATTGGTTGCAGTGTATTGGTAGGAAGTACTCTGCTCATTCGTAGAATCGATATTTTCTACATTTTCACCTGGGTAATTTATAATAGGAGAAATTTATGAAAACACGTAGGTAGGTATGAGTTGTAGGTACTATTAACATTGGATTTAACTCACTTCCGTTTTTGAATTTCATAAAATGCCGATGTAGAGTCCCAAGTTTAACGCCATACTCATATGCCGCTTGCCGAAAATTCAATTTTTTTAAAAACACATGTACAGCTTGTTCTAAATTTTTTACATTGACAGGAGGACGTTTCACGCCGGTTTTACTCCTCGGCATCTATAAAATACGTAAATAATCATGAAATAGTGGGAAAAGTAATGAAATGTGTGTTCCAAGGTATGTCTCATACACTTGTTCCAAGGTATGTCCATCACTAATAACACACATTTCGTCAGATTCATGAAAAACAATAATGTCAATGGTCTGATTCAAAGCATAAGCAATTAGCCGAATACTTACTCTTTCGATTGATGTACAATGATTTATAAAAATATTCAATTATGCATCTTAATCTTGGAAAATTCAGAACCTTAAATTAACTATTTTTCACCTCGTTTTCACAAAAGCAGCAATAACTTTATCACTAAACTGCACACGGCTTCCAACATTCACATAACCTGGTCTTTTTGGATACTCTACATGGTAGTAAAAAACCCAACTGCAAGGATGTGCTAAATACCACTTATATTATGGTTGTTCCAAGGTACGTCCGGTTCCAAGGTACGTCCGTCTCCCCTACATCGAATAAAATACTGTAGTTAATGCTGTTTTCAATAATTTTCTCTTAAATTAAAAAAATTGAAGGTGACGTATCCAGTTCCTCTCAATAAATTTGGGCGATAAGGTGCTATATCCAATGTTTACAGTTTTACAATACAGTAGAATGCCGTATATCCGCATGAATTTGGACGGAGGGTTATGCGGATAACGATTTTTGAGGATAAGCGAACATAATATTCTATACAGCGATTACAAAAACGATACTCTGATAAAATCAAAAATTTACTATACAAATATAATAATGATCATCAGAAACATAAAAATTTTACAGCTTGTACTTGACAATGTTAATCACTATCACTATCTGGAAAGGTTACATCTCATACTCCTTGTGGTGTTGTCGATCTTGTTCTTTTTCCCGGTGCCTGGAGCAGGAATCAATAATTTTTTTCAGGTCTTCATCTAATCCCTGATAAAATGCTTCACACCGATAAAACACTTCCCGGGATAATTGAGCTCGATATTTCTCCGTACAGCATCAAGTTGATATTTATAGGGGGTACATTTGATGGTATGTGATCAAAGGAACCATCACTAGTCCAGGGGAATTAGCATTTTTGATGGAATTAATTACAGCACAGCTGAACTACGATTGTTTAGTACCTTCTTGGGAAAAGCTCCGTAATTTTACCCCTCCCCCGGTGTGAGCATCACCCTCCCCAGAGTCCAAAAAGTGCCCCCGGAAACAGTTTTTGGCTTGTATCGAGCTTAAAATTGAGTTATAGGTAAAAATATTCCTCACCAAAATTAAAGAGTGTAAAATTCTCAGCAAAAATAATATATATGTTTTTTTCGTGAATCCCATACCAACCAAGATAACTGGCGTTCAAGATCACACGAGCATGTAAATATGGAGTAACCTACAATGTACGCGGTATATGAACGCCGAACTCGTCACTTGCGAGAAGGGTTGAACGCTGTAATTTTAAATCCCTACACTAGTAGTCCAATAGATATGTACATTGTACCTGGAAAAAATTCCAAAGTTAATGGAACTTTTACATGTTGTTCGGGGGTTCTGTAGGATAACTCCGTCAAGTTTTCCACCCCACAGACCCTGTGCTAACTTGGGGAGGGCCGAAAAACCTCAAAATTTTCGGACTTTCTTCGGTTTTTCGCTCGTAACTTCTAAACTAAATGGTTTTCGATCAAAACGTTTATTTTTAAAGTTGTAGAGCATTAAATTTGCTACAATTTTGTATGCATAAACTCTCTTCTAAACCTAATATTAACCGAGATACAGCCGATCAAAGTTAGAGACATTTTCTCAAAATAGCAAAATTGGCCAAAAACGAAGGTTTTCAACTGCCATCAGTTCTATGGTAATTATGGTAGTGGTCTCAAATAAAGGTCATTTTTCATATCGATATTTATCGATATTTTTTTTTAAATATCGATAATTATTGATATTTTTTAAAAGGCTGACAATTTTTAAAAATGAGTTATGAAGCTAAAAATTGTGAATCTGAGTTCGCCTAATCTTCTATTATATAAATAGATTATTGAAGGATACAAGAACGAACAATGAAAACCGCAGTATTTTTCATTTTTCCCTGGTGTCGCGTGCTCGCGTCCTTTTCGTTTCTCGTTTCTTTCTTCTAAAGCAAACTGATAACAACATTATCAAAAATATCGATACATTAGAAAACCTATCGATATTTTCGATAATTTTTATATCGATATTTTATCGATAGTATCGATACACTTGAGACCACTAATTATGGTAATCACTCATCAATTTCGACATGCTGGAACACGGGGGCGGGGGAGGTCAGCTGACTAAGAGCCTGTTTTTGTGAAGCGTAGTTATTTCAATGTTATAGTGGCAGGTCATCACCCTACTGTAAATTTCTGTCAACCCATAATCCTGAACCTCATTAAACATAGATCAGGTAGTTGGAATCAATGAATAATAACCAAGAATTAATTGAAGACTATAATTGATATAAGAATAATGGTAGTATGTACAATAATACAAGTATAACTATACATTTTATGTATAAAAACTTCATGAGGCGCTGTTAACAATTTGGAGCGCTTGGGGGCTGCTGTACCATCCACCTCGTCGTCGTCGTCGTCGTCAATGTTGTTGGGGCCCATGGACATGTCTGGTGCAGGCGTAAGTGGGAGATTTTTCTCACTCTCGTCATCAGTATCGACTTTGTTGGTGTCAGGCTGAGGGCTGTTTTCGCATGCTGTGCCCACGCAGTGCTTGCATACTGTGGAGCACAACAGATCAGCCTTTTTACAGCTGCAGGCAGCGGTGGCGCAACCAGTTGTGCACTTGCAGCTGACGATGCGGAGCAGCTGTTCTGGGGTAGCATCCATTGTTGTGGTGATGGGAACCACACCTGTGAACATATGAATCACTCAATTAACACTGGTGACATTGTTACAAGAGTGAATAATAATGAGGGGGGTTTTAAGAATGAAAAATGTACTACTTCAGGATGATGAGGATAATAATATCCACCTTTTGTTGGGTAATCTTCCATCCCTAAGCAGATGGCAACTTCTCGTAGACCCCTTGGCTTCCTCCCATCCACATCTGGACTTGTTGGTAAGTCCTGAATGAATGGTACTTAACGGCATCTCTGGTTGGTAGCACTCTGGCAAGTCGCCGAAAATTTCATCTCTCTTGATGCGTTGGTGATTGTATACGTCGTATATGGGTAGGTACTTACCGTGTGATGAAGAGTGGACCCGTCAACTGACCCCTCCGCTCCCTTGCGGTTGATTCGAATTTATTTTCGTAAATTTCATCTCTCTCAAAGTATAGGTTACTAGTTGTGTTGTATATGGGATACTTACCGCGTGGTGATATCAGTATAGGTAAATGGGTAGGTTAGAAAAATATCCACAACCCAGACTCCGAGGAAACTATACATTCCTGACTCACACGAGTGTATTTTCGCGTATATATTAATAATAATTGGAATTTGGAATACGAAAAAGTTATCTATATAAATTCCTTCGTCCGTCTATTGGAAAAAGACCACGAACAGTAGTCAAAATACTGAGTGTTCGACCATATAGGTAAATGGGTAGGTTTGAAAAAGGTCCATAACCCAGTCTCCGGGGATATTACAATCCAGAGTGTCATAATAATTTACGTAAAATATTAATTATTTTAATTACAGAAATGAACTGGCAACGAATTAGCATCATTCTTGAAGATTGTCGTGGAGATTTAGAAAAAAAGGTGACAATCTCCATTATTTCATTTGAGCGAAAAGGGTTCGTATCCATTTTCTCTTTCTTTTTTCCCATTTTTTTCTTCTTTTTTTTTTTTTTTAAGAAAAGAGAATTTGACGTTTGTTGGGAATATATAACAATCTCACGCATGAAAGTTCATACAAAGACATACCACAATATCTTGTTGATCAATTCCACTTTTGTCAGTAAACTCATGACGTGAAAACTTCTTTTCCCTCTGTAGCAAAATTAGCTATTTTGGATATAGCTCCAAATCACACTGACCCGACGATATGTTATGTTCTCTAGACGTCCTCCTACATGATCAAACTCCATTTTGATCTACGGTGCCCGCTGGTAATAACTGAACCCATTTTTCTAAGGCGATTATCTCCCCTTCCAAAAATATTTTGAACGGATTTTGTGACGTGATGCTGAAGAAGTGTATTTTGTAACATTTTATGAGGTTGATTTTTTTTTGAGACATTCCATTTTTGGCAGTAACTAAAATGGGAAAACTCACTTCCTGGCGTTGTTGTTACCCACTGACGGCGAGAGCTAAGCGGGGGCCTCAAGGTAATAATTTAGTGTTTTTTTTTAAATTATTTTTTATATTTAGTTGGAAACTTGCCTCAGGTGGTCGTCCTTCAAAAAAAAAAATAATAATAATACTTAAATTTTGAAAATGATAAATAAACTTAGAAAAATGAATGTAAAACAAATTGCTACATAAAAAGGCTTTTCTGATATTTTTTAAATCGAGTACGGACCCTTAGAAAAAATGCGGGCCCGGTGCAAATACATTTTGGGTAAGGGTTTCGCCATCAATTTTATTACTCTTGCGAAGATTTTCATGGGAAAATTGATTGGCTTATGGTATTAAATAATAAAGCATGTCCATGTTAAAAAACTGTATGCAAAATAAATTGTGAAACAAAAAATACCTTCTTTTAATGGAAGATTAAAAGCAAAAAGTAAAAAAAAAAGAAGAAAATATAGCCCGTCCTGTAATCCCCACCAGTTTACACGAACTAGCTCGCGTAAAAAATTATTTACGAAAATTATTCCGATGACGTAAAGCTGTGCGGGTTGCGTTAGTATCCCTACCGGTGTAGTCTATTATCCTTGGTTTGTCGTCCTTTTTTCATCAAAATTGGTCAGATTTCGTCATGTTGGGCATCTGTTGTGTAAACATCAGTAAAAAAATACGCTTGATCAGAGGCGAAACTTGACTTAAAGTTTGGGGGGGGGGGGTGGAGAAGGAAAATTTGCCGACAAACATTTTCTTTTAACTAAAAATTTGCCGACAACATTTTCAAAAAATTTGAAAATTGCCCGATTTTTCAATCAAAATATTTTTAATTGAAAAAAAAAAAAATAAAAAAAAATAATAATAATAATAATAATAATAATAGTATCTAATAAACAAACAAATGTTCTTAGAAAATGAAAATTTCAAATAAACAGCTTCAAAATTTCCTGACTGCCTAATTATTGGAGGTGTTTCATCCCCCTCCCCCTCCCCATAGTTTCGTCTCTGCAAATGCAGATCGGAACCTTATCCTCCAAGCACTTACATTTGCGCACATAAGCATACCCTATTCTGGGAGGATAAGGTGGAAGAATGTTAGGAATACTTGAGAGGAACACACAACTTCTTTTACACATTGAGGTGGTCGTTGTTTACTCTTGGTGATCTTTTTTTCTGAATTTCCTCTAATTCTTCTCCTAAATTTATTCCAATAAAAATAAATCAAATCAAATATATATATATATTAAAAAAAAAAATACAAAGTTTCCTGTCGATTGGGTTAGGGGAATCCGTACCAGAAGTTCCCTTTCGTTCTTGTGGGAAAAATACATGGAGTTTTCACTTTTGTTTCAAACTAAATTTTCCTCCTTCGGGCCGTACATCGCTAATATCGACTACTCTTAACAGCAACCAAAAGGTGAAGTTTTTGACACATGTAGCAAAATTTTGGAAACTCGGATGTACGGCCCGATATATTCACCAGGACCAAAGACAGTAAATTAAACAACAGAACATTTGCTATCGGATTCAGCTTGTGACATTGGAAGATAAGTCTTTTACTTTTCGAATTTTAGATTGTAATAAAATGTTCAACTTTCTCAAATTTCAGGCTCTAGGTCAAACAGAGAATCTAGTAACAACAGATTTCGGGCTGCTCAAAGCGAAGGCGCACTGTAGTCGTTTACGAATGATTGAATGAGAAGTGACGAGGTGAATGAATAACTGAATTAGAGAATGAATGAATGACTGAGTGAATGAGTGAATCACTGAGTCACTGAGTAAGTGATTGAGTAACTGTGTGAATAACTGAATAAGTAAGCGAGTAACTGAGTGAATCTCTAAATAAGTAAACGAATGACTGAGTGAGTGAGTGAATCACTGACTCAGTGAGTGACGGAGTGACGAAGTGAACAGAATTCGGGCTGCTCAAAGTGGTGGTGCGGTGTAGTCGTTTACCTTGTAACCCTGATCAAGGGGAATATTACATTTACAGGCATACAAAGAAATCTCAAAATACATATTATGAAAACGAAAGCGTTTATCGAAAAAATGATTAGGACAAAATTTATAGTACATAAAATTTTCCTTCCATTAAGACCATTTTCATTTCAATTTGATGAATTTTCTAAAAGTATGTAGGGTTTCAATAGTTTCTTTTTTTCACGTGCCTAAAATTATAGAGGGCGACTCTTTCGCGCTGGCCGTCCGAATAGTCATTGGAATTTGAAATTCAACGTTTGCTACCGACTTTCAGATTTTCGAAATGTCTTCCACATTTCAGCTTTGTTTCAACCTTTCAAATAACGTTCGATACTCAGCTTGAAACCTTCTGCTTTTGACTGACTAATCTCTAACAGGGGTCCAGGGTACTCCATTTTCAGAAATGAAATTTGACTTTCAGTTTGGAAAGGTGGAGAAAAAAAATTTGCTGGCAAATATTTTTTGAACACTAAAAATTCGCCGACAAAATGTTTAAAAAATTAAAAATTTCCCAATTTTTTAATCGAAATATTTTCTTAGCTGAAAAAGAAAATAAATAAACAAACAAACATGCATAAAAAATGAAAATTCAAATGAAGAGTTTCAAAATTTGCCGAATGTCAAATTATTGGGAGAGTGGGAAAATGAACAGTCTTAAAATTTGCCGACTACCAAATTATTGGGGGGTGTTTCAACCCCCACACCCCCTATAGTTTCGCCTCTGCGCTTGAAGAAATTCAATGCAAAACCTCAAGCATTATTATCAAGAGAAAAATCGACTGTAAACAAATAACAACATTTTGTCCCAATTATTACGTTATAATAAGCTCTATAGCAACATAAATCATTAATTTAAAAGAAAAGAAGAAAAAAAGGTATGAAAAGTCATTTATCATTCCAGAAAGTGGATTCATACATCATACACAAGTTTGAAAGAACTCGAAATGGTATATACACTATGTACCTCGAGTATGGAAGGAGAGAAAGAACTCGTTTGACCGGTGGTGATCGTAAAATCAAATATAAGTTTTATTGTGAGTGGAAACGGCGAAAAGGGATTAATTAAAATTTGCGGTATCGCGCGGATGTATAGCGAGGGTAGGTATACACTCCACATGACGGCAAAAAAGGGTTGGTTCGCTTTGAGAGGGTCGTTTGGTAACTAATAAACAACGGATTAACAAAAAGTACTCTAAGCGAGGCGTTACATCGTAATTTACGTTCTTTTTATCGTTTTTTTTTCCTATTTTTAATTACCAGTCGCAAATTTCTTTCCGTCAGCAGCTGATTCGGTGTAAGGAGTGGCCCAACGAATGACAGAAACTCGGAGTGTGGAAGAAAGTCCTGCCGATGAAGGATTAAGGCGTTTATAAATAGCAGATAAACCGAGATACCGCACGTACATCGGAACCCGCATACACCCCTATCATTAGTTTGAATATTTTATGAGCTGATTCGATTCGCGTGCTCTTTGTTGTTTGACTAAGAACGTTAACGAAGAGAAAGTGGAAATTTAGTCGGATTCGCTTAACAGTTGAATTTCCTTATACAAATTCGCCCCCTCTGTGTGTGCTACCTAGACGTGGTGAGGGGGCTTAAAGAAAAACTGAAGGTACATAGGAGCAGGAAAACCCCGACAGATCAACCTGACGAAAGCAAAAGGAAACTACATCAGTATCCTTCCCTGGAGATGCGTCGCCGTTACAACAATTATGATGGCAACTCACAAAGTAAACAATTATTGTGCGGACGTAAAAAGTCTCCTATTCGGATGTCCGGGCGCAGACTACCTAGTGAGAAACTATCAGAATTGAGGAACGTGGAATTTAAGGACACCGAATGAGGTAGGCAAATTAAAAAACCTAATGAAAGCCTCCTTTCTGAAAAATGTACAAATTAAAACTACTGAGCAAACCAGGAAAAGATCCAATCCAACCAAACTCGTATAGACTAACAGCTCTCCTACCGAATTTAGGAAAATTTTACGAGAAAATAATACGATTAAAATTAGAAGAATAAGTCAAAATTAACAAAATTATACAAAAAGACCAATTCGGCTGTATAAAAAAGAAATCTTCTGAAATGGCAGTAAATATATACATTCAAAAAACAGAAGCAAATCAAGCCCAAAACAACACGAAAATGACTCTACTAATTAACATTCGTATCAGTGGTGCCTTTGACGCAATAAAATGGTCCTCCATACTGAAGTGCTTTAAAGAAAATAACATCCAGACAAACATTTTAAACATAATTAAAAATTATTCACAAGATAGGGAAATAAGATTCTGCAGAGATGAAAAAGTCAGGGGCGAAACTATGGGGGTGACGACCCCCCCCCCCCAATAATTTGGTAGTCTGCAAATTTGGACATTTTGGGAGAAAGTCGGCAAGAATCGGCAAATTTTAAAAATATTATTAAATCGGCAAATTTTGAAAATTTTATCCTATCGGCAAATTCAGAAAATGTTTGAATTCTTCAGAATTTCGCATTCATATATACACCTACAGATATTTGAGCGCAGAGTGTTAATGCTCATTTCGTTGTAAGGTACACTATGATATCCGTGTTGTTTGTTGATGAATTGTGAAGTGTCGTGTGCAGAGTCTACGACGAGTGTCATAGTCAGGGTGTCCATTCTTTGGAAAACCTGGAAAATCTGGAAAAGTCAAGGAATTTTGTCCGTCTGGAAAAGTCAGAGAAAAGTCAGGGAATTCTGGAACTTTTAGCATTTTTCACCTAAAAGTCAGGGAATTTTGTAAAAAAATCGACTGCGAATTTCTGTAGTATTTCAAACAGATTTTACCCATTTCTTATTTAAAAAAAATTTTCCTTCGCTTCGCTCAGGCAATTTTCTTATCTTTTTTCTTTCACAGGAGAAGGATGTGGGTAATACAACCTCCCCTTTCCTATCGCAGTAGTACAGAGTGTATTGGTGTGATGAAATTGTTTTCATGATATTCGTTTCGCGTCTACATCTTTCTATTGAGGCGGCTATACACTTAACGTATTCCGTATTTCGTGACTTCACGAACCATTTCACGAAAAATATGACTAAACGCGAACTAATCCATAAGCACATTCTCCCAATATCAATTGTTTCGTTTCGTGTTTTTATCTCATCCTGCTTGCGAGAATCTGAAAATCGGCACGAAAAGACAGGAAAATGAAAAAATATTCAGTCTAGTTCTTCTCCCCATGTAAAAAATTTTTTGAGAAAGTCGTAATGAAACGAAAATTTGAAAAACCAATGAATTCACTTTCTGGAACACCCTGCCATCGGGTTTTACTTCGGCTCCCTTCTCCTTCGCAAATGTAGATGAGGGTGAATGAAAGGGATATCCTAGATTTTGGGGAAAGAGTAACTAAGCCACGAAATTTGAAAAAAAAATCGAAAGACCGCATAATAATTACCATCGCGTTACGAAAGAGCCCATTGTTTTCAAATCAGGGTGTCTACAGGGTCAAGTGAGTCAAGTAAAAGTCAAATACTTAAAGAAAAAGTCAAGTCGTGAAGTAAAAGTCAAGTATTTTCTCAAAATTCTTCTATAGGTCAAGTAATGTTAATTATATGAATGACTAGGAACGATGAATGAACTAAAAAATAACAAAGCTAGAAGTAAAAACTTTTGTTCCAGTTTTCAATAATTGAGGAGCACACTTCCAAAGCGACCTAACTGCAAAATTATGATTTCTTGAGTTTTTGTTTTCAACACGCTGTAGGGGCATACTTTGCAAAAACAAGAACGACAAAGTTTTCTTAAAGATTAAACTTATTGATACCTCCGTTAAGAAATCGATTACCTACTCTACAGTTTTGCTTATAAAGTGTTTTGTTTGTTCTTCTCAAAACTAAAATTTTGCAGTTAGATCACTTTGGAAGTGAGCTCCTCAATTGCTAATTGATCTTCATTATTTGCGCCATATAGCATATCAGACTAATATTGCAGTTTTACGATTTACTGAACTGCTTGCATGTTCCTGCATAAGACGCGCGTTTTCGCAGTCCTATATAAAGTCAAATTTATAGGCAGGGACGTACTGAAGAGTTTATCCGAGAGGGAGGGAGGGAGGAATTGTGAAAGACCCAACTGACTCAACTCAAAATTTCCAAGTATCAAAGCATGAAAGCAAATTGGATTTTTTCAACTGTTGACTCAACTCAAAATTCCCAAATATCAAAGCCAAAAAGAAAAACTTTTGACTTGTTGGATTTTCCCAACTTCTCCACTCAATTCCCAAGGGTCAAAGCTAGCAAAAAAAAACAACAAAAAAAAACAACAACCTAATTTATTGGATTTTTCCACCTGATGACTCAACTCGAAATTCCCAAATATCAAAGGAAAGAAAAAACTTTTCTTTTGACTTGTTGGATTTTCCCAATTTCTCAACTGAATTCCTGTGTCAAAGTAAGCAAAAAAAAAAAAAAGGACTTTTGATGGACTTATTGACTTATTGGATTTTTCCAATTGATGCTGACTCAACTCGGAATTCCCAAATATCAAAGTAAAAAAAAAACCTTTTGACTTCTTGGATTTTGCCTACTTCTCCACTCAATTCCTCAGTGTCAATGCTAGCAACAAAAAAAAACTCGAAATTTCCAAGTATTAAAGCAAAGAAAAAACTTTTCCTTTGACTTGTTGGATTTTTCCAACTGATGCTGACTCAAACTCGGAATTCCCAAATATCAAAGTAAAAAAAAATCAGAAATGAAGACCATAGTGGGGGTGGGAGGGGGACGTGGTCCTAATAGGGGAGGGCACTCGGGGTGGAAGAGGGAGATCGGGGGAAACTAGGTGGAGGACTGGGTGATGATTGGAGGGATGAACGGAGGGTGCCATGTGGGGGAGAAGCTGTGGACGAAGAAGGCCATGAAGAGAGGGAGAGGGTAAAATGAAGAGATTAAGGCCCAGATGGTGGAGGTTGGTTGTGGTGGTTGATGATTGTAGAGGTCAAGAGGAAGTCCAAGGGAGAGTCCAAGGGAAAGGGCCTACCCGGATGTGCAGACGGAAAGGGTTCGCGGGGGGGGGGGGCACTGCGGAGGTAAAAAACAATGGGGTGGGTATTAAAGCCTCTGGTAGGAGATTATGGCCGTTGTGGGAGAGGAGTTTGTGGCTGAGGAGGGCTGCGACTGTTGAAGTGTGAACGTGGAGGCGGAGAGCGACCGTGGTGAATGAGGGGGTCGTGGTGGAGGAGGAGGCTCGTGGTGAAGAAAGGACTGCTGATAGAGGGGGAGCAAAAGAAGCGCAAAGCAAACCTCAACTCAGGAACAAAAGTTTTAGACCAAACACTGAGGACTGTGATGGTCGGACGTGACGCGAAGCGAGTGACGGCGGGTCGGCGGGGGGGGGGGACCGCGAAGCCCCCTAGTTATTCTAAATTTTAAAATGTTTCTGTGATATTAATTATTCTCTTCATCCCGTCTTTCTTTCTCGTTCAGCGTAATGATGATTTTTTTAATGGTGGTATCCTTGCTCAGGGGGATCAAGATACCTTTAGAGGGGGCTCAGCCCCACCTTGCCCCCCTGGCTACGGGGATAAGTAGAATTTCAATAGTTGTTATCAGAATCGGTAAAAATTACCAAAATTTCCAGTTGAACAGAGCGTGGAATCGCTGGAAGAAATGTAACCAGAATTCTGTAGAAGTTTGCTCAGCGTGTATGTTGAAAATTTCACACGTAGTTGAATAAAACTGGAAACTGAAAGCGTGTATTCTCGTTTACGGTGGTATCTACACGATACATGTAAACCTGCAACCGGTGTAAAACAATAGCTTGTGTTAGTGTAGTGCCCTGTAATGTTTATTGTACATTATACACAAATCCCATTACGCGTAGCTTGTACATGCCACATTGTATTTGCCTGTGTGACTTACGTAATAGGCCTATAGAAGTTAGTTACAGAGACCACACAGAAGGCTGTTATTGAATAACTGGCTGGGTACACGACGGTGTAGAAAGAATTTTTTATGGTTATTGGTATACGGTATATGTTTGGCTTGGCCGCGCACCATATTCGAGCATCCGAGGATGAAATAGAGCGAGTGAAGGGGGAAAATGAGCAGCCGACACGAGAAGGAAACGAACCCTCGCCTTAGTTCGAGAGCAGAGGACGTGTTGACTAAGTGACCCAAGAAAAGTTCTGATTAGTATCGTTCGCTTTTGCGTGATATTTGATTATGATACGTGATTGTCATTTGTTAACAGCTGACGGTGCTCACGTGTTATTCCGTTCCAGTTGTTGTGTGGCTAATGACCTATTAAAACGGATATTTTAAACGCGAACAACCGAATTTGTGGCTTTCTTTGGGTTAAACATGCGAAGGTGGTAATTAGGACTCCCCTTTGTACGAGTTAGCTGCAGGGACGAAAATAAGGGGGCATGGGGCAACTTGCCCCAAGCCTCCGCCGAAGTTGTGAAATTTTAGTAGATGGATCAAAAGTTGGGAAAATCCAATCAGTGGTGTAGCCAGAGGGGGGGGGGAAGAGCAAAGGGGACGAATGCCTTTCCCAAGGTACCTAAAATTGAATGTAAAATATGCAAAAATGAGCAAGTGCTCGCCTTTAAAACACGTTTTTTCGAAAAATTTCTGCTCAAGCAGTAATTTTACCTTCATTTTTTATAAAACAGTCCTCTAATATCGGCAATTTTTAAAAAATACCACATTTTTTGATTTTTTCTCCCTTGAAAATCTTATCCCCCCCCCTCCCTTTGGGAAAATCTTGGCTACGCCACTGAATCCAACTAGTCATAAGTTTTTTGGTTTTTTTTAGCCAGTACAAACAAATTTTGATACTTGGGAATTTTGACTTGAGTCAGTTGGGAATTTAACAATTTTTGCCCCTCCAGAAAAAACTCTCCGCTTCGTCCCTGGTTAGCTGCGTTCTTGGGCAGAATGATTTGTTGTCATTTTATCAGACCAGCATTTCATCTTTTGGGGTAGATGGGATGCGCGGGTGTCTTCAAGGACGAAGGTTTAGTTTATTCCAGGTTGAAGAAATTGCTCTCCCACAAGTGGACTGGAACCACCAACTTTGGAGTTTTAAATGGAAACGTATCAAGGAAAATATTGAAATAAAAAGTATTTCCAATCGTTAAATTCAAAATTATAATCAGATTTTTGATCCGTTTCCGATTTGGGCTCTAAATTCGACTATTTTCTCTTTTTGAGGAGCTATAGTTTGAATAAGGGTTTTGTAAAATTTTTGGTAAGATTCCAATTTGGGCCTCAGAATTTCAATTTATGTTATTCAAATGAACCAACTCAACTTTCCTGAAAAATTGAACTAGATATCAGAATAGGATTTTTTTGGGGTCGTTGAACTCAAAAGTCTTATCAAAGTTTTAATCTGACCCAGATTGGACTCTAAAATCCAAGTTTGAGTCCTTCAAAAGAGCCTATTTAACTTTGCTAAAAAAATTGACAGTGGATTGGAATAGAGGTCTTGTGGTTGCCGATTTCAAATCTGATTCAGCCCTCGGAATCCAAATTTGACTCATTCAAATCGGCAAAATTGATTCATTGTAAAAAACTAGACAAAATATCGAAACAATTATTATTGATAAATATTCTTAATAATATTAATATTGAAGATGGAAATAATAATCAAACTTTTAAGTTATTTATAATGATTTTTCTGTGTTTCGGGTTTAAATATTTGATCAAGTTTCCAATTCAGCCTCGACTGATGTTGTCCGAAAGAAAGGTATTTTGAATTGCCGATTTTAGAATTTCAAACAGATTTTGGATTCGACCTCGATTGGGCTCCAACATCCAGATTTGACTTCTTCAATTAGATCAGTTTGGCTTCGCCGAAAAAACTGAAGAAATTATTAAAGTATGTTGTTTATTTGTATGTGTCGTTGTCCTGGAAAATTAATCACATTTTTCATCTGGCCCTAATCTGAGCCTCGGCTTTGTTTTCCTTTTCTGTTATTTGAAAGGTCTAATTTGTTTTCAAATTGATTATACTATAACAAAACAACGTTTTAGGAATGAACATTCGACTGTCGAACTTATCCAGGAGCCAATATTGACAGTGATCATCTGTAATTGGCCATCTGGCTGTTGGGCAGCACTATAAACAGAAAAATAAAATAAAATAAAACTTAGTAGTAATGAAATGCAGGCTTAAATTGAAGAAACTTGGTAAAAAAAGAGAGGTAAAAAGATGAAATTTGAAAAAGTTGGAAAATATTAATATTAGAGGGAAATATGAAGAGGATATTGTATTAGGATTAGTGGCTGAAAAAACACAGAAGATTAAAAATGTGGAAGAAGAATGAGGTAAAATGGAGGAGGGAATATTGAAATCGTCAGAAGAAAATCTGAGTAAAACTAAGCGAGAAGAAATGAAACCATGGATGAAGGACAGTGCGGATCCAGGATTACACTTGGGGGGGGGGCTAAATGTTGGAGAAAAAAAGAGCAAACAAAATTTTAAGCATGAATGCATGATTGTTGATAAGTGATAATGTTGATTCATTGATAACGCGATATGTATTCATGAACTGTGCTGTATGAGCGCTACTGTCATTAAAAACATCGGTGGCTAAAATAAGTGGAAAAGCGAGTGAACATTTTTTTTTTTTGGGGGGGGGGCGCTATAGCCCCTTTAGCCCCCCCCCCCCTGGATCCAACACTGATGAAGGAGGGAATCCTCGGAAAGATGGATGAACGAAGAAAATATAAGATTGCAGAAGATAAGGAAGGTAGATTAGCTTATTAAAGGTTAAGGAATGAAATAAAGGGAGAATGTAAAAAGGCAAAGGAGGAATGGTTGAAAGAAAAAAAGTGATAAGATATGTAGACGAATTTGTGAATAAAGAACAAGCGGACTCGGCATATAGAAAAGTAAAAATGGAGTCTGGAGAAAGAAGGAAGAAAGCAAGTAATATAACAAACAGTGACGTGGCTAGGATTTTCCCAAAAGGGGAGGGGGAAATACGATTTTCAAGGGAGAAAAAGTCGAAAATTGAAGTATTTTTTTAAAAATCACCGATATTAGCAGACTATGTAAAAATATTGGAGGGGAACGTGCCCTCCCATGCCCCCCCCCCCCGACACTACACCAGTGATAACAAATAAGGAGGGAAAATCTATATACACAGCTGAAGGAAAAGGGAACGGTCAATCTCAAGTTATAAATTGCCAAAGGTGACCAACAGTAAAAATTTAACCACCCTGCCAAAATATACAGACGAACCAATACTAAAAACAACCAAATCCGACTGATCCCAAACAGAACAAATATGACTAATAACGTATCAAACGGTACCATTACCAACAACCAAATCTGGCCAAAAACTGACCAAACAGCAAACCAAGATGACCTAAAAATTAATGTCACAGGTGTCAATAAGGGGGATTCGCCTTCTCAAATCCTCTGAATTCCCCCAAAAAAAGTGAAAACTTTATGCGAGCCACAGAATTTTCTGTACGTAGTCTTCCCATTCAAGGTCGGCTATTTGCACTTACACCAAAAATACAAACAACTCAAATGAAAGGCTGAAAATGAACTAATCTGATCGTAAAAAAGCTAAAACGAACCAATCTGATAAGAATCAATCAAAAAAGGACCAAGAATAATCTGAATGAAATTTGACTGAGCCCTCCAACTCGAACCATCAGCAACCATAAGAAATGATAAAGTCCAATCAAATACAATCAAGTCTAATACCTGTAATCAAAATTAACTGAAAAAAGAAGCAAAAAAGCAAGCTAAATGAAATATGACCGAACAGCTGACTGACCAAAACAAGTTGAACTGATAAGGGCCAACAGGAACGTCATGGGCCTAATCAGTATATGGGGGATGTGGGGTGGAAATAAATGAAAAATACGGACTCGGCTCAAAACTTTCTTATGCAAGCAGAAAAAAGCTCAACGACTTTCATACTTTGCTGACTGAAGTCGAAAATGCCGACTAACGTGCCGAAAAATGCCGGCTCGGTAAAAATATTTTGCATGTAAGCAGGAAGAAAAAAAATGAAAAATAGGAAAAATGTCAAGGACTTTTCTTTGTCTTTCCTGTTAATTGTCTAAAATGGCGACCACATCCCCATTTGAATGCATATAGGAATTGGTGGTCAAGGCTTTTGCTATCAAATCAAATTCATTTCAGCATTCTTGAATTCTTTGAATTCGTAGATTTCTTCTACAAATTATTGTCGTAATTCTTCATTTTCTTTTCCAGATTGGGACTGCAATTTTCTAAGAATCTTACTCAAATTCCCCACAGAAACATTTTGAAGACTCACTATATTGAGTTAGTTTTAATTTTATATTTCGTCGAATTATTGGAATTTCATTTTTTTTTTTTGTCTTAAATTAAATTTTTCTTAATTCATCAATGACTTTTATGAGGTGATTACAACTTTCCTTGGGTTAGGCAGAATTTTCATATTCGAGTTGGTAATTTAAAATCATGTCCGTATTTTGATCCCCCCCCCCTCACCCATCAAAATCGTAAACTTTGTGATTATTCTGTATGACAGTAACTTTTCGTGAATCTTGCCAGGTTTTTGTGAACTAATTGATTAAAAGCTCATGACATCAAATAAAATTGAAGTTTCAATTTTGTGATGCTGTAATATTTTTTTTGAAATTCTTACTGGTGCGTAACTGATCATTGTCTCTGTCTGTCTATACAATCATAAATGAATTTTATTTTACACAGTTCTTGCATTAGAATTGTTTCAAAGTTAGTGATGTCTAATAGTGCTCAGTTTTAAGTATTGTCAAATTTTTCATTTTTTAAAATTATTATTAGTCAAACTAAGGTACCGGCGGCTAATTACGCCACATTTTTTTTTCTTTTCAAAGTGAATATAAGGGGTCAAAATTCAACGTTTTCGAAATTTTCAATATGCCAGCAGATAGGTCAAACATTCTAGTTTCATATGCCTTTGTCAGATCTGTTTTCAGGTATTTCAAAAATTTTCTATACGTGATTAAGTGAGGCAAGGTCAGTTGGCGTAATTATCCCTCTACGACCTAAAAAAGACAAAAATAACCACCCAAACGTTGCGTCGATGAAGGATATGTATACAAAATAATGAAAAAATTTGAAGACAAAAATTCATGAATTAAAAATGGGCAATTATGGAGAGAAAAATATTTTTACTAGCGTACATTCAAAAAAATCAAGCTGGAAAAATCAAAAAAAGATTCATTTATGTAATCAAGTTAGGTATTAATTTGTAGAGCAGTCAGATGTCTTCTTTGCCAGATTCGAGGTCAATACATTCTTCGTATATGAATCTATTACCAACTAGATAAGACTGCATAAATTCAAAACTTTGTCTTCATGACAGAGAAACCAGTACCATGATTCTGTCAATGCTTTATCACGTTTCGAAGTTTTTTGTAGGCTTTTCAACTTTTTTCTTCGTCGGCTTTTCGGACAATTTCACTGATTTATTTTTTTGCGCGACGGATTTTTCACCTAAAATTCCCTTGAATTTTTATCTAAACCAATTTCTTTTGTTTAACCGATTTTCCAATAGAAATTGTCTCAGATTTTTTCTTGACCGGTTTCTTTGACGATGCCTCTGCGGCAACGGTGATTCCTTCGACGTATCTATTCATTTTAGACAATTTTTCAGCTAAAAGTTTCAAAAATTTCAATCTGACGATGTGTGGGGTAATTACCCGTCAAGGTAGAATAGGTAGTACAAAGGGAAGCCAAATATCGCTAGGATATTCGAAACGTACATAAAATTTCGAATCAAATGATATAGCATGTATCATACTTACTTTGCCGTGCTTCTCAGAATTATAATTATCCTTTTCCTGAAAATCAAGAAAACGTGACGAACATTTTACAATTGAAAATTCAGTTACTGACAACTCACTTCCAAAATATAGTAAACCACAATGGTATATGAAATAGTATCTATATTTGATACAAAAACATTCTTGTGGCGCTCTCTTGAGAAAAAACGTGGTAGCGGAATTACCCCCTGGCGTAGTTAGCTGCCGGTACCTTCTTTGATTATTTTCCTGGATGACCCCTCAACATTCAATGAATCTTACTTAATCTTGGTATAAGATTTGTTTGAGAAGTGTTACTATCCAACTGAGTTCAACTTCCTAATCCTGCGAATTAGAATCTTTTTCTTTTCAATTTGAATGATTTACTGATCATTTTTTCAAAATAACAATTTTGCATACATTTAATTGAATTTATAAGAAACTAGAAGACTACTGATTTCAAATTCAGTTCAATTCCTCGAAAATTGGTCACAGTGGAAAACTCAATGAGAGAGCAGTTTAAAGAAAATCTCAAAATTTGAAAATTTTACGAAAATGAAAATTGGACATAATATCAGGAATCTTCAACGACTTGTCTGTGAAGGCTTATAGTCCAGGAATATTAGACCTAAAAATAGCATAATAAAGGGAGAAATTGCTGCAGAGTTGAAACTTGGCATGATTCTCAAGAACAACTCCCTAATTAACATACTAAAATCCCCCGCCCCGCAAGGGTTAGCGTGTCCCCTAGAGCTGAAAACCCGTACCAAAAAACAGTTTTTTCACCGTAGCTCCACAAATATTGATTTATATGTGAAAGTACTTCCTACCTAAATTAAAGAGCATAAAATTCTTTACAGAAAAGGTCTATTTCACTTTTGTCCTAGGATCAAGACTGACCGAGATAATCGACCAAGAAATATTACAAAATCATCATTACCTCATAGTATTCATATAGGCCTATTATAACTGTGGGCTAAAGTGAGTTGGCTAAAGTGAGTTAGATGGAAAGGGGGGTGCTAAAATTAGAAGAAAAAAATGTATTTGATGAAGTGGCAAGGGGGGTTCAGACCTCCGGATACCTGCTCTTCAAGCCACATTGCTTTCATTCGGAGTGTTCTGATTCATTTGCAGGTTGTTCACATAAAGGTGTTAGGGTTCTTAAAAATTAAATTAGATAATTAGAATATAGATGCTGAATATGGTTTCCAACTACTGAAATCTGTTGGATAGTAATTAATATCAGCCTTTTATTTGTATATTTTTACAGTTTGATAAATACATACAATAGAAGATATTGTACACTTTGTACTCCGAACTACTGAAACCCTTTGGGTATAGGCCTCCACAGCTTTTTTCCATATTTTTCGGTCTTGGGCTACTCGTCCCCACATTATTCCCGTAATTTTTATTATTTCATCGCACCATTTTGTACCTGAGCTTTCTCTCCTTCTTTTCTTGTAATATTCCCACTCGCTGATAATTTTGTTCTATCGTGTCTATTCTTGATGTGCGATATGTTCCGCGTAATCCCATTTTAATTTCTTGATCTCCAACTTACCTCTTTCACACACGTTTCCTCTCTTATTTTTTTGTTTTTCACTCTTGTATTCTTCACCATAATATACTTTGTTCCACCCTTCTTACTCACGAACGTAGCGAAGTGGTTTTCCTAGGGAGGCAAAAATTGTTAAATTCCCAAACTGACTCAACGCAAAATTCCCAAGTATCAATTTTTTTTCTTGTATTAACTAAGAAGGAAGAAAAAACCTCGAAATCTCTTTTAACTGGTTGCATTTTTCCAACTGTTGATCCATCTACTAAAATTTTCCAACTCCGGCGGAAGCTTGGGGGAGCTGCCCTCCGGTGTCCCCCAGATTCGTCCCTATTCTCACTGTGGTAGTTGACCTTTTTATTTGCTTCTTCGTTAGGGCCCACGTTTGTGATTCATAAGTGAGAATATTGGTAGAGTGCATCTTTTCAATATTAATTTCGTCTTTGTTTCAATCTTCATTTTACCTTTATACTCGTACACGGGTTTTGAAGTTCAGAAGCTTGTCCGTGCTTTATTTATTCTTTTAGTTATCTCTCTATTTGTCCTGTCTTCAAACGATTGTATCTGACCTAAATAGTCGAATTCGGAGATTCTTTCTATTTCAGTTCCTTGTATTGTGGTTGACATTCTCCTCTCATATTGGGTAATAATTTTGTTTTATTTGTATTCATTTCTAAACCTGCCTCTGCACTTATATTTGTCAATTTTTCTCCCATTTCCTGTAGCATCTTTATACCCTCGTTCATCAGTACCACAGCGTCCGCGAATCTTAGATGGTTCAACAGTTTTTCCCCGTTTATATGTATTCCCATATTTTCCCATTCCAGTTTTCTAAATATTTCTTTTATTATGAAATTAAATACATAAAAGGCATTTTGAGTTTTTATTGAAAATTTCAGATTTTCAATTCCCTAATAATTTCTGAAGGGAGACAGTTACCGCTACCAAATTTTAACATAGTGTGAAGAAGTTCAATGTAAAACAACTCCAAAGCGTTCCAGTTAAAAGAATTCGTGTGAGAGTGCAGTTTCAGACGATTCAGACACTGAAATCTATTTGTATTTTTTCCCTTTTCTGTACTAAATTTTGTATAAGATACATATTTTTTTTTATTTAAACATTATCACTTTATATCCCCATCTCTACTTATACCGCATTGTAAATACTAATCATATTTTTCTATTACCGCCTGCATGCATTACACCATTGTTCTTATTTCGCTGACTCGCCTCCGTACATTATATGAATACTATATGAGGTATTGATGATTTGGGATATTTCTTGGTCGATTATCTCCGTCAGTCTTGATCCTAAAACGAAAGTAAAAGAGAACTTTTTTGTAGAGAATTTTATGCTCTTTAATTTAGGCAATAAGTATTTTCGGATATAAATCAAAATTTGTAGAGCTATGGTCAAAAAACTGTTTTTCGGTACGGTTTTTCAGCTCTACGGGGTCACGCTCACTCCTGTGGGAGGGGGGGGGGGTTAGTATGTTTATTAGGTAGTTGTCCTTGAGAATCATGCCAGGTTTCAACTCTGCAGCAATTTTTCCCTTTTCATTTCTTATAAAATGTCTGGACTATTAGGAAGATTCATGAAATAACCTGTAGTCACGCAGTGGAAGAACGGTCAATGAATTAAGGTAAAAATCTAGAAAAAATTTTCAAGATTTTCAAGATTTGGTAAAATTAAAGATTGAACCCAGTTTAGGATCCTGAATCATTTCTGTGGTTTCGTATGCGAAAGCATGAAAATATTTGTAGAAAACTGTAGTCACAAATTAATCCCGTATAATGATGAATGTTATAAAATATAAATTTTGGGGATAACGCGATTATACGGCTCATGGGATTTTAATCAAACTGCATCCTGACGTATTTCGTTAGCTGAAGAACAAAAGGTAAACTGCATCTTGAAGTTCATGTGTAGTTGAAGAAGAATAATCGTATTGCGACCTACCTCATCACCTCAAAATGTAAAAGAATAGTCGGTTTTATCAAAAGGAACAGCGTTAATTACAAGAAATATGATACTAAGAAACTACATATATTATTTTAATCTGTGGTAAGATCAATTTTGAAATTTAGCGCAATTATCTAGGATCCACACGACAAAGGTGAAATTGAAAAAAAATGAAAAAATCCAGAAAACATTTTTTGAAATATTTATGTCATGATTTGTTTACCTCACCCATACTGAACAGTTGCAGGAATTTGAGGTGACGAGTCTAAGTAATAGACGAAAATTATTAGCTATGTTATTCTTGTGGGACATTATTAATGGAAGAGTCAAGGATAGTAAACTTTTAGGTACTATAAATTTCCGAATACCAATGTTTAATAGCAGGGGCAATGTTCTTTTTACTGCCCCAAAGGGATGTAGCTCTGGCTTCTATGGCATACTCCGTCTTGACAATGAGGTAGCCAGAGTAAATGCAGAGGTGGATATTTGCTTTATGGGTCGTAAAACATTTAGGCATGTAACGTCATTCAGAAGCATATATCGGCCTCCGAGCCAGCTTGATGACCGCAGTTTGACCATTAACACTTCGGGACGCAATTTGATGGTACGATTTCTAGAACTTACGAATGGGACGCAATGTCACTGTGGATGGGCCGCAGTTTGATTTCTCCCTAAATTTTGAATAAGAATTTTTAAGGGGAGAAATCGTGAAAGTCAAATAATTCGACAAAATGGAAAATTGTATCTGTTTTAACACCATGGATCTCAATAAAAAAATTCGTCTACGAACTTTGTGTATGTTTAATGGAAAATTGTGTTCACCTTTAAAATTAAAATAATAATAACTTCATCATGAGGATGCGAGACTAAGAACTTGGACGCGGTACATGTAGATTACTATATGCACGAGCACATCATAATAATAAACGTAATTGCCTATACGTATTCTAGAAGTGTATATATGTATTGGCGAACACAACGCTAATTAAGTACGAAAATCATAGATAATAAATAAACATCGTCAGGATGTCGAATTGACACTTAAAACGCTGTAAACAAGAATGCTCAATTACGTTTGGTCAAGCAGACTGAGGTGGTACACATTCTTCCCTTCCCAAGTAGAACCAAAAATTAATTGCTCCAGAGGACTCACAAAGAACCATCAAGGGAAACCCATAAACAGCTGTAATTCTTTCCGCAAGACCAAGCCTGTCATCCATCATATGACAAATTCCGAAAGGAGTTGTTAAAAGAATCATTAATTTGGAGGGTACCAAACCCTGCGCGATAGTTTGGACTTGTTTCTTTGGACATATTTCGGATTATATGCAGACGGCAAAGTTACTCAAAAAAATAATCATATGTCGCCAGGAATAAAGGACAAGTTAGCCGTTTCGGTGTGAGAGCTGCCTAATAATAAAACGTGGCTGAACGCTGAACCATCAAGGTCTTTTAATGCTAATGAGATAAGTCTGTCGAAACAGTGGATGACGTGTGTCAGATAAAAACAGCAATACGTTTTTCATTTATTTTATACTTTTTTTCCCCGAACCTAACCTCATGTAAGTTAGGAAATAGTGGCTGTTGGCCACAGCGTGGTGACATGGATAAGTGTTTTCTTTCTCATTGTATCCGTTATTTTTCGCCCAGATGAAGTTGATGACTGTGGTGTTCCTGAGTTCGTGTATAACGTTGTGTGTAGTTGTATGCACGACGACAAACAACAGTGGAGTGCCAGTCCTTCCTCTGTAATTAACGATTCGTATGCTAGTGTTAGCGCAAGGGCGGGAAGTGCGCCATATTTTAAAAAGTTGCTGGTAATTCTATACCGATTGCGGAACGTGAACGGAAGGACGGAGACCCCTCACATTTTCATTCGACCTTCTGTTTATTTATGTAGATATGCAGGAACCTTCTATACTCTAATCTTATATTATTACCATCGATGTAGATGTCTGTAATAATTTATACCGTATAAACAAAAGATATGCCCACCTATAAAAATAAAAGAACAGCTATAAAATATTTGATAACTGATGAGATCCGTGAAAAAGAGAACAGGTGAGATTAGAATTATCCGTATCGTCTTGGCTAATTAAAGGGAGACACAAACAGAAACGAAACCATAGGGGGTGTGGGGGTTGAAACACCCCCCCCCCAATAATTTGGTAGTCGGCAAATTTTGGATCAGTTTATTTGAATTTTTCATTTTTTATAAATGTTTATTTATTTATTTATTTATTTTTTCAATTAAAAAATATTTCGATTAGAAAATCGGCAAATTTCTAATTTTTAAAAGATTTAGTCGGCGAATTTTTGGTTTTCAAAAAATATTTGTCGGCACATTTTCCTTCTTCACCTCCCTAAACTGAAAGTCATAGTTCGTTTCTGAAAATGGAGTACCCGAGACTCTTGTCAGAGACTAGTCAGTCAAAAGCCGAAGGTTTCAAGCTGAGTATCGAACGTTATAGGTTGAAATAAAGCTGAGATGTGGAAGACATTTCGAAAATCTGAAAGTCGGTTGAACATTTTATTAAAATCTAAAAGCAGGCCGGTAGCCAGCCATCTGCGGTAGGTGGAGCTGACTGTCTACCAGGGGGGGGGGTTGAGGATACACATAGTATATAATGTGAAGAGTTTTACGGGGCAGTGGTACAGCCAGGGGAGCAAAGGGGGCGAGTGCTCCCCAAGGAACCTGAAATAGAATGTAAAATATGCAGAAATGAGCAATTTTAGCTTTAAAACACGTTTATTCGAAAAATTTTTGCTCGAGTAGTAATTTTACCTTCATTTTTATACAATAGTCCTCTAATATCGGCGATTATTAAAAAATTCTTCAATTTTCGACTTTATCTCCCTTGAAAATCTTACTTCACCCCCCTCCGCCCCGCCCCCCGGAAAATCCTAGCTACGCCACTGATTGAATTTGGTCTCAAAATTCATAATCAAAACTGGTGATTCAATTTACCGTCAACTCATTGAAAAAAAATTTGGTAGATCGTGTGAAAAAAATTAACCCTTAGAACGATCAAATTTTCGAACTTTTAGAAGTAAAAAAACTCTATTTCTCTGGACTTATCAAGTAATCAGTTCTCAGACAGCCATTCAGGCATTTAGCCATCGACATTCAATGTGAACTGGATCGCGAGCCTAGCACTGTGTTTGTGAATATTGTAATGTGACAAGAAAAAAGGCCTGTGTGTCTGAAACTGCTGGTTGGACATTCGGGCCCTTTTCTTGAGACACGTCGCATATAAAGAACGACAAACATACGATTCTTCTATCTTTCAAAGCAAATTCAGTGTTGACAAGTTTATAAACATTAAAATGTAGTCGAACGAAAAGTTTTGAACAAAACTAGCGAGAAAAATAGAAGGAATTCTTTATTTTTATTCACGAAATTTTGCCAGGGGAGGCTCCGGCAAGTGTTAGGGACTGCTCAGTACTCCCTAGCACCACTCTGGCTAGGGGCCTGGCGTCATGCGGAATTTTTAAATGGTGGTATCTCTGCCTAAGGGGGGCTCAAGATACCTTTAGAGGGGGCTCAGCCCCAGCTTGCCCTCCCATGACTACGGGGCTGTCTAGAAGTTTAAAGCAAAATACATAGTTATTTTTCAATGTCACAAGCTGAATCTGATAGCAAATGTTCTATTATTTAATTTACTTGCTGTTCCTGGTGAATACAGGAGGGAAATTTAGTCTGAAACAAAAGTCAAAACTTCCTGTGTTTTTCCCATAAGAACGAAAGGGAGCTTGTGGCACGAATTCCCCTAAATCCGATCGACCTGAAACTGTGTAGATTTCTTTAATCAGAGGAAATTCAGAAAAAAAAAAGATCACCTAGAATAAATAATAACCACCTTAATGTAGAAAGGAAGTTGTGTACTCCTCTCAAGTATCCCTAATATCCTTCCAGCTTACCCTCCCAGACTAGGGTATGCTCATGTGCGCAAATGTGAGTGCTTGGAGGATATAGGATAAGGTTCCAATCTGCATTTGCAGGGACGAAACTATGGGGTGGGAGTGAAGAAAACCCAATAATTTGACAGTCTGCAAATTTTGAAACTGTTCATTTGAATTTTTCATTTTCCAAAGTATAATGTTTTAATGAAGCCTGAAAAAGTCTTACAGAAATTCGGAAGATCTTTAAATTCTCAAAGAAGTCTGAAAGAGTCCTAAAAGTTTTACATAAGTTGGAGGTGGAGGTCTTGATGGGTCAAAAGCGTCTTATTATCATAGTATTAAGAGAATGCAAGAAAGTTCTCGGATGGTGTATGTTTGCACAAGGGCCGAGGAAGGAGAATGTCTCAAGCGGCTCACTATAAAAAAGGCGCTTCAAAAATGAGGTAAAAAGAGGAACGAAGGAAGGAAGAAAAATAAAGAGTAGATAGAAAAAAACACACTTTTCTTGAAGATACAAGGACGTTCTCAAAATTTAATCCTCGGATCCATATTTTGCTTCTGTTTTATTATTATTATTATTTTTAATTAAGAAATATTTTGATTGAAAAATCGGCAAATTTTCAAATTTTTTAAATGTTTCGTCAGCGAATTTTTAGTTTTCAAAAAATATTTGTCGACAAATTTTCCTTCTCCACCTCCCCCAACAAAAAGTCAAGTTTCGCCTCTGGACACAAAAACCACAACTGGAAACCTTGTAAGATGAACGAATCCAAAATTTTGTCTGTATGTATTCAGAAAAATGTATGGTCAAAACTATAAAATTCTGGTAAGTCTTAAAATCTTCAGCAATTTCAGGCTCTCTTTAACCCCTGGTTATTTTTTTTTTTAATTTTGATAATATTTACTGTGACGACGATGATGATGATGATGATATGATGATATGATGATATATTCCTTAGTCTCTCCATCAGTAGATTACGTCTCCCCACTAGTCTCTCGCCTGTACTAATCTTTTCATTTCTGAGGAAGCTTTACTCTTTGTATATTTCATTACGTGTTTTTCCTAGCTCACTCTTTGCCTTCCCTTCCAGTTCTTTCCCTGAACCATTTCCTCTAGCAATGATAACATTATCCCTGAATGTCGTATGACTTATCACTTTAACTCTTCTCTTTACAATTATTCGTATTATTTCCGGTCACATCACATTCCAAAGGCTTGTATGCTTTTTCCTTCTTTTGTTCCAACTATCCAAGCCTCATCCAATGCTACACTCGTAAGATAAGCTAGAAGAAATCTCAGTCCTACTTCCAAATCTATATTTGTCCTATGTGTATCTCTTTTTTGGAAACTCTCCTTCTATTTTCATCCATGAGTTCTTTTCATTCATTTCTTCAATTACGTTTTCTATAGGTACTTACGTAGATTAAACAGTATAGGTGAGCGGGGTACAAGTGCGTACACTTTATGCTCCTAATTATAAACGCCTACTGAATTTATTTTAAAAAACTTTTTTTGCATAATCTGATAGTTTGATCATTCTAGTATGTATGTATTTGAGGAAGTGGTTTGCTCATTCTAGTCTTTCGTTTACCATAATATATGAATATATAAGTACTTTTGTCCCACCTAAGCGAGGCAGAAGTACTACTGACGCGGGGCACAAATCCTATTGCAAAAAATAACAACAAAAGTTATTTTTAAACTGAATTACAATTATCGCACATGTAAGATACAAATTTTAGGTTAAAATCGGTGCATTTCACATTTGTTCACTCCGAGCAACAATACGACTCATTTTTTCCGACTTTTTGATTGATGGAAATAAGATGCCGCCGCATACCAGACATTCTGCAACATCGTTTGCTTTTTCTTTGTTTTCTTTCTCGGTTGGAGTTCTTGGAAGTTGGGTCTTTTCAAGTTGCATTCGTAAATCGTAGCAGAGAGGATATGTTCAGAATTTATCATAATAGTAGACCAACTTATCGATAGATGGCAGCAGTTGACGGAGAATGAAACTGAACTAAAACTGAACTGTGATCTGTAAACAATTCAGTCGTATTTAATGATGAAAATTTGATTGCAATAGGGTACTTGCAGCGCTGCGCGCGGGCAAACACACTAAAAATGTTCAACTTTCTTAAATTTTAGGCTCTAGGTCAAACAGAGAATCTAGTAAGAACTGAATAGTCATCGAAATTCGAAATTCAACGTTTGCTATACCGACTTTGAGAATTTCGAAATGTCTTCCACATCTCAGTTTTGTTTCAGCCTTTCAGATAACGTTCGATACTCAGCTCGAAACCTTCGGTTTTTGACTGACTAGTCTCTGACAGGAGTCCCGGGTACTCCATTTTCAGAAACGAAATTTGACTTTCAGTTTGGGGAGGAAACTAAAAATTCGCCGACAATAGCTTTTAAAAATTAAAAATTTGCCGATTTTTTAATCGAAATATTTTTAATTGAAAAAAACAAAACAAAACAAACGAACAAACATTGATAAAAATGAAAAATTCAAATGAACTGTTTCAAAATTTGCCGACTGCCATATTATTGGGAGGGTCAACCCCCACACCACCTACAGTTTTGCCCTTGGTGTTGCCATATCCTAAAGAAACAACTTTGCTGTACGTTTTAATGTAGTCTAAAGCATAGCAGTCAAGATCGGTACATTGGGCCTTATATTGTGGATTCGGGCCTTACCGGGCTCATTTACCTTGTGCAATAAAATTAGGTTTTTTCCCCCTGAAAATGTAGTATTATAGACGAAGAAGTATATTTAGCTTTAGTTTATTACTTTAGCGCATTCATAGCAAATGGGAGGGATGGGGGGGGGGGGTGAAGGTCATTTATTTTTAGACTTCGGCTCACCCGTCGTCACCACCTGCCTGCGTCGACACACGGACCAAGACGAGGAGGTGAGGGGTGAGTGAAGAGAGGCAGCGCGTCCGGCCGTGGGGGACCTGAAATTTCCAGGCGAGCGCTCTGGGAGTGCGGACCTCGGTCAGTAGGGTACCCCATCGTGGCCCTGGTAGGACGCGCGCACCGTTCCAGCACGTAGAAATAGGGGCTGGGGCCCGGCCCCAAGGCGTCCCTCCGGTCACTGACGCGATGCTCTAAAGGGTAGTTCCTGTGGCCGGGGGTGCGGTGTCATAGGGGCCACTTTGGCCTGCGTGCATCGCCATACGTCCCACCACACCAATCACATGACACTAATTCGTTTACAAATTTTTTATATCTGCAAGTACCTATAAATATAATTCTTTGAATTGGGAGAGGGGGTTGTAATTTTAATCATTTCTACCCTCCCCCAGCAACGCCTATGGACAAATGAAAGAAATATTCTGGACTTCGACGTAAATTTTTTACTAGATATAGAAAAAAAAAATAAGTCGCCGGCCATGATTTCCAGTTGAACAGTGCGTGAAATTGCTGAAAGTCCAAAAGATGTGCCAGAATTCTAGTAATTTTTACCATAACATTTTTCTCAGTGCGTGAAACGAGCACGCTAAATTATGAATTACATCGCATCGCATCTTGGACTCGTCGAACTTACACTCCTGTTTTGAAATCGTCATCCAATTTCATACAACAATCGTCGAATCGTCTGTTCTCTCTTATGTGTACACAATCGCATGCGAGCCGGCGATAAAATTACTACACCACTACACAGCACCGGTTATCACATCAACATGTGTAACAACTATCGACTACAAACGCATAAGATGGAGAACAGACCCTACTTGTCCCCCTAAAATACTCTTTCTACTCGGCGGGTTAGATATACTAATTCAGTTCGGCTTTACATTCCCATTTATTACACTGGTTCTCCTTCCTTTCTTCTTGTTCCTTATTTTGAAGACAAAAATGCGCGCTCCTATTCTGTTTCGTTTCGTCGTAGATATAGGTAACATACCTTATAGAAATAAATTCATGAAGTGGAAAAAGAACGATCGGATTTCATAAACCAGTTTCAGTGTTTTCTTTGCATTGCGTTCTGTAGCTCATACACTAGTACAAATAGCCATTATTGATGAAAAAAGTTGATGGGAAGCTGAATTCCGGCGTTGAGGGCCAGAGGACAAAACTGATCAACGTACTAAAAGTTATGTGGAATTCGAGTGTCCCCAATTACATACTGGTAAAAAGTACCGCAAAATTAAACCTTCCGGAATAGGTAAGTCGAGTAGTCGAGAAATAAAGTTTCAAACTAAAAATATTCCTGAGGCAGTTTTACGCGAGAAAGGTTTGATTCAGTTCTTTTCTAACTGCCCCAAATATGTCAAAAAGGGAAGGTGTAAAATTACTAGCACATTACCGTGCATAACACAGGGCTTATGAAAAACCTGGGAGGACCGACGACTGCTGATGACCGTCTCCACATCAGTTCCATATGGAACTCCAGTCTGGTTAGACGTCAAGATCCTCTACAAGAAGGTACAAAGGTCCAACGTGAAGCTGCGCAAGTGTGTCCGTATTTACCGCTCTGTATCAACGGAGGTTGCTTGCCAGCGGCAAAACAGCTCCAAGCAAATTATATGGCCAGAAAGTAGGCTAAGATGGCCGAGCACGAGATCAGGCAGTCGTCGCTCGAAAAGTGCAGAGAACCCCTGTCCGTGGCGACAGCCGGACAGTGGACTCGAGCGCCAATACGCGAGCGACCTTGACGGGTGGATGAACCGAAGCATGGCAGCAGAATTCTCACCTGACCCTGAGCGGCCATGGATACTTCAAGTACTTGTTGAACATAAGAAAGTTGCAGAGAAGCGAGAATTCATACTGCGTGCCAGACGCTTCACACTTGGTACCATCCTCCAATAGGAGCAGGAAGAAGCTTCATGAAGACAATGCTGTCGCCGCCGCAGGATGCAGCAACACGAACTCACTTGGTGGAGCGTATAGCGATGCATGCTTGCCAAATTGGCTTCACAGATACCGCGGCCCTGGTCCCGGAAACTATTCTTTCGAGTATCGCATCGGTGACCAGAGGGATGTCTTGAGGCTGGTTCGGGTCCTCATTTCGCCTCTCCTTGTTTCGGATTCGCGCTGTCCTGCCAGGGCCACTATATGAGATCCCCGACTGACCGCGAGGCAATGCTCATCCAGCGTTAATCTGGAATTCGGGAACCCACAGCCGGATTGCGCTTCCTTCCTTCATCCCTCCCCTCTTCATCTTGGTACTTGTGGCGACGCAGGAAGGTGGCGATGGAGTATATAGCAACAGGAAGAGGCGAAGGATAGAAAACGTTTAGCCGTTGTTGTTAAGGTGGTGGAAAAATGGGGGCAGAAGGAAAGCATGTCCTCAGGTCTCTAATACGAGGATGGATTCCGGGGCATGAGGTGCGGTATCGCAAGGATCAAGAAACTTAGAACCTCCGCCCCCCCCCACCCACCAAGAATATTAAGACAAAACACCTAGTAAGTAGAACTGAATTTTTTTTTAAATATGGAAAATCCAGTCTGGTGCTCGTGCTCTAGTGCAGCTGGACTTTCGCCGGCATTGTTCTAACAGATGAATCATCAAATCGAAGTACCGGTGTGAAGGGTTTCAAGATTACAAAATTAGATTTTAATATTGGCTTAACTGGTGCTCTCAAAATTTATTGTGGTTTCAGGGAGGCAGCAATGGCTTAGAAATTTCATTAAATGCAACGTGGATGTGTTGTTTCATAGGTTTCGATTTGCCATGCGTAAATGTGGTTCCTGGAAGAGGACAAGGGTTTTACGCACAAGATTTTGAGGAATGCAGTATAGGTACCATTTTAGAGGGTTTTGAAAGCCTCGAAATTCAGTTTCTGATTACAAATTAATCCTAATTTATAAATTAGAATGCATCGGGTCAGCGAGGGAGAGGGATTCCAAATTGAAGATCTCATATATGTTATGCCATACGGATGCCATTTTATAGGTTTGAAGGATCGTTGATCTCATTTTTGATGATAATATGATCCTAATCGACAAATTTTGATTTAGGGATTTTGTGGAAGCTACGGAAGAGAAAAGGCGAAAAATTGATATAATCCCGCCTGGAAATTCGGAGACTAGATACTAAAAGGCGCTGGCCCAAATGTGTTGCCCTGATTCCAATTTGGAGGTGGCCCCTTTTAAATAGGAAAAATACGCGGGCGCTTGATCGGCGCTATTGGGTCCGACTCACATCAAGCGTATTTTTGGCCCTCATGCCGAAATCAGCGCCTAGCTTGTCTAGTGTCTTAATACGAATATTGTTTTCTTGGTTTTAAGGACCACTGAATTCATTTTCAACTTTCCTTGGTATTGAATATGAAAATTGTGGCATCTGGGAAGGGAATGAAAAAGGTCAAATTTCTCATAAAATACAGTACGAATGTCGTTTCTTAGCATGGGCGCCCGCTGAATTTTTTGATGAGGTAGCAAGAGAAAATGCTGACGACCATAATGTGCCGAATAATCCCAAACGTTCGAGATAAGCGAAGAAAGATCGACACGTTTCGAGCAGCAGAATAGAAGTTCGATATCAAAAGCGATAAGGAGTTTCGCCGATTATGCCGGGATATATAAAGGCCGCTGGCCGTCACCGTATAGTCTAGTTTTTCTATGCGATAAACTGTGCGTTTCTAAAGCGATCTAGGTATTGTGTTTCTACGTTTATATTAGTGTGACATTAAAAGTTCTTAGTACGTGTTTTTGTGCTTTTTTCGGTGCAAATCTCGTTACAATAATATAATCTTGATTTTTGTATTAAGTACCTTGTTCCTTGTTCTCAACTTTAAAGACTTCAATTTGTATTTTTGTTTAATGTTAATAAACGTATTATTGAACGATTTAATTACCTGAATCACAAATATCCCTAATTATGTACAAAAAAAAAAAAGAAGAAAAAAATGAAAAGCTCATGAGGTAACGGTTGCTTCCTCCACTACCCTTTGCGGGCGCCCATGTTTCTTAGACTGGCAATGTCACTGAACTCTTCTTGACACTGATATTTGACTCGAAAGGAAACTGACAGAAGAAAAGCGAAGACGGGACCTCAGTAGCCCAAAATGGCAATTTATTTAGTAGCAGAAAATTAAGGAATAGAAGACAGATCGTCTACATTCCTTACTCCTCTTCTCATAATCCACCGGAGGTAGGAGAATATGGAGGAATAAAGCGCCGATTAATATTTTTGTCAAGCAATGTGACGAGATATCCAATTTTTATTCTCTCCGAAAAAATCATAACGTTTCTTTATTTGTGTTTGTGCTTCAGTGAAGATAGTCGAGTATGGTCCGACCACATGTCGTCAGTAGGCAGAGCCAGACCGTTAATGAACCTTGAAATCGCAGCTGAATGAGTATCAGAATAATTTTAAAAATTTCTTTAGAGTTGATAACAGGATAAGTATAAAATTAAGAATTTTTGTCATTATCTCGATGTTGAATTAAATTAATTTTCATATTAAAAGTATAAATTTAAAAGTCAGTTCGACTTATATTTACATGATTTGACTTCAAAACGATGGAAATCAGGTTGGATTTTATCTTTTATTTGATGAAAAGGTTATCAGTCTTATACGACCGGTTTGATGCAGCTCTCCAGTTCTCCCTATCTTGTGCAAGTTCTTTTATTTCGTAATAACAATTGCATTTGACTTCCTTGATTATCTGTTGAACATACTGGAATCCTTGCCGACCTACCCAACTCTTTCCCCCCACTCTTCCTTCTAGCAGCAGTATTTATCTCTCCTTTTCTTCAGACAATTCCAAATATCCATTTTACCTCCTACTCTGTTGAGTACTTCCTCATTTCTTACCTTATCCGTCCATTTGATGCTACGTATCCGCCTATAGCACCACATCTCAAAAGCTTCGATCCTTCTCTTCTCTGGTTTTCCTACAGTCCACGTTTCACACTATTTTAAATTTACAGTAAGATGTGATACCAATTTAAACTGAATTGTCTTATTGCGAAATTCCGAAAAGTGCTATAAAAGCGTCCTCAACTGTTATTAATTTTCCTGATTTTTGTAAAAGCTTAAACGGGCCAAGATGAACAGAGTCCATTTTGTCCATTCCAAATTTTCTTTCAAATTTACTGCGAGGCGAAAGGATAAACATTTAATTTTTCGCTGCGATTTCTGATTTATATTTCTGTTGCCACAAGTTTTGTACCTACGTAAAGAGAATTTTTTTTATTTAATATTCAGAAAACTGTGAGGTAAAATTTCAATCTGAAGGATAGGAATCGCAATAAATATTTGATGCAATAATTGAAATTAGTGACGCAAAATTTCAATCTCAATTTTATTTGTTCGTAATTTTTTCAGGTCGAGTTGATTTTGCCCCCTGTTGTCTCCGGATCCGCTGTGATGCGACAGATATGGAAATTCAATATTTTCGTAGATTTGTATTCCATGCGACATTGGTTCCCGATGTTGAGTAAGTACGAAAACACTTTGAATTTAAAAGCAGAAAAAATTCTATTTTTCTTCGCGAAGTTAGTTTTTGGACTTCTGAATGCAAAATCTGATGCGATATTCGAACAAAATACTTTAAAACCGCATAATTTTACACGTCGATTCTTTTCTACAATACCTCTTCTCAAAAGAAAAAGTTCTATTTGGGGAAAGGGGGCTGAAATTCGGATCTGATCAGAAACTTTATAAAGTTTTCGAAATCAATAATCCAAAAACCTTTATTTCAATGTTTCACCGCTAATTTGAAGCATACAATTTTCATTTTGTGGCCCAAATTGGAGATGGATCAAACATTTTCGCCTGATAGGTTGTTCGGATTTAGCGGCATCAAAAATAAACTATTTCGATAGGTTTTTCGATAACTTTTCTTTAAAAAGAGAGGGGGAAAGTTTGTAGACTCCCTGCACCTGTTTGAAGCAGAATGGATTTTATGACCCTCTATGTAACTGGATTTTAGCATTTGAAGATCCCGCTTGGTTTTTCTGTTAGCTATTTTGCATAAAACTAGCAGAGTGTATTGTTGCATGCAGAATTAAGTCATATCCGATTGTTCTGAAATTTCGATCCACTCGGTTTCTGACTCAGCCCCTTCCAGGGACGTACCGATAGGAGGGTAGGGGGCAACTTACCCCCTGTAGGAATTTTTCACTCATCAGTTGGGAAAATTTATTATTTTAGTCAGGCAGAGTTGGGAAAATCCAACAAGTCAAAAGGTTTTTTCCTTTGCTTTGATACTTGGGAATTTTGAGTTGAGTTAGTTGGAAAAATCCAACAAGTCAAAAGTTTATTTTTTGTTTTGATACTTGGGAATTTCGAGTTGAGTCAGTTGGGACTTTCACAATTTTCGCCCCCCTCTCCGGAAAAACTCTTCGGTACGTCTCTGGCTCCTCCCCCTTCCACCTTAATTAAAAATTGAATTTCCAATAAAAATCTTCTCGTGTCTTACTCATGATTCCCTTCCGGTGCTTCCCACTCATGAATCCCTTTCAGTGCCTCTGTATGTAAGTATGATGTGTCGAGATTGATAGAAACTGTTCTTCTGACAATGTTTGCCGACATTCGGCAAAACATCAGTATAATTATGCTGTGTTGAATTTTGCTCAATTTTTGAACCGGAAAAATGCCCCGTTGAAACAGGAAAATTGCATGGAAACTTAGGCAAGTGGAACTATGCAAATATATAGAATAGATTGTAAATCTGTTTAATAATTAGAATCGTTAATCGGATGCAATTCTGAGTCAAACATACACCTACGTTTCAATTAGCTTTCATTAAATTTTGGCATGTTATTGCTTAAAATTAAAGTTTTTCTAGAGTTTCTAATTTCTTGACTTCTCTCAGAAAGCCTGGGCGAGAGGAACCTTGATGATCCGGCATAGGGAACCAGGTACAAAATTGTAGTTTTGAAGCAGTAGTAAGTTCAAAAATCGTGTAAAATTGTTATGTAATTGATTTGAGGGAAGTAATACAAAATTCGCAAACGTAAGATCCAATGCCAGAATAAAAGGTGCATTCATGAGCTCACTTTAAGCACATATTACACTACAACCAGACCTCTCTAGATTCCGATTTAGACGAGTCACAAACTAGGCAGGGTTCGGAGTCTTCTTCATTTCTTTTTGGTTTGGTCGGCCTTCACGAAAATTACAATTTTGGTTCACGCCCATTACACTACACAACAGCATAAAAAACAATGGGATGAGATGATATGATTTTAGCTGTATTTTGAATGCTGAATACGATGGCCTTATCCATTTTTCTCGAGAACCTCTCGTTTTCCATATTGAAAATTAAAATTTTATTAAAATTTCCACATTTTATTCCTTTTTGTCGTGCAGGAATAGCTACAGTGATACTGATAATACTTACTGAACGCGTATTGATGATACTAAAATTTGCATGATAGGAAAAAACAATGAACTGTAATCAAAAAATTAACAGCGGCATTAAAGTCCTCGTTAAAAATACATATACAATTATTGTTTTTTTAAAAAACTTCAAATTGTTGTGTAGTGTTAAGTTGGATACGTTGTTGAACTGGCTTCTTATTTTTGTCAGGGTTCATATTTTTCTTCAATGTCTGAGGGATACACGTTCTTTTCTTGTCAAGTTCTTCTCGTTCGGTGTTATCTGATGTAGGTAAACTTTAAAAAATAACTTTTTGGGGGAAAAAATTGAAAAATAAGCAGAATTGGCGCAAAATATGCGGTAAATGCCAAAATATGCATCAGGATGAAGTGCTGCTCATTTGACTCAGAATTCGGTGATTCGTGAAGATCATTTGAAACTTATACCTATACGCCATAGATAAAAATATGCATTCGCATAATATTTGCAGCCCTGGTCATTATAATAGAATTTTCTAATTCTAAATTCTTGGTTTTCTCTTGCAAGGTATAATTTGCTGTTCCTGAAGTTTTTAAATGACCATGTCTGAAGGTAAATTAGTTAAATGACTGACACTTTGATACAACATACTACACCCCTCCCCCAAAACAATCCACCAACGCCGATGAATGTAAATCAAACTACTAAGAAAATTACCCCCCAAAAAACTTTCCACCCGGGCCAGTCCGACACTGATCTGTAATTTCAAAATCGATGGGAGTAGGAAACATCCGTGTAACTACTTCTGAACACACGTGGCGAACCGGATACGGAATTTTATAAAGGGTTCGGATCGTAAGATTTTTTATATTCACAGCGATTTTACAGGAAGCAATCTTGAGTACTTTTGAGTCACATAGGAGCTACGAAGAACGCATTCCACTCGAAATAGGAACCCTACGAGTCGCACGAAATTCAACTATACGCCGCCCTCTCATCGGTTACATAAATGACGACGCACACTGTTGTAGAAAAAAGACCGGGCTAATTAAATGCGTTTCGAAGAGGATTGAAGTGCCCTCCCGTCCCCGTCCTGTCTACAATGGGTACGGGACGTGTGAGCGGCTTTCACATTCACGTTGAGGCGAGACAAAGAACA
Source organism: Acanthococcus lagerstroemiae (assembly GCA_031841125.1). Lineage (NCBI taxonomy): Eukaryota > Metazoa > Arthropoda > Insecta > Hemiptera > Eriococcidae > Acanthococcus > Acanthococcus lagerstroemiae. The sequence goes on along the minus strand of CM063106.1, from coordinate 11,275,508 downwards.
AAAATTATAGGTCCGCGTGGCTGAGGGGAACGAGCAGCAGAATCGGGGAAAAAAGAAAACGGATTAACGTTTCTATCCCCACCGGCGGCGAACGTTGTTGATGTTGGCGTCCGCGTGACGTCACGCATTCACTATTGGTCGTGACCGGGTTCGGCCGCGGGTGGGACATTGTAATATGAAGAACCGCGAGCTGGGGTTCGCTTATAATACGTTTGGCAGCGTGGTGGGGTTACGAAAGGTGGGTATATTCGATATCCGCGTTCCCGAATGCGTTCCAAGTGGGATCGTTTTCTGTTGGCGAGGACAGCCGACTCAACGGTAAGCCTGCTGTGTTGGCAGTTCAGCTGGTTATTATCGCTGTGTGGCGTGCTGTTTAGTGTTGGTTGAAACTCGAACGTGTACAGCGTTTATGTGCACGTTGGTAAATTTGTCGAAATTTGTGATTTGTGTAACCGTTCGAATTTCCGTTGTTTTATCGGCCCGTTCGTTGGTAAAATTTTAATTTACGCCGAAAATATTATTGTTCGTTTGTGTCGCCTGATTTATCGTATGTGCGATTTGTTTGTGATCGCGTGTGTTATCATTCCACTGCTCGGTTCCGTGTCCTATAGCAAACGGAAAATTTTATAGTAAATTGCATGAAGATCTAGAGTCCAGAAATTTGTTAATTTTCAATCCGCAGTGTGGTCAGTTTATCGTTGTTTTTATTTATTTATTTTGTTAGTTCGCCGTATAAGATAGTGAACGTTTTTCCGAACGTGAAAGGTGTTTTGCTGCAGTTGGCAACGTTGCACGGATGCTGTTTTCACTTCCCCTCTCGGCTGTTTTGTTCCCCTTGGATCGTCGCGCCTTGTTTGAACCTTTTACGGCTTTATATTTTCCTTCTCTTTCTGGTTTATTATTATTGCCGGCATATCGCGTGTGTTTTCTGTGATAACGTTCGGTTTTAATTTTTTTTCTTCGCGTGTGCTTGTGTGTGCGCGATTGTCGTTCGAATTTCTGTTTGCGCGCTTTTTTTTTTTCTTGGTGTGTTGATAATCATGCGATCCGATGTAGTGAACGTCTCTGCGTGGTCACCACTCTCAATATCCAGGTAAGATTTACGATCATTGTAGTTATCTAGTATTTGCTACAAAGTAATGTAAGATGAACTTAAATGCGGCCACGGGGATCCGTGTTCAGTTTTTCGGGATCTAAGCATGATGATTTCGTGATAAGTCTCTTTGGGCAACTATGCTGAACACGTGACTGTATACTGAGTAAAGAATAGTAGGTATTTTATCCCACTTACGTAGTGATGTTATCACGTGGTAGTTTTGATCGTGTTTGTCTTCTGTTTCGAGTTCAAAACTCGATAACCCATAATAAGAAGACATGACACGTGACACCCCCCCCCTCTGACTGTTCAGTCATTTGCGTAACGCAAAAGAAACACTTCAAATATCCAAAACGTGTCTGAATGCAGTACAGACTAGTGTGCAGAATAAGTCTAACCAGGATCTCAGTGTACTTGGTGAATCCTAACAGTCGTATTGTTGATGATTCCTTTAGAGTTCAAAAGTATCTCGAGAGTCCTAATGAGTTTGAACTGAACCTTTGGAATCTGTGAGTGTTCTAGTCTTTACAAGTCTGTTAATGAAATGTGAGTCATTGAAGAGTCATAATGAGTCCAAACTAACCTAAATGAGTATTCATGCACCTTTTTAACCGAGTCTTGATAAAGAAACAATATTTTAAAGAATGTGGTGACTTCAGTCGAGGGACAGTCAGCCAGCCTGCGAGACACGTGGATTTTCAGTGCTAAGATTACACGAAGTTGAATGAGTCCGAAGGAGGAGTCCTAATGAGTCAGAATTGAATGTACATGCATAAGCCTTCTTTATAGAATCAAAATGAATCTCTTATGTTGAAAGAGTCAAGATGGACGCTATTCAGCAAAAGGGAACCAACTAGCAAAATCTGTTGTTTTTTTTTGAGAACACGTGATCCAAAGTTGAAGTGCCATGTAGAAACTATATGACATAGCGTTTACTGATAAGCTTTTTTCAACGTGAGTACACATTTTTAAATCGGGGTCCAATTTTGAGAAATTCTTCTTTTTACGCTCTTCCCAATGATACTAATGACTCATTTTGTTTACAAATGTTGGTTGGTTTCCTTTTGCTGAATAGCATCCAGATGGGAACGTGACACTTCATGAGTCTTCTTAACGAGTAATTTTTTAATGAGGTGTGTGGTAACCTTAAACGGATTGTACACCTAGGTGGCTTCCGAACATAAGAGAACCGGGGTAGACCACTGTGCCTCGACTAGCTCTTGGGTCACAGGGCGTGCAGGATACGTACCACGGAGCGTTTTGATTCGGGTCTCGGGAGGGAAGTCTTTCGAGGGGACCTATGAATGTCTCGTCAGTCGGGAAACTGCCGTACCTCCACCTTACAGGGAGTGCAAAAAATAAAAATAAACAAAAAGACGTGGGGACACGAAATGCTTACTTTTTATTTATATACAGGACACAGCACGGTGGCGAGATGCGATGAGAGACGCTTGGTGGATCACGGTGAGCGAGGGATCCGGAGCACGTTTCGAGGGTGTGACACAAAGCGGAGTAGAAAAAAAAAACGAGAAAATTTGGCGTTAACCGAATATTTTAATTTTCAAAGTTTATATCTTTACAAAAAAAAGCTTCTATCCTTCTTTTGGGTCTCTGACCGAGTGCCCTTCCATCGTTCTCTCTTCCCGGATGTAGAACCTCGCCAACCTCACTTCGCAGCCAGGTAGGAAAAACGTGAAAAAAGATAACATTCGGGAAAATGGAAAAACAAACTAGATGGCGCTAGGAAATGACAGGAAAAATAAGATAGGTGGCGTTAGGAGACGACGGGAAAACGAAAAACAGGTGAGCTTAAAAGCCACAGCGGAAAAGTTAGGAAAAGGTAAGGGGAATTTTTGGAAGAGGGAACGACTTTGTGACATTCGGTCATATCCACAAAACCGAAGTGTCAGGATACCACAGGTGTGAGAGTCGTAAAGAGTCCTAATGAGTCTGAAGGGAATTTTTGTATTCATGCTAATCCTCGACAGTTTCAGCAAGTCTTTGAGTGAACTCGGACGTGTGTCTTGAGGAGTCCTGTAACGCGAGTCTGAATAGAATATTCATTAGTATTCTCGCATGAATCTACTCGAGTGTCCTAATAACTTGGAAGAGAATCTTGAACGTTCCTGATCACAAGTTTGAACCGTTTCTTAATGAGAATTCGCGTATTATTTCTCACAAAATGAGTATTGACAAGAGTTTTTGTGGATCTCAAATTGTGAGTTTCCATTAATCCTAAAAGCGTCTCAGCTAGTCTCTACCATATCTCTCGAAGTCTTATCGAAGCTCAAATGTGCTTGACAGAAACTGAACACGTGTGTACGTTATCAGTCTGGTGGAATCATAATTGAATTTCAATTAGTATTGATAAGATCTTGTTTGCACTGCAACGTTTTCGAAGCATTAGTGTAGCAACTGAGGAGAAGAAAGTATAAGACTGAGCAAACTAAGAAATGGTCTGCCCACCTCAATCTCAGTAGGTAATTTTGTTACTTAACGATACGTGTTGCTCGTGTTGATTTCCGGCTGTCATGTAATTTGATTTGTACAGTTTAGGTTTGTAGTCTGAACGTCTTTGTGGTGTAAGAAGTTCGGTCTGACAGATATAGATTTTGAGTCTGATACCTTAATGGGTATTTTCCCAGTTAGTTGTGTGTTAACCATCTTTAGAGTTATAATTCGAAAGTCTTTTAGTCATCAGGAGGATCAATTCAAATGAGCTAATAATAGAGTTGGTTTTGAATTGTAGCTAAGGTATTATTCCGGTAGGGCTCTCGTTTGAATTGGATGTTTTTAAATCCATCTGTAGTCTTAATTCAGTCTGAGTCACAGGAGTTACTCATTTCCTCAATGTCGTATAGATTTTTGATCACTTCAAGTAAATTAATACTGTTAAGGCTCGGGGAAAGGATTTTTTCAATTTGATTTCTTAGTCCAAGTGTTTGCCGTATTTGTTTTGTCACCCTTATCCATGAGAAACAAATTGTTAAATAGGTATACAGAAATTTATGTCTCATGTTCAGGAATTTTGACTCAGTATATACTGTTTTACTGATTATAGTGAAAAATACATTGTTTCAGTAAAATTACATAATTTCTGTAGCTGAATTGCAGGAATTTATGTCCCAGTTATATGATATCAATTTCTATAAAAATTTGTATTCATTTTTTAGTAAAATTACATTATAATTGTACATGCAGATAGCGTAAACCCTATAATTTCCAGTAATATTCATCAGCGTCAGTTTTTCCTCTGGTGCAGCTTTTCTTGTCCACATGAAATATGGTTGATGCACCTTGCCCAATGTTACTATTTGTACGTTTTACATCTTGTCATTAATATGCTAAACTACATAGGTACATATAATGCAACTGGTTACTAATTAAGAATAACTTTAGATGTAAATAGTACGGCTGTTATTCAAGTCGAAGTAAGACGCGCAGACTAGTAGACTCAACTCCATGATCGCCCAAACTCGTGAGAAAATTGCATGGTCCCCGACTTCATCACTTTCCGAAACATACCCATGTTCAGGCACTCGTATGTATAGAGCGCGACAGGCACCCATGTGATTATCTTTTATATATTACAACTCCACTCTTACTCGTGTTTATTTTCCTTGTGTTTCTGTACTCTGTGTATGAAAGTTAAAGCTATTACTCTTGATGGACTGTGTAGTGCTAGTGCTCAAACATCTGCAATATGTTCAGTATGTTGACAAAGTTAGATGTCATGTTATTCGGTAATTGAAAATTGCATTCGGAGGAGAAAAATGAAGACGCTTAAAAAAAACCGTCCCTTAACTGAGATTGTAGTTGTAACGTGCAGTCTTCCATATTAACCGTAAATATGACCGCATCGTTTTATCAGCGTGCACTACTTTCTCTTTGAACCGTGGTACCACGCACAGCTGTACCGCCGCGCTTTCACGATCTTCTCTGACATTAACTGAATGCAATCGAGACCATTAGACTTGAGGAAGGGACTGCAATGTGAGGTAGGAGCCGACTTCGTACAGGAGTAATGGAGTCCTTATAACTGTGACTCTGGTGATGGATACTTGTTTGCATTTTCATGCGAACCAACGTACTATTATCTAAGTAATTTAGATGCTGTGGTGTACTAAAATCAGAGCCAAAGATAATATCTTTTTGGGGAAATCTGGTTGAGGCTTCAGTATATATATTCGTTCATAGCTTGTGCTTTTTCTTCCGAGCTAGGACAAGTAGGGTAATTTGTGGCCGAATGAAATTCTGTGATGAGACTGATGGAATCTTGCTTCTTATATCCACACGTCTGATTGAGAGTAACTTGGGTACACCTTTTTCAATGTTGCAAACTGAACTATTCTATCTCTATATTCACCTGCACAATCGCATTTTGCTATACATCTATTAGAAGTCAAGTGTCGGTGCTTCGATGTTTAGAAGATTCTATTTCTTATATCAGTTTTCTGTTGAGGTGGAAACTGTGAGAAATACTGTTTTTCACAACATGAAAGCTGCAGCCGCATTACTTGGTACTGCTGCTTAGCTAATGCAGATGAATCAAGTTCAGTTCTTGTAGGTGTTTTATCAATTTTCCTCTCTTTCAGAGCATGATAAATTATTCGAATACGAGTCTGAAATGATTCAGTTCACTTTTGTCGCTATGTGGTTCTGATCTCAACACCGGTTCTATCGAATAAAGAGTCTAATAGTCGATGAACTTTGCTCCTAACTTCGATTTTGCTGAATTGAAAAAAGAAAAGTTTATCGTCAAATCTAGACCCCACCGTCGTTCATTGCCAACACTGGTCACACTGTCGTTTCTTTTTTTTTTATGTCTGGTGTAATAAAGAGGAGGAGATGAGGGTACTTCATCACGCGGGTTTCGCCTTCAAGCACGACCAATTGCCGCGACTGTTCCAGGAAAAGCACATGGTACGGGTCTGAGAAAGACGAAATAAACAAGTTGAAAACACCATCGTGTCGTGTGTAAATCTTTTAATGTACGGTGTAAAATAGAGGTCGCTATTATCGCATGTGCTGTATAGGAGGGCGCGAAGAACGTAAACGCTTTAATGATGGCACTTAATGAGCGGTCGAAAAATACAGAGGAACGAGGGAGAAATATAGCGTATAGCTCATCATATATATTTTTATCTGATGACGTTGTTGCTGCTGCTGCCGGCGACGATGATGATGATGATGCAGTTGAAAAAAGAAAAGAGGAAAGAAATAACGAAACGGATATAGAAAACGAAGGGGGAAAATTAAATTGGGGTAACATCGAGCCGTCGAGGGTGTATTGCCGAAAGCAAAAGAGTGAGAAAAAGAGATTGAACGAGAGAGAGGGAGGAGAAAAGATGAAAAAGAGGAAGAGAAAAGAATTAGTGTAAATTTTAGTCAGCTCGGATAAAAGGAGACGGATTTTTATTGCTAGATAATTATCGTTAATAGAAAGAAGAGAGGAAACAAGTTTCTAAAAGACGGTACGAGAAATAATTATGTCGGTATTGAGGAATAAGTAATGCGCACTTGTCTTTTTTGATGGTCGAGATACGAATATCGAAGTTAAGCTCCTTCGAGTCCCGTGCAAGGGTTTTGAAGGTCAGTACGAAAGTAGAGACAGGCCACATACAACATAGAGGCAGAAACATGCGTCGTGCTTGCTGCCATGTTGTTGAAAACCTGGGTAGAAAAATGTATCTGATAAATTGAACATCAATTCCTCCCTCCCACGATCATTGTCACCCTAACAGCGTGTCTGTCGGTCATCTAAATCATCTAAAAACATCTACTAAGGAAGTTCAGTAAGTAAGGTTCTTATCGAAATAACTCGAGAACGAAAAGAAGACTCTCCACTGTTAACATCCTTATCACTTCGTGTTTCGAGTTATATATGTTATTCCGTGAATTTCTGTACGAGTTATCTCATTTTCTGAAGATGGATTGTGAAGTGCCGAGTACCTCTTGAATAGAACAAACCAGCGTAGCCAAAGTTTATGTGTGGGTGGGGCTCTATGAACCTTTTGGGGGGCCGAGGTCGACATTTTTAAACAAGTGAATAGAAAAGTGATCTTGGCCTAGGGGAGCTCAAGATACCTTTGGAGGAGGCTCAGCCACGGGGCTGAGAACAACATTCGTTTACACAGTCCATAATCAAGGTTTTGAAATCTGATCTTTTGCCAATCCGCCATACAGTCAGGACTTGAACCTGCCTGATTTCCATGTGTTCGGCCCCCTTAAGAAACAGCTTATCGGGAAAGTGTTCGCAAAAGAAGAAAAAGTGAAATTGGAAATCAAACAGTAGCTAGCTCAAGTTGACATAAAGTTTTTTCAGGATGCAATTTTCGATTTGGTATCACGCTGGGGCAAATTCATCAATAAAGATGGCGCCTACATAGAATTGGAGTATTTTTGATGTACTTTTCGAATCTTTCTTTGAAAATAAATTTCGTTCATTCGTTCTCGAGTCATTTCGATGGAAACTTGCGTTACTGAGCATCCTTAGTATTTTGAATCTTAAGTTTTTGTCGCTGTAGTTCATATAAAAGATTTTTATTCCTTGAAGTAGTTGGAAAAAACTGCTAAAATAACATACGTTTATTGTACAGGCATCGGCTAATGAGTAGTCAGCGAGTATGAAGTAGAAAAAAAAATGAGTGATGTTTTAAATGCAATGTAAAATACGAAAGCCACAGCAAAGTAAGCGATCAGAGCGACCAAAAAATTTGTTTGAGGTTACTGAAAAATTGGATAAAAGTCATCCAAAATCAATTTTTTTTTTAACTTATCAATTCTAGTAGACACCCTGCTAACCATCAAATACGTTGGCCTGCCTCACTCTTTCTGTAAAAAAAAAAGCAAGACACTCGAGCTGTCTTATTAGGTGATCTTTGTAAGTCTTAGTAATCCCTAACAGAGTATTCAGCTGTCTAAGGAATCTGAGATAGTCTGTCACGAGTCTTGACATAGTCAGTCTTGTCACCATATTCTTAATAAGTCCGTTTGTCAGGATTTGTAATGTAGTCAGTCTTGTCACGATTCTTTATTAAGTTAGTTTATCATTAGTGTCCATTTCGGAATATGACTGAACTTGCTCGGAATCAAAAACAGACCACCTCTAATCAAACAAATAAGCAATGACAAAACAGAAACAAAGACAGAAACAACAGCAGCGGGGTATTCAGACTGGACTGTGAACACTGTGACATGATCTACAAGTACATAGGAGAATCAGGCCGAAAATCCACAACCAGAATCAAAGAACATGAAAAATCACAGAAGCTAAATGATGACAAATCGTTGTTTGGAAAACACTGCAATGACCAGGGACATATCAATGACGAATTGAGAAAAGTACAAAATCCTACACATAGAACACAATACAAGAAAAAGAAAATTAAAAGAACAACTAGAAATAATAAAGGAAAAAACAAAACAAAACAACCTAATAAACATAACTAACTTCCAAAGCGAGAACTTATTCCAACTAATGACATAACACTCACTAATTGGACAGACTGCATAATCCCAGACAACCAATAGGAGCATACGCCTAAACAGGTTCACCATATGGTACTACTCTCAACTATGACTACAGAACCGCAAGAGACAAGTCTCATTTAAGGTACTCCACTGATGATGGCATAACAGCTGAAAGCGCTCTGGACCACAGGAGAAAAATAAGAGAATTGGCACACCCTACAATTGGAACAGTTTGTCATGATTCTTAACTCTTAGATGGTACACGTGGTGAAATTCACCTCCACTGCACAGTTGGGCCGCGCGCTGCGGCCGTTAGTGAGAACTCGGCCTATGTACACTCGGTGTTGGTGCGCCTGAAATAAAACTTCAATCTCCGCTGTAGAGTTGGTTGCATACTTCTATATGGAAGGGGCAATTCAATATATTTTTCTAAAATGCTGATAATAATTTCAAAAATTTTTTAATAAGAAACTTAACATTTCATTGTTCATACTATTTGTAAGAAAATGCTTTGTAGACATAATTGTCTATCTTCAATATTGAAGGCGCAAAAATTTCACCAAAAATTTTATGGCTCCTTCAGTTTTGAGAATAGGCTATTCTTTTTGGGAAGATTTTATTTGTATTTCTGTGAATGAAGTAACATATACTAAGGTGAGTTTCCCCATTTAGAAATATTACAAAATTTTTAAATAAAAAATTAAAATTGACGTGTGCTGTTTAAAAGGGTTAATAGAGGATTAAAAAGTCTTACAGAGTTACATGCTGCTGGTGAAATTGAGGTATACGAAAATTGGCCCCCGTATGATCTGAAAGGTTGAGGAGAAGCGGTAAAGTTCTCAGAAATGCATTCGAGTAACTTTCAAACCAATTAATCTGAAAAGAATAATTTATAGGCTCATCATATGAGGAGGCTCCTGATGTGTGTATATCTCATGTTTTCAGAATCTATGTCATTTCCTATGGAACTTCAATTTTGAGACTCAAGTTGCAGATTTTGCTCCATCTTTACAGAATTTTTTTTCTTGATAATATAGAACAAATTAAGAATTTTACTCCTGATAAATAGAACACGTTTAAGATGTGCTGATACATCAGAAAACGAAGATGAGGACCACTCAAGTGATCATGATATGAGGCTAAATGGCGACGCTGGAAAACGGCCGGTCCCTATAAATGTGCTGATATTTTACTAAGTGATAATGGTATCTGAAGCTCGTTTTACACCAATAATTCAGATTGCACCCCGATGTTTGCAAAATGGCAAGCGATTCATGATGCTTAATTTTTTCTGAAATCATTGTAAGGCCAATCTCGAAGCTTTCTTTCCATATTTAGCACGCTGAGACAGAATTGCGATTCCAAGTCTGTGACATTCCGCAATTCAAGCACTCTTTCATAACAAGAATAATTACAGTTATGTGTACTAGATTCTGTTGAAAATTAGTGTGATTCTATCAAAAATTACTGGAATTTTATTAAAATACACTGCAGTTTTTGTAAAAATGACTGTGACTGTATTAAATTCTTATAGAATGGCAGTAATTTTGACCAGGATCTAGTAAAAATTGCTGTAATTTGTAGTGGAAAAGTGTATCTAGGTATGAATTACTGAACATCAGAGAGTTAATAAGGTTTGGGTGTAAAATTTCTGATGAAGTTCGTTAGTATCATTCCTCAGTGTGTCTGATATTAGCACTTACTTCCTTCCCTTTTGCTTTCTTTGTATGTTAGTATTGTTGTGTGTATATATAAACAATGTTACTAGTGACTGTGGTGAGTGCTGGATGAGTTGAGTCAGCTATGCTAGAATTTTTCTGGCTGTGCGGCGGGACCCCATGCGAATGCCTGGACGGCATCATTATTGGAAGTACCCATGTTATCGCGTGCCACTCGGACGTCAGTGCCCATTATGTGCGAACCATCTTCGTGTATCTCTCACGTTTTAGGTGTGTCATACAAAAGAAGGTTTTCCCAAAAATGCCGTTATTTGTCAGTTATGTGGACGGCTGCTTCGTGAGATGTGCTCCGTTGTATGCGTGATAAAGTCGAACCTTTTTGTGATTTTGTAGTCGTTCGGCTGAGACACCCTCCACCCGTCCGTCGTGTTCATCGGCGCGGCCCGATAACGGAGCCGCCGACAGCATCGGTGGTCCCTTTTCTCGGTTCTGACGTGCATTAATTCTAATAATAATGGTACAAGTGTGTACGCCTTGCGCGACTTTCGTTTACCCTTCCCTGTCCCACCCCATCGGCCGGCGTTACGTTTTCCTGTAGTTGGAAAATTTGGCGCGAGAAACTTTCCCTAAAGCGTGACGGCGTGGGATGCTGGTCGTATACATACAGACTTCGCTTACATGCAGACTCGCTGAGAGTAGATGTGACGTCATCCCCGCTACCTTTGTGTTTGAAAAACAGCCGGATACGGAACGTTTTCTCCGAAGCGGCGTCAGTGCTATTCGAGGCCTTATTTCAAATGTTATTGGTCAGACCTTCTTTGTATTGTTGCAAAATTTTAGACTTCAGTGGGGGTAGATCTTAGAGACACCCTGTCCTTTGTGGCGTCAAAATTTCGGAATTTTCTTGATGACTGTTAGTGTTGAATGAGGAGAAAATAATTTTGAATTTTGACAAGCTTACTGTTTAAGTGTGCTCAACTAATTGTAACAGGTAAAGGTAGTTTAATACGTCGCACACTTACATTGTTGAAATCAGAACTGAATGTTCAGAGGAAAAATGGCAACTGAATTTCTTGGCGGCGGTGATGGGCGGAGATTCAAAAATGGACAGTAAGTCTGCAAGTAAGATAAATAAGTTTCTCTTGTCTTGTGTGGTGATAGATAGCAAAAAATCTTGTAAATCTCGTCGCCAGTATCTCCCAAGGCGCTAATCCATCCACTTGCTAAATGATCTTTCAATTTATTTCAATTTTTAGTGGGTTAAGATGATACTCTGAACTGGTGTGATAAGGCGTGAGAGGTGAACCCTCTTGTTTCCATTTGTAAAATTGTACCCTAAAGACGGGAAGATTCATTTTTTACTTTCTTTTGGTAGTCATAGGACATTTATAATATTTTAGTCGGTATGTACGGTAAAACGAGGATGTGATATTGAAAGCCTTGAGATCTCAGTCCTCAATGTTGGAGGAGTCTCAACCACTGCTATAGGAATCTTGAGTCTTTTCAAAGGGTACAGGGAAAGAAGTATGTAAGTCACTTTGTGGCGAAGACGCGAAGAGAGAAAAATGAAAAATAATTAGTTTACGTATATGTGGCTCTTTATCTGTATGTGAGTTTTGAAACCTGTTCACAGGGACGTATCAAAGAGTTTTTCCTTGGGGGGGGGGGGGGTAAAAATTGTGAAAGTCCTACCTAACCCAACTCAAAATTCCCAAGTATCAAAGCAAAAAAAAAACCCTCATGAAATGTATTTTCCCAACTTCCCAACTGTTGAGTGAAAAATTGCTACAGGGAGGGTAAGTTTCCCCTCCCCCCTATCGGTACGTCCCTGCCTGTTCACATGTTCAGGATTCCTAGCACATTTCATGGTGCTTAAGAAATTTATTGGTACTTTGGACGTTTATATGTTTGTACATTGGATGTTGCTGTGTTCATACTTTGGACATTTTCATTTCAGGTATTTGTGCATTGGACATTTGTGCTTTTGATATTTAATAAGTTTGTACTTTGGTGGACATTTGTACTTTTGTATTGCCGTAAACTCTTGTACATTTGTACTTCAACGGTCATTTTTACCCTTGTACTTGGATGAACTTTTAACTTTGGTGGACATTTGTATGTTTGTTTGTACCTCAGCCGACATTCTTACAGTTTTGCTTTGGTAGACATCTGTATGTTTGTACTTTGGCATACATTTTTACATGTATATGTGGGTGGATATTTGTAAGTTTGTACATTGATGGACATTTATATATTTGTATGTCAGCAGACATTTGTACATTTGTGCTTTGGCAGACATTTTCACATTTGTACCTTTGTGGGTATTTGTAAGTTTGTACTCTGGTGGAAGCTTGTATGTTGGTGAATGTTTGTGTACATTTGTACTAGCAGGCATTTTTACACCATTTTAGTGGACATTTGTCCATTTGTATGTTGGCAGACAATTGTATGTTCGTACATTGGCAGATGTACTTTGGAGGATATTTGTCTGTTTGTGTGTCAGTGGACATGACTGACATCTTTACATAATTCTGTACTTTAGTGGGCATTTGCTCATTTGTACTTTGGCAGATATTTTTACATTTGTACATTGGTGAGCATTTTTACATCTGTACTTTGGAGGATATTTGTCTGTTTGTGTATCAGTGGACATAACATCTTTACATCATTCTGTACTTTAGTGGACATTTGTCCATTTGTACTTTTGCAGACATTTGTTACATTTGTATTTTGGCCGGACATTTTTACATTTGTACATTGGTGGACATATGTACACGTGTACTTTGACGAACATTTTTACATCCCTACTTTGAAGGATATGTGTCCTTGTGTCTGTTTGTGTATCTGTGGACATGACATCATAACATCATTCTGTACTTTAGTAGACATTTGTCCATTTGTGCTTTGGCAGACATTTGTTACATTTGTATTTTGGGTGAACATTTTTACATTTGTACATTGGTGGACATGTGTATGTAGTGGCTATTTGTCTGTTTATCAGTGGACATTTTTATTTATATTTTGGTGGATACTTTTATGTTAGTGTATCAGTGGACATTTGCATGTTGGTACTTTGGCAGACATTTTTATGTTTGTCCTTTGATGGACATATGTGCATTTGTACTTGGGCAGACATTTTTTGTATTTGTACTTTGGTACATACTTGTATCATTGTATGTTTGTGTATTAGCGGACATTTGTATGTTTTATCTGTGGCAGGCATTCTTACGTTTGTACATTGGTGGATATTTGTAAGTTTTTATGTGGGTGAACAGTTCTGTGTTTGTATGTTGGTGTACATTTGCACATTTGTACTGTGGCAGACATTTTTGCATTTGTACTTTGGTAAATACGTGTATGTGTGTATATCGGTGGACATCTGTATGTTTTATCTTTGGTAGACATTTTTACATTTGTACTTGGATATTTGTAAGTTGATGCGTTAGTGGATTGTTGTATGTTTTATGTCGGTGGATATTTGCGTGCTGATACTTTTGTGGACATTTGTATGTTTGTATTTTGGACGTTTGTACGTTTGTGCTTTAAACATTTGTACATGTTTATTTTTAACATTTCTATATTTGTACTTTGGATTTGGGGTATTGTTTGCATGCGTACTTTTTCTATGTTTGTGCTTTATACTGTAACTAGATTCGCACCAAGAAACCACGAAAACACGTACTAAGAACTTTAAATATCACACTAATATAAACGCACAAAACACAGTAGCTAGATCGCTTTAAAAACGCACAGTTTATCGCATAGAAAAACTAGACTATACGGCGACGGCCAGTGGCCTTTATATATCCCGGCATTATCAGCGAAACTCCTTATTGCTTTCACTATCAAACTTCTATTCTGCTGCTCGAAACGTGTCTTATCTCGAATGTTCGGGATTATTCGCCACACTACTACTCATCCTTTTGCACTGTTGTAGCTACTACCAGTTTTCACCAAGTAAATTTGGAGCCATCAGTGTTTCTTTCTTTCGTTGTTCATACTAGGCACACGCATCTACGGGAGATCTGTGTTTCCGTTTTCATGAACCAAATCTAAAACCCGAGATTTCAGATACTTCTTTATCCGAAAATTCTATTTCTATTTTTTGATTTTGGTAACAATCGCTGTACTTGATGCTGCTAAATTTTGGTAACATAATAGTAATTTTTACCAAAATTTAGTGTGTAAAAATCACGAGAATTATCTACTAGAGCGCGTAAAATTGCTAAACGTCTGGTACTTCGCAGAATTTTGTTAGTTTTTATTGGCGTATTTCTCTCACATATCAGTGTTATAACTTTCTAGTTCGGGTATGTTTGTTATCGAAATTCAAAATAATATTCTTCTTTTCGTTCCAAGCTGAGGGCTCAACCTGTTTTCTTCTTGGTGCGATGCCGTATATGCGGCCGCATACTTGGGCAGCCCCCGAAACCGCTACTCCTCTCCGTATATGCGACATCAATCGCTGTCTCGAGAATTGGGAACAAGATCGCTTCCGATGGCCGCACTTGAAACTCCGGATGCTGTCGATGGTTGGCGGATTTCCGACCCAACATCTTCGTCGTCATTTTATTGTCCGCCGATATTTTTTCAATCGACGCGATGTCGGTGGAAAGCGAAATTATTCTCGAAATAAAAAAGCGTGAAAATGGATTTTTCCGGCGCGTCGACTGTGCCAAGTGTCTGTGACGGTGCGGCCTTAATCCGTGGGAGTTTTCTCTCTGCTTCTGACGTGAATAATGAATACCGAATGCCGAATGGTTTCAGACAATGTGTACGCAAGGTATACATTCATACAGTACTTGTATGTACGCACTACATAAACACGAATAATGTAGTAAAGACCTAAAGACGCGGCGGCGTCTGCTTTATAAGAAAAGCGGCGTTGCCGGATCACGCGACGACGGCCGTGCGTTTAATGGACCGAGCGTTGTTGCCGGGGAGCGTTAATACGACGAATGTTTTTATTTTATTTTTTTCTCTTTCTTTCCTTTCAATGCTGCTGGAAGACTCTTTGGAACAGGCTGGAAGAGTGGGTATGATATATATATATAATAAATCGAATGAGTAAATTTTTTTTCATTCATTAAATGACCTATTTGGGTGAGCCGGCGAGGAAGAGGAAAAAAAAATGAACGAATGAAAGGCACAGTAGGAAAGAGAGAAAGAAACGGATAGAAGGAGAGGAAGAGAAGAAAAGCGAACAGACTGTAGACGTTACCGTTGTAAGTTAGCGTTTTGTGTTTCTTTACGGAACGCGAAATTCGCGGGCGCACGCCTCCCATCCCGAAACGTGCGAGAATTTAATATTCCAATCTCGCGAACTCGCTTCCCGTTTCCTCGCACGTAATTTTTAATTTAACGTTTTCATTAGCCGCTAATTAAATTGTTGATTGTGGTAATTGAACGTTTTGTAGGACGTCGTGTTCGGTTTCTTGTATACGCGTCCGCTGGACAATCTGTGTACGTACACGCGTTTTGTTTCTGCCATATTCGGATTTGGGAATCTATATAAACAAATGAGGAAGGACTCGGAAAGGGATGATGTCCAAGAAGGAGATGATGTCCGATTCAGGTCTGTGTGTTGAGTCAGATTCGTGAACAGTGGTGCGGTGACCCCCTGTGGCTTCCGAAGAGGCCCCCGTAAAAATTTAACCTTGTGCCCCCCCCCTCCCTCCACCGCAGGAAACCAGAAATACAATTTTTTCGTCGTCATTGTCTCCTTGTGTCACGGTAGGCCTATTGGTCTGTCGGTGTTGAAGATGCCGAACTGGATCCGGACGTGTCTGCGAGCTTCTTTCTGAGTCTTCCTCGACATCGCTTCGATGTTGGTGTGTATTTGTGGTGGCCTTTCTTCAGCCATTCTTCCTACGTGTGAGCGCCAGTTTTTTCTATAATCTTTCACTCGTGCCCGTAAGGAGTAACACCAGTAACCCACAACCTGATCAATGTTCAAATAATAATTAATTTAAAAAAAAATTTCCTAAAACTGATTTTTCAACCCGATATCATATATACACACATGAGTGAAGTACTCGTACTGTAGTCTGTCTACAAATAGAATAGACCGACGTTCTTCTGCATAAGTGACCTGATTTGTGAAAACGCGATGTTCCGGCAAAATCAAATTTTTGAGGAAACGGGGTTTGAAGTTTGTCGTATGTTTTCGTTATGTAGCATAAACGTACTAACTTAAAGTTTTCTGACCAAACAAAATTTTCTGAAATTTTTCTGCAAAGGCCACGCGAATGAGCGTAAAATTTCCTATAAGAATCATCTGAAATCTTGAAATTTACTTCTCTGCCCCAACATCGCCTTTTCATGAGTCAGAGTTAGGTCTCATTAACAAACCGTGATCGCACCCCTGCGGTCTATTATCTACTGTGATATCTTCCTCCCACATGAAAGCTCTATGTGTAGGCTATCTGACCCCTGATTCCCTGAAATATGGAATCAGAAAGAATTGGCCACCAAACTTAGCGTAATATTAAAATCAAGGATGCGGAAGCCGAACGATACGGCTTCCGCTTCCGGCTTCTAGCCTCCAAATCTCATCTAGCTTCTCGCTTCTAGCTTCCAGTCAGGGAAATACCGACGTACCGATGGGGGGAGGGGCTGTAGGAATTTTTCACTACAGCAATTGGAAAAATCCAGTGTGCTCAAAGTCTTCTTTTTGCTTTTGCATTAATACTTGGAATTTTGAGTTGAGTCAGTTGGGACTTTCACAATTTACCCACCCCCTCCTCCCCCTCCACCTCCCTCCCTCCAGGCAAAACTCTTCGGTACGTTCCTACTTCTAGTCTCAGTATATGAGCTTCTAACTTCCAATCTTTTTTTCGGCTTCTGGCTTCTAGCTTCCAGCTTCTTTTACTAATTTTCCCCCGAGGTCCTTATAATTAGAGAAGGTTCTTTGTAGACAATTAGGGAAAATTAAGTGAAATGATGCGGAATAGAAGAGGTGCATTAGTTCTCGTTTTTGGGCTTTCGACTTTGAGTAAAACAATCTTTTGAGTAGAATATTGTAAAAAGTTGATTGGGAGCTGAAAAACTTTCAGCTTCCTGCGAGTTTGACTTTGTTGTTGCTCTTCAAATTTGCTTGAGAATATTCCGAGTATTAGCACCTGCAACAATAGTACTACAAGGCGTAATAATCGATTTCGAGTCGGCGTGTGATATTATCAGAAGCGCAATTGAGGCGCTGCAATCATTGAGAACGAAAGAATCGTGACATAAAGTTGAGGGTCACATTTTGAGAGTAGGTATGTTCCGAATTGGGAGTCGGTACTGAAAAGAAGAATAGAATCATCCATAGAAAACGATTTTTTGGCAAAAATCATATTGATGAACCCTACCAACGCAATGAACTGGGACGACAGAATATTGAAATCGATAATCTATTGACCCAGATGAATGAAAGCTGTGACAAAAACATCCTAGCCATCTTGAAAGATATGCTGAGTATTTTTGAACTTTGCTGATGTGGAAGCGGAACTTAGAGAATTCAGACCTTTGTACAAATTGATGCACAAAGAAATTGATATTTCCAATTGGGTTCAAAAAGAGGAGAAACGAGGGGAGAGACGATTCGGAAGAGATGAAGTGTGCAGGAAAGTAACCGAAGAAGAAAAGAAGACAGACATACAGGAGGAAAAGACAACCCGTGAAGAAGAAGATCATGAAGCAGCGGATGAAAAAGAAAGAGAAGAATGGGATAAAGAAGCCGAAAGAGAGAGCGATGGGCGCAATCTTGATTCTGATGATAATAAGAATGAGAAGAAAGCAGCTTTGCTGGCAGAAAAATTGGTAGCATTTGGTTTCATAAAACCAGTGAGATTACTGAATCGATTATCTTGCTTTGGGAACCGTATACTGTCTTGTAGAAAATACTTGTTTCATTAGCAGCCACCAGTTGCAGTGCTGAGAGCACACTCAGCAAAAATAAGATCATTAAAAATCCATTGCGCAGCAAATTGTTGGACCCATGGATGTCTTGCATGATGATTCTGGCATCAAAAATTGACATATTTGATTCGATTCCAAACGAATAAGTGATAGATGAATACGCGCGCGTGTCTCCGCTGTACACAAAATTATTAAAAAAGTAGACAGAATTTGTATGTAATATCATTGGGCCTAAATTTTTACATTTTAGAGTTACATATTATTATTATTGGCATGATGAATGATTATTGAATGAACAATAAAGAATTATTCATTCCTCATAAAGTCACGACCTAGTATAATTTTCCCCTCATTTTTTCTTTTTATTTTTTGCCCCCCCCCAAAAAAAAATATATATAAAGAGGGGAAAAAATGCTCACGACAAGTTGCTCTTTAAAAAAGTAGGCTCATCGCACCACTGTTCGTGAAATTGAAGAATCCGCGAATGGGCAGGAAATTTGCTAAATTCATGAAATGAGCATGTCTCTTGCTCAATAGCAACAACACAGCTTGGGCTGTCATAATTAGCTGGTTGGCGATTTCCAACAAACTGAATAGGCCCACCCAGGGACGTACCAATGGGTGGGGACAATTTACACCCCCTCCCCCTCCCTTGTAGGAATTTTTCATTCACTCGGCAGTTGGGAAAATTTACTATTTCAGTCAGGCGACTTGGAAAAATCCAACAAGTTAGAAGTTACAGGTCAAAAGGTTTTCTCTTTTTTCTTTGATACTTGGAAATTCTGAGTTGAGTCAGTTGGGACTTTCACAATTTTTATTTCCCCCCCCCCTCCCCTCTGGAAAAGCTCTTCGGTACGTCCCTAGGCCCACCAGGCAAGACTGTGGAACGAAACAAAACCAAAATTGCTAAATTCGCTACCTTTGCTTTATTATTTTTGAAAAACAAAGAATCTTGAACATTTTTCAACCGAGGGAAACAAAAACTAAAATAACTGAAATTACAATTCGGACATGAACTATACACTGAGAAAAATTCGGTGGTAAAAATTATTATTAGGATTCTGGTAGGTCTTTGACATTTGGCAATTTTACGCACTATTTCACCGAACTTTCTGGTGATGTTTATAAATTCTGGTAACAGTTGCTGTAATTCTGTCGAAATCTATAGGAAACTCACAGCAGGTAACTGTTACTAAAATCTAGTAAAAATTACATGAATTTTCAGTTGCAGATTGTGTAAAATGGCTAAACTTCAGAGACTTCCTAGAATTCTTGCGATTTTTCAGTACAGAGGTGCCTGTGGCTATGACCACCATGCGGGTCAAAAATATATTAGTTATAAAAATTTCGGTAGATGGCCTGATATAGTGATTAGTAGTAGAAAAATCGGTTTTTGGCCGAATTTTCGAGAATCATCGCATGAATGCAAAAACAACGCGCGAAACGTGTGTCTGAATAATTCGATTTGAACCACTACCTCAGTGCGTTTTGCAGGTGGATGGGCGAATGAATTGCAGCGCAAATTTGCTACACATGTGGTGCCACTGCATTTTGTAACTAGAAGCCCATGATGAGTAATTTTTTGTGGAATAATAGCATCCCCTTCCCTCCCCAGAGAATCAAATTGATGGAAAATCGGCATTACACAACTGAGAAGGGGACATATTTGCCGGAAATGTTGCCGTCCATATTAGAATATCTCACCGAACAGAATTACTGGGCCACTTAGCACCTTCAACATGAAGAATCTCATTAACCTTTGATTTTACAAATAAATAGTGTCTCGAAGAAAATAATATTCCTTATAATCATTTTTATTTGACAGAACTTACAGTTCTCGAGGTACACATAATTTTTTGAATAAAATTGATTTCTTTCATTTTGAGTATTTTTGACTGACCAGTTAGACTCATCTTAGAATTCGCACCACATTAGGGTTGTGAAAGTTTATCATGAAAATATCTGCTCGGTAGGTCAGTTGCATCGTTATGCCCTATCCACCTTGCCCTACTGATCTGATTGGGCTCATCTTCGAGTTCACTCTTTTTTATTTTTTTTTTTAAATCATCGCCGCCCTCGCTATCATTGGACGCATGCTCAAGTCAAACTAAAACAAACATTAGGACGATTACATAATCCTAAAAAGAAATATCTAAAGATCTACATTTCTCTCTCCCCACTCCGCATGATAGACCGTTGTTAATGTCTGATAGTATAAAGGGTTATTTTGAATCCTCAGCTGCACAATCCCAATCACACCTAGAGAAACAGTGGTATTTGTAAAGCAGCTTTTGTAGCGCAGTTTTAGTGCAGATTAAACTTTTATCAGTACTTTTTCCGATGTGGAAAATTATAAAATCTCAAAATGATTGTGTTCAACTGCGACAAGATCTCGACTCATTAGTACAGCGGAGTGATAGTAAGTTATTACATGTTTCCTACCTATCAGGGGGTTTGGTGGGAGAACTATAGCTCATTGCCTTATATGTATAGCCGATGTCGATGATGTCTCCTACCGCCTGGTCCGATATTCAGTTGGAGAACTGTTTTCTCATTGGACGGCGTTGAGTGGAAAAACAGTGTTGACTAACGTTCAGCCGAAAATATGTACTTCTTTCATCAGTTCTTCCTTGATGCCTGCTGTATAGGTGCTTTGCTTCCTGATGTGTTACCGTTTCTTGCCTCAATTAATTTGTAACAATGTTTTGCCACCTACTGATAGGAAGCAGATTGGGCTCTTATGGATAACTCAGTTGGAGATTTAATTTGCAAACCATTCCGAACATATTTATGAAAGAATCTGTAAAGGCAAGCTTACTCCATTTTCCTCTCTAATTCGACTAGATGGCATGGAATAATACTAGTGAATACTGATCGCACACTATGAGACATAAGACCATTTCCTGTACTGAAATGCTCGAAATGCCTTTTGTTGTGCAGGCTTCTGTGTATCGCGTGTTCACATCCATTTATTATTAGAATGCTCGGACACGATGACAATAAAACTTGGAAAGCGTGTTCTCTGATTGCGGTTTTCGTAAACTGGCAGCGCAGCTAGGCTGGTATGCGGTTGTACGCATTTCTAATCGGCGTACACCTGAGGCGAGAGACGACGTATGCTTTGTATTCGCATATTTTTGGTCGATCAGCTGTTCGATGTTTTTAAAATATCAGCAGTTTTCTCCTTTCTGTGTACGGTTTCACGGTACATAGGATAGGGTTCAGTGTTCGCAAACCTGGATGCCAGACTAACATTGAAAGTGTATGACTCAGTGTAACTTTTCTCAGCTTTTTGTCGATAGACATGCGCCTTGTCTCACTGCATGTCCGAATAGCACTTTGAAGTAGATACTGTTCTGTGTATGCTTCAGCAATCTTTCTTACTCTGTGGTCGCCACAGAGACGTGAAGAGAGAATATAGACCCGGGGCAACATTTTTATAGAGGCTTTCCCCGTGGTAACCTTTTGCTGAATTAGGAGATCGAAAAATTTGAATGCTCGTGCCTTTCATGGAGGACCAGGCTCACGACAAATCGCCCTTTTGCCCACCTTTTCGGCAGCCCCAGATGATTTTTGCGTAGAGGCCTCATCGCTCAGCCGCAGACTTCAATCGATATATCGTGTAGTGATTTAATGTATGCGTCTCAATTTTATGTGTACACTGTACAGTTGTAACGAGCATCGGTGTGGAAATGCAAAGAACGTCGCGAATATTATACTTACCCATTATACGTCGTTCGTTCCGGGCTTAGACCATAGCGGGAGTGCGATCCGTCGGTGAATTTCGCATTCAGGTCACACATTCCATCCGTTTAAACATCATTCTACGCTGCTGCTGTCTTCCCAAAAAGACGCGCGGAAACCTAATACCGAAAAGGATATAACGGATTTGTTCCAACTGCGAGATACGATTGTTTCGATTCCCAAGTGCTCGCTCCCTCTTGCTCTCATCCACTTAGTTCTGAACCCTCCCCCGATTCGACATGTTCTTATACAAAGTTTCCAATTAAGTGTACCGGCTTGCGGTTGAGAACGATCGCGCGTTTATGAGATTACTCGATTCTTTCACCATGACTTATTCTTGGTTGGCAAACTAAGATAACGATATGGAGTTACTCACACTTGATACAACTGGTGAGTGTGGACCAGGGCCGTAGCTTCAAGGGAGGAGTGTTACCCCAATACTACACGCTTTTCCGTTTCTGTTGATTGAAAGTTCATAAATTTGTCCCTCATTCCGTTTACCATCAACTTTGAGCCACCCTCCTCT
The DNA here is from genome assembly GCA_031841125.1 of Acanthococcus lagerstroemiae. Taxonomy (NCBI): domain Eukaryota; kingdom Metazoa; phylum Arthropoda; class Insecta; order Hemiptera; family Eriococcidae; genus Acanthococcus; species Acanthococcus lagerstroemiae. The sequence goes on along the minus strand of CM063106.1, from coordinate 11,253,088 downwards.
TTTCCGAAAAAGTAACTTGGAGAATCTTCCAGTCTTGCTGGAGATTCTTTTGAAATTCATTGAGATCAGAACTGTAACAAGCATCTTGTATCGTGAGGAGTGACATCTTTTTTAGGGGATTAAAACTGAGGAGATAAGGTTAAGTAGCCTAATATGGACCACTTTTTTTGCGGCGCTATAACTCGACCCCTATGACTCCTGAAATGTTGAAATTTGCCCTGAATTGTAGCTCAACTATTCTAGTATCACCTCCTAAAAGGAGTTTTCGGAAAAGTGAAAATTTGATTTTCCCCGAATTTTTTTGTGGAAGGTACCATTCTGGATAGGTCGAAATTTAGGCTCCTAATATGGACTACCTATGGTACCTTCCATAAAAGAATTCGGGAAAAATCAAATTTTCACTTTTCCGAAAAATCCTTTTAGGAGGTGATACTAGAATAGTTGAGCTACAATTCAGGGCAAATTTCAACATTTCAGGAGTCATAGGGGTCAAGTTATAGCGCCGCAAAAAAGTGGTTCATATTAGGCTACCTGACCTTATTTTTGCCATCTGATGAAAAAAACAAGCACATTCTTATGGCAGTCCATATTGGGAGCCCAAATAGAGATTTGTTTGAGTCGACTTACCACTGCTCTCCTCAAGTTGAGATAAAAAACGAGTATTCGAATGAATAACTTATAAGATACACTTTTGTTAATTTTATAGTGAACTTTTCGAAGAAACCGATTTTATACCATTTTTGTACCATAATGTACTTACACAAAAAAAAGGTGAAAACATCAATTTTCGTTTTTCATGCATAACTTTTGTTTTTGGCTTGCGAGATCCAACTTTTTCTACCACATCTTTTTTCATCCTTCGTGGAATGTAGTAATATTTTTTTCAGCCAGAGCGCGCCATAAACAGACGAGATATGATGGTGGTTCATATTAGGAACAGGGTCCATATTAGGCTACCTTACCTTAACAGTGGTTTCTTGTTTTAATAGGGACACACCCACGTTCTTTGGAGGGCAGTACCTCCATTTAGCTGATTCCTGGTTACGGTTCTTCTTTATTTCTTGGTATAGACTGTCGGTTTTGTTGTGTAAAATGGTCTTTGTTAAGGAATAGGATTCGTAAGAAAGTCACTTTTCCGTTCCCCAGCTGCCAGAATAGCAGCCTTGACGCCCAACTGCAGTCATAATGTGATTGCCCAACGAGCTTATTGTTGAGACTTTTATATAGAGCTGTAAACCTAGTTGCGAGAGTGCAATCCACAAAGAATGTAGATTTGCTGAAGCTAAGAAATCTTTGAAGATTCATGCCTAATGCCCTTCATTGGCTTGTTCGCGCAGTCGCACAGCAGTCGATACCGATTTGTAACTTAAGTCACAAAGAATCTATAGCTGTTAACCTGGATGTGAGAATGCGACCATGAATGCTAGGCTAAAACTTCCAAACTGTAGCGTAAGAGTTATGTCGAATATTATAACTTGATTTACCCGTTAATATTTTAATATACGTAGAAAATATGAAATTGTTCTCGAACACATACCTTGGAATTTTGAAAATCCCTGGATCAATTCTTCTGCCTTTTAAAAAGTGGGAATAACTGTTGGTTTGTGCGAGAAATCTGAAAAATTTGAGGGCTCAATCTGTTATCTCAAGATCCAGTTAGTCTGCGGGACCAGCAAACGGACAGACAAACAGACAATCAATAATCCTTTCATATTTCATCTCAGTCAGTTATACTGATGGACAGGTTTCAAAATTTGTTTGCGCTAAGTTGCTTTATAAGTTGTGCTAAGTTCATGCAGAATATTCATAACCCATTCTCGACCTTGAAATCAAATGAGATGAAGGATGGCATATTGTCTGAAGTTGAGTCACGCAGATGTACTGAGCCTTCCTCAACGACTGTTAAAAAGAGCGAGAACGAACTCTGGATGTGACCAAACTAATGAGAACGAAAATAAATCACTGAGATTATTTCCGAACAGCAGATCCAAAATAAGTATAAATATAAAGGTGGAGATGAGACTACCTAATCACGAGTCGAGAGAGGATGAAAGCAAATTCTTGACAAATGATGGATTCAGTCGAAAAGTTCTCGGAGCAGACGATTGAATTCACTCTTGACTCTTAAAAATGATAAATGAATGAGAAGATGGCCGAGTCGGAATTGCTGACAGAAAAGGCGCAGGAACATGAGGACTACTACCCTTTCATCAGCCACTGAAAGATTCTTTCGTATTTTGTTGAGATAATTAGACGTTTTGGAAGGTCCCTCTAAACTTTTGTAACTCTCCAAGACTGTTGGAAGTCTCTTTGAAGATTGTTCATGGATATTCCAGACTTGTTGAAAACATTATGAGACGCGTCTAGATTTAATCGAAACTTTTCAAGACGTAATCACGAGTTTTAGGACTCGTAAGACTTCGAAACTTGTTCAACACCAGTGTCGCCAACTCGAAATTTATGTAAAAGTAGTGAGAACTGAGAAAAAACTCTACAAATATTGTTTAAAACCAGTGTTGCCAGTTCGAGATTTATAAAGCTGCCAAGAACTAAGAAAAAAGTTGTCGAAAAGTCAGGGTGTCTACCGGGCCAGTAAGTCCAATAACTGTTCAATATTTTGAAAATGATCCAATAAGTCCAATAAAAGTTTAATATTTGGAAAATGGTCAAATAAGTCCCATAAAAGTTCAATAATTTTAATAACTTTTAATATAGGTTCAATAAAAATTGACAAATGAGGTATTACGCATTATTTAAGAAAGGGTCAATTCTTGGAATCAGGAATTTCAACCGGACTTTTTTGGACTTCTTTTCTGTATCTCCAAAGTACTCAAGTATACTCTGCGTGGTCCCTTCTTTTTGTGATCTGGTAAGATATAAAAAGCCCGGAAAGAGTCTAATGAAAGTCCAATAAAAGTCCAATATTTTCAATTTCAAATTTTTTAGACGCCTGAAAGTTAGTGGATGTTTTAATTGTTCAAAAGGAGCTAAAAGTCGTCAAATTTTCTGAAAAATGCCAGATTTCCTTGAATATTGTTGAGAAAGTGTCATACTTACAAATTATTCCGTAGCATTTTCTGAAAAAAAAGTGAACCAACAATTCAAAAAAGTTGCTAGCTATAAAGTTGGTAATTTGACTACACTGGCGTGGTATACGTACGAAAGTGCCGGTCTTATTCTGGCTCAGTCGAAATTTTTTCTGGTACTTCATAGGAAAAAAAAATGTATTGGAGTTTCATGGTCATCTAATCAGTTCAGCAGGTCCATTCAGAAGGCTACAAGTCTTACATGGAATCTGCATGATGGTCTTGGTTCGCATCTGTAAAAATTGAATGCTAAAATATAAAAATTGTTAAAAAGTACAATTTTTATTTTTATCAACTTAGTGCAGGAAACACTCGCAGTGTGGCTGAAAACCTGTGAGGGGGCGAGAGTAAACATGAATATTTTGTTGGGAATTTATTTAGAGAGAGAGTTTCAAGTCGTCCCTGTTCGGTTTTGAGTATTGTTTTGGGGATACAACTCCTAAGAGTGCCGCTGAAGAGTTGACGCAGGGCCATAGTCAGCCTTGGGTACCGGTAGTGGAGGACCTCGAACTGACTGCCCCTCGAAGTTTTATTATCCAAATTTAGGCCCAAAAATCATTGAAGAGCATCTTTTCTAGTCTCTTTGCTGGAATCTGAAGGGTGAAATTATCATTTTGCTCTCTTTCTAGTCCCAAAATTTCCCCCTCTGGTCAAAAGTCCCTAAACGGATTTCCAGAATTCTATTTTTATCTCATTTCCTCCTTAGTTTCGGAACCACATTGAGAGGTCGGGGGTGTCTAGCGGGTGTTCTTGTACTTAGTCGTTACAGAACCTTTTGAAATAATACTGTTTCAAATTCTTGAACAATTTCTCAAGCCTTTGTAAGTCTTCTGCCAATTTGTTTAAAACTTGCTTCGAGTCTTCGAGATCCTAAAAGACGTTCGAGATTCGGTAAGACTTTAACATTTCTGATGTGTTTTCAACTTCAGTTTCTCTCAGGTAGGGGCATTCGTACTTTGCCTGCCCCATCTATCCGTGTTTAGCTCGCGTGATGCTGTCTATAAAATCAAATTCGAGTATTACGTGCCTTGTTCTTAAGTATGTAACACTACTGGGCGTATTTTACTATTATCCTAATGTATCTGTCTTGAGACTTCAACGTTTTGAAGCGTTTTCAATTTCAGTTTTTCTCTCTGGGAGAGGCTTTCATCACATGGCCCCTTCGTGTATCTGTGTTTGGATCACGTGATGCAGCCTGTATAGCCAAATTAGATCATCACGTGCCTTGTTCTTAGGTAATAATACTCGGCTTATCTCACCGTTATTCTGATGTGTCTGTTCTGTTGCTGGGAGTTTCGAAAATAAGGGTAACACGTTTTTGAGCTACGGGCGTGTATAATATACGACGATTAGCGTTGTTCCGTGTTTTCCATCTGCTTTTAATTTATATCGCCCGTTATTATTATCTCATTTTCCCTACCCCCTCCGGGGTGTTTGTTCTTTTTCCGTTTCTCTGCGTCTCCTTACTTTCCTGTCTTTCTTCTTTTTTCATTTTTTTTTTCCATGCGACACACTTGCCGCGGCTTAATCGCCTGTTCTCGAAAGGGGACGTAATTCGGGCTGAATTCGGCGCGCGAAATGAAAAGAAGGTTCTTTTCCCCCCGATGCGATGCACCGGTGGGTTGTTGGGCGCACGCTCGCCCGAGTACATTTTTCGCTCGTCATTTGTGCAGGCATTGCCGAGGAAAAACATCAATTCCGATATTATCATCGGGCTTCGGGCAGATGTTCCGCATCTCCTCGGCATCGCGTCATCTTCGGCGTGATATTTGGCCTACCAGTGGCGAGACGGGCGTGCGGGGTCTACCAGTGCGACGTAATCTATTTAAAAGACATTTGCTTCTTATCCATGGACACGAATATATTAGACGTCTGAATGTATTATAGGCACCAGACACCATCGTATCTATCCACACTTCACGTATTAATGTTTGCTCATTCGAGAAGAAAATCCAGATCTTGTTTCTAGACTCATTTCTACGGCTGCCGCGGCGACACCGTCAGTGCCCTTCTGCTCACGTTTTCTTCGTAGAGAATTTATTTAGATATTTGTTCTCCAATCTGGGCGTGGGTGTATTCCGTTTTGGCGTCCCGAGTTTCTTCGCTTGTTGGAATGAAATAACGTGGAATGAGGTGAAAGGGTGAAAATTATCTGCGGTGTGCAGTGAGTGAGGGACGCTTTCTTAGAGAAGATGGATGGTTAGCCGGTGGTGTGGAGAAAACTTCTCTGTTGTCGATCTCAAAAACAAGACCGCAGATAGCAAGTATTTTTTATGGGTGTAGAGTGTCCAGGTACGGATTTATAGAGAGGGCAAAGGCATCGTGAGAATGTTTCAAAAATAGTCAACAGCTGGATATTCCAAAAAATTGAAACAAGTTACTCGATTGGCTGAAGTTAGTAAGGTTTAAAACCCTAAACTGGAGCCACTTTCCCTGTCGAAATCAGCACAACATGTCTGCTTATCTAACTGAAATCTGAAATATTACACTGGTAGATCTGTTACCCCAAGATTCAAATCAACAGATAAGCCGTATGAGATCGTTCCCTTCAGTCATATTTTGTCGTGTATCATGTTATCTTCATCAGCCGGCGTCTAGATATTCTCTGTATTTTACCTAACTTCCTCTTTTCTTCGCATTATCAAACATTATTTCAACAAACCCAAAGCTCGCTCAGGAACAAGTTTCCTGTGTCTTGAAAGGGCGACAAAGAACATTATGAACATTTTTTGGAGGCTGATTGGAGCGGGGAAGGGATAGCAATAGATTTTCTGTTGCACTAAGGGGTAAGCATTTCCTTGAGGGTGCCCCCATGTGCTCCTTTGATCACGGGCCTGCCCTGTTGGACAGTTAACCGTTATTGTTTAGTATAAATACTCTATCGATATAAGATCCTACTAATCTGTCAGTCGAGTTGTTTTCGAGTATTTAATTCGTTTTACTATTGAAGATGGTTAATCTCGCATGAAAAGCCTCATTTCGGTGCCTGCAGAACAATGTGTTGGCAATGAAGTGCGGACGCAGTATGACATTCGGGTGTTGCTTCACAGCGGCTTTTCTCGGCTTTTCTGTCGTATAACAGTCCAGACAGACAGGTAAACTATGGGACCGACTACCGTAGGACTGGTTGTTGGACAGACAATCACACAGGTAGACAAGAAGAAAAACCAAGTAACAGACGGCAGGCAGGCAATCATGTTTTTCTTTCCTGTCATTTTTGTAGTATAGTGTTGGACTTACATGAGGCAACACGTGAGGCAAATATTGTGGTTGAAGAAAAGCGCCCGGCGCTTAAAAGCGAAGAAAAACTAGAGTAAAAAGGTTGCGTAGAAAAAGTGTGAAATGCCCTTCAATTGCTGTAGCCCCCGGCAGCTACGGACCTGAGTATTTGCCACATCTTATCGAATCTGAATAGTTTTAATGAATCTTAGCGGGGTCTTCACCAGTGTTGTAACGGGCTTTCAACGAGTTACCATAGGCGTCGAAACCTATGGGTGCCCGGGGCTCAGGCACCCACTGAAAGAATCAGCAAATGAGTGTAAAATCTAGAAATGTTTAAATTTTGAAGTACCTAACTATAATTTTATCGACGAGCCCCCACTGAGTGTTAGAAAGTAAGGCGCCTGTGCAAGTTACAACCTAGTGTTCGTGTATTTTATTAAGAATTGTCTAATGTTTACATACATTACATTTAGGTGTGAGGTGGCGCTGTATGCACCGAGTGCTCAGATTTTGCAGTCCATTGCACTATTCCTCAAGTTGCTGTTAAGGATCAGCTCAGTAGCCTTACTTTTAAAACCAAAGTGAGAATTTTACTTAGCTCTATCCCTTTGACTTTACTGGGTACTAGATACTCTAGTCCAATGCTTCGCGTCTTGTCCCAGCTATTGTTGGGCATTGACATGTGATTTGGATCGAGGTTTCTTCCTCTTCTCCATAATACCTACAGGAGCCGCTTCTTACCACTCCTATTTTATACCACATGTGTTTTGTGGCCCCATGACCGGTTATAGTCCGACCATGAGCATTGCATGTTTCTTGTCAAGCCCTAATAGAAACTTGGCGTACTTACTGGGGGTGTCCCTTATCAGTGTTTTGCTGACGTTCATGCTACTGGCCGACCGCCAGTGCATTTCCGTCTGCTTACTTATCCAAGCCTTTGCTTTAGATTTTATGACGCTGTATGCTACAGGAAGATACGGCCTGGGTGCTGCCGGTTCCTTTTTTATGCCCGCAATCATGTTCCCTTTTTGTCGCAGTGTTCCGGTGTCCATAGTATGGTGACACGGTTCTCCTGAGCAAAGGTGTATAGTTTGTTAACACACTCCTCCACCACCAGGGATGTAGTTTGGTGTGACAATAGTACCTTAATAGCCGATTGAATGTCTGTGCAGATATTGCAGATATAGATCTGCTCATTAATTAGGCTCTTCTGCTGGTTTCTATCAATGGCCACCGTGATCACCATTACCTCTGCTTGGAGGCTAGTGTTTACATGGTTTGAATGAAATCTCACCGAGTCTTACTACGTCTGGATATCTAGATTAGTACTAAGCCTCGCAGCCGATTCTGAAAAACTCCGAACCCCAATTATTGCCTCGAAGGAGGTAATCAGAAGGTAGAAAATTTTTCCCTTTCTTCACTAGTATTACGTTATTACTATGTTGTTAATGCAGTCAAGCAGCTTGTAGCCAGGAGTGGATACAGAGGAGCCTTGTGTACCTGTTGCCAGCTCCCATGGATTCTTTGGGGTGGCCACTTTCCGGAAAAATCTGGAAATCAGGAAAGAGTCAGAGAATTTTTTCAGTCAGAGAAAAATCATGGAAAAGTCAGGGAATTTTCAGGAAATTAATTCTTAATAAAATTACCTGGCTTAGAAATATCATGATGGTTGGTACCTATGTTTAGTTCTATGTAAGATTTTTGTCTACTGTGAGGGGAAAAAACTGAGTGACTACACTAATGAACTTCCAACCAGTAGGCTTACTCGTTGAGGAAAAGTTAAGAAGTGGATCTGGAAGGGAAATTCATAATTGAAGAAAAATGGCCACCTTGGTCTTAGAAAAAAACAAAGCTGTTTTATCCAAACGACTAAACCGCGAGAATGACTTGAGCTATAACCCCTTTTTCCGCAACTTCTTGTTGCCCGCCACTCTGAACTGGGGTCTTGATGATTTTTCCAACATTCTCACAGAGAAAATAATCTTTCTTACTGACGAAGATAGCTGGGAAAAGTTCCCTCCGTACAAACCCCGCTTCCCTCCTCAAAGGGTGCGTACTACCGACTTTGAAATTCTTAAAGGAAAGGTATCACAACTGAAGACCGTTTTTAACAAAATCAGCCGAGTTCATTTTCGCAGTTTCAAGAAAATTGAAGAAAACGTGAGAAACAGTTTTCCACCGTTTTCCACCGGTAGTTGGTGATGCATGTGATGAGTGGGTTGGCAGAAGCGAACTCTCACGGTTAAGATACAGACATCGAGAATGGGCACGTTATAGGGGGAAAAACGATGGACTTAGTTGGTTTTGCCTGACCCCAAACTCGTTATCACACTACACAGGACAGAAACAACATCGGGACGCGAACTTGTACATTACTGTGAAAAACGAACACAATCGTTCTTACTACGCGCTTCCTCCATCACTTCGTTTCACGGTACCTATTATCACTGGACTGAGCTGGTTTTGGTAGTTTTGGAAGGATCGAATTATGTTCGAGTGCTTAGAACACGTAAACAGGAACGAAATAGATCTTAATTTTTGCAGCCTTCCATAATACCTAGGAACGCTAGTTTCGCGATTTCTTCAAAAATGGACTTAACTGGTTTCGGAAATCTACCGTCTTCAATTGTAAAAAAAAAAGAAGTGTTATTTTGGTTGGCTGATTACGATAATCGTATCATATTTTTGATCTAACTGCGATTTCGGCCCAAAACGTAAATTTTGAAACCAAAATAGTCCAGTTTTTTTGAAAAGTCGATTTTTGAGTTTGGACCTCAAAATGGACGAAATTGACTTGACTCGAAAAATAGAACCAAGTATCGAAGCAGAAGTATTTTGGATCTCTGATTACGAATGCCGCATCAGACTTTTGAACCAGCGCTGATTGGACCCAAAAAGTTGAATTTTGGAATCACAATGGTCCGTGTCTAGTAGACTTGAAAATCGAACGTAGTGTCGAAGTAGAAGTATTTTGAATCGCTGATTACTATATCACTTTTGATTTTTGATCCAACTCTGATTTGGGCCCAAACAGCCAAATATTTTTTTGTTTTTCAGCGGAGATGAGCAAAATCAAAGAGCAGATGATTGAAAATCATTGTAAAATCCTCCAAAAATCATAGAAATCATTTTTACGTGATTTTTTGAATTTAAAATTGAAAAATGATTTGAATTACGAGATCAAAGTATTGAAATCAACTGATTTTAATTTGATTTTAGTATTTTTTTGATGTTTTGATTGTCTATCTTTATTTTCACGCCAAGTCAATTTACCCAGTTGGATCTGAAATTGGAATTTTTGGATTAAAATTGTGACTGAATTGAGGACCCCCAAACGTGCTTAGTCCAAAAAACGAAATGTTGGGAAACCGAAAAAAACATTCTAACTCGCGAACGCTAAGTGGTAACACCAGTTGCGTGGATTAGAAGAGGAGGGGGTCAATGCTAATACCACTCAAGTATGACGGTTGGCGTGAGAACAGCCTTCGAGTTATGAGAGTGCAAAGTGAGGGAAGTCCGTGGACTTCGCTCGTTTTGGCAGACCATATCATACTTGTGAAAGGTCAAAATTCGTACATCTTGACCTAGAAAGTGTCGGAAATCGGAAGATACAGCTTAGAGGCGACCATTCCGGTGAACGAGGCACACGTGTACAATACCCCCTCAGACATCCTTATACCTCCACGAATAGGAAAAAGCAAGTGTGACTTACAGTCGTAAGAGTCTCATATTCATAAAATTTGAAAAAACAAGTTAGTCAGTATTTTAAAAAAAGAACAAAAGAAAGGTTTAGCCATCTATAAGTCGTGATGAAATCGTGAAACCAACTCTGAAAGGTGCCCTTTGACTTCCTCCACCAGATTGCGCTAAAAACTCGATTTTCGGTTTTTTGGATTAAGTGCGTTTTGGAAGTCAGGTCCTCAATTTAAAATATAATGTGATATTTGTTAACAGCCACCTAAAATATCCATATTTCGATCCTTTGTTCGGCATATTTCTATTTAAAATTCCAATGTGAATTTCGTTTGGGGGAAGAAATGTTTTATTCGAAATGAAACTAGACCGTCTTTTAAAGATCAGTGTTTGTCCTGCATGGATCAATCCGACTTCCCAATTGAATAAGAATAAAAAAAGGAGGAAGAAACGTTTGATGGCACCCTGTACAATAAGAGCCCGGAATCACATTGTATAGGTACCCAGAAATGAAAGAGGAGAGAAGAGCCCTTAACGTACATTATAATACAGCAAACCACATTTTGGATTGCCCGAAGAGATTAGTGACTATTCTATCCAACGACATCTCGACGTATATTACAGTGTACTAATTAATGTTGTCAACTTTCGCACTTGACCATCGGTGTAAATGTGTGATTCTGTAACCGTGTCTAACACACCGCTTAACCGGCCTATCAAATAAGTATAACCAGTCAACAAAGCAAAATCAAGATAAAACTGTATGGTAATCGATTTCTTCTAGTCTTTACCATCCAGCGGCCCCACGTTTCACAAAAAAAAAAAAGAAAAAGAAAAAAGAAGTTGCATTCCTCCGCATTCCGACGCCCAACGTGATTAATAGAGATGGGTTTAACATTTTTTATTAAAAACTTAGGGAAGGAAAAAAAAGGTCACGAATAATTCGAAACCAATTAGACCGCGACGGATTACTCTAACGTTTAAAATGGCGACGAGGGCACGTTGTTAGAGCGAGTTTATGAGCCTGCGATCGTAACCTTTTCTTTTTTCTCCTCTGTTTGATCGTCCTTCTTCCTCTCCAACATCTGCCTTCCTCACTACTTCTTCAGACACCTTCTTACGCAACGGTATTGCATTATACCCAGTTACAATGGACAGAAGGAAAACTGAACTGGAAACATAAAGCAAAATAACAAGCGATACGGTTATTTAGGTGCTGTAGGGTGGTGAGAACGCACACATACGCAGGGAGAGCCGATATATGAGGCCATTTCGCATCCCTCAGACCACGTGTTTCGTCAATCAACGAAAATAACCATTCCTTTCTCGCCCAACTATGTATGAGCAAACAATATGTGAGCGAAACCTTACAACCTACTTCTAGTTTGTATTATGCAGTATACACAGGAAAAAAAAAGTAATTGGATCCACTCCGTATCGATGATTACACGTTCGTGACCTGTTCACTAGATACACATTTCCCCCTTCATACGTTGTATGCTTGGCTTTTGCCAAGTCCGCCTGATACTTTACCAGCCCGGAGCCTCTAACTCCGTCTTCTGCTGCAAACTTGAAATTTGCAACGATTCGATTTGTAAGCGAAATCGAAGGGCTAGCAAATGCAGGGGTCGAAACACAAAATAATAACAGAAAAATAACAGTAATAATGTAGTTAGAAAGTAAATACAGAACTACTGCAGGTAGCCAGAAACTAAAGACGGAAGGTCAGCCATCTTATAGACAACCTCGATTAGACGTTACTGATGGGAAATGACATGGACACGGCTTTCCCCGCCACTCTTCATTGATAGGTACAAGTGTCGTGTTAAGGAATAGTCTTCTCGAGTCTAATATCAAAGTGCGTTTCGACACTTCAGGGTACGTTTTGATTCTTGCCGTTTTCTTGACTGATCGAAACAATTCTCGACGAAGTTCGAATCGTGATTATAGGACCTTTCCGAGTGTTATGACTTTTGATTCTTCATGAGCCTGAGAAAAATCGTCTCGACTTTTCCAGCAAAACAATTTGTGTATCGAATCAACTCTTCTTCAGTCTGAGGGACGCATTTTTGCCTCTCCGTGTTAAATGTTTCATAATCTGCTGGGCTGTTCCTAATTTTGAACAGTGTTCCCTGAGAGGGTCTGCCCGAGTTATCTCAGAATCTCTACGCGTTCGTAGGTGCTCAAAAATACTCGATTGTTCTGAAGTCTTCTCAAGTCGGAGAAGACTCATTCCAAATTTAAAATTGGCTAAACAATCATATGGACGTCAAAGGATTCCTGAAATGGTGCTATAGTAGACTACCATAGCACTTGTTTGAAATTTAAAAGGACTTATAATGAGAGTAGAGTATCTTAGTGACCCCCAAAAGGGCCAGTAGAGTTAGAGTTGGAAGATTTCTTAAAATATGTGAATCGATATTTCTAGCTGTTATACCAAAACATTTCTGCTAATCAACTCTGAATAATAGTCTTTATTTTACCCGGTGTTCGACCCCCTCTGGCTGTGATGCGATACTCGAAAGGGTAGTTTCCGGAAAATTGTCAACACTTTCTTTAAGAAAAGGAAGGCGAGGAAGTGGACCTGGATGGCCCCAAATGGAAAAGCTCTGAATGAGATTGATCATTGCTTAGTGAATGTGAGCTCAATGGTGAAGGATTGCAGTGTAACTGCAACGTTTGAGGCGTAATCGGACCGCAGGACGGCTAGGTGCTTCCTCCAAATTCCTTCTAGGCCAAAAACAAAAGCTGAATCTCGAAAAACGATGAATAGTGTACAAAAAGTTGTAATATCACATGAGTTCTTGACAAACGAGGTGACAGAGTGGCAAAAAAGGAATGAGTCAGCTCATATTCAAGATAGTTACAATAAATTAATAAAGATAATCGAGCATACTCTTGAAAGTTTTGGGAAACCAAAAGACAAAGAAAATACTGATGATAAACTATCAGAGAGAACAAAAGACCTTATCAACAAAAGAGAAGCTCTACGTAGGGTGGAAAAACTAACGCCAATCCAAAAGATCGAACTGTCTGAAGTGCATAAAGCTATAAGCAAAGGAATTAGGAATGACTGTAGGAAATTCGAAAACAGGAAAGTACAAGAAATTATCGAAATTACATGATCATCTAAGAAGCTGAAAAGCGGGTAAGCAAGTAACTGTGGGGATGCTGAACAAGAAAGGAGCAAGAGTTATAACCAGGGGCGACATCCTGAAAGAAGCCACGAATTTCTACAAAATGCTTACGATATTCCACCGGATGCATCAAGGGGGTACGCGCATAAGTATGGCCAAACAGGGGAGAACGAACCAGTTTCAAAACTATTAAAATGCGAGATGGAGGCCATACTTAAGAATTTGAAAGTCGGTAAAGTATCAGGCCCTAATGGGGTGGACAACATAACACTGAAAGAGTTTGCAGATCAAATGACAGAGCCGCTAACTAGGCTATTCAACCCATCATTGAGGAGGAAGTAATTCCGAGGCAATGGAAAAAATCAGAAATAATTCTCCTATATAAACAGGGTGATAAAAACTAGCTGAACAACTATAGACCAATCAGCCTCTCCTCCAATATAAACAAAGTATTCATGAAAGTATTAAAAAACAGAATCTACTCCGAGTTGGATAGTGCCCAGCCTGTGGAACATGCAGGTTTTATGAGGGGATACGCTACGACCGATCATATACATACGCTCAACCAACTGATAGAAAAAGCGAAAGCATATCAGGTAGAAGTTCATTTGGTATATATAGACTTCTGTATTTGATACCGTGGACCACGAGTACGTGTGGGACGCCCTGAATGACCAAGGAGTAACTGCAAAATTAATTACGATATTGAAGGAACTATACAGGGATACACATGCGTATGTAAAATTGGATATGACTGGTCCCACCTTTAGGCTACATTGAGGAGTAAAGCAGGGAGATCCCCTGTCACCAAACCTTTTCAATGCAGTTTTAGAACAATTATTTCGGAAAATTAACTGGGCAAAAAAGGGGATTAAAATTGATGGGCAAAATTTTATTCATTTGAGATTCGCTGGTGATATCGTTTTAGTAAGTGGAGACAGGGGGGAAGCTCAAGAGATGCTCGATAACCTGGTGGAAGAAAGCAGGAGAGCAGGACTCGAAATAAACAGAACTAAAACTAAGGTAATGAGCAACTCTACCGGAGGCCAAATCAGGGTGGGAGATGAAGTCCTGGAAACAGTTGCTAAATTCACGTATCTTGGTCAAATTATGTCGTTTGAAGAAGAAATGAGTACAGAGGTGGAAAAGAGAATTAGCCAGGCATGGAAAGGTTATTGGGCCTTGAAGTCGATTTTTAAGGGCAATCCGAAAACATCGAAGATGAAAATGCTGGAAGCATGCGTTCTATCTATACTAACGCACGGGGCCCAGACGTGGTCCCTCACACAGGCTCAGACCAGGATGCTGGTGGCCCACGCAGAGAGGAATGGAGAGGAGCATTCTCAGTTTGAAGCAAAAAGACAAAATTAGAGCTACGTCGATCAGAGTGGAAACTAAATGCAAGGATATAGTCTACTTCATTGAGATGTCGAAAATGAAATACGTGGGTCACCTAGCCAGAATGGGCGAAGAGCAGTGGTGTCGAAGGGTCACATTCTAGACCCCTTACGATCACAAAAGGAGGAGGGGCCGGCGGGCCATAAGCTGGAGGGGAAAATCATGGTAGCGGGTGGGGACGCCTTGGTGCAGGGCAGGTCAAGACTGACAAATGTGGAGGGAAATCAGGAAGGTCTATGCCCGCGAAACGGGGCCTCGGTATGGGATACAACTCGGATTGTTCATACTAGCGATGAGTTCTCTGTCCGGGTATATTTCTTTTTTAACTCTCTTCACTGATCCATTGCGTGACTAATTTCCACCTTAACTTTTTTCCTCAGCATCAACTTGGATCCAGGAAGAGTCGATACATACTACACTAATTTCATATCATTAATTAATAAATGGTCTATTTCATTCTTATATTTTCCTCCTAGAACTGCCACGTCCATTTCAGTTTTTTCTTCTTCGGAAAAAAGGTGTTAGCTGCTTTAAGATTATTTTTTGCGCGAAAATCGATTGGTTTGTTACCGTTCGAGTCTCGAGTTCCCAGTCCAAAATCACCTACATTTTCTCTGTTGTCTTGTTTTTTTTTTCCTACAATTGCGTTCCAGTCTCCTAAAATGCAGTTGTAATCTTCTAAAATGTTATTCAAATCTTTGTAAAATTGGTCTACCTCTTTTTACTCGGAATCCAAAGGGGGGGGGGCATATACCGAAATTTTCAACAACGTTTTCACCTTTTTGCTCACAAGTAATTTCAAAAAGCACATCCTTTCCGAAACCTCTTGGATTTCTGTCACTTGAGCCATTAAATCGTTTTTTATATAGAACCCTACTCCCCTGTAACCACTAGTTTGGCCAAGATGGTAGGAGACTTATCCCTGACTTTTGCTAATGAGACTTTCCCCTTCTTTCCTTATTTCTGATGAGGCGATTACATCCCATTTAGTTTTGTTAATCTTGTTTTCAAGTTCGTAGATCCTATCGGGACCAACCTAACCCCGACAATTGAAATACAGTAGATTGATTTTTTGATTGTTTTTAATGAGAGGGGGTATCTTTTTTGAGTAAATTTTTGTTTTTTATAGATATCTTCTTTTTTTTAAAATATAAATCAACCTTACCTCCCCTTTTTTGTTGTTCTTCCCCGCCTCCCATAAGCTTTAAAGGACGTACTTTTACGGGGGTTGCGCAGCTTGTGTTTCCCGCAGTCGCTGTCCACTGTTTTGAGGAACCGATGAAGTTCGTTGACGCCCCGTTAGTCAAGACGCTTACATTTCATTGGATCTCAATGGTTTGCGAACCATTGCCTGCGAGGTTCGCGGAGAGTTCTTATTTTTCTGATTCTTGAGAACTGTGCCTGGACTATATGAAGCGGTTAAGCGTTGTCTGCGTCCCCGGTTGCGAATTGCGTCTCCGTCCCTCCATCTGCAATTGAAGTTGGGGCTTTTTGTTGCCTCCCTTTGTTTGTTGCGCCCCATCTGGACTGCGGTCTTCCACTGTCCTCTGAGCCGCTGCCATATTCTTGTCTGGGACTGTGCCAGCGTGTTGAACTCGTTAAGATCCGACAACTCCCGTATTTTTTTTTCGCTGGTTCGCTTTCCGACTTTTTAACGAACAGCTCCTCATTCCTAGTCCACACGAACTTCAGTGTTTTTGCTTCTCTTAGCTGCAGTTTCGTAGATGGGAGCAAATGCACGCCAACAAACACTGGAATGCCCTGGATCTCATGTCGTCGCCTTTTTGACTAAGTCCACTTTGGTGTCGTTTCGTAGAAGTTTGGCTGGAAGTAAGAATCGACTTGACAGAGTTTGATATTGTCGCGGCCCACAGACTACCCACAAAAAACAGAGCACCTGATATTATTGCCAAATTTCTATTGCTTTGTTTAGCCGCTTCCCAACCCTATCGCTTCCATTTTATGTAATAAAATTGGTACAAATAGGGAAACAGCATTAGATCTCTCGCCTCAGAGACGTAGCTCGCGTCTCGTGTCTTTGCTATTGAAGCAATGTTAGCCCGCTGAACGATGTCTTTGAATGAACTTTTCTTACCGTTGTGGCAAGTCATCCCATTCTGATTAGATTTGTAGTCCACAGATAAATAATTATTGGTGATCTAAGAGATTATAGCTGTTAAAGAGACATTATTCACCATATAACGATCAGGGAATTTCACAAGACAAAGCACGGGTAACACTATAAAACGTGATAAGGCAAAAAGATCAATTCGAAAACCAGCCTAATTCAAATTCACGTTTACTTTCCTCCCTTTGAATGTCCGACCCCAAACAGCAAATTATTCTGCCTCAATACACAGCCGTGCTCAAAAAACGCGTAATTCTTGATTATGAGAAAATGCTCGAAGAAAGTAGTAGGTATAAATTACGCGCGTCCAAGCCATGAGCAGTTTAGTATAAGGAGTGTAGTTTCCACATTACAAAGAGTCGTTGAAAGGTTAAACAACTGGAAAACCGATACGTCGCAGTATAATCGGATTTTCCTAGCATCGTGTGCACGCCGATGTATATAGGATTCTCTAAAAATAGGAGAGTGCATTTGTGTATACAGTATATATGGTGAGTATATACGACTACACGAGTATAGGCCAGACGAGATGGAAAAAAACGAAAGGGGGAGCGATAAAAAATATATTATTTATATGTACATTAGAAACGAGTCTTTGATGGCAAACCATTTATTCGTTTTCGCTCCACACAGTAAAGGCAGCCCCGTAAGTGTACCTTCGTTACTCGCGAGCCCATCTCTCCCTTAGCACGTGTACATGTACATGGCGCGGTATACCACCTGCTCCGAATTGGAGAGAACACCGCTTATCACAAACCCACGCAGTTTTCAGAATTGTACGACCAACTTTCATCCCTTATTGCCGGTGGCAAGAAGTATAGAACTTTTTCCTTCGGAGAGTATGGACAACTGTATATTATAAGTTGAAGCTCAAACTATAATTCCCACCGCCTTGACGACTGTAAAGATTTCTCTTTTCCCGCTTTTCCAACGTCATTAGTATCTTCTTTTGGTTGGTCTTTGCGCGACGGTTGTCGAGGAAACTTTTTGTCCGTTTTCTATACATTAAGAAGGTCCTACTTATCAGTGTCAGTTATGATATAAAATACGCATGCAGGGTGTTTCCAACTTAGTATGCTAAACTGCAGGAGATCTGCGAGAGGAACAAAAAACCTTGTGTACGGCCTATATTCAGAACAGAAGAGGCTGTAAGTCTTCAAAGTTTGATAAATAGTGAACTCTGATCACTAATTATAGTCAAAAATGACTCCCCCCTCAGAAATAACCAGTAAGTAGAACAGTGGGAGGTTACAGAGATTTGTCGAACTGAATTACCAACCTTCAGTACTGAAGGGGTTACACTAATTTTAGAATTTTGATCATGAAATTTGAGTACAATTTTTGAAGTGCACAACGTATAACTTTTGTTGTCCCTTCAATTTTCGAAATAGGCAATATCTAGGAATGATAATTTTGGCTTCATTTACAGTGTACCACCTACTTTTGCCCTTCAAAATAGACTAAATGATCAGTTTCTCATGCGCACAACTGCAAAAGAGACTCTAGTGCTAACTTGCACTAGTGCTAGGCCGTTGTTCGCAGGATGTTTGCAGAGTATGTAGTGCAACACTCTTGAAATTATACGGGTGAGGCTCGGCACCCATGTTAAAAGGGGAGTAGTGGATTCAGTTCAATTCCATTCAGTCTTATATTTTGGGGCGAAAAGGACAGAGCACAAATGCATTCTTTCATTCGGCACCTCTGCTCAACCAGGATGTCTGCTGGCGAGTAAAACAACTAAAATAAGTAAATAGCAAATAATTGACTGAAGTCAGACACGAGCGTGTAAAAGCACCCTTTTTTGGTTAGAGCAACTAAAAATTTGAAAGTTCCATAGATCAGGATGGCTAACAGGAAATCAGGGAAAATTCAGGGAATTTTTTCAGCCTGGAAAAAGTCATGGAAAAGGTCAGGGAATTTCCAAAAAATGAATTCTTAATAAAATTGCGTGCTTTAAAAGTATCATGGTTCCATTTTCTTTGCAACCCGAATCACATACAAATAGTTATCTATAAGAAACTGAATAAAAATAAAAGGAACATAGTGCTCTCAGGCTGATACAAAGATACGAGTGTTGCGAGTTGGCAGCGCCTCGTGCCCAGCCTCCGTTTATACGATTTACATTTCGCATCTCTATTCCGACGACGATATTTCGGCGAAATACTTCAAGCTTATGTCTATTGGTTGGCCAACATAGCCACATCACTAACGCAACACCACGATAGCGACACCACCACGACACGAAGACAGTCTGTATGATTTAGCTCTTCAGGGTGGTATTTCAGTTCAGTGATTGACATTTCTACAGTCTCCAGGCGTGTTCTTATATCAATTTCCATGGACATTTTTTTATGCAGTGTAAGATACAGTCAGTCAGTCAGTTAGTCCAGTCCGGTAAAAAGTCAGTCAGCCAGCCAGCCAGCCTACCCAGCCCGCCTCAGTCAGTCAGTCAGTCGTTGATTATTATTTTTTCGTAACGCTCTTTTTTGAACGCTTCAAAGTAACACTTTTCTCCGTCGTGTGCCAAAGTAAAAACATAAAAATGTCAAAAAAACTAAAAAAGTGCAGAGACATCAGTTATCTTCTCCTTCATTACTGATGAGACCTAAACACAGACATGACACTGTCAGTCTATGACTGATAAGACATAACGACATAGTGAAAGATATAAGATAGGCACTGTATCCGATATAAATATCACTAACAGTTACCTTCTCCTTCCCTGCTGACAAGGTATTAAGGCGATTCTCTTTCCTGAACATAAAAACAGACATGAGACTTGTCTATATATTTTCGATAACACAAAGGAAAAATTCAAAATATTGACAAGCTACCGTCTCCTTCATTACTGATAAGACATAATGACAGATATGAGATTCGTCGATAAGACATAAGGAAAAAATCCAGAGAATTGCAGTGACAGATCAGTCACCTTCTACTTCATTACTGAGATAAGACCTGAAGACAGACATGAGACTGTCAGTCTATGGCTGATAAAAGACATACTGACAGAGAAAGATGTACAATAGCATGAAAAGTCTACCCGATATAAATCTGACATCCACCTTCTCCTTTCCCACTGATATTACAGCAGTCTCATTTCCTACTGATATGACGTAAAGACAAACCTAAAACTTGTGTATGTATTACTGATAAGACACAAAGGAAACAGTCCAGTCAGTAGTTTGTGGCGCGTGAAAGTAACATTTTCCCGGGTTGTGGGCCAAAGTAGAGACATAAAAATGTCAAAATAATTTTTTTCCTGATGATTGGTACCTACGATTAGTTCTATGTAAGAGTTTTGTTAACTGCCTATTGGTAGAAAATTACGGCACTAGAAATTGAAAAAAAAAATTGAGTGACAGCAGTCATTAATGAATTTCCAACCAGTAGGCTTCCTTTTCTAATTTGCTCTCAACCCGAGCCCTGGAATCCGCCCTTTCGAGCATTACCTCAGAAACGTCGGGGAGGCTGCTAGGGTTATCTTAGCCCGCTTCAATTCTGGCCGAAAACCCGGCCTAGGTCGAACATCTGGCGAGTTGCTACGTGGGATCGAAAACCGGGAACTCCGAATTCCGAGACCAACGCGCTATCTAATCTACTCGGCCAACCAGACCTCTGACCAGTAGGCTTACTCATTGAGAAAAACTTGAGAAGTGGATCTGGAGAAATCAGGGAAGAGTCAGGGAAATTCATAATTGAAGAAAAGTGGCCACCTTGTAGATACTTCTCTACAATTTCTATTCTTAACAAAAAATAAAATACCTGGGATAAAAACATTATGAATAGGTTCTGAGGAAAAGTCGCTCACATGATACAGCATGTTTTATATTGGTAATGTGGTCAGACTGATTGTGAGATGTCAGTCTTTCAGAGGTGAGATGAGGGCACCTTGCTACACTACACTACTGTCATTAGGTCACGCGTCATAGTTTGAGTAGCGCTACGTTAGAGTTTAGCGGCCCGTAGAAAGTAATGTTGCGCAAAGAGATTGCACGAAAATAAAAAATCAAAAAGATGGCCCAGACGTACAATAATATTGCACAATAAACCGGGTTGTGCACTACAAATTGATC
This sequence comes from Acanthococcus lagerstroemiae, assembly GCA_031841125.1. Lineage (NCBI taxonomy): Eukaryota > Metazoa > Arthropoda > Insecta > Hemiptera > Eriococcidae > Acanthococcus > Acanthococcus lagerstroemiae. The sequence goes on along the minus strand of CM063106.1, from coordinate 11,232,348 downwards.
ATGTGTTGGTGATATTGGGGCTGTATGATATATTATGCAAAAAGGAATTTTGATTAGCAACTGGTGCGGTATTCCACAGTAAATACCTGCATTTCTAGATATCACGCAATATATTGTCTAGCCCTTCAGTGTCACCTGTCATACATGATCAACTTCATTGCGCAACAACAATTATTGTGCAAAAATAGTGTACGCCTGGGCCATCTTTTTGATTTTTTATTTTCGTGCAATCTCTTTGCGCAACATTACTTTCTACGGGCCGCTAAACTCTAACGTAGCGCTACTCAAACTATGACGCGTGACCTAATGACAGTAGTGTAGTGTAGCAAGGTGCTCTCATCTCACCACTGAAAGACTGACATCTCACAATCAGTCTGACCACATTACCAATATAAAACATGTTCAGAGGGACCTTGTCAATCTTTGCTAGCTATGCTAGAGGACTTGCTCTTTCGTTGTGCCTGTGTAAGGTAAGGGGCATCACAGGCGCCCCTGTTTGCTCGCATGTACAATTTTCTTGGAATTCTGGGCAATTTTCTTGGAATTCTGGGCTACCGAATAGCAGCCTTCTTCTTTTTTCAGTTTCTATAGATACCCTGTGAACACCAATCTAGGAGTACAAGTGCTGCTGTCAACGTTGTATGAATAATATACGGTGTGATTCGAGATCTAACCACGTGTCACCGCAGTGCTCCTAAACATTATGAAAGAAAAAGATGGGTTCACCCAGATAGCCTTGAGTTTTGCAACAGCGCAATGCAAGTGAACGTCCCGAATTCCGATCAGAAACTTTCACCGGATTGAAAAACTCTTTCGCCCGCGATTTTGTTTGTCCGGAGTTCGGCAAAGGATGCGAGAAAATTCAATAATACACAAACGCGTGTGTAAAGGCTAGTGACCATTCAATGGAGCGTAAAAAAGGAACTTCATGTAGCTTCACCCTCCACGAGTATCATCAAAGGGATAGAATTTTATTTCGCTTCGTAAATAAAACATTAATTAACCTCTATCCTGGCTGGCTTAGTGTGTGTATCGATTAACGTTGCTCATCTTTTTATAAACAAAACAAAACAAAAAAAACTTCCACAAAATGATTTAACCGCATAACCGCGGTAATGATTCTCACACGCGAAACCCTTATTCGCGGGCTTGTAGGAATAGGTTTTTTTTCTTTTTTCTAAATACTCCCTTACGTGCATGCGCTACGTTTAAACTTCATTACTCCATTATCATTTACGTGCGGACAGCCTGCGCCCAGCGGCTGCCGAGTAAGGAAGTGTTAAACTACTCTATATGTATATCACGATTATACATATGAATAGCGGTAGTAAATGAATAAACTAAAGAAAATAATAAAAATGAAAACGGGAGAAATAACGCGAGACTATCAAACCAAAAGAAAGAAAGAAAAAAAAAAAAAACTTGAAAGACAAAGCTGTATTTTAAAGCAGCTGTCGATTTTACCCACGATCTCCAGGGTCGAATCTTGCACTTCATCTGCTAAGTGCTTCTTTAACTTAGTCGAGAGCGGGAAAATATATAAGTGGTGTCGAGTTTAATGTTGAATTGCCGGGACGGTATGCCTGATTTTCACTTTTCCGCGTTTGTATAGATTTCTGAGGAAACGCAAATAAATTTAAGTTCTTTCGTTTCCTAGAATAGGGAGGTGTAATATAAACAAAATGGCAGCGGCCGAGAAAGGAATTGATCCAGTTGTGTCTTACCTGCACAACACTGTCTACATGAACCTTGAAATGGATATACATATATGAACCTTTTTTTAAACGAAGTGATGTATTGTGTTGTGAGTTTAGTGTCGTGGTAACAGAACTACACAAAAATTATTTCGATGAAATAATTGCCCGTGACATAACGTTGGAGTAGAGATCCAAGTAACGAAGGTAGATATCGAATTGATTATATTATAACAAAACAACATTTTAGGGATCAAATATTAGACTATAAAACCTTCCGTGAGCCGAAATTGACAATGATCATGACGTTGTTAGTAATGAAAAGCAGGCTTCAATTGAAAAGACTTGATAAAAAAGGAGAGGTAAGATGGAATTGGAAAAAGTTGGAAAATATTAATATTAGAGGGAAAGATCAACAGGATATTGTATTAAGATTAGATACTGAAAAAACATAGGAAATTAAAAGTGTGGAGGAAGAATGGGGTGAAATAAAGGAGGGAATATTAAAATCAGCAGAAGAAAATCTAGATAAAACTAATAGAGAAGAAATCATGGATGAAGAAACAAATCCTCAGAACAGTGTATGAACAAAGAAAATATAAAGAGTACAAAAGATATGGAAGGTAGATTAGCTTATCAAAGGTTGAGGGATGAAATAAAGAGAGAGTGTAAAAAGGCAGAGGAGGAATGGATGAAAGAAAAAAGTGATAAGATGGAAGAATGTATGAATAAAGGATAAATAGACTTGGCATGTAGAAAAGTAATAATTGAGTTTGAAGAAAGAAGGAAGAAGACAAGTATACAACAAATAAGGAGAGAGAGCTTATATACACAGTTGAAGGAAAAATGAAAAGGTGGATAGAATATGTAGAAGGGGTATATAGTAATAATAGGGATGAAGAGATGAGAATAGAGAGGGAAGAAGATGTGGAAGAAGATGAGAGAGGAGACTCAATTTTAATAGATGAGTTTGACAAAGCATTAAGAGATTTGAAGAAAGGAAAAGCTTCAGGAGTGGGTGAAATACCAGCTGAATTATTACAGAACTTAAGAGAATATGTGCTTGATAAATTGTACAAATTGGTATGTTACATTTGTGATTAAAGAGACATACCAGCGGATTCTAAAAAGAATGCTATTGTAACTATACCAAAAACAAAAGCAGGAGCAGATAGGCGTGAAAATTATCGAACATTAGACTTTTTTCGCATGAGTCAAAAATATTAATTAGGATAATTTGTAAGAGAATTGAGAACAGAATAGATGCAGAATTAGGAGATGATCAGTTTGGATTTAGAAAAAGTAGAGGTACTAGAGAAGTAATGTGAATATTTGGTGGAACATATGGCGATGCACGCATGCCAAATTGGCTCCCCAGACACCGTACCTTTGCCCCAGGAAACTACCCTTTCAAGTATCACATCAGTGACCAGAAGAGAAGCAATGTTAGCTTCGAGATTAATAAATTTTAGATAGAAGACTCAAAAAGTGGTACGATGCATGTATGGCATTTGTTGATATTGACAAAGCTTTTGACAATGTTAAGTGAGATGAAATGTTTGATTTTCTAAAAAAAAAAGAAAAAGAATAAAATTTAAAGGCAGGCCAGTTATTTTAAACTTACCTACCTATAGGACAGTAAGCTATATTAAGAACAAGAGAGAAAGCGGCTAATATAGAAAAAGGTGTAAGGCAGGGATACTCCTTATCTCCAGTATTACTTCATTTGTACATAGAGTGGGCTGTAGAAGAAATGAAAGGAAAATTTGAAGCAGATGTCTTTATACATAGAGAGGGAGAAAAGATGGTCTGGTTTGCAGATGATATTGTCTTATTGACTGAAAGAAGTATTGATTTAAAAAACATTTTAAATGAACTGGAGGAGATGCTGAGTAGGTGTAGAATATCGTATAAAAATAAATAAAAATAAAACTGAAGCAATGGTATGTGATCGATTTGAACATAGCTTAAACAACCCTGCCAAGAGGGGGGGGGGCATACATTAGGCTCGGATTTTCTAGGAGGCCCAATATTTTTAAGAGATCCAAATTTCAATCATACTGGACATCAAATCGACAATCACTCCTTACACCATGAAAGAAACCTCTTATCCCGTAGCTTATACTCCATTCCCATCTTACAAAAGAACAAATTGTACTGGAAGGAGAGGGGGGTCTGCGGAAATTCCATCAGGCCCTCTTTTTCTCTCTACGAGGCTGAGTTTAAATATAAAAATTAGTCAGGAAGTAATTGTGGAAGTAAGCGAATTTTGCTATTTAGGACGTAAAATAACAAAATATGGAAGGAGTAAAAGGGATTTTAGTAGTAGAGAGCACAACAAGTCAAGTTAGCATTTTATCGAGAAGTAATCTTTTTAAATCAAAAAAATCTTTTTGAAAACCTATGTTTGGAGTGTAGTCTTGTATGGATGTGACTTAGACTATAGGAAAACCAGGGAAGAGAAGAATCAAAGCTTTTGAGATGTGTTGCTACAGGCGAATACTTAGGATGAAATGGACGAATAAGGTAAGAAATGGGGAAGTACTTAACCGAGTCGGAGGTAAAATGGATATTTGGAATTGTCTGAAGAGGAGGAGAGATGAACTAATAGGGCATAACTTGAGGCTACTTGAGGCACCCAGGATATCACTCCTGGTAGAAGGAAGAGTAGAAGGAAAGAATTGGGTAGGCCGGCAAAGATTTCAGTGTGTTCAACTGATAATCGAGTACATCAAATGTAAGAGTTATTTGGAAATGAAAGAACTCGCACGAGTTAGGGAGAAATGGAGGGCTGCATCAAACCAGTCGTGAGACTGATCACCTTATCATTATCATTATCAGAGGTGCTGACCTGAGTATACATGTACAATATTGACCTGTAATGAGTGGACATATTTCTGTGGTCAGTCAAGATTGTGTTGATGTAAATGTGCACGTGAATATCGAGTGGACATAATGTCCCTTTCTTTTCAATCTTTATGTCTACATGAATTCTGTGTAGACTGCCTACTAGACGAAAATGTCACGTGTGGATATCTAATGGACGGGCCTGAAAGGAATCGACTGAAGTGGTCTCTTGTTTCCACAAGGACATTATGTGGTACATTTATGTATATGTTTCGCGGGTATATTTAGTAGTAAAAAGTTTGGTGCAGCATTTTCACGGTATATTGTAACAACTACATAAGTTGGTTCACTTATTTACGACGCTTGTGCGAGTCGGCGAAATTATGCAGCTTTTTTTCTCGGACTATACACGTCATTTTGAAGAATGATGGCGTGTTGTAAGCATTCAAATCGAACCCGTAAGTCATGCGATAGATATATATTACACTGTAGACATCTCGTCTACGGTGGCATACGTCCAATATTACGTGTTGGAAGGACAGTTTTAAAAATACTGGCGAGTATCAATACGCAGCATTCGTCGTTGCGGTTAGCTGATTACTCAAGCTTCATTTTGAAACCATAAATTGTGTACTCTAAGGCATTCGACGTTGACGTACACAGTTCGTATAGTACCTAGAATCAATCTCGCCGTTTAGTGATTATTTTTGATCCTTATTTATTGTACATTCAAGATTCACGTTGGAAAAATGAAGTAGAACTGTAACTCAGCGTATCTATATTGGATCTGCCTCGCTTGTAGGAGACTGGAACGTGAATGTTCCTAGTGATACGACAGTACCAAGATTGAGACCAAATTTGATCCAAATCGCTACACTATAAATAACAGAAATGAAATAATTTTGAAACGGTCGGTGACCTAGACTGCGAGACCATTTATTATAATTGTGGAAGAGCTCAAGTTGAGTCATTCAACCTATTAAAGGCTACAGAAATTCTGGCTCTTGTGGGCCATAACAGATTTTTGACAATTTTTGTCGGTGTAAAAAGGGAGCACGCCTGGTAAACTCGATAATGTAAAAACGCGTACAGATGAGAAACTGGTAGCTGTATGTATATACTCAGTGTTGCATTTCCGTTTGTGTGCTGCATACAAATATGTATTGGTAAAAAAGTGACTTAATAAAAGATATCAGTGCCCCTCTTGTGTTTATGCAGCATACAATTGTGTATTTATGAGAAACTAATGTACATAGTAGTGGTAAGCACTCAACGCCACATCTGTGTTAGTCTGCAGTATATGAGGTGTAGTAGCAGTGTACTCAGTGCTGCAGTTGCATTATACTAATCAAGATGGATATAAAACTGACTCAGTAGAGGTGATAGTGTCTCCCTTGCATTAGTGTGCACGGTACAGCTGTGTACTGAAGCAACTGATGAGTACTACCGCATTTACTTCTGTCTACAATGTACAAGACAAAGTATTGGTATATTTAGTGTAGCAGTGACATTTGTGTGCAATGTACAAACATATATTGATTAAAAACTGACGCAGTAGAGGTATCAGTGTTGCAAATGCATGTGTGTGCAATGTAAAATTGTGTATTGATAAGAAATTGATGTGGTAGTGGTATGCAATGCACCCACTTGATTATTTTAACATGAACTCAAGAGAGATGAAAAATGGTATGGGCAGAAGATGGCTAATCTATATCCTATCAGTGTCGCATTTGCGTTTGTTTGTAGCATGCAAATGTGTATATTTGTGGATGAGAAATCAACATGGTAGCAGTATACTCATTGCGTTTGTGTATTGTGTACTATCATCTGTGGATGAAAAACTGATTTAGTTGTGGTATCAGCGTCGCATTTGTGTTTATGTGCTGTGAATAAATGTGTATAGATTGGAAACCAATGTTGGTAATAGTGGTGTATTCAATGTCGCATTTGCATTGGCGTGCAGGTGCATGGTGCAGTAACTGATGTAGTACATCTAGTGGTAGGTACATTCAGTGTCACATCTATATTTGTGTGCAGCGTTCAAACACTGGTAGATAAAAAACCAACATGGTAGTAAATTCGTATATTCAACGTTCAAGTGTAATGTTGTGTGCAAACTCGCCTTAGGTTCACGTATATTTGCAAGTTGCATAGCGCTTTCCTAAATTTTCACCTACTAAGGGAGATTAACAGGGTTCTAAGCAATGGATGTTCCTAAGTTATAGTTGCAGATGGAAGATGTTCATTCAAACAGTCTTAATACTTGCTTGATACAATACACTTCAGATTACTTTTATCTCGGTTACAAAAATGTTTTAAGAAAGCTGAAATTATTGGAAAGATATGCACAGACCAAGGTTGTATTGTAGTCATTTCAACATCGCAGTATTGAAAAAACTCCACAAAGCTGCCAGTCAGTGTAATAAATGCGGCATTTTTCTTCTAGCTAAGCCCACCTGATGGCCGATACACTCTATTAAACAACCAACCTTAAATTAATAATTCTACCCAAGGCATTCCCAATCCGCACGAGAAACGTCGAACTTAATTAACGTTCAGTCCGACAGCGTCATAACCAAAAGATCTTCTCCACTATAGGCAATCAAGCGCGTCCCGAAATCTCGCAACGACTCATCGAAATTTTCAAGTTGGAAAACCTTCAAAATGAACCGAAGATAAGGAGACAAGAAAAAGCGAACTAAGTATATGTAATCAATTTAGGTGACTATCTTGTTCTGAAATCTCACATGTACGCGCTCCATTCGAAGACGGTCGTATACAATCACGTTGAGCCGTATTAGAAAGTAGTACATTTAACCACGTTGCTGATGAAACTAATAGTTCTATACGCGAAAACCAAACAGCGCTGGTGTAACTCACACAGCAAGGTCGTTATCGAATTCTCTGCCAGCATGAAACTGTAAAAATTAACTGACTGCGAAGATCAAATTAACATACTAGAAGAAAAAAACAAGCGTATGCCAAGTAATAGGTAATTATTAATTTTCACGTCATTCGCCATTCAGCGGGTGTCAATCAGTGGCGTAGTGTGAAGCTTTAGGCAGAGCAGAGCCTTCTCAAATAGACAGTTGAAGAGGAACATACTTATTTGAAAGGGAGAAATTGGGGGCTAAAATCCCTTAGAGGTTTGAGGGCTTGTCCCGAGCGAGACCACCAGATTTTGCCTTCCGTATGAGGCTCCAAATGTGTGCGTCCATGTACAAAAGGTCCTTTTTTTCGAAATGGAGTTGAGGCCAGTACCTCATAGTACAGGCTTTTCTGATCAAAATGAGACCTTTTCTAGCCTAAAAGCTTCAATATATTCAAAAATACAGCTGTTTGAAGTATAAAAAAATAAGATAACTGAATAAGACAAAAAGTAGAGAAATCAGCATTTAAAAGTAATTGAAAGAAAAAAGCTTGTAACTTCCACCCCCTTCCACTATAGTGAAAATATCTTATGGACTAGGAAGAGGTTATCTTGACTAACAATTTCATGTATTGGAACGGGTTTCTTGTACAACCGGACGCGTCATGGGAAAGAAAGAAAGTGATTGTCAATAAGGATTTTACAATACATGATCAGACAGACGATGATTACTATAGTATTTTGCAAGAATAATAATATATAATCGCACGCGAAAGAAAAATGTTTGCACGCAAAAGTTAGTGACACACAAAAAAAATTGAAGATATTGACTTCTTATATGTGATCCACGCGATGACGCACATACAACAGGGTTGCCACTTTCTGGAAAACCGGGAAAAGTCAGGGAATTTGGTCAGTCAGGGAAAAGTCAGGGAATTTTCATTTAAGTCGGGGAAATTTTCTGAAAATAACAAACGAGTTCGTATTTTATCAGAGTAAACTTTTTTTATCTGTTGGAATGAACTCAACTTTCTTTGAGTATTTCTAATATTGAAAAATATTACATAAATTACATCTGTACCTTCTTCTTCTCGATAGCGATTTTTTTAAAATCTGTATTGTAAAAGATTTCTGTGACTCTCCTCCCTCTGAGCTTTCTCGGAATTCTGTAAAAAAGTCAGGGAAAATTGGAAAAGTTGGCCTGGAAAACCGGGAAAAGTCAGAGAAAACCAATCCTGTAAAAAAGTGGCAACCCTGTACAACATTTTTAGCAGGTCGCGATAAACTGCAAACAACGGACCATAATTTGTCGTGTCTGAAAGGGTAAATCTAAGTAGCAGGGTACGTACGAATAGAGCCCTGTAAATACAAGTGAAGACCCGCCATGTTGGCTCACACTGTGCCTGTGGATGCTGAATCCGACTATGCGGAGTATATCGCGTAGTAAATTCGGCATCTGGGGGCTCGGTGTGAGCTAAAATGGCGTAATGTCTTCACTCGTATCTATAGGGCTTTAGTACAAGGAACAAGTGTTCATTAGGTACTCAGTACATGATTGTGTGCAAGTACGCGGTTGTGAAGACTGTCTCTCGCAGACAGAAACGCAAGAGAGTGGTTGACCAGCCCTGGCAAAAAAGGCCTTACTGATTTAAACCTTATTTTACTTAGTCTTATTATTTTGTGTGCCAAGAAATGTCGTGTAATTTTTTCTTCCCCGTTTCATATGATAACCCTAGCGTTCAATAACTTTTTTTCCGGTTTATCTTTTTATTTTATCGTGAACTTCTTGTTTTCGCGTTTATTTAAACTACATGTTTGTGTTTTCCCCTCTTCTTCGCGTGCGTTTATTATTCCTCCGCCTTTGCGTGCCGATAAATGTAACGCTTTTGCAAGTGAAGAGTGGCACTTTTTATTGACAAATCAGATACAAGCATAATGTTGTGGTGGGACGTATGGCGATGCACGCATGCTACAGTGGCCCCTGAGACACTGTACCTCCGGCGGGATCCAAAATGGCGTATGACCCTACTTGTATTTATAGCGCTCTAGCATAACCTCAATGTAAAGTAAAGGTGCTCAATGTAAAAACATGAGTCACATTTTTACATGCAAGAACGTTTACCAACCGATACGACAAAGCGACACCAAAAATGCCGACGGATGCAGGGAATGGCCGACTATTGCCGAGGATGTTATTACATCGTTATCTTGGCAATTGTTGCTTCCTGATATTACTCGCTATTGGAACTGTAGGCTTCCTTTCAGTTGGGAAAATGCACATGCTAAAATTTTCAGCGTTGCTTCTTTGGTAAGACTAAGTGGTTAATGTTTTCCTTTTGCGATAATTTACTGTAAAGTAGTATGCTACACACCAACAGTCAAAAGTGAGCGTTTGTGAACTCACTTTTGTCTCTTATTCTGTAAGGTATAGGATGCGTTAGGTTATGTAGACTAGGTTAAGATGCTTCAAAACTGTGTTTAAGCAGCGCTGAATCAAACATTTTGTGCCTTCCAAACACACTTTGATATGCAAAAGTATACATTTTCAAGCTCGCGTCCTAATCCTATAGTAATATCCGAAGAGTTCCCATTTACAAATATACACACTGCTCATAAATGTGGAGAGGATTCCCCGATTGGTCCAGTGAATTCCTCTGTACATGCACTTGAAGATATGTATTATGTTATTCTCGGAATTGACTCATCTACTTCTATGAGGCTGTAAGGGAATGAGAAGTCTTGTCAAGGAAGGCAACTATGTCATAAATCCCGGAAATTAATCCAGGGGCAGACTGGCTAGGGGGCAAAGTCTCCCTGTCGTGAATAGCTTATGGCCTGTTCGCCGAAAAAGTGGCTTGCTGTAAAGTAAATATCAAAAATCTGAGAAATTTCCCCCTCCATAATTCATGAATTCACAATTTCTGAAATGGTAAGTAGCCCTTTACTGTTCAAGTGGTTCGGTAGAAATGGAGGTCACCCTGACCTTTTTGGTCCCAGTCCTCCCCTAAATTAGTTTGGAAGTAACCAAAATATGACTGCAACGATTATTCAGTTGAAGTGAGTGCTAGATTATAGTGCAGTTACTGAGCTGTTGACTTTTCTCTTTACAGCCCCGTGGAGCAGGAGGTCTGTGACTGAAATTTTTTGTCTTCACATGCGCTGTCAGGGAAGGGCCGGTGGGACCATTTTACTCATTGAGAGTTCGAATTGCGCTCTTTGTATTAGATAAAATGGTAAAATTCAGGATAGTAAAACTCAATTTATCAACTGGCTACCCCTGAAAAAAAAGGCGCCTTCTGGGAAACAAACCTGGCAGCGTCTCTTGTCTCCCTTCTATCAGAATTATTTATAGGAAGGCACTCGCTCAGGGCCGTATACAAGGGGGGGGGGTCTGACACCCCCTGGGTATGGCCGTGCGCTTAAAAATTCAGGAAAATGCGGATCTCAGAAACATTAGAAACTCCATATGATAGGTAACCCCCCCCCCCCGCCATATTCCTGGATACGGCACTGCCCAGTGTGGTGTGGTGGGACGTATAGCGATGCACGCATGCCAAAGTGGCCCCTATGACACCGCACCCCCGGGCCGGAGACTACCCTTTCGAGCATCGCATCAGTGGCCGGAGAGAATCATCGTCAGGGTGTCAGCAACATTATTACTAACTTGGTTTTAATTTCAGTTGGTATCATTTTTCAGATTCTGTGGGAAAAAGAGCATACGTACTGATTGATAATAAGTGTACGCAGTATGTCGGTGATTCCATTTGGGTTACATAATTTGTTGAACGATTAAAGTAAAATCTAGCGAGTTTGCCTTTTTGGGGAGGCGGCCTGGAGACCACATCACAGTTCAGCTTCTGTTTGTGCATGGGTTATTGTCATTGAAGACAGAATATTCGGCTTGGATGGCTGCATACAATTGGGTACTATAAACTGATGTGGGAGGTCAATCGTGTGACAAGAACTGTGAGTTGGTGAAGGAGAGCTGCCCTGGGGGTGGAAGAAGGTAAATTGTAGTTGGCTTAGGTTGACAGAGGACAGTGGAATGTTCTACCCAGAATGCTACTCCAAATCTGATCAACTTACTTAATAGGAGTGTGCTTTATATCTGGACTGTTTCACTTGACCTTGTCAGTTATTTTGACGGTTTCAGCACAGCTGCTTGATATCGTCGTCGTTACCATCTAGCGTTAGGCTTGGTGGCCCTTCTGCGGAGTGGATGCTTCGGAGGATCCGGACGTGTCTACGAACTTTCTTAGTCTGCCATATTTCTCTCCTTCAGAAAGTGTGGTGATCTGCCTTCGCTCCGCGTTCTTTCGCTATCTTTCCTTATATTCCTGGATCTTCTTTACCGCGGGTATAAGTTCGACTTCTTCTGGACGTTGTCGTTCCTTTTTTTTTTTTTTTTTAATCGAGTAACGTGTAACCTGTCGTTCTTATAAAACGCATTTCCGCGGCCGTAATTCTTCGTTTGTCTTACTTTTTGGCCTTTCTCTTTTCGCTAAGATGTCGAACAACGGTTGATTGCGAATCACTTGATCGTCTTCTCAAAATTGACAAAGGCAGATATGAATTTTTTAATTAAACTTACCGAGTTGCTAGAGTTGTTGCAGGGCTCGTTTCTAAAACCCTTGTGATATTCCAATAGAAAAGTATCCGCTGACACGGTCAGTTTTCTTGCTATCATTTTAGCGAGTATTTTGTAGGCTACGCACAGAAGGCTTATTCTTCTGTAGTGTTCCTGTTTCTAAGCTTCATGACATTACTTTCTAAATTTGAATCAGTGATAAGACAATGAGAGATTTATTACCGACCATTTCCCTCGATGAGGTTATGGTTGACTTATCGCTTATGCAGGCTTAGAGAGGAGTCGATAGTAACTATGAGAATTGTTGCTGAATGTCTATATGTAGATCAGAAATAGGTGCGTATAATATCTCATCCAGTCTATCGTCCGCAGACTAGAGGATTTATAATATGTACATATACCATTTCATACACGTGCCAGATCGTTGCAGTTGTCGGCTGGAAGGTCGGTAATTAATACCTACGAGGTAAACCCTTCTTCGAGAAAATGTAGAATCTCCGCCCAAGTGGACCGACGGTCGGTACTTGTTAGCATAAAAAAGATGCCGATCGAGCTTAATAATATGCAAAGCGAACTGGTAACGCAGGTAGGACAGAAAAGTGCAAAGTGAACAGGGAAAAACGTGAAAAACGATAACGTCTTAATATAAACGATAACGTCTTAACAGTCCCCCCAAAAGAGGGTGTTCGAGAAATATAAAAATAAAAATGAAATCTACAAACTTAATATTAGTATGGTATTCAAAAAATTAAGCAAACATCTATTAAACGAAGAAAAAAACAACAAAAGCTATTAAGATTCAAAGGGCAGGGGTACAATTTTGCAGATCGATCTTCGAAAAAGGGAGCCGCGTAGGCGGACGTCGACAATTCGAACAAAGCCATCTTCTCCCGGATGGATGTCTTCGATGATGCCCAATGGCCAGTCTAATGTATGCTGATTGATCTCTTTAACAAGAACGATTTGACCGACAGCAAGATTGGGTTCAGGTTGTCTCCACTTGTTGCGACACTGAAGTTGATTGATATAATCTTTGGACCAAGTGCGCCAAAATGACTTCAGTTGATTTCGAACGAGTTGTAACCTTTGTGAAAGAGGTAGGTCGTCGTGTTACTATTTGAAACTAAACACAACGATTGCACCACAGGAAATGAAATTGGCTCAGGTATTGCAAAATTATTCGACAAAAACGAAGATGGTCCAAAAAACCATAAGTTCGAAGCCATTAACAACGATACGGTAATTCCGCGAGTCGCGAGATCTGCTGGGTTGTCAGCAGTGTTGATGTACGACCATCGACGGATGCGAAAATCAATAACAATTTGCGACACACGATTGCGTTCAAACACTTTCAGCTCGACGAGTGGCTTCTTCAACCACCCCAACACGACAGTGGAATCGCTGTGCGCTGTGGTAACCGAGCTCCGCTCTTTTCCCGAATGACCAAGGCATTGACATTGTATAATGCGATAGATATGCCGGCGAGTTTCGCTCTCTCATTTATCCTAACATGTTGATTCCTGTTTTCACCTGTCCATACCTGATAATACTTTTTCTGCTGTTTTCCTTCGCTTCGATCGACTTTTTCCTCTTTTTCTGTGAATTCTGTGACTTACCCCAGAGAGGGGGAAAACTCACCGTTGACCGTTCGTGGAAATGCGGCAGCGAGGACTCGGTTCGTGACGTTCGCTAAAGGAACACTCCGCAATTTTCGTGCGTTTTCGAGATACCTCTCACAACCGGTCTCCAGTTTGCGACCCTTGGATACGAATCCACAAGTTTAGACTTTTTCGCCGTACGTTCCCCGTTTGGGTTGGTAACGTTACCTCCTATACGCGCGCGAGCTTTCGAACGTTTGAGAACTTGGTAAATTGGTACCCTTCAACGGGGACCCGTCGCCTAACACGCCGCGTGGCCACACCGTCGAGTTCTCCGCCGTAACCTCGTCACCGCGCCTTCGCGAATATCGTCTTTGTTAATCTTGTGTTGTATTTGTTCCTGTATCTGTAAGTTGTTAGATTATATTCACGTTTCCACATAACTGTGTTTCCGTCTCTGTGTGTTGTCCTACCAGTAGTCATCAAGGGCCCGTGTAAGGTACACCTCAGAGGTAGTCTAACGATCTGGTACTCATCAAACCCTGAGTTATCTCGTCGCAACTGCAACACAGGATCGCTAAGCCCTTTCGTGCCGACTCCATCCCCTGTAGGTCCCTAGAGCTAGTCGTGGCCTAACAGGTGGTTCCTCTCCCAAACCGAACTGTCCTCTTCTCACCCAGGAGCCTTCACGTTCGGTTACCACAACGCCACTACTTGATCAGGATCAACTTCCAACTTTGATCGTACCCGCTCCATTAACTTAGCCAATAATACTGCGGCTAATAATTCAAGTTTAGGGACTGAGGGACTGTTATTGGTTTTAACGGCGCCACTCGAGTTTTAGCGCAGACTAGGTACATTTCTGCTTTTGAAGGGTTATCGGCGGAAACACAACGTAGATAAACCGCCGCGCAATAGGCAGATTGGCTTGCATCGCAAAATCCAATCAGTTGATCCGGAGCTGACGAAACGAACGATGAGTAACGACGATTAATTTTTATTAGATTCAGCTGCGGTAATTCGACAAAATAATTCAAACAAAGCTGCGACAATGTTTCTGGTAGGGGGGTGTCCCAGTCCAGTTTTTCCATCCAAATTAGTTGCATAATAATTTTCACACAAACGGTTATCAGAGACAAGAATCCCAATGGATCAACTATACAAGATAGCTCAGACAAGACTAAGCGTTTAGTTAAGACAGTGTTCGATGAAAGGGTGGATGGCTGACACTTAATCGAAAATGTGTCATTCGAAGGTTCCCACACCAAGCCAAGAACTGAGGTGTTCTCTGAAAAGTTGAATGTGGTGTTGGGAGAGGTCCCAAAATTGGACTGTTCGATTGTTAGCAAAAAGTTCGACGAGTTTGACTTATATTTCCGTAGTGGAAATTTCGCAGCTAAAAGTTCTCGATGAATTTCTTGCTGCAGCTCTAAGGCAGTCGACAATGAATCTGCTCCAGCCAGCAAGTCGTCCATATAGAACTGGTTAGCGATGAAATGAGCAGCAAGCGATGATCGGTTTTTTCCCCGCAATTCAGCGGCGACGACGGCGAGACATTTCGTCGCAATAAATGACGCAGGTTTGGTTCCATATGTAAGTGTATTTAGTTCGTATTCTTTTAACGGCTCCAACGAATTTTCACGCCAAACGATGCGTTGAAAGCGACGATCTGCGGCATCTACTAGTACGCATCAATATATTTTTTCGATATCAGCTGCGAAAGCCACAAAGTGGCGACGAAATAACAAAAGAATATCAAACAGTTCTTGCTGCAAAGTTGGTCCTTTCATTAATGCATCATTTAATAAAAAGTCAGATCGAGTTTTACCAGATGCATTGAAAACTACTCTAAGTTTAGTGGTCTCACTATCTGGTCGAAGAACAGCGCGATGTGGACAGTAATAGGCATCAGCTGTATTATCTTGAGTGGAGACGAGTGACATGTGGTTCAGTTTTTCATACTCCCGCATAAAGTTGACGTACTCCTGTTTCAAATTGGGAGACAAATTTAGCGATTTTTCCACTCGAGCAAAACTGGCAAAAGCGCGAGAATAATAATTGTTAATTAGTTTGCTACAGTTTTCATTAAAAGGTAGCCGAACGATAAATTGACCATTTTCAGGGTCTCGACGGAAAGTGGATTCAAAATGCCGATTGCATTCTTCACAATTTATCGCAGGAACTTCCTCAATATTCCAAAACCGTTCAAGGATCGAATCAATGTTTTGGGTTGCATACCCACAAAACGATGTGGACGAGACTACTAAGTTCGACGATCGTGGTTGGTTCACTGGACCAGACAATAACCAGCCAAAATACGAGCGACTCAAAAAGGTTCCATTTACGATTTTGTGTTCGTTCATGATACAGCGCTCGTAGAATGAGGCACCAACAATTATGTCGACATTCACGATATCAACCGACGAATATTGAAATGCAGGATCAGCTAACTGGGGATGATTAATCTGCTGACGGATCGAGCCAATAGATAATTTCTGAATATTGTAGCTAATGGCTGACTGGGGAACGACATTTCCCTCAATGCGTAATTCAGATTGTTCATAACGAGAAAACAATCGAAGAGCCGAGCTAAAAGACGAAGTTATCATACCACCAACGTTGTCTGCAGGTATAGGCTGCAATGTTGATTCAACAGGTACCGGTGAAGCGGGCGATGATGCAGCAGTAGCGAGTTTTGATTCAAAATGCAACAGTTGATGATGTTTTTGATTGCAGGATGTACAACCAGGACGAGTACACTGACTAGACGAGTGGTTACGGTTGAAACAATTCAAGCAGAGCGAGTTCTTCTTGATTACGTTATATCGATCACGAGGAGTTAGACCAAGAAATTGCTTACAATCGACGAGACGATGATCAGCTTTACAAACGACACAAGTAGCTTTGCTGCTGACAAGAAACGACTTCTTCTTTTCTTTAGCAGGAGAACTTGAGCTAATGTCTTTGCTCCTCTCCTCAACAACGAATGTCCGAACCTGAAGAAACTTGTTAAGCTCTTCAAAGTTTGGAAATGCATCACAGATTGTTAGGGAATTTTCCCAATCTTTAGTTGTGACTGGGTCGAGGATTGAACTGACGTGGTAAGCGATATACCTAGAGAAAGTCTCCTCGACTCTTTCCCCAGCTGCTTTCAATCCTCGAATAATACTATTTACTGAGTCGATTAAACTACGAATCTGCAATTCAGACTTGATAGGCGCCAGGTTCTTCAGTTCACGAAAATAATCACGAATGATTACTCGACGATTGTCATACCGTGACAAAAAGTATGACCAAGCCTCAGGGTAAGAATCGTCAGTTAAGTCAAAGTCCTTCACAATAGAATTCGCTTGACCAATTAAAGCTTCCTGTAGATAGTACAGTTTTGGCACATTGGACAATTCCACATTGTTGTGGACCAAATTTTCAAATAGGTTTCGAAAATTGTAAAATTGTTGCAGATTTCCATCGAAAGTGGGAACGTTGATTCTTTTCAACTTTGGTTGGTTATCACTCGATTTTAATCTCGACAAATTTGGATCAGTGGTCGATAGTAACGATTTGCGACTTGCTTCTTTGCTTAGATTTCTGTTGATTAATTTGATTTTGCTAGCGATGATTGCATAAAAGTCACGAAAACCATCCGAATCTTTTACCAGTTTTTCAATCATTTTCGCATCATCATCTACAGCTTCATCCAAAAGCTCGTTCGTATCAAATACCAAAGTTCGATACTGATCTCTGAGGGGACGATACTCCTCCTCCAACAAAACTTCGAGCCGAGAAACTGCCTCAAAGTCAAGTTGCTTACGGGATGTTATTGCATTGATAGCATCTTTGCACCTTTGAAGGTTTAATTTTATCAAACGGCGTTGCTTCAACAAGCTTTCCATGATGATGGCAATTTACAACGACGGTGACGATCGAAAACGTGCGATATACTAATGGTAAATAACTCTTACCGACGTGAAGAGAAACGCAGCTGTGTAGTAAAAAGTCCAACCAGATGGACGTTAGTTACTCCGATGAGTTCAGCGACAGCACAGCAACGACGACGACAACCACACGTCAATGTAAAACGTTTTCCGGAGGACCATAAAATTGTTAGCATAAGAAAGGTTCTGGTCTCCGCTATACGAAGTTTTCGGTTGTTGGGTTGTCTACTTATACCTTATCTACCTTCATAAATGCCCTTTTCAAAGTGTTCTTATGTTCAGAAAATTGCACACATGTTTAGCAGTTCTCCAGCACATTTGCGCAGTACATGGTTTAAGAACCCCTAAACAAGATATAATTGATAACAATCGAAGCCACCGCTTCCTCGTATATATCGACTGGTTTTGTTATTCCAGCTTTACCGACAACTATATAGCATGACGGTACAGCTTCTCCATTCAACCGTTGTATCGTACCTACCTATACCCATATTTTTTCCAAGAATATATTATCAACCCTTTATCGCTACGCCGTGCGTTGAAAAAAAAATAGGAAAAGGTAGATATTTTATAATACTTAACGAGTAGAGCCGTCGTTTATTGTAAGTATGTGCGTTTGGTTGAATGTATGCGCCATTAAATGACCTGTCCGTGAATCTTCATTTCTAAACGATTCTTTTGTGGATAAATTTTGCGTTAAAGTGATCACAGTTTGATAATTGAACGATTAATGTCAGTTGGTTTTTATCATGTTCATAGAACTATTTACCTACTTGAAGCAAGAAACTTAGCGTGCACTTTCTTCTACCTGATACAATTGCGCGTGAACCAATTCTGACAAACGCGAGATGTCCTGTCGGATTTGAGAACTGAGAAGTGGGATGTAGAATGAGGGTCTCAAAACCAAGTTGTATCTAAACGTATGTAGATGACATGTGCAGCTCACGGTGTGGATGCTCTGTAATCCACGTGCATCTAGAACAGAAATGAAGATGTGATGCCATTGATGACCCTTAATGCTCTCGTTTGAGAAACTGTTCAAATTCTAACCATTTCGATAAAATGCATTACTCTCTCGATCTAGTTTGTACTTTGCCAATATAACTCAGTCAGACACAAACGTAAACTCTCGCAACAGAAGCGGTATTGGACCTGAGATGAGGGCTGACACTGTCGAACCTATACAAGATACTACTGGCTACAATATTGGTCGATTACTTTGACAGTCTTGACAGATCAGCTGGCAACATCCTTGACAGTCTGTGCTAACATACTACTGGTCTACAGCCGTGGGTGACCAGTGGTTAACTTGCATGTGTCAAGATTTGTCTGTTGGCTCGATATTGGTTTACTACGTTCTTCAAGACTCATATTACAGAGCTGGTACCCCATCGGTATTGTCGCAGTGTTTGGGTACTAGCTTGAAGCTGTATAGTGTGGTGGGACGTATGGCGATGCACGCATCCCAAAGTGGCCCCTGAGATACCACACCCCCAGCCCCGGAAACTACGCTTTTGAGTATCGCATCAGTGGCCGGAGGGACGCTTTCGCCGTGCCGCTTCCGGTGCGAGTCCTGTCAGAGCCATCATGGGGTTCCCTACTGACCGAGGTTCGCGCTCGTCGAGCGCTAGCCTGGAAATTTCAGGTCCCCCACAGCCAAACGCGCTTCCTCTTCACTCACCCCTCACCTCTTCGTCTGGGTGTTTGTCGTCGCCGGCAGGTGGTGACGGCGGGGTAGCTCTGCCGGGGTTCCGCAGCTGCTCTTTTAGGATGGTACAGAGTTATCCTGTTCGATGGTGTGGGCCGAGCTTGGTTCGTCGTCGGCCCTCTACCTCGACCATTCCGTCTGCATCTTCCTCTTCAAGATGGCTGAGGCAAAGGCCGACACCTGGTTCCAACTTCTTCGACTCTTCATCATCTCCGGAACCAGGGTGTCCGGCGCAAGATGGCTCATCACGCCGTCGTCGTCATTGATACTTCCTCCACCGGAATCGATCGCTGTTGCTGCCGTCCCGCGCTTCTCCTGCCCCCAGGCCTCACACGCGGTATAAGGTGTATGGTTACTCGCCCGCCAAATTCTTCCAGCAGGTCTGAGAAAAAGCCCAGAAGACCCTTTTCCATATGACATTCTACAAAAATGACGTACGAAATCAGTTGATGGGGAGGTTGAGAATTGACGCATTGATATCCATTTTCATTTAACTAATTTCACTTAGAAGCTTGGGGTGTGTGGGATAAACAGGAACGTACCGAAGAGTTTTTCGGTGGGGGGGGGGGGTATTGCGAAAGTCCCAACTGACTCAACTCAAAATTTCCAAGCATTGATCAAAATTGTTTTGTATTGGCAAAAATCTTTTGACTTGTTGGATTTCTCCAACTTTTGATCTATCTACTAAAATTTTCCTACGTCCCTGACTGAAATCATGAATTTCCCCAACTGCTGAGTGAAAAATTCCTATCGGGGAGGGGGGAGGGGTCATCTCTAATTCTACTCTCAACCCGAGCCCTGGAATCTGCCCTTTCGAGCATTACTTTAGATACACTGGATGCAGTTAGGGCTGTTTTAACCCTCTTCTCATCTTGCCGAGAAACCGGCCTGGGTCGGAATGTAGAGAGTTGCTACGTGGGCTCGAACCCGGGATCTTCGGATTCCGAGACCAGCGCTCTATCCTCTCACTCAGTTAGATGGGGGGGGGGAGTCCTCCCTGTTGGTACGTCCCTGGGGAGAAATCCTGAGAGACGAGGAAGAGTCATCTGTTCTGAGTTGAGATGTTGAGCGCCAGAGTAGACCAGAGTTCCCGACTGCGCAAGTATCGCTTAGGTGAGCTCTATAAACGTGTTTTGGGCGACAAAGAGTGAAGTCGTGCTGCTAAATTGCGAAGGCGGGCGTGTATCCCCATGCATTTGAGAGCCCTGGATAGGACCAGCGATCTTTCATTTTCTCACCCCTGGTGCTAATACAAAACTTCTAGATAAGGAACTCTGGAACCCCCACCCCCACCAGAAAATTGAAACATAAGAAACATTCAATAAGGGGTCGTTCATTAATTATGTAAGGGCCCTTTGGGGGGGGGGGGTAAAAGCCATTCTTACATAATATTTTATTAAGTAAGTTTTAATGTAACCACCACTCAGGCCTCAGGCGACACATTTCTTGCATGCAGCCGCTGAAGATGAGTGAATAGACATACAGTGAAACATGTCTGTAGTGGAAACTCAACGGACCACTTCAAAATTTTCTATAGTAACAGGTTTTTCACATTAACCAGGTAAACCTCTACCCCCCTCCCCCCAATACAGTATTACAATTAGAAATCAATTCTCTCTTCGCTAATGTATATTGTGTACGATATCGTCAAATTGTCCTGGCTGACTATTTCCTGTATGACATACGATATTAATTTATTTTTTACAATACATGATCAGAAAGATGATGTTTACTTTAGTATTGTGCAAGTGGAAAGTAGCACTTTTCATTGACAATTCAGATACAAATATAATCTCAATGTAAAGTAAACGTGCCTCAATGTAAAAACATGAGTCACATTTTTACATGCAGGCACCTTTACAAACCAACACGACGGAACGACGCCGAGAATAGCCGACTAATGCCGAGGATGTTGTTATTATTACAACGTTATCATTGCAATTATTGTTGCTTCTTGATGTTATTCACCATTGGAACTGTAGGTTTCCATTCAGTTGGGAAAATGCGCATGCTGAATTTTTCAGTGTTGCTTTTTTGACATGACAAAACCGTTGGTGTTTTTCCTTTCTGGTCAGGTATTGCAAATATATCTTACAAAATAAGAGCCAAAAGTGAGTTTACATGACTCGGAAATTGCTCATCCACTACGCTCATTCGCAAACACTTTCCCTTGCATGTAAACATTCACTTTTAATTCTTGGTGTGTAATATACTATAAAAGCTTTTTAGGAAAGTTCATGAAAAAAATCTTATGTAAGAAGGGGGAGGGGGTTCAATTAATCTTATGTGTCCTTACATGGAGGTGGGATGGTGGGTCAAAATGTTCAGAATCTTCCTTACATAATTAATGAATGACCCCTAAGTACCAATAAGTTTTATAAAATGGAATTTCAAAAAATGTGGATTTTTCCACCTGGTGTACGTGCTCTAGTGCAACTGGACCTTTGCCGGCCCAGGCTCTAGAGGAAACCAGCCTACAAAGTGGACAAAAATGAGAAGTATAATATCTATCTATTCTTCACATTTCGACATGGATTAGTCAAGTTTCTTCAGTTTTCATTACCCATTATATATAACATCGCAGGCCTGCCTTTTCATTCACCTTATACGCAATGCCAAATCCCTGGAAGTCATTTTTCTCATTATGTTTGTCTGTTCTTTACAGGATGTACATGTGTTGGAGAGGTATTACTGTCAGTCTCTTGTAGCGAACCGTAGGATGCTGGATGGGGTCCTATTCCCCCTCCCCCCACGCGAACACACATCATATCCGAAATGAACAAGGCATTTCTTTGGTTCGTTCTGGAGTTTTGGGCGTGTAATTTGTAATTTTATCTGCCGAAGTTGTCCGTCCTGGAAAAAGGGTTGCATCCCCTGGAAAAGTGGCCACACTCCGGGTCTGTTGCCGCGGCGATGGAACTTTTAGCCTCTATGATTCATTTTTAGGAAAGTTGAGGTAAAGGCACTTACTTATGTTCATGTCTGGAAGAGGCGAAGGAGATGATGCTCTATGAAACCATTAAGATATAAGTACTCTAAATATGTTCGGCATTCAAGATATGTGTTAACTGAATAATCCATTTTGTGATAATTACTCGAATAGCGTCTTCCCGTGAAGTTAAGTTGATTTCAGTTTGCAGTCTTTAGCGGCCAGTACTCGTAGTCTAAGGAGACTATTCGTAAAACGTTTCCAATGTGAATCAGATTCTAATCACTTCCGATCTGAATCATTATCATCCGAGAATCAAATCAAGTGAAGTCCTTCATTTTTTATGCGTCACATCAGCCAGTATGCAGTATCGCAATATCCTGCATGCGGCCTTCAACACACGTTATATATCACGTCTTCAGCAGATGATAACCATCTCAGTGGTCCTTTCCGAACGTCTTCATCGTAATTGGGATTGTTTTCACCGCCACAAAAGCTTAAATACGGAAAATGTTCCGTATTAGAAAAAGAAAAAAACGCATTAGGTTGGTCGCCCAAGAACTTCAGTCTTCTTTCCCAATAATAACAAACGAAGGAAGACTGCGTAGACCATGTTAGAAAAGAGAAAAAAAGAAATATGTAAGAAAAGGGGAAGCAAGTTCCTTTTGTTCGTTTTTCTCAAACTGTAATCGTCGTAGGTATTAGAAAGAAGGGTGCGGCGGGCCCGGTAAAATAGCCACCAAGTTTTCATGTTAAAATCGCTCCTCGCTCTCGGTCATTCATTTTCGTCCTTTTATGCTCTCGAGTTTGAAGAGGGTTTTCGGTGTACAGTGACGAATCCCGTCCCGTCTAGAACTCATTAAGAGGTGACCGTCGCCTTAACTTGACAGTTATGTCGTTAGAATAAGTATACTAATTCGGGTAGGTAGATATGGTACATACTTCCAGACCGTTATACGTTTTGTTAGGTTAGTTTTGAAACAATGTCGATTGATTTTAGTGCAACCGCAGAAGTCTTATCCTATATTTTTGACTGTTTTACCGACTTTTCGAAGAAAAGGGAGGTATTACACTCGTCACAGTTGTGAAGTTGGGGGCGGGGGCAATGTTTTTTTTGCGTTTCAGAGTGTTTAGAACACGACTGTAATAGTGGCTGAATTTCAGGTTTCCTTATATATATATATATATAATATATATATATGTACACCTTAATTTTGTGGGAAGAAAATCTCAGAAACTATTGAATCAATTGATTCCAAATTTTGGTATATTATGGAGAAGTACTCGAAGTTGTTAAAATAAGCTTTTGAAGGCAATCGGTCGAGCCGTTCGTGAGTTTTCCTTGAGGACAAAATTTGTGGCACAAAAATCTCAGGAACTATCGAATCATTTGATTCCAAATTTTGGTACATTATAGAGAAGTACTCGAAGTTGTATTGGTGAAAGTTTGATGACAATCGGTTGAGTCGTTCACGAGTTTCCTCAATTTAAGTTCAGCATAAGAAGCGCGAGGCGACTTATGTACTCGATGTTGTTTGGGATTTAATTTATACGAAATCGAATTTTGATAGCCGCGTAGTTTTGTTGTATTATACAAATGTTTCGGTCTTACACGTTTCCGCCTTGAATGTATCGATTTCAAATTTATACGAACTCTAATTTTGATAGCCGGGTAGTTTTATATTTTTTTTATTATAATACTATTCCCTGTCGAGAGTTGCGTTTTTTAAAACGTGAATGGCCTTAAACATTTCAGCCGAATACCACTAGTCCTTGTCGACATTTGCGTTTTTTAAAACGTTAACGACTTAAAACGTGTCGACAGTGTCTTGATTTCGCGAGGAACGAGCGAAGCGAGTTCCGAGTACTTTTCGCTACTACTGCGAGGAACGAGCGAAGCGAGTTCCGAGTGCTTTTCGGCCGAAGGCCGAAAAGTCGGTACTGCTTTCGCGAAGCGAAAGCAGTTTTTTTCTCTCTCTACGCTTTCGGTATTATTCTACATTTGAGACTGTTTCTTTCTCCTCTCCCTCGTACGCGTAAATATTTCTACAGGGAAAAGATTTATCGTGGAAGGGAGTCGAATCTGTATGAAGTGTTCCAGTTATAATGATAGAGTCGAGGGGTCTTGTCGACAAATGATGAATTATTGCCGGGTTGTCAGGGAAACTAGTTTTGACGTGGGTTTCCCCTGCGCCCGGTTGATGTAGTGCCGAATGAATGTGAGTTTAGATTTTCATGACGAGTTCGATCGATATTGTGGAGTTGGAAACAAGAACACCGACACTGAACGCTGTGTGAGCAATATAAGAATTTGACCCCGTAAAGCTAATTGTAATGACAGTACGAGATACATAGAGAGATTTAGATCGTTACCTGTGGCGTAGCCAGGGGATCGAGGGAGTCTGGTCTACTCTTTGCGACTTCTTCAAATTGTACTTTATAAACACCGCTCCCAATTTGGTGACTGGACACCCCCTTCCCCGCTCTCGAACACTAAGTCTAGACTGGCTAGGCCACTGATCTTTACTCAGTGATTTTTAGGGTGTAGTACTAAGTCTTTTGTTCTTTATCAACGTTTCTGTGGATTTGGTTAGTATTTGAAACAGAGTCACATTAGAGCCAGGAAACGCAGCAAATAAACTTTTTAACCTATCACGTTCGATTCGGCACACAGCGAATGCAAAGAGTTTGCTTTTTCTGGTTGCTTGCTGGATCGACCATAATTGGTTGACAGGTTTGTCTTGTTGACTGGCCTCAGTTATGTCATACCATGTTCATCAAAACTGTAGTCACGGGCCGACGATTTCGGGTTCTCGACTAAAGCCGTTTTCAAAGTACGTACTTTCCAGTGGTGTACGACTTGTAAAGGTTCACTCTTTTCGAAATTTTTATTTCATGTCTGAGCATGAATTAGTTTTAACAAAATCCGAATGAGTTTAGGGGTCTGAAGGTGGGTTGTGGAGACACACGGAAAGAGTCTGGAAAGAGTCCAGGCAAGTTTTCGAGTCTCGTTGAAGCCTAACGAAGTCTGGTTCAGTTTTAAGATTAGTAAGTCATGAAAAATCCAAGGAGCTGAGTGAACTGTAACGAATCATAAGAGAATGTGAATGAGTTAAAAGCATTTGAATGTGTATTGAGAGATTCTGAATGTGTCGTGCAGTCGGAACATTGGTAAGAATATAACAGCAAGTCGGGAAATTCCAGCACCCTGTTGAACGAATGAAAAGTTCAGGGTGTCCAGTTCTGAAAAAGTCAGGAAAAGTCTGAGAATTGTAAAATTTTGGAAAAGTTAGGGAAAAGTCAAGGGATTTCAGGGAATATTTCTGGAAAAAGCATAATGCATATAAGAGATCTTCCAAAAGTGTACTTTCATATGTTGTCATTTGGAGTGGTTGAAGCTGAAATGTAGCAGATTAAGTTTTTTGACTCTTATATCATAGTTTTGTTTTTATGCTTTTATTCTGCGTAAAAGTTGCAAAATTTGAATGTTGCACACGTCTTTCCTCACGCTGTGTAACTTCACTTAGCCACCTTTTGGACCGCTCTGAAACGTGTAATTAGGGAAAAGTTGGGGAAAAGTCAGGGAATTTCACTTTAGAAAAAAGACTGGGCACCCTGCAGTTTTTTTTCATTTTTCTTATTGCATAAAAGTAGTAACATTTCAGTCAGAATTTAGGAGAAATTAGGAAAATTTCAGGATCCAGTCGGATAAGGCAGTGAGACTGGAACTTTATTTTTTTCTTTCTTTATTTTTTATTTTTGCTCGTCAACTGAAATCTTGTGATATTTCAGTCGGGATTTTCGATGCTTTCACCCCCTCCCTTTCTTAAGTTTTCAAAAGTTTTAATGAAGTCTGGAAGAGTTGTAAGAAATCTATCTTGAACGAGCCTTGAGAAATCAGTCAGTCTTCAACAAGAGCTTTACCCTGTCTCAAAACCATTCGGGAATAGTCTTATACAGGTCTTGCAGAGTATTAGCAATTTCTAAAAAATGTTGACCGTATCTTAAAGAGCCATTATCGAGTGTGGAAGTACCGTGAAGAAGTCGTAGATAAATTCTGAATGGTTTTAGGACGCCTTTAAGCAGTTTGAAAGCCGTGAAGAGTCTTGAACAATTCTGGGATAATCCAACAGATTCATGTATCGATGATAGAGGGGCGTATGGCGATGCACGCATGCCAAATCAGCCCCGGGACACCGCACCCGCTATCCTGGAAACGCCCCGAATGGGTTTGCGTCAGAATAGGGGGGTCTCTTTGGGGTAGCTCCTGCTACCTCTATTTCTCCTGTCGCTTTTTCACGGCGGCGAAACAGATTCATGTATACATTAATTATTAAAAATTAAAGAGTCTGAGCTAGTTTTGAAGATTGCTCCCAGGCACGTAGCTGTTAGCAGACAAGGCAGATACGCGAAGGAAGAGTACTGTTGCGCTTCCCTTCTCCTCTGGAAGCATACTCTTCGCACTGGGAATGAATATCTACAGAATTGCAAAAATGAATCGAATAAATTCGAAAAAAGATCTGAACTGACTTTTAGAGTTATAATAGTCTAGATAACCACCGAATCCGAATGAATTTGGAGTAAAAGAATCTGAACTGACTTCTAGAGAGTAAACATCAATTTAGTCAGAATGAGTCTCGAACAAAGTCAAAAAGAGTGTTAACAGTCTTCCGCAGTTTTGATGATTCTAAATAATCTCAAGATCCTTTACGTGGTGTAAATGATTAAATGATTCGAAACGTCAGCATGGGTTTTGGAGATGTCGAGTAAGTCTTGACTGACTTTAGTGAGTCGTACGGGTTCTCTACCGGAATTTGAATAAATCCCTACGGCCTTGTCGAGTCTTCAGGAGTCTGAGTTGAGTTTATAAGTGAACTTGAACGAGTCACAATAGAATTTGAATGAGTCTTATGCGGGTCTGAATGTGTCTGAGTGCTCTTAATGTTCTCTTACTGTTTTCTGATGTACAGAGTTTCATCTCTGCGTATGTCTCGTATCACTTTCAAGTCCTCATCTCGCCCCTTTGTGTAGTAAGTTATTGAACCATCGTCCCTTCTTAAAGAATTTCTGAGTCGGGAATTAGTATACAAGACTTGAAGTGTCTTGTAGTGCAAGCGATGCGCAAAATCCGGAGAAATGCTCGAGGGAAGCAGGTTTCAGAAAGCAGAGTTAAAATGAAACGAAGCACCACACAGTGGCCTCAGATCTCAGTAACTGAAGTATTACAAAGTCAAAAAATTGAAAACGGAATTGTAAGTTATAAGTAGTAAGTATATCCGTCACTGTCTTTCACCCTCAATTTTTCCAGCAGTAATCCTATTTCCGAGGGCTTAAATCACTGTGTGGTATTTTGTTCGTTCCTAGTGATGCTTTAGCTGAAATTGCTGTTTGCCACTTTTCCTGTAGACAAATCGTTATTTGTCATGCGATCTGAGAAAAGGTACTCATAGTCGGAAAATATGAAATTCGAGATAGTAGGGTATGAGGAAGCTGACAGAGAAAGAAACATTTTAAAAAAAAGGTCGAAAAGGTTAAAAAATGGCTGAGTTACAGTACTATAAAGTTGGTTGTACAAAAGACGTAGTTTTGGAAGGGAAAAAAAAAAAAAAAAAAAAAAAAAAGCTTCAAAATTAGTGAACCTGTTTTTCGGGGAAAAATTATTTGGAACGTCATAAGTGATGAGAATACTCATGGAAAAAACGATGTTGTAGTTCATTGTACCTGAAAAAGCCTCTTTTTCCACTTTTGACAGCGTTGCAGGTGAACCAGGCCTTGTTGTGTGAAAAATAATATGCTCATAAGCGAAAATTGTAATTTGAAGTTTATGCAAAGAATGACTTCGATTAGATGACAAACGATTGAGTGATAAGGTGACCGATATCATAAATGCGACGCGCAGTTAAACGCGCCTACCTCATTTCCGACTTGATGTACCTTCTTCTTGTTTCACATTTGGCGTAATACCGCAGTTTAGAAGCATTCCTATTCTCTATTATTTCTGTAGCATGTTCTGGAAGTGTACTTCTATCGATTCCCGTCAAAAACCGGAACACGGTAATATCGATCTTACTTCCGTTTTTTCGCTTTACTGCAAATTGCAGATTGCCGACTTTGTGTACCTTTTCTCAGATCGCATCATACTTATGCTTTTCTTGTGTATACTTATATCTAACTTTTTCCTCAGGACTGCTACTGATTTACTGATATGTTTGTTAGCTCAACGCCCCCCCCCATGGTTGTACCGCTGATGATTCGTTTTTCGCAATGAAAAGAAATCCGCCGTGCCATGGAGGGTATAGCGTCGTCGCCGTTATACATTTTTACAACCACATTCTCGCGAATTTCGTCTGCCTGCGCGCGAATGTGTGGAAGTCGGAACTCGGAAACCGGTCTTGTCGAAATGATTCCTATTTCCGAATGGTTAGAGGCCTGCTGTTAACAGGCGATGGATGGAGTGTGTATAGTTGTTTCTCATCCCTTGGCTGCTGTGATTGTTGAATGTCTTATTGCTTTTATATGCTAATGCGTGTCTTGTGTCAGTTATTTCTCGTGTGTATGACGCCAGGACGTATCTTGAATTCCTACATCCTAGGATGAGATAATAACACTACACAACAAACTGAGATTTTTTGGAAACCGCATGAAGGAAAATAGATGATTCTTAATGTATTTTTCACGCTGAATTCAAATATGATATTAAAAATGCTGAGTTAGCTAATCATTTTTTACGTTTGCTGGGAAATTTAATAGTGTATTATGAGAAATTGTTCTATTTTATGTGGCGACACTGATGTTGTATGTATTGAACTGATATTACCGATAAGCTTTGTCTTCGACGGTACTGAATAGAAAACTTCCGTGTTGTTCTCTGTCCCTCTGTGTTCCGTAAGTATTATTCCAATTCAACAACGAGCGTTGTGATTATCATGAATACTCGGGTATTGAACACATCATATTCATCAAATTTATTGTCGGAACACATTTATCTAGTTCACTTACATTTCGTAAAAGAACCAATAAACTGTAATACCGGAATGAAAAGGCGTTATTTTTTCACTGAAGAGATCGCCTTCCTCAAAATTGTTGTTCCATCACTTCATCGTTAATGATAAAATCTTAAAATCAGTTGAAACTGTTTAGATCGTTCCGATATCAAAACGTCAAAACACGTTCACACGCGTCACTGTGTTGGCGAGTTTGTTTTGTGATACATGCAGTGTGGCCACATTCACTAATATTTCTAACACAAGAGGGAAATTACGGGAAATAATTCAGAATGAATTTACGAGAAAAGGAGAGCTAATTAAGAAAAACAAAAAGCGGCATTGAATTCAGCGTGAAAAATACTTCTAGAATCGGCTACTCTCGTTCTTGCGGTTTTTTGGCTGTTGGGTAGTGTAATTAATGTTGATCCACTTGTTTTGGAAATCGCCGGGAATGACTGGCTATTGTCATTCGTGGTGTTTCACGTTGCCCTAGTTGTGTTGTGTTGTTTTTTTTTTGTTTTTTTTTTTGCAATTCCTAGCTGGCGGTTTTTATTTTACAAGAATTTGGCTGTTGATGTAGGTAAAAACAAAACTGAATTCGTATATTTGAGGAATAGAAAGATGTGAGATAGAAAAGGGGACATAGCGGGCTCCGAGGAAATGGAGGAATCGAATTTGTTCCGGTCGGATTTAGAAACTAGGAGGTGTGACAATTTCAACTTTCTGCGTATTATGTAATCTACTTGCTGGTCGATTGCTACTGTCACCAGCTGACAGAACAGTGTTAAGTTACTCTCCATCTTGCCAAATTAATTTATTTTATTGACACCTTTTTGGACTCGCGTCCGCGGCGCAAGTAGTCGCTGCGTTGCCAAGTCCGCCCCGTTCCATCCTTTTCTATTTTTTTTTTCTGTCACGGACAGCTTTGTGCCGTAAGATCCCAAAATGGTCTACAGTTTCATCCCTCCAGCGGGTGGGTGAGCGCACCCCCCCCCCTTTTGGAATCTAATAAGGTTCATTCGTATAGAATTTCGTCCAAGTATCCCCTCTCCTAGCCATGTGATCCGCAAATACCCAAACTGAAGTTTTTTGACCATCCACCCTATGTCTAAAGCCTTAGTTTTTTTGTTTTTTCCTTATTAGTCCTATCTGTATCTTATCTTTCAGTTTTATCCCCGTTATGCTCTTTAGCATACGATTCTGCATGCTTCTTAGCCCCTTAATCTGCAACTTGGTTATGGGCTACATCTGAGCCCCATGCGTTAATGCTGAGATCACACGTTGATTCCGAATTTTTGTTTTCGATGCCAGATGAAAGTTGCTTTTTAGTATGTTTTTATTTGTCCAAAAGTTTGTGCATGCATTAGTTCTCCTGATGCTTAGCTCCTCATTCATTCTATCTTCAAAGACTAGAGTTTGACCCGGGTGTTTGTACTCAGAAACACACTCAATCAAGTTCCCGCCTAATAGAAAGTCTTTCATACCCACATTTGACATTATTTTTTTGTTTTGGCTTGATTAATGGCAAGGCCCACCCTTTTACTTTCAATACAGAGCTTCTTCCGCCAGATTTTCCGGTTCGTCTAGACTGCTTCTCACCAGGACAATGTCATCCGCAAGTCTGAGATTACTAAGCTGCTGGCCATTTATTTTGGTTCCTTTACCCTCCCAGTCAATCTGCGGAAAATTCCTTCTAATGCACTACTAAATAGTTATGGGCAGAGGGGATCACCCTACTTCACCCCTTTGCCAAACATGAATTCTCCTTTTTTTGTCCAAACTTATAAATGTGACAATGCAGGGAATAAGGTCTCATTTTGTTGATCCTGGTTTTTCAGATATGGCAAGTCTTGTGAATCAAGGTCAAAACTTGTGGGTAGAATAAACCCTTTTCCTTCGAATAGCGTCATCTGTTTTTCTCTGTGTGCCTACTTTCGTCCATTATAACGAAAACGTGAACCCTTCTCCTCTCTGTTTTGCCCCCAAATAACTTAGTTATGGTATCACCGGAAATTAAACTCTTTTATTTCGTATCAGTTTTCTGAAAAGGTTCCACTTCGTCGGCGAAATTCTTAATAAAATTTCCGACAAAATAAGACCTCGCGGAGCTATCTAGCTTCATTTGTCTCGGAGATATGCCACTTTGAATTTGTAATTTTTCGTTTTTTTTAACATTTTTGAAAATTGCATTGTTCTCAAAATTCAAGTTTTTTGAAATATCAACTTTAAACAGCCATATCTCGACGAATATTGTTGCTAGAGAGCTCCGCAATCTCTTATTCTGTCAGAAATTGTGTCTAGTGTATGCCGGTATTCCATATCTCCATATCGATAAAATGGGACCATTCACTGCACCGCCACATACTTGTATGCTTTAGAAATTTTATTAATTTTTTCCTAAAATTCAATAATACATATATAGTTCGTTTTCTTAATTTCTTGGTGCGTCCCAAATGCTTTCATGACTAATTGAATAATCGATAAACATGAAATTAACACTCATTTTATATTCCTTCACTTTTTCGATGATTTGATTAAGGGTAGATATGTGGTCAGTTGTTGAGTAGCCCTGTCCAAACCCTGCCCATTCTTTTGGCTGGTGAAAATAGAGCCTTGAGTACATTCGGGTTTTCAATATTTTAAGAAAAACCTTGCGAAGGTTTGAGGAAAGGCTTATGGGTCTGTAACTGTTCAGATTGTTCCTATTTCCTCTTTTAGATATGTAGCAGGATAATCTCAGACACCTGTCATGGCCCAGGCGAGAAACCAGCCTCTGAGAATTAGTTGAAGAGCTCAGTCTAGAAAAATGTTAATCCTTCCTTAGCTAACGTCGCGTTAGAGTGGAATTTTCAGTTTTATCGGGGCCTGCTATCGTACCTGGTCTTGCCGATTTTAGAGCCTCATATACAGTACACTCCCGATTATCCGCCCTGATTGGGGCTGTAGGGCGGATAACGAAAAGGGCGGATGACCTGGAAACATGACATGTAATTTTGATCCAAAAACAGTGAAAAATTTGGAAAATAATTTTTATTGAATCAGGTACGTTAGGTGGTAAGTTATTTTATACAAAAAAAAATAATATTTTTTTTAAATCGGCATTTTTGGCTTTTTTGGTCGGTCAGTGAAGGAGAAAAAGACAATGCTGTAAAGAAGAAAAAGCTTAAAGGATTGCTAGCTGTTGTTCTTTAAACACTAGTGTTTTTTTCAGTGCGGAAAAAGCATTGTCAGGATCCATGATATGTACTGACCCTTTTCCTACCAGTTCTTCATCATCATTAACTGTGGTAAGGACTAAGGTTGTGATTCTGTAAGATTTCGAATTACCCTTCCTTGGTTAAGTGGATAACCCGGAAAGACGGACGGATAAATTCGAGGCGGATGCGGGGAAATCGATGGCGGATAATCGGGAGTCTACTGCACTTCGACTTCCAAGATTCTGGGTGAGTCCTCCTCTCCCCTTGATATTGATTGGTATCTCCTCGAGTGCTGCTAGCTGTGGTGGAGCATACCGTAGTTTATAAAAGCTTGTTGCTTCATTTATAATGTCCTCTCTTCCAGACATTTTTTGATTATGATTTTTAGTTTCAATAAAAGGTAATTAATGTTGCTCTTTGGAAATAGCCTTTTTTGCCTCCTTAATTGACCAGTTTTCTTCGAGTACCTCTTTCATTTGCTGACGGTCAAACTGTTAAGTATCCTGGCGAATCTCGCGCCTAAGAATTTCGTTTCATTCAACTACTTCGATTTGTTCTTTACTGAGTCTGGTTTTACCCCTGAGTTTAGTTCTTTTCTCAGTCAGCGCTTTAGTTTTTACGCTGAGCTCGTCATTCGTTTCGGGCTTGACTTTTGTGTACTTACAGCTTGTTCGGTTTTACCCATGGCCTTTATCAATCATTTGTACTTTGCTAGTAGGTCTTTAAACACTTTATTTGAAGCACTGTCCAATCCTTTTGACGAGTACCCTTACAGAATTTCGATAGTACAGAAAATGAACGTAACAGAGAAATTATACTTGGCAGGCTCAGAGAAATGGTGAAATTATTTTCTTTAGTGACAAAATATATGCTGACCAATTTCCTGAAGAATTGACGTAATCTATTCTTGCGTTGAGCTTTTCGCTTGGTCGCGAAATTTTCATGATTTTTCTCTCGTAGTGTCACCAGTCACCTTATTACCTCTTTCTTTTTATATTTATTTTGTCTTAAAACTTATGTAATTATTCATTTCGATAAAAAACCTTTTAGCAATGATGGTTTAATGAGATGGTATTGAAGATTTTTGGCAGATAACTCGAGTCATTCTGCAATATCAGTTGCTAATGGTGTGAAACAAATGTAATAATCGCGTGATTTTTCTTTTCATTTTTCTTCTTCTCTTTCTGTATTGAAACATAATGTATGCAAATTAATACGTACATCGCCGCATGGTAGCGCAGCGGAGTTGTAATTTACGCATACGAGTGCTCTGTAGATATATCTGTACGTACTATAATCGTTCGGCTGCGAAAATAAATAAGTAAATAAAAATTGGGTACAGAAATCTGTCGAGGAAATGAATAAATGTATTAGAAAAATGTATATATAAATAAACAAACTGAATATATCCATTGTGCAGGAGATCCATGCTTCATGGTTAACGCGTTCGGAGGTTGAAAAAACGCGGCGAAGACGTTTGGCAAGTTGCCCGCGTACATAACATATAATTCATTACCGTCCTCATTGAGGAAATCTTTCATCTTTCTTCTTGAGTGTATGGCCTATACAATTTGAGCGAAGCTACTTCGTCTTCACGTGGTTCGGGCGTAAAATTTGAACGAGAGATAGAGCGTGAAAAACAGCGTGGGTTGGTACTTGGTAGCGCGGAAAATCGGAATAAATGTAATGGCATGTTTCGGTGATATACCCTTGAAATAAAAATAAACGATTTGAGATATGACGTTGAAAGCTAGTTTGTGAAACTTGCCCCTGCATCTTAGTTTCAATTGTCCATACAGATTTGTACATTGCACCTTCACCAGTGGGTGACTTCTTGAAGTTTCCCTGTGTTGCTGTACATAAATTGATTACGAGAGGAAAGGTGTCCAACTTGAACATAGGGTATTTCATTTGGTGTGATTCTGGCGGCAACACGCTAAGAATACGCTATGTTGCTCGAGCACCCGAGCGACTGTAGCCTTTTCCTCAAAAGAAAGTCAGAATGTACCATGAACTGTAAGCTGTATTATGATGGCACCTCACAAACTGTGTACATCTGTATCAATCAGGGTTGCCCTATAGTACAATGACACTATTTTTGCCGCTGCTACCTACATCCAAAAGGAAATGCAACGCTAGGACTATTGTAAAGTCAGTTTTTTATCCATACATGTTTAGGCAAATGCAATGCTAGGCACACTGTTACTATGTCAGTTTCCAATGTTTGTAGTGTTTGTATGCTGTAAACAAACGACGTCCCACAACTGCGTCAGTTTCTTATCAATATGTATACAAACGCAAATGTGACACTGATACCTTTACCAACTCAGTTTTCTTACACATATGTTACCGCTGATGTGTGTAATCAGTTGAAGTGTTCAATTTCATAAAATTCTTACAAATTTTCTGCCCCTCATTCCTTCTCTTACTGACGGATTGGTGTGGAATTCAGAAAATCAGCAATTTTCGTTTGTCTACTCCTGATTTGGAATTTTCAACACTGTTGACTTCAAAGAGCATCATACAGAGGCCAAAAATAATCAAAAGTCTTGGTTTCTCACAATTCATAGCCCTTGGAAGGCGTTCTTGCAAAGCAACTAGGCTGAAACTCTAAATTGTTGTGTAAACAGATGAAAATTAAAGACCGCAAATATTTTTAACCAGCTACTTTGTTAGGAGAGGAATCAGGGGCCAGAAACTAGTGAGCATTTTAATCAAATTATGTATTTCAACTGATTATACATAGTATCAGTAACATATACATATTGGTGCACTACTAACAAGTGCAAATGCAACACTGAGTATACTATTTCTACGTTCTACGTCAATTTCTTATCTATACACGTTGCATAACACTACAGGCAAACGCAAATACGACCCCGAGGTTACCAGTACTATCAAAATATTGTCGCATTTATATGCGTTTATAAGTTACGCACACAAATGCATTTATGATGTATCTAAAATGTTTGCTATTTTCAAATTGATATGTCCATGGTGATCGAGTCTGTGGTGGGGACCAAGTCATGTCGACAATCTGCCACCGGGTGGTGCATATCTGTTATGGTTCTAAGTAACAAGAATCAACAAGTCAAAACCAAAACAACCAGTTCAAGTTTTCCCAAGCTACTAATGGAGTCCCAAATCCCAAAACCATTAAACCCTATAAAATTATAGCCAAAACAAAACAAGACCAGCAAATCATTGATATATGTAACCTGATGAAACAGGGATCGTGCTACCTTGTTTTGCATGTGTATACTCTTAAAATCAGTGTGGAAAGCTCGTTATGACTTTTAACTATTGGAAACGCATTGTAACTGAAATGCTTGTAATATTACATTAAGGAGAACAGAATGAAGATTTTGTCTATTGACTAATACGATGATCACAAAAATGCTAGATACAATTAGTCGTCTAAAAAATGTCTGACCATTTCAGCGGGAAGACTTCCTTGGACAGAGTTGTAACATAAAGTTACAGTTCGCGGAATCCGAAAGCCAAAGACTGTTTTCTCTGCCACCATTGTCACGAGTTTCTACCCGTGTTGGTGAAAGTACCTGTATCGATACAATTGGCTTATTTCAAATAAAAGTACCTATTTAACTTTTGAAAACTCGTTTTATGTAGCTACAGGTAGGTGTTCATTTTCTTCTGCTAGTATCACGAAGCCTGTTTTATCTTCGCGACGCTGTTTTGGTAATAACTGTTCGCACTTCGTGTGAGGATAAAATTAATATCAACTCATCAGTTCGTCGACTGATGAATCGTCGTCGGGCTAGAAATAATGATAGAAAGGAACACACGCTGCGTTATAGCTTCTTATAGCTGTAGCTCGTAATACCCTCGCTCGTGTCATTATATACACCCGCCTATTTAGTAGGTATCTAGTCTCGCATGAACACAGCTCAAAATTTAAACGCAGTACAAGTGTTAATGGTGTTAGTGCATTTCACCAGAAACGACATTTACCTTATCGTGTTGTGTCATTAATTGAGCGTTATCGGCTCCTTGTTATCGAAGGTTAAACCTGATTTGGGCTCTTAGTTTTCTGTAGAGCTTTACTTACTCTAAAAGAAATTTAATGATAAAAATTACTCGATATCTGGTATGTCTCTGACGTTTAGCCATTTTACACACTATAACTGAAAATCTTGGTAATTTTAACTACATTATAATAATAATAATTGTAATTCCATAAACATTTTGTAAAACTACAGGACTTATTACGTGAATATGGTAAAACTTACCAAAATTTTCAGGTTATAAAGCACTTAACCTTGAAAATTTACCAGAAATCTAGTAATTTGTAGCATGAAATATTTCTCAGTGTATGATGGGGGGATTGTCTTAAAGGAATCTCATTAATGAGCTCATGAATGCATTAATGATAGCAATTAATGTAAGCCACATTTCAGTATAATTGGAGGCAGATAGAAACAGTTTACAGTGGTAATGTTGTTTCTAGCATGCTGCGCCTTTTGATTGCAATGTTGTTTGCAATTGTCTGTCATTTCAGCGATGAATAGACTTTACCATAACACGGGGTGACTTTGCAATCATAGGGTGACTTGACACACTTATGTTTCCATCGACGAGCACAAGGGAAGAAATAGAACGTGTAGCAACACTGATACGTGACTTGTTCGTAGACCTTCCATTCTATAGACCGGTGATAGTGATAAGAACGCTGCTTTAACATGTTAAGCCGCTGGGTCCTCAATCGCATGTTAACAGGGAAGCTGTGTGTCTGTGTGAGACAGTGATAACGTATTACAAAGTATATGGCATCAGGACCCAGCGGCTTAAAATATTGGAGCACGCTGGAAACGCGATTCCATGCTATTTTTATCAGTATCAGCAGTCTATAGGATGGAAGATCTATGGACCCATTGTAGCGTTGGATGTTGTCGCTATCATGTAAAACCCACTCTGTGTAATTCCGTTGTTTCCAGGCAGCATTATCAGATTGCTTGTGCAGATCTTCAAAAGTCATATTAAAATTACATCACAGAAATTACTTTAGATAATGAGTGAAAATTGATGAAAACTGTATGTGTTTGATATCATTACATGCAGAATTTGATTGCGATCATTATAAAAGTAAACCATTGTGTATTGATCAGCATAGTGAAGTAGCTATTGGTGAAAAACTGAAAATAACATGGTGGGGATGACTATGCATACGATTGTTTATTTGTTCTTAAAGCCAGTAAGGTAAAGTAGCCTAATATGGACCACTTTTGTTTGCGGCGCTATAACTCGACCCCTGTGACTCTTAAAATGTTGAAATTTGCTCTGAATTGTAGCTCAACTATTCTAGTATTACCCCCTAAAAGGATTTTTCGGAAAAGTGAAAAATCAATATTTCCCGAATTTTTCTGTGGAAGGTACCATAGGTGGTCCATATTAGGAGCCCAAATTTCGACCTACCCAGAATGGTACCTTCCACAAAAAAATTCGGGAAAAATCAATTTTTCACTTTTCCAAAAAAATCTTTTTAGGAGGTGATACTAGAATAGTTGAGCTACAGTTCAGTGCAAATTTCAACATTTTAGGGGTCGTAGGGGTCGAGTTATACCGCCGCAAAAAAGTGGTCCATATTAGGCTACACAATGTACTTACACACACAAAAAAAAAGTGAAAACATCAATTTCCGTTTTTCATGCATAACTTTTGTTTTTGGCTTGCAAGATCCAACTTTTTCAGCCAGAGCGCAATTGACACTTTTAATAGTCAACCCTACATTTACAACTCCCCTCTCCCCGGTCATTCATGAACATGTGCAGTGTCGCCCCATCGCTGTACCATTTGGCACCCTTATTTCATAATGCCGTGAAGAAATTTGTGCAGTATGGGTGTCACAATCATAATCTTTTAGGGTATACATATGTAGAGCGTGTCAAACTTGAAGTACAAAAAAAAGTATGCGAAGTCACTCCATGTTACGGTATTCAAGTTTTGACTTATTTTCTCACAGCACCATCATGATCTTAGCTACTGCAACTGGAACTGCCTGCGAGCCTATACTGTTTGAGAAACTGCATCTGTTCATCAAGTCACTAATGGAAATGTTAGTATTTGCTGTAAACGAGCATTTTTCAAGTTTTGACCGATATTTCCTCTTAATCTTGATCTTAGTTGGAATAACTTACAAAGTTGCATTTTTTTTTTTGACAACCCACAATAGACGAACAACTTTGAATTTTTGATTATTTTTGTATCTCAACACTAACATTTTCGTAGTTGGTGGAACATTGTAAGGGTAGACATTATCTCGTTCATGAAATATTCTCAGTATGAATCCGTTTTAATTGAATGATTTATCTGGTACCTGGTAAAATAGCTGTAAGCTGTTACATACCTTAGCTATGGCAGTTTGTCAGGATTATGTAGACTTAGAATATGATGGAGAAATGTGGCTCTTTTATAACCCTGCCTAATACTGCAGTTGACGTCGAGTGTGTATGAACCTGTTACCTGAGTAAATTCAATTATTTAATCAACATTCAACAAGCTATAGAGCACTGCTGTAATGCAAGGGGATATTTGCCTGATCAGTAAACAATGGCCACTAGCTTGAGACTAAAAGGATGAGAGAAAAATCTTCAGATTTGAATGAAAAACCAGAAGCTTTGGGTCGATCAGTTGATAAGAATGGCCTTTTATTCATACATGAAGATATTTATGTTGAACAGGTATACTGAATAATGTAGCCTGTTGATGAGAATGACTTTTTAATTTATACGTGAAGGCAACCCTGTCGAGAGGGGAGGGAGAAAGGGGGAAATACCCCGGGTTCGGACTTTCAGGAAGGCCCGATATTTTTAAAAGGCCTGAATTTCAACGCTGACGACTACATTATACTGTACATCAAATCTCAACAATTACTCCTTACACCGTGAAAAAAACCTCTTATCCCGTAGCTTATAATATTTTCCCTTTTGACACAAGAAAAAAATGAACTAGAAGGAGGGAAGGCCCGTGGAAATTCCCCCCAGGCCCTCTTTTTCTCTACGGGGCTGCGTGAAGGTATTTATTTTGAACATGTATGCTGTATACTGTAACCTATAGTTCTTTCAGAATTCTGATTTTCATCTCCTACACTTTTTACGAATAGCAATGCAAATATTCAACAGACAATAGCTGTTGTCTATCTAATAGAATGAATACGTACTGGAACAAATTCAGATTGTCCTTTCTATTTTCGCCTCCTTGGTAGTTTGTACATACCATTAGATGTCTGCGGAATTCAGAAACACCATTTTTGGAATAAGTACACTTATGAATAGGAAACAAATGGTGTTTGTGATTTGCAGAGATTCTGAAAACGCTAAGATTTAAGTATTTATTTTTAGCTGCTCCGGCTTGGGACGCCAGTTCGAATATTCGTTCTGAAACCCTGAGCTGTGTGACCGCCCGAACACACATTATTTTGACGTACTCTGAAACAGTTGAGACTTGTTTATCTTGTGTAGTTGTTATGACTTGGGACTCTAATGCTATTTTTGTAAAACGTGTTTGGAAAAAGCTCTAAATGTAATGTAATGGAAAAAAGTAAGCAAAAAGATGGTACAGGAGAAAGCCAGAAAAGGGACAATTAGGCGCACACGGCAGTCGTTGTATATTTCATTTTGAGGAAGCGAAGAGAGCTCGCATTATCTTTTTTTTCCTTTCTGAGGTTTAGGTAGGCTGCCACTGTGTGCAAAATTTTTCTTGCCACTCTTGGCCCAAACTGTAAAAAGCGAGCTTTCAACGTTCTGTGGTAAATTATAGGAACCTTCATTAGTACTCTCAGTCTCAGTATAGTCAAATGTTAAGTATAATACTACAGTAAAACCTCGTTATAGTGCGCCCGTTTACAGCGAACCCGCATGTAGTGCGAATTTTTCATGGTCTCTAGACATTCCCATGAAAGCCTGTAGAAAAGAACCCTCTTATAAGGCGAATAAAACCCGCTTATAAGGAAGGTATTTTTCCACACAGAAGTAAGTTTTGGTAGGTTTTGAAGACGTTGAAGATATAATGACTGGTTCTTGCTTCGTGACAAGGTAGGTGCCTGAATGTGATGTCAATTTCGAAGAGTATGTTACCATTGACAATGATGTAGCCACATATGAATTTCGTGAGGTAGATGACATTATAGCTGAAAATACAATCAAAAGTGATGAAGATTCTGATGCAGATGATTGTAGTGTTACTGTGGAAGCTGCAGCAGTACCATCACGCAATGCAGCCTTAGAGGCTGTTAATATTCTTCGACAATACATTTCTGCAACTAGTACTCCTTATAATATTGTATTTGATGTTAATAGACTGGAACATTTTATTATGTTTAGTAACATGCCTACTCGCCAAACTCGCATTACAGATTTCATTTGAATTTTATTGCTTTTCTTACTATAACGAGGTTTTACTGTACTTTTGTAGTATTCTGCTGTGTCTCAA
This sequence comes from Acanthococcus lagerstroemiae, assembly GCA_031841125.1. Taxonomy (NCBI): domain Eukaryota; kingdom Metazoa; phylum Arthropoda; class Insecta; order Hemiptera; family Eriococcidae; genus Acanthococcus; species Acanthococcus lagerstroemiae. Next base: position 11,191,549 of record CM063106.1, on the reverse strand, counting down.
TTATATTAAGTACGATTTTTGTCTTCTTTTTCAAATTTGCCGCCGTGTGTAAGTGCACAGTCTGCTCATACAGTGAATCCCTCGTTGCCTAAACACATGATTTTGATGTACTGTGAAAACTTCCGAGACTTACACATTCTGCAGTTGTTTTGATTTTGGACTCCCAATTTGAGTTTTACTACATCTGGGCTATGCGACCGTCTTTACACGCATGATTTTAATGTAGCTTATGTTGCGCTGACTCGCTCCATATCTTCTGTACAGTGATGTGCGACCTCTGTCGGGCTTCCAGTAGCGCTAGCATTCTACAGGATCATATTTCAATGAAACGAGGAATCTGCGGATTCTACCCAGGAGCGCCCATCGAACTACACTTGTCTGACGAGACCGTGTATAATCCAATACACAATTAATTCGGCCGGCGGTATCCGAACTCGTGACCGCTCTTCAGTGTGAAAAGAGGGTGCGTTGTATCCCTGTATAGTCTCTTTTCAGTTACCACATACCCTAACCCAACGTGGGACAAGTTGGCGGATGATTTCGCAACTAGATGCTAGAAAGCGTGAAAACTTTCATTCAGCACTGGCATCAACGAGCGACCTCTTATTTCTATTTGACAACAACATTAAAATGGCGTCGACCAATGCGAAAAAGTTATCTGGATTCTGGAGTTTCATCTGTGAATATAATATTTTGATCGTCTCGCCTGTTCAGTGTTAAAATCGTGCTTTCCGTCGGTCTTCTGCATTCTTGTTTGGGGAAAACTCGAGCTTCTAGTCATTTACATTAAAATTAGGTCGAGTGTAGTCTGTAGTGTCAATCTGTCAGCGGTATGCGACCTGTTGATAAACGACTAGTAATGCCGGCAGACACGTGCTCCTGAATGCGGCACAGTCTCGCCGCGCGCTATATACGGCTGGCTATACCGGGTGCGATAGATGTAGTTACTGCTTTCGAAAATTGGTCGAAAATATAAAACGAAGGGGAATCGTTGGTTTGGACGGCGCGAGTCGATGAGGGAAAAAGCTCTAAATGTAATGTAATGGAAAGAAGTGGGCGAAAATATGGTGCAGGAGAAAGCCAGAAAAGGGACAATCAGGCGCACACAGCGGTCGTTGTATATTTCATTTTGAGGAGGCGAAGAGAGCTCGCATTATCTTTTTTTTTCCTTTCTTTTTTTTCCCCCTTTTTCGTTTTCTGCAATCAGAGGATTCCCAACCGACTGGCGACGGAGACGCCAGTGCGGTGTCATATTCCCGGTGGCATTCGGTTCGTCTGAACCTCGTCGTGTGCAACACTAGGGCCAGATTCGAGATGGCGGGAGTTCACGAGTGTATAAATGAAATAAGTCAAGCCGGACTGCGTTGCGTCGCCACGTCGTGCCATGGCATGCGATATAACCCGTTAAAATAAATATAAATTTAGGGCCACAGACTTAACGGTGAATCGAAACGAATTAAGTCGCTATGTCGGTCGTGCGATGATGTCGGAATGATTTACAAATTACAAGAGCGTACAAGCTGCACTCGAGCGTCGAGATTTCGAAACGCGCTGGTGTGAATTGCGACTCGCCAATTTGGTGTGTGAAGTCAAGCCGAAGACGATGTGCCGTAAGGAGGACAGAGTGTAAACGAGATGCGATAGATGTGCGGAGAAATACTTCCAACGAATAAATCGTGGGCGAGGAAGAGACCTGTTGAGCGAAGGAAGGGACTTGGTGCTTTGTATAGTTCGAGAGGATACTTGCGTTCATAATGATTCAGCAGGACTGGGACATTGCCTAGATTGAAGTAAGCGGCTTCAGTTCGGCTTCAGTTCTATGATGTCTTTGTATTCTGAGTCCGATTTGAAGGCTGAGGATGTGGTACACTGACAAAGAGTTTTGGTTTGAGATTTTGCGTATCAGATGACGGTCTATACCTTTAGGTGAAAAGTAAGAAGAAAAAACCAAGATACGGCGGATGATTTCGCAAGGCTTTGACATTGCCTAAGATTGGATTCCTTCTTTTTTGGGCGAGTATATAAAAAAGAGCTCGGATTCTTTGTCTTTGTATACCAAGTTTGATCTGCAAGTTTTATGGCATGGTACACTAGCGAGAGTCAGAAGCTAGAAACGTGTAGATATGTTTCAAGGATCCTATATCTGATATGTCGATTCTAGAGAAATAGAAAAGGAAAAGCGGGCCAAGACTTGGCGGATGATTCCACTAAGCTGTTATTTTGTACACCATGCCTGATGTGAAGGTTTATGACATGATATGCCTTCAAAAGTTAGAAGCTAGGTAGGTTATATGTTCTAAGATTTCGTGTATCTGATGTGTACTGCACAAATGGAGAAAGAAGAGAGAGTAAAGACATGGGGGTGATTCTGAAGTGCGGCGTGTTGCGACATTATAGTCCATAGTCCATATCCGTAATTGAGACTTACTTCCCTTTCTATCTTGACGAAGAGAGCTCATACGAAAGCTCTAGTGCTTGAGTAAGAAGGGTAACTTCTGTGGGTGTGTAGTGTGTACCAAGTCGAGCATAAAGTATAGACCCTGCTTAACTTCGCACCAGAGACGAACAGTCCAGAAGCGAAGGTTTGTAACCGAGAATAGCCTTGAGGCAGAGGCAACCCGGGGCGGAACATGGGTACCTCGATTTGCCTCATTCGGCCTCGCTTCTCACCAATTGTGTGCGTGCACTTTACAACGCACGAGGCACGATCCAGTTTCCGGTCTCTATATTTGTCTGTCCACACTCGCGCAACCAAGGTATATTCAGACTTGCCGTCTCACTTTGATGTACCGGCAACGATCGGATCTGGTCCGAATGCTGCGCAAAGCAACCTGAGGCATTTGTTGCGCTGTCTAGGCGAACCAAGGTCGAACGAGGCTGCCTCGGTTTGCCTCATTCGGCTTCGCTTCTCCCCAGTTGTGTGCGTGCACACTACAGCGAAGCAACACGAGGCATGATTTAGTTTCCGGTATTTACGTCTGTCCACACTCACGGCATATACTGAGGCAGATTCGGACTTGCCTCACTTCGATGTGCCGGCAACGATCGGATAGGGTCTGGACGCCGCACGCGGCAACCTGAGGCAGTCGCTGCACTGTCTTGCATGGCCGAACAAAGCTGCCTCGATTCGGCCTCGGATTGCCTGTGCCTCAACTGCATTGAGGCTTAATATCCTCCAAACGTTCTATTCCTCGTCAACTACACTCAGTAGTGATCCAGTGTTGCCGGATTTGATGCAGTTTACGAGTATACCATGTTTAATACATTTCAACCTTTCTTTACAGTGTCTGATGATTTCAACAATTTTGGTATGTTTGAGCGCATGTTCATTATTCTTGACAGGAACGGGTGCATTTTCTGGTACGTTGTGTCGTTTTGACACAGATGTATCTAATAGCCAGGCACAAAACACAAATTCCCTGTAAAGAAAAGCTTAACCGGTTTTCTGTTACTACTATAATGTACGAGTAATTGCATATTCCTCTAATTTACGCAGTTATTCGTTCCTTCGCCGCTGTTGTTATCTAGGTCTATGTCGAGACGAACACGGCGAATGCCGACAGACACCGAGAATGGACGACTCTTGCCGAATATTTGACTTATTTCTGTTATGCATCGACTGTATGTGTGGAACGTGTTCTGTAGCCATAAGACATATCCATGTACCAATGCATCTACATCCAATGTAGATACTTTTTATTTTATTTTTTTCTCTGTTTCGTCTTGATTCATTTATATATATTTAACAAATTTTGGTACATTTTAAAGATTTTACCAAAAGAATTTTGCACTTTAGTACAGTTTACAAGGATCACACATTCTATTGGGTACATTTCATTTGAAATCTGGTACATTTTGCAACTTCCTGTCTGGCAACACTGACGTTGGCGGCACTACAATGTAGACTACGCGGGATCTGTATATATAAGTGCTTAAGTATCTCGGACCCCTTTCTTTTGACTGAGTTCATATAAATTTCTGATTCTCTATTGTTGTGCACCAAGTCCAGTCTAAGGTTTGTGATGAGACACGCAAGTTAAACTCAAGAACCAAAAGGCTTAGATGTGTTCGAGATTTTGCATATCTAAAATGTACCAAAGAAGTGAAAAAAGAAATAGGGGGCCGAGATATAGCGGCTGATTTTGAAGTACAGCTGTGACATAGCCTGGCTCTACATAAGTTGATACGAGTTCCTTTTCTTCTAAATCTACATAAGTGGTCTCGATTCTCTTCTCATTCACCAAGTTTGATTTGAAATTTTATGTCCTATGATATGCGGTATGAGCAATAGTCAAAGACTGGAAAGCTTAGATGTTTTTAAGATTACGTATATCTGATATGTACTAAAGAGGTGAATAGAGAAGAGAGATGAGAGACAAGAGGAATGATTCGATATAAGTGCGCTGAGAGACATTGGCGTAGCCAGAGGGGTTGAGAGGTCCTAGATACCCCCCTACGACTTCGTCAAATAAAGCTTTTCTAATTTTAGCACTCACTCTGACCCCCTCCTCCTTTGGTCAAGTTCAGACACGTTCCCCTCGAACCCTAAGCACGCTACGCCGCTGTTGAGAGACAAGCGTTCTGCAAAAACAGTTACTAGAAACTCAAGTAACTAGTTTCGAAATTGCTACTTGAATGCTGTATTACACGAGTTCATTCTGTTTTGGAGGATAGTTCCTCACTAGTTAAAAGAAATAAAAAATAAAAATAAAAAACGCTGGGAGATTTAGAGGTTTAATCGCCATATTATGCAATAATTAACCGAAAAAATATGGTATGTGTTCTACAGTTCATGTGGAACTGAACCTAGACGATTTGGAATGAAGATTTTCAACAGAATGTACTGATATTAATATATTTGATTCCAATTCCATAATTAACTGTAAAATAACACTGTTCCATGTACTTCTTCAATATTGATCGCTAAACGCGCTGGAATTACTGCATAGCATCTCAGTCAGTCAGGTGCTGTATCCGTTGCCGGATGTTGGTGGTCGCGGTGTCTGACACATGACTTTCCTGGGCAGGGTTAGTCGGAGTAGGCTGTCGTTGCTTTACCCCCGGTTTGTTGCGTTAGAGTTTTCCTTCTCTGTGCCGAAGATTGTGCAGCCGCAGTTTACTTACTAGCTACGTGTCTGCACGACGTGCACACGACAGTCTCAATGTTTCAGATCTAGTGGTAAACACGCCCTATGATTGTAATGCCTTGGGGTTACAGGGCGCGTTATCTTTCCATTTCGATTGATAACAGCATGAGGCGGAGTATAATCAAGCGAGTGTGTGTGGGGGGGGGGGGGTGTATGAATGAATGAATGCATTTGTGTAGGTTAATGAGGATGATGAGTGTGTCCGGGGATTGTATGGGTGTGCGGGTGTGTGTATGTACGCGTGCGAGTGGTGTGAGTGGTGCGCGGCAGGCCACAGGATTTTTTTTTTTTTAATTTATCAATTTATTTCTTTACTTATTTAGTTTTTTTTTTTCTTCTTTATTATGTATTATTATTATTATTATTATTATTATTAGTTTATTAACATTATTATTTTTCCTTTTTAATCATCACTATACTTATTGTTTTTTTTTTTAAGTGGTTTGTTTTTGTTTTTTTTTGTTTTTTGTTTGTTTTGATTATTATTTTTTATTGTTTCTTTTTTTTTTCTTTCTCTCTTCTTAATTTTGTTTTAATTTTTCATGCTCTCCCCTTCCCTGTAACTGGCCACCTGGCTGTTGGAAAGGGGAGCAAAATATACAAATTATTATTATTATTATTATTATTATACTGTTAGGGCTGTGTTTGCTAGGATGATAGTGGGGGATATTTAAGTATCACTAGCTTTCTGGCGGAGGTGGGTTTGCTAGGATGATAGTGGGGGATATTCAAATATCACTAGCTTTCTGGCGGAGGTGGGGCTCGAGCCCGAGACGCAAGGATTGCGAAGCGGGCACGTTAACCACTCGGCCACACTATCAGGAATTAAAAGTCTGACGTCCATCGCCGTCCTTTTTTCTTCCAATTTTGAGTACCGAGTCCCTTAATTTTCGTTCAGTGGAGCTAAAATTCTCTTTCTTTTGATTGGTTTATATTTTCTTTTTTCGTGCACCAAGTCTAGTCTGAAGGTGTGTGGCGTGGCATTTGAGTAGACATCAAGAGTTACAACTTGGATGTGTTTAATGTTCCGCATATTGCATTCGCGATTATAAATACCAAAAAGATGAAAAAGGAATGGTAGGCAGGGACACGGTGGATGATTCAGTAAGGCTGTGGCATTGTTTGAATCCTGATAAGTATGACTTGGGTTTTGTTTCTTTTACCTGGATCTAAATAAGTTACTTGGATTCTGTCTGTATATGCCAGCTAGCATGTCTACTGATAGTCCATGACAAGGAGCACGAGTGTGAGTCAAGAGCTAAAACGTGTGGGTGTGTATGAGATTTCGTATATCTGTGAGGACATATACTACAGAAATGAAACGGAAGGCGGGGCAGACACACGGTAAATTAGTAAAAATGGAAGTGCCGCCTTTGTTTTGTCGCTTAGAGGGCCTGACTCGGAGCCTCGCGCCTCGAGGAGGGCGGCTTTCCATTTCAAGTTTGCACTCATCAAAACTTGGTGTGTGCTGTATTTAGCACTGGTCAAAATTCATCCAAATGGCGCCTATCGGATGCTGGCACCTGAGATTAATAGCTCAGTTTGCCCCGCGGGAAATTTGGTACTGCTTTCTGCTTACCTTCAGCTTGACTGCGAGAATAAGTGTATAGTCTTGTTATTGAACTTGTGTCCTCAGCTTTGTTTGGTTATCAAGGTAACGCCCACTAGACTGGTTTAGTATTTTTGAGGAAACTGTGTCCCGGTCCAGCAGTCACGCTTGTAGTTCGTTGATGCCTCCGCTTATCTCTGGAGAATGATGAACATAGAATGGCGCCCGTTACCCGAATTCCAACGTCTGCGGTTCGCGATCAACAATCCTCGTCTTTTCCACGCACTTGTCCTTCCGCTCTGTAACTAAGAAAATCCATTAGAACGACCACCTGCGGCTTCCGATCACGTGTCAGCTTCCTATATATACTTGTATAATGTAGGTATACTAATTGCGAAAAACTGGCTCCGATGATCGCGGCGAGTTAATTAACTCGCGCGGTTACCGCACGATCTCGATATAGGGTTTTCTTTCTTTTTTCCATCATCCGTTCTCTCAGCATGTAGACGGTTTCCGACCAATTGAGAAGTGAAAAAGGTGTTTAACTAGAACCGGTTTGCGTGTTAGAAAAGTATGGAAAAAAAAAAGAAGTTGATGCGTGTATTTTTAACGCCGTTGATTCAGCATCATCAAAAAGCATAAAATTATTTCGTTGCCCTTACGCTGAAAGTAATCGTCGACCAATAGGAAATAGAAAAGGTGTTTCTCGAAACCGGTTTACGTTGATTTTTTTCTTTCTATCGTTGTAGGTGTACACTGTACATATATGTTATTTGTTGGTAAATGTACGTCGCATTTTCCACGCATCTCTTCAATTTGTGTGTTCTGTAAATCTGGAAAACTGAATTTCCACGTTGGTCATAGAAGTTGACGTGGTAATCACTAACCAGTACATTTTTTGTTGACTCTTCGCGAGGAAATTATATGCGTCTGGTGTTTGAACAGCGGTAAAATTTAAATGGTTTCGTAAGGGAGATGATTTGAATTCATTCGCGTAGACTCTTAGCAATGCCGGCGTTGAGAGTATCTAGCTAAACTGTGTCCTCGGATGAGGCTTGGTTCCGAGGAAAATAGTATTCTGCCTCGCGCAAGACGATCATGAGGCGTGACTCTTACTAGCTATGCAATAAATTGGTTTTTGTGGGAAGCCACAAAGTTTTTAAATTGATTAGACGTCGATGCGGTCGAAGGGTTCACAGATAGACGCTCGCAGAAGCGGTTTTTTTGGAGCTGCCAAATTATGCGCCCTAATAAAGCATCATCACGTAAAAGGAAAGTTTAGATGACCTCAACTAGAAAGTTGTTGAAAATAACAAACCCTAAATTTCATTGAAAAATACCAACTATTCGGGTTTAGTCCAAGAAACTGAAATTTGAGAGGATCTTAGTATTATAACTGCCCTAGGTCTTATAATTAAACATGTTTAAAATTCTTTTAGATTCTAGACTTGTTGATGACTCTTATAAATTCTCGCATTCGAGTCGTGTTTCAAACTCAACACTTGTCCAGATTCAGACTTATAAGGGTTTTTTTTTTTTTTTTTTTTTTTTAGGATCTACTAAACTTCCTTCTGACTTTCTTTGTAACCTTTAACTCTTTTCAAATCTGCTTTAAGATTCTTTCAAACTTTTTGAAAATAAATGATTCATACGGATAGATTTCAAACCCCGTGAGGCTATTTCAGGTTTATCCGATCTTCCTATACTGTTCAAAACTTCTTCAGACTTGTTTGAAACGGTCGAATCCTTTGGAGGCATTAATTAAGACTATGCCAGACTGTGGAAACTTTTTCACTCTTCTACGATATGTAAGAGTCTTTAAATCTCATCTAGTCACTAGAACGTGCCTGAAAGTTCGGAAAATCCTTAAAGCGTATTGAATCTGTATGGGATGAACCTTGGAAAAGTTTGGTAGAGTCTCAAACGTCTCAATTAAGTCTACAATAGTTGTAAACGAGGTCGGAAGAATCTTACAAAATTGGTCTGAAATATAATTAAAAAAATTTTTGAATCCAGAAGAGTTTGAAGAAGTCGGGACTGTTCCTTGAAGGCTTGATTGAGACTGATATACGTTCGATCAAGGGAGTCTGGAGGAGCCTTGAGATGATCTAAACTCTGTCTAGAATAGTCTTGAAGTCTTGAACAGTCTTAAAAACGAGTTTAAAAAAGCCCTAAGTCTCAAAAAAGTCCTAAACCTGTATGAATCGCTCAGAAAGCATGAAACAAGTATAGAAGGATCTTATGGTGGCCTTTTCAAAAGAATGTCTGAACGACTCTAAAACAGACTGAAAAATCTCAGCGTGTTAAAAAAATAATGCCTTTGAAAATTACTTCATTCGGCCTAGGGTAGCTTCGAGTCCGGAAGAGTGTTAAAGAGTCTCAAACATGTCTTGAACAGGGTTGCCACTTTCTGGAAAACCGGGAAAAGTCAGGGAATTTGGTCAGTCAGGGAAAAGTCAGGGAATTTTCATTTAAGTCAGGGAAATTTTCTGAATATAACAAACGAGTTCGTATTTTATCAGAGTAAACTTTTTTTATCATAACATAAGAATAATGATAATCTATTCGCAAATGAAATAGGTAAAATTACATCTGTACCTTCTTCTTCTCGATAGCGATTTTTTAAAAACCTGTAATGTAAAAAATTTCTGTGACTCTCCTCCCTCTGGGCTTTCTCGGAATCCTGTAAAAAAGTCAGGGAAAATTGGAAAAGTTGGCCTGGAAAACCGGGAAAAGTCAGGGAAAACCAATCCTGAAAAAAAGTGGCAACCCTGTTGAAGAATCTAAAGTATTGCTGCAAGGGTACAGTGCCGTTATTTTCGAACATGGAATTTTCCTCCAGGTCTCCATGTAAATGCGGTTTAATAAAATAGAAAATACTTCTTACAAGGAGATACATAGAGTTTGCCATTTTCAATCAACATTCTTTTCTTGGCTCTCAATTGTGTTGCAAATTTTTTCTCGTAGATTTCAGCATTATGTGATGTTGATCAAGTATAAAAATTGCTTTAGCTTGACTCCGCAATCTAAATCAGTTGACTTGTGAGGGGTGGTCCCAGAAAAGGGAGAGAAGAGATTAAAAAATAAAATTCGAGATATGGATTGATTATAAGAACTTCTAGAGTAATTTTGACAACTGACTCCCCTCTCCCTCTCCAGATTTCGCCAAGAAGAGTGTGTACCAAATATTGACCAATTTCTGAGATGATACTCCATGTTTTGTAGTTTTAAAGATCATTGAACTCAATTCTGGAGAGAGCGATTATAAGATCCGGATCAAAAATAGATTGTAAATTTTATAAAGATATAGAATAACTTTTAGGGACTTTTGATTATTTGCTTTTGACACTACTCTTGCGGCGCCTGATAGTCGGATCAGAAAATCACGCCCAGAATCTAGTTAAGTGACCCTAAAAACCTGTAAATGGAGTGTCAATTTAAAGGGGGGGGGGGCAAAATCGAATTTAGTAACTTCTTGAAAACTTATGAATTAATTCTTAGCTCGAATTTTTTTTCCTATTCTCTTTTGGAGTCCACCCCGGGGTTATCGACAGAGTTACAAACAGCATTTGGTGTCGCCACGATAGAAGGTTTGGATGTAAAAGCTGCCCTCAGAACCGAATTTAGTAACGTTCTGAAAACTTATGAATCAACCCCTATCTCAAATTATATTTTTTTTCTTTTGGAGCTCACCCCGGGGTCATCGTCGAAGCTTAACTATTTTACTTTTGATCGCCATCATATAATCTAGAAAAATTTGTGAAGACAAATTTCGAACACGGTGAGTGGCAAAAAATTATACTTCATATCAAAACTTTTTTTTTCATTAGAAGGGGAAGGAGGTGTGATTCTGGTTTCTTATTTGATCGAGTTGAAAATTTGCATTTTTTTTTGTATATAATCAAAACCAATCAGGAGGAAGGAGGGATGAAAAACCAGAAAGTATCGAAATAAAGACCACCCTATTGCAGTGGAATTAAATATGATTTCAAGAGTTACAAGCGAGCCTGCAAGAATTTTTGAATTTATTTCACGGGGTATGGAGAATTCTTGAACAGCACTTGGATTCTTCGGAAACACATGGCTCTCCATGTTGAACGTAAACAATTTTTGAAAAATCAATGAAATTTTTCACCCTTTATTTTTACGCCAAAATACAACATTTTTCAAGAACATCATCAAAGTTCAGAAAATTTTCTTCTCGTTCCAAGTTTAATGCCAAGGAGGGGAAGTGCTTAAGCTTCTCTCAGTCCTCCTGACGTTGTTACCTGAGAATCTGAATTTGCTATTCTGCTAATGAAATGCTTATTTCAAAAGCGACAAACGTAAATCAGGAAAATTTCATCACTTCCTCTCAATTATGCTCATCGATGACCCGAATGTTTCAACTGTTCACTTTGAGGGCAGTTTGTGGAGAATTACCATACTTTCCCTCAGGTGCGTCCCTGATTCCCTTCCTCTCAATTATGGTCATTGATAACCTGCATGTTTCAGCTGTTCACTCTGAGGGCAGTTTGGCCTACTGTCTGAAGCATTGAGGGGAACTGCTATACTTCTTCTTAGGTGCGTCCCTGATTCTTTTCCTCTCAATTATGTACATGCTTATTGATAACCCGAATGTTCCGACTGTTCATTTGGAGGGCTGTTTGGCCGACTGTCTTAAGCGTTGAGAGGAACTGCCGTACTTCTCCTCGGGAACGTCCCTGATTCCTTGCCATTGAAGTGGGAATGTTTTGAGCTCCCCCGTGCCTTCCTGAAGTTACCTGAGAATCCGATTTTGCCATTCTGCTAATAAAATACTTCATACGCAACCAACGAAAATCAGGGAAATTTCATCGCTTTTCCTCTCAAATTCGGCTCATCGATGGCCCGAATGTTTCAACTGTTCACTTTGAGGGCAGTTTGACCGGCTGTCTGAAATGTAGAAGGCTGTACCTAGGTACTTCTCCTGAGGTACGTACCTGATTCCCTGCCATTGAAGCGCAGTTTCGCCAACAAGTTGGTCGATGTGGTGGGTTCTGTCAACAGCCAGGACATTGGAGACCGCAGAGTGGCTGACTGACTGCTCGAATAGGTCTTCCATGATTGGCTTAGGTTGACCACCGAATAGCTTATGAGGCTCCCACGACTGGCTTTCGCTATTCGACGACGTTCGTTAGGGTCCACAGTAAATTATTACAGTGGTCGAACTATATATACGCGTTTCCGCGCGAACTACGCGATAGAGAGGAAATCGTATGTAATGTACGAGATCCCTCGAAAAATATTTCGTCGTACAGGGCAGTTTCCGGATAATCTTTTTTTTATTTATGTTTTCGAACACTCGATATTTATACGGGAAGATTTAGCGGTGGCGCGCCGACTATCTATCGGCAATTAGACGACACCGCGCTGCATTTCCGAGGGGGAGCTCGGACGAGCGTACATGTATAGAGAGCTTTTTGCTGTTGGGCACGAAACAAAACCTTTAAAGTTCTCGTGATTGATGCGAGCAATTAGATTAGGAAGTGCGCGCTATAGGGTCGCCAAATAAAACGTGTATTCGCGGGAGCTGGTTGAGGGAGGGGGATCTTTTTTTGATTCGCGTCGCCCAGTCGATGTCCGACCGTGTATCCGTCAGCTCTTTAATGTTTGATTGACTGGTCGAGGGTGGGGGAAATGGAAGGCAGATATTGAAATTGACACGCGTGACCTCTCGACTTGTGGGAATTTATATATAAGTATACGTGTGCACAAAAATACCTTATGAAATGACTATAGCTGTATTACTCGCCTGTTGGGCAGAAAACTAAGACGCCATGATTCCTGAGAAATAATAAGTACTGAAATGTGAAAAACAACCATCTAATTTAGAGGTGACGTTCTGACGTTGTTAAGAAACGTAAACAAAAAATGCATATTCAAATTGAACGAATAACAATTAAAAACAAAAGGTATACAAAGATAATGAAAGAAAACTGCTTAAGACTGAAAGTATGCGCGAGTTTATTGTTGTTCGTAATGATACAATTGCTCTTGAAATAGAAACTTTTTAATTTTGAGTTTCTCTGCTTTTCTTCATTTTTTTAAAACTTTGTTTGATCGTTGAGATTAGCTGTCCAGTTCTGATGTAGTATTTTGGCTGAAGACAGAAACAAACTCTCTAACAGACCAACAGAGGTAGTAGTATTCTGGCTTGAAGATGCAGAACATTGTGAACGATTAAAGGAAGTCGTGCCCTGAGATAAATACTCCAACTTTTGAGCCAATTTATTATGTGTATCGATTGTGATATTTGCTCCTTGTCCCTCATTCATTGTATACGTAACAATAGCTTCTTTAATTGCTGTGATTGTGTTTGATAACTCGTCCTTCGCGATTTCATCAAGTTCCTCAGCATGTGCCCAGAAAGTTACATCCATATGCGCAGTAGGTATTATCCATGAGCGTAAGAATGGATACTGATTTCATTTCTCCTGTTTTTAAGATTTGTTCTGTATGATTAGGACTCACTGCGGGGACCAATAACATCTACAGGTCGACTACACTTTTTAATATCTGAAATGAAGGTATTGGAGGCCGCAATTTTAATTCTTCAATAGTGTTGTTACTGGTTACCGTCAACTGGGGTTATATTGGACACCAGTGGTAATATCGATGACTCATGACTTGTTTACTGATAACGATAGCGCTTCTACAAGTCATGGATGGCCGATATTACCACCTATGTCCGATTTTACTTCAGTTAGCTTTACATACTTGGCGTTCCTACAAGTCATGAATGACCGATATTACCGCTGGTGTCTAATATTACCCCAGATGAATTTACTTCTAACAATACCAGCGCTCCTACAACAAGTCATGAATGGCCTTATTATCACCAATGTCCGATATTATCCCAGTTGATGGTATTAATTTTTCATAAGTACTTTTCAGAATCTGTTCATATTCGTTGTTTTTGTGCAACATACTTGTAATTATTTCATTAACTCTGAAGTATCTTCAGTCTTCAGTGTTACTATAATTATATCGAATGACAGTTTCATTGTCCTCATGGCCAACAAAATATATTTGTTAAAATTTGGACGACAATCCGGAAGTTGGTATTACGCTGCCCACTCGATGATACATGTTCTTTGATATTTTACATTTTGGCATGAAATTCTCACATAGGTATATTTCATGGCATCCTATTGAAGTCATTGCCAGTACATTATTATATGCCCTATAGTCTTACCAAAAAAGTGATGACTGCGATCACCTTTATGGTGCAATTAATTATTCAACGGCAAATGTGAATCTGGTACAGACTGTACATGTACTTTCCCGCTTGAGCAACATAATCCTCGAGGTTCGTTATTCCAGGTCATTGTAAAACAATGTACACACTTTTTATTGGCTGTTCCAATATATGGCATGCGTTCATAGTCCTCATTTGGGTCGTACAAGTTACTTAAGTTGGTGACACGCTCGCTCTCTGCATCAAGATAGGTAATTCAAACAAACAGATGAGAAAAAAACTGATGAAAAACTGTCTGTAGAAAAATCGAGCTGTTAGCAAAATCGAAATGAAGACGTTTTCTTTCGTTTGATCTGTTCATCATCAATAACAGAAATTATTATGCGAAGTTAATTTATTTGGTTGTGGATTCGAGACCATCTCAGTTTAGGTTGGAAAATCATTGTACTTATAATTGGATTTCTGCTGTGGCCAATTTCATTTTTGAAGGTATTTTGTCAGGTAGTGGGGAAATTTTTAATTGTGTCAATTAATAACATGCATTTAAAAATGTTATTCTGATAAAGTTGAGTGTGGACAGCTTTATGCTGGGGCATCGTGAACCCTATTGGTGTGGAGGAGGGGTGAAAATTAGTTAAAATACCGAATTGCTGAGAACATTTTTATGCGAGCAAAAAAGCAAGAGAAAACAGCGCTTCTTATGTTATGCCAGCTGATGCTTGGTCCAGAATGCCGGCTAAATGACCGAAAATTTGCCAAAAAAATGCCGACTCAGTACAAAGATTTTCAATCTTTTGTGTGAAAAAAAAAGAAACTTACTTATAGTTTTCTTGGTTGGCTAACTAATAGTCCAAAATGTTGACTAAATAGTCAGATTTGCCGAAAAAGCCGGACTCCAAAGATTCGTTGAGGTGTTACCTTCCCCTTCACTACGCCATTGATTTTTTGATCATTAACTGTAACTATAGCACTCATTATTCCCCTGCGTAAGTAAAACTGTTAGTAGTTAATACTTTTTCTAATGTTATTTTTCTGTTTTTGTTCACAGGTAAGCGCTGCAAAACTATACAGACAAATTGGTTAATAATGGTGGTGTACTCATCTCACATATTCGAATTTGAGTGCAAAAGTGAGAATCGACTGCACGTTGTTGGTGAGTTAACTTGATATAGAAGAAATTCCAACGGCTACACAGAAGAGAAAAATTCGGCAGAAAACGTTCTGTAAAAAAACATTCCGCCGAAAAACGTTACCTTTATGCTGCAGTTGCGCATTCCTCTTTACACAGTTATTCATTCCATCACGTTTCAAACAGCTGACACGAAGAATGCCGAGCAACGCCGGGAATAGACGACTAGAGGAGGTATTGCATGTGGGCATGCGCGCCAGCGCAGTCGCCTAGGCTTAGAGGACATAGGATGCGCATTCCTACATTCCGAAGCCTTCTCTAGTTGTCCATTCCCGGCGTTGCCCGGCATTCTTCGGGGTTCGTGTCGGCTAGCCGGAACGTGATGGAATGAATGACCCTGTAAGGAGGAATGCGCAACTGCATCATGAAGGTAACGTTTTTCTACTGAATGATTTTTGAGGAGCATTTTGTGCGGAACGTTTTCTGCGGATTTCACTACCACCCAGCAAAAACCTATGTGTCCACAACAGATGTTTCAGAAATAAGGTTTAGGGAAGGAGGTAGAAAAGCCGTGAGCGCCATTTGGTGGCAGAAATGACAAATTGAGAATTGTATAAGACGTGAGAGTTCGTTATCTAATCTCTTCAGCTTTTCTCCTTCCCTTCCCAAACCTTAATTTTTGCGTTCTTTAAAAACATCTGTTCTGGAAATACTAGGTTTTCACTGAGTGGTAGCGATTTTTTCTCTTTTACATGGCAAGTCATTAGACACATCTGTGTTAAACCGACAGAAAAGTAACTCAAGAAAGAAACAGAGGTGAAGTAACTTAGGCTGATAGCACGCTTGTTCCTTCTATCAAGATAGGTAATTCAACTGCAGCTATGCAGCAGAAGTAAATTAACTTGCAGTAAACAATTCATTGGTTGTTACGTCACTCTGCAATCAACTCTTTCCGACTTGTTGGCAACATTTACACTGCATGTCATTGTCGCAGTGGCAACACTTTTCGCATTATCATACACATAGAATGGTGCACTCACTCAAAGACACACACATAACTTAACTGAAAAGCTTCGTTACAGCTTTTAAAATATATTTTTCAGAATTTGTTTTGTAAAAACTTTCTACCTCAGTGAGATTTATAAATTCTAAGAATTGCAATACATTTCATACAGTTGTTGAGAAGCCAAGTCCGGACAAAAAACACGTTTCTCTCTTATGAAAAATGTTCGAACGCTAAGTCGATTATCAGCTTACGTGTGCACGGTGGCCTCTGTTGGCTCACCGGTATTGCTATCAAATCGGGAAAGTTTTTTAGACGCGACAAAAAGGTTTTTAAAAAAGACGCTGGAGGTGAAATGAAATCTTGTGGACGTAATGCAGCGTACATCTATAGTCGGAGTCTCCGAGTAAACCGGATAACCGGCTTCTGTGCGAAAGGTCCTCCTTCTTTAGCCGGTATAATTTATGCGCGATGAACGATAGAACGATTGTTAGTTTGTTGTCGACATTATACCGGAGAGGGATGTGATGCCGGTGAAGGTAGCCTAAGAAGGTGGTTCTGAAATCGTATCGACCTGTTCTTCGTGTAGGCACACTAAGTATTGGTTGTAAATTTGTTGATCCTATAATATGAATCGCTGTATGTGTGGTATTTAGTAGTTGAAACTTTATACGACTATACGGCTTCGAAGGCATCAAGCATAAGTTGTTCTGATTGATGGCGATCAGTACCGCGTTGAAAAAAATCATTGGAAACCCTCCCTCAGGAAGCTATTTCTTCATGCTTTGATTTTTTATTTTTGTTTTCGTTCATTCTTTTTTCTTATATGTGTATGTATGTACCCCACGCTATGTGAGAATCTTTCAATCTGTTTTAGGATTCTGTTTGAGATTGAGAGTTTCGCTCTCTCATCATGTTGCCTCGACCCGTTTTCTTACCCAGCACTAGGTTCTCTTATGTTAAGCCCCTGCTCGGTACTGCGCGCCACGCTTTTGGCTTTTCTGCCTGTCTGGCAGTTGCCGCGTCTGCCGGATCCTCTGGTTCTCTGAAGTTAGTTTCCGATTCTTCACGACTCTTTCGACGTTAGTTGAGACGCTTCCAAGCTGGCTTAAAACTCTCCCAGACTCGGAAACTGGCTAAAACTCTCCAAAAGTTATTGGAAACACGTTCAAAGCTCTTCATTCTCTACAGAATTCTTCCTGACTTGTTCAACACTGAGGCGCTTCATGATTGGCAGAGTTGGTTGAGATTCTTTCAGGCTTCCCGCGTTTGCATAAGTGTATGCATGACTGATGACTACATGACTTGCAATGGCGGATTCTAAGCAAATAGTTCAGTCGGCAGATGTTTTGGTGGCCACACTATTGTCAAAGTTGAGAAAAAGGTTATTTTATTAGACTCCCTCCTCCACGCATATCAAAGGCAGACGATTTTCCTGCGAGAAAAATCGCACAATTCTGGCAAGCGCCCGTTAAAAAAAAAGTCGGATGATTTTACTGGTGGTCTCTTGAGTGTAAAACAAGATCGCACGGTTCGGCCAGGACCCCTGAAAGAAGGTAGGACGATCCTAAAAAGATCCGATGATTTTGTTCAGGGGTCCCTTCCGCGCTGAATTTCGCTCAACAGTATCAGGTTTGATCGTTGGAGGGATGGGCAAGGGGTCTGTTGGAGCCGATATGCCTTTGGCTATTGCTCCTGAGCTTCCCAGTTGAATCCACCATTGATGACTTGTTCGAAACCTTTTAAAAGGCTCTTCAAAACCCGTTACAAACTCTGAGGTAGTTCGGGACTGGCCGCCGGGTGAGGCCTTGGCCCCTCACGGGATTAAAAGAAAGTATGTTTAGAGAATCTTACATCAGCTTACTCAAGCAACATGTTAAATATCGGTTAGGTACAAAATAAATTTAGTAACAATTTCAGCGAAATACAGGGGCAGAGCATATAGGGCGAGCGGTTGGTAAATTAAAATTAAATTATGCGGGACATACTTACAGATAGAGATGATCAAAAATGGACGAAAATTACGGAGGAATCGGCACCTAGGTACTTCGCAAGGAAGAGGGGGAGACCTCGCAACAAGATGGGAGGGACGAGTTAATACGAAATTTTGGAATTTCTTGGGCCAGGGCAGGGAGGAATAAGGTCAGATGGGTAAAGTCGGTGAAAGCCTATGCCCGCACCCGGGTAAGTCTGGCTGCTTGACGGCTTCCCACACAAGGTGTAGCCAAGTGGCTCGGGGTAAATAAAAAATAAAAAGTCTAGCAACACCCCCGTGCTTGTTAGGTACGTTAAAAGAGAATCTCACATCAGCTTACTTAGGACAGCGAGGGTTCAGCAGATTTCAAGGAATCGGGACGAACAATCTGGTAACACCGTGTTGTTTGACTGAATCTCACATCATCTCGACTCAGCTCACTGAAGTTCAATCATACTGTACATCAAATCAGCAATCACTCCTTACACCTTGAAAGAAACCTCTTATACCGTAGCTTATAATTTTTCCAATCTAATAAAAAAACAAAATGAACTGGAAGGAGAGGGGCGTAAAAATCCCCCCCCCAGACTCTTTCTTTCTCTCCACACGGCTGCTTTGCTCTACGTAAACATGGATATATTTCGACGGTTATGAAAGGCAAACCAGTCCCGGACTGCCAGCAGCGCTTGTTACCTAGGACTTCACCTAGACTGCAAGCTAAACTGGCACGAACACGTAGAAAGGAAACGAGAGCTCATGAATTTGCAGCTCAGAAAGTTTCAATGGTTGATAGGTAGGCACTCGAAAGCAGGCCTAGCCAATAAAAGGTTGATTTACAATACGATTTTTATATCGACTTAGGCGTATGGATGCGAGATTTGAGGTAATACGCGTAACTCCAAAATAGATTAATAATCGAACGTTTTCAAAATAAAGTTATGCGAGTTATCTCAGGAACTCCGTGATACGTAACCAACAAAAAACTCAGGAAAGACCTACACTTAAAAACACGGTGCACGCGATCATCAAAATAAGGGCCACTAACTATAAGGATTGGCTTCATAATCACCCGAAGAGTGAGGCGTTCCTGCTGCTGGACACGCTTGGAAATACGCATTGACTTAGAAGACTGTATCGAGTTGACAATTGACCTAATAAATTAGTTAATTAGTTAGTTGCCTAATTACCTAAATTTAACTGTGTAGTACTTAATCACGGATAAGTTATATGTTAAGGTAAATGACGAAACTAATTGTGAGTTCCTGTGAAACTCTTGAAATAAGTACAATTAAATTCTTAAATATTATTCATGTAAGTACTTGGGAGTTGATATTTTCATCAGGAATGTGATATTTGCCATATATTGTGTATAAAACAGAATGCTAAACAGTTGCAAACAGACCCAAACAGCAGTTACAATTCGGACTCTACAGGGCGATGGCGCGCTAGTGTCGCTGGTTTGTTATCAGTAACTTTTTGTTATCAAACTTAGGATAACTGTAAGAGAAACGTTCAGTAAAAAGGGTAATTTGTATTAATTACGTTATTATGTCGCCTAGTTTTTGACTGGGGGCAAGTGATCCGTCATGTAGGAATCGGCGAGAATCTTGAAGATCACAGTGGAGTTGAAAAAGAACATTAAAATGTACTGATAAATCAACCAGATCAACTTATGCGGATTATACATGGTCAATAAAAATTACCATTATTGAGCGCTGCGTCAATAATAGTGAATGTGTACCCAGAATAACGTCATTATAATGATTATAGATCATAAAAATGATCCAAGCGTCAATAAAAATTCAAAACGATGTGAATTTCATAATGTAATGATGTAACGTTCCTCTAAGCAGCATATCCTAACTTTGATAACATCGATGTATGTGCGTGTGCTTTTAGTGGTGTGTTAATGGATTCCACAGTTTAATCTTGAAGAGTCCGAATGGAGCCACAAACGTGCACTACTTCTGTACTTATGGCGAAGTAGTATATTATGCATCAAGGGAGAGAAGTGATCGTTCTACCACGAGTGCGAAGATTCGCGAAACGAGCAAAAGCGAGTGTAGCGAACGCACGTGTGTGAACGATTACTCCTCTCCTGTGGTGCATATGACGTTTTTTATCATACACACCTATAAAGTGCATGTACTGAAAAAATCATAGGATTCTTCATGTCGGTATTTTCTTTCCCGTTTTAGTTACTTTTGCTTCGGGTTAGGTTACTTTTTCTCCCGCATTTGGGATACAGCTTAAAAAGTCGCTTTTTACGACCAATAGGTGTGTTATGTAACGAACCACTTTTCAGGTGTGTATGATGAAAAATATTGTATACACCAACCAGGGATGAGAAGTTTAAGCCGATAACCGCTTAAGCCGAAGCCTAAGCTCATTATTGAACGGCTTTTAAGCGAATGAAAAAGTCAGCCATTCGCTGTTCATTAAGCGCGAAGCCAGCCAAAAAGGATACGCTGAGCAGCTTAATTAAGACATTCACATTTTCTATCAAAAAGCCGAAAAAAATCACAACACTTAATTTTTTAAGTTGAAAAATCATGTCAGCGGCCGCGGGTTCTGGGTTCCGGCTTCTGGGTTGTTCTTTGTGTTCGCCTGTTTCCTTGGTGCTTCCTGCTTCAGTGCTTCAGTGTCGACTTCGCTTCACGTTTCACGTCTGACTGATGTTGACGTTGACCAGTAAGTACTAAGTACTACATACGGAGTTCATACTTGATGAATTATTCAGTATGATCGATTTCATGCGGAATTGAGTATAATGTTGAAAAAAAAGCCGATAGCGAAGCGCTGAAAAGCTAATGATAAGGGCAAAAAGCTGAAGCTAAGCGAATGAGATTTTTGGAAAAACTTTTAAGTTTAAGCGAAAGTTTAAGCTTAACAGTTTAAGCTTCTCATCCCTGACACCAACAGGAGTAAAGTGATCGCACTCGTCACGAAACGATCACTTCTCTCCCTTGGTGCATATACACTATTTGTATTCAATGTTAAACCAACCCTACAACGAAGAAGGCCTCGCTCGAGTGAGTACATAGAATTCGCCGAGTTGGGGCACACGTAAACGCGGAACTTAAATATGCAAGAGTTATTGGTTTCACAATTATTAGTTAATTTTGTGCGCCGTTCTTCGAACCCCTCCCCTCCCATGTCAGCTGTATTATGCGTTGAAACTGAAAAAAGAAGAGAGTAAAAAAAAGTAAAGTCGAGTATTTATCGTGCCGTAACGTGTTCGACTATAATACAATGAAAAGATTAATTAGCTATTCTTGGTCGTGAAAGAACTTTTATTGCTTCCTATCATTCGAATAAAGCACCATTTACACGGCGTGACGCCGCTAATCGTCGGTCGAATACTCGTTCGAAGGGAATGGAATGGACTTTTGGCTATTCAACGATTTTATATACAACAGCGTCGTGAAGCGGCGTCTGTCACTATGCGTATTTTTCTTATATCGTCTACAGATGTATAACAATTCATAAAAAGGACTTATAATCCCATTGAGTGTATTTAGCCGTTACGAAAAATAAGCAGGCAGATCTGCGAAATAGCCTATTTGCTGATCTGAGGGTAACTCGGTCGTAGAAAGAAAATAATATTGCAGCTTGTTTCGGCGAATTACATACGGTTCCTGCTATTCCAAATTAATGCTGGTAAGAAGAGTCGATAAGTGGCGCGAGGGATTTTGTGGAGAATGTCCCGTAGTAGAACAATTCAGAACAAATACGTGATCGTACATTTGAAAGGAACAATTGCTGGAATGTTGATACATTCAGCCTTTGCATCCAGAAATGTCACCATGAGCGCTGGCGGGGTTGTCTCCAGTAGGGCAAAACTCCTTTTCTGCGAGAGAAAAAAAACAAAAAACACGCGAGTCTTAGTCAAATCCTGACCAGGGCGCATCATCCTTTTGTCGTCTGGCCGCGCCTATACCGTTCGCCATCTTTCGACACTCAATCCAGGATGGTCGACGCCGAATTTCGATATACGTTATGCGATTGGACGTATGCCCGCCGACATACCAGAGAAAATCAAACAGACTCTAGCAGAGGTGCCATCTTTTCAGGTCGTATATATATACTAGGGTGTCCCTTATTATACAAGTTTTCGCCAATTGATTAGGGCCGCACTGAAATTTGTTCCAATGGACGTATAAATTCGCCAAAAAAATTTGAGCTCAATCTGAGGTCATTAACCCGTGCCGCTTTGACCTTGAAGTTATGTGTAATACTGAGATTTTACAAAAAATCGTGAATATCTCGGAGCATATCAACTCCAGGACCGAAATGCATATAACATAAAATGTTCCCTGTTAAATTTTCTATAAAAAAGATCCAATACTACTTTTCTCTAGAACGCATAATCACCAAGAGAATTGCAAGAATGTGTGAAAGGTTCGAAGAACGTGGCTTTGTTATTTTTTCTTTCATAACCGATCTGGAAAATATTCACTTTAGGACCAAAATGATAATAACATAAAATTTTCCTTGTTGAATTTTCTGTAAAAAGGTCTTTTACAACTTTTCTTTAGATAACATATTTATTGATATAATCGCAAAAATACGTAGAATTTTCGAAAAACATAGGTCTTTTTCATTATTTTACAGCTGAAATATCTATTAATGTCGGGTAGTGCGTACTGCAGTATAACTTCAGCCTTTGTCTACTAGGGCAAGCACCCCAGTGTGCCCCCCCCCCCTTCCTACCTGGCTACGCCTATGACAGTTTGTTGGGTGCCTACTATAGATTTCGGATTATGTATGTATATAACATTGTGCTGTTAAGGAACAGTCACATGTTCTCAGAATGCATTGTCATTTCGCTGTTTCCTATTGTTGATTGTCCATCATCTCAAGTCCGCCGTATCAAGTCTTCAACGGAATTTTAGAATGCTCAAGACTCAATAAAAATATTGGAATTAGTTATGGCTCATGGATGCCTCGTTAACGGTTCAATTATAGGCTGCTCCGCAAATTATTCATCACTAGGGTCAGACCAGCTGTCCTACCTCTTGCAAATACAAGCTTTTAACAATCGCAAATACTTCTACATGTGTCCATTTTCACCCCTTTAACGATGAGATGAAGAAAAATATGTGCAGAAGTGTTTGCGATTGTTAAAAGCTTGTATTTGCAAGAGATAGGACTGTTTATCTGGCCCTAGTGATGAAAAATTTGCGGAAGAGCCTAAAATTGAAACGTTAACCAGGTATCCACGAGCCATTCACCTGGGAAGGTTGGCGTCTTCCTGTAATCCGCGCTAAGGAGGTCTGATCATTGCTTGCTGTGATCACGCGTTGCGGTTCCCTGGCATTCCACTCCGAGTATAGTTGGGCGTTAGCGCTGTCTCTTCGAAGGTCGACTGCACTATTACAAAAGTGAGCGACCGGCTTCGAAATACCCCCGACAGGGCTCCCTCGCCGTCACTACCTGCCAGCATCGCCACATGTACCAAGACGAGGAGGTGTGAGGGGTAACGGGTGAGTGAAGAGGAAGCGCGTTCGGCTGTGGAGGTCCTGAAATTTCCAGGCTGGTGCTCGGGAAGCGCGAACCTTGGTCAGTGGGGAACCCCATGATGGCCCTTGCAGGATGCGCGCACGGGGAAATGGGGGTTCGGGCCGGCCTCAAAGCGTCCTTCCGGCCACTGATGCGATATTCGAAAGGGTAGTTTCCATGGCCGGGAATGCGGTGTCTTAGGAGCTTGGCATGCGTGCATCGCCATACGTCCCACCACACCATAACTAATTCCAAATTCAATGATTGAAGAACACCGAATTTGCGATCTAGGATTAACAAACAGTTTTTATTGAGTCTTGAGCATTCTAAGATTCCGTTGAAGACTTGGTATAGTGGACTTGAGATGATGCATATCAACAATATAGGAAATAGCAATTGGCCCATAGAAATTGACCCTGAATTCTGAGAGCACGTGACTGTTTCTTAACAGCACAACGTTATAACTTATGCGCAATTGACTATTGTTGATGTACATACCCGAGGTCTATTCTATAGTAGATACCCAACAAACTGTCATAGGCGTAGCCAGGTGGGGGGGGGCAAACTGGGGCGCTTGCTTTAGTAGACAGAAACTGAAGTTGTATTGTAGTACGCACTACCCGACATTAATAGATATTTCAGCTGTAAAATAATGAAGAAAAATCTATGTTTCTCGAAAATGCCGCGCATTTTTACAATTATCTCGATAAATATGTTTTCTAAAGAAAAGTTGTAAAAGACCTTTTTATAGAAAATTTAACAAGGAACATTTTATGTTATTATCATTGTGGTCCTAAAGTGAATATTTTTTCAGATAATTGCGTTTTAGCTAGTAAAGATAGGTTATGAAAGAAAAAGTAAAAGCCGCGTTCCTCGAACCTTTCACACATTTTTGTGATTATCTCAGTGAATATGCGTTCTAGAGAAAATTAGTATTGAATCTTTTTTATAGAAAATATAATAGGGAACATTTTATGTTATATGCATTTTGGTCTTGAAGTTGATATGCTCCGAGATATTCGCGGTTTTTTGTAAAATCTCAGTATTACACATGACTTCAAGGTCAAAGCGGCACGGGTTAATGACCTCAGATTGAGCTCAAATTTTTTATGGCGAGCTTCTAGGTCCATTGGAACAAAATTTCAGTGTGACCCTAATCAATTGGGGAAAACTCGTAAAATAAGGGACACCCTAATGTATACTTGTCAGGGTTTCGGATTCACACGAGGAACAAATGCCCCGAAATGCCGATCTGCGAAGAGGGGCTCCCAAAAATACACGTGAAAAACAGAGAATGAAACAGGAAAGAAACTAAATGAAGAATAAAGAATCCAGCCCCAAAAGGGGGAGCTGCGGAACGGGGGCGACTTAAGAAACCAAAAAACTACGTGAAAAACAGAGGAAGTAAATCAAAGGAAGAATGAAAAAAGGTACCTGTTCAATATTCAGTTTACCGCGGGTTCAGATCTTTTGTAGTCTACTTTTTCATGACTGCAATCTACCGAAGTTAGAAGTGCATGAGTAATGATGAATCATTGAAAGGAAGACAGGAGTAATCATGAAGATGTGTGAAAGGGAGTGTAGATAGTATTGCTTAGGAGCAGTACAGATTGGTGGAGCTCAGTTTGCGGGGAAATGGAAAAGGGGTGGAATGCTTGATGGGGACGAACGTGCTGACGGGAGGTGAAGAATCAGAGAAACCATACACCTTTAGCCTGAAAAAAATGAAAGGACTGGAGGTATTTCTGGGCTGAGCGCCAGAACAGAATCACCTTCATCCCCATCATACAATGCTAGGATACTAGATCACATGTTGGTATAATCAGATGCCATCTTGATAGCAAAAAGAAGTAAACAGTAAACAACAGGCCGCTCGCTCGCACTCGGGTTATTGTGTACTTCCTTTTGCTATACCCAGATAGCGTCTGATTATACCCACGTATGATCTAGTACCCTAACAATGCAAATGCACACCAGGATCCCTAATACATTCTGACGAGTGGCTGTCGCACAGATGTTCATCATGAATACCAACACCACACTGTAAACCACCAAGAGAAAACTTCGTGGACCGGGCAGTGGAGCCCATACTCAAGGAATCGAGTGGTCTGGTTGGCCGAGTGAATAGCGCGCTGGTCTCAGAATCCGGAGGTCCCGGGTTCGAGCCCACGTGGTAACTCGCTACATTTCGACGTAGGCCGGTTATTTGGCATGAAGTGAAGAGGGCTAAGACAACCCTAACCCAGCCTCCCCGACATCCCTGAGGGTAATACTCGAAAGGGCGGATTTCAGGGTTCGGATTGAGAGCAAAATTAGATAAGAGGCCCTTCATGGAATCGAAAAGACGTGCTGGATGCTAAGGTACGACTACTAAAGAAAATGCGAGGTGTCCTCAACCTTTACCCTGTAATAAATACAGGGTGATGAACGAGAAGTCGCACCATAGGGCCAACCTGTGATAAGGCGCAGCGGCGCCGACACGATAAACACAAATCATCCGCTAAGGCATGTATCAGTTTACATAACACGATGCACGTTTTTTAACTACAATGTTTATAAAGCCCTATTCTGTGCCCTGTGAACCTTAACCTATCGTTCATCACCCGGTATTGAACCGGTACCAAAAAATCCAATCTGTTACGGCACTTAGAGATGAGCATCGGAGCGCATTTCACCTACATCCGGCTACATTTTTGTAGTGATAAGCAAGTCTGGACACGTTTGAAAGCATCTGGAAGAATCTTAATCAATGCCAGAAAAGTCCTAAAGGAGCTCAAACACATGATGATGAATTGTTACAAATTTTTAAACAAGCCATATGTGATCTGCTCCCAAGAAATCGACCTTATGGTCGAAAACTTGTCGAGAAAAGGGCGTTCAATGTTGAAGGATACTTTTTGTTGTTTGTGTCAGTAACACTGCGTGCCATTCATCGTCATCTCGTCTATGGTTGGCGTGTATTAGCATTTTAGGTTGGCGGTGGAGTGGGGGAGGTGATGTGAGATCCTAGTAAGGTAAACGAACAGCGATGTTGCCAGATCGTTCGCCCAGATTCTTTGGAATTTACCTCCGTAATTTTTCAATGCCCGAAACATGCCGGAAAAATTTTCGGTATTTACGAATCGTGCATCACACGGGGCGGTAAGGCTGTTCGAGGTGCCGCAAATGTGGCGCATTCGTTCCCCTATAGTACCCTTAATGCAACGACCACATTGCATACAAACTTACAAACCAGGAAACCGAAAATGTGGAAGGAAGCAGCACAGGAATAAATGGAAAAAAGGGATGGAATAAAGAAAAAAAGCTTAGGATGAAATCTTATATTCGAGGGTGACCAGTCGGGATATTCTACTCTTTCCTAGCCGATCTGTCCTTCGAAACGAATACGCCTTTATTGAAGTGAAGAATCAATCTTATTTTTCTGCGAAAAAAAAACCTTTTTTACCTCTTGTTTGTATTTGAGCTGCCAAGCTAGGTAAGATTATTCTTCTTTAACTTGTTATGTAGGATGCTCTAGCGCGCAATTTATGATACCACCGAGGGTCGTGTAGTAGATTACTTCTTCTTTTTTCTCTCTTTTCTTTTCTCTTATTTCTCTTTCTTTTCCAAACAGTTATACCTGTCTCGGTGATGCAGTCGATAGCGATGAAAACGTTTTAGAAAGGTGAGAGTCGTTTTCCACCCATCGCGCCGCTGAATAAGAAGATGAACAACTAGGTTGTTACGTCCAAAGCGTAAGCCCTCCCCCCACCCCTCTCTGCTTTTGAGTACGCAACAAATATGAATAATAATCCTGGTATAAAGCATTTTTACTGTCGCTGACACGTGTATGAGGTCGTAAAATGCACTTTTCAAACGAATACTGTGTGGCTCTAGTTTAAAACATCGAAACGTTCGGGTAATGGATATCGAAAATATTTACATAGGTCTGTCTCGGGATTACTGTAGCATGAAATTAATAATTGTGTTTGTCTTATCAAAATTTCGGTTTTTTGTTTATGGAAAGGAAATAAAGCGTAAAATTTGGCGTCGTTGTTTGTCAAATTTATGTTGTAAATCTTCTATAGCTTCGTTAGTTATTTAGATGTTAGATGACAGGTTCGTTCTGAGTTTAGGAAAGCAAGACTTTGGCGAGGGATCATCAAGCCTGGGTTGTCACTAAGCTCAAGAGTTTTGGGTGAACCCATCAGAGCTGTTCCTAGTTCATAAAGTACTTTTCCTTATCCTATCAGAACAGAAATATCGCATGCACAGTGTCCTGTCCTATAACGAGAAGCTGGCTGTGGATTCGATGTATGAAATCGAACAAGAAACATGGGAAAACACTCAAAGGTGGGGGTAAATGGAGCTAGTAAGTCTCTGGCACTCAGCAATTCACATGATTTTTAACTACAAATTACTGTAATTTGTTGTTGACAATACGTGAATTGCCATACGTCAGAGAGACTTACTAGAATTTCGAATTTTTTTTTTCACAATTTCAACTCAGTTACTGATCCATTACAACTAGAGTTATTACAGATTGTGACTTATTATGTAGGTTCAAGTAATACCGTATGATGAGCTGTAACTGTGTTCCTATTGGTCGTTAGTCTATAGAGCTTGTCTATTGTGGTCTGTATGGTGCAATATTTGTTTCTAATGTCTATTGATTTTTGTTTGTGATTCTTAGCGAAAAAAGAGTTTCACTGTTCGTAATTTTTTTTATATAAAGTTTTTTCAATTGTCCATCCACCAGTGTTTGGACTTTGGCGAGTGGCGGGCCTGGAAAGCCATCCTGAGAGGGGCAATTCAAAATATTATGTGAAAATAGTTACAGGTTTTTCATCCTCTCTACTTGAAGTCTTAAACGATTTGTACTGCCGACTGTTTTCTTATTGACGTTGAAAATGTCTTTAAAATTGTGATGTAATATTCCTTAAACTCACTGGATTCTCTGTTGAGCGATAATTTTTGGAGAAGTTTTAATGCTCGTCGCAGTACCGTTCAATTTTTCCCTCGCCGAGAAGGGAGGGCAGTTGTTGAGTCTAGCTGAGAGTATTCAACGTTTCAGGCTCATATAAGAATCTTAATATTCTTCGAATTCTTCTAGGACTTTTCGACCTCATTTGAGACAATTGTTTGAAACTCGTTTGTGACTCGTGACTCTTCCTGGCTTGATTATGGCTTCTCGAGGTACCCAGTTCTGAAAAAGTCAGGGATTTTAAGAAATATTTCTAGAAAAAGCATAATGCATATAAGAAAACTTCCAAACGTGTACTTTCATGTGTTATCCTTGGAAGTGGTTGAAGCCGAAAAGAAGAAAATTAATCAAGTTTTTTTTATTCTTTTAATCTTAGATTTTTTGTGTTTTTATTCTTCGTAATAAAGTTGCAAACATTCTAATATTGCGCACATCTGTTCGCACGTCCTGTAACTTCATTTAGCCTGTTTTTGGACCGCTCTGAAACGTGTTTGGGAAAGTTACGGAAAAGTCAGGGAACTTTATTTTAGAAAAAAAAAAAAAAACTGGGCACCCTGTTTCGAGACATAATCAAGACCTTTTAGGACTCTTCAACCTTGTAAAACTCTGAAAGGCCCCTTGAATTGAAATTCTTCAATGCTAATGTAAGGTACCCCCAGATTTGTTTGAGCTCTAAGGCTCTTCATTAAGGCTCGCTGGCTGTTTTTTATGATTTGCTTAGCCCGCCCAAGGCTCGTTTAAGACTTTTTATGAAGCTTCCAGACTGGCTAAGGACTCATTCGGATTCTTGAAAACTTAATCGTGACTTTGTTAGTGTCCACGCCTTTTTAATACTTTTCAGTACTTGTTTGTGATCCCCGACGACGTGTTTTAGATTCTATTAGACTCTTCTCAGCTTATTTGAAACTCGCCTCAACTCTTGAAGATCCATTTACAGTTTTCAAGGCTCTTTCACACTTGTTTAGGATTCCTTGAAACGCTTTAAAAGACTGTAGTAGACTCGTTTGAGACTCTGTGTCTGGCAAACTCATTTGAGACTCTGTATCTATATCCAGAAGACTCATTTCCGACTCTGTATCTGGCGACTTCGGTAAGGTAGATAATAGAAAATTCAATTGAATACAAAGTAGAAATCGATCTCTTGTTTGTCGACTTCCAAAAAGCCTTCGACACAATCGATCAAGACAGCCTATGGGAAGCCATGGCTAAACAGGGATGTCCCAGCAAGGTGATAAAAGTGTTACGGAATCTTTACCAAGGAGCCGAAGCCTACTTGAAAATCGAAAACCTTGGACCTAGATTCAAAATGAAACAAGGGGTAAAACAGGGGGACCCATTAACGCCGAACCTCTTCACATGTGCATTGAAAAGTGTGCTCAGGGAACTGGAATGGGAAGAATATGGGTTGTTATTGGTCGGTAAACAGAACACGTATAAACAACTTGAGATTCGCTGACGACTTGATACATCATAAGCAGAACCAAAGGAGAATTGGAAATTGCGGGACAAGAATTGTTTAAAAAAAGCGCGAAAATAGAGCTACAGTGCTACTGGCGAATAAACTAAAAACGAAACACATGAGTAATAACCCGACCACCCAAATAACCATGGAGGGAACACGCATAGAAAAGGTAGAGGACTACACATATCTAGGGAGGATGGCATCGTTCAACAAGGGTATGGAGAAAGAGATCAAAGAAAGAAAAGAGGAGGTGTGAATAAGGAACTTAGGTGTGAAGGGCTATTGGTCATTAAAAAGTATTTTTTAGGGGAACATGAGTATATAGCTGAGGTAAGGATTCTGGAGAAGTGTGTACTACCTGTGTTATGCTATGGAGCACAAACGTGTGCACTCACTAATTCTCAAATGGGGGGGACTGAGAAAAACAGAAACAGCTATAGTCCGTTCCAGATAAGAGTATCAAAAACTCTGAGACAGACAACAAGACTAATACGTTCACGAGTTCAGTTTTGCAACTAATCACGTATCACTTCCTGAGAACGTGCGCTGCGTCTTCAACGCGTTCAGTGTGAATTTCTTACTTCCCTTTTCCCCTGTGATGCCGCCAGGTCTATGGGTTTTTGATACTCTTATCTGGAACGGACTATACCGAGTGTAGTATCTTAAATATCAGAAGAAAAGACTAAAACAAAGCGATTAGGGAACAAACGCAAAGCTTGGACGTAGGCTACGGTAATAAAAAAAATCAAAATTTAAGTATGCGGGAGACATTATGAGAGCGACAAACGACAGATTATCCAAAATTGTCACAAAGTGGAGACCTTACGAGGGGAGAAGGGATAAGGAGAGTCCCAGAGATGGAGGGATGAGAGAAATGAAGAGCGATCGGTGAGGCATATGCCCGGTAGTGGGGCTGTTGTCTGTGAGTTCGGATAATGCTAAATTTACGAAGATGTATTTATTTTTAGACTTACGGTATTTATTATCTGGCAGACTTGTTTCAGACTCTGTAAGATGCGTTGCCATTTGTAGAGCTATTCTGATTTCAGTATACCTCTCTTGGATGGGCACTGGTCCTCATTGTCTCCTCTGTATATCCGCGTCGGACGTCGGCTGAATCTCATCGATTACCGAGCATATTATATTGATTTGCTGGTCGCTGTCTTGTCGGATATTATGTAGATTTAAGATGTCCTAAACAGAAAGTAAGACTAAGAATCGAGCGAAGCATCTTACTGATGATAGGTGTGATACTCCCACCACAAAACATTTAACCTTCTACGTATGAGAACTGCCTGGGTTTTTTCTTCCGACTTGAAGCTCGTATATCAGTGATCTTATAATTACATTTATTCTTACGGATTTCTCGACAACTCCAATCAATCAATCGATGGTATACTGATTTTACGAAGTACATCTATGCGATTTCTTCTCCCAAGAATGGATCTTCTGGCTGTGACTCGTGAGAATCTCCTGGATTCAAGAGATTCGAGTTATCTTCACTTTACCAATCGAGAGTCGACGCATATTCGGAAGCACTATAAACATGGAATGATCTTTCCAGCCAGTTTTTTAAAAAAATCTCGAAATCCATGTCCATATGATATAAAATGAAAATGTAATTATCCGGATTTGTAAATGGGTTGATACGATATTTTATACGCGTCTCGGATTAATTGCCCAGATTTGTATGTAGGTTCTGTGCTGCCAACCAGGCACAGTTGATGGTCCTGATTCGGCGACTCCATTTCGGCGCGATAATATGTATACTATCTAGCCGAGACGTGCGCGATTAATGTCCAAAAGCCGCCGGACTAGTTTGCTCTTTGCTGGGCGCGTTTTTGGTTTCCGCATATACGTACGTTGTTATAATTATAATACTACTGGCTCGCGGGCAAATCATTAGCCCATTTGTCAACTGTAAAACTGTGTAATTTTGTAATCCGTTGTACGTAAATAGTCTTCTACACCCGATACGCCGTGTTACGAAGTATCGATTTTTCTGGAAAATTGAAAAATTCTCAGGTCTGGCAACACCCGCGCAGTTTTCATTTTTCTATTTATTGTCCAGACATAGGTACCAGTATAGATCTTATACGTCCATCTAGATTACTTATAAACCATATTTTAATTTGGTCGTCCCGTTCTTCAAGTGTGCCCGCGTTCGCCAGGTGAAAGTGTCCGAAGTCCGATCTCTCCGCCAATCTTAAACCAGTTTCCCTTAGCGTCTATATTGCGAATTAAAACGCCCGCGTCTTCCCCCTTCGCCTCGCTCGTTCCTTCTCTCCTTGATGATCTCTCTCTGAACCGACGATGGGATAGTACTCATTATTTGCGCGCGGATACCGCGCACAGGAAAAAAAACGTCGAGATTAGAAATCTATCTACATCATTGTATTGCTTCCTCACTTTTCTTGTTGCTGGCTGTACAATAACGACTGGAGGTGTATAGTTCACGCTTTTGTTTTATTAATCGGCAGCCAGCCGAGTATCCAGATAGAGATCTGCACATGAGCGCAAATAGCGGTCGTGGAGTGGGGAGGTGGCTTCGTTAGTCGAAAAAAGGGGGTTCGTTGGGGGAGAGGCTGACAAAAAACAAAATAATGCTAAATATTCTTTCGCTTGTGTAATTTTCCAGTTTTTCGTGAGGAGGAGAAAGCTTTTAGTATGGGACTAAACCCCTATTTAACCCCCTTGTTTGCAGTTATGGATCTGCATTTGCTTCTAATACAAAATCGTGTGGTACTCTAGAATGTAGCAATACCACTTTTTTATACTCAGCGAATTTCGTCGGGATGCCTCTTTGAGAGTTGAAGAAGGAAGTCAACTGAATACGTGTAGGTATGTCAAATGTATCGTTTAGAGGCAGATTCAGGTCATTAGCCGCTCGAGGCGGTGTACAGTTGACCGCCCGCTACAATTTTTTACGCACATCCTGTCGAATTTCTTAGAATAGTAGGAAGGAGGGGGGGGGGTATAATTAAAGTAATCGTCCGAGAATGAGAATCTTTACGAAGTTTCCTTTCTAAATTTGAATCAGTGATAAGTTTACCACAGGTACAAGTGCGACCGTTTTCGCTGATTTTTCAGTGTGTATTCGTTGGTTGAGTTAGTGACGTTAATATCGATGATAGAGGGGCGTGTGGCGATGCACGCATGCCACATTGGCCCTGGGACACCGCACACCCTATCCGGAAACGCCCTGATTGGGCCTGCGTCAGAATAGGGGGGGATTGTGCCGTTGATATACCAGGGTGTCTACGAGGTCAAGAAGTCAGGAAAAGTCTTGATTTTTGAAAATATGTTAGGTAGTCAGAAAAACATCAGGTGATTTCGAGGAATTTACTGAAGGTGAAAAATTGGTAAACTACAATCCATTGGAAGATTCTGTAGGAAAGCAATGTGATGTGAGAATTATGATGATGCTCAGTGGCCAGATGTACAGTTCATGGGCCAAACTTGGGGCTTTGGAAAATTTTTGAAATAATTTAGTCTCTTTTTCTAATATATTCAGCATTTTGGTCCATTTCTCGATCCTTTTTCTAAATTTGTAAACATTCATAATAGAAACAGAAAATTTCTTCTGTTCTTTCGCTGCAACATAAAACGTAAACTTTTCACGCCTCTGGGCTCTGGAGGGAGGGAGGGAGTCTGGAAGTTAACAAACAGGCAATTATCTCTTCATTTCCTGATGGGTCACATACTATTTACCAATTATGTTAATCCTTATTATCGGGGACACTAGCCTTCCTAGCTACAGTTTGGGGGATTTTGTTCTGAAATAGTTCTAAC
This sequence comes from Acanthococcus lagerstroemiae, assembly GCA_031841125.1. Lineage (NCBI taxonomy): Eukaryota > Metazoa > Arthropoda > Insecta > Hemiptera > Eriococcidae > Acanthococcus > Acanthococcus lagerstroemiae. The sequence continues at coordinate 11,157,808 of CM063106.1, read as the reverse complement.
TGTTGGGCCGGAGCGTGACTTTCTTGAGAAACTGTTTTGTTGTAGTTGAAAGAAAAAACCCGTAGGAATATGTGCTTATAGAATATTCTACATCTAATTTTGAATCAACGTCAGTCAATATCAAAAACAAGTGTTTCAGAGAATTTTAAGTATTTGGCTAGTGTCATCATGCAGAGGGCTACTGAATGGCAAATCTCATTGAGGTCGTCTCAGTAGTATGAGATGAGATTAAATTTTTAGCATCCTCGATGACTTGATCCTGTTTCAAGTCCTTAATTTTAATCAGGAAAAAATAAATAAAAAAGAAATACGGATTCGGGTAGACTTTTTTGCCTACTAGAAGCATTTTGTTGTCACTAATTTCTGATCTTCTCTGTCGGTAAGTGATAAAATCCACTCAGCGACAATGTTGTGAGAACATGATAATATGCCCTGACTTGATTGTGTTCTGTATTGGCAGTTTATTTTGAATTATTGTTGTTCGTCGATTAGTACATTTTTTTAAATTTTATTGTGAAATTTGTGCTATAGAATGTGGATCCTGTAATGGGAAGAAACACAAAATTGTTCGCATTTTTTGAAATCTGCTCTAAGAAAGCTACTAGTTTAATTTTTCCCATTTCTTCAACGAGTTAAACTATAATTCATTGTTCGAAGAAATTTAGATGTTCTTTTAGCATCCCACATGACAAACTTTTTCCAGATGCACCTGACGATAATTAGAAATGCTAAGAACGAAAAACAAATTATTCATATTTTTACTGAAAAATTTCAATTTCAGGAGCTCAAATCGGAAGTCCATCAAAACTAGCATTCAGTATCTGAAATAAGGGACCAGAAAAACCTTATGTAAGTTGAATTGGTGGGGTTAGAGGCAAGAGGGATATGGGGGGGGGGCGAAAAAAATTTTTTCTCCTGTCTTGCCTGACCCTTTACACCCTCCCCCATTGACTTACCTCACAACCCTACTATTTTTCTAAGGGGGTATCTCAGGCCCTCATCCATGCCCTTGGTTATTATTTTACAGATTTGCACTTTCTTGAGTCACTTTCCAACGACGTAAGAAGGGATGAAAAAAAGAGGGGCACTTACCCTCCAGTCCTCCGCCGGAGTTGGAAAATTTTATTAGATGGATCAAAAGTTGGAAATATCCAACAAGTCGAAACATTTTTTTTTAGTCAATACAAACAAATTTTGATACTGCCTTGGGAATTTTGAGTTCAGTCAGTGGGGAGTATAACAATTTGTGCCCCTCCAGAAAAAATTCTTCGCTACGTCCCTGAACGTGAATTAAATTTTGCTTCTTCGTAATTATTTTACGAACTGTCAGCGAGAGTTTGATTGAAACTTCCGAATTGTGATTTACTTTCGGAATTATGAGCGTTTATGTGGCCTTGAGAGTTAGATCCGTCCGTTAAGAAAATGAAAAATTCAGGTATGGCATTCTGTGAAATTTAAGGTTTTTGCCGCCACCCATCTCCTTCCCCCCTAAAAAAACAACAACAACATTAATAAATAAATGAAATGAATATGGAACCATTATTGCTCTGGTTAAAACATGCATTTTTCAATGTTCACTGTTTGCTAATTCTAGCTTTCTAGCTTTGCTCGCCCCATTTCTCATTTTTTTGAGAGTTTGACTCACCCCTCGGAAATTTCCGAGTACGCCTCTGTGCATGTCCGCTCAAGTATATCATATGTATAGTGAATCGACTGGCTTCCTCGGATTCGAGAACCTTTAGCCCCTTCCTTGGTCGCTTTCTACAATGGCAGACAATTGCGCCACAGTGATAGATAATGTTTCTCTTTGAAAGTTCTACGTAGGCTTAGATATAGGCACTGAATTTGGAGTAAAATTCTCAGTTAAGAAGGACGTACGTGACATTTGCAGTGTGAGTTGCAGTTGAGTAAGTTTCACCACTTTGGACTCTTCTCGACTCCAAGAATCCCTCGCTAACCTCAGATCCACCATTCGCTTTCCAGTTTTCTCCAAGTGGTTTTTCTTATCGGCGTTTTTCAAATATAACTCAAGTGTTTTTTAGTCGAATTAGTTTCACTTATCTGTAGTCGGTATGACGTAAGGAAAAATTTAGCGCTATCAAAGGGCCGTACCTCTTTCTGCTCTTCCCCAGACTAATAGCCTATTCTTCCTCGCTGGCCCTTTTATAGAAGTCTGAGTCGAATCCAAGCTACTTTCACTTTTTTTGAACTTTCCTTAATCCCAGATCCCTCACCACCTTCAGCACTGCCATTATTTTTTCAGTTTTTCCCCAGGCGCCCTTTTGCATGCCACCTCCTCAAGTCTCACTCAGATATTTTTCAGGCTCGAGTTGGTGTCACTTTTTTGTAGCCGGTATAGGGTTAAAAAAAATTTGGCATCATTGAAGTGCCCTACGATTCTTTCTTTTCCCTAGAATGATAGCCCATTTTTCCTCACGAGCCTTTTCACGTATGATTCGGATTCAAACTGATTTCACTTTTTTGTATTACCTTTAGGTCAACCATTATCTATATACCATGCACCTATGTACCCTGCTGACTTTTTCTTTCCAATCCTACATGTGTAGTGTTGGATTTCAGAAAAATCGTATGTCTGCTATTATGGACATGTTACTAAAAAGAACTTCTATATGAATCTATGCGATCAAATTTAAAGGGCGACCAACTGTGTTAACGTTCCAAAAACGAAAATGCCAGGAGAACGAGAAGCAGCCCGGGGTTAGCTGCAGTTACGATTCTTAAACTTAAACGAGACGGTGAGGAGGATTCCCGTGGTCAGTCAATGTAATAATGCCAGTGCTGCCAACCTGAATCCGTCGGAAAGTCAATTTTTTCAAGTGACACATTGGGTTTAGAGTTAGGAAGACGAATTATAACTGGATCTGGATGTCAACTTGGAAACAATTAATTTTTCTTTCATTCTATCGCACTACTTCCACCCTATTTCCAGTGAGTATCATTATACGCTTCACAACCGTAAATTAAGTGAAACCCAGACGCGTAACAACTTAATGAATGAGTAATGGTTCGAGTCCACAATCGGTCGTGAAAACCGCGGCATCGTGACACAAGAAAACGCAGTGCAGGTACAAGCTGAAACACTGATGTAGTGGTGACCCAGGTCAGGTTTTCTTTTTCTTTTTTTCTTCTTCTTTCTTTTATTTTTATTGTTATTAACTGCCATTACAAGAGATAAAAGAGAAATAGCAATCCACTTTATACGGCTGTAATAACTAAGTTTTCCCCCTTTTTTTCTCTTTTGTTTGTAATTCGTGAATGCACTTACCCTGCCGTGTGCAGATAGAGAATTCATCTGCGTGTACTTCGTTTACGCAAACCGCTCGTCATTTTTATCGGTTTTTAACATCAACCTGCGAGGTGCAACAACGTGTGCGTGTATAGCAAATTGTACTCGGCAAGTCGAATACATTCGAATTACTCCGTGTGAAACACTTTCGTATACAATTTGGATTTGTAGATCTCGATTAAGCCACGTATATTGCATCGTGTCAAGCATGAAAGATCGACAACAAAGTGGCTGAAACAAAAGCGTATGTTGCGTATAAAGGGTGAAATGACATCCCAATTTGTGAAGAAGCGACGCTAGGGTGAACCTGATGAATCGCGATACATTACCCACTCTCCGGTGCGAGCTAAACTCATGGATACTGGACATTGCTTGCCCTGAATATTGGAAAAGAACATAATTACGCAAACTACATGCTGTAATATTTCGTTGAATAAATATTGAGTGGACTTCTTCTTTGAGTGTCATATCCATTTGAACTGCAGGCTGTTCAGCATCGCGCACAATTTTTCTCTATTTACCGCGGTCTCTGGCTGAGTGAAGAAGCACCTCCAGTGTCATCCTTGTCCACTTTTGCAGATGGGCTTTCTGTCAACCAGTCTCTTTCCTTCGATCCGTCCGTACATGTTCGTCTGCAGCAGTTCATATTTAGGACCCCAATTCACATGGCCCAGATACTCGAGTTTTCGTTTTTTGATTGTTGCTAGTAGCTCTCACTAATTTTACATGCGTTTCAGAACTTCTGCGTTTCTTATTCCGTCTGTCCAGGAGATCTTTAACATCCTTTTGTAGCACCACATTGCGAATGCTTCTAGTCTATTCATTGTGGCTGCACACTTTCAGGGTCCAGGTTTTGTGTCTGTAGAACAGCCGTGACCAGACTAACACCTCAACACTCTCAGATGTAGTGGTGTGCTAAGAGACTCCTTGACGTCAGTACCTTGCTCCAGCTGCAGAAAGTGTTTTTGGTCAGGGCAATCCAAACACTTATCTCATCATCTGGGTTCATGTCCTCGTTGAGCCAGGATCTTTTAGGTACTTCTATTGTGAAACTTTTCAGTGATTCTGTTGTCTAATTCGAGTTGTTCATAATCAATTCTCTTCTTGCTGACCATCATCCATTTTGTTTTTCCAGTGTTGACGGCTAAGCCGTATCTGTTGCATACCTCGTTATCTTTTTTTAGCAGTCTCTGTAGGTCGGTTATTGATTCGGCTAATAGGGCTGCATTGTCAGATCTTATACTGTTTATTATTTGACCTCCAATTTGTACCCATATCTTCTGTTCTTGTAAGGTCTCGGCTAATATCTGTTTCGAGTAAATTTTGAAAAGTATTGGTTGAGAGGATGTGCCTTGTTGTCTGACTTGTCTTATGGCCGTCTGCCTCGAGTCAACCCTGCTAGCCTGATCAAAGCTGCTTGTTTCCCATGAAGGTTGGCTATTAGTCTTACATCCCATTCATCCAGGCCAGTTTTCCTGAGTATTTGGATTAGTTTCTCATGCTGTACGCAATCAAAGGTTTTTTCAAAGTCGATGAAACACACATACTCTGGTTTCTGGATTTCACAACATTTTTGCAGTGACAGTTGTGCACAGTATAGCGTGCCTCTGGTTCCCATCCCTGGTCTGAAACCAAACTGCTTTCTACTTATTGTTTCCTCTCATTTTATGCGTATTCAGGGCGTAGCCAATGGGGGGAGGGCGAAGGAGGCGAATGCCTCCCCCAGGGCATTTGAAATTGAATGTAAAATATGCAAGAATGAGCAATTTTTCGACTTTAAAACACGTTTATCCAAAAAATTTCGCGCGAGCCGTAATTTTACTTTCATTTTTATAAAATAGTCCTCTAATATCAGCAATTTTTAAATACCTCAATTTTCGACTTTTTCTCCCTTGAAAATCTTACTTTGCCTCCTTCTTGGGAAAATCCTGGCTACGCCACTGTAGCGTATTCTGCTTAATATTATCTGCTGCAGTGTTTCTAACCAGTGCGACATTAGACTGATCAGTCTGGTATCTCCACCACTATTTGGTTCGGCCTTTTACAAATTTTGACTGCAGCCATTCTTCCAGGATTATCCCATTACAGTACATCCTGTTGAATATTGCAGTTAGGATCCTTACATTATCTCCGTTCAATAGCTTCAGTAGTTCCACTATCTTACCATCTGGAGACCTGTTATGAAACTTTTATCCCAGTACCACTAATTGTTACAGTGGTAACTTGATACCGTTTACTGTACAAGTTACCACTGTAATGATTTGTGGTATCACGATAAAAGTTTTGTAATAGGTCTGCAGGTCTTGGTGCTTTCCTTGTAGATGTTTTTTTAATGCTGCTTCGACCTCACTTTGGAGGATTGACTGTCCCGGACTTCTCTGATCTGTTGCTAGATGTTGCATGTCTTTTCTATCGTCGCTGAAGATTGTGCCGATATATTCTGTCCATATTTTTGCTATTTGATGTTCGTCTGTAACTATATATGCCCATCATCATTTTTCATAACGTATACTGGTCTGGGTTTTATGCATTCTTGCTGACTCCTTCAATTTCTTATGTAGCTGGAATTCATCGTGTCTCTCCAACAGTTCCTCAATTTCTTCGCAGGATTTTTGATACCAATTCTCCTTTGCCTAACGGCTTTTTTAATCAGCTTCTGTACTCTTCTATATACTTATGCTTGTTGGTACCTTTGTATTTCCTTTTTTCATCAGTTAGATCTACGATCTCCTGTGTTATCCATGGAGTCGTTCTTCTTTTTCTGTTGTGACCGAGCATGTCTTCTGCTAGCTTTAGAATATGCTCTATGAACCGTTTATTGCTCTCTTCCACCATATTGCTTTGTATGTCATGCAGGGTGAGCTCCACTGACTTGTTGTTTATACCTTCCTTAACTTTTTGTCAATATTCAGAATGGTCCAGTTTCAGCATATTTAAGCATGGTTTTCATGGTCTCTGCTGCCACCAAGAGGACATAGTCTGAATTTATATCTGCACCTGGGTATGTCTTCACTGATTTCACTGCGTTTCTGAATCGTCTTTTCATCAAGATATAATGTATCTGATTTCTAATTCTTATGTTGGTTGCTGTCTTGCTAAAGCTTCCCGAGTATACCGTCTCCTCCTGGGTATCTGGAACAAAGTGTTTGGGATGAAAAGATTCTGTTCCTTGCAGAACTGGATCAGTTGTTCGCCGCGTTCATGTTGCTTCCAAAGACCATATTTTCCTGCTACTGATCCTGTTGGTCCCTCATCCGTTTTGGCTTTCATATTACCTACAACAAGAGTTATCTCGTGGTTCTTGCATGTTTTTAAAATTGTATTCGCTTCTTGATAGGTTTCCACCTCGGCTTCTTTTTTGTCGGCCGTTGGAGCATAGACGACTCCATAAATGTCAAAACTCTTATGATCTGCTGATCCTACCAACAAAAAAGGAAAAAAAAGTCATTAAACAAATTTATAGATTGTAAAAAATAGTAATATCACTTCTTATCATCAAAAGGTCGATAGGGTTTATGGGTGCAAGTGTGCGATAAAGAAATAAAACGGTACTTCGTTGGCCCTAAGAAAAAGCGCTGGAGGGGATAAACATTTATTTGCTCGGTGTGGCACCCTGCTTGTAGGTTACTTGAAAAGTGTTTCTCAATTGGATGATCTAAAGAGCATGTTTTTCTCTTCCTGTGATGGCAGTGATCGATTTCGAGAGGAAGAAACCAAGCATAATTGGGAAGTTAACATTATCTAGGTAGCGCTAGTGTAACACACTAACACAAACTAAGTAACGCACAACGCATTGGAAACGTCTCATTACGTCAGCTTCCCTATTCTTCTACGTCGAAAATCGCAATTCTCAATTTCACGTGATTTCATTAGAAAATGTCCATGGAGGTAATTCTTTTTTATCCTGATAGCTCAGTGCTATTTGCTGAAATTATATCAACCAACTTTCTTTCAAACCGATTTTCGTAACACGCCTGAGGCGTTCATAGATCACTCCTTTGACACGTTTCTTATATGAACGTGTTAAATAATCCCTTCGTTGTAGAAACAGGGCTACCAACATAGGTACTTTTGGTTAATTTCCCAATGTGGTCATTGCTGTTTAAAATTTGTAAATTTAGGTCTCAATTAGCCGACGTGGGAACACATGGAAGCATTATCCCCTCCACCTGAGCTGATGGTTTGATTTCTGAATCTTGAGGTGAAAATTGTCATCTCCCTCTGGAAAAGTAGTCGCGTTAGGAGGCTACAGCCTGCCATAAGTGTACTCGTACGCAGTTTTCGCAAAATAGTGTGTGCCTTGTGGAATGAATTCTAATTCTTCTCCGCGTCAGCGTCTCGAATGCCTCCGTTGTGTGGAACGTGGAAGAAGGGCCGCAATTTTACATATTTAAATGTAAACAACTTCAAACTTTTCTTATAATTATCCATCCGATGTAGGTGAACGAAATTGGGTCTGTAGATTCATAGGCCAATGTACTCTGATTAGAAAATATTAGTCAGATAATATAGATCTTGTTCCTGATGTAATTGGTATTTGAATTTTCAATTTTAGTTTCCCATTTAAGATGCGGACTTCGGATGCATCTAATACGTATACTGTATTATCTGAGTTGTAAGTTTAGGTTAAAACGTGGTAGTCTCTGAAGATATACACCAAATTTCATTCGCCTGCGTCCGATAGATGGTTAATCAGAACATTTTAAAGCTACGTACATTTTAATGGAAAAAATTGCATGCGTCCCTTTTCCAACTAGTTCTTACTTCACCCGCCAGGTGGAGACTCCTAGTTGGGACGGGCTTATTATGTGGTTACATCGCCGAATATCACGGTACAGGGAATATTACGAGACACATTATGCAGCAATGATGTGTAGCCACGTATGAGAATCCCCAACTCTGAAACGATCTAGAAAGGAAATGTTCCAAGTTAATGAGACGTTTTCACACAAAACGAACGAAAAGAACAATCACCTGTACAATAAGACACACCTTTCATTCAGCTCTCACATCCTGTTTATAGTGAAGCGGTTATGATAAACGTCGGAATGTACACATATACGTGTTAGGGCGGGAAGTTTTTGATGCTGTAAACTCAAAACACAGCGTATACACTTGCAGAAGCTGAAGTAGCTTCGTAATCATTGACTTTTTGATGAATTCGAGTTGAATTCACCAATACATGCTTCTGATATTGTAAAAATATGCGTGTGCGTGTGATGTAACCCCGGGCGAGATAGCGGGTATAATATAAAATACTTTAATAATTTCGAGTATAGTGTAGACAGCGACGTACCGAAGAGTTTTTCCATGGGGGGGGGGGGTTGTAAAAATTGTGAAAGTTCCAACTGACTGAACTCAGAATTCCCAGGCATAAAGAAGCAAATGCAAAAAAAACAAAAAACTTTTGACTTGTTGGATTTTTCTTACTGACTCAGCTTAAAATTTCCAAGTATCAATGCGAATGAAGAAAAACCTTTGACTCTGTTGGGTTTTCCCAACTTCTCAACTCAATTCCCAAATTCCGAAGTATCAAAGCAAAAAAAAAACTGGATTTTCCCAACTTGACTGACTAGAATGGTAAATTTTCCCAACTGCTGAGTGAAAAATTCCTGCGGGGGGTGTTCCCTCCTGCCCCTCCCCCATCGGTACGTCCCTGGGTGTAGAAGAGAAACCGACCTAACTCTGACTTTGACAAGTCCTGAAGAGATGACTCTTGAGAGTAAAAAAACGATGTATATGTATTAACATAATTCTACATGATACTGAATCTAGGATGGTCACGCTGCGATGTAGGTGGACCCTGGCTCGACGTGGCGGACGCTATTTACCTGTAATTCAGAAGAAGATACGGCTGAGTATTAGATCCCTAACTAACTCATGTACAACTAACATAATTGACATTTTCATGTCTTTACTTTGGCACACAAACCGGAAAAACGTTACTTTCACGCGTTACGCGTTACACTTGAGGAAGAATGAAATACTCATTTCCATGGAAATTTATTTTGGCATTTTCTCGTCTTTACTTTGGCACATTCCAGCATGGGTGGAAAAACGAAATGGAGTAACGAAAAGGAATTATCATTTCCATAGAAATCGTTTTGACATTCTTATGACTTCACTTTGGCACACAACGGAAAAACTCGTTACTTTGAAGCGTGACGAAAAGAGCGTTACGAATAATAATAATGATAATAAAACTACTGACTGACTGACTGGACTGGATTGGAATGATTGACTGGCTGACTGGACTGACTGACTGACTGACTCAACACTCCATTCGCCTGCGAGTACCATACTCCTTGTATCAGCCTGTATTCCCTTTCGAGCATCACGTCCCTTGTATCAACCTGCGAGCACTACGCTCTGCTAGTGCATCATCTTGCAGACAAGTCTGCAACCACGAGAAAGCATTTTCATGTCTGCTTCGCGGACTGGGTCAACATGAGAATGTCATCGTCCAGCGAAAGTAGCGTCCAAAAAATAGCGCAACGTGCACTGCGGAGCGTAGCGGACGTTTAGGAGAGCGGTTGGACGAATCCAGGATTTCCTGTCCCCGATCCAGCCTGCGGCCAGACCAACAGTGGGGGTCTACGATCGCCCTCCACACCGTGCAGACCCTTCAGAGCTGAGTCGTCCTGACGATCCCGCTCTATAAAGGGAACACTCGGTATCCCCCTCAGCGTACTCCTGAGAGAGCTTCAAGATCGGGAGATCAGCAGAGGAAGCACATCGTTGCCTGAGCCTGGGCTTCCTCAATCTTTGTGGAGTACTCCTCCTCAGTACTACCTTCCGAGTCATGTCGGGTCCACAAGGCAGTAGTGTCGATTGATCACTGACCTAACATATAATTAAGTATTGACTAACGTAACTCTACGTAACCTATCGAAAGCGAATACTCAATAAGTGACCCACATTAGAGGCGAGCACACTTACCCAAAGTTCTACAAATGAAATACGCACAATCGCGATACAAAAATATCGAAGACACTTGAAGATCGAGCGCGCACAGCCACACTCCGCAATCGTGGCGGAAACGAAGATGATGCCTATGCGTGAGTGGGCTCGGCCTGTCGCTACATCATCCCTGTTGTTCACACCCTCGAGGAAATATGTAATACCATTCCTTCGACAAGCCGAGTTCGCAGCTTCGTGGTATCGGCCATTGCCAAGGAGTGCTTAAAATGCAGATATTACCAAAAATAGGTTCTTACAATATGATATCCATCCTAACCCTCTTTGTACAGTCAGTAAACGATTTTGAAGAAATCTAATGCGTATATAGGAGTATATTTTCCGTTGTAAATTTCACTGTTATATTAGTGGAACGAAATTAAGTTGTAGCACATATTCCAACAATTGATTAAAACTTCCAATTATTATGATTTATCTTCCGTTATGTGATTGTATGTAGCTTTGATAATATTACCTCCATCCTCTCTAACCTTAGATGAACAGATGAAAGATGGTATTTCTAGACACCCCCCATTAAACAATGCTCTCCTTTGTCGCTCAGTATTTAGCTGTATTTCTCTGTGTTTCTAAAATCGTTTGTTTATATTTAAAATGTTTGATGGAGCGTATAGCGATGCACGCATGCTAAATTGGATCGTCAGACACTGCACCCTGGCCCCGGAAACTACCCTTTCGAGAGTGACCAGAGAGAGGCGCATAAGTCAACCCGAACCGCACGCTGAATTCGAGTCGCTGCCTGAGGTACTCGTCTCCTTGATCATAACTTTCCCAAAAGCACCAGTTCGTTTTTGTTTGTGTACTAGCTGGAGAAGGGAAGACAGGTCAAGATATGGCGAGAGGAATACCGACAACTGGGACCCTTCTTTATTTCAGTTGTTTGGCTTCCGCTCCGAAAGGGAGTAGAATTGCAAGATAATGAGTGGTACACGTGAAAGTACACTTTCATTCCTACTATAATTTATCATAATAATTTTTTCGATTATTTTGACCCAGCCTGCAGAAATTTGCAGTATCTGGAAAACTAGGATCGACAACAAGGACCCTTTCTTGATGGACGCACACATATTTGTATAAGACTTCCGGAGATATTGTTATTACTGCTAGAGGGAATGGTTGAGGAAAATAACGGAAAAGGAAGGCGAAGAATGAGCTATGAAGAGCAGATAATGAAGGATACAACGTGTAAATCCTTCTCAGAAATGAGGAGATTAGTGCAGGAGAGAAAAAACTGGAGAGATGCAACCTACTAGTCGAGAGACTGAGGACTATAACTACAAAGTCAAGTTACAGTCATCGTCGGGTTCGTTCAAAGTTTTCATGAGATTGCTACTGTTTTTATCGCCGCTTTAAGGTTAAATGTGGAGTTCTGTAAATTCTTGAAACTTTTTAATCCTTAAGTCAGAATCACAGTATACGTCAAATCCACCTGCATGCGACATGCTGTTAACCACGAATAAATAATGACCCGATGCGCAAAATCCCGCCAGTTACCAGGGTAACTATAGGGGGATCAAGGGAAACTGACGGGTTTCTGAGTAATCTGTGGTAACCGAGGGTTGCAAATGGGTAACTTTTCCGCGAGTAACTAAAGGGGAACCAAGGGTAACCGATGGGTTTCTGGGTAATCTGATGGTAACCGAGGGTTGCAATTGGGAAACTTTTCCGCGGGTAACTAATTGCACATCGGGGATTACATCTCTGAGGTTTTCTGCACGCACCAATGATGACTACAGATATCCCAGATCCCTCAAGCCCATAAAGTTAGTTAGCTTTGACCAGTTTGAAGTGTTTCTACCGGAGTGTCAACATTTTATCGGATTTGCCAGTAATCTTTATTGCTATTTTCAGGTCAAGTGCCGAGTTCGGTTGAAAATCGACTTACGTGTTAGATGACATCGCTGCTCTACTTTTACCAGTGTTACTTTAGCCATAGTAACTTGGTGAGATGACCCGTAAAGCGGGTCAGCTAGTTTTGTATAAATCGCTTAGTTTTGGTAAAGTCAGTTCGAAGCTGGAAAAGCGTATTTGTTGATGAAACAGCGCATTGTGCCGCGAAAGGACGCACGCGCCGCGTTTCGATTCTCTCGGCGATTAGCCTAACAGGCGCTCGGACTCACCCAGCCGTTAGGTCGTTATACCTGCTGTTGCTGGTAGAAAGAATTAAATCAACCGCACAGCCAGCGACGGTATGACGATAATCAAGTCGCTCTTAGAAATAAGAAGGGTACTATGCTCCAACAAATGAGAGAACCCCAATTGCGTACAGAAGGTTGGAAGGGTGCACGTCGCCGGCCCCAGTGCTGTAATATAAGGCGAAGCGAGAACAGTATAATTGAGGGAGAAAGTTGGCGCATCCGGCCTTTCCTCCTCGTTCCACACAACGGAGGCATTCTCGACGACCGATGCTTTGCTTCGGATAAGTTACTCACTTTCAGTTCGAAACAAAATATAATTCTTGGCGGTTCTTTCTCCTGTCATCGTCTGGACTGAGCAAATGTGGAAAAGCCACTTTTCCAGTTACTCCAGCTCGGTTGCGCGGTAACAGTACCGGTTTTCAGTTTACTGAGGTGTGAAACAAGTGCAAGGGACGATTGATTACCTACTCATTCGCATTACTGTTTATTGTGGTCTACGCTGTCGGGTGTATTTCGCAGTTTCATTTATGTTAGCATGCATCACACCGAGAAAAATTTTACTCGTTGAGAGAAGTTTTACTGTGAATTATTAGAAGTCTGGTAAGTCAGATGTTTAGTGATTTCACGCTCTCGTTATTTGAAAGAGTATTGGTAATTTTTACGAGATTTTGGTATCCATCACTGTAGTTGATCAAAATTTAGTAAAATTTCAACAGTAGCGCATAGTTGGCCAAATGTGTGTGTGTGTGTGTGTGGGAGGGAGAGGGGGTGATCTTGATCACAGGGGGAGGAGGTGTTAGAGGAGGTACTCTATTTAGAAAAACCACTATTTGAATAAATCGCTACAGGGGTCCAGACCCTCCCCATCAGCTACACCTCTGCAGAAACTTTCACTAGAATCTATAAAAATTAGCAAAATTTCAGGTGAAAGGATGCATGAAATCGCTGAACATCGGAGACTTACTAGAATTCTAGTAATGTTTATACGTTAAAATTTCTGCGTAAAATTGATAGACTTCTGGTACCTGGGTCTCCAATGTTCAGCGATTTCATGCACTCTTAATTGGAACTTCTGGTAGTTATTACCAGAATCGAGCAAAAATTACCAGAAGTTTTTCTGTAAGAGTATGCAAATTTGCTGAACGTTGTAGATTTAGGTACCAGAATTTTATTGATTTTAAGATAAATTCTTAAAAGTGAAAATTCCTAGGATTCTAGTAGGTCTTTGATGGTCAACGATTTCACGCTCTCTTTAACCTGACAATCTGGTAAATTTTACTTGATTCTGTAACAACTACTGTAGCTGTGTCAAAATGTAACTGAATCAAGGAGGGCTTAATATAGACCACATTTTGTTTTTCAGCATAAAATGAGCTGTAGTCCGGGGGGGGGAGGGGATTGGTCTGAAAATAGTTGCAAAGGAAACTTAGAAGTTCTTTACCACCATCATCCAAAATTTGAAGACCACCAACAAAAATTGGAATTTTTCTTGATTTCTTTGAAAAAACTTGTCGAATTTTATTTTACAATTTTGGGGTTCTTAATGTGGACCATCTTCAAAGATTACAAAAAATAAGAAAAACTGGGGAAATCAATTGTATTGTTAAAATTAATTACATATGCATGTGTTGCATTTAAGCACGAGGAGCAGATATATTTCCTCTTGCTGCTGCATTCGTTAATATAATAACTGCGCCACACATGCCCGACATTCACTAATGAAGAGTGTTATTCCAGACTGCCCTAAGTCAATTTTCACAAATAATGATCGTACAAAATGTTATCAGTTATAAGTTATATTATCAGTGCAACCAACTTTCACCTACCTAAAATGCCATTTATTCCTCAAAGATGGTTTTTTTTGTTTTTCTCGACGTCACTATTTTTGACTTAGGGCAGTTTGGGATAACATTCTTCGAATAAATTGGATGTGGTAAGCTTCACATTATTATCAATGAATCACTAGCGAATTATCTGCCTGAACTCTCCTCGTCACCTGTCATCACCAATCTTTTTATGAACAGAGTCGTTTAAGGAACTGAATACGCCTTGGCAGCTCGTAATCAGGGGCGAAACAAAGGCGGGGAGTGTTACACCCCCAGGGTCGTCAGTGCAATTGGAAAATTCGGCAAATCGGCAGTTGGCGAACGATAAATGTAATAAATGAAATGAAGAATTAAATATTTCGGGGAAGTTTACTGGCCAATCGGCAAAATATTAATTTTCAATTCATTTTATTCGGCAAATTTTCAGTTGTCACCCCCCCCCCTCCCCCTAGAAAAATAGTTAGTTTCTCCCCTGCTCGTAATTAACCCTTTTCTTGGGCCTGTACAGCTCGGATGGCTGATTCCATAGCGTCACAATCCCATTTCTTTGGTGGTGACATCTGTATATATAGTCGACTCTTAGGAATTCATTCCAAAATAACCAAAATGTAAGTCCAGTACACAGAAATTCCTGTAATTTGTCATTTTTGTATAGTCTCGTTGTGGTTCCTATGAGGAATCCCATAGGTGGCCCATATTAAGACATTTTGATGAGAAATATTTATTTCAACTTACTTCAGGTTTCGTAAACGATTGAGTTTCGTTCAATATATGAGGTGCAGGGCCGGATTTATGTTTTTCACTGTAGGGGCCCAGAGCTGGTGGGGGCCTTATCTTCATACGAATATACGAGCCAAAAAAAGTACAGTTGTGCAAATAACTTGAAGGGATTTTTCGTCGAAGACTACAGATGACTTGGTGCACCAGTTGGTCATCGTCGCCAAAACTCTTATTTTTGGCGAAAAAATGTTTTCATCATTATTCGCGAATAGTGTATAGCGGGCTTAGATTTTTTCACCCATTGCAAGATTACAACTTGTTGGTGGGGCCCGGGGGCCAAATACGGTCCTGATGAGGTGAAAATACTAGTCTTCACTTTTTTTTAAAAAATAAATAGCTCCATTCAAAAAACTTCATCCGAGTACACTTTCAGTAAGATTTCTGCAATTTCATTCTTCTCCTCTATCTCACTTCTGTTAGGCTTCCTGGGCATAGATTCCTCATCAGACGTAATATGTTGTCATCAGAAACTACATCCATTTTTTCCCGCCTAGTACTAGGGAAGTGGGCATATTAGACACCTCTGCCTCATAGTAAGGTAGTGGGTGGAACAACCTTACTGGGGTACTGTCTGTCTTTTCTGAATTCTTATTTATTTACCTCACTTGTGACAAAAGTCTTGAGTTAATCTGATTTGTAATTGTTGTCTATTGGCTAATAGAACGACCAAAACAAGTAAATTGCCGACTGATTTGGCCACCTAGCATCATCCTTTTTTGAGAAGAACAACTAAAAGTTTGAAAATTTCAAGTGCAGTGATATAAACCTGCAAAATTAACATACATATGTATTATGAAAAATACATCATTATGAAAAAAAGTAATTTGTATTATAGTAAAGACATTTTATACCGCTGATCTGGTCTCACCTGGTTATAATATCAATCTTTCCAGGGACGTACCGATATGAAGGCAGCCTTCCCCCCCCCCTGTAGGTAATTTTTTACTCTGCAGCTTAGTAGAGTTTGGGAAAATCCGACAAATCAAACCTTTGTTTTTGTTTTGTTTTTGCTTTGAAAAGGAATTTTGAGTTGAATCAGTTGGAACTTCCCCCCCCCCCCAGGAAAAACTTTTCGGTACGTCCCTGAATCTTTCAAACAAAATACCTATTTCAAATGTTATTAAAAGATTAAAAGACCGTTACCTACTGTTGTACTAACTTAGGATTGTTTTTTCTGTCTATGTTTTTTAACTCGTGTTTGAATACAAGGCAAAGACAATTTATGTAACGAATCAATTTTTTTTTTTAAATATTGTTAGTTCTTGAGATGTTTTGTACTTCAGTAATTCGAAGAAGACGATCTCAAATTTTCTTCTGTTCAGAAATTCTCCATTTCACTTTAATCTTCTGGTACCTTTTGAATTATATTTGTTTTGTATCTCATCCAAAAGATTTTTAATGTGATAACTTGTGGAAAATTAATCTTACGAAAGTCTCCTACTCATAGATTTGGTGCCTTTTGAAAGACTAAACATATAGAATGCTGACGAAAGAAAAAAAAAAACAACAGAAGTCTTATAATTTGTTGATTTGTTATATTATTGTATAATCGAGGGGTCCATTTTCGTTCGCATACATTAAAAACGCATACCATTTTTTGTGATAGAGTAACTAAATAGCAACTTTTTTTCTTTTGGTTTCAGTTTTAGTTGATACCCTGTGTATCAGTCGAGTTATGATTAGTCCTAACTTCTCCTGAAGTCAGTATGTATGGTATTGTTAGATGTACGAGAGTTAATCGAATACTAATTATGATTAGTCCCGAGTCCTGATGTTTGTATTTAATGGGTATTCAGTGTATGAGGATGTAAAAAATCTCCCCTTTTTTCACTAGGTAAACAGTTTAGTGCTAATTGTTTCATAATGAAATCGCAATTGTTAGCATTACTTTGCCATTTTTCAGCATTATCTACAGAATAAAGAAACCAAATCGACTTTTTTCCATCATTAATAATGATAATTAGGAAACCTTGTTGCATTCAAAGCTTCAAAGCCTATTATTGATTATTTTACTTCTACATCATATTTTTACAGTATTTTGATATTTTTTTACTACATCGATATTTTTGTAGCTCATCCTTCTCTCGGATTAAGCTATATTTGAGTGCAAGTTTTAAAGAGTCAGTTTTCCGGAAAATGCACTTATGGGATAAGGTTGTTTTCCCTCCCACTACCTCAGTTGTTACCAGAATCTAGCATAACTAGAATTTTGAAGTGCGTGAAATCATAATTTTACACACTTACTGAAACTTCTAATACCTGTTACTAAACGTGAAACGAACGCAGTCGCGAACGCATGCAACGGAAGTGACTTAGTAACAATGAAGAGTGAAAGAGAAAGAGAGAAAGCGCGATATGTGAAACCAGACTGCTTCCCCTTCCCACCTTTATTAACAGTTTTCTGTCAGATAACATTCAGTACACGCACCTATAAAATGATGTAGTAACTCATGCAGTGGGAAAGAAGCTTCGCTTCTACCGGGTGCCCCTCGATACCGCGCTCATTTTTCATTTCTATAATCCAACAAAACTTACAAGAATTCTCAATAATTGAAGGTCAAAGACTTATCAAAATTCTAGTAATTTTTACCATGGCATGTTTCTCAGTACTGAATTTAGTCCTTACACAAGGACATCCGAATTAGAGTAACATGTGTGATGGTCACCACTCTCATTTGATCAGCTAGTTTCCCATTTTCGCCGATCCCTGATCTGTCGCCTCAGTACGCCGAAGTCGGTCCAAAATTAAGATGTTATTTATTGTATAATTCGTGTTTTTATCAGATTGATAGTAACCCTCACTTGTGTTTCTGTTGTATGTGCAGCAGTGGGAAGCAGAAAGCGTCGGCGGACCACTAAAGGAGAGAATATGGTGGTGGGAATGCAGCATCAACAGCAACAACCGCATGCTTCACCGGCCACAGTTTTGGAAGATGCGACGACGCCGTGTGCGCTGTCGCTACCTCCAGCGCCGCCGACAGTCCTCTCGACGGCGATGGTTAACGGGAGGATGCCGGATGCTGTCGTCGGCGACAAGTGCTCGTCAAGCAGCGGTTCCAGCGGTTCCTGCTCTGCCGAACACATAGTCATAAAAGCTAGCCCGAAGACGTCGCGGTCGGTGGCCAAGCCGAGGGGTCGAGTCAAACTGAGGGACGTGAATCCGCATTTGGTGTGCGTGCTCTGTCACGGCTATTTCGTGGATGCGACCTCCATCGCCGAGTGTCTGCATTCGTGTAAGTACTCACCTTATTTGTATTGTTTGGAATTACCTGTCGTTGTGGTCGTGGTCGTTATGACTTGTAACCGCAGAAAATGTAGCCGTTGCTGTTGATTCAAAGGTATCGAAGAAAAGTTGATCGATGAAATAGCCAGGCGCTGGCACAGCTGAGGACGACTATGTGGGCTGCGAACTGAATTAAAAGCCTTTCCCTCCGTTTTGAATTTTAGGCTGATATATTAACTAATTGTCAGTATTTCGTTAGTTTATGAAAGATGCTTCTGCAAAATGCACAGTATGTCCCTTTTTTATGGTTTTTAATTTTTGAAATATCCCATGATGTAAACTCCGACTCAACAATATCCCTTTGTTGAATTGTAATAAAATAATAATAATTTTTCTTCGTGCTATCATAATATTGGCTAGTGAAACAACTAGTTTTCAAAATACAGGAAGTCCATTCGCTTTGTATTCCTATGCCAGAACGCAGTAAGCCGATTTGATTTTCCAAATCCGTTAGTTTCGCCCTTTTCGAGCGAGAAATTAGAATGTTGGGACCGAAATGAGTAGGAACAGAAATCTAATGTATATCTGACTAGCAGCCCCCCCCCTACACCCACGACAGGCAGAAGACCCCAGAGAACGCAGACTCACCCCCAGGAAGACCAGTGAGCGCCAAGCCTGGCGCCTTCCATCAAGACCTTCAGCATCCCTACAGAGCAGGAAGAAAGAGGGACCTCGGGCAGAGGTGCTTTAATTTTGAATTTAGAGTCGATGATGGCCAAAAGGGGTGGATACCATATTTCTAAACCCCCTAGATCCGCCGAAAGGGGCAGAGATGAACAAACACATTAAAGATTAGCGATTACTGCCCCTTAATAATTTCTGAAGGGGGTAGCCTACAAATTTCAACATAATGTAAAGAAATCCAATACAAAACATTTCTGAAACGTCGAAGTTGAAAAAGAATTAGAGGGTATAAAAGAGGCAAAATGTTGTGATCCCCCTTCTAATAAAGGTACCGACATTTTTTATAACTTCAAACCTATCCAGAGTTCATACAAAGACACCCAGAAAGTATGAACCCCCCAGCTCTTACGATTCACCCGCTACTTTAGTGCATTCTAGTGATCAGAATAGAACGAAAATCGGTTCGAGTTGTTCAATTCTGACCCTAGAATGCACTAAAAATCGTTTTGCAGTGTTACTAAAACTTCAAGCGCGTTTTCCCCGAAAACAGGTTTGCGGGCATAAGGTCCCTTTCTTCAGGCAAGGTTACATATATTAGGAGACATGAGCCATCCGAAAACCCCTATTTCGATTGTTAGCCTCATATTTTCCCATTTGAAATTTACAAGTAGTAGTGCATTCCGTCCATGCTCAGAGAGGAGCGGAAGATTACATGAACTCACAGTAACTAGATCTTGCCGATTTAGGGTTTAAAAATGGAATGGTGCGATAAGTCTTAAACTGTACAACCAAGGCCCAGTCATTTTCTAACTGAAACCACTTGTCAAACTTTCGAAGAGAGCTTCCCACGTCCGATGTATGCCCCCGGCGAATGTATCTTGTCCTTTCCTAAAAAAAGCAGTAAGTTCATTCGGTTCGTATTCAAATTCCAGAACACTGTAAGTCCAGTTTTTGAAGTTCATATTTTCTCGAATTGTTGAATTTCTGTATCGTATACCCGTTAAAGTCATATCAAAAATCAGAGGAAAGACAATATTAAAATAAGGGTCTGTAGACAGTTTCTATACTGTTTGAAGAATTTAGAACGTGGACTTTCTGCGTTTTGGAAAAACATCTTTCATGTGTGTACGTACATGTTACATGCCCTTTCTTCGAATCGGGACAGGGGAGTATATGCTGGAAGCACGCATTTTGAATCTTGTGTTGAAAAATTGAATCCCGGGGTGGTTATCAGAATCGAAGCTACTTAAAGCTGGCTTCTGCTCCGGTTAATAATTTTTCCGGGTTTTGGTTTCGGTTTCCGCAAATAACTTTTATCGGACTCGAGCTCCAGTTCTGTCCAAAAATTTATGGTTCCGAGTACCCCAAAAAGGTAGATTTTGGCCCGGCATTGGTTATTTTTAAATGGTAGGGTACCGCGTACGGGGGAAAGTTGTGAGGGAGTGAAGAGGGACGACGGAGAAGCTGGTTCCGTCTCCTGTAATTGGCTTCAGCTCTAACAAATAAGTTTTTCCAGGCTTCGGTTTTAGTCAGTAATTTTTAGCCTAATCTGGAAAATAGTAGATCCTGAAGTTCCGAGCTCTGTGTCTGGGTCCCTGAAGGCAAGTATACCCATCGTTGGTGTTTTGTGGGTGTACGTTAGTTTGAAGGATATCCCAACTTGGGTGTAGAAATGAGTAAGACGTTATAATTGTCGAGTGGAATAAAGAAGTCACGCTCATACTCCGTCTGTTCTCAAAATTGAAGAGGCTTCCAAGTCGTAAACGTTTGTAAACTAGAGAATTTTCACAGCGAATTTGATAGCAGATTTGAATTTAGAAATTTTTTCTAAAGGTAGGCGATGATGAGTATACTTACTGCCTATCATGAATACTGATAGAGTAATTCGAGTTCGAAAAACCTGAGCACAAAATTTTCGCAAAATTCTTAATCTTGTGGATTTGGATTTCAGTAGCACCTTCAATATTCAGGATAGGCAACAAATAGCTTATATGTTTACGGTTTAGTTTTGAAAGTGGGCGCTACCCATGGCCATTCTTGATGAGACAATACGTATCGTGTAATGCAATTGCCCATAAAAGTTGTAGGATTTTACAAAATTCTCACAAAATTTTGTTCTTGACAGTTTTCTAATATGTATTCTGTTTTGGAAAGTAGCAGTGTACGGTATTTAAAATTTCTTTTTCTTCAGCTAAACTGGGACACTCTGTACGGACGTCCTATGAATCAGTGGAGGGAGCTTTCAGATGGTTCTGGTTTTGGGGTTAAAAGTTACCAATTAGTAATATGTCTTTAGCCGATGGGATATTTCAGAGAAAACTGGAGGAAAAAATTTTTTTTTGTTCACTTCAGACCTTTTCTCACGGATGCAAGCATTTAATTGAACGAAATTCCATTAGTGTCTATTTTTAAAAAAATGGATGAGACTCCAAGAAATAGGTGGGCTTCCTGCGGATACCCCTTCCCCCGTAATTTGTGGGAAATAGGTGCATGCCAACGAAATAAAAGTATATTTAACTGAGGAAATACTAAAAGTTGTACTTTTCGTCCTAAATTCCAAAGTATATATATGTGTGTGCGGAGAGGGCAGTACTCGTTAGCGCCTTCTTTAATTCGTAGGAAGGGTGAGTGTACTAATGGAAGGGATGTATGCTAACAAAATAAGGTAAAGTGCCATTCATTTGTCAGGGTTTTTAGACGGTCATATCTCAAGCTCCGATTATGTGGGGGAGTTGATTTTGGAATCGGTGGATACTTACATCCTTCCTGTACAACATATGACAAGATGACGGTGCTGTCATACCCTCTAATAGAGGGTCCGGGAAACAAAATTTGGCAATTGTTGCTAATTATTGGTCTGCAGAATTTTATATTTTTAATCATAGCATATGGTAGCGTATCTCATCAGGAGGGAAAATTATTTTATGTCCTAAAAACTGTGAAATATGCGAGTATAATATTCCCCAAAAAAGCCAAAATATGTCAAAATATTCCCTCACGTAAAATATGCTCAAAATATTCATTAACACAATAATATGGATATCAAAATGCAGGACTTTTCAAGCTGAATAATTGTGACACCATGTCTGTGGTCAAAAATTACAAACACAAAAACTTGGAAAAAAATTACTTTTGCTATACAGATATTTTTTAAAGGACTCTTGTTACATCAGACAACATGACATCTGTTATCAATTTATCATTGTTTATCGAATTTTCAGATCTTTTTATTGTTTTCCAGCAGAAAAGTAGAAATATTCCCAAAAAGTTCTATAAAATGGCGAAATATTCCAAAAATATGACCAAAAACCGAGGAAAATAATACACATAGGTATGCATTTTTATGCTTTTAATAGCAAAATATGTCAAGATATGTCCAATCAAGTTGGTTCCAATTGACTGCATATTACATGAATCATAAAGATATGATGGATATTCCTTATATTTATGAATCAATAGGAAAAATATGTCGAAACATAAAATATTTTCCCCTGGTCATCAGTAATGAGTTTCTCTTACACGCGTTAATGTCGAGCTAAAGTGTTATTTTCTGTGAATTCTTGAAAATATGTTAACATTTTCCAGTTATTGGTTGACCAATATTTGGCACAGTCTGAAAAAAATTATCTGAAATTGACAGAATGAAAATAAGAAAGTGAAATTCAACTCAGTTGTTGTAATCAGAGTAAAATACAAAAATTCTAGAAATGCCAAAAAGGCTCTTCGTCATTTCATTCGGCAGACTGATATTAAGTGAAAGAAAGCATTAGCCAATCATTGGTCAAAAAAAAAAAAAAAATTGAAGCCAAATATTGTTCAAATCTTTTTCTCCCATGTGTTGAATTTTATCCTTGCCACCCCAAATGGGCTACCTAACCTGCTGAAATTAAAAAACATAGTGGTAGGACTGAGGTACTATCAATTCCTCAACTAGATTCCATCCTCAATTCCCAGGACCCGCCCTTGGTAAGTAGCCATTCAATCATCTTTTAATTATTATTCGAAGAATGTCCCTTAGTATGCCCTTTGAACTTACAGTTATAAAGAGTCCGAAATTATTAGCATGAAGTGCTTACTTTTTCGATTTTGATGGTGAACTTCGAAAATGTAGGAATGTTATCATGCTGAAAAAAAGGGAAATTTTTTCACAGCTCATATCTTCAACATGAATCAACAAAATCACTTCGAACACAGATCATACTGAAGTGCAGTGTGTCTGCCGGACATTGATGAAAAAGTAAAACTCTCATGCCCTCTTGCTGACCAGGTATATAACTTCAAAATTTTGACCATAAATTGGCTTTTTACCTTATGTCTTTAGTCCATTGGACATTTCACAGAAAATTGGACAAAAAATTTTTTGGTTTTACTTCAAACCTTTTTTACGGATGCAAGCATGTTTCTGTCTATCTATGCAATTGGTTTACAGCGAATGTCGCCTTCCGCAAACCAACCTACATTTTCCTTAGTCCATCCACAGACTCTCTGGTATGTTTCGCAGCTGCATTTCCTCTGCTACCCCGGCGGTCCAACTCTTTCTGGGACGTCCTTTCTTCCTTCATCCATCAGAATACCATTCGATGATCTTCCTTGGTAGTCGTTCTTCCGGCATTCTTCAGACATGCCCATACCATATCAACTG
This sequence comes from Acanthococcus lagerstroemiae, assembly GCA_031841125.1. Taxonomy (NCBI): domain Eukaryota; kingdom Metazoa; phylum Arthropoda; class Insecta; order Hemiptera; family Eriococcidae; genus Acanthococcus; species Acanthococcus lagerstroemiae. The sequence goes on along the minus strand of CM063106.1, from coordinate 11,134,233 downwards.
TCTAGGTTTGATGTCGTCCACCAGTGTATTCTGTACGTACATATTTTCACTGATCGTCTGTCTTATTTCGGATTCTTTCCAGCTTTGACGCCTGGCTGCTCTTCTCCAGAAATCCATTTCTGTCGCTAGAAGAAGTTAACACTGTCCTTAGCTTTAACGGTGAGATCTCACCGCTATGTGTCACAATACTTTTCATCTAAATTTCGAAATATGTATATATATATGAGTGGGGGGGGGGAATTACCCGGTATCGCTTTCTTTGATTAGTAGGAAGGGTGAAGATGCTAACACTTGGCGTACATTTCATTGCAAAATTCAAATTGGGTCACCATTTTGTTGGATCCGTAAGAAAGCGTGATGGGGTTGCACCATGTACCTATGAAATGAACGTCTGTACTAGTGTACACTAACAAAGTACAAATAATGTTGCATCTGAAAATCCGAATTGTAGTGACCTGATGGCCACTTCTCCTAATTTGTAGGAAGGTTGTGTGAACTGACGAAATACATGTGTACACTGACGTACACTGACAACTAGTATACGTTTCTTCCCAAAATTCAAAATGGGAGGGACTACCATTTTGCTGCTCTTCCCCCTATGGTGTGGATCCGTATGAAGAATGTGTATATTAACAAAATTAATATTCAAGATTTGTATACATATTGGACCCATGTCCTCGTGTGTAGGATGTGAAAACTAACAAAATATTCGAGATTATATTTTCCATCCCCAGTTTCGAAATGAGGACGTTACTAACATGGGGCTGATTGATATCACAAGTAGAGCTTATATTAGACCCTCAGTTTCTTTGAATTTTCGAACTTGGGTAACTTTCTACAGATGATATTCCTTTTTTAAGTTTCGTGTTCCACACTTGCACATCAAGTTTGCAAGAATCAATAAATATTACATTTACTACTTATTGCCATGCACAATGAACTTATTATACAAGGCAAAGCTGACAGCATCGAAATCGCAAAATAAAACGGAAGTGGAATTAATGTACAAACGAATAAAAGGACGCGTCGACAAACGGTGGTTATGTAGACATTAATTCTCGGCAATACTCGTATTACAGTCTCGCCATCAGCAATCTCGCGTCGAATATTCAACTCGGAGAAAAAGAAAACCTAATTATGTTCATGACTGGAAATTAATGCTACCGATTGCGTTGAGATTATCAATTCTCTTTAACGAAAATGCTAATGGGAAGGCTAACAGCCAACTTGCGCACGGCGCAGCACAGCGAACAGCTCGATTTCATCGTGCAATCCGAAAGTGTACGATGGTGATGGGAAAATGCGAACACCGCGAATCCAGACCTGAAAATTAGCATATTATACATTTCTGGCTATTTCCCGATTGATACAAAATACTTTTATACCGATCGCGATTACTCAAAATTGTTAGTTCGCCTCTTTTATGGTTTATATCCAAGAGATGCCGGTCGTTTTTTACAAACAGAACAATTTTATCGAGGTTATCGTTGTATAGATATACTCTTTATATGTGTGCAGATGAAATGTAATAACCATGACGCGGCCAAGGGTAAATTGAGAATATTCGTAAATAGTTTTGAGAGAGGTGTTTCGTCGATCCATTCATCATTCTCTGAATTTACATATCCATCGGTCTTGAGAGATATTGTAGGATGTTACGATAGAAATGTTCTGTACAGTCTGTTTCCTCATTTTAATTCTTTTATAACATTCTAAGACTTATCCACACTGATTGAGATGTTAGGGTTTGAAGATCCTTTTAGTCAGATTTGGAAAGCTAGAGAACTTTGATAGTAAAAAGCCAAAAGTCAAAAGTTGAAAAATATTTGTTGATGGGAAACGAAAAGCTAAAAGTCTTATTTATTCAGCTTTTCCTTTCATTTTTTCACCCTTTTCCTTTTCTTCTCTGTCTAAGTTGTGAAGCGACATCAAGTTCTATTTTCAACAAACTAATGAGAACAATGCCTCATCATTTTTTATATTGAAAAGTCAACGGTTGAAAGTTTTACGCCAAAAGCTGAAACATTTCGATACTGAGAAGCCAAAAGTCGAAATCTGAAAAAATATTTCTAAAGAAAAGCAAAAAGCGAAAAGTTTTTCATGTTTTAACATTGAAAGCTAAAACCAAAAGGAAAGTTTTATCTTACGGCTTTCCATATCTGCGTTTACCACTCCTTTTAGGAATCATCCTTAGAATTCATATAGGTAGGGCACTTAGAAACACCCGAGTATGGACATACGCCATATTTAATTTTTCTGGCGCCCGTACAGTGGCAGATCCCGGGGGGGGGGGGCTAAAGGGGCTATAGCCCCCCCCCCCCCAAAAAAAAAAAATTTCACTCGCTTTTCCACTTATTTTAGCCACCGATGTTTTTAATGACAGTAGCGCTCATACAGCACAGTTCGTGAATACATACATATCGCGTTATCAATGAATCAACAATCATGCATTCATGCTTAAAATTTTGTTTGCTCTTTTTTTCTCCAACATTTAGCCCCCCTCCTCCCAAAGTGTAATCCTGGATCCGCCACTGGCGCCCGATGATTGGAAATTTGATTCGCGAAACGCGTTGCACGGTGGATTTCGAATTATTGGGCATAGAAGAACTATTCTATATTTAGGGTGTGCCATTTCACAATTTCTTCCTTCTGTAGTCCAGAGCGCTTTTTCGGCTGCTATGCCATCTTCAGTGGAGTACCCCAACACTTTTCTCTTTGTCGTCCTGTATTTATAGTGGTGTGTGGGGTCTGGTTGGCCAAGTACATAGCGCGCTGGTCTTGGTATTCGGAGGTCTCGGGTTCAAGTCCACGTAGCAACTCGCTACATTTCGACTTGGACCAAGTTTTTGGCAAGAAGAGTAGAGGGCTAAGACAGCCCTAACAGCCTCCCTGATGTCTCTGAGGTAATGCTCGAAAAGGCGGATTCCAGGGCTCGGGTTGAAAAGAAAGTTAGAAAAGTGGAAAGTACCGTATGATAAAATCTATTTGGTGTGTTCCTATTGGTTGTCTGTGGTTGTGTAGTCTGTCCAATCAGTGAGTGTTGTGAGTGGGATAGGTTCTCGCTTTGGAAGTTGGTTGTTGTGTTTATTAGGTTGTTTTACTGCGAACACTGTGACATGACCTACATAAGAGAAACAGGCAGAAAATTCACAACCAGAATAAAAGAGTATGAAAGATTGCAGAAGCTGAGGGATGACAAATCGCTCTTTGGAAAACACTGCAACGACCAAGGACACAACAACCACAAGTTGACTGAAAAATACAAAATCCTACACATAGAAAAGAACGCAAGAAGAAGAAAATGAAAAGAACTTGAGATAATAAAGGCAAACACAAAACCAAACAACCTAAGAAACACAACGACCAACTTTCAAAGTGAGAACCTGCTTCAATTAATAATATAACACCCACTCATAACACTCACTGATTGGACCGACTACACAACCACAGACAACCAATAGGGACACACCAAATAGGTTTTACCATACAGTTACTACACACCACTATAAATACAGGATGACAACGAGGAAAGTGTTAAGGTACTCCACTGAAGGTGGCATAACAGCCGAAAGCGCTCTGGACTACAGAAGGAAGAAATTGTGAATTGGCACACGAGACACCCGAATTTGTTCATGACCCTGTTGAACTCAGGTGAGACTGAATCAAACTCTTGCATCTCATTTAAATAAGGCTCTATGTTAAGACTCGTTAGGACTAGATTACTTAACTCGTGAAAATGTATTCAGATTACTACTTTACACTGAGAAAAATTCTATGGTAAAAGTTACTGAAAGGTAAAGTCTCCGACGTTCAGCGATTTCACGCACTCTTTTAGCATTAAAGTTGGGTAACTTTTGCTTGATTCAATAGTTTCACGCACTTTTCATCTGAAGATCCTGGTAACATACTAGTTTCTGATTTACAATTACTGTGATTCTTTCAAAATTTGGTTGAGTTACAGTAATTATTACCAGAATCCAACTCAGAGAAAATTACCTAGAACTTTCAGTAAGCGTGCATGAAATCGCTAAAGAGGTCAAAGACGCGCCTTCTATAGTAAATTCTACCATATAACTTTCTGAGACTCTTCAGATCCATTTAAATCTTATTTCGCCATTCTGAAAACATACTCGAAATATACTACAATTCATTCAGGATTCATCACATTCGGAGCAGTGGCGGTGGAATTTTTTTTTTTCTGAGGGAATATAAGCTCAAACATTCCTCAACTTGTTTGTGTTTTTTTTGGTGGGGGGGGGAGGGGATAATTGATACTGCTTATCCAATTACGCTGTCTCTTTACAGATTTTCGACACCACTTCCAGTCAGTCGATAGATATGAGAACCCATAATGAAACCTGTTAGTACTTCCTAAGTTCAATACGTACCTACTGAACCATTTCCTACCGCAAAATGCAGGCTAAAAAATGCGTTTTCCAGAATTTTTAAAAACAGGCTTGTAACCTGCAGTTCCATAGTATCATATTTTTCTGATATTTTGAAAAATATATTGGGAGATTGATACTCCTAAATCGAATGCAATTCCAGTTGAATGTGTACGTGTAACTCAATGAATTATTCTGTACGGTAGTTATTCATGCTGAAGAAATACCTTATTCTCGGGAAAATATTTCTCGAGCTTTAATTTTGAAGTAGAAATGGGCTTAGTATTTTCATATTGAATCGGAGAATCTTGATTTATCTACTAAGCACCCAAAGAGCTGTAAATCTCTAGCTTATTTACATGTTTATATAAAATTATCTGACGCAAGTCAGTATCTGTTGTAAATTTGATGAATTGTTCAGTAGCTACATGTGTGAGTGGGTATGAGGAAAGGGACCTCTCGACCAAAAATGACATTTTACGGGAAGAGCGTTTAAATTTGGAGTTAATTTCTGAAGTTTTTCAATTCTCAGATTGTAGTCCAAGAAATTGACTTGAATTAAATTGTGAGTTGTAAGAGACCTGCAAATATGTTATGATGTCACATCATGAGTAGTATGGTGTGGTGGGACGTATGGCGATGCAGGCATGCCGAAGTGGCCCCTATGACACCGCACCCCCGGCTCTGGAAACTACCCTTTCGAGTATCGCATCAGTGGCCGGAGGGACGCTTTGGGGCCGCGCCTGAGTCCCAATTTCGCCGTGCCGCTTCCGGTGCGCGCGTCCTGTAAGGGCCATTCGTGGGGTTCCCTACTGACCGAGATTCGCGCTCCCCAGGAGCACTAGACTGGAATTCAGGTTCCCACGGCCGGACGCGCCTCCTCTTCACATCATGAGTAGGATATCCGTCCCGTTATCGTGCATCGTAGACGTGTGCTATCCAGTTATTAGTTATTCTGTGATTGTTGTGATAAGAATGTTGCGCATTGTGCATGTTCTTTCTTTATTTTAAATCTATGCACTCATTAAAAAAAAAACATTTTCTTCTTGTTTTAGAATTTGCTTATAATTTTTCAGAGTTAATGATAATTATCCAGGTGTAATGACATCATAATCAGAGAAAATAAATTCCGAAAAATGTGTTTTTTATGTACTGGGTTCAAACTCTTTTCAACAATGTTGACTCCATTGCTTTAAAATTGTAATATTTCCCTAAATTTTTAAGGTAGGGCTTGGCAGCACTCTCGTCCGTTTTCTGAGGGGTTTTTACATAAAATTGACCGAAAAAGTGAAAACCAAAATTTTGGTCAAGAGGTCCCTTTCCCCATGCTCTCTTACATAAACTGGTGAACCCTCCGAAATTTGGAGCTATATATAAAGTTCAAACTACGTTTCTCTTGAAAATTTTCCGATCTCTATCTATTTCTTTTACTTGAATTTCTTTAGGACAATCCTAAGAGGTAATTTACCCCCTCCCCCAATTCTGCCGCCTATGATTCCGACTCTATTTTTATTCTGTTTAGTTAATTCTCATTCAGACTCGTTAAAATTCGTTACTCACTCTGGTGATACTTATTCAAGTTTCTGTTGTGTGCAGTTGAAGTTCTCATTTAAAGTCCACCTTCAGAAGTATTACTAGAAACTCCTGTAGGAATATGCGCACCTATAGCCCAAAGGAAGAAAAAGTGAGACTTATGATTTTTTTTTTAGGGAAATGAACCAACCAGTTTGTCACTACCTCACAAATGGATTAGAGGCAATGTAAAGTCTGCGATTTGAAAGTCTGTGAAGCACCACCAAACCATCTGCCACTATAAAAGGTTCCGTTGAAGGTCGCTACGTGATCTGAACATAATCATGTAGAGGAATCGGTGGCCGTTTACATACTGGCAACCATTTTACTGAAATTGAGCCTTTTTCATTGTGAATCACCTCAGTTCTGCTAGGCTCGATGAGTAGTATAACTCACATCAGGTCTTGATGATGACGATGACGATGATGATCATTGGTTGGTACAATAGTAGAGGTGCGTGCAGAAGTCTGAAGGTGGCTTACCATCTTAAGCTAGATACACATTACGCTGATGTTTTCGTGTTAACACGACATATGACGAAAACAAAATCATGTAGTTCAATTGGACCGTTCACACTACACTGATGTGTCGTTAGATGACGCATTATCAGTGTAATGTGAACGGTCCAATTGAACTAGATGATTTTGTTTTCGTCACGACGTGTTAACACGAAACGTCAGCGTAATGTGCAGCCAGCTTTATTCTTACTAGTGATGATAAAATTCAAATTCAAAGCTTTTTAATAAGCTCCCCGAAGCAGCCCTGTCCCGGAGATCCGACTAGTGGGCTATTATTCTACCTCCAGAAAATTTTACTCTGCGGAACTCGTTCATGTATTCCAGAAAAGAAATGATCGATGAGGCGAGAAAGCTCCGATAGTTGATGATGGTGGACTGCTGCGCTGACATATGCAGCCATCTCAATTGAAGGGTGTGTGAAATTGCGGAGCATCAGAGATGTACAGCAGTTACATCCAAACAATACTGCTATGTAATATTTGCGTACTACTTCAGTGCGTTAAAATTGCCATCAACCCTTAGGTAACCTCCAAAGGTAGCTGAAGTGTGATTTGTACGCGCTGGAGTAGTAAATAAACGGTAAGCATTGTTGGAAAATGCGGCTGTTACTGGCATTCTTGTAATTATTTCTCTGTCAGAAAATTCTTCTCAGCATACACATATGTCCATACATATACTCGAGATTCATGCAATTTAGAAATCAAAATGCGATCGTTATTTTCCGTTTGTATGTTAAACATCCAACTTCAGCCCGATTTTTTTTTTTTTTCTTATAATCAAGCGCTAGATAACTATGTCCCTTAATTTTCATCGATGACGTTCAACTGAGTGGGAAGACATCTGTGAAATTCGTATGTGTAATATTGTCTCTCAAACACTGGCGGCCTGGTTTTCTTTTTTCTGCAAAGAGGAGTAATATACATTGCATTTATATACCTACTTACTTTCTAGTTAGCGTGTGGGTTTTTGTCTTTCGACAAATTGAATTCTAGTTAGTGATTTTTTTATTCCCTTTCGTATACTCTTATATTTTGTTTATATAACTGGTTTAATTACAGTTATTCGTGCATGTATCGTAATAACAGTCGTCCGGCGCATGTAAATTAATATCATTACACGGAAATAGTTAGTAGTTATGAAAATAGCTAGTTTTCCAGTTTTGCGATTTTCGCCGCTAGTAGATTAACAATTACCTGGGCTCGCACCGGTGGGTCAATGGTTAAGGATGGTATACCTTGTTACGAAAATCAGTTGCAGTCGAATCAGTAGTTCGTTTTCTGTACATGGAAGTGGATTTCGCGTTTCATCATGGATGGAAAGTCAAGTTTCAAATACTTCAGTCCAATTTTGGCAATGTTCGATACCCAGATGCAGGGGCAACTGCTTTCTCAAACTTTCTGAGGAAAGGTCCGGTTTGGCTTTGTGTTTGGTTTAGGTTGTTCCCGATCCTTGTAACCGATTTCGGTGAGATAGCGTTAATTTTGAACTTACTCGAATGATGAACCACGGTGCAGTTCTTTGATTTGTGTTGAGATTGAAGCTGGTTTTGGTCCTGTTTGGTCAGATGTTTGTGATAGTTCTTGGATCTGTTTGCGCATGGGCATGTAGCTGTCAAGAATTAAGAACAGCCCTCCCCCCACTAAAGATACGAGGATTTCTTCTTCGGGCGCCGTATTTGGTGCTGGACGTTAAGTTTTGGCAAGTTAATCGGGGTAGCTTGCCATTGCTTTTTCCACGGTTTTGTTGCATTAGAGTTTTGCTTCTCTGTGCCGAAGAATGTCAGTTCGCTTACTAGCCACGTGTTTCACGACGTTGAGTAAGCTGTCCACGACTTGCATACTCACAACACCAATCTTTCTGATCCGGTGGTGACACGGCTTGCGATTCTAATGCCTTGTTCGTCTTAATTAATAGGGATTAGAGAACATGCTGCTTCCACCTTGTTTGATACTGCAATTGCTGTGTTCGCTAGGGTGTTATTTGGGGTATTTTAGCTTTCCTGTGTTGGTGGGACTCGAACCCGAAATGCAAAGATTGCAAAGTGGGCACGTTACCATATGGCAACATCGACAAGAGGATTATCAATGGAAAATATACTAAAAATGCCAACATAAGCTTAAAAGGAGCATTAATTCAATAAATATAAATAATCATGTGGTAGGGAAGAAGACAAATACAAAAATGAAGGAGTAACACAGAAACAAAAGAGACAGAAATGACTTAAACGACAAAAAAATCAGTGAATCCGGACAAGTCAGTAATGAAAAAGGTGGCGATAGAAATAATCAGTAAACGTGGATGGGACTAAAGTTATGAATGGATTTCAAAAAGGGCAAAATTAACGGAACAGTGGAGAAATCATGCGGAGGGCGTCATCGGCAGCGTAATCATCATCATCACAGTGAAAATAGCGATAGTCATAAATTACATTAAAAAAAAGAAACTTAAGCCAGAGAAACTTGCAGGGGTAATGCAATTTTACTAAGGAGTCGGTTCACGAAGGGGCGGAGCCCGTAGTTCACTTGAAAAAGACATTCACTTGAGTTGTAACGTCAGACCAGTATTAGTTCCAAAATTTGTTCCCGGAATCCTGTCCTGTTTCGTCCGTAAGGGGAGTCCAAATTTCGACATTTTTGTCCTTTGAATGATCATCTCCTAGGCGAAAGGCGGATTTAGTCAGACCTTTTGAACGTCAGATTCCAAATTAATGTAAAAATCCAATAACAGACACTGGGTTTCTTTCCTTCTTCGATGTGTAAGGTACTTTTTTTCTCTCTTTGTTTAATCTTATCTTTAGATAAATAAGTACAGTTGTTAGTATCATGAGTGACGATAAAGTAAGACTGTTGCCTTTTCCTCCATGAAATAGTTACATTTGATTATCGTATTTGTATCATTTAAGTTTACTTGGACCTATTGTGACCAGGCTGGTAGGTTTTATATGCTTCCCAGTCTCAGACCAACGCAACATACAATATGGAATATGCGATATGTAACGCGCACACGTGATTTAAATGAGGTGTGATGTGAGTGAAGATCAGGAATTATTGGCTATCAAGTAAGTAAACCAAACGAGAACAGTGAGAAGAATAGGAACATCGCATGCAACCTAGCACCTGCAATATGAAAATTTATGTTGCTCGCAATACATATTGTAGCGATTTGATTTTGCGCAATTTGATGTTGCATTGGTGTGCGCATTTCATTGGTCTCAGACCAACGCAACAGATGATATGGAATATGCGATATGCAACATGCGATATGCCAAGCGCACACTGAAGTGATTTAACAAGGTGCAATTTGAAGGAAGATCAGGAATTATTAGCTTTCAAGTACATAAATGAACCAAACGAGAACAATGATAAGAATAGGAACATCGCATGCAACTTAGCCCCCGGCAATATGGAGATTCATATTGCTCACAACACATATTGCAGTGATTTGATGTTGCACTGGTGTGCGCGTTTCACTGGTCTCAGACCAACGCAACAGATAATATGGAATATTTGGTATGCTACATGCGATATACAGCGCGCACACTGAAGTAATTTAACGAGGTGCGATTTGAAGGAAGACCTGCAATTATTGGCTATCAAGTGAAGAAACCAAACAAGAACAATGATAAGAATAGGAACATCGCGTGCAACTTAGCACCCAGCAATATGGTGATTCATATTGCTCGGAACACATATTGCAGTGATTTGATATTGTGCAATGATGTTACGTTGGTGTGTGCGTTTCTATTTGAAAACAAGGGTGCAACACAAATCGCATGTTGCATATCGCATCATGTATATTGTATGTTGCGTTATTCAGAAACCGGGTTTAAGCCTACGAGTTTCTTCAGAATTATCAAGCTGTTGGATGGCGTCAACGTTGAGATGTTCCAGTTGTCTCTTCTCATGTCGGGCCGCTTGGATTTGAGTAACTTCGCTGATGATCTGGCTTCATTTGTTGTATCCCTATAGGCATTTACAATTTGCCGGAGACATTTGTTCTGAGCTCACTGTATTATGAGTTGATGGTCTGCTGCAGCTCCATGCTGCATCCCAAAGTCCATATTGGTCTTATGATGGATAGGTAGACCAGCCTCTTGTTGGCTTGACTGAGTTTTGAGTGTGTGCCTAGGATGCAGTGTATTTCCTTTTGCACTTGTTCGATTTGTTTAGCTTTCTGCTGGAGGTGGGTTTGCCAAGTCAGATGAGTATCCAAGATGTAGTCCCAAATACTTGGCCGACGTCTTCTGTGGTATCTGACTCCAATTTATGTAAACACGTCTGAGGGCGTAGGTTACATGCACTGACTTCGCTCATTTACTTTTATTTTCTAGACAGTGGACCATTTATGTATGTGGTCAAGCGCACGTTAGCCTTTGTTGACTGCTTCAGCCTGCATGTCGGCTACTGATATGACTGCAGTGTCGTCTACAAATATCGCTGCTTTTGTTTCTGGTAAGATTGGTATATCAGCTGTGTAGACTAGATGAAGCAGTGGGCCGATAACGCTAGCTTACCGGTACTCCAGCTCTAATGGGATAGTACTGAGAGCGTGCTTCATTGAACAGTGTCCGGAGCTTTCTTTCAGTCAGGTAGGAATCGGGCAACTGATAGTAATATTTTGGAAGTTGCTGGTTCAGTTAGCCAGGCCCTAGATGTGTAAGATATGCATTTTGGCCTTGAAGATATTTCAAGGATGGAAATGGTTTCTATCAAAATTTTGAGATCAGATTCGAAATTAAAGGGAAAATCTAATATTAAAGCACTTTCGGTTTCAGTATGTATGGTCTGCATACTGACTCCTTTGGCCTTTAGAAGGTCACTTTTTTTGAGTGAAACAACATAACTATGGGATGAGATTTCATGATTTCAGCTATACTTTCAATTCTGAATACAATGGCATTAACCAGTTTTCTTGAGAACCTCTCGTGTTCCATATTCGAATTGTAAATTCTATCAAATTTCTCGCTTTTTATTCCTTTTAGTTGTCCAGGAATAGCTACACTGATACTGATAACAATATTGAACCGGCGCATACAGTTGTTTGATCAGTGGTATCATCTTAATAATACTAAAATTCGGTTTTAAGGTAGGAGATAAGAAGTAAAATGGACTATAATAAAAAAATAACCATCGGCATTAAATTCCTTGTTGAAAATACATATAAAATCATATATTCTCAGGTCATTATTTGAGAGAAAAATCTCAAATTGTTGTGTAGTGTCATTAATTATTGTGTAGAACATTGGTCGATACTACAGAATCTCGACTCGTTAGGACCGAAAGTCAGTCGAAATCAGCCATCGCAGCATTTTCAATCTTTATTCAATGTAAATTTGGGCTCGAAGAAAAGCCTTGGCTTCTGTGGCTTTCTTCAGGTCCGCCATTGTCGTAATTGATATATGTATTATGCAGACCTGCGGTAGAAACTATGTTTTCCGTAATTTCATAAAATGTACGTTACGATTGGAGAATGAACAAATTAAACTCAGCCGAAGCTTAATATGAATGATGGTATCCGCTCCTTTCGCTGCCTGTAGGTACTGTATGTGTACGTAATAAAAATTGAAGGAGAAAAAAGCGTTTTCCTGAACGCGATGTCGTGCTTTTCTTTATTGTTTGTTTTCAATATTTTCTCGCCCGCGTGTTCGCCGTCGATGAACATGAAACAAATTATGACCGTGTTTTCGGTTTAAAAAATTGTTTATATTTAACCGCGATACGCGATTACACGGCGCGGCGGTGTTCACGAGGAAAAAAATTGGATAGACCTGCATAACCGGGTCGAGAAATTTAATACACGTTGGTCTTCCTTTTCACGTTGTCGGCGACCCGGCGCGGCGCTCGGCATGCCGAGCTTCCTACGGTGGAGTGTAAATGTTGTTCGACTTGGCAACATTGTACGGATTGTTGTGTTTTGTTTGCTCTCTTTCTTTTGCTCGCGTTATCCCCGCTTTGAACGTGTCTACCTTTTTATCAGCGGCGATAATTTCCTGATTTTACTCCGATTTTCTTCTCTCCCGTTATCGCTCCGCGTATCTTCCGGTTTTTCTATTTTTCCTGAATATTTAATGGAATGTTTTTTTGTTCGGCACGCTGAGAAATTTCTCTGTAAAAATAATTAGAATTCTGGTAAGTCTCACGTTTAGCGATTTCACGTACTCTTCAACTGAAAATTCTAAGTTTTACTAGATTCTGGTTAACAGTCGGTGCAGTTTTACGAACTATATTAAATTTTGACAGTTACAGTACAGTACAGCCTCGATTATCCGGCCTAAACGGAGATTTTTGAAACCAACACAAATTCCAGATAACCGTGAGATATTTCTATAAACTTCATATTTTCCGGTTGAAATGATTATTTAGACGAAATATAATTTGATTTTTTTATGTAAGTTCAATACGGTATGTGCGTTTTGATCAGTTCTAATGACAAAACTAAAAAAAAAAGCAAAAGAAAGAACAAAACAAAACACTGAAAAATTAGAAGATGATTATTTTTTTCAAGAATCGAAACAATTGAAGTTTTTTTTTCTTTTGGCCTCGGTGATTCTTTTTGTGGCAGCGAAGTCTCTCCACCTCCTGAATAGAGTTGCATCTGTTGCCGTGACTTCTTTCTGACTCATAAGTTATGACACACCCGCCTGGAAATCGTTGGGCCAGGTTGGCCCTAGCGCCGTCATTGGAATTTAGGGTCATTCGGGGCCTGCGCAAATTTGGCCCGATTGTGGCGCCCGGTGCAAATCGAGCGCCAGTTTTCAATAATTGGTACTCGATTTGCGTTAGAATCGGGAACAAATCTTGCGTATATCTGGCACTGATGCTGGAATTTGGGCTGGTACCACGATTTCCAGGCGGATATTCAAGGGCAGTCTCGAGAACAGCGTACCCTTCTGCATGAGTTACTCGTGCATTTTCTGACAATCCCTCCTCTGCAAGTTCATCTTCCGCTGACTTTGTTGCCAGGTTAACAGTGTCACCTGTTAACTCTTATGTCGTCATCCTCAGCCTTCCAGTCTGCGATGTCAATTTTACAGGCAGACTCGGACCCCGGTACTTTTACTAACAACGCCGCGAGTTTTGCATATTCCTATTCAATCTCCAGCTCACAGTCTTTTTCGTCAACCTTTTTGGCCTCCCCACTTATCAGAAGCTTTATGATTTAACAGTTTCGGCCAAGATTTAATAAGCTCGTCCTATGCTGCAAATATCCAATTTACAACATCTTAGATGTCTATAATTCCTAACTTTTGAATCAATTCCGAATCGTCTTCTGATAGAACTCTTGTAGTTTTGTGCGGTACTTTTTCGGGGTGCATTCTATGACTTCCTGATCCATTGGCTGGCCAATTGAAGTAGCATTTGGAGGCATGTACATTGGTTTTATATCGCCATCATTTACATCTTTGGGAATGGGATAAGAGGGAGCATTATCCATAATCAGAAGAGCTTCTCTCGGCAAACCTTCAGATCGTGAAAGATTTTTCACGAAAGGTATGAACTGTGTCTTAAACCACAAAACGAAAATTTCCCTGCTCATTTGTGCATTTGTTTAATGTGTAGTGTATACCAAATGTCGATAATCACTGATATACAATATATACAGTACATACCTAAATAACGTTACTGCGTGTTAGTTGACTAAAATCACATGAGCCGGATAGTTGAGGGAAAATTTTTGAGGTCGGTTGATTGAGAGTTCCGCGGATAATCGAGGGTCGGATATTCAGTTGTACTGTAACTGTACTCAGAGACTTGTAAAATTGCAGGAATTTTCAATTGAAGAGTGAAATTGCTGAACTTCTGGAACTGTAATAGTTTTTTACCTCAACAGTTTTTCCCTGTTCATTTATAAATTAGAGAAAAACCTTCAAGGATGCGCAACACTGCATGCCGATGCTGGCAAAATATCAACTTTACGTGAGCATAACGTCCCGATTTCATAACACAGGAGTGATAGGCTATTGAAAACTTCTTTTCCCTCTTTTGTCAATTTCAGTAAAATGTAGATAGCACTATTTTCCTCTAAGGTGTCGAAGTATAAAACAGGATTGCAAATACGCTATTCTGAGGAGGAACGTCTGAAGTCTCCTCTCATGCAGACGTTGTAATTGTTATGTAGTTGAGAATAATGGTTTGTTATAATACTCATTCGAGCAGTTCTTAAATTTGTAACATTTTTGATGAGGAAACCACTTTTTTTTGCTTGTCAAATCTTCTGTATCCCTCCCCCATCAATTTCAGACAACCATCTGATATACTATTGCTTCTTGTGTGCTAAACCACAATGACGGAAGACGAAATTATCTGGTTGCTGAGGGCTGATACCGGCAGTGGCATAGGAAGTTTTTTTTCAGGTGTGTGTGTGTAGGGGAGATTGAACATTCGAGTCAACAAGCTAAGAAAAAAAATTGCCAAGTATCTCATTGATTTTGTCCCTGAAATCTCTCAAAGTGCCTTTTTATCACCTTACTGAATAGTTTTCAATTTTGTACAAATGGTACTCTGTCCACCCCCCTCCACAGTCTTCTTGGGAGGGTACAGTGTACCCCTGTACCCTTCTCTGTTCCGGTGCTACTGGATATCGGGGCCAAAAAAGATGACACGGAAACGAATTTGCTGAAATGAACCCGTAATATTCAGTAACCCATCACTATGGAATAGTTTTACTAGTTCAATCTAGTAAAAATAAGGTAGATGAGGTAAAATTGCACACACGAGAGCAGTAGAGAGACAAGAAGAAACCTGGAGTACTTAGCTTTAGACAAATAATGAATTAGTGATCGTCGGCGTCGCAGTCAGATATTTTCCGGGTACCTAATTTCTTCATTTTCTCACCTGGTGCAAGTACAAAACTTCTAAATAAGAAACCCTTCCCCCCCCCCGGACAAAAAAATTGAAACAGAAACATTCAGTCAGTGATAATAAGTTTTAAAAAATTGAATTTTTGAAGAAATGTGAGAGTCTTCCACTTGGTGCACGTGCTCTAGTGCAACTGGACTTTCGCTAGCCCTGCCTAATTTACCATTATTACTTTCCCCGTGAAATAATGGTAGTGTTCATTGGAATGAGGTGGTTAATGTGGCCATTACACAACAGAACTGTTCCAATAATATCGAGGGGTGGTCCGAATGAGAAATGTTATAGACGAAACATAATAGCTCTAGGTCACTATAGACAGATTTAGATATTGGGGGTGGGGGTGGTGGTCCGGACCACCAAAAATACCCCTTGTATCCGCAACCGCATCCCTTCGTAGTCGTATTACACAGACGTCTCATTTAACGTTTTGCATTGAGCTAATACTGAAGTGTATCTTGCTGTGTTTTTTTTTTATTGAGACCTATTATGTACTCTGAGAGAAATGTTCGTTCAAAATGCAAGACTTCTGGTAATGTTTACTAGATTCCATAGACGCAACCAGGAAGGGGCTATGGAGGTTGTAGCCCCCGCTCCCACGAAAGCCCTAACTATAAACTGTTGTAGAATTTCAGGCTCAAAATTACAAGTCAAGTATTTCACTTCTTTGTATAAAATTCACTCTCGCCTCACTTTTTTTCGGCTCTGCCCTTCCCAGACGCAGGGCCGTATTTACTTATAGGCAACATAGGCACCTGGGGGCGCTAGATTTTGGGGATAACTCTTATACAATGTGAACAAAAATTTATGAGGGGTGAACAAAAATTTAAGGAGGCGCTAATTTTTATTCTGTCTAGAGGCGCGATTATGTTCAATCCGGCCCTGCCCAAAGGTAATTTTCTGGTTGCGCCTATGCTAGATTCTGGAGATAGTTAGTATAATTCTGTCAAAATTTAGTAATTTTCAGTTAGTGAATGCGTGAAATTGCTGAATATCAGAAACTTAGATCTGAGTTCTAGAAAGTTTTACTGTAAAATTCCCCTCACAGTGTACATGGGCTGACTAAATAATATTTGAAATGAGTGATCGAAATTGGTTTTGGGTACTCTATTCCGCTCGCTCGTGTGTGTGTGTGTGTGTGTGTGAAAATATGTACGTAAAACATCGAAACCGGGTGTGGTGTAGGCAGTAGATCTTGGTGAAATATTGAAATGCGTGGGGAAGTTTGAAACGGTTATAACTCTTTTAGAGTGAGTTAAACGGAAGAGTGATTTCGATGGAAGACTGAATTTGATCGTCGGCGAATGTGAATTCGATGTGGCACGGAGTCGATCAGACGGATAATTGGGGGTAGTGTATATGAATTAAAACGGAATCCAGTATTGGAAGCTGTATCATTTATGGAAACCTTGTAGACCACTTCTCTAACGACATGGTTACTGAAGGAGCCTTCCCGCCGGATTAGCCAGTTGGGAGAAATTGGAAAAATGTCGTTCGAGTTGAAAAAATCCAATCCTAAAAGCGCTGACCTATTTTTGTCTGTTTATCCGAGTTAGTCATCGAAAAACCTTAACCTGTGAAACTGAGTGGGTGAATTCGTCTGCCCTCTGCCTTCTCTGTCCAGTCTGATACGCTTCGCCACGTCACTGCTCTTCTTGCCAGCACCGGCGAAAGTTCAATAAATTGCAGTCTGGAGCACGTGCACCAAGCTAGATTTTCTCCCTGATGGATTGCACGAGTTGGGAAAAAACCACGTTTTTTTGTTGAAAATTCAGTTTTTTAAGACTTGAGCGGTACTTATTGGATGTTTTTTATGTTTCAATCTTCTTGAGGGAAAGGGGGTCCAGGGTTCCTTATTTAGAAGTTTTGTATTTGCACCAGGTGAAAAAAATGAAAGATCGTCAGTGTAGAGCTTTCTGAAGAGGAGGAGTATTTAATGGAACATAATATGGGAAATTAATAAACCACTTCCAAAGTGACCTAACTGCAAAATTTCAGTCTTGAAAAAAACAAGCAAAACACTTAATCAGCAAAACAGTAAAAAAGGTAACGGATGTTTTAAATGTAGGTATTAATAAGTTCAATCTTCAAGAAAAATTTATCGTTTTTGTTTTTGTAAAGTATGCCCCGAGCGCGGCAAGACAGCGTGTTGAAAACAAAAACTTATGAAATAATAATTTTGCAGTTAGGTCACTTTGGAAGTGCGTTCTTGAACTATCCATCGCCAAAGCAAACGAATATTCGTTGAAATTCGAAGCAACTTACGAGGCTTATCCTTCTTCATGTTACAACACTGTTCGAACTGGGTATAACTTGAGGGTTCTTTTTATTTTCATTTTTTCTCATCAGTGGTGACCGGGGGGGGGGGGTGGCAAGTGGTTTACTACAGCTCCCGCCCTTGGAAAATGGCACCTAAATACCATTTCGTGCATATTAAGTGTGTAAAATGAGAATTACAATGCCTTTTGAGAGACGAGAACATTTTTTTTTCTTGCAGCCTTGAAGTGCAAAATGTGTTTTCCGCCTAGGGTAAAATAAAATCGCTGCTGTGATGCCCCTTAATACTTTGCATGGATTCCGTTTCTGCTTATCGAGACTAAAGATTAGGACTTCCGAATTACACCTTACGTACTTGGATCATTCATCGCGGAACTAAATTGCAGATACCACTCATGAATGCCCAGTACAGCCAATACATACTTCTCTTCATGGAACCGATGTATACGTGGGTGAAGTACTGGGAGAAAGGTCTCTCTGGACGATGAGAAAGTTGGCGCCATCTCTTATTATTCTCGGTACTGGTGTTCCTCGGCTTATAGTTTCGCTCAAATTCTACGTGACAAATTTTGTGTGGATAAAAAAATGAAGCTAAAGCTCGGCGTCGCATTTTTCGTAACCCTGACGGGCTTCTTGCTTTTCTTATTATTTTTTCTGCTGTCTTCTAAACGGATGTTACGGTCTCTTTCACTCCCTTAGCCAAGTTTATCCCTTCCGCGTATAAACACGAAGAAGAAGAATCCTTTGCCGGCGCTTATATTTCGTCGTTAGGAAGCGTGTAAACTCGTTCCTCGGCCGGAGAATTTCTAACCTAACATTCCTTTTGTATCCTGCATTTGGGTTCGGAAATTGGCCATAATAGTGTTGTTGTATTTGAAGTAAATTTGTATTACTTGGTATGTACAAAAAAAAAAGTGAGATAAAAGGCGACCCATTAATGATTGTTACGCTCTGTTGAATTCAATGCCCTAGTATAGTGTCGTGTGGTGCGAAGGATTATAGTATAAGTAAAATGAAGAGAATAAAGACGGGTCTAGTATAACATAATCTTGTTCCTTTCTTTTTCTTTTTTTTTTTTTTCTTAAGTCAAACTGACTGAGGAATTTTTTGGGATTGCTGTCGAGCCAATATTGGTCTTCTACGATCAACAAGCATTCAATTTTCACTCAAATATTAAAATTATGTGGGGGCAGCCTTGTCCACTTTTCTTTGATTTCTTCATATTCGTATGTATATGTGTATTTAGTTGAACACATTTTTCTCCTTTATCTATTCTCTCTTCTCCATTCAATGTGTTCGGTTAATGCACGACTCGGTCGAAAAGAGGTTACTATTCCTGTTCGATTTATAATGATGATAATCAAAAATCGAGACGGTTTGTTTACTGGAAGTATGCGGCATTGCTGAATTACGAACTCGTGTTGTCCCGGTTAGATGTACTCGAATAGTTTCAAGAGTGTGGGTTTTTTATTGTGAGCGAGTGAGCTCGCAATATGATTGTGTGTGGATGTGTAGGAAGCAATTTTACGTTTATTGCCCGAAGATATCACAAGTGAGGGCACCCTCTCCGAAGAATATGAGTGTAAATTGAAATTGACGGTACGGTGAAGTCTATCAACTCTACGCTGGACTGGTGCGAAGACTATTTTCATGTTAGAGGGAGAAAGAGATGGAGTTACGAAAAATCTCGACTAAAATCTTGAATTGTAAAGAAGAGCTCCTATCTTCTAATTTTACCGAGTGAGTTTAAGAATTTCCAACTTTCCCTCGGGCATTTTTTTTTTTTTTAAATAGTAAATATCGACCGAAATATTAGTAATTTCCTGTAACAAGCTAAAAATCAACATTTACTAAATTTTCTGACGTTTTGTTATAATTTCACGAATAGTTCGCCCCCGCCCAATTATGCCGGTCTTTATTCGATGCAATGTTTTGATTTTCTCATGGTTGTTTTCATTGTTCTTGTTGGTTTCAAACCCAAAATTTATTGAAAAACAGGGCGACATAATGGTTATATGCGTTTAAAGAATCGGATTTTTGCTCGGCAAACTTAACGTTTTCAGTCAACAAAATTGAGTTCCCAGAAGTCTCTTCTCTACAATATTGAATGCTCCCTGAAACCACAGTCTCTCCCACGTCAAAAGAATTTCCTTCAATTTTGATTTCTGTTGTCTTTCTTCCATCCTTTCCTGCTCTCTGCTATTTTTGTTCTCCACCGTTTTCCTAGTTATCCTTGGCGCTCCTTTCAATTCATAGTATGACCACTACCTCTTCGGTCACTTATACAAATCCGGATCCGAATAGGGCCGACCTTTTAGATAAAAGATACACAGACAGTTGAGGCATCTTATTTCGCACTGAACTAAAGGTAAAACACGTAATTTTACAGGAGACGAAAAAAGAAGTTTGAATGGTGCAGGGTGAGCCCTAGTTCGAATCTAATGGGGGAGGGGGCTTGCGTTAAGGAGTATTTTACTAATCCAGATTTGTCAGCAGTAAACACCAGATGCTAATAGGTTTCCTATAATCAGCTATGTAAGTGACCCATTTCTTACCTTTAGCTCAGTTTGGAGAATAAATTCGCGTACTTTTGCAGTTTTTGTGATACTTCTTGCCGTACAAAGTACAGTGACCGTGCCATTAGTATCACATACGATTGCAGGTGAGTTGGCAATCTGAAACTGAATCTGAATCTCGAAGTTTAAGAAATTGTGCTGTCTCTGAAGCCGAAACTGAAGTTCATAATACAATTTTACTGAAGCTGAAACGAAGCCGTAATGTATTAGATTTTAATGGCTTCGGTTTCCGCTTAATGTCATACTACTGTGATTCGTGATTTTGACGTATATCCACTTAAAAATGTCCCGGAGAAAGTACCTAAAGCTCGCTAGTACTAGGGTAGTTTCTCAAGACATTTCCGAGTGAATGTATACCTACGTCAAAATCCCGTATCACGAGCCTGATTGTGATTACGTGATGTGATAACTGATAAGTGGTACCACTAGTAGCAGATGACCAGATGGCGAGAAGTCGAAACTCGAAGCTGAATCCAAAACTGAAGCTGAGGTAATCATATCAGTGAAGCTGTATCCGACCAACATAGACATTTCTGAAGCCAGAACCGAATCCGAAACATTCTGTCATCTTGCAATTAAGCTGAATCCGTATCTAAGTTCATAACTTTCGGCTTTCCCAACTCTGGATTGCAGGCGTCTTTTTACTATACAAAAAGATGAGAAGTGGTACACATCATTTTAAATAATACTCTTTTAACATTCGTGCCTAGAATGCAGAAACTATACCATGGATAAAGAATTCCACGTTTAGTACACGCGCTTCTAGTGGCTAGAATTTAGAATCATCTGAATCATAAAATGGTCCCACAGTACCTTTAGCGCTTTAGCTCAGTTTGGAAAAAGTTCCCTCAGCTGTATGCAGAGAAAATTTGAAAAAACACTTTTTTCTATTACGTGACGGCTATAAAATGTTCCTGCCCCCATGTCAAACTGGTAAGTTGAAACCGATGCCATTCATAAAATAATGTCAATCTCACGGTTATATTAGAGTCAATTTGAAGAAGTGATGATAGGACCTATAAGTCTTTCTTAATGAATCTGTTACCTAAGAAAGTTGAGAAACTGTGAGAATTAGTACGAATCTTCGTCCAAATCTCAGTTGAAGAAATAAATGTGTATGATGAGGAGAATGCCACGGTAAAAAAATGATTAGAAAGTTTTTTCAGGGGGATGGGAGGGGGGAGGGTAAAAATTGTGAAAGTCCCAACTGACTCAACTCAGAATTCCCAAGTATCAAAGCAAAAAAAAAAAAAGCCTTTTACCTTGTTAGATTTTTTTAACTGACTCAACTCCAAATTCCCAAGTATCAAAGCAAAAACCAAAAACAAAACCTTTTGACCTGTTGGGTTTTTCCAACTGACTCAAACTCAAAATTCTCAAGTATCAATGCAAAACCAAAACCAAAAAAAAACATTTAACTTGTTGGATTTTCCCAACTCGCCTGACTGATATGGTAAATTTTCCCAACTGCTAAGTGAAAAATGCCTACGGGGGAGGGGGTAACTTTGCCCCCCCCCCATCAGTATGTCCCTGGCTCTCTCTGAAAACTCTGGTAATTTTTGCTACATTTTGGTAACAGTTCCTGTAATTTTACTGACTTTTGATAGAATTAAGTACAGTAATTTTAAGCAGGATCTAGTGTTACAAAAATTTACGAAAAGAAAGTGTGATTTCGAATGTTATTTCTTGCGGGTTTGTTAATAATTTAAATAAAGTTAACTTGTCCTTATCTTTTAAGTCTCCTCTGTGACATTATTGTAGAATATAGCACACGACTAATGCATCTGATGGCTGTTGTTGTGACAGATACTGTTTCTGAAGCCATTCCAATCGAAAACCCAATGTAAGTTGCGTCGTTCCTGAGGCGAACATTGTTATTGATATTGGGAACTCCATCATTTAGTCAAAGTAGCTGACATCTGGTGATGGTTTTGGGAGCTTCAATAAGAACCACAAAAATAAAACCGATACCTTAAAGCAGAATAGTGCTGTATCCATTTTTGAGGAAAATGCGTTATTGCTTATTGGTATCATTGGAAAGGAATTTCATGCTCTACCCGATGCGTAAGATCTCGCCAGTTATTCGGGTAATTAAAGGGGAACCAAGGGTAACTGATGGGTCTTTGGGTAATTTGAGGGTAACTGAGGGTCGCAAATGGCTAACTTTTCCGCGAGTAGCTAGAGGGTAACTGATTGCGCATCGGATATTATATGCAACGCTGCATTTTAATGCAGGCAAAATAAATATTTACTGAACGCATACTCCGAAAACGCGTCATGTATCGCAATTTTAGAGTTTGGAAAATTAGTCTTTTGGCATGCAACTATGCAGAGCAGCGGAAAACGTTGGAAAAAAGATCTAGTGCGGAAAACGAAACACTGCTACAGATGGCGCTACTGTAATCTGGCGTTTTCTTTCGAAGTATTTGTTCAAAAAAGTAACTTACGCGATTAGTGCGTTCAGAGGGCGCTTCTGCTCGTGCCAGTTGCCGCCCTCTCCTGTCGCCTCTCGCTTGTGTCACAAATCTTGCACTCGCAAATCGCTCGCTTTCCGCACTAACCGTGTAATGTACTATAATTTTATATAAATATGACGTCATGATGTTGTAACAGAGAAGTAATACGCTATTGAAAACGTCTTTCCCTCTCCTGCGGATTTCAGTATAATGGATATAACACTGTTGTTTTGCTCTAAGGTATCGACAGTGATTTTAATTAGGTATTTTGCTTTGCAAAACCTCCAAAAACTCTTGTTGTCCTAAACTGAATGAGCTAAGATGTGAGATTTTCCGGATGTAAATAAACATTGCGGTGTTGTCACATAGCTCGCCCAACCCTTTGGAGTTGGCTACTGTAATTTTCCAGTGCCCAAAACGTGTGTGGGAAATTTTCTTTATTTAGCCCAAAGCGGACAACCACTGGGCGGACAGACTGATCAAGGTGCCGCAAATGCAATGACGTCGTTATGATAATTAAGTAGAAAGGAATGAATTTGATGCAGTAACTCGTGACAACGGTTTGTTAATGAGGCACTTGATAAAAGCTCAATTGGCGTTACTTTTGCTTAATTAGTTGAATTCGCCGCGCTGATTCGACGGCTTTGGTGTACAGTGTACACCCAGTAGCCGTTACCTATACAAATACTTTATTTCTTCTATTTTTCTCTTCAATTTTATCGTGCGGATCTATGCGCTACACGCCGAATGCGTGCTCTATATACATATTATTATGAACGCGCACTTACGTGAAAGGCAACACTAAATAGTACATAAGTTCGAACGAAAAAGGTAATTAAAATGTGCAACAAATTTATTTTACGACCGAGATCGGTAATAAATCGGCGATGAAATTCGTTTCACACCCGGGAAAACCGGTTTGTATGTCGTTCAACACGACTCGAAAAATTTTTACGACCTCGTTAACAAAATCGGAGTTACGTTCGAAACTCATAGTAGTAAATATTTGGAATGAACGCCGTTCATCGTGGGCATGTTCTTTAGTTTTATTTCAAAAAGACAAGTTGGTAGGTAGGATTCACATTTTTTGCACTTGAAGTGCGGAAGGCGGAGTCTTCGGTATTCGACTACCAGTAAGTTCACCAGATACCAGATCACTGTTGTTGTAGACACTTTCTGCGACTGGTCAACATCTATCACTTGTGGAAGGATATGCTTGTGTGAGCTGTATTGCAGATAGGGTGTAAACCAAAAGACTCGTAACATAGCGTTAGAACAGCTGGAGGGAACAGTGAAGAGATAATGTACATTCCAAGATGTAATGCACGTGAAAAGTGATGGTAGATCATCTGAGCTGGTGACAATTGCCGAATCAGTTGAACATTAGTGGCTGGATATTCGTCTTCAGGGGTTAGGTGAGAAAAACTTTAGTATTTTTGACCGGAGGATTTTTTTAAATAAAAATGAAGAGTAGGAACGGTGGGACTTGTCTGTGAGGAGCTGAGGAGCTCTAATATTTAGTAAAATGGAATATTTAAAAATAAATGTTGGAAATGTGTTATACTTCTTGGTTTCTGAGCATTCCCTCAAATATTCTGATTAGACTAGTTGCTCTCCTGTTCCGCCGCCTGGGCATTTAAGAGCTCCACTTACAGCTTCTTGGATCGCATCATTATTGTGGATGACAAAACAAAATACGTACTTATAAATTTTAGTCGTGAATACCGATCTTCTGCGTATTGTCAATGCCATAATCACTCTCGTTACATCCATGGAATATTCTTATCAGTTAAAGCATGCGGGTACATTGCAGTGTATATTAGTGCAACTTTGAACAGGCACAATCAATGCCTGGAGAAAATATTACCTCAAAATAAGAACTTCACTATGAGGTATTCAAGGCCGCATGGGAAGCTATTTCCAAATGTGCAGCGAAGAAAAATAAGTATATTACAGCTGTAAAATATAATTTATACTACTCGATATCATTGTTTTTGGGTTATTAACCCTCATGATATTGCATGGTAGGTCTTACAGAAGCACCCGACCTAACCTGGCTGGCATCACACAATCAAAAGGACTGCCCCTGACAACTAAAACCGTAAATACCGAACACATCAACACTATTAGAATAAGGGATACATTTGAAAAGAAAGATACCCATTTCATTTCTTTCTTTTCATCGCGGAGGCAGACATGGTTTTCTTTTTCGAAAAAGAAGGTAATATTGATTACTTTTTCAAAGAAACACACAGAAAATGAAGAGGGTGAAATCGGAGACCGATGAAAAATCTGACGCGATTTCCAAAATCAGCGACCCAAAGAACCGGGAAGCAAAAAAGAGGGTTAATTTTGATGGCAGATTCTGTGTGGTCAATGTTAAGTTTACGGTAACTGGTGTTTCTCAACACTCCCACCCCTGTAGCGCGAAAATAAAAGATATGAAATGCGCGTGACCTCAGATTAGAGGTGAACACGAACGTACCCGGTTGTAAAAATGTCAGGTAGTACGTATGTCAAATGCTGGGGATGGACTTGACAAATCGCATATCTTCCGAATGGAACTGAAAACTATATGTGCGAATGTCACTGATTTTAGATGAAGATAGAGCTAAAGATTAACTCTATATTCTTCGAAAATTTCAAATTTTTTCATTCCATGTTGCAGTTGAGCATTTTTTCTGGTCGCGTGCGTTTCAACTATTAAATTTCTTACTGGTCAATGTAGATTCTAGCTAAAATTACTCCAATTTTATTGAAATTCAATAGAATCGTAGTAATTTTTATTTGCATTATAGTAATTTTTGTATAGAGTCATAGTATAATAGATGTACAGTAACTTTTAACAGAATGAGAGTAATTTTTAACAGAAATACAGTATTTTTTGACCGAATTTACGTCATTTTTACGATAACGTAGAGAAAATTACTGTTATTTGTCATTACCTAATAGTGTATGAATAAATGAACATCAGATACGTATTATAGGTACCTAGTAATTCTTCTCACAGTGTCTTCTCAGTCCCTCGTAACTTCCTCGTTGAGTTGGTCAATTCAGAACAGAAAACCGCTTTGTGTGAGGTTTTCTTCTGTTTTCTCATGTATCTTCCTTACATCAGTCACATTGAAACCAACCTTACACCATAAAGCTGTAACGCAATTGCGGGGGTTTGATGTAGTCAGCATCAGATAACAGCCTAACCACAGACCTTGTAGATAATGAAAATTATATAGTTTTCATCGTTATTAGTCTATGCCAACATAAAAAGAATAACTGGACTGGCAACTGGGCTAGGTTGTTTAAGTTGGCAAATTAAATAAAATTAAAGCAGGCAAAAGTACTAATTTTAATTTCTGAACTGCACATTACATCGTTGTTGTCTCCAATCTCCGAACCTTATCAACTCTAAAACTAAGTATGTACAATACAGTGTTGCCACTATTCACAACAAGGTAGTGACAAAAAAAGGAAATAATACCACGTTTTTGGCCTGTAAAAAATAATAGATTGGTGAATGAATTGAAAATATCATTGTCGAAACGTACGTTGAGGGAAAAATAATGAGAATAATCGTTCCCCCACTTATTCTGCGTATGTGTGCCAAGTACTGTTTATCACTAAGCGCAGTCTATAAGTATTATCTATAAGGTCATAGGTAATAGCGACATATGTGCCGGTTGAAAGCTAACAGCTTGAAATCAACGCGCGGGAAGCCTCAACAAAGTGGAGATATTGATGCCAATACATACTTATCCGTTACCCGTTACTGGTAAACACAATGTAGAGTGGAGTGGGTAAAAATGTATTTTGTTGTTTCTAGGCTCCTGGAAACACAGGATGCTAAGAAATGAAAACAGGCCTCCGAAATGAAATAGAAACAAAGTTACTGGAGAAAGCTTAGACAGGAAGAAATCATACTAAAGGGCAGAAACAAAGTTACTGGAGAAAGCTTAGACAGGAAGAAATCATACTAAAGGGTATAAGAGATGCTTTATAGTAAGACCGAGAGATCTTTTGATAATACTGCGACAAACAGACAGAGATGACTATACGTGACGTCTCAAATCTTGCACAGGTAAGGCTGACTTGCTGGTTAACTATTTTGCTTCTGGTTTCGTCTTCTGTTCTATGGCAATACCAACCCAGGATAACCTACAGATCATGGATCCAAAAATCAGCAAACAATAATAACGCTTCAATGAAAAATGAAAAGTGCAACGTTTTGGTGTCATATAAATTTGAGAAAATAATAAGCCTGTATAATTCACTAGTATTAGCATGGTACTTCATTTCTCAACACTGCTAAGCCACTGAAACCAGAAGCGGATGTTTGAATTTAGACCTGGGTTGAAAATATTATCAGCTGGCCGTCTCTTTTTTTGAGTGGCTCGAATGACAAATACTGGAACTGTGAAGTAGCGAGCACATTTTTTGTTATGGGCCCATTCATGCTGATCCGTGCTGGCTAGTTGGAGTTTTCAATCCTTCCACTCGAGCCAATCCACCCAGGAAAGATGCTGTGTTTACTCTGGCCTCTTAGTCGCTGTATCTTTCCTGAATTTATCTTATGTCCGTCCCTTCTTTAAATCCAGATCAGGTACCTTCTTTAGCTTCAAGTCAGATTGTTTCCTCTTTTGCTCCAGGTAATGATAGGGATTGGGAAGATATAGGCGGATCTAAATCTAAGGGAAGAATACTAATAGAGGAAGAAAGAAATGAACGAAGCAAATTGCACTGAACAAACTAGCAAGTATGCGTGCTAATATGCACACTTGGATCAACTCACGTACTCATTTTCTTGGAACTGCCATCTCCTGTACTGTTGGACTATGAACAAAAACGTATATATTTCCATGTTTTATGAATCTTGTAACGTCTACCTTCTGTGTTTGTTGATAGGAGGAGAGGCTTGGCAGATGAAAACTTCCGTTTGGGCTCCCTATCTAAGTAAAGCCTGGTCACGGTTGTGGTGGCATGGCGACAGACAAGGCCACGTGATTCTAGTAGCGTATAGTGATAGCTCCCATTGGGAATCCATATCTGACCCACAATTGTGGTGGCTTTCGGTTCTGATGCAAGCCCAGCTTCAGCTTTTTAGCTACAGTTGCTCTATAGGCCTAACTCCAACCTTTGGTTTTCACTTACGTGGGTGCAGGTCTCCCGGTATACCTCCGAGTTTACAGCTCCTGCAGACCAACTATCTTGATAGGGAATTGATGCATTATAAGGTTACAAATTTAATCAGTTTTGTTTTGCATGCGCCCCAGGAGCCCAAAAACGATGAAAACATTTTTAACCCTCTATGGGCTGCGTGTAACTTTTATAATATTGTGTTTACGGGTATGTTATTAGTATATTCGCATTTTGTTAACGCTTCTCGCGTGTATGTGTCTTTCCTCTTCGTTTTGTTCTATTGCGAGAGTTGAGAGAGAGTGAGACGTAAATATGAAGGGAGAAATTCGGCGTATGAATTACAACCCCTGTAGATGTAGCAGCGTGCTTCTCGAAAGGCCGTGTCGCCTCGTTGAAAAGCGAAAGAAAAAGAAAGAGGATTGCGTCAATATTCCGAGTACTTCGAAATGAGATTATTTCGGAGAAAAATGAACTGGGAGAGGATGACGACGACGGCGACGACAAAAAAAAAGTATTAGCTTTATTATTATTTGTATTCAGTTTCTAACGTTTTAAAATTATTGCGCCCTCCCTATTTGGTGTAGTGGGTTCGGAATGCGAATTTGGGGCGAATTTAATTATCGGCGAGTGGCGTTTAACTGTTCGTGTGCTCGGGGATTTCCGAAAGTTAGTGTTCGCTGACTTGCGAGGGCCTCAGTTTGAGATTTGCTGCCATTAATGAGAGTTGAAGGATGGTTGGAGTTTTGATCAGATCAGACCCACAACCGCATTAAATTAAGTCTCAAGGTCAGCAAATAGAATAATAAGGCTGGTTGTTCTTGGTAGGCGCAAAGCGTCCAGGGACAGCTCAACAAGGCCTCGCCAGCCGGTGGCTCCGACCCTAAATTTAAATATGTTCAACGAAAACTAGCAGAAAATAATTGTTAGGGTACCAGCGTTTGGTATAAAACTTACTAAAATTTTGAGTTCAAGTGTGCGTGAAATCGTTGAACGACCTAGACCTACCAGAATTCTAGTAATTTTCTGTAGAATTTTTCTCAGTGAGTGATTTCTCGAATTCAGTCTCCAATTCCTGAATGATCTCACCCTCACATTGAAAAAGAATTACGGGTGTGTAAACTGTCCTTGAAGTGAATATTAAACGGGTCGATGGAATTTTATGGCAGTTGTCCGAAAATCTTTCTCGAAATGCAAACAAGTGGTTGGACATTAATGCGAATGATATAACGATTTGGAAATTTCGGGGCCATCAGCGCTGCTGTCTTTGCCCTTTCAATGAATATATTATTCGAGAATTTCTTCATGCAAGCGTTCTCCGAATTCCGAGCCATCAGTTTATGCACAGGTCTTCGAGTACCCGGCTTGGAAAAATTAAACAGCTGATGTTAATTCGGTTTATTATACGTTATCTGTGCTATCGTTTCAAAAGACATTCTGTATTTACATAATGTGTATACGTATACTGGGTAGAAGAAAAAACATATTTTTTCTCTCGAAAAGTTACACCGGGGAGGGAATGCTGTCTGTTAGGTGTGTGAAATTTGTTCGAATTAATCAGTACTTAGAGCGTGCATGATGAGCTGAAAGTTCGAGCGAAGAAAAAGCACAGAATGTGAACGTTAAAGTACAAATATGCTAAACTATCCTCAAATGTTGACTATTCGTTTTAACTTCCTAATTATGAATGTACTTGGGTTCGGTACGTGGGACCCACATGAAAAATTTGCTGGTAACTGCAAATGATTTAAGCTGGACTTGTTCTTTGAATTGATGTGAAAAAGTAGCAGGTACATAACTAGGACCGACTCCGTGATTTCAAAATAAATCGATTGATATACTTGTAACAAATCTACATTAGGTGATGATGAATTTTCAGATTTCGTGCCCTTTTTCTGAACTTTGAACTCTTTATGCACCCTGTCTAAATATTAAGAAATTAAAAGAAAACAACAGAAAAAAGTAAAAGCAAAGAAAAGAAAATTCCACGCCTTATAATTCTCGGGTCACGGCCAAGTTGCTGGTAAAAATTGGTAGAATTCTGGTAAGTTTCTGACTTCCAACAATTTTACGCACTCCTTAAATGAAAATTCAGGTGATTTGTGCTAATTTTCAGGGACGTACCGATAGGGAGCAGCGGGCAACTTTACCCCCACCCCCCCCCGGACCCTGTAGGAATTTTTCACTCAGCAGTTGGGAAAATTTACTATTTCAGTTAGGCGAGTTGAGAAAATCCCACAAGTCGAAAGAGGTTTCTTGTTTTTGCTTTGATACTTGGAATTGAGTTGATAGTTGGGAAAACCCAGGTTTCTTTTTTTGCACTGATACTTCTTGGGAATTTTGAGTTAATTCAGTTGGGAAAATCCAACAGGTCAAAAGTTTTTTTTTTTTTAATTTGCTTTGATACTTGGAAATTCTGAGTTGAGTCAGTTGGGACTTCCACAATTTTTATCCCCCCCTGGATAAACTCTTCGGTACATCTCTGCTAATTTATGATCACCAGTACTGTAATTAATTTTTGCAGAATTACACTAAATGTCATTAAAATTACTAGAATTTTTATTTGAAGAGTATGTGAAGTCACTGAATGTCAGAAACTTATCATCATTTGGGTCATTTTTACCTGAAAATATCTCTGTGAAGTTGGCGAGTATGTGCTTTAGTTTCAGATTGGAAACCCATCATACTTTTGTGCTATAAAGCCATGGCCCATAGAGTTAACACTGTTTGTTTGATTTTGATTACAGTTTGTCGGAGTTGCATTATATTATACTTGGCGACGAAGAATTACTGTCCTATCTGCGAGGTGCAAATCAACAGTTCCAAGCCACATTTAAGTCTAAAGTGAGTATCGTCGAATTTGTATAGCTTATAGTACAGCACAATAGCCCTTGTTACTTTACTTTTTGATCACTCCTTGTGAAGATCTAGTGAGATTTTAACTCACAGATCATGCAGTCTAGACTTTTGATACATTTTATCGTGATAGTGGGTCGCTTTTAAAAAGAGCCCGTGTTCTTCTAGTGTAAAAACAGACGAAGAAAGAATTTGAGATAGACAAATGCATGGAGTAATTGAAGGATTGTGGCTTTTAGATTCTTGATCTTCGAATAGGGCGGAGTATCTAGATGCTATCTAGACGCAGTTAGAGGTCCATGACTCAACCAATCTCGAAGATTTCTTCCCCTATCAACCCAGATTTTGGCAGATTCGTCGAAGTAGAGCATCTGCTTTTCAAATTTGATCCAACTGGTCGTATTAATATCCAAGATTTCAGCTCCCCTCCCAATAAGAAAGGCTTCCTCTCTAAAGCTGGTACCAAAACATTGCGATTTCGATCTCTTGAGATCCGAACTTTTGTTCAAATATGTACTGATTATTATTACTAAGCTATGCCTTGAAGATCTAAACAAAAAATCGGCGGAACCTCATATTGATTTCTTTTTTAGAGAATTTTAATTGCATAATATACTATAGAGAATGCGGTGATGTTTGACATAACCATTATACGAACACATTGGATTGTAGAGCAATGAAAATTGTGGAATGATAACATACCTAGTGTAATATAATAATCGTTGAAGTTGCTGTTGGAATAGTACATATATACCGAAGGGGGAAAATGAGAATGAATTCATAAAGAACTTGTTTAATGCATAATTCATGTTTCTCGTACAGATATAAGTATTCCGCGTACTTGTTATGTCTTACTCGAAGCTGTATATTTATGGAAGGTGTATAAGGTAGATATAGTTATTATCCATGAAGGATTTTAGAGGTGTTACGCATAGGACTTGATGGTGTTTTATTTTTTGTGCGCGATAACGAACAATTAACGTCATCGATGACGAGGACGTGCGTTTGGGCTTTTAAGTGCGGCTTGGTGGCTCTCAGGTTTCTAGAAAGGTCGCTGCGTACGGTCAAGAAGTTACAGTCGTTACATGACAACTTACTCCGCATGAAGGGGTGAAGTTGATGCGTTCTGAGACGTTACAGATTGTAACGATAGGGTTTGGAAAAACACATCCTAAATTGGGAAACTGGAATATGGAGAACCCAAAAACGAAAATGGATGTCATTGGCTCTTATAGGTATACTTTTGTTTTTGTCAGTCGTTTCGAGTGTTACGTAGCAGTTGGGGCGTTGGAAAGAAATCATGAGTGGTGGGAGAGGGCAATCATAAATCTGATGATTGCCTTTTTCTTCCTTCTCTTCTGTTAGAAACGTAATCCTAATGGGGGCGCGATGAGAGTTCAAAGCTGAAGGGTACAAGCGAAATTTCATAATAATAGAAGATATCCTTATTCTGCAACAATACATTTTGAATTTCTGAACGTAAGCAACTGAGAAAATTAGGAAGGATTTTGAATGGAGGATTGATAAATTCTTCCTTCTTCGAACATAGGCTGGGTCCATGGACCTTTTAAAACTGTAAAAAGATAACATATCGAACAAATTAGAATCTATTTGCTTTTTACCTCGCCGAATATTGTATGTGGTAGAGATATTGGATCCATTCTTGATTTAGGCCTCAAAATGTAAATTTTATCCTTCTGGAGAGCTTTTACCGTTTGGCGAATAGCATACATTTTGCCTGAAGTTTTATTTCGCTGATGGTGAAAGTACTATCAATGAAAATTTGAAAATGGAATAAATGAGGGTGTTTCAAGCTAGGGATATTTCTCATTCAAATAGATGAATTCTTTCACAAAAACTTAAAAATACAACTGCACAGCATTCCGCGTTGGAAATTTCACTTATAACAAGGTTTATCATAAATGAGATAAAAATTCAAAAAACTGTATGGTTAAACGGTTAAAGCACTAATTGGCGAAATTAGCTTGGCTTGAAAAATCGAACAAAATACCGAAATAAAGGTTTTTTTTTGCGTTGTTGATTTCGATTCTCATCTCCAAACTCGAACCACGTTATGGTTGTGAAAGTTTATTATGAAAATTGTAGCTGACTAGGTCAGTTACAGACGACTAGAGCGTCGTGCAACGCCATTTCTCTTGAACACGTATTTTGGCCCTCAATCCTCCCCAAATTGGTCGATGAGGCCTATCTACGAACTCGACCTTTGTTCCGGTATTGCGAACCTCGTATCGGAATTTCAGCTTCCTAACTCGAGTGCAGCTCTCGCTATCATTGAATTCAAGTCTCGGAACAGTCAAAAAATGTGATTAAATAAATAATTGGAAACCACCGTTGCTTTTAGACTCATAATAAGTTTGTTAAATACGATAGCGTCATAAGGTTCTTGTTTTAGATAGATGGATGGAGGGGGAGGGGGGAGGGGGCTTGAACTTTGGGTCGACAAGCCGAAAAGTGAAGGTAACAAGTAGAAAATCTTTTAAATTTTCAAAAATCTCTTATTTTCACGTATGGTTCTTGAAGTTGGTACCAATTTCTCTCGGAGCTGCGTCTTGTCAGAACTTTTTCTGGTGTTATCCCATTTCGGGTTTTCGGAATTGTACGAGAGAAGTTGTCGCTGTGTGGCCAAATGGTAACGTGCCCGCTTCGCAGTCTTTGCGTTTCGGGTTCGAGTCCCAGCAATGCCGGAAAGATAGTGATATTCGAATACCCCCACTAACATCCTAGCAAACACAGTGACTACAGTATGAATCGAAGTGGAAACAAAACGTGTCCTGTAACCTCCACGAGTTCACACGACCAAAGCATTACAATCTCAAAGTATGTTACCACCAGATCAAAAAATTGATACGGGACGTGTGTACATGATGGACAGCTTACTCAACGTCATGAAACACAAGGCCAGTAAGCGAACTGCTGTTGAATGCTCTTTGGCACGGGGAAGGAAAATTTTAACGCGAAGAAACCGTCAGGAAAGTGGCAAACTACCCCGACTAACTTGCCTAGGAATGTCACGCATCAGAAACCGCGACCACCAATGTCCGGCATCGGAAACGGCGCCTAGAAACGAGGGAAGTGTAAAGCGCGTGTATTAACCTATTGGGTAAATGCAGATCTTTGTGAGTGCTAAACATAAACTGTAACTAAACAACATCTGAATGGATGTCCCACCTGGCTAACCGAAGGAGAAGAAGAGAAGGAGAGTGAGTCATGAGAATAAGAAGAAAAAGAATGTGGTTTTGATAAGATCGTACCGCAAGTAGCAGACAAAAAACGTTTGTTAGACGCTCGCATCGGGCTAAGTGGAGTCGGCCTGAAAGAAGCAGGTTATGATGGTAACACCAATGTAACTGGAGAACGTTGTAGACATGTTTATAGTAGCCTTTGAAAAAGCGAATGAGAAGCTTGTTGGCGTGTGGAGGGTTGTGCTGGACGAAGTGTGTGCGGTACCTGAGGCAAGAGTTCCATTAATGAAGAACCGCATCCCGAAATATAAAGGAGCAGGTATTTAAAATGCATATGTAGTTCAGTTGTGGATCATGCTGGCTCTGTACACTTACAGTACTGTGGTCGCGAAGAATAAGTGAAGAAGAGGAAGGAAGGCGTGAAAAAACACGTATTACTGGAAAAGCTGGATGTGTGAAATTGTTGAAGCTGGATGCGGGTATATCGCTATCGCGGATCATTGGTTTTCGAACTTCTTACCTATAAATTATATTAATCGAATGAAACCAGATTTGGATTCTTTTGTTTTCGGATTGTGTACGAAATTTTGCTGTAATACGTCATCGGATTCCTTTTGTGCCGCAGCGCCAGCAATATTTAGCACAGTGAATTTCTATCGAACTGAGCAAATATGTTCGTATGCACGCTATACGTAATTCGTAATCACATCAATAAATTATTACTACTGAGTTTCGAGTCTACGCTGATGAAATCATAAATGGACTTCGGATTGCGATCATGCTGATGATGGAATCGTCAAGTTCAGTGGCAGAGCGCGCATGAATATGAAAACAGAACTAGGTCATTGGCGTTTGGGGAGAAGGCGAGAGGTTGCCAAACGTGTTATAGGTAATGCACCAATACAGTATACAGATTGATCGGGGGGGGGGGTACCAATCTTCAATTCCAGGAGTAGGTGTCCCTGTCATTTTAACCCGTAAAACCCAGTGTAAAAAATAAACGCTAAGAAATGCACACTGAGGTAAATTTTACTCCAATCAGTTTTTCACCTCCAGAGTTGGTACTAGTGGTAGGAAACGAGTATTCTCATTGAACATAGTATGTAGTTATTGTTCAATCATCAAAAACACAGATCGCATGATGTGAATCGGGTCGTTCATCCGCTTGAAGCGCTAGCGTCGCACTCTTGGTTGAGTGAAGTCACATGATGCGTGCTGTTACGATCGTACACCTCTCTATCCACTGATACACATGCGCCTAGAGGTCAGTTGAAGGACTTTGTGGACCACCTGTGGTACTTTTGGTGTGCGAAATTTGATTTAAATTAACTTCCCAACTTAGTAAAAGCGTGTGCAAAAGATAAGTATTGGAGTAAATTTCACCCCGCTGTGCCTTAGGTTTTTGAATAAACGCCGTACGTGCAAATCACTCCACCCATTTGGTCACCTGTTTATTACATGTTGTGTGTTACATATTCGTTCGTACATGATGTAGGGGCAAGCGCTCCTACTTTGAACTCAGAACTCTTCTATTTCGCAAGCATCGATACTATAAAGATGTGTACTACGTATGTATCTTACTCCAGTGTGCCTTATACGGGTTAAACGTGGAAAAAAAGCTATCTGGGAACAGGTTTGTTTAGTTTTTGATTTATTTTCGCAGTAAAATTCAGTTTTGCTGGTGACAGTGACCTAGAATGACCTGATGTGGGCGTGAGGCGCGTTGCCTTCCCTTTGACAACTTAGTGTGCTCTTGGCAAAAATAGAAATCGATTATCACGTCCTTTTCTAGTTAAAAACATCTGAACTTCAGTAACTTTACTCTAAACATTTTGTTTACCCCACCTGATATGTGCAAGCTGCGATTACTGTTGAGTTGTGAAGAATCCAGAAGAAACAAGAAGAAAATTCTGAATCCAAAAATCCGAATTTAGCAAAGAGGATTCTAGAATTCGAGAAGAATCTAAATCCAGGGATCAAATTTTTCTTCAAAACGTGATTCTAGAATCCGAGAATCGAAGAAGGATACTGAAAAGAGGATTCTAAGATCGAAGAAGAATCCGAACTTAAAGTAGGCCCGTAGCGTGACTATCTTTCTAGGAAGGAAGGAGAGGGATAATTCGAGGCAACGTCGTAAGTTCAAGACCAAAAAGCAGAAACAAAAGGCCTTGGATTTTCTGCTGGGGTAGGAGCAAACCATCGGCTTTGAGGAGGATCCCACTCGACGCTAAAAGAAGCCTGATCATAGGGCGTGCGGCGATCCTCCCCTTGTTGATGTATATTCTTGTATATATGTCGTCTAGTCGTCCAGCCTGATCGCGTCCTCTGTTGCTGGATCCAAACACCTTTGTCTCCAGCATTTCTATACCTTCGTGCGGTGCGTGATCTTTTCAATAAGTACCACATTCTCCTTCTTGTCCATTGGCCTTTTTCCTTCGTTGTTCCCCAATTCTTCGTTCCCTGGATGGCCCGGCTGGATCATTATAGTTTCCAGGTATCAGGTCGGAGTTCGATTTCGGCATTCGAGCAATACTATACAGTTTACAGCCTCAATCTATATACTTTCTAGCTCTTCATGTTTTGAGTTTTTCGTTCGTTTTAATATACGCGCCCTTTACACACATTCGTCTTTTTTTTCTTTTTGTAACTTCTTTGCGCCCCCGATTAGCGACTCCGCATTCAAACCCCCTAAAAGCCGCAAACGTATAGAATTATTGAAAAGAGGATTATCTGAATTAAGGGGGAAATTATTCAAAATTCAGATTCTTGGATCAGATATAGATTCGGAACCAGTCATGGTTTTACATGTAGATTCTCTGAGAAAATGAATGCTTTGGAAACAGAGCTCATGAATCCAGGTCTAAGGAAAAATTATTCAGAATTTTCTTTCATCGCTGGTGGAACCCTTGTCTCACTCTCCTTTTGCAGTCGATACATACTTATCACTTTTATCGTGAACTTGTAGAATATCGATGTTGTTCCTAGGGTTAAGGTCATGTTTTTTGTGAACTCCAGGTCGTTCTTATACCACTTGCGCGAACACAATTCGATTATTATCAGCTGCATAAGCACGTGCGCACAGTCTAGTGTCTGCTGTATACATGAAATCATTAAGATAAATTTTATCTCCCTTGTTGCATGTTACTGTCTCCGTGTTGAGCATTCATTGATAAACGATTAATGGGTACTGGGAAATAAGAAGTAATGGGTGCTGAGAAATAAAAACTTAATTATTGCTGTTCTCTCTTTAATTTATTAAATTGTTAAACATTTTCACTTCATTACCAACGGGAATAGAGGAACGAATGACCTCTGTATGAGTGGTTTGAGGATGTGAGTGATGCCGATTTTAATCAAACATAACATTTCTTCTGATCCCCTTATAAAGCCTAAAATTACCTTGAGAATGAAAACGGTCAAGATAATCCGCTATTTTTTTAACTTATGAAGCACGTAAATTTGCAGTAGTCAGTGGTTAGCTGCTTAGCTAAAGAGTCCAACAAAATAATGAAAGTTCTTATTTTCATCACATTTCCGTATATTTACCTAAATCACATGAATAGCTCCTCTGTGAAGCTTGAAAGAGAGTGGTTAGGCAAAACAACCTTGAAGATGAATTGAGCGGCCCAAAAACCTTAGTTGTATTATTTTATGAGTAACTCTTATAGCAATCAATACCAGCGCTTTTGTGGAGCTTAGAAAGAGGGGCTAGAACAAAAGAACCGCCAAAACAGATTCAGCACATCACAAAATTCCATTTTCATCATAGACCTGGAATAATGAAATGTGCCTCTAGTATCAAAAATCATTTTTCAATTTCTTGATAATTCTTATGGAAAAAATCACGCTCTTTCGAATGAAACAAATCACAGCTTCCTATCATCATTAATTTTT
The DNA here is from genome assembly GCA_031841125.1 of Acanthococcus lagerstroemiae. Lineage (NCBI taxonomy): Eukaryota > Metazoa > Arthropoda > Insecta > Hemiptera > Eriococcidae > Acanthococcus > Acanthococcus lagerstroemiae. The sequence continues at coordinate 11,096,511 of CM063106.1, read as the reverse complement.
CCACAAATTGCATTTAAAATTACGTCAAAAGTTTAAAAACATCCGTTTGCATGATGTCCTGTGAAACGGGTGTATGGGAATGACAGAGAACACGAGTTCAACACGCAGTTGTCATAGCAACGCGTGAACGCACCACCACAGATGTACACGCTGTGTACATCTGGGCGCACCACTACCACCATTCCATCTTTACACTCGCGTATCTTGAGAACCTGTTTTCGCACGAGAGGCCCATTTCAGGATTCCAGGTCACAATATATTCTAACATTTACATTAGCCAAATATCAACCTCCCTTTTGAGCTGAAGAACTTGATGGGGAGCAAATGAAAATGAAATGGTTTCAGAAATTGATTCAATGGCTCATGATATGTACTTCATTTTCAACATATCAGACGTTTGGGGCTAAAAGGGGAGGAGATTAGCTTCAGCAAAGGATGGATTTAATTTAAATTGTAACTCGCTTGAGGCATATCCTGCCAAAGGTGAAATAGTAGATTGGAATGAGACCTATGTAGCATTGTAGTGCACAATCATGTGATAACGCGCGCATACTCAACGCCCCCGTTTTCCCCATAGATGATACTGCATGCAGTGTTGAACCCAATATACACAGTGTGTCCTAATAGAGCCATAGAACTGATCGTGATACTTGTTGTTTGGTGTAAAACGCTTGAGAAGGCTGGCAACCATACATGTGTGTAGTCCAACATGTTCTCTTTCAACTGAGGAGTCCAGGGACGAAAGGGGCTAACAACCAATTTTTCTGTTTCCCCCTTCCATATTGGTGGAGATGGCCTCCTTCTTCCCTGTATGCAATAACTTCCCTTCCTCCCTTGTTTGAGTAGTTCACCGAATTCTGCTCTTCAAGAGCTACATATTACCAACCTGAATTGAATCCTGGGAAAAAAATGCAGTTAGCCTCTTTCTTCCCTGGACTCTTCAACTGTTTTCGTTTAATATAAGGAGCGTAGCGTTGAGAAAACAGAAGACATGTTAGCATAACTTAAGTTTTTCAAGTTATGAAGATGAACACGAGCAAAGGAAACGAAACATTTTTGAGGAAGCACAGAATTTTTCTCTTCTCTCACCCGGTATAAAACTAGCTCCATGAGATTTCTGGCTGTTTCTACACCTAAAGAAAGGGCTGAGCGATCGCAAATTCGACGTAACAAGTGCAGAAGTCCAGAATGCTGTTTACGTGCATTTTCAAAGAATTCCGACCTCTGAGCAGCGCTTTCTTCAGGTGTAGAAACAGCCAGGAATCTCATACGGCGAGATCTAGACTGCATACCGGCTGAGAGAGGAGAGAGATTTTGTGCTTCCTCAAAAAATGTTTCGTTTCTTTTGCTCTTTTTTTTTCATGTCCATCCTCATAACTCGAAAAACTGCAAGGGTCGTTACCAACGTGTCTTCGTTTTTCGAACCCTCTTACCGAACGAAAACAATTGAAGAGTACAGGGAAAGAAGCAGGTAAGTCAAAATTAATAACAACTTGTTTACAGACGTGGTTCTTTACCTGTGTACGTGAATTTTGAAACTCGTTTTTCTGGACTATATAGCATCCTTTCAGGTATCCTACCATGGCTCAGCGACTTCTACTCAATTTCGCCAAAGAAATGACGTACCTGCTTCTTTCCCCGTGTCCCTCAGTTGAAAGAGAACATGTTGAACTTGCCAACCTTTCCGAGCGTTTTACACTAAAGAACGAGCGTCACTATCACTGCTATTGGGACAACCTATGTATGTGGAATGGGATGGGAAGGCCATGCAGAAGCGTACCGATGGGGGCAACCTTTACCCCCCCCCCCCATAGTAATTCTTCACTCAGCAGTTGCGAAAAAAATTTACCATTTCAGTCAGACGAGTTGGGAAAATCCAACAAGTTGTGAAATGTTGTTTTTTGCTTTTTTTTGCTTTGATACTTGGGAATTTTGAGTTGAGTCAGTTAGGACTTCCACAATTTTTATCTCCTCCCCCCCCCCTCCAGGAAAAACTCTTCGGTACGTCCCTGAGGTCATGTACTATTATCCGTGGTTCGAGGGGCGGCGTATCTTATCATGTAGTAGGCGTTAGGCGATCACCGTACACTGCACCAACGTTCCCAGAAAATTAAAACTTTGTCTGATTTGTGTGTGTGTGTGTGTGTATGGAAGGGGAGGATCTTGTACTCGATGAATGAAAGAAAATGCCACTTTGTTCATACCGCCTGCCCCTCCCAAACTGGTTAGTCGCCCGAAAAACTGAAATAAGTTCACGATCAGTTTCATTTGAAGCATACATATACAAGTCCCTTTTACGCCGATTTCCTGCAAGCACAGGAACCTTAGTTTTTCTTACAATAAAACTATTCTCCTTCAGTTTTTTTCAATTTTGAAAATTGTTTGTGTATTTACTGGCACCGAACTGGAAGGGGTCTTGACTCTTGAGAAAAAGAATTGTGCATTGGCTTAAATTGGATTCTCATTCTGTTATCATATTTTGACTGATGTGTGCAAAACAGTGATCATTGATTCGAACATACATACCTGTTCAATCTGCAGAATGAATTTCCGTGCCTGAGGAGAATATCTCTTGCAGATTATCTGTACAACCCCCGGGAATTCGATCTGCTGTGCCGTCGCCCCCATCCGCCTCAAACCACCGTAACAGCCAACCAAGAACACTTTTCCAACTCGATCCTGCTCCGCTGGAAGACGATTGATTCCACGCTGTAATCTCCCAGGTCGCCCCAAAAACATAAAATTCGTGACGTGGACTTCATTGAAAGCGTTCGTACTGACAAATTCCCACCCAGACATCGGGACAAGATGTGGTCTAACCGGGCGCACATTAGTAACCAATAAATAAACGATAAATGTTCGTTTCAGACGTTCACTCCAATTTTATTACGTTAATTAAATTGTATGTACTTTGTGTGTTCTAATCATGTATGTAGGTATCTATAGGGTATAGTAATTTCATTCGTTTATTTTTCATTTATTCGTTTCGATTTTTATATATATATTTTTTTCTTTCCATTTTGTTGTTTACGTAGGCCGGATAAAACGTTACAAGACATCGTTTATAAACTAGTTCCCGGATTGTTTCACGCAGAGATGAAACGTCGCAACCAGTTTTATCAAGATCACCCCAATCGAGGTAAGATTATAACCCGCCTTGTTATCATTCGTTTTATGTTGAAAAAGAGAAATACGCGAAGACGGTAGAAGAAAAAACAAACAAAAGCGATTGAATGAAAACTCTGGTATTATATTACAAAAAAGAAAGAAAGAAAAAGGAAAAGAAATTGAGAAGCTCAAATATTATAAAACGTAATAGGAAAATCGAGCGACTTTGACAGAACAGTATACGCATACTGGGAAAAATTTTGCTGTAAAAATTACCGGCATCGTCGTTAATCTCCGACGTGCAGCGATTTCTCGCCTCTCTTCTGAAGATTCTGACTATTTTTATTAGATTCTGTTAGCACTTACTGTAATTTCATTAAAAATTTAGTAGGATCAGTAGTGAAGCGGGGGGAAAGTGTCTATCCGCATTCGTCAGATAGCGGTTCTTCTGATTTTAGCGCGCCCTCTGACATTCACTCCCCCATTGGTCAAGACTAGACCTCTCCTAGAACACTAGGCCGGCTACACCATCGAGTAGAATTACAGTAATTTTAAACAGAATCTGATGAAAGTTATCGAGAATTTTCAGTTCACGAGTGCGTAAAATGACTGAACATTAGAGGCTGGACAGAATTCAAGTAATATTTACAATAATAAAATGTTTCTCAATTTTAATCGTGTTATAGTCGGCACTCAGTAATAAAAAACTAAACTTAAACATTAGGCTTGCTTGGTATGCTCCGTGGAGTCGGATTTCTGGAGCCAGTTCGTCTCCACTCGAGTTACAAGGTTGTAGACTTGCGAGCGAGCTTTAATCTGCTCCAGCGGCGGTAGTTTTTTCAATGCTTTTGACATGCTGAGGAAGAAGGTGTCCATTTCATCGAGCAGTAGCTCGCCGGCTTGACTGGCTAGTGGGTTTTGGTCGTGGTCGTAGCTGCGACGCGTCGAAGACAACCATCCGCGCGTCGCATCCGTGTTGAAGTGTTCGATTTCGTCCTCCTCGATGAACATGTGGTCGACCGGCACGGACGTCCGTTCCTGACGATCCTTCTCGGACACAGTAGTCACATTCTCGAGCGTGTAAATGTCGACGTCGCTGTGATTCTTTGGTTTCACGTCGCTACTGTCCTCTTCAGTGCCGCCGTCACTTGGTTCGTATTCTTCCGAAATGTACATGTCCTGGCTGAGGTTTGCCTCGCTGATGTCCTCGTATTCGACCGACTTGGCTGACTTGCGCGATACGTTCATGTATTCGTACCTGCAAAGTTCAGAAAAATTAGTTGATCCTTCAAATACCTATACAATTAGTCTCTTGCTGAGTTGGACTGGCCTCGTTAGCTATTTGGTAGTCGTTGATTAAGTAGGACTAGCGGATCTGTCGATCTGTGAAGGGAACTCACTAAATCTCCAAAGGAACCGTCTTACAGATTAATGTGTTGTGCATGGGGGAGGGGGTTTAACTTGCTAAGAGCCCAAAGTACTGCCGGATCGACGCTAGTGTCGCTGTGCGGCTGTCATGATTTGTGAAGGGGGTTCACTAAGTCTCCAAAGGAACTCATAAACTGATGTGTTGCGCATGGAGGGAGGTTTTTAACTTGCTTACTGGTGACCCAAAATTTGGCTAGACGCTGGTCTCCTGTTGCCATTATCATGATTCGATCATGGGAATGACTTATGAGAGGAGCAAATGAATTCACGAACCTCTATTTGCCTGGCAACTAGATCAAAATGTGAGGTATCAGTGATTCAAGTATACTGAGTAAAAATTGTAACCAAAAGTACTTGGAATTCTATATAGTTACCGTCAAATGAGGTATCTTGGAACGGCCTGGTAACTTGGAACACACCAGCAGATATGCTAATCTCTGAATCTCTTTGGTCACGTGCGAGCATGAGCAGTGAACGGTCGAAATTCGTGGATACTGGCAAGCCTATTGGGGTGTCCCAAGTTACACGGCTGTTCCAAGATCCCCCAGTTGATGATAGTTTATGACATCCAAAAATGATCCCAAAGCATCAGTGATTTGAGTACTGTGAGGAAAAATCGTGGTTAAAAGTACTTCAAATTCTCGTAAGTTTCGGACAAAAAATGATCGCCCTCTTTTAAAGGTTGTGGGTCAGTATTTTAGATACAGAAATATGCTATTCTGAAAACGTGAAACTGGATCCTATGGTCTAAGTGTGACAGGACTGTGAGCGGTGTGAAGAAAAGTGGAGAGAACTTATTGGTTAAGATTAACGTATGTACTGTTTATAGGTTATGCTACAGGATTATTCAAGACAGGTCGTCATTTAACTAAGATCCGTTTAGGTTTTGTATGTGTACTTATTTGGTTGTTAGTGGTTTCTGTAATATAGCAATGCCACTTTCATGAGTACCGCTATCACCCACTTGCATTACGAACTTGCGCGGTTTCTGCACTTTATATATTATATTTCATGTATATGTATATATATCTCATTATCTTAATAGGTGAACGAGTACATAACGATTAAGGGTCAAGTTCTTCTAACTGTATACTCACTCTTTACGATCAATGAAGGGTAACAGGAACGCCATTTCGTCTTGGTACCTCCACTTTTTTATGCTTTTTGATCCGATCGCCTGTCTGCGCATCTGTCGTTTCCGTGCATTTGCCAAGCATCGTCTGAGCGTGCTCCATTTGATTTGACAGTCGGTAACTGATGATTAATAAGAAAGAGGAGAATGTAAATTACAGGTTGTTTGTTATAAATTATTCAGAATATGAGGGTGAGTGACCACTGGTCAGTCTGTGGCAACGTTGATAATTTCTATTATGGAATTAGAATGGCTTCTCGTGAAATTTGTAACATGTGGGAAGATCATATTAGTTGAACAGTGGCATAGACACAGAGCCGGATTTAGGGAGGGCCCCGGGCCTCCGCAAATTAATTATGAAAGTGTCGTTATTACAAATATAATATGTTTTTCATACTTTCTGTGTACTCCGAATTATTTTACTCGTAATTTTGAATTTTTTAATTTTTTTTTTTTTTTTTGGGGGGGGGGGTTGCTTGACACTTTGGGACTTTCACATCTTCCTGGGCCCCAGGGCAACGACATCTTGAATCCGACCTTGCATAGATAGTAAGTTCGAAGTGGTCAAGTTTAGATTTTCTTGGTACAAATTTGGGATATCGAATTCTTAAACCATTTAAACTGTGAAAATGAGCCATTTTTAATGTATTGAGGTGCACGTTATACCTGTTCCTCTGAGAGTGAATATATAGCCATGTCCATCCATTAAGGGAAGGGGCAGATGTATATAACCATATCTGTCCATATGGGGGTGAATATATCCCTGTATCCAACTCGATATTCACACTGTAACTGAACAGACTTCAGTCAGCTACATTTTACACAAAACTTCTGAGTCGCATCCTATTTGTGGCTGAATTCCCTCGAGTGAACTCTAGATTGTAATCTTTGTATTAACGGATTTCTAAACAGTGGATCTAGCAGGCTGAAGAAGTGGTCACCTTATGAGTTAAGAACCCGAACTTTTATGTGTTTGGAGAGAATCAGTTTCGCATCACTTGAGTTTTGATCGAAACAATATTCTCAGTTCTTTATTTCTCTATCAGTTCTGTCATTTCTCATAAAACTAAGATTATGGTTATTTCATTTTATTCTCATTTTTAATTGCATAGTCGAGCCAATCAGTCATGAAAATAATTTCAGTAGATGAGGAAAACGGAGTAGGGCGCGAGGACGTTCTCAAGCTGAGCTTAAGAAGCATACTGGAAAACCTTTTCATTCACGTTTGTCTGTAAAGGGAAACAATATGCGGAAACGATTTGAGTGAATGGAAGGGGTTGACGCTGTAGGTACCGACTCCGGACCCAAGGGAAATATGACCTGCGTTCTCGCGGAATCCTGTCGAGGGGAAAACGGTTAAGTCGAGGGGTTTTGTAATAATTTCCCCCTGTGTGGCGGAAAATGTTATCTGTACGCAGCGAACTTACTTATATATATTAAATGCGGTCGGTGACGGTATAGTATGTGAGTCAGTTTAAAGGGTTTCTGCTTGATGCGACTGTGTTGAGTCCGCGCGGGAACTGTGTAGAAAAAGGGTAGGAATAACTTCGGCGCCAACGTTGATGACAAATTAGTCTAATTAGCGGAGCAATGTGTGAAAATTGTCTTATAGTCGACAATAAAGCACAAGGTAAGAAGGACAAGGGGATAGAAGGGGAAAATGAAAAAGTGAATGAATGGTTTATCGCCTCGTTGCTCAGTGCACATGTATGCTGTCTTTTTTCTCACTGAACTTTGTGAAGCTACAGATTTCGAGATGAATTAAAAAGAGAGAAAAAAGAAAATTGAAACAAAAGTGTGAAACCTAAACTCGTTTTCTGAACAGACTAGAGCTCTGTAGTCTATACTGCCGGGGTGTAGTTGCACACCATCTTGTTTCTTGCAAACATGATCTTAAGTAATGGTATTTAAGGATTCACAGAACCCTTAAGTTGCAGTACTGAAGGTTCTGCACAAAAACAAGATGACATATGACTATACTCGGGTGTTCTGTAGTCTTGACAAAAGAGGGACATCAAGAGATTTCGATCCTAGACTGGCATCCGCACAGAAGCCCAACTATATACTAATATTCAACTGAAAACAACTAAAAAAAATAAAGCGAACACGTGATTCTTTTTGCCTGCATGAAATGTGATTAGGAACACTCACTGCATATTCTACTTCAATTTGAGGCAAAACAAAACCATACTCGAGCCCAGATTTTTTCTCTTCACAGCCCTTGTTATGTTATAAGTGCTCGACCTGCTCCCTGGAAGAGTCAATGCCCATGACTAGAGAACTTTTAAGACACGCGCAGTATAGGAGTTAGGAGGCTGTTAAAAACAGTGCAGAAACTAGGAAAACTTGCGAGACATCAGACCATGACAGCTCTTTCTTGGTAGGAAGTCACAGATTATGTAAAAGATGTAATTCTGTTTTTAGGGTGTGTCAATTCACTTTTTTGTTTCTGTTGTCCTTAGCGTTATGGGCTGTTATGCTATCTTCAGTGGTGTTCCTACCATTTCTCTTTGTTGGTCCTGTATTTATATTATTTATAGTAATGTGTAGTACTGTATGGTGAACCTATTAGTATGTGTTCCTGTTGGTTGTCAGTGGTTGTGTAGTCTGTTCAATCAAGGAATGTTATGTTATTAATTTGAATAAGTTCTCGCTTTGGAAGTTAGTTGTATTTGTTTTATTTTGGCCTTTATTATCTCTAGTTGTTCTTTCAGTTTTCTTTTCCTTGTGTTCTTCTCTGTATAGGATTTTGTACTTTACTCGCACTCCAACATGGACACTACAAGATACAAATTTCGTTCATTTTTCTGTTCTTTCTTTTCGCAACCCATCCACACACAATACACTGATAGCTACAAACTCAACTGTAGGTTTCCAATAAGTTGAAAGGCAATTATGTGTACTACTATCATACTCACTCAGTGGTAGTCTCCACATCGCCGACTACAAGTTAAAATGATCATTAAATTACCGCTGACAAGGTTGAACTTTACCCTCCGTGTAGGACTGCTGAATTTCATGCTGAACCCTCAAACTGCTTGCATGTGTTTATGTGGGTGGGTGTGTACATGACACCTCTTTAGCTACATTAGCGGTCTTCATATTTTATTCTTGAGGTGGACCATTGTCAGTGGGTATTATTGCCTAATTAGTTGAAATGCCTTTAACTGATGTTTACAGTTAATGCAAAATCTAGAATAATAGAATTACCTCTATGTTTACTTCAAACCCAAGAAAAGCTTGATAACCATAAAAATGGCGGAATGTGCAATAGTGGACAGTTTTTCACTATTGATAGTATTGATAGTTGTAAGTCAAAAAAAAAAATCTGTTATTTGACAGTATTGGGTTGTTTTTAGAAAACTATCGACAGTATAGAATGTTTTCAATCATTCATTCAAATTATTTGATTATTATCTTTTGAATTTTTGCATTTCCCCTTTAAATTGACCTATTGTTAGATTATGTTTCTTAGTACCTAGTCCTTTAGTTAGCAGTTGAGCCAGTCATTAATGTGACTTTGGTTAGTTGGTTATTACAGAGATACATATCTTGCTTTCTGAATTTAGAACTTGAGTAACAATTCATTGTAGATCTTTCTCAATTTTCATATTTTTTATTCTCATACATTCCAATTCTAGAAATTCTACCTCGCAGTATTATATCTTATGGTTTGCAGATTTGTACTTCACTTATAAATTGTACATTCTTCAGGCATGAAGTCATATCTACTGTGAAGTGTGAACTATTGAGACAGACTACCTGTATTGTTACTGTTGGGTATTACTAATGCCAGTATACGGGCATACATAATTCTGAGTAGAAAAATCGCGAGCAAACCAAACCAAAACTAACCTGTAGATTGAGACAAAATCAACCCATACATAGCTATATTAGGCATACTTGTTAGTGCATGAATACTGGTTTTGTCAATTATCTTTAATTAACGGAGCTACAGAAAAAAGAGAACAGAACCAGAGACAAGAGACCACACGGAACACAGATTAATTTTTTATTTAGTCTTGAAAGATGATTGGTAATTACACAATATATGTATATTGTTGACAAAATAAAGTCTTAAATCATTCATCTGGGTAACATAAACTATCAAAATATTTGATAGTATCGATAGTTTTCTGATAAAACTATCAATACTGTCAATAGTACTATTGATAGTGGTCAACACCAAGTTGGAAATCAAGATTAAAGGTTTGTTGCGCAAAATTCCATTTTGAGAAAGTCAGATTGAGAGACTGGAATGGGCCGTGACATTTACAAAAACGTTGATTTCATCGTATTAGGTTGTGAATTATGAAGTATATCCGAGTGCTGGGATCAAGACTAGGAACTGGGGTTGGAGAAATATCAAAAACTATAGATAACTATTAATAAATCAAGACTATTGATAGTTATTGATAATTTTTTTTGACATTTCTCCAAGCTAGGGTTGGAGAAGTATCAAAACTATCTATAACTATTGATAAATTAAGACTATCGATAGTTATCAATAATTTTTTTCTTTTTAAATTTCTCCAATCTTACTAGGAACTTCCTGTAGCACAATTTGAATGTAGAAAAAGTATCTCAAGTTGACTAGGATATTGAAAAAGGCTTCAATGCTCATATGTCTTACAAACTAGAAACAATGAAATGAATAAGCCTCAGGCTATTAGAGTATGTGAGCCTCTGAGCAATTCTTAACTAAAAATGCCTTCTTTGGCACATTTTAAAGGGTATCTTTTAAAGCATATTTGCAATCACAATTTTCCCGGCGTCATTCTAACCATAGCCCGCACCTGGCCCTTCCTACGCAGGACTGACTTCATTTACCTAATCATACCTGGTATTTTCATTTTTTCTGCTACTTGTCGCCACGCATTTTGTCTTGCTGGATTATCCTTGTAGAAGTTGTTGCGAGGATCATACAGTATGGGCTTTTGCGATACCTCCCATATTAACTTGCTAACTGGACTTCGGTAGTCTTCGGTCTCCATTTTGTTTGCGACTCGGCCTACAAAATATTCATACTACTTTATTTGCAGGTTAGGTTTGTGCTCTGTAACACTCACCAAACCGCATTTTTGCGAATACAGGGCGGACAGAATCGATTTCAAGTTGATTTCGACCTTCAAACGGCGGTTATACGCATGCGACATGACGTGACATGCGTACATCTGTTGAAGCCGTTTTGATAGAGATGTTGTTGTGAGTCGACACACATTTGCTGGCAAATGAAAAGACGAACGTAACAACATGTTGACGTCACATGTTGTTAATAAACGTAAAACCTCTCAACGTCGACGACTTAAACGAATGCGGTAGGGCGATAGGTAGACGTACCTGAACTGTACTGAGCAACACGAGCGCACGTTTCACGATTTCAAAATCGTAAATCTTCAGAAATACACAGCCCGGGGTTGTTCGCGTATTTCAAATCCGTAATGTCACCGAATGTGAAACGAAAAACGCGGGAACTTTGACGCTATTGTCACCATTTGTTGTCACGCCGGCATCAACGACTGATTCGAACGCCGAAATCCCGAAAACGATGATATTTTTGCTAGGTTCAAAACTATAGATATCTAACTTGTGGCGTTTGAAAAAAGAATTACAAAACCAGCAAACGAGCTGCCTCTGTTAAAACCACAGTTAAAACCGTTACACACGTTACCCGGGGAACAGAGAGCACCTTTTCGTAGTGTTATCGAACGTGAACTGTCGGTCGGCTCTCCATGGCTGATATACCGTGAGTCACGTTCGGCGACGTCGCTCACGAGGTGCGGGGCCAGAGGGCGAGCGTATATTGTATTTGACTTGTATGTGTGCGCGCGTGTGCGTGACCGAGTACTGGCGTGACTACACCGATCGTACCCGTACCCTCGTGAACCGATACAGATAACCTTCACACCGACGAGCCAACGCACGCGAATGTCGCAACACGCTAACACTGCCGCACCGTTTTTCTTCGTGCCGGCTACGGCTTGGCGTGCTGGCTGACTCGGCTCGCTCGCTCCGCGCAGGCATGTGGAGTGTACCGCGACCGTGTGCACGTGCTCGTTCCTGTTTTCGAATGTGGTTGCGGTATCACCCAGCGGGCGAATGCGACTCACGGCTCGCGTTTTTCGTCCACTTCGCTTCGAATCTTTATAACAGTTTTTGTGCCGAAGCTCAGTTCTTTTTATTTTTTTCCCCATCACTTTCGAAGAATAATTTGCAGAGGGTCAGGGCCGTGGAGAGGAAATGTGGGCCCAGGGTGAATGTTAATTCGTTTTATCAGAAATAACAACTGCTTACACCCAGTTTCATCGTTCTCGATTTTCGCCATTCGGTTTGCATTTCTTTTTGACGTCATCAGTGATAAGGAAAGCCATTCGTTTGTACATCGATGGGCCTTCTTACGAGTATGTCTTCACTCTGCGTCACTGAGCTCGTTCTTCGACACACTTTGACACAAACATGAGAAACATACTTTTGATAACGCTGGTCTCTTTTGCTCATTATCGTCCTAAATAAGTACAGCGAACTGAGACTGAAATTTTTTATTTCAGAATGTAAACATGACTATTCAGTCAAGTTTCTCAAAAATATCACCTGTATAAAAGAATTTGCGTATTGGGAGAACGACGTTTCGTTGATTATGCTATCATCTCAAGGGTTCAAGATATCAGTAAAAGTCCACAAATCCCTAAAATGAAGATTCCATCCCTTATTTTTTACGTATCTTTTATTTTCGAGCATTCACAAAAAGCCGCTCTTTCAAAAGGACATATTTATTTCCGCCGGTAACATTTTCAGGAAACATGATTCAATTAATCCCATCCATATGTTAGAGGCCATCGGGAATATTCAATTTTAATCTCAATTCAGATTAGTTTTAGAGATTCAGCTACTTCCATTATTTGGAAACCGAAAGGCTTGTTTGCTTGAAAGTTTCAAGGGAATTTTGACTTGATGACATTATTGGTAATTTGGTCTATTTGTTTTGCATTGAGTTTTCCAGTTTCAAAAGTTGCGAAACTTCTTACACCAGCTCCGGTGCTTGTACAAACTAGACCATCGAAAAAAAATATTTTTTATTGAATTTTGTGCCAATAATTTCGCTTTACTTTCCAGAAGATTATGAACAGTAAAGAAGTTTCAGGCAGGTGCATAAATTCCCAGTATCATAAGGCAATGCTGAACATTGATTACTTATTCTTAAAACTTATAGCCTTTCAACACCGCGTAGACAAAATAATACGAAAACCTAACTAAGCGACCTTAAAAAACTACTGTTTGGTATCCACATTGTATTTTTCAACAATTTCTATTTTGAATTTTGACCCTCTCTCTCAATCACAGTTTTCATAACAGATTCAGTGTACCATCATAAACATATTCGGTGACTGGGCCGTGCAGAGGAAATCCAGGCCCCTGGGTGGGGTATGAAAAAGGAGGTAAGAGCAAAAAAAAACAATGTTTTTAGGGCCCTTTTTGTAAAAACAGATTTTTTGGCACTGGTGGGCCCTTAGCGGGCCCTTCAAAAAAACTCAGGCCTGGGGTGAACCCCCTCCCCGCCCCTCTGCACAGGCCTGGAAGCAGGGATATACCGTAATGACGGAAACATGACACTCTTCCTCTGAGTCGGTGGTTCGTTTCCTCCCTCTCCCCTCCTACAAAAAGATCAAGGCTGGTGTGTGTGTGAGGGGGGGGGGATTCCCGAAGTTGACCCAAGTTGCTCTCCCTGGAGAAGTGGTCACGATACAGGTCTGGACCAGGTTTGGCAAAGGCTCTAGAATTTTCTATATATATTCTCCAAAAGTGTTACATAATTGGTTCGGAAAATATATGTGATACTTATGCTGTTGGCTGTTCCTGTTGGATTAGTTCGCTATGACATTCAATTGTAACTTGTCATGCGGAAGTTCGTCAGTTGATTCAATTGTAAATTCTGCCGGTTTCAACTTTCAAAATCAATAACCTACTAAAGGATGGAAACCAGAGAGCTCTATCAAAAATTGTAAATACGAGCATCAATAAATAGAAATCCTAAAATCGCAAAAATTGGGAGTTTTTAAAGTGATTATAATTTCGTGTTATTTGCGTTTTGAAATTGTTCTCGATTCTAGGCTCGCGATTTCAATTCTTACCTTTTTTTCAGTTGCAAGAGTAACAGGTCGTCAGGTTTTGCTATTTTTAGTAGGATTTTTCTGGGTTTCCAAATGATTTTTGTAGTTTTGAAATCAAATTTGATTTTAAAATGAGTTTAAATTGTTCGGTTTTGATTTTGTCTGTCTCTGGCTGAAAATTGATGACGCGTGGTCCCTTCCGAAATCAAAAATTACCAGCATATTACTCCTGTATTACATATGGAGATGGGCAGAGTCAAGAACCAAGTAATTTAAAACCATCAGAGAAACACCAAAATCAAAATCATAAAATCGTTTTTGGAGAAATTATTTGAAATTGTTAACAATATATAATATTTTGTGACTTCCTGATTTGTGTGGTTTCTATCAACTTTGCTATTAAAATGATTTACATGCTTGAAAATGTACAGTTTTTTTGACTTTCTTTTACTTTTTGATTTTGCGTATTTCTGATGTCCATCGCAATATACCCATGTACACGAAAAATGCCGACTATAAAAATACGTACCACCTTCCCTCCTGGATGATCTCAAAAATATGAAAAAAATGCCAACCAATAAAATCATTAAAAATCATATTTCGTAGTTTCTTCCTTACCGTTTGAGAACATATACCTTCCCCCCCCCCAAAAAAAAAAAACAACAACAAAAAAAAAAAAACAACGACAACAACAACAAACAGATCCTATAATTATCATTAGGTATTATTGCCAGCCAATCAAATCATAGAAAATCAAATTTAATTTTCTTTTTAATAGGTACCTGACGTTTAGGTTTCTTCTGTAGGAGGTGGCTTCGTCGAGCTTGGGCCCTGGGATCCAAAATTTCTAAATCCGGTACGGTGGTGTGCAAAATGGAAGATAAAATGATTTAAATTCAATGTTTTTGACATCATCGGAGGAGGAATATACTAAAATATTATCTTTAAAAAGAAAAAAGAAAATGATTTGAGATCATACAAAAAACTTACCAAGAAAGATACAAGAGAATAAACAAAATTGAAAAAATAAATACGTAAATTGCTTTTGAAATCGTAATATTGAAATCAAAAATGAAATGAGGAAGTCAATCGATCAGTACTTAGAATAACATTGAATGTCTCGTTTAGAATCAAATGGTTTTTGTGATATTTTTCAAATATTTGGTCCATTTATGTCAGACACGGTGAGCGTAAACAGCTTTTCAAAAATTCGGTACAAGATTTTTCGCAAATTTGTGTAGCACTCTTCCTTTCCTTTCGCCCTGTACATACGTGTATTTTTCAAATTATCTGAGAGGTTTTCACTACATTTACGGGACTAAGCCCCCGCCCTCACTCCTCCGCCTCTTATTGCCTATGGTCTCAGCACAACAGCATATCACTTGTGAAGAAGCAGCATATCTCGTATACACTAAATTTTCTGAATTTTGCCAATTGACTTCTGAATTTTAAATAATGGGAAGATATCGAGTATGCTGTCGAAGTCAGACTAGGTCGTGTACTTCGTTTATTCATCCAGTTCTTTATTTTGGCTCCGATTTAAACCAGAAAATTCAATTTTCAACTCTTAAAATGAGCAAAATCAATGGGACTAGGTATCGATGGTAGTGGGTGTCTTTAGATTGCTGATTTCTAATACAGCCTACATATTACATTGAATTTTCGATTTGTGGATTAACGCTTTGTGGTCAGGTTTTGCTAATGGTTTCAGCTTCAATACTAATCAACTTCGAAATGTTTGAAAGCGAATTGAAAGTGAAGGAACTTGGACGAAAAATGAAGCTTGATTTATTTAATGAAAGTGTCATGATGATGTCTGCAGAATTCTATATCCAGTATTCTTTATTATTAGTATTATTGATTTTTTTCAATTTTTTTCTTTCAGATTTGCATTTACATCCGGAATTTCGGGGAATTACAGTCGATAGGTTAATGTACTCGCCGCAGGATAGTATTTGTCTTTCATTAGAGTATTACGATAAGTGAGTATACAATTTCATTTTTGATAACTAGAAATATACGTATACGCATCGTGTGATATGCACACCTTTCAGAACTGTATGAGCTCGCATTTATTTCGTTTTTATAACGCGCCATTGACGATTAATATCGTCCTTGGAGAGTCAGCAATTTTCCTCGCGATTTCATCCCATCATGTCGAAACAATTAATTACTGTAATCCTCTAAGTGCTCTGGAAAAAATACGTTTATTAAAAAGCGGTCCGATTGTGTCGTATTAAAAAGCTGAATTTCAGATATATTTCCACTGTGTGGGTTACCATAGTAACCTCCCCCTAGTGCTCCGACTCTGCTAACCTCTTTCCTGACCCACCCCATTGGATTATTATCCCTTCGTTGGAAGGTGCACTATGTAATTATATCGTTTGTACTCGATTGTGATCAATACCTTTTTCTTTATTCGATATTTCGAAGAGGAAAAAAACTTCCTATATAAGTTCTATGCTGTTAGTAGCTTCATTAAAACCTTGAAACGCGACAGAGAGAGCGTGAAACCTCTGAAGTCGTTATTAGGTTCTTTGCGATCATCGTTTTTGAAGCTGGGGTGCGGCTATTTTCATGTAAAGATTTGATGGATCAGTTGTTTCATCAATAGAATGAAACTAACTATGTGTGTGTATCATTTTGGTCGAGAGACAGAGGAAGAGAAAGAGCATTTTGATACTCATAGCCGGTGTGCATTATTGACTTCAGACGCAGATGCAATTTCCCACGGGTGGTGTCCGACTGACTGTTCACCATGGAAACTGCGATGCCAAACTGTATTAAGTGCCGTTCACATTCATATGGGTTCTGGAAAACATGTCCATAGTTATAGAGTCCGTCTGAGAATATCGCAAATAATTCAGCTTTTTGTTGAGTTTTCCGCTTTGGTTTTCTGCGATTGTTTTTCTACTGTAACCGTTTCCACTGATAGTATGTGTGCTCGAAAGGGCGCGAAGATCAGTTTGAAAATGAGCGCCATCCCGAAGTCCCCTTTCGGTCTACGTTTGAAAGAAAATGGCAAAATTCAGAGATACAACTGGTATTATAAATGAACTACATGAACTATGTTCCGAACAAAAATTAAAGCACTTGAAATTCACCATGAAAAATATCCACTCCTACTTGAAGGGTTTCAAGGTCATTACAACCTTGTTTTGGTATCAGCTTGGTGCCAAGTTCAAAATTGTGGCCTTAAGGGGCCAGGGGAGAAAAGAAATCCTCCTGATATGTCATGCAGATCGACAGAACCTATATTTGTGGGATCGCTGAAATCATTCTTGATATTATTACGACTCAAAATTTTAAATTGTGGGACTTGTAGGAGAGGAGATGGCAAAGCACTAAAATGTTAAAATTCATGTTATGACGACAACTAGATTTTTTAGATCACTGAATTCGTTTTTCGTATTTATTCTACTTCAGATACGAAATTGTGGTATCTGCGGGGAGGAGGGATCCGCGTTCTTATAAAACACATCATTCATATCAAAAGTGAAATGTCTTGGGTCGCTGAATTTGTTTCTGCTAGGAATTCAAAATTGTGGTGCTGGGAAGAGAGTACTGTGAATCGCTGAATTCGTTTTTAATATTCTGATATCATTTGTGGCATCCGGGGAGAGAGGGAGCCAACAAAATCTTCATAAAATACATCATGTATATGGATAATAGCTGATTAATGGGAAAATGTATATTTTATTACAATAACAATGTATTAAATACGCACACTTGAGGGTTACAATTTCCTTTATTTCTTACTTACAGACAAGGATGATCTAAACCACCTGTTGTGAGGGGAGGAGAAAACTTTTATTTTTCTCACTGAAAAACTGAAAATTAAAACTTATCCATTGACGAACAGTTTTAAATTGATAAGGGAGAAAAGCCGATCTGTAAACAAAGTAAGTGCAAGTTTTCCAACTGATTAAATATTGACAAGCAGGAAAAGAAATCGAAATCTTGTCAACTGCCATTCTGATGTTGCGAACTGGGGGGTCAGTGTTGCTAAATTTGCCAACAGTAGAACATTTTTGAGGGGAGGAAAAGACTCCCTCTTTGACATGGCCCTGTTTGGGTCGCACCGAGTCACTGTAGTAATAAATTGTATCAACTAGCTAGATACGCGTATTGATTCAGTTTTACTAATCGCTATAAAATTTAGAAGTTGGTTATGGAAAAAGAAAGAAGAAAAAAAAAAAGAAAGAAAGAAAGAAAAATAACTGCGACAAAAGCCAGAAATTTAGTCAGTTCTACAAGATCAAAGAAAAGGAGTTTTTGGTTTATAATACCTTTGGTGAAAATATTATATCGCCTTCGTTGCCAATGGATGCCAGTAACAGAAAAACCGAACATCTGATGGACATAACGTGTTTTGGATGTACTGTTCCCCCATTCCTCCTATCGCCGGTGGAGTAATTTTAAATTCAGAGTCAAAATAATATCAAAATAGAATTCACCAATCCTTTGGTGGAGCATATAACGATGCACGCGTGTCAAATTGGCTTCCCAGACGCCTCACCCCTAGCCCCGGAACCACCCTCCCGAGTATCGCATCGGTAACCAAAGGGATGTCTTGAAGCTGCTCCGGGCCCCCATTTCGCTTTTCTTTGCTTTGGATTCGCGCTGTCTTGCTAGGGCCACTATGGGACACCCTACTGACCTCTAACCTGGAATTCGGATGCACCACAGTCGGTATCTGCGCTTCCTTCCTTCGCCCCTCAGAATTCACCGATGCAGAAAATTTAGATTTTGATACCGTATATACTCTCGATTATCCGGATCAATTGGGAAGTTGGATGATCCGGATAACTGAAAATTCGGATAATACGGAGATTTTAATTAAATTTATTTTTTGAAAACCAAACCGGTAGTACAGTATAAATTTGTATAGATAGTTGCAGCAGAAACTTCGAGACAACAGAGGTGAATGTATACATTATTATAATGTGTACTCAGGATTTTAAAAAAATTACATACACGGGTACATATCATAAAAAAACAGCACGTAAAATGTATTCAACCTGGTCCGTATAGTAGAGAGAATGTCCGGATAATCGAGAGTGTACTGTGTGCATAACTTATTTTGCGGAAATTAGTGATTCGTTTTCATCTCCTCAAGGAGCCGCGATTTTGATTTCATATGGTCTATGTAATATCACAAATCAATTCAGCGATTCAAAGTATTTCATGAAAATTTGCCCCTTACCTCTTACTCTAGTTGCCACAATTGTGAATTTGTAATTTAAAAAAATAAAATAAAATGAATGTAACGACCCCAAAAACTTGAAGTTTAATATGCATAAATTATTCCATGAGAATTATATGTTCTTTTACTCTTCCTCCGGGTCCACAATTTTGAACTACCGGCAAAACAATAACCAAAAAAATGGATTCAGTGACCTTGCAATCACTGTACTAAGTGGGGCGCGATAATTTCATATGGGTACAATCGATCCGCCATTTTGGTTGCGAATACCAGTTGGAAAATGTGTCATATCCCAAAAATTTTTAACATTGTCGAATTTTTTAATTCGATCTTCCAGATTTACAGTAGAATCAGGCGACGATTATTTATCCGCTCTGATTATTCATGCTAGAAATTTTTTGTAAATATCAATTTATAAATTGCAAAATTCATGAAAATTTAAAACATTGCCGCCTATCAGTTGATTTGCATTATTTTTATGCATTACATAGTATCCAGTTTCATGTAAAATCCAGCATTTCAGAAAGTGGAAAGTTCTCGAGCTATTACAAATTTTTGAAAACTGGCATTTTGCAATCAAAATGGCGGATCGATTGTAATTATGTGAAATTATAAAGCCCTGTCGTTTTCATTATTTCCTTTCACAAAAGCTGAAAAAACGCTGGGCTATTAGAATCCCATCCAAAAGAATTGACAGGAAAGTTATGCATGTGCTATTATACTGTAGAGATGGGGAGAAAAAAAATGTCTGTGGACGGATTGGTACTGGTCTAGTGAACCGAACTAAAGGGGCCCAAGTCGCCAAACCATACAATTCTATACATTAGGCTAGATAGCCGGAACTGATCATTGTCTCCTTTTTGCGCAAATGAGGGCTGGGTTCCGAAGTGGTCTTTATCCAAAATCCACTTTTTTTTAGGAAAGATGAAAAGCTGCTACAGACTAAATGGTAAGCGATAAAGTGGTCGTAATTGTGTAAGATATTCCTATCCAGGTTAGAAAAACATTCCACGAATGATTTCCTCGAATTTCCCTCCTACCAGGGAAATTTTTCACATTGTTGGTTGAATAAAGTCCACTTTAACTCCAAACCAGGTGAGCACCCCCTAGCGCTTGCAGGGCCGGACTTATCCGAGATGCTGCCCTGGGCCCAGAAAACTCAACATTTTTCCGCCCCTTCATATCCTGAAAATTTTGCCGCTCTGGACCTGGGCCCACTGGTAAATATGGCACTGAGCGCTTGTCGGAGCCTCCCCTGGCAAAATTTCGTGAATAAAAATAACGAATTCTGTATAATATGTATTTTTCTCGCTAGTTTTGTTCAAAACTTTTCTTTCCACTATATTTTACTGTTTATAAACATGGCAACACTGATTTTGCTTTGAAAGACGAATCGTATGCTTGTCGTTCTCAGAATGTGACGTGTCACAAGAAAAAGGCCCGAGTGCCCATCCAGCAGTTTCAGACACACAGGCCTTTTTCTTGTGTCACATTACAATTTGCAAACACAGTGGTAGGCTTGCAATCCATCAGTTCACATTGAATATCAACGGCTAAATGCCTGACTGGCTGTTCTTATCGTAACTCCGTAAATTTGCTATTTTTCTTCCAGAATGTTTAGTTTATATATTTTGAACATAATGGATGAGTGGTTTAAAAAAAATCGAGATAAAATCCTAAAAATTGGACGATAAAGATTTTAGTTCAACTTCTTCGAATTCGGGGGCCAGGATTTTCCCGGGGCGGGGTGGTGAGATTTTCAAGGGAGAAAAAGTCAAAAATTGGGGTATTTTTTGAAAATCGTCGATAATAGAAGACTATTTTAAAAAAATGAAGGTAAAATTACTGCTTGAGTGAAAATTTTTCAAAAATTCGTGTTTTAAATGCGGAAAATTGCTCATTTATGCAAATTTTACATTCAATTTCAGATGCCTTGGGGGCATTCGCCCCCTTCACCTTCTCCCCTCTTGGCTACCCCACTGCCTCGTAGAAATCTTCACGTTATATGTATACTGTGTGTATCCTCAAGCCCCCTCCTGGTAAACAGTCAGCATCCCTTACCGCAGATGGCTGGCTAGGCCTGCTCCAAACTTGATTTTTTTTCTCTCGAAAAGTGCATAAAATCGTATTACTGTGGACAGAATACAAAGTAAAGTCGATCTAAGAACGTTTATCGAAAGTAATAACGATCAGAAATATTATGCGATAAGTAATTCGGGTAATGCAGGAGATGCTTCGCAGATACGTTCTTCACAGATCTCGTCAAGATCATCTTCGTTAGCGGTAATGAAAATCTTTTGAAATTCACGTTGATCAACGTAAGCATAGGTGCAAAAATTATTTTCAATTCCCAACTGACTCAACTCAAAATTCCTAAGTATTAAGATTTGTTTGTATTGGCTAAAAAAAACAACCTTCTGACTTGTTGGATTTTCCCAACTTTTGATCCATCTACTAAAATTTCCCAACTTTGACAGAGGCTTGGGGGCAAGGTGCCCCCTGTACCCCCCTTATTTTCGTCCGTAAGCGCATTATTTCCAGCGTTTCCACTTTATCAGTAAACAAATAAACAGGCTTGGACTCGAAGCGGACTTCATCCACTGGATAAAGACCACTTTGACTACAAAGCTCTACTTTGCGTACGTTTTTCTTCTAGACCAAGGCATTCTAGGATAGCGGCGGTAAGTTCATCTTATGACCCATAATCTAATAATACCCGAAACCGTGAGCTAACTTATTTTCGCTAAAAATGGATGAGTTGGTGGACGAGAGTTGGCATTATTGCTGTACTATTTTGCGAGCACGCAGTGAGTAAAAGTTGAAAGCGTAGAATGCGAGGAAGCCGGGGACACCGGCTGAAGGACCTGTCGCCGACTAAGTACGTGCGCGGGGTAATTAAAAGGAGGGAGAAGGCGCAGTGAATGAAACGATTGAAAGAAAGAAAGAAAGAAAAGGAAGACTCCATAAATAGAAAGAAATGACGCGAGAGAATCGTAATGAATGTTAATAACGAAATTAAGGAGTGTAGATTGGTGAGATAACGCTGTCAAAAATATTATTTTTTAACGGCGTCGTAAACATTCTTTTCTCGTTGTTGCGGACGTGCATCTTTCTTTAAACGAGAGTCCACAATAGGCGAGAATTGATGATCGATATTTACACGTTTTTAAGATCATTTGTACACCACAGCGCAGCAGATACAGAGGTGTGGTCGTGTGGTTCGAGCAGAACTGTGCTGGAAATTGTGTACCGGAGAGTTACTGGTTACGGTCGAATTGGCAGGTCGTTCATGGTATTTTTTTGTGTGTGTCCTATATGCGGCTGAATAGGACGAGATGGGTGTGTGTGAAATTGCTGATGGCCCCGTGTGCAGATATTGTGTTCATCGTTTCGTACTCGCCTGCGCAGCAGTTATATACGCAAAATCGTTGTCGGAAGAATAGGAAAAAAACTGGCCTCGCCGAAGCGTATTTACGTTAACGATGATGTAGATAGTTTTACATAACATTTTAGGAAATTCAGCTATTTTCAAGTGCAAAGTAAATGGCTAATCGGGGGACATAATCGTGTAGAATTGAAGTTAAAGAATAGATACATCATCCAATGATATCATATTATATCTTTCAAGTTCCGCTCAACTGAAATGAGCTGAGAACCTTGTAAATGTAAACAAACATTGCGATGTTGCCAGATTGCTCGCCCAAATCCATAGATCTTATACGTAATAACGGATGGCGCTTAGTGATAAGAAGCTTTGACCTAAGAAACATAATTTGCAACCCGCAATACGCATCGATAATGGCCATTGTGAAGTTGGAGGGGAAGGACGAGTTCAAGAACACGCGTTATCAGCGCCGTGAAAAAATTATGTTTCTCAACTGGATCAGACTTTACGTTCATTGCAAGGGAATTTTTACATAGAATTTTGAAAATATTGAAACTGATATCATCAACATCATTAATCAAACGAAGACAAATAGAAAGATGAACGATTACAAATCCAAACCCCTTCAAGTTTCGTCTCATCATCCCTACTTTTTAGAGAAATGGAGGAAGTCTCCCAAATACTTTTGTCACTCGGCAAATTTTGCTAAATTAGATTCACCGTTGGCAAATCTTGAAAAATGTTGACCTTACGGTTTTTTTTTTTTTTTGTTTATTGATTTCTAAAATTCTGTTGGTAAAATTGACGTTTCCAAAAACGCTTTTTTCCAACCTTCTGAAAAAGTCGCTAGAGCACATACATACCTGATGTTCGAATCTTTATCCGAATGAAGTGAGAAAAAAAGTGAACTCACCCTGCTACCCTTATTTAACAAATCTCCTATCACGAGTGCACCAGATTTTTTTCACACTACTGAGTTTTCGTAATTCATATGCATACAAGGGCTAAATCATATATGTCAACCACATTGAATCTCGTTGGAATACAAAAATGGAATTTGAACAAAATAATACGCGGGCTTTTGCAGCAACCTTTTTGAACTCGATTTGCAAAGTTGGGCAAATTATGTCGGGGAAAAAAAAGAAGAAAAAATGATTCAGCTATATAACGACGGTATTTTGTTAGCTTAGCCTTTTTTTTTTCAAATAGTTTGACAAATCCTTTTTACGTCGTTGTTTAACGATTTTCAATTTTTCTTATTTGTCTTTTTCCCCTTTACGTTTACAATATTGCATATTCTTTTTCATTCTGCTTTTCGTTTTCCCTTTTTTTATGTAGAAAAAGAATTCATATTATACGGGGTGTTTCGCAAGTCTTGCGCGAGGTAATAAAATGGATGAATACGCGAGCATTTGAGCGGATTATCCTGAGTTATACATGTATGACGTTTTGCCTAAATAACTCCTCAGTAAACCATCGGAATATCAGAAATAGTACGGAGTTTCAAAAAATAAGTATTAAAATGATTGACATTTTCCTAGTGCTTTAAAATCGTAAATTTTTTCAAAATTTAAAGGTTTAACATTTTGAATTTTGGTAAAATGGGATTTACAACTTTTCTCGAACTTCATACTCCACAAACAACTCACATTTCGCTGAATTCATTGATGGGTTTATTTCTGATTTCTATAATGAAGATAAATTGTGTCAAAAATTTTTGGAAATTCTGGCAAATCTCTGACGTTTAGCAAGTTCACCTATTTATCTTTAGCTGCAAATCCTAACTAGTAATTTTTACTGGAATCTGAAAAATTACAGAAATGCTATTAAAATTTAACTCAAATTTCATTTTTATTATAGAATTCCCTTAATTTTTACGGGAATTTGGTTAAGAATACAGTATTGTTATTTGTTAACTGTGAAAAAGATGTAATCCCAACTGTCAAAACTCCTGGGTATTTTATTGACAATTCTTCAGGTGTAGTCCCTTGTGGGTATCGATGTGTAGCAGGAAAGAGCTAACCGAAAGAGATACGAAGATGTTCCCATGGTGGAAAAATGTTCAAAAATTGTAAGGTGCGAAAAATTTATGAAGAAAAAAAAACGTTATGGTAGCTAATACGCATCATAAACTCTGATTTTTCTGTAAATCTGTCATTGTCAATTGATTGATCATTTTCGATTAATAAATTTATTGAAATAAATTATTTTTGTAGCAAAATTTTCAAAAATTAACGTTATGGTAGCTAACACGCATTAGGAGAACTAATTTTTCTGTAAAACTGTTATTGTCAATTAATTGATCATTTTCGATCAATAAATTGATAATAAACTATTTATTAATCAATTATTTTTGATGAAACAATAATTATTTTTAATTGATCAATTATTTTGTCTGTTTGATTTGTTTTTGTTACCTACTTATAATCAACTTTTGTTTTTTGATGGATGTGTTACAATTCTTCAATTTTTTCTTAGTATTCAATTATTTTTAATTAATTAATGAATTCCAATGAAGTAATAATTTTTGATTAATCAGTTACCTTAAATTAGTTGATTATTTTTGATTGATTATTTCAAATTAATCAGTTATTTTTTGATTAATTAGTTTTCTTAACCGATTATTTTTGATTATTTCATATGAATTTAATAATTAATAATTTTGGACCAAGCAATTATTTTCTGTTGATAAGTTTTGATTGATCGATTGCTACTAACTCGTTCGGAATGTGGGTTGAGACTAACAGCGGATTTCGAGAAGTCAGCTAAAATATTTCCACATGTTATAAAAACGTTTAATTACAAAAAGTGTATGAAAAATATCGAAATATTGCGTATCGCCCCTTCCTCGGTTTCAGACTTGAACTCGGGGGGGGGGGGCTTACTTTTCCAGCACGAATTTTGTTCCCAGTTCGTCCTTAATGGCCAAGGGGATGCAACTGGAACCAGCACCGTAGCCAAGATTTTTGCAGGGTGGGGGCATGGGAATATAAATAGTGTGTAGTCTGTTTTTGTATTTTTTAACTTCATTTAAGTTGTTCATATTTTTATTCGAAAAAAAAAAGCTCATGGGGGACGTGACCCCCTTTGCCCCTTGGCTGCGCCACTGACTGGAGCAATCTTAAAAATTGACTCAGCAACTTCAAAACTTCTACTCGTATTTCTGTAGCATCGATATCCGCATGTCATTATTTAATAGTTGTGCTTCAGGTTTTTTTGCTCTTCGTAGGTCTTTGTAGATAAAGGATGCTGTTAAAATGGCTTCAAACATGAACACAGCGACTTTGGAACTTTTATTATTGGTATACTTGAATCTGAGGGGAAAATAGAGCGGGTGGAGGAAATTAAATATGTAGGACAAACGATAATATTTAAGAAAACGAAAAATTTTTAATTAGACATAAAAATAGCCAACCCCTGGAAAAAATTTTGATCTTTTAAAAAAATATTTGAAGGGAATTTTTCAGTAAAACAAAATGGACAAATTTTGAACAGTTGTGTCTGCCCCACCCTGTCGTACGGTTGTCAGACCTGGTCGCTCACTAGAACTGAAGAGGAAAAAATAGTCATTCATCAAAACAATCTGGAAAGAATAATTCTTGGTGTAAAGAGGAAAGATAAGGTTAATTTACTTAAAAATAAGTTAAAATACAATATTATAACTTCCTCTATGCTATAAGAAGGCTGAAGTGAGACTGGGCTGGACACGTGGCGAGGAAAGAACCAGATGGAGGGATGAGTTTGATAGAATGTTCAAGCACAAACAATATCATAAGATTGCGCAAATAGGGGGAAAGGGGGCGTCTCAGAGAGGCCTTTGCCCAACAGAGGGCAACTCAGCCTATGCTAGATATACCGTACAACGGGGTTACTTTTGACTGGCGGGTAACTTTGTGATACAGCTGCCGCGCAGTTTTTACAACGCGTCAGCCAGCGAACAAGAATGACTTCACCCGCTATACCTCGGTTACCGATTGTCCCTACAGAGAGCGTGTTAGTCATTCCTGTTTGCTGGCTAACGCGTTGTAAGGACTGCGCGGCAGCTTTGTCACAAAGTTACCCGCCAGTCACAAAGTAACCCCGTTGTACGGTAGGTTAAGTAAAAAGAAAAATAAAGCTCATTTTGAATTTGAATCATTGAACTTGAAACTCTGAATTTTGGCCACTTGTGGAGCCGTCGGGTGCGGGGGTGTATTCAAAGCAATTTCATGAATGAACAGTGATAATAAACCTTGTTGTCAATGTACGTGTATTTAAACTTACTACAGTAGGCTTCCGATTATCCGGCATGTACGGAGATTTGAGTCAGCCGGATAACTGAGGGTCTGGATAACACGGCGTTTTTTTGTGTTTTTTTTTCATTGCTTCCTCATTACGTATATACATGGTATTTAACAGTCCTATAAATCCTATAAATTCTATGAAGTCTACTATTTTGAAATGTGGTACTATAAATCTACAAAAGTACTCTATTTTCAGTTTTGGTCCTATGAAAATAAGAAAATCAGCTGGCGTGAAAGAAAAAAAAAAAGATGAGATGAGGGGAGGATAGTGAAACATGTACGCGTGACTACTTGTCTTCTATCCTCTCTTTAATAATTCAGTGTATGTATCCCAGCTTTTTTTTTCTATGTTTATGAAAACTAGGAAAATTTTCTTACAGGACTGCGAAAGTTGCTATCAAATTTGCATAAAAGATCATATAAGCGTCCTATATGTTTGCATTTTAATTTTGTTAGATATCCTAATATAGATGTGTACAG
Organism: Acanthococcus lagerstroemiae; assembly: GCA_031841125.1. NCBI lineage: Eukaryota > Metazoa > Arthropoda > Insecta > Hemiptera > Eriococcidae > Acanthococcus > Acanthococcus lagerstroemiae. The sequence continues at coordinate 11,069,381 of CM063106.1, read as the reverse complement.
TAAAACATTCCAAGATCATGTAGTCATTATAGTGCAAGATAACCAAGATCATCAGGTTCGTGGTGGTAGGGGAGGAGGCTAATGAAGGCATCCCCCATGAGCCGATGCCTTCATCTACCCCAGCAGAAAACTCAAAACTCTTTTTTTTGGTCCGGTTTGGGCACGAAATTTGCAATTTTGTTCCAAATTGCTTCGCCGCTACCCGCCTCCTGGAAAAGTAGTTGCTCCTCCTGGAGAAACGTGTCTATTTCGTTGTATAATATTGTACTCAACAGAATGAAATATCTCAGTCACGTGCTCCACCGTGGCCGGATAATAGGAAAAATGGCCGCATAATCGAAAGACCGGATAAAAGGGCGAAAATTTTTGAAGCCGAATAATCAGAAGTCTACTGTAATTGTAACATAGATTTTGACTCGTTATCGAGCCTTTGAGGTTACTGGTGTATTCGAAGTAACTTTTAAAATGGGTTCAGCATGTCCAAAAATCATGGAAATGGATATTAGATGTTACATTTATTTGTTTATTTTGGGCTGAAATGGATGCATTTCATCTTCGACCCTCCGAGCGTTTATTTTGCAACTCCTGAGTGCCTCTATTTATGATTTTTCGAGAAAAACTATTTTTCAGATTTGTTATGTTGGAGAGACCAACTTCATCATCTGTTAGCCCTCGATAGTCTAGTTTACAACCCCTTGGTGCCACTGGTGATATCTTTCGAAAAACTTCGTGTGGAATGGATTATTATGTTCAAGGGATCAATTTTTATGTTGACGGATCAGTATTCCGGTCAAATATCCGTTCGTGAGATTTTGAGGTCGTGCTAAACTAATTTGCATGTTTCCTTGCGAGACATTCCTTGTTAAATTTCAACTCTGTGCGCAACGCTCCACTTCTAAAATAATTTTCCATACACATGTTGCGGGTATCGTGATTTGACCGTCCGGAAAACAAGAATGTTGTAAGTGCCACCCCATAAAGTATAGGTGCGTAAGATCAGAGCAGTCGCCAGAAGGGCGCATCGCAGATTCGGTAGAAAGTGAACTAGCTTTTCAAGATGGAATATTTGTCATTTTCATGTAACCTACAGTCTGAATCGTGAGACGTTTTTCGCCCTTTCCAGTACACATGTATTTTCTCTGTTTTTGGCGAGTAAAAATGAGAACACCCGAAACCACCTTGATTCGAGAGTTGCTGTTTATTGCATCGGAGTACGATAAAGAGGCCTCATGGTTCGTTGCTAGTCTCCCTCGGCGCAGACCACGCAGGTGATATTGACGAGGGGACTCCTCAGGCCGCGGGCAGCCTGTCAGTTAGGCCGGGCTGTCTCAATTTTTTGGCCGGGCTAGTACGTCAGAATTTTGTACCTATGGTACCATGGCTGATGCTTGGCGATCCTCCATCACAATGCATTGACCATATACCGTCACTGAGCTCGGTCCTCCTTGCATCCTTGCAGATAGGGTCGATTTGGATTTGCCAATACTTCACTGATTGTGATCAGCTATATGCACAAGGGCTTCCGGTGATTGGTTCATTGGATTGATTTTATTTACGAGTACAGGAGAAAAGACTATGACAGAGAACAGACAGCGGCTGCGTCCTCTGGGGTGGTGGTGGAGGCGGTGGTGATGTCGGCGGTAGCAGCAGCAACGACCGCACCATACGGACGAGACAACCGCATCCAGTAGTCAAATTATGACGTAACCTGTGTTGCTGTGTATGAAAACCGGTCTGCGTTAATTTTCTGAGACACCGTTCCACGTCTAGTCTTTATTTATTTGTTTCTGGTTTCCATACCGTGTATACTAACGCGCAGAAGAAAGAGAAAAAAATAGAAAATGATCGCTATTTGTACAGCGCGACTCAGTGCCTATATGTATACTATATACACTACATTAACATTTGTAGGTATTGTGAAGCCTTCGCGCCTATGTTGACATAAATTGTGACTGGGACTGTATCGACCTGATATATCGAGTAGGCTGGCCCTTCTTCTTATTTTATAATGTTCGATTTCGTTCCTCATTTCCCACATCAATGCTCTCAAGTTTGAGAAAAATCGAAGAAGGCTGAGCGACTAACACGTACCTCATGGGTGTTGAAGTTTAAAGGGAATCGACATACCTCAAGGAGTTGTGTGCTTCAATTAATAGGCTTACGTGTTTTTTTTTTTTGTCTTCAAGTATGAGTTTTTTGTGTCTCTAAATTGAGTTTTGAAGTCAGTTTGTTTCCAGTCTGTCTGCATGTTTGGCTTCGCATGACTCGATAGAGAGTGCTATTTGCTGACGTTAGTTTTAATGTAGTTTTAATGACTAAAGTGTTGGAATTCGTTTAATGGAATCTATTTTCAGGTTGTTCTGGTTCCTTTCCTTCCCTGTCAAGTTTCTCAGTTGAACAACGAGAGGGTAGTGGGGGTTGTTCTGTCTCCTTTCCTTCCCTGTCAAGTTTGTCAATTGAACAACGAGGGGGAGGGGGTAGTGGGAGTAATATCAATTTAGCGCATGATATGTAGGAATTAGGGTTTTCTTGGGACCCTGAATCCATTTTCGGCGTTGTTTTATCTTAATCTCTCTACTTAAAGCTCCGCAGGAGATAATTATTGCTTTATAAATTATGTCGGAAATGCTTTTCCTTATTGCTCGGTTTATTTTTGAGGTTTTTTGACATGGATTTGTATAACGGTCCGCCACACGAAACACGAAAGAGAAAAATGCCGCAAAAAACGTTCCGCAGAAAAACGTTACCGTGGTGATGTAATTGCGTATTCCTCTTTGGACGGTCGTTTGTTCCATCACGTTTCGACCACCCGACATGGAGATTGGAGAATGCCGAGCAAAGCCGGGAATGGACGACTAAATCACTGGAGTGTGGGTATGCGTCCCGCCCAGACGACATATCCATGTAACCATGTTCTTCTGTGCAGCGATCGGACTCTTTCTCTTTGGACTCTGACCTCGCCCTCCTTTAGGTTCGCAGGGGAGCTGTTTCAGAAGAAGATCAAATTAAATATTTTGAAAATAAGGGTTTTAAGATCGCTGATTAGGGTGTCTACAAGTGCTGAAAAGTTTTACATTTTGAAAGTAGGTCCTAAAAGTCCTAAAAAATGCTGAAATTGGAAAAAAAAGAAATTGAAAAGTCTTTCATTTTTGTGAATACATTTACTCAAAAATAAACTTTTTGTGATTCTTATGACTGGTTATTAGAAAGTGTAACGCAGAATATATATTCACAAGGAGGGGGGGTGAAGTTGGGAGCAAAAGGACGGGGGTAAGGGGAAGAAAACAATTGGAAATCTAAAAATAAATAAAATTGCACACTCGGGGAAAATATGAAAAATATGGCGGCTACAGTCCTGCAGAAGGTTCTGAAAAAGTACTTCATTTTTACTTTTCAATTTCTGTAGACATCCTGCTGGTCCTCCTCGTGGCTGTTTTACTCGTAGCAGACGTACTTTGTCTTTAAACGTGTAATGATTGCACCCCCTTAGTGTGAGCCGGACTAATGGAGAATGGACATTGCATGTTACGAGTATAAATATTAGAAGGGAACATACGCAGAATATTGCTGGACATGTTATTGTTCTTGTTGTTCTTATATTCCGTAGTCTCTCGACTAGTAGATTGCGTCTTTCCACTTTTTTTTTTCTCCTGTGCTAATCTTTTCATTTCTGAGAAGGATTCATACTTTGTATCTTTCATTATCTGTTCTTCATAGCTCATTTTAAAATTCTTTTCCAATTCTTTCCTTCAGCCATTCCCTCTACAGTAATAACAATAATCTTGGATGCCTTATATTATGACCTATCATTTTAACTCTCCTATTTTCGATTATATTCCAAATTACTCTTTTCCTATTTGCTTTGATACTTCCTTATTCCTAATCCGTCCATTTGATTTTCAACATTCTGTGATAACACCGTATCTCAAAAGCTTCTATCCTTTTTCTTTCTTGTGTTCCTGTTGTCCAGATCTCACATCCATACAATACTATACTCCAAATATACGTTTGACGAAACCTCAGTCTTACTTTTAAATACATATAATATGTTTGACCTAAACATGTCTCATTTTTGAAAAAAAAAACAAAAACTCTTAGCTTGTTCCATTCTACTCTTTATTTCACGCTAACTTGCCGCAATAAGCAACCTACATACAGTCTAGACTCTAGAGCCTACTAATTAACGCAAATAGCTGACCTAGGGGGAGGGGAGGCTCATGAGGTTTGACAAAATTATAATGCTAAAAATTCTTTCGCTTGTATGATTTTACAGTTTTCTGGATGCCTTTCAGAGGTTGGGGGGAGGTTGCCCTCTCGAAGCCTTCTTCTATTTGTATCTGTGAGTGTATAGTTGCTGTCTCCCTGTTTTACGCCGAAAGAAAATTCAAGCTCTCAGTACTAGATTTGGTGGTAAAATGACGACGAACAGGGGCGGACTAGCTAGGAGGCAAATGAGTAAATGCCTTCTGGCCTGAAAGGTTTATAGCCCGCTGACCGAAAAGTAGCCTGTTTTGAAGTAAAATAAATATTGAAAATTTGCGAAATCTGCCCCCTCTATAACTCGTGAACACATATTCGTAACTTGTGAAGTGCTAAGTGGCCCTCATACTCCAGGGGCTGGTAAAAATAGATTTGCCCCCGGCCTTTTTGGTCCCAGTTCGCCCCCGACAACGAAGTTATAGAGATTCAATCGTTAATATTATGAAGTAATTCCAAAATGCGTTTGTGTCCAATGTGGAATAAGTATGAAATTAAGTTATTTTACACTTAATTGCAGTGCTGGGACTACATATATTAATATGAGTCTATTTTGGTACCAGTTCCTGAAATATTAAGGACCGAAACAGGAATGTGATTTATACGCACCTCGAAGTCCTTTTATATTTTCACATTTCGTCCGTTCCTAACGTTTTTTCAGTCAAATTAACAAAACTTATCTTTGTTTATTTGTGTGGACGGACAGTCTGATAAATACTGGCTATGCACATTCTTATCAGTTTTATGGTTTTATCGGCACTTTTAGGTTTGAACTTCGTGCATCGATTGGCCGAATAAAAATAATTAAACAAGATTCACCAAAATATCAAGAGCTGTTGTTGATCGCTCAAAATTCTCCTTGCGTCTTCTGAAAAATTTGCTTTTCAGCATACAGCAGGTTTTCATCAGGACGCTGCCGAGTCTTCTTTTATACACGCAGCAATCCACGGGACAATTGAAGAGCTGTCCTCCAAAATGCGCTTAGTCCAAAACACAGAAGTTTGGGAAATTAAAAAAATGCAACCAGGGTCCTATTTACTACCATAGTCGTATCAGTGCTCTCTGAACACATATAACTCGCCTCCTAATAGAGGTAGAAATTCGCGGTGAACGCTGGAATGTGTACTTTCTTCTTGTCCACCAGATAGCGCTAAAATCTCAATTTCGGTAATTTTGGACTATGCGCGTTTTGGAAGTCAGGTCCTCAATTGCTCCCCTCATCAAGACTCTGCTCCCAGAGATGAGGTTAAATTATCGTAACAGTTGTGGTGGAGACGCATCTCTAGGGGAAAATACTAATGTAGTTTCCCCTTGCTTTCATCAAGGTTTATCTATCGGAGTTTTCCTTCTCTTATGTGCTTTCAGTTTTTTTTCTTCAATTCCCCTCAGCCTTCACTACGCCAAGGTAGCACTTACAGAGGAGGCTCTAGCATTACAGCGTTCAAACAAGTGAGAATTATTACCATACTTCATGAACCCTTCCCTTTCTCTTTTTTAATTTTGCTCTCAGCCCGAGCCCTGGAATCCGCCCTTTCGAGCATTACCTCAGAGACGTCGAGGAGGCTGTTAGAGCTCTCTTAACCCTCTTCTCTTCTTGCCGAAAAACCAGCCTTGGTCGAACTGCAACGAGTTGCTACGTGGGCTCGAACCCGAGACCTCCGGATTCCGAGACCAGCGCGCTATCCACACGGCCAACCAAACCCCAACCCTTCCCCTTGCAGTAATGAAAAACCTCTGCAAGAAATTTAAGATATGGAATGGTGAACATTGTTAACTAGGAACGAAAACCGCATGCATGCATACACGTATGAAAAGTATACACACAGGTAACTCATTCTTTCATGTCCTTCACAATTTTTATAGCGAAGCGACATTTTTTAATTTCTTTTTCTCTCGTCATTTTATACGCATCAACGCCCTCAGTAGCGCCCATCGCCAGAATAGACAACGGCGATATAAATACGCGCCCTTTCCCCTCGTACATCTGGGCCCTCCGGCACGAATACGAGATTTTAATGGCAATTCGTAAACAGCCACAAGTGTTCATTAGCGGAAACCCATTTTATACTTAGGGTGTATGTAGCGGGTGTCGGGGAGTTCCTTGCGCTTTGTTCGATTCCTCAATGTCGCGTCCCGGTATATTTATGAACTAAAAAACGCGACGTCATCGTCGAGTTGAATCCTCCTCCTCCCCCCCCCCACGCACCCATATATATACACTATACCGCATAATATTATGATTCAATTGAAAAGGAAAAAGAAAAGAGTTCCAATTACACGCATTATATTTCTCACCGAAAACCGGTTGCCCCGAACACGGACCGCAACAAGTAATGTTATTCGTGTAACATATCTGTACATCATTCACATGCTGTATCCCGAGTTCGGAAAACCGTCCGACAGTGCTTCCATATACTGTTATGTAGAAAGTACGACGTTCATTTAACGATGGTCCCTTTTATAGTAACGGAACGATGAAGGAAATTTTGACCGCAAGTCTTCTGTTACTAAAATTACAGCAACGGATAAGACATACAGGGTAAGTGGGCGCGTATACACGGGGGAACAGCACTGGCAATCGTTCCTCCCACAGAGAAAAGTTGCAGTTAAAAACGCTTCAACAGTGACCCAAGTATTGACGAGTTTCGAACAGTCTTACTAGAGTCTACCGAGTATCAAGGGATCCCAATTTGAACGCCTCTCGAAAACCGTCAATAAATCTTGAAAAATCGCAGCGAATGGTAAATCGATTTAGAAGACGAGTCTTGCAGAGTTTTAAGGAACCTTGAAGAGTTCTAATCAAATCTGAAAAGACTCTTGAGAGGTTTAGCTTATCTGAAAGAGTGCACATACGTGTGAGACGTTCTCACTCCTCCAGAAGTGCATCGAAGGTGACGAAATTTTTATCTAGAATCCTCTATACTATTAGCTATCTAATGGCGTAGTTATTTTAGTTTTTATCCCCTCCGTCTTTCGAGAAAAGAAAAAATAAATATGACAAGAAAAATGCTTACTATAGGACAGTCCCTTCCTATAAGTACGCATAGCTAATATGATTCAAAAATGGTGTAATAAGTACGTATCTATGTACTTCGAAAGTGTTTTTATTTTGACATCGGTAATACAATAGTCAGCTGCACCAATCATTTAAAACTGGATTTCTCATTTCGTATCATATCAGCTACCGTTAAAAAGGTATACAAAAAATGATCTAAGCATGGTGCCCTGTGGGGGCACTCCTGAATCGCATCCCCTTCCCCAAAGGGTGGAGGGGAATAAAACTATTAAATTTTTACGTTGAGAAAAATTTTACAGTAAAAATTGAGTGATTTCACGTATTTTTTAACTGAAAATTCTGGTAATTTTTACTAATTCTGGACTGTAATTTTACACTGAAATTTGATAACAATTGTTACTAGAATCCATGTGTGTAGTATTACTAAATATAATTTTTAGTTAGAGAGTGTGTAAAATCGCTCAACGTAAGCGACTCATCAGAATTTTTGTAAAATTGTTACCATACAGTTTTTCTCATTAGGTCCCAAGTCGGCGTCAAAAACATTTTCATTGCTTATTACTATAATGGGCGTGTTTTCCAGTGACGCCACGGAGTGAGTTACTGCATGGTTACTGTTAGCAAAAATACCTGTCTTTGTTTCCACGGACGTATCGACTTCTGTAAGAAAAACACACGGAGCAAAGATCATTATGTTGCTACTTGAGACAGGGTTGGGCACGGATTACCAATTTTTTATTCGAATGACGAATAATTGAATTTAGGGCTTGTGTATGCCCACGAATAACGAATAGTTGGAGGCCAAGACAGTCATCCGAATAACGGATAAATTAAACCATTAACATTTTTGCTATCTACAGATAACGGATAACTTTCACGTAACACCGAAGGCCAAGTAGGTACAGGAATGAGACAGTGTAAAATATCGAAGACAAGGGGACAGAATCTGCTGTACTTAACAGTCCACACGTAAAAATTCGGACATTCTATGCATAAACATACCTAATACTTTATTGATCTGCTGAAAAATATTGTGAAATATAATTAAACATTTCTCGGTAAATGTAATAATTCTATTAACCAACAAGCAACAATGTATAAAGTGCAAACAAGCAAGTAACTTCATTTGAACAATTACTTCATTAAGTCATGACACTTATGAATAGTTTGCAATCTGATTCTGATAACTCTTCAAAAAAATTGATTTCTCAAAAAGCTGATCAGACAGCCTCCCCCTTTCAGGTTTTAAGATAAGCTCGGTGATACTGTGATATGGGATTTTGACATATTGGTATATCCTGTCCTGGAAAAACACCTTAATACATGTGGGCTAGGTCCTTTTTTCTGGACATATGACAAAATCCCGTATCACGAGTCACGACAAAACAGCTAACAGGAAATCTGTTTAAAAATATTGATAATATCCGTTTCCATTTTCCGAGTCGTTCGGATAAAAGTTGATTATAAAATTATTTACTTCAATCAAATAACAAATAAATAATTCCTGGCTCAGATTTATTCGAATAAAGGATGAGTTTATTCGAATTTTCATCCATTATCTGTTATCCGTCTCTTTTCATTCGGATGATGCTTAACCCTGACTTGAGAATGAGGAATTTGTTGGAAACCAGAAGTTTATTTGCAAATGCTCAGAACCTTCTGGATTAATAATATGTATCTTTAGTTTCTAACAAATTTCTTATTCTCAGGTAGTAACATACTGATCTTTGCTCCGTGTGTTTTTCTTACGGGAGTCGATACGTTTTTTGGAACAAAGACGGGTATTTTTGCTAACAGTAATCATGTCCAGCCAGCTGCATATTACGCTGACGTTTCGTGTTAACACGCCACATGACAAAAACCGAATTATCTATGTAGTTCAATTGGACCGTTCACATTACGCTGATGTGTCGTTATAATGCGTCATCTGACAACACATCAGTGTAGTGTGAACTGTGAACGGTTCGATAGAACTACATAGATGGTTTTGTTTTCATCATAAATGTCGTGTTAACACAAAAACGTCAGCCTAGTGTGCATCTAGCTTAACTCACTCTGTGAGGTCACGGGAAGCGTGATAAGCGCGTTTGTGATGTTGAAGAAAACCAAAGAAAACCCAGTGTTGTTAGACATAACAAAACAAAATGAGAATTGAATTTTAGGAATTTTGTCATAATGACAAAACCATTTCTCAGTTTTGACAAAAAAATGAATTAATGACAAAACAATTTTGTCATGACATTTTGTCATTCCAATATTACGTTGGTGGAAAAGAACAAGGATCAAGAAGTTAAGGAAGACTAGAAGAACATGGAACTAGTGTCTTAGAAAATGTATCTAAACCAACCTATGCATTAGGTCCTTTTTCTCAGACACTTTTTGTTAAAAAAGTGATCAGCCATCAGTGAAAACTTAAGAAGTCAACCCAAGCCAGAGGAGTGATCACGTATGATTTACTGTAAGCGTGTAGCAAACTTTAACTATCATTAAGTCGATTAGAAATTCACGTTCAATGAAAATTTGTCCTAAATTCGACTGCATCATCACCAAAAAATTAAATTATAATCAGTTCTACTGGCAGAATAATTTTTACTCGTTTTTTTACCCTACTAAAGATAGCAGTGTTTCTATTTGAAAGTACACAACATGGTCACTCACTCATTTTCACCCGCTAACAACCGCGCACCGCGCAGGCAGTTTTGCAGCGCACTCTAGTGCAGGTTTAAATCCCAATTTCATTTTAGCCTCCAAGTATGCAATTTTTGTTAAAATAACATTGGTGATTGGTAGGATTGGATTGTATGTAAAAATAGTAAAATACCTGAAAATTTGTAGATATGACAAAATGACAAAATAATTTTGTCATGACATAACAAAATTATGAAAAAACAAAATGACAAAACTCCAAACGTGACAAAACTCATGACATAACAAAAAAAAGTGAAATGCTCGTCCGACAAAATGACAAAAAATCGTTTTGTCTAACAACACTGAAGAAAACGCACTGTGGGAAGTGATTAAAATAATTCTGCGATAATGTCAGCAATCAAAGGAACTATCAACAGCCCTAATGAGATGTGAGCATCAAGAGTACGTGACAAATGGACGCTGTTAAGCAGACTAGAACCAAGCGACAAAATCTATTTTTTGAGAACACGTGATTCGAAATTCAAGTGCCGTATAGAAACTATGTGACATAGCGTTTACTGATAAGCTCTTTTCAACGTGGGTATACATTTTTGTATTGGGGGCTCAATTTTGAAGAATTTTACTTTTTACTCTCTTTCCATCGATACTAATAACGCATTTTGTCAACAAATGTCGCTTGGTTCTGGTTTGCTTAACAGCGTCCAAATGGCGTCGGAAGATTTTTTACGCGACAAATTGCGTTAGAAGATTTTTCTACGCAACAAGTGGCGTTAGAAGATTCTTCTAGTGTGGTGAGGGGTTGGAAAGAGAGGTGAGGATACTAAATTCAATTCAAACGAACATGCAGAAAGAAAAAAATTTTGTGTCAAAAAAATGGATTCCTTATCAGAAATGTCACAAATTGGCAAGGTCGTCCCTGAAAATTATTTCTCTTCAAATTGAGAATTAGGATTTGTGTTATTCCACCGGTGAAGTACCCATTTGATTGGACAATTTTTCCCAACTTCAAAGCGTCGTATTTCGACAACGAAATCGTATTCTTCGATATGACCGACGAATTTCGGCAGTGAAATTTATTCCCCATCGCAAATCTTGGACTGCGTCTAAAAATTCATATATGTATTTCGAAGTTGGAAAAATTGTACCGATCAAATAGCCCCCTTACAGATGGAACGCTACATTTGTGAGACGATCGTAAAAAGGTACCATATGTCGGAAACGTAAATATTGCCCTGCAACACAAAATATAAACCTGCAGTAGAGTGCGCTGCAAAATCACCTGTGCGGGTGTTAGCGGGGGAAAATGAAAGAGTGATCATATGTACTTTTAAATAGAAAAATCTTCATGATCACCCATTCATGCCACTCATAAGACGCAACCATGCCAACATTTGCAACTCTAATTTATATTCCAATACAGGCTGGTGTTCGGAAAAGGTACCTTAAGTCGCGTCGATCGTGTTAACGTTTATTAGCACTACAGCCGCGCATTATAATTATTATCGCGTTACCAATGAGTCCATTGTTTTCAGATGTATGACTAAGGGCGCAACTAAGGAGAGGGCTAGTGGGCTCTAGCCCCCTCCAAAATTCGTCGAATTTTTTTCAAAATCAATTTTGAAACGAAAAAAAAAATTGATGCTGATGGCCTGATGCGGTTATGTTGCGTCGTAATTTACAGCACATGAAAATAGAAAGGTACCAAATCAAATTTTCACCCCTGCCCAAGTTTTTTTTTTCTTTCTAAATTCTACCCCTACCAAAAAAAAAGTTCTGGTTGCGCCCTTATCTATAATCTTGCAGAAATTCGTTTTGGACTTATCAGTTTTTTAAAAACCAACCATTTTCGAAGTTGTATTCCCGAATGAAAATAAACGGCGAGTACCTCAGTAACCTCCGTTTTGCAGACGACATAGTTCTAGTGGCAAGCGAGCTAGAAGAACTAGAAGAAAGAGCAGAAAAATCCATAGAAGCATGTAAAAAATCCGGGCTAAAGGTGAATACAAACAAAACAAAACTCCTATCAAACGCAGAGAAGGTGACAGTGACGATAGATGGCATAAGCATCGAATGGGAAAAGGAAGTAAAATACCTCGGACAAATCATTTCATTTGAGTGTGCAAGAGAGAAGGAACTATCAAACAGGATAAGAAGAGGATGGAATTGCTACTGGAAGTTGAAAAATATCTTCAAAGCAAACTCCCTATAGGCACTAAAGCTGAAGTGTGGAGAAGCTGCGTACAACCAGCCATGGCTTATGGGGCCCAAACATGGGCACTGACCAAGGCAAACGTTAGTCGGCTAAGGACAAACCAAAGAGCCATGGAACGGAGTATGTTAGGTGTGAGGAAAAGAGACAAAATCAAAATTGAGGCCATAAAACAGAAAACAAAGTTAAAAGATCTAGGAGCGGTGGTAAAGGGCCTGAAGTGGAACTACGCGGGACACATCATCAGGCAAAAAGAAAATAGGTGGGAAAGAAGGGTGGAAGGGTGGACCCCATACGATCAAGAAAGGGAGAGGGGCAGACCCTATACCCGCTGGCGAGATGAGCTAAGAAGAGAGCTAGGCCCCATCTGGAGAAGGTATACCCACGACAAAAAAGACTGGAGGAAAAAAGGGGAGGCATATGCCCAAAAGTGAGCTGGTTGGGAAGAAAAGAATAAGGTTGGAGGGGGAGTCCTCTACTGCTTGTGACGCAGAGTGTCACGAGCTGTAACAATAATATGAAAAAGGCAACCAAATAAATGCTGTTATCATTGTTATTATTATTCCTGTACGTACATGCATCGACTGCCTGTGAACAATATTGTAGTAAAATTTGAAACACGAAGTGGCGCAGTAGTCGCCGAGACATCGATCTTCATGTTTTTCAAAATTAAGATTTCACATCCCCAAACTAAAGCTGCTCTTATTTCAGTCTATATTGAAGCTAGAAACTTTATTTTTTTAAATGCAGCTCCATTTGGACGCTATTCAACAAAAGGGAACCAACTAGCAAAATCTGTTTCTTGAAAACACGTGAATCGAAGTTCAAGAGCCATGTTGAAACTATATGACATAGCGTCTACTGCTAGGCTTTTTTCAACGTGAGCTCACATTTTTGAATCGAGGGCCTAATTTTGAAAAATTCTACTTTTTACGCCTTTTCCAACGATACTAATAATTCATTTTGTTTACGAATGTCGGTTAGTTTCCTGTTGCAGAATAGCGTTCATTTGTGCTCTATTGAATTCTACCAAAACTGAAAAACAAATTTTCCGACATGCGGTACCGTTTCACAGAACGCCTCATGTTTCACGTTTTTACTGGAAATCATTTGAATGCGTGCGATCATAGACGGTGACTGGAGAGAGAAGCTAACATTTACCCTCTAAATCCGGACGGTCAATTTGAGAAAGACGGCTATGTATAGAAACAGCAAGCATTTTCGCCGCCGCTCCCCACAGGCGCATTCTCATCTTCTCGTTCCACCAGAGTCAATTTCGATGACAACCCTTTCTCTACCCACTCACGCACACTTCGAACATTCTAATAAACGCTTTTACGATCACCGTCGTCGTTAATGAAGTAATTCCGACGTCCAGACGTATAGTAGTAACGCGTACGCTGACGAACGCCGCGCGCCCCCCGTCACCCGCTCCGTTCCAACAGTCGGTTCATACGCACAAGCCATTCCGAGCACGTACTCTCCTAATAACGTCGTAATTTAAAAGCATATTATACATGTACTCTCGCATTATTCTCACTGGATGTTGTTTTTTGTCTCCCCCAAGCTCTCTTGTATAACGCTGTCGGTTTATATATTTAAATGTGTCAGTTATATAGACTGGTTAAGGTTATTGATGGTTACACGGCGTCAAATACTTCATCTCCGATTCCCCGGTAGCCTCGCCATCTCCATCTCGGCACACGTATATTCTTCTAATTTTTTTTTCTGTCTTCTTTTTCTTCTAAGGCAAACAAAGTGTAGCCTCAATGGTCACGATATATGTATTTTTTTATTATTATTTTTTTCAATGTTTTGTTAGATTCGTCGAACCATGTCCGACAACTGAGTTAGAAAACTGAAATTTTGATACGAGTACATTCCAAAACTAATAAAACGAGGGTCGAGTGTATAGATGAGCCTAATTTAACCAGTCGGGAGAGGGGGGGAGGGCAAAATGTTTCCCCAAAAAGCGCGTACAGTCGATTTTTCTCAAAAAAATTCAGTAGGGAGTGAGGAAAGCAGAACGTTTCCCCAGAAATTGGGTGCTGTCGATTTTCTTTGAAAAATTCTGTTTCGCGCACCGTGAGTCGTGTCTAACGTTTGACGGCAAAGAATGGTGCTTTTTTTTTTTTTAATTTACAAATTTGATAATTTTTATTTTGGTATAGGTAATCAACGGTTTATGAGATTTTTGATACTGATGAGGTCGTGAGGCCTATATAGTATTACCTATGATCAATGAAACAAATACAATATGGATTAGTAGAAGGAGTTGATGAAATTGCCGGTGAGTTCTTGAGGAATGCTGGAGATATCTTTTGTAACCCACTTTGTGTACAAATTACATAATACTGGAGATAAGGAGTACCCCTATCTTACATATTTTAGCATTTTATGTGCTTTTACTACTGGGTATACTCAAATGCGTCGCTGGAATTTTTGTGTGGAGGGGTGGGGGGTAAATTTTTCAGTAGTATTGACCTACATTCATCGGTATTGGTGGATTTTTTTTGGGGGAGGGGTGTAGAATGTTGTATGAAAGTGTCTAACAATCACTTAAGTTATTTATTTTCAGTCATGGTCTTTTAAAACTTTAAAAATTAGTAAGTTATACTTTGAAAGAGAAAACAAAGAATTTAGAATTGGAAAATTCTATTATAATGACCAGGGCTTCAATTTGTATGCGAATGCATATTTTTATCTATGAAAATCTGAAACTAATTCGATATTGGATCTATAAAATTATGGCATTAAAGCTGAATGTTGTAGCTTTCAAATAAAAGCCATAATCGACGAATGTATGTGCAGCATAACTCGAGTGGTGAAGGGAAGACACAAAAAATTTCCCGGATAGGGGCCCCAGCAACCAGGGGGAAAATCATAATGAAAGATGCTACAAAGAAATCGTATGGGGATATCACATAGGGAATTCACACTGATGACCTCGGATGATTCTCGCTCAAACTCGCTGACTTCGAATTTGACACTTAAGCCTCGTTTACATTGATAGCACTATCATGATAGTTTGTGAGAGCACCTGACCGCATTCCTCTCGCACTTAGTGATAGTTTGTTTACACTGTGAGAGTCAGCGACTATCACGATAATACTATCATAATGTAAACGAGCCTTTATAGTGGCCTGCTGCGTCGTTCCTCGTCCCATTCTGTCCTTTGTATTTATTTGCAGTTAAACACCGCAGCATTGTGGCTCTTCAGCCTGCGGGTAAAACCATTGTGGTCACCTTTCCTTTCCCCCACAGGAGAGGACAGAGCTGTAGACAGGCCCGTAGTCAGAGAGGTCTGGTTGGCCGAGTGGATAGCGCGTTGGTCTCGGATTCCGGAGGTCCCAGGTTCGAGCCCCCGTAGCAACTTGCCAGATTTCGACCTAGGCCGGTTTTTCGGCCAGAAGGGAAGAGGGCTAAGACAGTCCTAACAGCCTCCCCGACGTCTCTGAAGTAATGCTCGAGAGGGCGGATTCCAGTGCTCGGGTTGAGGGTAAATTAGGAAAAGAAGGCCCGTATCCAGAGGGGTACTAGAGGGTGCTGAACAACCCATGGCGCTTGCCAGAGCCTCTTCCCCCCTGGCAGAATTTCGTGAATAAAAATAACGAATTCATTGTTATTATTATCTTTCTCGCTAACTTTTCTTTCCGCTACATTTTAATGTTTATAAACTTGACAACAGTGATCTTGCTTTGAAAGATGGACGAATCGTGTGTTTCTCGTTCTTTATATGAGAAAATCGTCCGAGTGTCCATTCAGCAGTTGCAGACACACAGGCCTTTTTCTTGTGTCACATTACAATTCACAAACACAATTCGTAGGCTCGTGATCCGGTTCACATTGAATATCAATGGCTAAATTCCTGAATGGTAGTTTGAGAACTAATAACTTGACAGTAAATTGACAAGTCCACAGAAATAAAATTTTTTTACTTCCAAAAGTTTGAAAATTTGATCATTATAAAGTGTTAATCTTTTTTCACGCGATATATTCAATTTTTTTTCCTGTGGGTTCTCGATAAGTTGAATCACCAGTTGTGATTATGAATTTTGAGACCAAATTTAATGTTCTGATTGTAACACTGTAAATTTGCTATTTTTCTTCCAGTATGTTTGGTTTACATATTTTAAACATAATGGATAAGTGGCTGAAAAATTTTACGGCTAAAATCTAAAAAATGCGACGATAAGATTCGACTCCTACTTCTTAGAATTCGAGCCTGAAACAGTGACGTAACCAGGATTTTCCTAGGGGGGGCAGAGGCGTCGCTGGAATTAAAAAAAATTTTTTTTTTTTTGGGGGGGGGGAGGTAATTTTGCCAGTAGTGTTGACCTACATTCATCGGCGTCGGTGGATTTTTTGGTGAGCGGTGTAGTATGTTGTATCAAAGTGTCTAACTGTCATTTAAGTCATTTGAGTCACGTCAATTTAAAAAATTTAAGTATCAGCAAATTATACCTTGAAAGAGATAACAAAGTATTAGAATTGGAAAATTTTATTATAATGTCCAGGGCTGCAATCTTTATGCGAATGCATATTTTTATCTCTGATGGCGTATCTCTCTATATATTAAAAACCAAAACTCCTCCCTCCTCCCCCAAATTCAAAAAATTGACAAGCTATCTTCTCCTTCATTAATGATAAGACATGACAGATACGAGACTCGTAGATAAGACATAAAGAAAAAATGGAAAGAACTGCAGGATCAGATTAGTCACCTTCTACTTCATTACTGCGATAAGACCTAAAGACAGACATGAGACTGTCAGTCTATGGCTCATGAAAAACATAATGACGAAGAAAGATGTACGACAGGCATGAAAGTCTACCCCATATGAATCTGACAACCACCTTCTCCTTCCCCACTGATATTACAGTAGTCTCATTTCTGACTGATAAGACATAAAGACAAACATAAAATTTGTCCATACGTATATTGCTGATAAGACACAAAAGAAACTGTCAAGTCAGTAGTTTTATATGATATTATTATTATTTTAGAGCTAGGATTTTTATGCGCTAAAAAACCGAAAATATGCGCAATAAATATACGCTAAAAAATGTCAAAATATGCAAACATATGCGCTATAAAACCGCATCCTCATGGGTATCGAAATGTAGGGTTTTCTAAGCACTACAATAAGAGCCTTTCGTTTTAACGTTTATTTCATTAAATCATTAGTGAGAGCGAGATCGAGATTATAAAATAACATAAGCCGCAATAATTAAATGCGTTTAAGGTCTTTTTTCTTGTCTTTAATTTTCTAGTCTTCAGCCGACCTTCTTCCAGCAGCTTACAGCAAAGAGAAAACACCTTGTAACTAGCTTGTTTTTTGTTGTTTTTTTAAAATAGAAAATTGTAGAAATTTTATCAATAGAAGTGATTTTTGGCTAGTTTTTGGGAAAATATGCGCTAACAACCTCAAATATGCGGTATTCGGCTATTTTTCAGCGAAAATATGTATTTTTATGCATATATGGCATAAATATGCAAAAATATGCGCTATAAACTTGTGCATACGGATTCAGAATTTCATGATTTGCAAAGATGATGTGGATATGCGCTATTTAGTATTACGAGAACAAATATGCATTTTATATAACCATCCTAGCCTTAATTATTATTAACATGACGCGTGAAACGTCCCGCGTGAAAGTAACGTTTTTTTCGGTTTGTGTGCCAAAGTAAGGACATAAAAATGTCAAAATGGACGCTATTAAACAGAAAGCTCGCTTCGGTTTCCGCTTAATGTCACACTGCCGTGATCCCTGGAACGGGATTTTGACGTATATCTGTAAGTTAAATCTCGATTAAGTGTGAAATCTCTTGTCGATTGCTAAAAAACGAAGTTTATTGTTACAACAGTATAATCTGGGCATCAATAACAACTTACCTAAAAAACGAAGAAATCTAGAAAATAAAGATTATAACACACAAGAAATTTAACTAATAAAATCTGTCTGTTTGAATATTCTGATCCATACTTCAACAAGCGAAAAGGTAAACTAATATATTCTCTACTACTCTGCTGAAACGAAACTACAACATCGAATGATATTCTTATCGAACCAGATAATAATGGAGAGGAACATAACCTGTCGAAATCTGAAAATACCGTGACTACATCGTATTTTACATATTATCCCATTAAAAATGACCCGGGAAAAGTACCTAAAGCTTACCAGTATTGAGCAAGTAGCACTTTTCAATTATCGAAAGATGGCTTTCAAGTCCAAGTATGGTTGCTTCAGCGTTTAAACCGTTTAGTCTTCAGCCGAGTGCAGGAGGGTGGTTGTTTATAAGGCTCGCACAAGCCGATCGTGGTCTACATTTCTTCACCACTACATAGCCATAACGTTTGTTTCCATTCAGCTGGTCTTCGCTGTGTGATGCGTATTTGTATTCCTCATGCCATTTCCCTCGCGCTAATATGCAGGTAGCGCTTACGCACGATCGCTAAAGCGCGAACCGCACACGTGACGTAATGCAACGATGGAACTGGAGAATGGCTAGAACGCCAGAAGTTGACTGAAGTCTTGTTGGGCAGTACAGTGGGCGCCTTTCTTGCTTTCTCTACCCTCGACGAGTGCCGACGACTAGCAGCGGCGCGTCGCGTCACGTTGCGTCGTCTTCGTGTAACGACGCACTGCGCCGGCTGATAGAGGTTTTTGTACTTTTTTTTTTTTTTTTTTACCCGCTGTCTGCGTACAATTATTGGATTTACGAAGAGGTATGCCGCGCCGCGCCGAGGCGATTATTCGCGATAAAGACCGGCTAGAGTCTGCGGCGTGCAGAGACGTGCGCTCGTGCGCCAGGTCGTTGGTACTGCGACCGACTGAAGTCGTCCTGAGGTCGGCAGCTCGGCTCGGCGCGTTTCAAAGCGACCGCGTGTCTCAAACGAACTTGCACGTCGAGACGCGTGGACGAGGCGGGGATCGGTGCAGCGCCGTCACAGAATACAGATGATAATCGAGTCGATACAGGTACAATTGTCAGACGACACTTCATTTTTTACACGGTCCTTCATAGAGCAACTTCGTTTGTACGGAACACGTGGTTATCAGCTTGTCGTATTATGCCCATTGTCGAATCGATAACTAATGTTCCTCAACCTAAACGCACATTATGGTGAAACAAGCGACCTCGCGGATCGCGAGGTAGTAACAGGGTGTTTGCCATTGGGACTGTGCAAATTGTAGAAGCGCTAGTGTAGAATAGGTATTTTTTGATAAGCGAATGATGCTCTAAGAATCTGGTCTTCTTTTCGCCCCCCCCCCGGACCCGGGAACATAGAAGCTCAGGACGCTACACGCACATCATGGAAGTTCAAGGCTTCGAACTGTGAAGCTGCAAACTGCAATCACCCGGCAGACGTTGATCAACACAGAACATACTAGAAAACTAGAATACATTTCCATTTTCCGTTTAATTCATTCCAAGTGGCAAGCAGAAATCAAACACTCTACCTTTACAAGACAAAAAATAAATTCAAAGGACATAAATCTAAGGAATTTAAAACGTCAGGAGTTTCAACGAATATGAATTGTCAACTGCTGATAACAATTCAGAGGGACAGGAATTTTGTTTCGATTCAAATAAACGAGGAATTTTACTTCCATTCAAATAAAGTTGTGTTCTCACTTTAGAAAACGCACATTAATGTGTTCTCACTCCTCATTACAATGTTTATAAGACGAAAAGACATTAGCTCTATGCTCCACTCCTGTGAATTCGTGAACTGTTAATGCGAGAAAAATAATCTGTCATTTCAAAAACAAAACGTGATCTGCCAATTATTTATTCACGTTTTTCATCAATTCCGCTACACGATTATAATAGAAGTTCAAATTCGTGGTTGAAGGCATGTTGATGGTTTTGGATGATTCCTCGATCCTGACTGATAATGAAAGAGGAAAGTAAATAGTCAAACGAGAAACGAAATATTCGTGAAAGACCTCTGAAACAGAATACCAAAATTACCAATTACTTAATACTGCTAACATATTTATGAGACATAACTCACATCGCATTATTCCTCGGAAAATTTCCAAATAAGAGTACCACAGAATGTTGCTTGTACTTGGTTCGATTCAAATACATTATACACGCTAATTCAACTGAGAACCCATTTCATACAAACAATACACTTACCTCTTCTAAATCCAGTTAATGTCGTCACTTTCTTTGAGGAAATAGTTCCTTTTGTAGAACAGAGTCGCACAATTATACTGTTATGAGTAAAATACGAATCGAACTACACGCCTCCGCCTTAAGACGGATCTAACGATCTAAACGCAACTGAGCTAAAACTGAACTATGAGCTGTAAACAATTCACTCGTATTTAAAGAAAAAAATGAAAAAGCAATTGCAATAGGGTGTTTGCTTGCAGCGCTCCGCGCGGCAAACACCCTAAAAATGAGAATTTTCTGTGATGAATAAAGAACGTGGCAGCACTGAGAAATTTACGTGTCATGCAGAAACCACGTAACGCCGGGACTTGAGTTGTATCTGTACTACGTGAATAGTTGAAAAAATTCGGAACGAGCTCCAACTTGTTCCCAGGGATGAGAAGCTGATTGAAAAAGCTTCTCTTCCGGCTACCCCAAATTTATGAAGCTTCCGACTTCCTTCCGAAATTAAAAAACTTCCAGCTACCGTTTTTCAGGCTTTCGGCTCCCAGCTACTGGCCACTAAGTATCAATTACCAGTTACCTCTCTGCTGGGGGGGGGGGGGTGTAGATTTTTTTAGGGAATTTTTTCTGTAAGTTCAAAATTGTATTGGGGAAGGTTCAACAACCAGGCTGGCGGTGATGTATGAATTGTTGGTAGTGATCTGTAGGAAAAGGTACTGGACAGTGTCCCTTCAAAGTGTGCATGTAAATGCAGTGAGGATTTAAGAACATGGGTCTAGTTTGAAGGGTTAAAGAGATACTCATAGGAAGATTAGGGTTGTGTGCTCTCGTAACGAGAAGTTTGGCAGTGAGGTGCATTCGGTGGTAAGAGAGAGGAGGAATTCCAGCATCAGCACATGCACATACTCAATGCTGGGCTAGTGCGAAAGGCGCCAATGGCGATAAAACCCGCATTTTGAACAGCGCTAAGAAGCTTTAAACATAAGGGAAGAGTAAGTCCATGTATGGGTGATCTGTAATCGAGTAATCCATGATAGATCGGATCTGAGCGAGTTGAAATATAAATTTATTGTGATTTAATGAAATCATTAACAATTAGTTCCTTTTTAAGGCTTCTAGAGCGTTGAATTCTGAGTAATTACGAAATAAAACTCGTAGTTAGGCAAGATGCCAACAAATTAACGCAAATCTAGGTAGTGAACAGTATTAGCTATGGTGCGAATCAATCATGTACCGCAGAAATCACCTAAGTCCAGCCCATTGAAACTCCACCAACAACGATAGTGATATTGCGTAAATGTGCGGATATTTGTGTAACAATGTCAATTGTCTTCTCATTACTAATGCATCGAGTGTCATGCAATTTTTTCCGTAGAGACCACGTTAGAAGGCTGTCAACTGTTTTTTTTTGTTCGAGAAAAGTTGAGCTTTTTGGACTTACGAGGTTTCTGAAATACATATACGATTCATGTGTATTTCTTCTGTAGTCTCAGTCTAGATCAACGCAAAAGGTATATGTGCCCATTTCCATATGACTGGTTCACGTGTTGAATCCACTTCTCTTTAGATCGAGAATTTGAATAAAGTTCTTTGCAGTATAAGTGAGCTGCCAAATTATCGTCATTAAAAATGAAACTAAGGGCGTCGTTATCACATTCTTTGTTATTTGAAACTTGAGGCAATGGTCTCTGGACTTCTTCATTGATTTACGTAACTGAATGGTTTTCTTAATTTTCTTTTCTTTTATCGGATTTACATTTTTCGTTCCTTTCTTCGGGGGGAAGGGGGGGAATTCAGGTTAAAAAAAAGTTTCTCTTTTTCCAGTTGTCTCAGTTTATTGTATGAGAAAAAGTTTTTTAAATTTCGAGGGGGATAAGTTAAAGACAGCGGCGTGGTTATGGGAGGGAGTGTTAACCTCCTCTCCCATAACTACACCCCCCATAAACAGGTCATTCCCTCTAACTCATTAAGCGAAATGATTTCTAATTTTTTTTCAACATCATAAATTAAAACTAAAACAAAGTAGAAATTGTAATGCGCCGGTTTCATATTTTTCGAAAAATTTCTGCTAAAGTGTAAACAACGCATGTTAAAACTTCACGCAATGAATTCCTGAGTTAATTTTACGAGTGTCGAATATTTATCTAAAAACAAAAACTTACATTTTGATCGTACTATCGCTTACGAATTCGTTTCTCAAAATTATAGCAGAGTGCACAAAAAAAAGACAATTTTCACATGGAAGGTTTCTATGTACCGCAGGTCACTTTTTTATGGTACATAAACATAACTGCTAAGTCAGTCTTTATTCTGAAATAGTTGCCAGTGTTGCAACGTGCTCAGTTCACGAAATATGGCCGGTGCGCACACTTAAAAGATGCGCACTTTTACAAGACATTACCCTACAATTTCCCTCAGTGCAACTTAACTTTTTTAGAAGAGGAGCAAAATAGTGTTATCTACATTTTTGGGGGGAAATGAGTTATTGGTATTATTGGGAAGGCAACACTGCATGTTGATGCTGACAGTTACGTGAGCAAGATATTCCGATTTCGTAACACAGGAGTGATAAGCTATTGAAAACTTCTTCTCCCTTTTCTGCCAATTTAGAAAAAAAGTAGATAACACTATTTTGCTCTAAGGTATCGACATGTAGAAAATTTACTGAAAATACAAATAAAATGTTCGCTATCAAACGTTAACGCAGCACTGCTGTCAAACAGAGTTGTATACAGGACCGCGATTGGAAAATTTGGACCAGGGTCAAAGACTGGACTTCTCATTCGAGTGGAATATATAGTTCAAATTTTCGCTTTTCTATCAAATCTTACAAGAAAAGACCGTTTTTCCTGATTTTCAGTGAGTTTTGTTGAAAATTTGTATTCTCGATTCACATTATAGAGGCTGGGCTGGTGGAAATAATCACTACTGTAGGGGTGTCGGAACGCCCCAAAACAATTTGAGATGTAGGAATATCATTTGTTCCCCTAAAAATTGGAAAAATATTCGGCAAGTCGTAAAAAGGCGCCTTGAGAGATTTCAGAGACGAAATTTATAAGATTTTTGAAGATTTGCGAAATATTTAGAGATTTACAAGGTTTGCTGTTTTTTGCCTCAGCTTTTGAGAAACAATAGTATATTTTGCAACGAGTGCAAGAAGCGCGTCATTCGTGACGAGTGCGAAGTTTTGCAGCACGAGCGACTAACGCGCTTCTTCCAAAAGTTGCAAACTATATTTTTTTCAATAAATGCTCGAAAAACAGTTTATAGGAGTAATTATTAAAGTCCATAGTGTTTCATCAGTATCCCAAACCGTCATCCTACACCAGCGCTTTTACAGGAGAAAGACTTTTTGTTCATTTTTGCACTAGAGCAGCATAGAAGTTACTTTTCATGCATACTTTTTACTTTTTGAGCGTATTGTAAGTGCACTCCACTGTCCATTTAAAAGTTTCACTTCTTGCACTGAAAAGTGATAACAAATAAGGCGCTTTTCGAGCGTGTATTAAAAAAAGAACTTTTTTGCCACCTAAATTTTTATATTTGTACCTCTCCCCCCCCCCTCTCAAAGAAAAAATCCGCCGCCACTAACCAGTTGTTTTCCCTTTCGCGTCAGATATTATTGAAAAGAAGAAAAAAATCGCTGACACGTTCGTCGGCAGTCGTTTTATAAAATCTCCGCCTTTCATGGGAAATAAGGTGCTCCTAATTTACGTAGATCTCGAAAGTATGTCACAGGAAAGCGACCACTTTGGAATGGCAATGATACCCTTAATTCGACCTATTATGTGCTTTACGTCCTGACCTAGAATATACACATGAAAATCGGTTGCATCAATAACTTGACTACAAAGTTGACAATGAGAAAGTCAGAAGGTCAGACAGGTAATCTGTGGAAAGATATAGGAACGTCCGTTCCGGACCTCGTCTGTCTATCTCTTATACAAAGCTATACCAACCATCCAGGTACTTTTAGAATTAGTCCCATTCGTTGGGCAGGAAATGAAAACGGTCGCGGCGAGTAACATCGAAAAACATTCGAACCCCACTTAACCATCTAGTTTAACCCTGTCGGAATATGGACGCAAATTTACAAAACGCTACCCTTTTAGCACGGCAAAGCCAATATGCAAACACTGGGCCTTTTTTCCACTTTGCAACGTGTCCGCTTCTAATGGAGCGAAAATTAAAATGACAGCCGCGGCCTGCGACTCGGGTTTTGCTCGTGTATACGTGTTGTGTCTGCATACAGCAGCACCAACTCCACCCTCCTAGGGTAATCGCACGCACAGCACGCTCTATAATTTAAATTCATACCGTGTACTTTACGACCCTCGAAGAAAAGAGTGAGAAATACTCATTTCTCGCCAATTTCCTTCGGTTTATTTTCAAAAGTAAGCGTTACTAACAAATTTTTGGCAAATTCTAGTAACCCACGCAACAGGCGCAAATCCAAGGGGAGAGCGAAGGAGCTGTTGTAATTCGACTTGAAAATACTTCAAAAATAGTTCACCAATAGGGAAATCCAGTGAATTACATCATGAAAGGTATACAGCAGATTAGTAATTAGCGCTGTATAACACCCATGTGGCATTTTTATGAACGACCGACTAAAATGAAACGTGAAAAACATGAAAAAATGAAAAGTGGATGATCGCCCATAAGGAGGCGCACATTTGTCCCGCTGGTACCTTCCATTTATCAGTGGGTACGTGCTTAAATCGAACTTCGACGTGAACGTAAATGCAGGCATCCAGAAGTGGGGCCTGGGAGAAGCCATGACTAGCTCTACGAGATTCACCCAGGGGGAGGGACGTGCCAAGGTGCCAGAAACTTGGAAGGTGGTTACCCAGATCACAAGTGGATTATTCTATAGTCCCGAGGCCAGAAACAAGAAGAAAACTCAAAGGAATTAAGGCATCTGTCTCTCTTTTTTTTTTGAGCCTATGGTCCCCTACATGGTCTCTTACAAAGACGTATGTACTCATATCATTCTCGAGTCCGTGTGCGGTCTTAACAGAAACAACATAATAGCGAACAAACGGAACTCTTTATATATCGAAAGAAAAAATGACGATGCGGTTACGATCATACGGTCGAAAAAAAAGCATCAAGAAGGAAGTAAAATTCACTCCTTGGAGGTGTCACGAACACGCGGTCGAAAAACTGAATCCAGTTTCCGAAACTTGGCAGACTTTAGAAAAAGGAACGGAATGCACTGCCGGGCGCGGTTGGTCGGAGAAAAGAAAATGAATTTTCAAAAAACAAAAAGAGAAAAACTAAAGAAGATGAAAAAAATAGTGAAAAAAGAAAGAAAACGTACTCGAACGTAGACAGAGCGCAAAGGTAAAAGCAACTCGCCCAGAAAAGTAAAGTAAATGACCACCCGATCATCAGTCGCATTAGCAGCCGTGCCGTCAGTGCTGTAAGGGTGGAGGGGAGAAAATCGGACAAGAGTTTTCATGAAGGAAAAGACTATCGATGTATATGGATTACAGGGAATCGTTGAACGGACTTATAGGTAAAGCGGAGAACGGGAAGGAAAGAGAAATACAGATGCCTGCCGAGCTCTGGAAAGTTAAATTTTGTGGTTCATTCGGGCGTTTCCGCGCCACAATGAAAAACACGTGGCAGGAATCGGGAAAACGGTAACCCTTAGATTTAGTATAGGTATGAAGATCCAGTGAGCTATAATTATATAGTTATCCAGGCAGTCTGTTGGTCAGCTAGTCTGCCCCCATACACACCGAGTTATTCAACGTGAAAACTGTCGCAGGAATGAACAAAATGACAAAATTTCGGAAAATTCAGCGAAGACATTCAGGAACATTCGCTGAATAAGTCACCAAAGTTACAACCTCGCGGCACTGTATGCCCATGAAACTTGTGGTCTCAAGAACTGAGAAAAACGGATGTCCCAGTCCCAGTCTCCTTCATGTACGGCGAAAAGTGATAAGTTTTTCAGGTTAGTGTACCCAATGTCTGGTATCTCGGGGTCACTTGGTGGAGCGTATAGAAATGCACGCATGCTAAAGTGGCTCCCCAGACACCGCTCCCTTGGCCCCGAAAACTACCCTTTCGAGTATCTCTTCTTTGACCAGAGGGACGCATTGAGGCTGGCCCGAGCCCTCCCCCCCCCATTTCGCCGCTCCGCTTCGGATTCGCGCTGTCCTGCCAGGGCCATCATGAGACACCTTACTGACCGAGGCAACGCTCGCCCGTTTCCTTCTTTCACCCCTCACCACGGGTTTGGTACACGTGGTGACGCAAGAAGGTGTTGACAGAGGGGTGAGCCCTGCCGGGAGGTCCGCAGCAGCTGCAACAGCTCTAGTGCAGCCCCTTTGTCGTCTCTTCTTATCCGCTGGTATCGACGATAAAGTCGGTTATACTCCTTCCGCAGCTCGGCCATGTCCTCGGCCCACCAATAGGTTGGCTGTCTTTTTCACGGTGGACCGACTCTGGGCATTGTGCTATCACAGGCTGCTATAACCGTCTTTATGGCCTCCGCGCTCTCTTCTACTCGACACTCTCGTTCCCCAGGTGAGAGCCCTCTAGTTGATCGGCGTCGAGCTTCCTGATCGCCCATCTTCCCAGCTTTTTTGAAGCAGTGACCTCGGTTCCTGTATCCAGCTTAAAGGTGATGTTCCTGTGGTCACTTCCTGACTCCTCATTCAACACAGACCAGCCTTTGATCCAACAGGCCAGTCTATGACCGACCCCCACCCTCATTGGAATCGGATTGGAGTGCCGCCCGTGTTCATCGGAACCGCAAGCTCCCCCAGGTCGGTCCTGCCGGATTGCCATTCTTCGAACTTGGTATTGAAGTCTCCGACAACGATCACTCTTGCCTTGAGATAGGCGAAATAGGTCTCGAACTTTCCAATCTTCTGTTCGGGGAGAAGTAGAAGCTGTAGACGGTGATATCACCTACTTGGACAGCTACATACCCCTTCCAATCTTCTACCTCATCCGAGCTATGGGACCGTCAGAGCATACCAACGGCTGTCAGTTTAGTACGGTCTCTGTACCATCTTCTAACTTCATCCAGCCTGTATGGCTCGCTCGCTGTATCAACCGGTCAACCCGTATCTCTCCCACCGTGCTCTGCAGGAGATCCTGGGCAACTGCACAGTGGTTTAGGTTCAGGGCGGCTAATCACAATGTTGAGGAATGCCTGTGATATAATAGGAAAAATGCCTGAGACGGAGTAGAATTGCCGGAAAAGGGAAAACAGGCGCTACAAGTGTGTAGAAGCGCTAGTGTTTCCTGGTTGAAATATTATTACCATGTTTCTTTCTTTCTTCCCCCCCTCCCCTCAATTATATAATGAAAATGTCCACAAATATTCAGCCCAGGTAGAGACAGTGGATTTGAAAAATTTGAGTTCTTGGAGTATACTGCTCACCCGCTTAGACCAAAGATGTCAACTCCCGTTTGCGAACGGGAACGCGTTCACGAACGGAGCATCTCCACAAACAAGAACGAAGTGAACGCGTTCTTCTTCTCACATGAACGAGAACGGGCAGGAACGCGTTCGTTTCATTTCGCAAACGAAAATATAGAGAGGAATGACTACAGTCAGAGATTTCAACTTCCGTTTGCAAACCGGGAACGCGTTCACGAACCGAGCACCTCCACAAACGAGAACAAAGTGGACGCGTTCTTCTCACATGAACGAGAACGGATGTGAACGCGTTCATATTTTTGGGGAATGTCGACATCTCTGGCTCAGACGAATGAAAAATATTCAATTTGAGGCGAATTAGCTATTTTGATCGGAATTCCTGGGGTGTGAGCTTCAAATACCTGAGTTCGGCCGCCGAACATTGGGCACTCATGTCCTGGCATCCTCTACCACCAAAGAAATGCATAGAATCACGCCCTTCTACCATGCTTCAAAGCGGGCATGGGGGGGGGGTTATCGGCACTCTCAAATCTTATGGCCGCCCCCCGCATCTGAAGC
This sequence comes from Acanthococcus lagerstroemiae, assembly GCA_031841125.1. NCBI lineage: Eukaryota > Metazoa > Arthropoda > Insecta > Hemiptera > Eriococcidae > Acanthococcus > Acanthococcus lagerstroemiae. Next base: position 11,041,147 of record CM063106.1, on the reverse strand, counting down.
ACAGGTCGCCCATGCTAGCATTCGCCTCGCACTTACTGGCGACGTGACCTGTCTATAGGCAGTTGTAGCAGGACACTGCTGTGCCCTAACGTATCAAGAGCCGCCTGGATGGATATCTCAACCTTGAACGCTAATGTACCACGCGACATCTGTTCTTTCTTCACCACTCGCGCCTCCGGTAGCGCTGCTTTAATATCTTCCTAGTTCACTGACGGCTCCACGTTCGTCAAGAGTAGGGTGGTTTGGTGCTGCGGTGTTCGGACTTGCGCGTCAGTGCCTACTGCTTCTCTGAGTTTACTGGCAAAGTTGTCTACAGCCTCTTTCTGCTCTGTTCGAAGTTCAAGTAGCATCTCGCTTGCCCTGGTGTACCGGGTCCTCATCAGGTGGACTCCGCACGCCTTCGGATCTACCACCGCCCGGGCCTTCCGGATCAAAGCCGCGTACTCCGTTCTGGCGCTCTTGTGCGCTTTGACCAGCGCGGCCGTACGTGGTCTCCGCAGCAGCAGCAGCTCCCGCTTGCGGGCCTCCCTGCCTTTGTGCGCGGATGCAGGCCTGGGTAGGGCAGTTGACGCCGGCCTCGGCTCAGCTTGACATCTCCATGTCTTCCTTCTTCCGGTGAACCGCATCTGTCCACGTTGCGGGCTCCTCCTCTCCGTCTGTTTTCTCTTGTAGAAGGGGTGCTGTCTGCTCTTCGGCTCTTCAGAGGGCTGGTATCTCGGTATACGCGTAAATCTGTGATACCTTGTACGGAGTAGGTGATTTCTCACAAACGGCTATGTCCAAAGAATTAACGGTTCAGAAAACGCAAAGAACTGCTAGGAAAATACATCATCCTGATGGACGATACGGATCTTTGAACTCAAATATCTCGATTACTACTCATGTTGGCGATATGGTAATTTGATAGAACTGTCGGGACCTGTACGCTGTATCTACTGACACTGACGACTCAAATTTCGAATTATGCACGACCATTGCTGGAAAATTATGCTTCATGTAATACTTGACAAAACGGTGTGAGAGGTCTTCCTATACAGGGCAATACATATGGAATAATGGCGCGGCGCTGAACGTTTGCAAACCAGCGTAAACTCACCAGGCAAAATGCAAAAAATTGCGTCCCAACTATGTCCGAACGCATACACAGCCGGCGCAAAAAAAAGAAAGACGGAAATGAAAACTAAAACCGGTTCCATTTATAAAGGGAAAAAAAGACGCCGCAGAAGGTATACACACACATACTTATAGGTACAGCGACACAGCACGCGATACGATAATATCAACCTAGGTTTGAATGCAACGAGCATAATATTATATTGTATACCTTCCAGAGCAGTGCACGATACGAGTATATACTCATGTGGTATTCGGTATCGTATCGCTTAAAACGATACCGAATAGTATCGGCCGATACCGAGTATATCCTCGGTATTGTAGCGACAGGTAGTCATTTTCGTGATATGGTATCGACGATAACAAGTATCACTGATAAGGCATCACTACTCCACCACCTAAAATACAGCGCTAATCATAAAACGATTCCTGACCGAGTATTACTCGGTATCGTGCACTGCTCTGATACCTTCGCACTTGCATACTTCAAAGAACAGAAAATAAAAGAGTGATGCATAGGATAGGGCACGGGCTTCCATTGCGTCCAATTATCTCCTCGTCGTATCAGAGGTCACCAAAACCTTGATAATGGGATAACTAATGATAATTCACAATTATATTGACAGTCGAGTAAACATACACTGGGCGTCCACTATTTTCAGAAATGAGACTTTGACTCACTGAAGAGGCGAAGTTGAAGTTTACAAAGTTAACATCCCTCAGATCAAAGTTGAAATCTACAAAGTTAACATCCTATAACATCCCTATAACATGATCATAAACATTTTTAAAACAGATTATGTTCATCCAAATAGAAGTTATAACCGAAGAAAATTACAGTTTGAGTTGAACAAAAATTCCAGAATAGTATATTATGCATCAAGGGAGAGAAGTGATTGTTCCACCACGAGTGCGAAGATTCACAAAACGAGCAAAAGCGAGTGAAGCAAACGCACGAGTGTGAACGATTACTTTTCCCCTGTGGTACATACGACGTTTTTTACCATACACACCTAAACCGTGTACTGAAAAAATGATAGGATTCTTCACATCGGTACTTACTCTCCCGTTTTGGTTACTTTTGCTCCCGGTTAGGTTACTTTTTCTCCCGCATTCGGGATACAGCTTAAAAAGTCGCTCTTTACGACCAATAATGTGTTACATAACGAACCACTTTTTAGGTGTGTATGATGAAAAAGATTTTATCCAACATGTAATTGATAAAGACTATTTTTCTAAACAGCATCGAATGAGTAAACTGGCTTTTTTATTTGACTGAAATGGAGAGTGAGGTAAAAACCGGAGAGTGAGGAAAAAATTTTTAATCGAAGATGAACGGAAAACGGCAGGTTTCCTACACTGCTTTGGCTGTGGAAAGAAGCGCTTTTACGCTTGTAAGTAGGTAACAGTGACTGCAACGTAAAGGCGGTAGGTAATATTAAATTTCTGCCGAATCCAAGTGGAAAGTAGAAATTACCTACCGCTTGGGTTGTATGATTGTAAGAATAAATATAATTGAAACATTAACTTTATTTTTGTGTTCTTTAAACAGAGAACAAGTAACTGCATAGAAGCGATTAATTAGTAAGTAAGTAACGTACAAAGGAAAATCGATCTACAACTGTTAACGTACAACACGTTATCACGAAAAGAGAATCGTTCAGTAAACATTTCGGCAGAATGCTAACTGATAAGAATTGAAAATGAATTTGGTAGCTGATTGGTCAAGTATTTGTTTGTTTTCCGTTCATCTTCGATTAAAATACAGTACGTTGGAGCATCGGAAAGTAATATACTATTACCTCACGGCTTGCCTATAACATGTGACGAAAACACGAAAAGTCGCAGTCGTGAATTACATGCCCTGTAGGAGTGCTACAATCGCTGAACAAACGTAATCTGATAAGACTGGATGTAATCTTTTGATTTTGAGTAGATTTTTGAATTTTAATAGGTAATTTATATATTTGTCACGCAAAATGAATGTTTTCATCGATATGGACGATATATTTAACTTCATCCGTCAAGAATATCGGTAACCCATTCGTTTTAACCATGCAGCTTATGAAAGCTAGTCACATTTTCAATGTAATGATAAAGCAGTAGCAATGCCTTTGTCCAACACAACACCTTCCCCAAGATTACGTTTCTCGAGAATTTTGGAATCTCTGACTGCGAATTTATCGCCCGCTTTTCTTCAAAACATTTTGCTCACGAATGTAGTTCCTCGGGAAGATGGAGCTCCTAGCATGAATTTCACTATATGTGGATTTCCTTATAACAGGAATGCGTTCTAATGTTACAATTCAAATTTAAGTAAAATATAACAATACCGACTATAATTGATATATTGCAAATTACAGAAATTGAAACATAAAAATTATCGCCTACCTACTATCTTGATGCGAATGTGCAGGTATGTCAATTCGTGTATTGACTCGCAATTCGCAACTACACTGCTCATTATTATGTTGGATAAAGTTACATTCGTCACTCGTGGAAAAGTGAGCCAACACTGCTCGTGCAATTAACGAAACTCGCCTGCGGCTCGTTTTGTTAACTTTGCACTCGCAGGTAAAATTGCTCACTTTACCCACTTGTAACGAAAATAACTATTACTTCAACTTGTGCTTATCGTTTTCTTTTTTCTGTCTGCCTAGGTGCCCCATTTGAACAGAACATGGTCAATTTAATATTGACGAGCTCAGCGACCTCCAAGATCTAAAAAGTTATGTCTGTTAAGCTTACGGTTGTATTCATTTTTATACTCCCTACCCCTCACGCGGGTCAAGTTACGATGAAAATGGAGTTCAACGTCCTTTAAAACCTGCGATATGATATCCATATTGTGTTTGATGAACTTTTTCTCTCCCTCCCTCTGGTATACCCCAACTTTGAACTCACTGTCGAACTGATACCAAGTATAAGAACTGAATGAACGTGAAATCCATCAAATTTTGATTATTCGGCCTATAGAAAGCTCGAGAAAAAATATGTAGTATTGAAGGTCTCTCTGAAATCAATAAACACGAAGAAACATAGTAGTAGATAGGTATACAAAGGTTGGGAGTGAGCGGGTTGCGGAAGGTGTAGGAATGGATAGACAATAGACACAGATGTAAGGAAGCGAGTTGGGGGATAATCAGTGCCCACACTAGCGGTTCGCTGAAGTCGATGAGGGCATGTCTATGTTTCTTCAGTACGTCCTCGATTCCGATGTATCGAGACTTTGGTCAAGTTCCGCCAGTATAGCCAGCGTAGTGTTCGGGGAGGAGTATGAAGGGGGAGGGGATGTTAGAGAGGGTGCTAAACTTGAAGAAACCGCTGCTCGACGAAATCGAAGATGGAGGCCTAGACTCCTGAGACCCTCCTTGGCCACGCTACTAAGTTCCACTGCGCTGCATGTTTCATTGAGTCACTTTTTTATTCGCATCCTGTTCTGTTGTATTGAACAGCTATAATATTTAGTTTTTTATTCCGATGAATCTGTAAATGTGTTGTATAAATCGTCTACGTGCACATACATAATCTCTTCCGGCAATAAGCAGATAACTTGAGTACCTACATTTTGTATACTCGTTTAATTGAAACGAAGCCGAGCAAAGATTAATCGGATTTTTCTGATTTCTTCCTCCCATTCTTTCGCTATCTCTTTAGGTTTTCTTTTCTTTTCCTTCGCGGTCCTTTTATTTATTTATTTATTTCATTCGTTATTTTCGGTTCAATTTGAAATAGCACACGAATGTTGATCGCACGGTCGAGAGTCATTTCGTGATTCAAGTTTTGTTGTGATAATGAGTGGAGCATCAGTGAAGGTCAGATGAGCAAATCCATTGAGCCGTTCAATATTCTTCGTGTGAGCATTTAACCATTACGATGTACTAGAGCTTTTGAAATATGTCTCTATTCGCGTCTAATAGTTTGAGCTGATTATCGTCAACCGATCAGTCGTGATCGTTTTGCGAGGTTATGAGAAAAATGAAACTCTGTCTACAGGGGAGTCACCAGATTCTTTCCGGATGGAAGTAAGATACATTTGTAAGGAGGTAAGACCCTTTTCTGGAAAGAGAACTATAAGATCTTTGGCGAAATTGTGGAAATTTTGAAAATTCTTCTTATGGTGGTGTTTGGTTTTTAAATAATATCCACTATCAAGATCATACTCTCCTCCGTATTCTAATTTTGTGGGCTAGGTCCTGAAGACCATGTGGATTAAGGGGGGAGGAATAAAACAGGAGCGAGGTAAATGTGGGGCTCAGTAGCTTGGTTTTTCTTCCTTCGCGCCTAGATAAAAAGACTGGGAGCACACATGGGTGTTGCCCCACTTCTTTTCAGACAAATGCAAGATAATTCTCATGAGTAAAACCATCTTCCGAGAGAAGAAACATTATTTTTAAAGTTTGATACAAAAAAAACTACACCTTAGTCCTCGAGTCCTCCCATTTAATAATTTATCATCAGGAAACTGATGATGGGTATCTATACTGCATGCAGATGCATCGGTACATGGATATGTGTTATGGCTACGCGAATTAAAAGGCATATGCGAATGAAAAAGTCTTTAAATTCTTCACTAGCACGCAGTTCGGAACGTTTCTTTGATTTGCAATATCTTTTATACATTTCAGCGCTACCAACTCTCATATCTACTCCCTGGCAGTAACTGCAAATGAATTCGAGAAAAGCAATAGAAAATTGAAACTGTGCCATAATACAAAAACGCGGACACAACCGAGAACTATAGCAAATTGCCGTGAAGATACCCTTGTGTTAAGTTGGCAGCCCTGCTAAGGTGCGCCCAGTAGCTATTATTATGTTGTAATAACATTCTTGGTGTTCGTCGGCCCTTCTCAGCCCAGTAAATGTCGACCATTCTTGGTATTAATCGGCCATTCTCAGCTCAGTATAAGTTGACCACTCTTGGTATTAATTGGCCAATTTTGGCAATAAATTGGCCATTCTCGGTCCTAGTTGGCCATTTCTAGTGTTAATCGGCCTTTATCTGTGTTAGTTGGCCATTCTAAGTGTTATTTGGCCATTCTCAGCTCATTATAAGTCGGCCATTCTCGGTATTAATCGACCATTCTTGGTGTTAATTGGCCATTCTTAATATTAGTCAGACATTCTCAGTGTTGATTGGCCATTCTTGGTGTTTGTTAGTCATTCTCAATGTTAGTTAGCCATACTTGGTGTCAATTAGCCATTCTTGGTGTTAGTTGGCCGTTCTCAGTGTTAGTCAACCACTCTTGATGTTAAATCGGCAATTCTCAGCTCAGTTTTAATCGGCTATTTTTAGTATTAGTTGGCCATTCTTAGCTCAGTTTAAGTCGACCATTCTTAGTGCTTGTTAGCCATTTTTGGTTTTGGTCAGTCTTGGTGTTAGTTGAGCGTGAGACACAATTTTCATTATTGGCTAGCTATAAGACATATCCTCATTAAAACCTCATGTCCTTAGTAAAATAACGCGTTTTTCGAAAATCCGAGGGGCTCATGCCTCCTCGTTTGCCCATTCAGCCACCCTCGTGGTAAGTCAGTAGTGCAAGTCCCTGTAAAAATTTCGTCAGGAAGAAAGATGTAGGATAAGAAGACTCGTGTATGAAACTGTAATACAATTTTATCGGAGGTGGAGCTCTCGGGTACCTACAAGAATAATACAAATCATTTCCCCGATGCAATAAGGATAATTGGCATGAACTCCATGAACCCATCTTCCATCTCTCTGTACTTCAGTTTCTGTTCAGCCATGCACTATTAGCAGCTCGTGCTGGAACAATGCTGACACGGATCGATGGTGTTTAATATCGAAAATTTGGCCAGCACTGCGGTAACATCTGCGTGAAAAGCGTTCCTCTTGTATTATTGAAAAGTTACGCTCGTATAATATTTTTGCCGTTCGGAATTATTAACATTTTGTATAATGCGATTTTTGCGTCTTCATTGTTAACAATTGCTCGTTTTACCGTTGTTGCAGATCGAAAGAAAAAGAAGACTGGGAAAACGTGGCCGCTCATCGAGCTTCATATCCGACTGTCAGATCATCATCAGCTGGCAATGTAAGTAGAAACATGATTTCAATTTTCAATCTACGTCAGTAGCTCGGCCAAAAATAGGTATAACCTCGGGGGAAGTGATAATGAAGAATAGGAAAATTGAGCGAATACTTCTATTCGGAGCAACTGGATGAGGATTTTGTTTCCGTATTTATACTTCTGTACGTACGTGTTAATGACCATTTATTATTCTATATGAAAATCGCGATGTTTGTAGATTGATTCTGATGGCGACGAGGACAGGCCGAAAAAGTATTTCATGTGTCCTGCGGCGGTGCGTGTGGTCGACATGAAGAAACTAATTAGACTGAAATACTCGTTAGAACAGGAGCACAAGGTGAGTCCTATAATATACTTCCTCATTATCGGCGACTGTGGCATGGTGGTGTGATGGCAGACGTGTTTATTAATCGATTAAGAATAGTAAACGACTGTGAAGGTGGGAAACGCGTGGCTAGGTTTCCAACAGTGTGATCGGTTTAAATCAATTAGGTATGTATTTTTATTTTACGAAGGCCGGAGAACCCATAACCGATGCAAATTAGTTTGGCTTTCCGAATTTTTCAGGCTTATTTTCTAAACGCACAGGAGTAACTACGTATGTTAACATGTATAGGTACCTAATGTTTTGGGATGTCTGATATATTTGGGTAACTGACCATTCCATGACAACCTTTTTCATAAGACCTAAGTCACTTATAAATCAATTGTATCCAGACAGACTATTGATTGATCTGCCTGGGTGATGCTTGTTGAACTAAAAGGAGAGAAGGAGAAAAAGCAGGTCCAACAATGAACACCCAAGAAAACAAAATTCTTGACATCTCATTTGTAAACATAAATTTGCTACTGAATAATAGGAAAATTGAATCCGAAAAAGATGTGGCGCTTACCAAACTTATCGCGCAAGAAAAACAAACGGAAAAAGAATTTGATAGATGAGTTTTACTGGCCTGAGCAATATACTGGTCTTTAAAAGAAATATTTAAGGTATCATTCAAACGACTGAATAGAAGTGCCGTACTCAATATGTCTATAGTACCTGCATTACTTTATGCATATCAGACCTGGAAACTGAATAATAAAATGGTAAACCGATTAAAAGTCACTCAAAATAATATGAAAAGATTCGTGCTCAGCCGAAAGAAAAATACCACATTCCTTTGAACTACATAAAGTCCATATTACCTGACAACATGGACGTAGTTGAATATCATAGAAAGATGAAATGGGAATGGGGAGGACATTTACCCCATCAAAACTCAGACCGCTGGACTTACAGTACCACTTTGTGGTTTTTGGGTGAGCATAAAAGAAAACAGGGCCGCGTAAATATGAGATGGAGAGACGATTTGACTCTTTTTTTGTTCGCGAATCCGAACTTACAAACAATAGCTCAATATCGTTTTGAATGGAAGAGGCTGAAGGACACCTTTTCGCTCTTTTAGGGCCGGGAATCCGCAATAAGCATTAATGATTTCTGTGTTAGTTTGTATTTATCATTACTTACTTTGACTGTGTATGCTATACAGAAATTTGGATTGATTAAAGGCTGTTTTTCCAAAACGCATTACGTCATTTTTTTGGCAAAAATGAGTTTGAAGCCAGTTACGAGCAGAATCTGATGGCGGAAGGCTGCGTGCAGAGATGGAAAGCCATATGATAAAACTTTTGCTTACGGCTTTGGCTTCTGACCTTGGAAAATAAAACTTTAGCTTTTGCTTTTCAAATTTTTTCATATTTAGCTTTCCCTTTTGGCTTTGGGTTTGAACGCAAAAATCATAAGCTTTCAGCTTTCCGCTTTTGACTTTTGGCTTTTCCCTAAATTTTGAATATTGTGTACAACATTATATTTTTTAGAAATGGCTTTTCACAACACTGCTTAACAGTGAACACTTGAACAACACTGACCATTGAGATAATGAAAATAAAGATGAAAATTTGAAATTATAATTTATAAATAGATAAATACTGGAAAAGCTGTAAAAAATAAAACTTTTGCTTTTGCTGTCAATTATTTGTGCATTCTAGCTTTTGCTTTCCGCTTTTGCTTTTTAAGTAAAAAACTCTTCGTTTTGGCTTTCCGCTTTCAGCTTTTGGCTTGCTTTCCATCTCTGGCTGCGTGAACATTTCACGCCAGAGAATATAACAAAATCAACTAGAACAGATGCGACACAACGGAAGCAGCTTGAAGCCACGCAGCACAGCACATTCTTTATGACGTTTTCTCACTTTCTCTTTTTTAATTCGATGCGTTTTGAAAAAGCAGCCTTCAATTGAACTGATATCCAAGCAGCACTAGGACTCAGGCACCAGGGCTCCAGCTAAACGAATATCAATGATAAATAGACATTTTTAGAAAAATACCTGTAATTTATAATTGAGAGGCGGAAATGCAAAGTAGACTAAGTGCCATTTAGTAAATTTTACAGGAGAGCGAAAAACAATATTGCATCGATTACCACACATCTCAAAACGGTTTCTGGATAGCACAACAGCATAACTGGCACTTAGTATACTTTGCATTACAACGGATCATGGACTTATAAGTAACGCTATCTTTAGGTCGGAATGAGGTAGGTTAGGCAGTGTTACCAGCTTTTTCGAATATTTCGGTGTGTCTGGGATGGCACTTAGTCTACTTTGCGCGAAAAAAATCAAAATCGAAAAAATGGCACTTAGTCGACCTTGCATTTCCTCCTCTCAATTATGTAATAATTTTAATTGGAATTTTAGGATTTATCCTATCCATCGTATATTTCAATTGGGTTAAATATTGATACACAAATATACTTGATAACATCAACTATAATTATCGCAATTTCGACTAGTATATAACTTATGTGTGACCTGGACTGATGAAATGGAGGTACTCGTATGGTGTCAGGAAATCAGTTTTCATTTTTGAATCGATTGTCAATGAAAAGTGTCCGCTCTTTCTGATGGAAGCGCTTTAAGTCCCAAATCCTTTTTCTCCTATAAACGCGGACAGAATAACGCCTTCCCTTTTACCCCGTCTCTGTTACGAAAGGATCCAAGTACAAGATGATTATTTAATAAGGAAACCGGCTTCGAGCTGCGTGGCTCTGATACGCAGGTGACAGCCGCGCAGCTCAAAGCTGAGTCTCCTTATAAAACAGTCCCCCTGTATGTATCTTCTTGCGCAGCAGAGTACCTCTCATTTACATTTTTCAGTTTGTTTTGAAAACTCATTTTGGAATCTTCTCTCAAATTGTATAACGCAGTCACAATAATCAGTGGCGTAGCCAACCCAGTATTCAGAGGGGGTCGGGCTTCAGCCAAAGGCGAAAAGGGGTGTTGGAGGGGTGCTAAAATTTATAAAAACCACTATTTGACAAAATCGCAAGGGGGTCCAGATTCCTCCCCTTGGCTACGTCGCTGACAATAACTATTACTATAACTTTAATAATGTCAACAGCAAAACAACATCTTGCTTGTCTAATTCGCCACCAAAGACCTGCTGATCATTCAATTCGTCAATATAATTTTCACTTCTGTGGCAACACTGTTAAGTTGTACTTTCAACAGAATGAAACTCCTGACACGTGAGACGCACATGAATGTTCCTTACAATGACTGTAACCATGGCAACAAAGGAACGCATTTTTCTTGATTTTAACTTTCTACTCCATGTCAACATTTCATCTGTCCATGTCATATGTGACTAACATGCCCTACTGTCTGGAACCACATAAATAACTGAAATGATTTGTATACATATAGACTTTCTATAAGAATGATGTTCGAGGACGTTATGACGGAGGAAGAGATAAGACAGCTAGTATCATGTAGTAACATGTGACTACGATTTTAAGATCGCATTGACTGATAGATGAGATTGATAAGACTTGAGAGAATGTTTTGGGTACCCGCATTTAAATGCCTACTCTCTAAATTTAAATGAGCGATAAACAAGTTTACCGCGGATAAAATTAGCGTCAATTTTTGCTGATTTTTAGTGTTTGCTCGCGCGTAGCGCTGCAAGCACCCTATTGCAATTGCTTTTTCATTATTTTTTTCTTTAAATAAGAGTGAATTGTTTACTGATCATCGTTCAGTTTCTTTCTCCGTCGACTGCTGCCATCTATCGGCAAGTCGGTCTACGATTATGAATATTTCCTCTCCGTTACGAATGCAACTTAAAAATATGAAAATAAAAGATTCTCATTCTGGCGTATGTGTCTGAATATTAGCTTCAAAGCTTCAATATTTCAGATTATTTGGTTTCGTTTAATCAATACCAGTGTTGGAAGTTAGAGCGCAACAATTAAAAATGAAGCTAGCGAAAAGCTTATTTTATTGAATTTATTATCAGCTGTAGTCAATGAATGCAGTAAAATTCCCATAAATAAGCAGATAACAACAGAGGACATGGCAAACACCCTCTTACTACCTCGTTATCTGCGAGGTAGCTTGTTCAGAGCAGAGTACTGCACGCTTACCTACGCAGCTGACTGCTACCTAGTATTAACAACACGGTACTGTGAATTATACCGGGTTTGTCAAACTAGGTACTAGGTACTCCCACTTACCTAGTACCGGGAGGTAAGACATGAAACTACTTACCTAGTTGAAGAACAATCCTTGTCAGTAGCGTAGCGTGTCGTAAAAGGGGCGGCAGAAGGGGGGCTAAGGTATTTTTCCCCTCCAAAAATTTTACCCCCCTCCCAACATATTAATCCCCCTCAAAATTTTTACTCCCCGAAAAAAATTTCACCCAAAAAATTTTTATACAAAAAATTGTTGACCCTGTCCCCCAAAATTTTTACACCCCAAATTTTCGTACTCCCCAAAAAAGTTTATCCCCTAAAACAAATGTTTTTCACCCCCAAAAAATTCTCTCCCCCGAAAAAATTTTCCCCGGCCCCCAAAAATATTTTTATCCCCTCCCCTGAAAATTTTTTACCCTCCCCAACAAATATTTTTACTCCCTCCCCAAAACATTCTTACACCTACCAGGTGAATCACGGTAAACCCGGTCTCTACCTGGTAAACCCGGTACTGTACCCAGCCCCTCGCAAAATTTAAATTTAAAAAAAGTTACTAGGTGCTACCCGGTAACCCGGTAATACACTGTACCTAGTACCGAGTGGTACCAGGTAACTGATAATACCGGGTACCGGGTGTGAAAACTAGGTAGTATAGGTATTTTACCGTGTTGTTACCTACCCGCTGCAGTACTCTGGTTCAGAGTATATTGGCTGATTTGAGTCAGGGACGAAAATTGGGGGCACGGGGGAAGCACCGCCAAGCTGCTCCACCGGAGTTGGGAAATTTCAGTATGTTGATTCAAAATGAGAAAAATCCAACAAGTCAAAAGGTTTCTTTCCCTTCGTTTTAGCCAATACAAAAAAATGTTGATACTTAGGAATTATGAGTTGAGTCAGTTGGAATTTTCACAATTTTTACCCTCCCCCCCCTCCCCCACACCAGAAAAAACTCAAAACTTTTCGCTACATCCCTGATTTGAGTCAGTGACATACGATTCAATCAGCAAATATGTATGCTGAAAAAACGGTAAGAGTGGTCGCTGAATTTGTGGTAGACTTATCGCTGATTCAAATTTAGAATGAGGAATTGAGGTGTAAGAACATTCCTTCGACTTTCTTTCGAACGTTTATTGGAAAGAGGAAGTAGGGTAGGGGAAGTAGGGTGTCTTTCTGTCTTGTATCTAGCATGGAGTAACATCAAATTTATATTGAAAACAAAATACCTGATGTGATTTTACAGTTACAGTGTTCAAAACTTGTTTATGACTCTGTATAACATTTCAAGGCGTTATTACACAGCTGTCGAAGACTCCCATTCGGCTCTATGATTTCTTCGAACTGAGACACTAATTTAAGACTCTCCCAGACTTGTGTAAGGCTCTTCAAAACTGGGTCATGACTAATAAAAATTCTTCCATACTAGTTAAAAACAAGTAGACGCTCTAAAGAGCTTCTTGCAAACTTTTTTAATATTCGCCAAAAATGTTTGAGACTTGCTTAAAACTTTTTATGACTTTCAAACTTGCCAACATAAATGTATCGTGGACCGCAGAGTGGGAGGGGGGAACAGTCAGGGTGGAACCGGTTATTTATTTTTATGACGGTGAGTACTCAGAAGATCAGACAGATTTTGGAATGAATCAGAAAAATCATGAGGGGCTGGCCCTCCTTACACCAGGCATACGCTTGCTCAGGATTCTTTCGAACTCTTGCAGCAGATTTGTTTACGACTCTTCAAAATTCCTGAAGACTCGTTTAATACTGTAGAAAGCTTGTTCAGAACTGTACTAGTCTGCTAAGTAAAATTCGCCACGACTCTTGATGATTCCTTTTGATCCTTTCACATATATGTATTTGGGATTTCTCACCAATGCGCGGCGGGGGAAGAGACCCTTAAATCCGTCGTTGGCCTTTTTTCTTGGAACATTCAGTACTAATTTACGTGTCATGGGCAGTTTGCTGGAAGCGTCAAAATCGCGATAAATTAAAGAAGAATCCCATCAAAAGGAACTGGATAAGGTTCCAAGAGAAAATTGAATTTGAACCGTGAAAGAATTTATTGCTTCACTAATTATTTGCGTAATGTAAATTTTCTTTCTTATGTAAATATCAGGACTCCGCAGAATCATCCAACTACCAATTCATTCTGACAATAATCCCAGATTTAAATCTAAAATCCGAATTTGAACTCTTCTCGTTCCAGATACGAATTGCTGTTTCGTTCATTATTATTATTTTTTTCATAAACCGACTCTTAGTAATCGCCGATCGTATCTGTCATTCGTGACAGCTCGACTAAGAACGAAAGTCAAGTCGGTCAGCGGGGTTTCCAGTTCCAATTTCCAAACTCCTCCTTTGCGCGGTGCTGCCACTGTTAGCAATCAACAATAGGCGCACCCTTGGGCATGTAAAAGTCACGCATAATAATAAAATCGAAAAATTACAGCCGAGAGAGTGTAAAAAATGAAACGCTGATATTGGATTTTACAGATCGCGACCACGCGTGAACGACTAAATGCTTTTTCATTCGTGATCATTAGATTATTATTATGTATTTTTGCAGCTCGAGAAACATAATGCGAAGAAAAGGGGGGAAAGCAACTACCAACTTGGAATACTAATAACGTAGTAACATACAGGCCATGGAGGTATACAAAACTCAGTGCGCATAATTTAAATTTCTCGGCCCCTGTAGATAGGTGGGGTATAATGTTTCTAAAATTTTATCACTGGAAATTTTTTTGAGTTACTGAAGAGGCGAAAATGTATGTTACACGATCAAATCTTCATTTTTTTTCACACTTGAATAAAAGTGTAGTGGGCTTTTACTCAAAGGTCTTCAAGTGGTACAGAACAGGTTATGTACCTAAATCGTACCTTCAAGTATAGGAATAATTATTCCCTTGACTTGGTGAGTTTTTGCACATTTCATCTCTATTGAAAAGAGGAAGTAAAGAGCCTTTCCTTATTATCGAAGATGCGGCAACTTCAAATTTATATCAAACAGGAAAGTACCTGATGGTATAAGTTGGGCAGTTAGCACATCATGCAGTAAAGTGAGGTCGTTTGGTGGCCAAGTGGTAGCGTGCACGCTTCAAAATCCTTGCGTCTCGGGTTCCAGTGCCGCCAATGTCGGAAAGCTAGTGATACTCGAATACCCCCACTAACATCCCAACGAACACAACGACTACAGTATGAATCGAAGTATAAACAAAGTGCGTTTTATAACCACCACCAGTTCTCGCGAACAAGGCATTACAGTCGCAGTGCATGTTACCACCAGATCAGAAAGACTGGTACTGTAACAATATCCGCACCAAAAGACGCACGAGATATGGAGTAACGACGTTTATTCCACACAAACACGCCAAAATACTAAGCACAGTAGGGAAATCCCTTTGAATTCGCACACACGTTTGCTGCATGCTGCATCTTGGAATTTGCCTTCTACAATTTTTCAACTCCAAAAATGCGCGGAAGATTTCCATTATTTGGCTCAGTTAAGGAGTCTTAATGAATCTTATAGAAGTCTAAATTTGTCTCAGCCAAGTCTTAATAAAACAGAACAGCATTCTAATGGGTTTTGAAACAGTCTTGACTCTTGAGTGAGTTAATGTAAGCTCTTGAAGAGTACTATGATTTTGAAACAATCTGAAAAAACCGTCTGGCGCCGCGCCGCTGCTAATGCCCGGTAACTATTTTAGCGCCCATCCGCCTCTGTGCCGACTTGAGAAATGGTTGGGGGTGCAATGTCTCCTCTCATTGCACCGGCCCTGATCGAACGTATTAGCATCACTAAGTATTCCTGGGGACAATGTTCGTCAATCAACGAGTATATCATTTTATTTGAACATAGGGTACTCAGTTCTATTTAACTTAAGTGCTCATTACATATGGTTGCGTAAAATAGGATATTAGTAAGCGCATATCAAAAGATTGCCAGAGTATAAAATGCGTTTAATCACAATTCTCCGTGTGCCTCGTGCGCTTACATAACCCGTGATATGAAATCAGACGGTTCGGGTCTCCTAAGTCCTCCTGCTATCTTTCAAAATATCACTTTTTACGAATGCGGGTAACCTTGCCACTACTATACGCCAGCGATGATAAAACCGCGCCGTTTCCTCTTCGCCCCCTCAGTCATCATTGCGACCGCGGGTTGTTAAGCCTTTTCCCCTTTTCACAGACCTGGGTGTGCGAGTGCGCGCGCGGTGCGGGCTCCGTCCGCTGTTCAACATCCTCTTCTACTGACAGTATCCATCAATTTTCCTTATCTGTTCTTAATTTGCTATATAACATGATGTGTTTGCATACGTGTATGGAGCGAATCGGTGCGGACGTGCGGTGCGGTGCTTCGGGCGGAAGGGTGACAGCCGCACGGCTGGGAAAGCTGGTACATAAAAAAGTATAATGAAATGCTCGTTGGTTCGCGAATCGCGATGGAAAGTTCGCGCGTGGTTTCAGCGGTCTAGTGTAATCGCATTTCGCTCAAAAAATTGAACATGAGCGCTGTGATGGTGTGGTGGGACGTATGGCGATGCACGCATGCCAAAGTGGCCCCTATGACACTGCACCCCCGGCCACAGGAACTACCCTTTCGAGTATCGCGTCAATAATCGGAGGGACGCATTGAGACCGGGCCGGAGTCCCAATTTCCACGTGCCGGAACGGTGCGCGCGTCCTACCAGGGCCACCATGGGGTTCCCTACTGACCAAGGTCCGCACTCCCTGAGCGCTGGCCTGGAAATTTCAAGCCCCCACGGCCGGACGCGCTGCCTCTCTTCACTCACCACTCACCTCCTCGTCTTGGTCCGTGTGTCGACGCAGGCAGGTGACGACGACGGGTGAGCCCTGCCGGTGGGTCCGCAGTGCAGCTGCAGCAGCTCTTCCTAGGATGGTACAGAGTTCTCCTCCTGTTCGATGGTGTGGGCCGAGCTTGGTGAGTCGCCGGCCTTCTGTCTCGACCACTCCGTCTGCATCTTCTTTTCATGATGGCCGAGACGAAGGCCGACACCCGGTTCCAACTGCTTCCGTTCTTCATCATCTCCGGAACCAGGCTGTCCGGCGCGAGACGGCTAATCACGCCGTCGTCTTCATCGCTTCTTCCACCGGGATCGATCGCTGTTGTGGGGTGTGCCAAGGTGTGTCCTCCGCGCCTCGATCACAGTGCGCGCACACGGGGCTCGGCACTATCGACATTCGATGTAGGTACGTGCCGAAGCACCTGTGACCGTTCAATACTTGGGTAAGGGGGAAGTTAAGCGCTCCGTGCGCTCTTCCTACCCATCCGTCGAGGTCGCTTATCAGCGCTCGGGTCCACTCGCCCTTGGTCGAATGGGCGAGCGCGCCCTTCCACTTCCGAAGCGTGTTCTGCTGGATGACTCGCTTGACCCGTAGTGCCTCCCGTTTCGTCTTCACTTTCTTCTTTGCACCGTATACCGCCGCAATTTTGCGGACCTTGAGTTCGATCGGCGGTATACGCGTAAACACGCCTACTGCATTCAAAGAAACAGTGCGGTACGCACTGACACACCTCATAGCGGCTTTTCGCTGGATCTTCTCCATCTCCGCTCTCCTTGTATGGTATATCGATGGCGTCGGCGAATACTGGCGCCCCATATAGGAGGACCGACAGGATGACGTTCACGTACATCCTTCATCGCTGCTCTCTCGGCCCCCCTAGGTTCGACATCAAACGGGACAGCTGGCCGGCTACTCGATCCGCCTTCTCAGCTGCCCGTCGGAAGTGCTCTTGGAAATGCAGCTTCCCGTCGAACCACAGCCCCAGGTACTTCAGGGCTGTACAGAGCCCAATATCCACACCTTTTAGGACAAAGGTGGGTGGGCTGTACTTGCGTCGCGTCGTAAACAAAACCGCCTCTGTCTTCTGAACCGCTAAGCACAGCCCCGCTGACTCGATCCAGTGGGTCAGCATCTCTTAACACCTGGTTCACTCGTCGCGTGACCTCTGCTGTCGTCTCCGCCTGGCACACCACCAGCGTGTGTCGTTGGCGTAACAAATCAGCTTCACGCCTGGTGGTAATGCCAGCCTCAGAATCCCGTTGAAGGCGACGTTTCCCTGGGTAGGTCCGAGTACTGATCCCTGAGGAACGCCGCAGGTCATCTCTCGTGTGATTGGTCCGGTCGCCGACTCCATCTCTATCCGGCGGCCGGAAAAGTAACTCCTGATGATGCGCACGAGGTAACCAGGTACCCGCGCCAACTCCAACGCCTTCATGATACGCGTATACGGAATGGAGTTGAACGCGTTCTTGATGTCGAGGCTGACCGCCGCGCAGAACTGCCGCTCGCGGATCGCCTTCTGCGCCAGACCCTTCAACTTCAGCGTGGCGTCCGCAGTCGAGCGGCCAGTTCTGAATCCATACTGACTGCTCGAAATCGTCTTCCGCTTCCGTAAGTGTTCCTCCAGCCTATCCACGATGGTACGCTCAAACACCTTACCGACGGTGTCGAGCAGGCAAATAGGCCGGTACGAGGACGGCTGGCCATCTGGCTTTCCTGGCTTCTTGATCAGTGCCAGCCGCGCCGTCTTCCATCTGCTCGGGAATGTCTCCTCCTGCAACGCACGATTGAATACGTTGGTCAGGAGGGACGGGTCTGCTCGGTGGACTACTTCCCAGACGACGTTGGGAATCATGTCCAGACCAGGCGCCTTCCTCTTCTTCGTCCTGATCCGCTCGATCGCGCTGTCCACTTCTCCTACACTAAGCAGAGGGATATCCTCTCGCACTTCGGCGGAGACCGCCGTGATGATGCAAAAAGTGAATAGTGTGAATGCGGTAAATGGATTGTACCGCAGTTTGAATGATAAGGTGATGAGCCTCTCCCTCGCGCATCTGCTACCCCAAGATTCAGAGGTCCATTTCACCAGCCCCCCAAGGTGTGTTTTGAAGAAGGAAATGATGGCAAAAATGTGTGTATAATTTGTGTATATTGGTCCCAGAATTTGTGTACACTCCCTTTCCCCCACTATAAACGGTCAAAGTTTGCGACCTGTGGAAATGCTCCCCCCCCCCTAAGTTGTGTTAAAGGTCCGGGAATGGGGACAAACATTGGTGTACAATTTGTGTATCTTGTGTACGTTAGTCCCAGAATTTGTGTACGTTCCTTTCCCCCATTATAAACGGTCAAAGTTTGGGACCTGAGAAAATGCTATCTCCTTCCCCCTTCCCCGCCAAGTTGAGTTGGAGGTCCGGGAATGGGGACAAACATTTATACATAATTTGTGTAACTTGTGTACCTTGGTTCCAGAATTTGTGTACGCTCCCTTCCCCTACTATAAACGATCAAAGTTTGGGGGCTGGGGAAATCTTAACCCCCCCCCCAGGTTGAGTTAGTGGTCTGGAAATAGGGGCAAAGATTTGTGTGTAATTTGTGTACGCTGGTTCCGAAATTTGTGTGCGCACCCTTCCCCACTGTAAACGATCAAAGTTTGGGACCTGGGGAAATGCTAGCCGCCCAAGTTGAGTTGGAGCTCCGGGAATCTTATTACTTTTGGGTATTCCGCATTGATGTGCTTTTGGTGAACAATTTTACATGGATCAGACGCCCCCTTAAACGAGTAAGAGGTCGATGACCACCACTTTTCCCAACAGAAATGTGGAATTGTTTCGATGTGAAGTTTGCCTATTCCCGTATGCCAGATTGTTCGCACAAAGCCCTTGAAGTTCACCTATTGCGGTGTTAGCAGTCTGTTCGCGCAAATCACTTGAAGTGCACCTATTATGGTGTTGCCAGATTGTTCACACAAATCTTGTGACATATAGCTATTGTGGTGTTGCCAGATCACTTGTGCAAATCCCTTCAAGTTTGCTTATTGCGCGGCGTCGCCAGAGCGTTCGCACACATCCCTTGAAATGTACCTGTTGCGGTGTTGTCAGATCTCTTCCGCAAATCTCTTGGAGTTGGTCCATTGTGATATTACCAGATCGCTCGCACAAATCCGTTGAAGTTTGCCTACGTAATTTTTCAGTGCCCAAAACATCCGGGAAAGAAATGTTCGTTATTTGATGCTAAGCGGGCTCCACACGGGGCGATAAGGCCGATGAAGGCGCTACAAATGCGGTAACCCTATTCAGTCAGTTCATAGTATTAGCTTCTGGTGGTAATAGGCGTGCAGTAAGTATTAATTACTGCACCCCGCCTATTGTAATTACTTATCCTATACCGGGCATAATGTTATCTTGCTGTCGCGGAAAAATATTAGCATCGCGTAGGTTTCCTGATGCAAATACCTGGAGTACACATTTTTTAAACGGGATTATATGTGCCGGATCTAACACGCATTTAGTGGCAAAGTCCTGCCCTCCCATTCGTGGTCGTGTAATTTAACCCTCGTCTTTGTGGCGGTTCGCGTATTCGGTTTCCGGACCGCAGTCGACGTCTGATTTATTGGAAATTAATCTGTGCGTTTTTCTCGCGTGTTGCAGGTCGAGTTGTTCTACCGGCGAGAATCGCTACCGGACGATTATTCGTTAATGGACATCGCTTACATTTATGCTTGGAAGAGGGTAAGTCGGACCGGTGCTTAATATTTCAATTTTATGTCTGATTGTCTCCTGTATATAATGACGTCATAACAAATGGATATAACTGCTGTGTAGCGTTTGTCGTCAGTGGCACCATAATACTTGTCCAACTTGGGTCATGGGTGGGCAACGGCCGAATTGCACCAAATATAGGCTGCATTGGGCTACCTCCTTGTACGATGATAGGATGAACTGCGTCTACTGCCCATGGAACGACAGGCTGAATTGCACTAACTTTGGGTAATATGATGGACCGAATTGCGTCGCGAATGATTCATAGAAACGTCTTATAGAAGAAGCATTCTTCTCATCACACTTTATGTAGACTTCAAACTACCCGAATAAGCGTAGTACATATTCTGGTGTGTTTGAAAGAATTTGCAGTTGCTCAGCTAGAAGAGAAGAGGGCTAAGACAGCTCTAACAGCCTTCCCGACGTCTCCCGAGGCAATGCACGAAAGAGCGGATTCCAGGGCTCAGGTTGAAGGCAAAATTAGAAAAGCGTACACCTGCAGATAATGTTACTCATAATCAGAGTTAGGCATCGCTCGAGTGAAAAAATAATCGAGTAATAATCATGAGTAAAAAACTAATCGGTAATCGTCACTCATCTCTCGTAGAACTTTATAATTACTCATTATTCGTTACTCGTACTGATGAATAATACTCGTCACTTATTACTCATGATTTTCCCCACAACATATATGAGAAGTTATCTGTCAAAAGGGCCCCTGTCGAACAGGGACATTTTTTGCGGAGATGCTGATTTTCGAATTCTCCGTGTCCTACTTTATTAGGAAACCCCCGCTCTATGTAACAACATATGATATTCAGCAAAAGTGGCGTCTATAAATGACTACAAACGCATTGATAGGAACACGTCATATACATAATAGTCAATGAAACCAACAACCAAGCATACATTACATTATATCATAGAGTGAAAAGCGAGTGACTCCATCCAGGATAATGCACCTCAGAAATTAGCAAATTACACATTTTGGTTGCATTGTGAGCAGGGAGAGACTTCTTTGCAACTACATTAGCTTCAATCACAAGAATGGACAATAACTCATCATACAGCAAGTTAGAAATTGTATTGTTTCATAAGTTGTATTAATGTATGGTAACTAGCAAAGTAGAAGAGTAAATGCATGAAATTCACCAATATTATCATGGGAAAACATAGCTACTGATAAACCACGACACGTCCCACCACACTAATTTTCCCATCGCTCTAAAAAGGGAACCTGTCATCTTCTTTCCTAATTTGTCCGCGTTTGTTTCTGAACGAACTAAACAATTAATCAGTCATTTCTGTTAGTGGAGTCACCGTGAACACTTTTTATAATAACACAGTTAAATCAGTCTGGAAGGAGTATTTCAGCTTGAAAACTTTGAAGTTGTTTTTCTCAAAACCATAATAGCTGACAAGGGCACTTTTGACAGATAACTCCTCATATGCGCGTTACAACGTGCAGATTTGCAACCTGCAAGCGTTACAGATTGCAGCCGATGTACAATGTTATCGCTTATCGCGATATTATTGTTTATCTGGTATTGGTGTAGCCTATCTTGTCCTGGATCGGACGCTTGGACGGTTATTTCAATGTTTTTATGTTACTCTTAAGGCCGGTACAGACTAGCGCGCATTGCAGCTGATGCGCGCTAGTCTGTACCGACCTTTAGGTACGTGTACAAATGCACATCTTTCACTTTCACATATATGTATATTGTACAGTTTGTAGCCAAGGGTCTGACCTCCTCTTTGCGATTTCTTTAAATAGTGGTTTCCATAATTTTAGCACTCCCTCCAATACCCCCGCCCCCGAATTTTTATTCAAGACCAGACATCTCTTGAACACGAAGCTGTCTATACGCTAATGGGGTGATGGGAAAGAAACTTCCTATTTATTGTAACGAATTGGGATTGTAGTTCATAGAACCTTTTCAACAAAGTGCATCGCGCTAGCTTTGAATTATATAATGAAGAAATTTTGATTTATTCTTGTCGTATGACGCCGAATATAATGTGATACAATATGCGCTTCAAAGAGTATTCGCCTCCAGCATACAGTACTGGGCCGGTGAAGTTCCATAAGCGCTAAATGATTTGAACTGGCTAAAACTGCCGGCGTTAAGACGGAACCGTGGGCGGGCAAATGAAGAAATATCGAAATTAAATATATAAACAAAGTATCAAAATAAGGGGCTTAGAAATTTGAACAAAATATTAAAATTTTCGAAATAAGCTTTTTTTTGGGTCGCGGATTTCAAACATTGCGTCGGATTTTTGATAAAATCCCAATTTGGACCCCGAATTCGACATGTTTTATCCATGAAAGGGCTGAAATTTATTGAACTTTAAAAATTGGGCAAAGTATCTAGAGATAAAAGCGAAGGGGGAAATAGTATACGAACAACTCGACATGGAAAATCAAATAAACTTCCAAAATTGAAATCAGCGCTCCAAATTCCCTCAATTTGATGTTTTGCTCAAATTTCTAAAACAAGTCAATTATGCTTACTTGAATGGTAAAATTTGGAGTTTGAAATCCAAATCGAGGCTAAGTAAAAAATTAATGCCATTTTTGAAATTAGCAACCCAAAAAACTCGGTTTCGATACTTTGTTCAATTTTTCAAAGCAAGTTTATTTCACGCATTTTGGAGGGTAATACTAGAATTTTGGAACCAAAATGAAAGTTAAATAAAAAATCGAATGCTATTTTCGAGATCAACGATCCAAGAAAAACCTACTTCGATATGTTACTCAATTTTTGAAGCCTAGTCGGACCCTAAAAGGGTAGAATTAGAATTTACTGTTCAAATCGGAATGGAATAAAAAATCTGATGGAAGATTCTGAATCAGCGACCAAGAAACTTCTATTTCGATAATGTGTACAATTGAAGCAAACTCCGTTTTTCCCATTTTAGGTCCACAATTTGGATTTTCGGGCCCAGATTGGTGCCGGATCAAAAATCTGATGCAATATTTAAAATTAGAGACTCCTCTGGCTGTAACTATACAGCACTGATTAACGATACGCTGTGCTCTAGTTCTATTCTTAACATAGAAAAATTTCTAGTTCTTTGTTTCATTTGTCACTTGCAGGGGCGGATAAGAATGGCCCGAACCTCCCCCCCCCCCGGAAATTTCTAAATCTTATTTAAATGTATACAGTGCAACTTATTCATTACGTTTCGTCTAAAACATTTTTCATTCGGACCCCTCCCTCCTGCCCATGTAATTTCTGTATCTGCCCGTGTTCACTGGTATTATGTACTTATGCATTGTTGTCGCTTGTCGTGCATACCTTTGTGATTGTGGTTTCGCGACTCTCAGGAACGTACAGATAAGGGGGAAGGGGGCAATTCCTCCCCTTGTCGGAATTTTTTACTCAGCAGTTGGAAAAATTTACCATTTTAGTCGGAGACGAAAATAAGGGGGGCACGGAAGCTTCCACTAAAATTGGGAAATTTTAGTAGATGGATTAAAAGTTGGAAAAATCCAACAAGTTAAAACGTTTTTTTTTAACCAATACAAAAAGATTTTGATACTTGGGAATTTTGAATTGAGTTACTTGTGACTTTCACAATGCCCCCCCCCCCCGAGAAACTCTTGTACGTCTCTGAGGACTCTGGAATGGAATTTGATCTCCACGAGTAAACAGTAATTATAACGAGTGATGAGTAATTCACTAATTAGTCGTCACTCGTATGTACGAGAAACGAGTACTACTCATTACTCTTGATCACGAGTGACGATTACTCATTTACTCGAGTAAAATGTGCCCAACACTGCTCATGATTTCTCACTTACGGAAGGCCTTGTTTTAAATTGGAATTTCCCCATATTTGAAATTATTACAAATCACTGTTGGTTTGTCTTTCTCACGGGCACTACACTGCACTTCCATTTTTACGAATAGGTACGAGATGAAATGTATCGCGATCGATAGATCACTCGACGTAAAAGGGTGAAATGAAAGGAAGGTGAGCTGCAGAACGATGAACAGTGTATATGAACTTAGGAACTTATTATGTATGTGCGTGCTGGACATAATCGTAGTAAAGAAAGCTGAAATGAGGTATGTACCGATAACAAGCATGGGGAAAAACTTGGAAGTTTTTTAATGAAGCTTCTTGAGAAAATTTAACTTTACAAATTTCTGTATTCGTCGTTCATTATGTATGCAAAATCGTTGTACTTGATCAGAATCTTCACCTTTCATTATTTAAAAATCTCGATGCAATCCAAATTCTTCATGTTAAACGAGCTCTAGGTACCTCATTTCAGTAAGATGGTCAAAAATCCGCTAGATGTCAGCCACTTCGCTTGAACAAACGAATAACGTTTCTCGTTCTTGTGCGCAAATGAATCATTCGCAGCCCAATCCTACCCGAGATCCGAGAAGGTTGCATACCTCTGCGCAATTGGGACCTTGCAAATTGTAGAAGCGCTAGCGTCAAATAGGCATTTAAGGTGTTTTCTGTTTTTCTGATAAGCAAAGGGTGACTTGACGTCACACAGTGAGTTATTGTTCTTGGTTACTGTTAGCAAAAATACCCAATTTTTGGCCAACGAACGTTTGACTCCCATAAGAAAAACATACGGAGCAGAGATCATTATGTTACTGAAAATAAAAAATTTGTTATCAACCAAAAGTTTATTAGCAAATGCTAAAAACCTGGATTAAAAGTATATACCTTTGGCTTCTAAGAAATTTCTTATTCTCTGGTAGTAACATGATGATATTTGCTCCGTGTGTTTTCCTTATGGGAGTCAAAGTAACTATCAGGGTTCGCTTATCAGTTAGGTTTAGTTCCGGTGTTGTTTTTGTTTTGTTTGCCCGGTCCGAATTTGGCCTGTGCCTATTCGGACTGAGAGCGCGAAAGAGTCGCGCTCTACAATTTCAATAGTGTGAAAAAGATGAACTGCTATAAAAGTGATCATTTTAGAAAATTGCTCTGATTGAAATGAAAATGGACTTATCTGAAAGGAAATTTCAACCTCTATTAATTTTGTCCTCTTCATTTTTTTGAAAAACTTTCTCATTTTTGAGATATTCCCTGAAAATTAGGTGCGGATGTTGATGGGATATTCCCACATGATCACTACTATAAGTTGACGATGACAACGCGTCACCACCTCGACCAGCCCGAATACCTTTTCTATCGCTAAGCGCAATTCAGCCTGTACCGTTTTCGCTCTCCAACGCAATTCGACCCGATCCCATGGGTTTGCTGTTATTAATTCGTAACGGTACTGGTAGCAGATGTGGAGTGAGAATGATGTCTCCGGTGGGGAGGAGGGGGAGAGCTTCAGGTTTTTCCAAAGAGGGCGATCTGAACAGGAATTTTCTGAGGGGGACTTCAAGAGGCTGTGGAGTGCTTAACCGCAAATCCGTCTTTACCTCCACCTCTGGTCATGAATTAACCTGTACGAGGTAGGAAACCCCATTGTCCGTACCGGCCCACAAAATGACTGTATCCGGTGGTTAGCGGAACCTATTCCAAAATCGGTATTTCGTTCCATCCAGTGTATAGAACTGTACGAATAGTACAGAATCTCGTGTATGACATAATAAAATTATATAAGACTAAATTTCGCTGGAAATTTGAATCAGTCTATTCGTCCATGTTAATCGCAAATCGTGTAGTACAACAGTTTCCGACGGCGTAAAAGGTTTTCATGCAAGTATCTACACACTGTTACTGCAACATAAATGAGGAACCGAAGAGAAACCGGTTCGGTAATAACGTCGAATGTATACGTATACGCTGCACACCAGTGCGACCTTAATTTACGGGTTGTTTTCCGACCAAACTGAATTCCAAATTAATATACGCGATTCTTAATTAAGGAACGCGCACTATACCTATATAATATTCGGAATATCGACATTAGCAATCAGTTCGTTCAACTATCACGTCCCTAGAAACCTATATCAGTGCTATCTGTTTTAATCGTCGTACGCCATCATCAGAATCAGAACGTCATCGGTGAAAGTATTATTTGTAAGTTGATATTATTCGTGTATCTGTGTTCGGAAACTTTCTTACAAGGCCAGCGACCGCGCACATTTTTCCCGTTCATCATTTAAATTTCGGCCCGCCACGTACATGATACACGACTACTCTGCTGCTCATTTTATCCAATTATATTTCCAACGAATACGTCCATTACCGTCTCCAGGGAATGAGGAGAAAGGGGAGGAGATTCATTTCATTAATCATACATCGGGCACCCCTTCTACCATATACGAGTATGTATACCAACCAGAATATAACCGCGAAATGAAACTAATGAAGCCCTTTCCTTCTTCTTCTATATCTTACAAATGAGATTTTTAATAATATCGGTGAGCGTTATGACATTTAGATCGAGGTGTGAACGTGTAACTCGATGTTCCATGTCGCGATCGCCCCGAGAAGAAAATGTGAGGGAGGAAACACCTGTAAGTTCATTTTTACAAAACGTCACACATTTATAAATGCCATGTATTCGGCTTCGTGGCAGAACTCACCAAGTCTTATGTAAAAACGTAGGACTTGGTGAGTTCTGCCACGAAGCCGACGATATGTACAATTCCTGGTTACGGTTAGGAGTACACAGCTGCTCTCGAAGCGAGAAACACCACTGTAATAAATAATTACCGTATTTTTCGGAAGTAGGGCAGTGATACTCGAATTGCATCCACCTCCTGTCCTGCCCATTTTTATCGAATCTGTATGTTCTTATGCTATTTGCTATTAGCGTTCTACTCGATTCCATATAAGATAAGATAAGATAAGAGCCTTTATTGCGCGAAATTACGAGGGTCGTTCAAAATGTAAGGATACAAATGCAATAACTCAAAAACTAGAAACCATAAAAAGTTTATTTGCAAAAACTCTGAAAGGCACATCCTGATTCTACTTTTCGACGTAGTCACCTCCACAGTTGAGGCACTTATCCCACCTATGGATCAGCTTGAGGATACCTCCTCATAGAACGTCGCCGCCAAGTTATTGAACCAGTTTGAAACGTCTTCCTTGAGTGCCTCGTTAGTCAAAAAACGTCTACCACCCAAGTAGACCTTCAGAGAAGGGAAGAGGTGGTAATCTGAAGGTGCGAGGTCAGGTGAGTAGGGTGGGTGGGGCAAAACTTCCCATTTAAACTTCTCCAGTAGCGTTGTCGTTATGCGTGAAGTGTGTGGCCTCGCGTTGTCTTGCAAAAACACTACTCCTCGTGACAGTAAACCGCGTCTACGATTCTGAATAGCTCGTCGTAATTTTTTTAACTGATTGCAGTACACTTCTGAATTTACTGTCTGGCCATAGGGTATGTAATCCACCAGCAAAATGCCTCGACAAAAATTACGACGAGCTATTCAGAATCGTAGATGCGGTTTACTGTCACGAGGAGTAGTGTTTTTGCAAGACAACGCGAGGCCGCACACTTCACGCGTAACGACAATGCTACTGGAGAAGTTTAAATGAGAAGTTTTGCCCCACCCACCCTACTCACCTGACCTCGCACCTTCAGATTACCACCTCTTCCCTTCTCTGAAGGCCTACTTGGGTGGTAGACATTTTTTGACTAAGGAGGCATTCAACGAAGACGTTTCAAACTGGTTCAATAACTTGGCGGCGACGTTCTATGTAGGAGGTATCCTCAAGCTGATCCATAGGTGGGATAAGTGCCTCAACTGTGGAGGTGACTATGTCGAAAAGTAGAGTAAGGATGTGCCTTTCAGAGTTTTTGCAAATAAACTTTTTATGGTTTCTAGTTTTTGAGTTATTGCATTTGTATCCTTACATTTTGAACGACTCTCGTATATCTGGGTATACACTGAAGTACGCAGACTCTTATCGCGCCATACCCTGCTTGTGGGCAAAGGCCTCCCTCAGTCTTTCCCATTCTCTTCTGTCCCACGTTATTCTGTGGTATAATTTGTTTTTTTAAAATGAATCAAAAGCATCCCTCCATCTTACCCCCTGTCCTCCCACTTTCCTTGGGGTGTATGGGTTCCAAACTGTCACTCTTTGGGTCCACCTGTTGTCTGTAAGTCTTCCGACGTGGCCTGCCCAGTTCCATTTCTGTTTCCTATGTGCGGTTATTATGTTTTCGATGCCCGGTAGTTTGTTTTGTATTGTTGTTAGAGGGACTTTGTCTCGTAGTTTCAAGTTCAGTATGGATCTTTTCATTTTGTTTTGTGTTATTTGTAGTTGTTTTTCTTGATTTTTCGTTGTTGCCCAAATGTAAAGAATATCAGATTGACATACATCTACTCCTAATTGACTATACTAAAGCCTTCGATTCCATTAACCACAACTTTCTAATTACGGCCCTGAAAAATCAAGGAATCTCCACAAATATAGTGAACATCATAGCAGATATGTACTCCGGACTAACAGCTAGACACAAAATAGAACAGAAACGCAAACTCCTATCGCCCAGCTCTGCCTGGTCAGCAAGGGCGATTAAGACCACACCCCTCAGTCACCCAGGCAAGCACAAACATTGACCCCTTTTCCAAGAAGCAGGTAATAGAAAAACAAATAATTTCCACAAACTCGTCAAAGCTTAAGAGTGATACCAGAACTTGCAACAACAGAACCAATACTAAACAGACAACTAACAATAACAAGAACAATAACCATAACGCCACTAACGACAGCAACAACAAACTAGACAACAAATCAATAAAAATAGGAACATTTAACGTCAGATCAATTAAGACTTACGACAAGCTTTTAGAACTAGAGACGGCATTCAATAATTCTAAACTTCAAATTCTGGGGATATCTGAAGTAAGACGACCAAATGAAAGATTACTAGTAACAAAAAAAGGCAATATCTTGTTCCATTCAGATAGTAATAACGGCCAACGAGGAGTGGGTTTCCTTATCAAACCAGCATTAAAACAATATATCAACGAGATAACAAGTGTCAAGGATCGAATTGCTAAGCTAGTACTAGAAATTAGGAACGATGTACTCCTATTACTAGTGCAGGTATACGCACCTACCTCAGTAGCCTCAGATACAGAAATGGAAGAATTCTACCCTCATCTAGATGAAACATTAAATAAAATTCCTAAAAACAAAAAAACGCATACCTGGGTATTAGGAGACTTTAACAGTCAAATTGGACAAAAAGAACGGGAAGAATCAAAATACATAGGTAATTATTGCCACGGAGTAAGAAACAAGAGAGGATGGAGATTGCTCAGGTTCTGTCAGGAAATCGTCTTGAGTATAGTTCTGAATAGAAATCGGTAGCAATTTTATTTATTTGTGTACGATTGTATACTTTTTCGCCTTTTTTGTTTTTTAAACATGTCATAAATGTTTTTCCCAAAATTCTTTCTTTTTTTATTGTTTTTGTACTTTTTGTATAGACTCCATAATTTGATGAATGAAATTATCTAATTTATCTTGTTTAAATTTTCGTAAAAGTTTTCTTACCAGTTTGCAAGTTAGGTTGAATTCAATTTTATTTTTTGTTGTTTTCGGCTGTTTTTTTTTAGAGATTCCCTTTTTTATTATTAAATCCAAAATTTTTCGAGGGAGTTTTAACTCAGACTTTCCTTCCGTGGGAGGTAACCTTAGATTCGCTGCCTCTAGAATCATTTTTTGAATTTGCTCCCAGCTAGGTAGTTCTTCACAGCTCCCCACATCTGGCAAGTTTCTGTCTAAAGTTAATTGGTAATCTTCTTGGGTTTCTGAGGAGATTCTGAAAGGTAGTTTTTGAGTATTTTGACGGTATATTTTATTCTTTATGGCTAGTTTGCAAAATATAGGTCTGTGGTCAGAGTGGAATTGAAAGTGAGCTAGGGTATCACAATTTGTTATATTATTAAAAGTTATTGGGAGGGGGGTTAGTATATAGTCGATTTGTGATTTGAACGTTTGATTTGGGGCTAACCAAGTCCATCTCTTGCCTTCTCTCTTCTTGAAAAATGTGTTTACTAGTTTAAAATTGTTTTCCTGACAAAAGAGAACCAGTTTAGCTCCCCTTGGATTTCTTTTTCCATAGTTGAATTTTCCTACAGTTTCTTGTTCGTTTGTTTTTTGGAGACCTACTTGGCTATTAAAATCGCCTAGTATTAGCAAGTGGTTTTTAATGTTTTATTTTTGCTTGTTCAGAATTTCCTTTAATTGTGAATAAAATTCGTCACAAGTTTTTTCTTCAGTAGTGGCTGTTGGTGCATATATTTGGATTATTGTTAATGATTGTTTTTCAAGTTGGAATTTTATTATGGTTATTCTGTCTGAGATTCCTCTGAATTCAGTGATTTTGTGACTTATATTATTTATTATTAAGAAGCCTACACCTTTCTGACCACTTTGTGAGCCTATATAGCAAAAAGTATTTTTTTCTTTTGTAAGGATCATGTTTTCGCCATTCCTCCTGATTTTCCGCAAGGCCTATAATATCCAATTTTGAGTTTCGGAAGGCTAATTCTAGTTCGGCTAAATTTTCATATTTTTTTAAAGGACGAACGTTGAGGGTGGCAATTTGAATAATTGATTTTGTTTTTCCGGTTGATTTGTTTTGTTGGCGATTTTGTGATTTTTTAAAGTTTTGAGTACAAGTCAGGTTTTGATTGATTTGAATTTTTTGGATGATAGGGTTGCTTTGCTGAAGGGTGTGATTGTGACGAGTCTGTTGAGTGTAGTTGGGGTTGTTATTTATTTGAGGTTGATGAGTGGGGGTGGTCTTGAAGGCCCTAGATGACCACACTGAGAGAAATTTTCTGAATCAAGCTGACTAAAAAAAAAGTGTCAAACTAAGATATTCGACTTATTATAGTTCTTTTGACGAAAATGGCTGAAATTATTACCTGTCGTTATAGTCGAAAGAACTTAACTACCAGTAGTGTATAGTTATTTGGACCATAAGTGCCAATAGTCAGTGTAGTCACTGTACGAACTTTTTGAAGCGACAATTGCATTATAGTCATTTTGGTCGCTGTTGTGAAGGATCGAAGGGACTTTTTTTTTTTTAATCAAAATGAAAAAAGTCGAATACCTTGTTCTGACATTTTTTTCTGTTAGTCAGTTTGATTCCTACAGTTAATGTCGTCTGAAATACATAAAGTACTAATTACTTTCATAATAATTTCATGAGTTCGAAAATTATTACAAAAGAATATAAATCATTGGGTACCACGGCAGTAAATGCATAGTAATATGTAACAAAAGTGAAATCCAACAATTGAAACAAACAAAATTTTTTTATAATCATCATACAATTAATTATTAATAGGAATATATGCGCAGTAAAATATATGATGTATAACAAAACTGAGATCTAACAATTGAAAGGAACGACGTTATACCTATTTAAATAAAAAAAACTTTAGGGTCATTTTTTACATACATAGCAGTATAATATGGAAACAGTAAACAATAACAAACACTGGATTATAATAACTTACTTACATTCAGAACTGGATCATCAGTAGAATTTTGAGCATAACACCCATCAGATGTGGAACCATCCATCTGCTTCCTGAAAACAGGTTTTGTGTGTTCTGATTTACATCTTTCAACGTGGGTGAACTACTACTATATGTATCACGTGGTGAGGCGAATGCAGGTATAGTTTACAGTACGATAGGATAATGAGCGGTTGATTACTTACCATTCGGTTCTCCTGACTGAGTTCCATGTGTAGATCCACGATACAAAAACGAATAATAGTTTACTTTAACAATTTGATAACCAAGTAACTCACAATAAACAAAGGCAGCCACGAACTTTTTTCAGCCTTCAGCATCTATAAACCGCAGACAAAAGACAAAGACAATGATGCGTATACATCCCGTGGAGATGCATGCACAAAACGCAAGTATGCCCATGCGCAGTAAACAAAAAACTGGTGGCGTTGCGAGTTTGATTACTTTGACGCTTTTCTTTTAGGCACAACTAATAACATGAATCTATTCCAGCTGACTTTTGAATGTTGTAAATCTTTATTGGTGCTCTATATAGTGGTGGGAGTGACACTTATTTTTTTCTGCCTGACTATACAATATAATCAATATAATCAGTATGAAGAATAATCATTCTGATTTGAAAATTCTTATTACTATGACTGCACAGTTTACGATACTTATCACGGCGACTCTATCCAATAATCGAAATAAATGTTCATTTCTCTCAGTGCAGACTTACCTGGGCCCGAGCATAATGGATAAGTGGCTGAAAAAATTTACGGTAAAATCCAAAAAAAAAGCGACGATTAGATTCGACTCCTACTTCTTCGAATTCGATCCTGAACAGTGGCGTCGCCAGGATTTCCCCGAGAGGGGGGGGGGGCAACGTGGGATTTTCAAGGGACAAAAAGTCGAAAATCGCCGATGTTAGAGGACTATTTTACAAAAATTAAGGTAAAATTACCGCTAGAGCGAAAATTTTTTCGAAAAAACGTGTTTTAAAGGCGAAAAATTGCTCGTTTTTGCATATTTTACACTCAACTTCAGGTACACCACTGCTAAAAATCTTCACATTATATATTATGTGTATCTTCAAGCCCCCCTGGTAAACAGTCAGCACCCCCTGCTGCAGATGGCTGGCTACGGGCCTGGCTGTAGAAATGAACCCACCATACTATTCTGCAATCTTAGGTGAATTGCCTTCTTTGTCTGATACAACATTCTTGGACAAGGAAGTTTCATTTGTTTGCCCCGAGTCGAGCTCAATTTTTCAATCGACTCAGCTTCGTCTGTACAAGTAATGTAAACTATTACAACTGTAACTGCTCTCCGAGGCCGAATTCCCTGAACGTAGTCAAACTAAATTACCCACACACACCACGTCTAAATGTTTCGCACCACTTAGGCTGCGTGTCGCGTCTGCTGGCTGAGTATTTCATTCACGTATCTGCTTCGCAATTTAACTTTAAGCTCGCTAATTCCCTAATTTTTGAAGTTACGCCTCCCGTTATTCGCTCGCCGCGCGCCTTCAGTCACCCTTTGGCTCACGCACACGACACATGAGACGCGATGTCAACTCGCGGAAACGCATCCGTCTTTTTCCGTCATCTTTCTCGTATTTTAATCGCACAAACGCCGCATCTGTATCTATTCGTGCATTTTTTTCTTCTTTCTTTCACTCGACGTGTACCATTTCGATATACTTACATAGCTAGGGTCCGTCTTTGTAAGTGTATATTAAATCCTCGAGAGAGAATGGAGACGGCGTTTCGCCTCAACGGATACAACAACGATGAGTAAGAGAGTGTGCATCAACTGAGCGAGATCCAGTGTGAAGGCACGAGACACATCCGTTTTTACACAAATGAATGCTGTGTGTACTCTGGGAAAAGACATTCGTAAGTAGGTGGAAAATTGTTGGAAAATCGTTTCATCCGTGTGTTCCTTTCAATTTTCACAGTATTTAGGTACATCTTATCTTATCTATGCCACCTTGTCGGCTGTTTGCAAAAAAAGTTGAAAAATGAAAATTTTACAAGAGAGCGATAAGAACATTGCGTCAACCGTTTGAGTGATAGAGACACCGTTTGTAAACTCATCCAGCAGTAAAAAGCAGTGTTGCACTGAAAATAGCTAAAAATAGCTTTCAAACAGAGTTGGGCATCATTCGAGTGGAAAAACTAATCGAGTAATAATCATGAGTGAAAAACAAATTGTTAATCGTCACTTATTACTCGTAAAAATTTATGTATATTATACTCATTGTTCGTTATTCTTACTGATGAATAATACTCGTCACTCATTAGTCATTACTCATGATTTATCTCAACACTACACGGGTTACAACGTGCAAGCGTTGCAGGTTGCAGCCTTTGTACAATTGCCTATTGGGATCTCGCAATGTTATCGCTTGTCGGGTGTCGGTGTATCCGGTTATTTCAATATTTTTAATGTTAAGCTGAGGCACGTACACAAGTGCGCATCTTTTGCTTTCACATATGTATATGGGCGCTGTTAAGCAAAACAGAACCAAGCGACAAAATCTGTTTTGTGAAAATTTTCGGTTTCTACCGATGACTGGATCATTAACGTCAAAACTTGGAAATTGATTTTTTAGGCATAAGCCATATTTCTTCCGAGCCGGTCACAAAGATATGTATATACTTACATATATAGGATATTGTAAAGTTTGTAGTCAAGGGCCTGACCTCCTGTTTGCGATTTCTTCAAATAGCGGCTTCCTTAATTTTAGCACCCCCTCTAACGCCTCCTCCAGAATTTTTATTCAAGACCAAGCGCCCCTTGAACACTAGGCTGGCTACGCCTCTGGGGTGACGGGAGAGAAATTTTCTATTTATTGTCACGAATTCGAATTATACTTAGTTCATAGGACCTTTCCAACGATGGGCATTAAGTTAGTTTTGAATTTTTAATTGAAGAAAATTTAATTTAAATTTTGGGGCCCCGCATGGTGTCAAATACAGGATGCGGTAAAAGTCCGGTCCCCGATTTGCGTAATCGAAAAAATTTTCGAAAGAAAATACAAACGTGAAACGTTTAGTTGGATTGCAGATAAACGTTTCATGCTGTGTGGGCGTTTTCATTGCGCTGGAATCTCGACAGCGGGAACCGACTTCTGCCGCACCCGTCGTAAAATGGGATACAATATTCGCTTTACAGAGTACGTATGTGCCTCTACCATACACCCAATACTGGACTGGTAAAGTTCCATAAACGTCATGTAATTTGAATTGGCTACAGGGATGTACCAAAGAATTTTTCTTTTGGGAGGGGGGGGGGGTAAAAATTGTGAACGTCCCAACTGTCTCAACTCAGAATTCCAAAGTGTCAAAGCAAGCGCAAAATAAACCTTTTGACGTGTTGGATGTTGGATTTTTCCAACTGATTCAACTGAACATTCCCACGTATCAAAGCAAAAGAAGAAAAACCTTTTAACTTGTTGGGTTTTCCCAACTTATCAACTCAGTTCCCATGAGTATCAAAAAAGGAAAAGAAAAAAAAAGACCTTTTAACGTGTTGGATTTTTCCAACTCGCCTGACTTTGACTGAAATGGTAAGTTTTCCCAACTACTGAGTAAAAAATTCCTACAGCGGGGGGAGGGGGTAAGCCCCCCTCCCTATTGGTACGTTCCTGATTGGCTAAAAATGCCGGTGTTTTGACGGAATCATAAGTAGGCAAATGGAAAAAAATCGAAATTAAACATAAAAAGAAAGTATCAAAATCTGTATATTATTTAAAATATGTTTGAAAAACTGGGTTCTATGAAGTTCAACACCTATGTTGTGGTGGGACGTATGGCGATGCACGCATGCCAAAGTGGCCTCTGAGACACCGCACCCCCTGCACCGGAAACTGTCCTTTCGGGCATCGCATCAGTACCGAGGGGGACGCTTTGAGGCCGGGCCCGAGCCCCCATTTCTCCTGGCCGGAACGGTGCGCGCATCCTGCCAGGGCCATCACGGGGTTCCCTACTGACCGAGGTCCGCACTCCCAAAGCGCTCGCCTGGAAATTTCAGGTCCCCCCCTCAGCCGGACGCGCTGCCTCTTCCTCTGCACTCACTCATCGCGTGAGACTCATCCGATTGAAGCTCCAGCCCTTGCACTGCGGGTGAGCTCTGCTCCAGCACTGGTGGTACGAGCGAGCTTCGCTGAATGATATCCGCTGCCGCAGCAGCAGCAGCAACTCCAGCTTCTCCTCCCACTCAGCCTCCATCTTCCGTCGCATGATGGCCGAAACGAAACCCGACACCCGGTTCCAACCGCTTCGGCTCCTCAACAGCTCCGGGACCAGGGTGTCCGGCGCAAGATGGTCGATCACGCCGTCTCCGGGATCAATCGTGACTGCCCCGCGCCTCTCCTCCCAGGAACACCTATATCTCAGGTCCTAATTATCGCACAATGCTGGTTAAGGTCTTAAAACACTCGGTGAATCAAGCTCCTTATAAATCTTTTTTGATCACTCCAATCCGTTCAGTCTGAGGAGAGTTATGAGGTAACAACCAACTCAGCCTCACTACTCACACGCATTTCTTCCACTCATTTGTCCATTACTCACGAACTACTTCACCTACAAAGTTCATCTTAGTCTAAGAACACTCAGTGAAGCAACCTCTTTCATATGCTCTTTTGATCACTCAAATCCGTTCCATGCACAAATAAAATACTACATTCTGATTGGCTTTCAGCATTATCCAATCATATAAAACCACATTTCCTTTCCCTTATTCTGGCTCTGAAAATGAGGGCATTATAGAATTACCTGCAAACATAATTTCTGAGGACATTATAAGAGATGTCTATGGTGAAAAGTTTGACGCTCCTGAGGATGTCCTGAAATTTTCTAATGTTGCAATTCTGGCACCCAAGAATGATCATTGTCAGAAGATCAACGACAAGATATTGGACTTGATTCCTGGAGAAGTCAAAACCTACACAAGCGTGAATAGACTTATCAGTGAAATCCTGCAATTCCCCGTTGAATTTCTGGATAATCTGGAGATGACAAGTATCCGCCAAATAAATTACACTTAAAAGTTGGTGCGATTGTTATGTTGCTACGTAATATGAATGTGGCACTTGGACTGCTGAATGGGACACGACTAATTGTGACAAACATGTACACGAATGCACTGGATCTGGAAATAATAACTGGGGTGGAGTGTGGTCGAAGGATATTACTCATTATAGGGATAGAATGAGAGAGGGAGTGAGCGTTGGGGAGTGTTTTGTGATCAGTAGGTTGGAAACCTCAACCCTCTCTTCAGTGTGCATTAAGGGTCGGATATAGTCCGAAATGCGTTTTCGATTCAGTCATTAAAAAACTCCTTGTCCTCCACTAATTGTATCAGCTTTTCTTTTCGAACATTCGGATGCCCCGTGACCGAATCCCTGCCTGTACAAAAAAAAAAAATGGAAAGAAAAACTGATCTAGTAAAATAAATTACTGCACGTTTTCAAGTCAATTTGCGTATGGGACCACACGGTCACTCTCTTTTCAAGAATTTCAACATTTTCAACGCCCCCCCTCCCACTCCCTGAAAAATGGTAGCCTTCAACAGCGTTAATAATTTGTACTCTTCTATTCCAACAGGTGATTTAATGTTGTTTATAGCTTAGTTTTGCAATCTGGGTCAGTGGTTCAGGGAACATGAGGAATGAAAAAACGAAATTTGAGACATGAGTTGATTTTGTGGTTTGGTAAGGTTACTGAGTATGATTTTAAAAGATATTGAAAGTAGTTTTTATATCCGACACTCTCCTCGAGCTACTTCAACAGGGGTTGACAACAAATACTAGTTATTTTTCGGGAAGCATGATAACTCATTTATAGAAATTCAACTTTAGTGTACTTGATTATGGGACTGATTTTTGTATCCAACCCATAGAATGCTACTATAGGGAGTTCCATTCAAACATTTCAATGTCTTAAAAATCTAGCCTCCCTCCTCGTTTAGAGAAACCCTCGGATTCTAAGGATTCTAGCCAGTTAGGCTGGTAGACAGACAGTTAGCCTGATGTAGGGGTCTGGTTGGCCGAATGGATAGCGCGTTGGTTTCGGAATCCAGAGGTCCCAGGTCAGAGCGCACTATAGCAGATCGCCAGATTTCGACCTATGCAGGTTTTTCGGCCAAGAGGGAAGATGGCTAAGACAGCCCTAACAGCCTCCCCGACGTCTCTGAGGTAATGCTCGGAAGGACAGATTCCAGGGCTCGGATTGAGAGTAAGTTAGAAAAGAAGACAGTCAGCCTGATGCGCTGATAAACAGAAA
The DNA here is from genome assembly GCA_031841125.1 of Acanthococcus lagerstroemiae. Taxonomy (NCBI): domain Eukaryota; kingdom Metazoa; phylum Arthropoda; class Insecta; order Hemiptera; family Eriococcidae; genus Acanthococcus; species Acanthococcus lagerstroemiae. The sequence continues at coordinate 11,003,205 of CM063106.1, read as the reverse complement.
AATTGACAGACAGCCGCGGAATATAGCACAATTTCAATTGCGTTGCGGCAAGGGGTTAATATTTTTTTTCGTCCTCTATTTCTTTTGCGTCATTTTTATATAAAAATGAACAAAATTCAGGGGTTCTGCATAAAAAATTAAAATAAAATTTTTTTACAGTAGTAAATAATGACCACCCTAATGCAGGTATAGCGATTGGAATATTTGTTGGAAAAAAATTACAGAAGGCCTGCGTAATTAACAATGGACTTTAATTCAATTACCTATCAATAATTTGAGTTTGACCGAGGGGGCGAAATGATACTTTTGCTCCGCGATCAGTTGAGTGAGGGCAAATGCCCGTATTGCCCCCCCCCATCTCTGGCGCCCCTGGTAAATCGAGTACTTTCTGAACAGTTTGCCAAATTCTTTGAAAACCAGCGTTTGTTATCACGCTCGCCGTAATCTGTGAAATGACTGGGCTCGTTCTCGGTAAATATTGGCAGTGTTCTTTTCAAAGATATCCTCACCATATACATCCCAAGCACAAAATAGGCGATTCTACATTTCTCAGATTTTGCAGTGCAGCCATTTATGCGGAAAAACAATATCTTCCCAAGTAGCCCCAGGGTTCCCAAATAGCCCCAGCGTACGCTACTGAGAGCGATGACACTGTGGCATTTCAGAAATGCAGTTTTCTTTCTCAGATACGGAGGCGAGGGAAATGCGAATTTCTGCAATTTTTCTAGAATTCGCAGGTGTGTGAGTTCGCAATTTCTGCGTTTAAGAGTTATCATCGGGGTTTACAGCGTGTATACTAATAGCAATGACACTGTAGCATTTCAGAAATACAATTTTTCCCTCGGACAGAGGGGGTGGAGCAACTCGAGTCTCTGTGCCGTTTTTAGTATTCAGAGTTGTGTAAGTTGACAATTTCTGCACTTCACAGTTACCATGAGGGTCCACAGCATATACGAATAAGCGGTGACACTGACATTTCAATTTATCTGTCGTTATTTCCAAAGTCATTATTTTTCATTTTCCTGGTACGCTGTTATCGCGCCTGCTCTGTCGCTGATTAAACGACTCCCGGATCTCTCGTATCTTGTGTCACGACAGAGGCTTTTTGCTCCGATGTGCTGGTAAACGCCAAGTATTCAAATTAAATAGCTTTCAGCCGGTAAGTGTGCGTCGCGTCGCTGGCTTCACATGAAAGAGACGGCAGTAAAGTGCGCAGACCGGGTGAGGCAGCGAGCGCTGTATATTTACGAAAAAGTGTACAGATGCCCTGAAAAAAGGATCAAGAAGGAGGAAAAAGAAAACAAGGACGGAAACCTGGTGAATGGAAGAGAGAAGTTGAAGGCCTCTGCGGGGGGGGGGGGATAGATACTGCAAAAAAGAGAGAACCGGAGGATGAATAAATTCTTCGTCGCTCGACTGCGAAAAACGTATCTCTAGATATTCGTAAAAAGAAAGAACGGTGGAAGAGCGGGGGAAATTCCGAACTCGGTGGAGTGAAAAATCCGCCTCTCCACGCGCGTATTTTTTCCTGTACCTCGTCGACGCGGATTATAACGCCGCGGGCCATGCCAAAATAATAAACAACCCTCGGCATTTACATTATTACTTTACTTTCTATTGGTATACTGAGAATGGGTATATACATGTGTAGATGTGTGGGTGTGTACGTGTGTGTGTGTATGTTTGTGTAATGTGCCCAGTGCCCGCGTCAAAAATGATTCTCTCGCGTGTGTGCTCCGGGGTTTCTCAAAGTGGGCGCCCGTCGCGTCCCGCCAAAACGATATATATTCTGACGAACGTGAGCGAGAAACTACGTAATTAATTCGGGGAGGATGAAAAATTAACGCCACATGGACGCGGGCGATGTAAATTGTATATAATAATCTTGACGCCGCGCCGCCACGCCGCACCGGTTCGCGTTAATCGTTTTATATTTTTCGTTATGATGCGGAGATTAAAGGAGCGCCGCTTTACGCACCCAACAGATTTCGTGTGTAGAAATACGAGGCATTGATGCCAATTCCGGAAGAATCTTTGCATTTTCGAAGCATGGAATATTGACAACGAGCAAAAAGGACTTATCTGCAGAGTGCTGGTTTTCAGAAAAACGCGTTCAAAGTTTCACGACATGGGCCGGGTATTGAAGATGGGTTCCTTTTCTAATTTTTCTCTCAACTCGAGCCCTGGAATCCGCCCTTTCGAGCATTTCCTCAGAGACGTCGGGGAGGCTGTTAGAACTACCTTAGCCCTTTCCTCTGCTTGCCGAAAAACCGGCCCAGCCTAGGTCCAAATGTAGCGAGTTGCTACGTGGGCTCGAACCCGGGACCTCCAGATTCCGAGACCAGCGCGCTATCCACTCGCCCAACCAGACCCCTGTCGTTTGTACGGTGTCGACTGGGACGCGACTGGTCGCAATCGACCGATACGCGCTGTGATCACCCTATATATTTCTTGGCCAAATTATGAAAATAGTTTTCAAAATGAAATAATAATCTGCACCGCAATTCTGCTCTTCAACTCCTATTTTCTTGGATTTCCATGATTTGCTCTGGCTTTGACTAGCTGTTAACAGATGAGGGAAGACGTTGAGAAGCAGTGGTGCGGTGACCCCCTTTGGCTTCCGAAGAGACCCCGCAAAAATCTAACTCCCCCCACCGTAGGAAATCACAAGTACAATTTTTCCCATTGAAAATATTGTGGCGAATAATCCCGAACATTCGAGATAAGTGAAGAAAGATCGACACGTTTCGAGCAGCAGAATAGAAGTTCGATAACGAAAGCGATAAGGAGTTTCACTGATAACGCCGGGATATATGTACAGGGTGTTCCACGAAAGTCCCCCCCCCCTGTTTTTTCACGAACCGATGGGCAGATCTTCCCGGGACGAAAATGATTTTCCAGTCGTAAAGTCTACTTTCTCCTGAGCTTAAAAAATTTTTCCCCCTTTCATGGGGGGCTGAAACCTACCACCAACTTCGAAATCTTAAATGGGAAGGTATGCCTTTATGCACCCCGTTGGAAAGGCCATTTACTCCAAAATACGAATCCGTGGAAAACAATCAAAATTTGTCAATTTTGGGAGGCAAGGGACCTAGAGATGACCAAAATCCACCCAGAATCAAAGTGTGGTGACCTATCAAACGAACTGTCGAAGATGGGGTTTTCCAGGTTGCTGAATCTCGAATATTGCCTTATTTTTCCAATTTGACTAACTCAGAGGGCAGAACATTCAAAAATTTGGGACAGAAGGGGTTATTTTACATGTTTTTCATTTTCACTGATACAATGTCTTTATGCACCTTGTTGGAAAGGCCTCTTCTCCCCCCCCCCTCCCACCAAAAAGTAGAATCCGTGAAAAATTTTTGAAATTCGTCAATTTTGGGGGCAAGGGAGCCTAGAGATGACCAAAATCCGCCCAGAATCAAAGTGTGAAGACCTATCAAACGAACTATCAAAAAGAGGGTTTTCTAGGTCGCTGATTTCGAATAAGTCTGCAGAACGTGGGCAAGTACATTTTTTCCCCGTTTCAGTTAGAAGTCTTTGCTGAATTAGAGAGGCCTTCAAATTTCTGTGCAGGAATGCAGGTAATTCAGAGAAGTAAATTTTACCATGATTCAAGATGAAGTAGCTCTTTTCATTGATTATTGAGTCTGCATTTCTGAGAAGGAACACACTGTACACAAATTGTTGCCCCCATATCCAGACCTATATCTCACCTTGAGGGGCAGCACCTAACAAATTACCTATCTTGTGTGGTCCACAAAGGGGAAGAGAAGGGTACACAAATTGACGAAGGTGGATACACTAAGTGTACACACATTTTTGTCCTCATCTCCAGACCTATATCTGAAATTGGGGGCTAGCATTTCTCCACACCCCTAAACTTTAAATCTTTGTAGGGAGGGCGGGGAACGTACTCAAATTCTAGGATCGGGTGTACACTAACTACACAAATTGAACCCAAACTTTTGCCCCCATTTCCAGATCTCTTTCGTAACTTGAAGGGGGCAGCACCTAACAGGTTACCTGTCTTGTGTAGTTTACAGAGGGGTACGGAAGGGTACACAAATTGAGGAAGGTGGATACACAAAATACAAAAATTGTACACAAATGTTTGCCCAATCTACAAACCTCTATCTGAAATGGGGGCAGCATTTCTCTAGTCCCCCTCCCCTCAAACTTTAATCGTTCCAAGGGAGGGTGGGTAACGTACACAAATTCTAAAACCGAGGTACACAAATTACACAAACTGTACACAAATTTTTGCCCCCATTAACTTTTTCAAAATGCAGGGGGGGGAGGCTGGTGTAATGGACCTTTTTATTTTTCCATATAATGTTATTAGCACATGCCTTGTGTGGGAAGGTGTAGATTTTTGGCTTAATTTTTGGCCAACTAGAAAACTGTGTTACCAGACTGGGGCAGGAGATCAACATTTTCACATAATAATAGAGTATATTTTAATTCCCTCTGTCACAGCCGGTTGGCCAATTACGACAGAGGGAATGATAGCAAAGAAAAAAATAGATGAAATAGAAAAAAAAAGAAAAAAAACGCAAACAGAAATAGAAAAAACAAGACGTAAATAAATAAAAACAACAACAACAGAAAAGTAGGGGGAAAATACAGGGCCGGCAAATGAAAAACGAAACGATAACGAAGGACTAACAAAATTAATAACGAAAACAAAACCAAAAAAAAATGATGATAATGAAATAACGTAAACGATAACGAAGGAAAAATGATAATTTTTGTGACAAAATAAAAAGACGATAACGAAGAAACGATTTTTGTTTTGTTCGCCAGCCCTAAAATAAGGAGAAAGAAAGAAAGGGGAAAAAAAAAAAAAAAAAAAAACTGGATGCCTTCCCTGACGTGCCGCGCCGACCTCATCCCATAATCTTAAATCCGGAAACCTGGACCTCTTTATATTTCTTGCTACTGTTCACTCCACCCCGGTCCTTTTGGAGGGCTGTCTTAATCGAATAGCTGGGTAATGTGCTGCTTGAATTTTGATATGCCATTTGAATCCAGGATATCTAGTTTGTCGTGAATTCTACTAGTATCATTGTACAGTCTCATGACTCTGTTGAGGATGCCGTTTTATACGTTTAAAAGGTCACTGAATTCATTTCTGGTAATGATCTGCTTCTAATTTGCAAATTGTGATGCATGTGAGGAAGCGAGGTTCAAAATTTTCACAAAATGCACAACGGATGTTGTTCATGGGCGTTTCATAGGTATTCAGGTTCGCCAAATTTTATTACCGACTTTTCGGAGAAAAAGGAGGTATTTAATATTAGTCTCGCCCAACTTGAGAACTGTAGGATGTAGAGGTAAGGAGAGGGAGTCGCGGATTAAATGTATCATTAAATATACATATAAGAATATCATTTTATAGGTTTCGAAGGTCGCTCGACTTAATTTTGATAACAACTTGACTCAATTCTGAACGCTGATTCATCTGGGAGGGAACTGAAGCTACGATTTGGAGAATTCGAAAAATACAATATGGACATCATGTTGGAGATTTCCAGGTTCACACTGCTCATGAACATCAGTTCTACTAGGCGTCCAATTTACCGACGCTGAATTTTCTTGCGGTCAAGTTGCCGCGGGGAAGTCATTCAGTGTCCTAACATTTTATGTCCCTTCTTTTCTAATTTGCTAACAACCCGAGCCCTGCAATCCGCCCTTTCGAGCATTACTTCAGAGACGTCGGGGAGACTGTTAGGGCTGTCTTAACCCTTTTCCCTTCTGGCCGAAAAACCGGCCGAGGTCGAAATCTGGCGAGTTGCTACGTGGGCTCGAACCCGGGACCTCCGGATTCCAAGACCAATGCGCTATCCACTCGGCCAACCAGACCCCCATTCCATGTCCCTATTCTCAATTCTGATAGTTTCTTACTAGGTATAGTCTTCGCCCGAACATCCGAATGGGAGACTTTGTCATCATAATTGCGGTGGTGGAGACGCATCTCCACGGAAAAATACTGATGTAGTTTCTCCTTGCTTCCATCAGGGTTTATCAGTCGGGGTTTTCCTTTTCCTATGTGGTATTAGTTTTTCTTGAAGTCCCCCCTAATGCCAAGAACCTTATTCTGTACAAACTGCGTATGTAACTCGCACTCACTCCAGCATAGGAGATAGTAGACACACGAGTTCAAAACAGTTCCATCTTGGTATGTCCACGCATAACTTACTGTAGTACCTGATGCTCCACCGAGCCTCAGAGAAAACATTCTATTCCAACTAATACCCGCAAGCAGGGCCGTATTCACGTTTAGACCGCATAAGCACATGCCTAGGGCGGCAGATTTTGGGGGCGGCGAATTTTTGACTTTTTTTTTAAATCTATGTATTTATTAAAAAAATACAAAAAAGAACGAAAATCCGAGGCGGTGACAATTTTTATTCTGCGTAGAGGGGCGAGAAGGCTAAATCCGGCCCCACCTGATAACTGGCCACTGTAACTGCCCGCGGGAGGGGGTGGGGAGAAGATGACTTAAATAAATATAATGTTTGGCTGTATTTGGTTTCGGGTTCGTTGGTTGGTTGAACGTGGGTTGTGAGGTCATCGAGAAAATCAAGTATAAATCTCAGCCGCGTGTGTTCACTCCACCAATACGAATCTACTCATATGGCATGAGTAAGCCTGCACCAAGTACTAAAGTAGCAACCTTCGTGTCAAAATCTTCATCTGCACTATACATACACACGTACCCATGCATTTGTGCCGAGCACTATAAGAAACTTACTACAACGATTTTTTACACAAGATATAAATATAGAACCGTCCGGCAGTAAGGTATAGTAATCAGTACATAAAGAATTTTCTCACGGCCGAGCCATTTAATAACAATCTAACCACGCTAATGCCGGGCGTACAACTACCTACAACTAAACGAAAACAAAACACAACATAACACTTGTAAGTTTGTAAGAACAAGTTTTTTTAAGTGCGCGAAACAGATATATAGGCCAGACGAGACTGCTGGGGACAAAAAATAAAAATAAAAAATAAAAAAAAGAAGAAAACTTAAAGATACATTCCACATTGGTTTTATCGAAATCATTGTTCAGTGTTCGGTTATAGTTCATACGTTCGCCCTGTAGAGTTGTTCTTGTTCTTTTTCTACACAAATGTAAGTAGATAATATGTATTATGATGCTCGGTTTTTTACCAGTCAAATCAGATCGACTCATTCACGAGTTTAAGATTTCAATCGTGGCATTTTGGGCACTCAAATCGGGGTCAGATAGAAAACTTGACAATTCGGCATCACCGAACTGGGCCATATTTTGGTATTTCATTCAATTAAGTACACGAAAGTTAAATCAACTTCGCCAGTTTGAACGAAGTGTTAGCACTCGAATCGAGCACAGATCAAAATTCGAATGGTATTCGTGCTGATTCTGAATTCTGAACCTCAGCTTGGATTTTCGATATCAGCCTTTTTCCAGCATTGAAAAGAGTTTAGCATTGAAAAGAGTTTTAAAATGCCAGAAATGTCAATATTCAACTTTTACAAAACTAAACACAAAATATACTCGTTTCCATAAATTAGTTTTTGTGCGATTACGAATCCGACCTAGCCAAGTGGTTATGGGTGGCCAGTACACCCCCCTCCCCAACAATATTTTTGGGGTACATACGAAGTAAATATTTACAGTATAGAATTTAAAGAGCTTCCATTCTTGTATTATTTCGTCGCCTCGGTGGCGTAGCGGTAAGAATGACGGCTTTTGAAATCCAAAGGTCCCGAGTTCGAATACCGCTATAGCCAGCGTTTCAGGTAATGTCTACGTGCATTGTACAACTATTACCTGAGACGTACCTAGGCGCAACAGTTAGCAGCAGAGGCAATGGAAAAGCACGCAATCTGTTACCAGTATCTAAACGCTGTTAACTGGCCGGAGCGTCGGTGTGTCGCGTGCTTCCTCTTTTGGCCGTGCGTTGCACGAGGAAGTTCGTACAATAATTTTTAGATTTGAACTTTTGGAGCTTATTCTTGAAGTAGCTCGAGACTGGGGTAGCCGAATCAACGATGGCTGAAACTAGTGAAACTGGGAAACTGATGAGAGTCTTATTTACGATGACTCGAAACTTAGGGTAGCTCTTATTTGATTAGGAGCTCTAATGTTCTGGGACCAACCAGGGGATCGTCGAGCACAGTCAGCGTAGGCGAAACACGAAAACACGAGATAGATATTTCGTAATTAGCTTTTAATTAAATCAAAAACGGACACTCTCTCGGTTTTAACATGTGCTTATCTAACGACACGACAAAACGTTACATATTATCGTTTCAGCTGCTACAACTCAACTGCCCTTATCACACTTCTCTAGCCGGGAAAAGGTGAAAAACCAGCTCGCACGTGAAGCTAACTGCTAATCCGAAAATTAGCAGCTGGTCACGAAAATTAGCTAAAGAAAACCCACAATTTTGTCTGGGACGTCACATACCCCCCCCCTAGAGTCCGACCCGGTCCTAAACGGGAGGACTTTAGGTAAAATTTTGAAGGCCGAAAGGGAAAATTTTGGGACACTAGTAGTCACTTTCGTAGGCCCGAGAAGTGTGACTTAACAATAAGAAAAACATGAAAAATAATAAAATAAAAAATTTTAAACAGCTTGAAATAGAAATTACTAATAAAAAGAAAATTAAACAGCCTCTTCACTTTCAACTTCAGCTAGTTCCCGAGGAGCTTCACGGTCGAGCCTCAGCAGCGTGGACCACGAGCTTTCTTCTGGTTAACCAACTCCTAGAGGGACAACATGTTAAGCTGGAAAAGGAAAAATCAGAATTTTAAATTATTTAGATGTTGGATTTCTATGCCTTGAGTTAAAACTTCCCTTAGCCGGTAAGAATTATTCCCCAAATTCTGCATTACGATGAATGGACCCCGGAACAACGGCGCTAGCTTTGCGGCGAACCCTCTGTCCTTGGACGACAAGTGGTGATTCTTTACATATACCAAATCACCCTCTTTCAGCTCGGCGGTACGTGGGTGGCTTCGTTCGAACTTCTTCTTCCTGAGGGCCAGTTGGTGTGAAGTGTTGTTTCGCGCCTTGGTGAGGAGTTTCTGATATTCAGTCTCTTTGATAGGGGTGAGTCTTCCGTCTGCAGCTGGGTTTGGCTTAAGCTTACAATGTAAGCTCACCGGGCACACCCCCGTGACGGAATGCTCGATTTGGTTAATCCGACGCTCTATGTCTGGTAGCAGTAACGGCCATCTGCGGTGATTTTCCGGACAGTGTAATCTCAAGTAATCTCCTAGAGTGGCCATCACTCTTTCACTCGGATTTGTAGCGGGTCTGTAGACTGATGTGAAACGAAGTTCTACATTTTCCGACTTCCAGTAAGCTCTCCACTTTGAGCTGGTGAACTGACTGCCATTATCACTGAGAATGCGTTCAGGTTTGCCAAATTCAGCTACGTATTTCTTCATCGCCTTGATCGTGTGTTCAGTAGTGGCGGTCTTGAGCGGGTACAACTTCACGTGTTTTGTGAAGACATCTAAAACAACTAAAATCTTGGTTAAACCGGCACGACCTGTGGGGAGGGGACCATAAAAATCGATGGCAAGAAATCGGTGAGGATTTAGCTCTACGGTGTTGTTCATCTTACCCTGGGGAACAAAAGCTCTTCTCTTGCTCGTTTTACATTTATCACACTCCTTTACATAATGTACTACATCTCCTTTCAAGCCTGGCCAGATGAAGTGACGTTTTATGACAGTGATCGTCTTGTGGATACCTACATGAGCTGACTGTTCGTGATAATACTCGATTAGTTCGAGTCTTCTTGGCTTTGGGACTAGAATTCGAAAGAGTCCTTCTCGATCTTTGAGGTGTATGACCCCATCGATGGTTCTCACCTTGTCATCCTTCAGCGATAGGTCGTCAGCTAAAGCTTGTATCTCCAGGTCCTCCTCTTGTTCGATAGAGATACTATTTAGCCATCCTTCGAAATTTTCGGCAATCTTCGGCTTCTTTACCAGGATAGGTGTACAGTTGGCAACCAAATTTCGATCGGTGGAGGAAGAAGGTAGAATCTGCTGATGTAGGCGGCTTAACAGATCAGCTACTTGGTTGTCGGCTCCTGGTGTGTGGGAGATCTTTCGGATGTCGAAGCTCTGTAACTCGATCTTCCATCTGGCTACGCGTGGCTTCGCATTTACACTCTTCATAAATGTTAGAGCTTCGTGATCGGTAATAACGTAAACGGGATATCCTAAGAGCATATGTCGAAACTTTTGTAAAGTATGAACCAAAGCTAGCAGCTCCTTTTCATACGTACTGTAGTTTCTTTCAGCGACTTTTAGTAGGCGACTGGTCATAGCAATGATCACGGGTTGGTCAGGTTTTTGCAGCTGATAGACAAAACCTCCGATTCCATAATCACTAGCATCGGTCTGGACATAGAATGGTTTACTCCAGTCAGGATGAGCAGTAGCTATGCATCGGGCCATCTGGTTCTTTATTTTTTCAAAAGCTTCTTCTTGATGGTCAGTCCAGCGAAAGGCAACGTTCTTTGTTAGCTCGTACAGTGGCGCACAGAGAGAAGCTTGATTAGGAACATGATCACGATAATAGTTGATAACACCTAGAAAGGACTGAAGCTCCTTTTTATTTCTGGGTGATCTAATTTTTGCGATGGAGGACGTTCGCTCTGGATCCGGTTGAACTCCTTCGACGCTGATGATGAATCCCAGATATGGAACGGAACTCTTGAAGAACTCACATTTTTCTAGCTTCAGAGTCATGTTAGCTTCCTGGACTCTCTGGAACACAATCTCTAGATGTTTCATGTGCTGTTCGAGACTGGTACTATATACTAGTACATCGTCCATGTAAACAGCTACAAACGAATCTAAGCCTTCAAAAACTTTCTGTAGTGCTTTGATGAAACCAGCTGGACTTTCCTTGGTTCCATATGGTAAGCGTTTGAACATCATCACCTTGTCATTATCGGCGATGAAACTCGTGTATGGTCTGCTGTTGGGATGAAGTTCGATCTGCAGGAATCCTTCGTTGGCATCTACTTTTGAAAATACTGCGGCTCCATGGAATCGAGTTTTCAGCTCTGCGATGTTTGGAACGGTTTCTCCTCTCGGCTGCAAGCTGGCGTTCAGGACTCTGAAGTCGATGCATGGTCTTAACTGGTCACTGCCTTTCTTGGGTACTAGTAGTATCGGTGATCTATAGGCAGCAGTCGATTCGGTGATTACATCCAGCTTCTTCCACCTCTCCACGGTCTCAGACCAAGCTTGTTTGTACTTGTGTGGAATGGGATACATCTTGAAGTCTGAGGCTTTGATGTCTGGAGAAACGTTGAATTGATGAGTGTACTTGTTGCACAAACCTAGTCGGTTAGGGTCAAAGATCCTCTGATGTTGAAGTAGCAAAACTTGGAGTTGCTGCTTAAGCTGGTCTGGAAGGATCACTGGTTGTACAGACTGGCTTATCATTTCTTGTAGATTCGCTGGTTGGGTAGTGGAAACAGTACACAGACTTTCAGCTGAAGGCGTTTTCAGCTTTATTTCTAAGTCTTTCAGTGGGCCTTGTCGACATTCCAGTTTGCTTTCGTACTGCATCACTATAGCTCGATGATCCTCGAACCAATCTCTACCTAGAATCACTGAATTGGATAAGTGTTTCACAACGTGGCAAGGAATTCGAATTTCTATTTCCTTTTCCGCACAAACTTTTCTAGCTGGCAACAGACACTGCAAAGTGGACTTAGCTCCTTTGGCATCTTGTAGGAATCCGCGGAAATGAATCGGCTTCTGAGGCAGTATTGGAATGTTGAGCTCTGGATTTTCAAATTTGATGACTTCGAGCAGCTGTTCATCAATCAGGGTCAATCGGCTTCCCTGATCTAGGAGAGCGTCGAACTTAGTTTTTCCAACCTTCAGCTCGAGCTCCAAGGGCATCAGAATTCTCAGCTCGGATTGAGTGTCTCTTTTTCTCGTATCCGGTTTTTCTTCATCTGATTCTTCACTCTCCGAGTCGCTATCCTTCATAATACCTAAACAGGAGGTTCCATTTTCCATCTCAACTATGTTGATTATTTCAATGGTTGAGTTCGGATCTCCAGAGGACTCAGAGTCCTGAATTGAGCTTTGAACTGGATTATCTCTGCTCTCTAAAGTCTCACTTTTAGAAGGGGTGGAACTTACAGTAGCTGGTCCAACTTCTTCAAGCTTTACTGATGTAGGTGCAGGATCAGTTGTTTCGGTGTGGTGATCTTTCTTCAGTACTTGTTTAACAACTAGTGGTTCTTCATGTTTACTCGAACCTGCAATCTTCGGATTTGCTTTTCCAATTTTAAAGAACACGGACTTAGCTAAAAATCGAACAACAGCATGGATACCGGATTCTGACAAGGAACTAACCGTTTTATTCTTTCCGGGCTTTGTCTTAAAAAGACTGTAGTCTAATCTCATTCTCGATACGCCACAGTTGTCTACGAAATAATGGCTAGGATCTGGAGAACTCGACCGATTTATTTGGCCCACGGCGTGATAGGTTTCGACAACTGTAACCATCTTGTTTTTCTCAGGTTTTAAACGACTTACACTCGAGTGAATAGCTCTGTCGAATTCGCTAAAACGTTTCCAAAACTGAGTATCTCGATTTAGCACTGGGATCAGCTTACAGACAATAAGCTTGGTAACTTGGCTGGTATTCAGGATAGCATTCAATAAGCGAGAATACTGATCATGAAATTCTGATGTGGAAACGCTGTTCTCAAATAGTTCATGATGACCGATGAGTAAAAGTATCAAGGGGCTCAGCTTCCGGTTTGGTTTTTCTATCCTACGAATTACCTGAGGGATGCTGATGTTCGAGTTACACAAACTGTTGTCGATGTTACCTTTTTGGTCGCCGAAATAGTTAGAATGTTCGATGCTATTTGTGAAGAGCTGATATAGAAACTGATCTCCGATGAGCTGGAATTCTTGTAGCTTTGGTACGTCCGTGGTCTGACCAGAATCTACAATAGTAGTGTAGCATTCAACTTCACTGGCACTGGATTCAGATTCGCTGCCACTCGAAGAGTCGTTCTTGCTCGGTTTAGGCTTCTGGCTGTGGGAAGATTCATAATTAATTGTGTTGACCGAATCTTTCTTAGCTTTCGATGACTTACGTTTTTCGTGATCTTTTTGCCTTTTATGAAACGAGCGATTTGAGTCTTTAGTCTTACAGTCACTAGTAGTCTTGCTAGATTTTGCTTTTCCTTGCTCTTCAGCTGGTCTGGCGTTTTCAACACTAGTATTGCGACTTTTAGCATAGTGTTGGTTTCGAGAACTAGATTGGAAACTGTCGAAAATTTCAATAGCAGCTGGTTGGCTTAGAGCAAACAAGAGGCTTTCTTTGCTAGAAAAGTCACTTTCCGAGAGAAGAGTAGCTAGTGAGATGGGAGTTTTCATTTTTAGTTGTTTCAACACGTATTCTTTACTCACCATCTGTGTATCTACCACTCGGTCATACCAATAATCAATAAAATCAACGAAATTCGGATTCTTCTTGGCATCGTATTTAGCTTGAACGAAATTAGCGTAAACGGTAGCTCTTACCTCTTGTGACCAATAGACTTTCATCAACTCGGACCTCAGTTCGTTATAGCTCGAATAATCGTACACGCGATTCTTAATCCAGGAGCACTGGCTGGGATCGATGAGGCTTTTGAACGTATTTGCTTTAAGTTGATCATCTGCTAAATCACCAAAGGTTACTTCAAATTTATGAACGAATTCGGGACATGTACGTGTATCTCGATGTCCTAAGAACACTGGCATGCTTAGAGCTGATTTAATACGTTCGCGGTCTACAAACTCAGCTCGTTTCGACTCAGAATATGAGAAAGTTCGACTTTGGGATTCGAGTCGACTAGGCGGAGGAGTAAGATTGAATAAAGGAGGCGGTGGGACCGATAGATCCAAAAAACTAACCCGCGGTTCCCGTTTACATTCGGGAGACGATTTTGGAACAGTGGACAAATTGTCTAAACGTGTAGAGCTGACTGGTTGCTTCGGTATAGCGGTAACGCCAACACCTAACTGAGCTTGATCAATCACATCCACCGGTAACGTGTTTTCTCTTAATTCAGGATTCGTGCCCGTCACATTTAACCAAGTTTTAGTATTACTGTTAATTATACTCGTACCTGCGCTTGGGTTACCTGTAACATTTATACCACTAGCTGAAGTTGTTGCTGAAGTACCCTTGAGTAGATCGACTTCGGTTTTCAAGGTGTTCATCTGTTGTCTTACTTCCGTGACCGTAGACTGCAACCGCTCATTTGATTTAGTCATAAGCTGGAGCTGTTTCATGAGATCATTTAGCGTGATCTCTGCCGATTCGTTTTTCGAAGACTTGTTGCTATCGCTGAGGTCATGATCGTGGCCTTTAGTTCGTTGGGTTACACGAACATGTTCAGGAATTAGTTGATTGTTGTCATCGTCCATGCTCACTATTCGAGAATTAGTACTGGTTAGAAAATTCGGGGAATTGATTAGTAACTTAAGTACCGCTCACCGTGTTAGCTGAGCTGTGTGTACAAGTCTATCTGACTTTAACTATCTCCAAAATCTGAACGCTATTTGTTTTTCGGAATAATCGATAATACTACCGGCGAGATATCTATTATCTATTTTCCTCGTGAAAGCAGTAAGCAGTAATCGATTTCCTCAGTGCAGCCAGCTAGCGAACTTGCGTGGTGATTTTAATTGGGTTGCGACTGGTTTTAGCTGCGCGGCTGCTCTGCTGCGTTCGAACTGGATATTTACGCTCGCGCTATCTATGGTGGCTTACGGCAAACTACTTCGCTACGGTTGTTATCAAGCTATCCGTGTTGCACTAACCTTCGAATTCTAATTCTCTTACTTCTGAGCTGTGATTTTGCGGTTTCTCGATTGATTACGTTTTTCGCTCGCTCTGACTTCAGCTGATCTCCAGGAGGATTTCCACGTGACGACTTTGGTTGACCTCTCGGTGTGAACTCCACTGACCTGGTGATCTCGACTTTTATCGATAAGCACGTTGTAACTTAGCTGATGTCCGATAACACGAAAAACTGTTGGAGTGACTTTAATTTTCGTCGATTCGAATTAATATGTCCGCGATTTTAGCTTCGACGACACTCCGATTTTACGACACAATTTAAATAAGGAGAATGCATACAAAAGCAGAAATACAAAATTTAAATGCACAAAAGAACTGTAAAAGTAAAATGAGGTGTCCGCAAGGACAACGTCTCTCGAACAACACTCGCGAATTTATTTTGACGAGGTGAAGCTGGAGACTAGAAGCTTAAAACTTTTGGAACACTTTATTTCGATGTGTTCGGGATACAGGTTTAACCTCAAGCTGCCTGTAAGGTTTGGAGAAAAGTTAGTTGACTGGGTGGCGGCTTCAGCTGAATCTTACGCACCGCGAAATTTAATGATGAGACTAGCTTCGGGGAAACTGATCGTCTGTGTAGTTGAGAACCGACGAATCCGAAGCTTGTTCGGGGACACAGCTGGGAAACTCGCGATCGGGGAAACTAAAATCCGACGCACCTGAAGTGTCTTGTCCGAACGGTTGAGTTGAGCCGGTTTGCTGGTTAGCTGTGACAAATAGCTCTACTCCCTGTAGTTGTTGGTCCTGTCCAACGGTCGCCAATTGTCGCGTGCTTCCTCTTTTGGCCGTGCGTTGCACGAGGAAGTTCGTACAATAATTTTTAGATTTGAACTTTTGGAGCTTATTCTTGAAGTAGCTCGAGACTGGGGTAGCCGAATCAACGATGGCTGAAACTAGTGAAACTGGGAAACTGATGAGAGTCTTATTTACGATGACTCGAAACTTAGGGTAGCTCTTATTTGATTAGGAGCTCTAATGTTCTGGGACCAACCAGGGGATCGTCGAGCACAGTCAGCGTAGGCGAAACACGAAAACACGAGATAGATATTTCGTAATTAGCTTTTAATTAAATCAAAAACGGACACTCTCTCGGTTTTAACATGTGCTTATCTAACGACACGACAAAACGTTACATATTATCGTTTCAGCTGCTACAACTCAACTGCCCTTATCACACTTCTCTAGCCGGGAAAAGGTGAAAAACCAGCTCGCACGTGAAGCTAACTGCTAATCCGAAAATTAGCAGCTGGTCACGAAAATTAGCTAAAAAAAAACCCACAATTTTGTCTTGGAGTCAGTGGGGCTCCAGGGTGAAATACCGGCTGTGAAGTAACGGCTAGAAGTTAGCGTAGTAAAACGACAGGTAATAACAAGTGGCGTAACGTTAGGCATATGCTAACATTAATTGAGCACTGTGCATGGACCATAACACCTCGTGTACCCACCACTCTCCACAATTTATTATTTGTATTATTCCGATTTAAATACAATTGACTCAAATTTACCACGTTGACTTCCAGTGACCCTTTACAATGGGACCACAGAGGCTATCTAGAAGATGGATTTGAATCTGGCAAGATTTTAAACTTGGACCAGCAACCAAAGGCACTTCTGCTAAAAAATGCTATTTTTGCTACAAATGTTTTTTGCGAACTGCTAGATATTGAATGCCATATCTCCGCTACTGATCGCCTTACATGGTCGTTGAGTGTCGTGTCTGAAGATAACTCTGAAGAGCACTCTTTGTATGGGTTTTTTTGTATTGGGAAAGAAGGCAAAAAGGAGAGAAAAGAAAGGGAAAAAATGGAAAGAGGTGGACATTTAATGGGATTATGAGATATGTAATTCTTTATTATTCATTCAATAATCATTCATCATTCCAAAATAATAATAATAATAATAATAATAATGTGGCGAAGAACGCTTCCGAACATTCGAGATAAGCGGAGAAAGATCGACACGTTTCGAGCAGCTGAATAGAAGTATCGCGATAAGAGCACATAATACAGCGATAATACATATAATACTATAGAGGCCGTGTCGAGCTCTTTATATCGATGATATGCGTTGAAATACTTAGCGTTTTCAAGATGCTACTGTTTTCGTGCGTTTGTTTTATAGTGACGTTAGCGCGTTTTTATAGTCGTATTTTGGGCCTATATATAAATGCACGTCAAATATAAATATTTAGCCTCATGTAAATTTGGGCACTGATATTCATGCAATTTTCTAATTTTTCAATAATTGGGTACACGGAGATACCGCGTCATTCTCTTTATTTGTTCTTTGGAATCGAATCAAATTGTCAATTCCGATCCAGATCATCAATCATGGGTCCAACATTGAGCTGCGCAAGGGATTTTTGATGATCTTATTTTTGCTGAGTGCTCTTTCAGCACTGCAACTGGTGGCTGCTAATGAAACGAGTATTTTATATAAGACAGTAATGTTTCCAAAGCAAGATAATTGATTCAGTAATCTCAGTGGTTTTATGAAACCAGACGCTACCCATCTTTCTGCTAGCAAAGCTGCTTTGTTTTCATTCTTATTGTCATCATTGGGATCAAGATTGGGCTCATCGCTCTCTTCTCTTTCTTTTTCATCCGCTGCTCCATGGTCTCCTTCTTCATCTCCATCTCCTTTACTTCTTCGGTTACCTTCCTGTACACTCTTTTCTGAATCGTTTCTCCCCTAGTTTCTCCTTTTTTTGAACCAAATCGGAAATGTCAGTTTCTTTGTGCATCAATTTGTACAAAGATTTGAATTCCTTAAGCTCTGCCTCCAAATCAGCAAAGCTCAGGTTATAATTTTCACACAGATCTTCTGCTTTTGTAAGATAGTTACCTATCATTTAATAAATTTTCGTGAGAAAAAGTACTCGGCATATTTTTCAAGATGGCTAAGATATTTTTGTCAATTTTTTCATGCATCTGGATCAATAGATTATCGATCATAGCATAATCAATTTTAATTTTCAGTTGCTCCAATTCATTGTGTTGGTAGGATTTATCAATATGAATCTCGTTAAAAAATCTTTTTCTACGGATGATTGTTTTCTTCTTTTCAATATGGACTCTCAATTCGGAACATACTCTCAAAATGTGATTCTCAACTTCATGCCACGATTCTTCCGTTTTCAATGATTGCAGCGCCTCAATGGTGCTTTTGACAATACTAGACGCCCACCCAAAATCGATTATTATGCTTTGTAGTACTATTGTTACAAGTGGTAATACTCTGAATATTCTCAAGCAAAAATACGAAAAGTAGCAATAAAGTCAAACTCAGGAAGCTAAACGATTTTCAGATTTCAATCAACTTCTTAAAATATTCTACTTAAAGATTTTTTTACTCGAAGTCGAAAGCCCAAAAAAGAAAACTAATGTACCTCTTCTACTCCCCATCACTTCACTTTATTTTCCCTAATTTTCTATAAAAAAATCTTCTCTAATTATAAGAACTTTGGGTGAAAACAGAACTGAACGAATTACACAAAGAAAAAAAACATAAAAAGATTGAATTCCTCATCATCACCCCATTTTAGGAGCTGGCACAGTATCTGTGAGCTTACGTCAGGCAGAGAAGGGCGCAGACATTCCGGAAAGTAGATACAACGATTACACAAATTGTACACAAATTTTTGCCCCCCTTTCCGAACCTCTATCTCAACTTAGGGAAGGGGGCAGCACCTAACAGTTTACCTATCTTGTGTCGTCCACTGAGGGGAAGGGAAGGGTACACAAATTGGGGAGGTGGATACACAAAACACTCAAATTTGTACACAAATTTTTGCCCCCATTTCGTACACACATTTTTGCCCCCATTTCCAGACCTCTATCTTAACTTGTGGGTGGGGCAGCACCGAACCTGTAACATGTAACTCATGTTGAATGGTCCAGAGAGGGGTGGGCGGGGTACACAAATTGGGAGAGATCGATACACAAATTACACAAATTGTACACTAATTTTCTCCGCCATTTCCAGACCTCTATCTCATCTTTGGGGGGGGGGCAGCACCTAACAGGTTACCTATCTTGTGTTGTCCCCAGGGGAGAAGGGAAGGGTACACAGATTGAGGAAGGTGGATACAAAAAATACACTACACAAATTTTTGCCCCATCTCCAGACTTCTATCTGAAGTTAGAGGCTAGCATTTCTCTAGCCCCCCCCCCCTTAAAAAAAACTTTGATCGTTCCTAGCGAGTGCGGGGAACGTACATAGATTCTAGGACCGGTGTACAACAAATTACACAAATTGTATACAAATTTTTGCCACCCATTTACTTTTTCAAAATGCACTTTGAGTGGGGCTGGTGAAATGGACTTAAAATAAAGTGTCATTTTTAACACGATCTATTTAGGGCAAGTGTAGATTTAATAAGTAAGACTGAGATTTCATTAAACATATAGCATCGTATGGATGTGAGACCTACAATAAGAACACAAGAAAGAAAAGGATAGAAGCTGTTGAAATGTTGCGTTATCGGAGAATGTCGAGAACCAAATGGACAGAAAATATCAGAACTGAGGAAGTATTGAGGCGAATAGGAAGGAAAAGAGAAATTCGAAGTATAATCGTAAAGAGAAGAGTTACAATGATAATACGAGTATATAAGACATCCAGGGATATTGTTCTTGTTACTAGAGGGAATGGTTGGGGGAAAGAACTGGTAAGGAAGGCAAGGAATGAGTTATGAAGAACAGATAATGAAGGATACAAAGTGTAGATTCTTCTCAGAAATAAAAAGATTAGCACAGGAGAGAAAAAAGTGGAGAGACGCAACCCATGCTAGACGAGAGACTGAGGAATATAATAACACCCGGGGACCTGGAGTGACTCAACAAAACTGGCTTCGAAATTGCCAGGTTAATTTCAGTCGCAATACAACTGAGTATACTCAAGGAGAGTTCTAATTTATATAGTCAGTGTGGTCCCAGCTACATTTCCCTCGTGTCTAGATGCCTTAAAAGTTATATGAGATGAAGTATTCAGCTCGAGCCAACATGTCTTGAGCCATCCCCGCGTGTTTTCAACTCGTCTTAAGAAGTATTAGTGACATCATATCACGAGCCAAACTACACCTGTCAATCGTATAGACCTTTCTGTAGTTCTGTGACTCGCACTGATACACTCCATCCGTTCGTCGTCTAACCCACGTTTTTCTTTTCTATGCTTACAGAATAGTCCACTCCAGCTGTACTACCGCATCGACATCTTCACCACGGTTTCCGAATCTGAAGAAAATTCGACATTAGCTGCTGTCGTCGATGGCGCCAAATCTAGTCAACCGTCTTCTGTAACCGCCGCGGCATCCGATAGCGGCGATGAACTTTCGTCGGCTCACTCTGTCGAAGACGTCCCTCCACTGTTGGAAGCGTTCGCCGACGATGCCAAGTCCGCGACGTCGCCGGCGTCGTCGGACGCCAAAGTGTCACCAGCTGACGTTAAACTTACCAACGGCTTGCCCGAGCTCAGCAGCGTCGCCTCGCACGATCCTCGAGTCAACGATGCGAACGAAAACGAAATCAGAACGGCGGCGACCCCAAAACCAAAAGTTTGCTCTCCTACTTCGGCGGCCGCGCATACGACACCCAAGCTGTCGACGAAGCCGAAATCAAAATTAGCTGCTACGGCCGCGTCCGCGGCTTCCTCGTCGACGGCGGATAAAACGCTGTCTAGCCCCATCAAGTCGTATCTGACCATTTCGTCAATACTGAACGAGATGGATAAACCAGAGGCTAAGAAAACGCCACCACCTTCGCTGCCGCCGCCACCCGTACAACCGTCGGGGAAAGATGACCTCAAGAAACCCGCCACCAGCCGCGCCAACCAAACTGTGATCTCACCACCAAACGGTGTGGTGGTAATTTCGAGGCCATCGAGCAGTAGTCCTGTCACGAAGACGTCGGCCTCACCGACCGTGTCGAAACCCGGGGCCAATTCGCTGTCGTCCATCGTGAAGCTGTTGACCACCAGTGCCAGTCCAACGACGGTCGCCAAAGTGAACTGCGAAACCGAAACGAAGTGCGCGAGTTCGGATACCACGCCGACCTCGAAAACGAATAAGGCTGTGATGTCGCAGTGCACCGCTAGCGCTGCCGAGAAAAGCAAACCACCGACGGTCGTACCAATGTCGGCCGCGGATGCGCTGACCTCATGCGGAGTCAAAACGCTTCCTGGCTGTCTGACCGTGACCACATCGACGACGTCGCTGAGCAGCGCGAAAACATCGGCGCCGCCGCTGAAAACAATTTTGCCTGCTACGGTATCAACCGCGGCTCCAACGTCAAATACTGTGACCAGTAGTTTGAGAGCCGCCGGATTGGTGGTTCCGGCTTCGACAGACATCAAAAGCCTGCCGAGCCCGAAATCGAATCCCGTTGCCGTCGCGTCCAAGGTGAGAACGTGCGCCAGCGCCGCCCCCAGTGTAAAGGTGGCCCCACCGCCGGCTTCGTTGCCACCGTTGATCACGCTCAGCACGACCACGTGTACGTCCGCGCCTCCGAAGACCGTCAAGAGCTCCTTGGACGCGTTCAGTCCGTACCTCTTGTCGAACACAAAGATCCCGTCGTCGTTGGAGATTTCGCTGACGCAGTCGAAGCACCAGCCGAGTAGTCAGCAGCAGCAACATTCGCACTCGCCGGTCACGCATCTGCAGCAAATGGTGCAGCAGAATTTTGCTGATAGACGTTCTCCTGGACTCAACCACGGCACGACCTCCAAGCAGTCTGGCAAAGATGCGACAAAACGCAGTTCGTGCGACAGTGGCAACGGTGCTGGCGATGGCCCCAAAGAGAAGTATTCGTGTCCGTCAACCGGCAAGAGGCCGCAAGGCGATAAGAAACTGCTGATGGCTAGTCTGCAGAAGGAGAAGACAATCACGTTGCAGGGAGGCGAGATCTCGGTGTCGGCCAATGGCAGCACGCCGGCAAAGAAGATATTCTCGTCACCTAATATTCTGCCCGAGGTGTCGATCACGCTGAATCCACATCCGGAGCAGACAAAACGCATATCGCCGGAAACGTCGTACGATCTGTCCTGCTTCAAGACGTACCCGTCCTCGGTCAACGGTATCCCGCCGCTGACGCCGATATCCTCCGCCGCGTGCAAGAACATACAGAATTCGCCGATCAAGAATCTGAACAAAAAGCTAATGGGTAACGATGGCTTCAAAAGCGGATCGCGCCAACAAAGTCGGGGAGCTTCGATGGTGGGTCAGCAGAACCGAGCGTTGTCCATGGAGATGGCGGCGATGCGGAAACGCAACGGGTTACCAACGGAAGCGGATACGCCGAAGCGGCCGCGACTAGAGAACGGCGTCACCGGCGCCGAGTTGCCGACGTCGACAGCACTCTCACTGATCAGGCCGCAGGTGGTGGATTCGAAACCAGGACGCATGTCGCCAATGAACGGGAACCCGGCGGCAGCCGCGAAGAAGGAGGGAGGCACCGCCGCCCGACACCAAGGCATCCCAAATCTGATCAACATCAACACTTCGGCGTACATGTTGGAGAAGTACCGTATGAAGCGGGCCAACATGAGGAACCTGAATTCGACGTTGACGATAAAGCCGCCGCCGCCGTCGGAGAACGCTTCCGATAACGCGCTGGACCTGTCGTCGCCGTCCGGTAAGAGTCCGAGCTCGGAAAAGTCGCCGAACTCGGTGGCCGGCTGCTCGCCGGAGACGAAGAAGTCGGCGTCGCTGATACCGTCGGTGCCGCCGCAGATGATACCGATGAAGATGGCGGCGAAAAGCGATTCAAGGCTGTCGCCGGGCTCGGCGAAGGTCGAGTCAAAGGAGGCGTCACCGACCTCGATCGGCAGGGTGGAGCAGAAGCTGCTGTCGCCGATCAGCAAGATCGAGCGCAAACAAACGACGCCGACGGCCGGCAGCAAATCGGCGTCTGAATCGAAGGGCTCGCCGCAGCATCGTAAGATGTCGACGTCGACGTCGCCGAAGGGTAAGTCGCCGTCCGCTGGACGTAAGTCACCGGCCGTGTCCCCCAGCTCTGGCTCCGGCAAGTTGTACACGTCTCCGGTACTCGGCTCGGCGTTACCCTTCGACCCGAACTTCTACCCCAATCCGGTGGCGATGGACTTGCTGCGGCAAAGTTGGATGTTCAATATAAACGGCCCGCTTCCGCCGCATCCGCTTATGACTCCGTTTCTGACGGGCAAACCACCGACGTCGCAGGAATCCGCGGTGGGCGGGCCGAAAAAATGAAATCGTCTGCTCTCCCGTTAACCTCTCTCGTTTTTTCTTCGAGCATTTTACGCTTATTTGTTATAATTGTGTTTCATAGTACGTAAAAAATGTATTTTTCTTCGAACTCGTATACTCGTTATCTTTATTTCGTTGTTTGCGCCCGTTTTTCTTTACTTTCTCTCCCGTGTCCGTATTTTGTGTACCTCGTGTTACTGAAGTTTTTTGTAGGCACTTGTTCGACTGTGTCAGTCGATTGACGCGCACTCTGTGTATCGATGTGGAAGGACAACAGTGTCCACTCGTCGCGACTTCAATTTTATGTGTCTTATTTTATAAGTGTATCGATTTGTTTAGTCTTACTTCCGTAATTCGTTCTATTTTCTATTGGTCGGGATTCGATGAACGCGATGCGATAATGAATGTAAATTGGCGTGATTCTGTGATATTCTGGCTGGAAGCTAGAAATGTAAAATGGTGAACGATGTAAGGTTGTAGATTATGTCTGCATTCGAATGTACCAGTCGTATCTACACCGAGAATGCCGAAATATTTATATAAGTTTAACACTTCTTCTCTTTAATCGGTTTCATGAGCGCCAATTCTCAGAATCGACATTTTTTAAATTTATAAGCCTGCTCTTCACGTATACGAATGTAAACCGAGCGAAATCGGTTTAGTGAAAACATTTTAGTGAGATGTTTTATGTTTGTATTTATCTGGCATTATTTATTTTTAAAATAACCGGCACGCGGAACTGGCTTTCACGTTGGCGAGGTCTTATGAGGCCTTTTTTGCAGTTAAACAGGATCGGCTTCGATGGATAGGAGGAGCTTAAATATCCTGCTTCCTTCGTGGAATCAATATTTTCAAATTTTCTCGATAAATACAGGGTGTTCCACGAAAATTACCTCCCCCATTTTTTCCCGAACCGATTGGTGGATCTTTGCCGGACAAATTGCCATCTTCCTGCGGCAAGGTCTAGTTTCTCTAGGGCTTGAAAAATTTTCACTCCCATTTATGGGGGGCTGTAACGTGCAACCAACTTCGAAATCTTGAATGGAAAGGTATGCCTTTGTGCACATCGCTGGAAAGGGCATATCCTGCAAAATACGAATCCGTGAAAAAAAAATTCAAAATTCATGAATTTTGGGGGCAAGGGGTCGAAAGATGACCAAAATCCATCAAAAATCAAAGTGTCATAACCTAGCAAACAAACGATTGAAAGAGGGCTTTTCGAGGTCACGGATTCCGAATACACAATTTAACCCGCTTTAGGGCTTTAAAATCCAAATTTTCGACCTAAAATTGGTTCCTATTCCTATTCACAAATTTTTTACTTTCTGAATGCAGATTATTAAAATGGCTTCACGCACATCGTTGAACAGGGAACTACCTCCAGAGTATGAATCCATGAAAAAATTTTTCAAAATTCATCAAATTTGGGGGTAAGGGGCCTAGAAATCACCAAAATTGAAGTACCATGACCTAAAAAACAGACTATCGAAAAAGGGGTTTTCGAGAGCGCTGATTCCGAATGTCACACTTTCCTCCCGATTCAACCAGTTTTAGTGCCCTAAAATTCAATTTTACACTCAAAAGTGATTCTAATTTACAAATTTTTGAGTTTCTGAACGCAAGTTATCAAAGTGGCTTCATGCACATCGTTGGATAGGGCAGTTCCTCTAAAATACGAATTTGTGAAGATAAATGGCAAATTCATCAATTTTGGGAAACAGGGTCCAACCCTAGCCAAAACCTATCCAAAATCAGATACCTAAAAGTTCTGCCATTTACAAATTTTTGAATTCTCATTGCAGATTATCCAAATGGCTTTATGCACGTCATTGAAAAGTAAACTTCCCCCAAAAACGAATCTGTGCGAAAAAAGTTTGGGTCCATCACGTGATTTCCTACATCCAGCGCATCCTAGGGCCCCGAAATCCGAAATTTGAATGAGAAATAGGGTCAAGTACAAATTTTTGACATTTTGGGACTAACAAGACATACAGTGTTATTCAATTTGTGTTGCAACATAGGAAAACTCGCCATGTTGCGTGGTAATATGAATAAGCGGGCATACGATGGCCGTCTATTCAGATTTAAACGCAACATTACTGTGCTCTGTAGCGCCGTGACGGATAACAGAAAATGGAATGTTTCGGGGGGGGGGGGAAATTTCGATGATTTTTGAAGAATTTAAACACAACAACTAACTTCCAAAGTGAGAACTTATTCCAACTAATAACATAACCCCCACGGATTGGATGGACTGCACAATCACAGACAACCAATAGGAGCACACAACTAATAACACTTATTGACTGGACAGACTGCATAATCACAGGCAACCAATAGGAGCACAAGACTAAACAGGTTTACCATACGGTACTACTCTCGACTATAACTACAGGACCACAAGAGACAAGTCTCATTTGGGGTACTCGACTGACGATGACACAACAGCCGAAAGCGCTCTGGAATACAGAAGAAGAAAAAGTGAATTGGCACACCCCACACACGGATTATCGAAACTCGTCAGGAAAAATGTTCGATAATCTCCGGAGAATTTCTTCGGAAACTTCGGGGAAAATCTCGGATGATTTTTAAGGAATTTCATCGGTATTGTTGGAAAAAAATTCCAATAATTTCCAAAGAATTTCTTCGGAAACGTCGGGGAAAATCTCCGATAAATTTTACGGAATTTCATCGGAACTCGGGAAAAATCTCCTATGATTTAAAATAAATTCATCGGAACTGGGGAAAATCTCCGATCATTTTTAAAGAATTTTATCGGAATTCGGGAAAGTCTCCGATAAATTGTAAAGAATTTTTTTAAAGTCTCAGATACGATTATTAAGGAATTTCATCGGAAATCTTTGGAAAAAATTCCGATAATGTCCATAGAATCTCATCGGAAATTTTTTGAAAAAATTTCTTATAATTTCCAAAAAGTTTCATCAAAATTCTTCGAGGAAGTTTTCCCGAAATATTCGGGGAATACTCCAATGATTTAATAATTCAAAAATTATCGGAAAATATTCTCGAAGAGATTAATGAAATTTTTTTGGAAATCATTGGAAATTTTTCCTAGAAATTTTCGATGAGATTCTTCGGAAATTATCGGAAATAGTTTTGAACAATTTCTTATAACATTCCTTAACTTTTATCGGAGATTTTTCCCGAGTTCCCATAAAATTCATAAAAATTTATTGAAGATTTTTTCCAACGTTTCCGAAGAAATACTTCAAAAATTATCATAAAATTTTCTTGAAGAATTTTGATGAAATTTCTTGGAAATCTTTTCTAAAGATTTCCGATGAGACTCTTCGGACGTTATCGAAATTCTTTCCAACAATTTCCGATGAAATTCCCTAAAAATCATCGAATATTTTCCCCGACGTTTCCAAAAAAATTATTTGGAAATTCTTGAAATTTTTTCCCCAACAAAATTCCGGTGAAATTCCTTAAAAATCTGCGGAGATTTTTCCGTGTGAAACTCGGAATCAGCGACCTCGAAAACCCCTCTTTTCGATAGTCTGTTTGCTGGGTCATGATACTTCAATTTTGGTCATCTCTAGGCCCCTTACCCCCAAATTTGATGAATTTTGAATTTTTTTTTCATGGATTCATACTCTGGAGGAAGTTCCCTTTAAGGTTTTCAGACATATTTCATAGTGTCTAGACGTGACGTAGTCTCTGAAAAAGTCTAAAGAATGTCTCGTAAACAAGTCAGGGTATCCTTGAAAAACTTGAACATGACCGCATAAGAGGAACACGTTACTACATTACAATGGTAATGGTAACGTTTTTCTGCGGAAAGTTCTTGGCGAAACGTTTTCTGCGGAATTTTTCTCTTATGTGGTGACCCATCAGAAATACCCATGTCAAAAGCAAAATTCCCTGTAATTCTTGTTGTAATACAGCTTCAGAGACGTCACTGGAGTTTTTGCTCCGGGTCAAGTGAACCAACTTTCGAGTTAAAGTCTGGGAGAACTTTAGATTTTGAACTAGGCTAGCAAAAATGTTAAACAATATTTAAAAATCATTCCAATCTTTCAGCTACTTAGGCAAGGCAATTTCTAAATAGATTATTAGTATTTTTAAATAAAATTCAGTATATGTGATACTTTCACCAAAATGCAACATTTCAGTTGGTGTATTCGTCAAAATTCATCCAGTTTTATTCCTGAACGAGGCTTAGTACATCAAAGTAATTTCGCGGGGTATACATTTTTTTGAATTAATTTTTCTGACTGACAAGCAAAGAAAAAAATTCCTTCACTTCCTTTTAAGTTTACCAACCAAGGACTGCCACTTTTTAAAGCCTCGGGAAGGCTCCCCTCCACCCACTCTTCGATTTATTGAGGTTAACAAGTTCAAAATTTTCGAGAGAGAACCTTTTTTCTTTTCTCTCCTAAAGAAATGATGACAGTGGCGTAGCCAGCCTAGTGTTCTAGGGGGGTCTGGTTTAGACTAATGTGGAAGGAGGTATTAAAGGAGTAATAGAATTAGAAAAACACTATAACTGGAGAATATCATTACCTTTTCAAAATAAGATCTGAAAATGATTTTCTTACGCATTTCTATGAGATCCCCTCTCCTCCTCGGAAATGATTGCTCGTAATAGTTCCGTCATCTGTGGTTACCAAAAGGGTGCAGTGGGATGAGGGCCGTACTCAGGATTTAAGTAAGAGTGGGTTTGCGATTAAGATAACGTTTTCTTGGTGGGGGGGAGCTCAGTCACAGATCCGCCCTCCTCTCCGTCTCTACCCATACTTGTTTTGTGGTTTTTTTGGTCAACGGCGGGGGGGGGGGGCGTCGGTACGGCCCCGAGTGGGATACCTTGCTAGCTGGGTTCGTTTTGACGATCATGTGCACACTAGTGTATACTTGGTACATGCTAGTGTAGTGTAAAAAGTGCACCCTTGAAGATAATGCACCTGGTGTACATAGCTTACACCTCCTATCGAGCAAGTGTAAAAAGTGTATACACTTTTCTACACTCAGTGTACCGTGATTAAAACGAACACGCAATCCTACACTCAGTGTAAAAGTGCATATACCAGAGGTCTAAACGAACGAAGCTTCTGTATTGTTCATGAAATTGCCAATTTTGTGTCCCGGTTTCGAGACTAGTGGGCGATATCGTAAGTATGTCTGGATTTTGAACGTGTGGTCTTGTAGAATGTTATATGAGAGGAAGGGTATGTGCGTTCGGTTTGTGAATTAATAAACGTCAGTTGCAGCAGGAGGGTCGGAAATTCTCCGGTTTTTTAATGTTCTAGCGAAGCAGACTCCTCTGCATTCAATTTCGTTGGGTTTTGTACATGTACTGTCAGCTCGTTATGTTCTTTTGTCTCTTTCTTTCGTTTTTTCGTTATATGTATACAATGTAATTTATAACACGGTGGTACTATGAGCAAATATTCAATTTTTACTATTAATTTATTATACTGTATATTGTACTTAATTTGATCAATTTGAAGAGATTACTGTAACTATGTTTTGTATACATGTTTGATATTTAAACCACTTTTTTTTTGGGGGGGGGATAACCTGAATTTGTAAAATAAAGGTTATATTTATATATATGCGATTGTCTTTTCTTTTCACTGGGATATCGAAATAGAAGGACTGGGGTGATGAGCTTTTTTCAACGTGAATACAGATTTTTGTATCGGGAGCCCATTAAAAAAAATTCAACTTTTTATGTTCCTTCCATGTTTCCAGCGATACTAATATGTATCTCATTTTGTCAACAAATGTCGTTTGGGTGGGTTTTGCTTGATAGCGTCCAATTAGCATTTCAGCGCTGAGCTACAGACAGAGCTGCTTAGGCAATCGGGAGGGCTAAAAACTTAGCTGATAAAGGGGATAAGCAGACTGACTGGACTGACTGACTGACTGACTCAACACCCTTCATCCTTCATGTGCATGCGAGTAACACACTTCTTGTATCAGCCTGTGTTCCCTTGCAAACATCACGTTCCTTGTACCAGCCTGCAAGCACTACGCTCTGCTAGTGCATCATCTAGGAGACGAGTCTGCAACCACGAGAGAGCATTTTCATGTCTGCTTCGTCATGAGAATGTCATTGTCCGCTACACTCCGCAGAGCACGTTGCGCTCCACGCAGGGACTGCAAGCCAATCAAAAAAGCTAAGCTATCGACTAAAGCTACATGACCTTGAAATATAAAGCTTCTGGTTAGCTGAAAAGCTAACCTCTCAGCCAATAACAACTAATGGCTGAAGGCTAACGGCTATGAGCTAATTCAGTTTTGGAAGCTCTGTTAAAGGGACTCACATCAGAACTAAGAAGGTGAGCATACTGTCCTAAGGGTAGGGAGGGGCGATTCTTATTTGTGAAATGAAAGGTTGTCCAACGATAACAAAGAGGGTGTTTGTAGAAAGAGAACTGAGACAAGAAAAGAACGGAAAAATGGCAACACTGAAAGACGAAACAACAAAGAATGATAATGCACAAAATTGGACGTAGAAATCTGCAGATAAAACAAGGAAACAAAATACAATAAAGAAAAAACAGCTGAAAAGAATCGGCTATTGGCTTCGCTAATCGCTATCTACCATTGAGTATTCGTCTATTCGCTAAGCTAGAATTTTTGGAAAAATGCCTGGCTAACGGCTAAAAGCTATCGGCTGGCTTGCAGTCCCTGGCGCTCCGTATTTTTTGGACGCTACGTTCGCTGGGCCGTTTCTAAACGATTGGCTTCAGCTAACAGCTAACGTGGTCTCATTAGTTAGCTAATGGTTAGCTAATTTTGGGCCAAAATTGATCGGCTAACGGCTAAAAGCTTCGGCTTAGCTACGCAGCCCTGGCTACAGACAACAGAAGTTGTATCTCGTATACGAACGTCTTCAGCAAATGGTAGATTGAAGATTGATTGCTGAGTTGCTGATATTTAGAAGTAAAAATTCAGATTATTGGATTTTGGATTTAAAATCCCAGTTTTTCTGAAAATTGAGAGGATTTTGGATTTCGGATTTGAAATTATTTTCTAAAAAAGATTTGAGACTTTGAATTCAAATCCTTTTTTTACTAGGAGTTTGGATTTTAGATTTACATATTGGAGTTCCCAAATTTTGCCCATTCCTGGAATATGGGTATGCGCATCAACGGTGAATGTTCCCAGATGGGCAGAACTTTAGCTCTTCTGGCAGAATTTTTTTGGATTGAGCAGAAAGCAGAATTTTAGCAGAAGTTGGGAAAATGATAGCAGAATCAGCAGAAAAGCAGAATTTTCAACAGAATTTAGCCAAATTATCTCACAAGGGAACACTGCTTCTATAAAAAGTTGATGATTCCATGCTGATCGATGAAGACTTAGTTTACTTAGTTCCAGTCATATTTCTAAATTAAGGAATTTTGAATCGGGGTATTTCTTTTCCTTGTTTGATTTATCTTTTTATCTTGATGTTTTTCTAATTTCCACAGCAAGTTTGAGTATTGCACGTAATTTTGATGTGCAGGCGAACTTTATAAAATAGGTATGAGAAAGAGTGATATATTTTGTAAATACAAATACACAGTGGCGTAGCCAGAATTTTCCCGGGGTGGGGGGAGGGGCAAAGTAAGATTTTCAAGGGAAGAAAAGTCGAAAATTGAGGTATTTTTAAAAAATTGCCGATATCAGAGGGCTATTTTGTAAAAATGAAGGTAAAATTACTGCTCCAGTGATATTTTTTCGAAAATACGTGTTTTAAAGGCGAAAAATTGCTCATTTTTGCTCATTTTACATTCAATTTCAGGTGCCTTGGGGGAGCATTCGCCCCCTTTGCCCCCTCCCCCTTGAATACACCACTGCCAATACATTTTATAAGTAAAACAAGGGTGAAAAAATACGAATGACAGCATAGAATTTTCAGCAGTGAGTCATAATTATTTTCCAGTGTTGTTAAACATGACAAAACAAAATGACAGACTGACGAGAACAGCAATTGAATTTTCAAAATTTTGTCATATGACAAAACCTTTTTTTTGTCAGAACCGTAAACAGGAGGGGCGGAAAGTATGCTTGAAAATCAATGGAAATAAAACGACGTTGCAATTAGAAGTCAGGAAAAAGTCTTGAAAATTAAATTGGGAACAGCGGATATTAGAGTTGAAGACAGCCAATATATTTAGGGTGGACAATATCATTTGTAGATAGTACGGATAAAGAACTAAGCAGAAGGGGAGCACAGGTTTGGAGGAGTTTTTGGGCGCTGAAACAGGCGTACAAGAGCACAATGCCGTTAAAACAAAATCCAAAATTTTGGCAGGCGCACATTACCGGTCTCAATGTAGAAGGTGCAGACGTGGACAACCACCGAAGCGCAGAACTTAAAAATGGCGAAAATACAGATCGCTAAAGAAAGGTCGATTCTCGACACAAAAAGGAAGGATAGACTGAGAAACATCGAAGTGAGAAGGAGAACCGGAGCAAAAGATTGCAGATACATCGCCCAGTGTTGGATTGGTATCCTAGGGAAGGTTCGAGATCACCGGGGAAACTTCTGACAAGGTGGCACGATGAGCTAAAAATATAAAAGGAAGACTTTGGGTATGGGATGCAGGGGGTGGAGACCGATGGAGAAGAGTGGGGAGACCCATGCCCGATCACGGGCGTACTGAAGACGTGTAAAAGTTATTCGTCATCTTTACGGAGAACGGTTGTAAATAAAATAAATAAATAAAAATTTGTTCCACTGTAATGGGAGGCTCAGCAGAGAGTATGCTCCCTGACACGGATTTTCTCTCCACAGGCCTATTCAGATATCCATAAAAAGTTGTATACTTTCTTTATCATAGACATCAGGTAATTATGTTTACCCAGTTCACAGTTCAGAGGGATGAATTATCTTTCTTGTTACAGCGAGTAGCTATAATACGGGCTTATCTATTCATAAATCACGCGCTTGCATTTTAGCAATAAGCGTGTAAGCAACACGAAAAAGGGATATGTATATGCGATAATATTTGTATTAAAATCGGATTATAGTAACAGATCTACTCGGCGGTTCGGCTAAACGTAGCCAACTAAGCAGCGGATATTATGGAGTTACTGACATGTAACAAGCAACAAAGAGCAGTGATTAGTATGGCTAATCCGATTACGGATGCTGAATTGTCGACAAACGGTGAACCTTCGCCATTTTCTTAGAATAGAAAAAAATAACAATGATGGTTTTCAAGCGCCAGCGCGGTCATTTAAAATATGGTATGTAAACAAGATGTGCAATACGTTGATAGGATTTTTTTATAACGTCAAATAATCGCTGGATGTAGTTTCCCAGGGGCCAGGGGCGTACGCACGGGGGGAAGGGTGTCAAAACACGCCGCAGGCCAAAAAAAAAACGAGAGAAGGGGAAAAAATGATATTTTGAGGCATAATACAATAACCTCAAGTATTATCAGAAAACATACCAATTCGGGCCGGTCATCCGCTAGGAGTGTTACAATTGGCAAAATTGAAAACGGGATCAGAACGATTTTCCTATTTCAATGTTAACTGAGTTATCTCAAAATAAGTCGAAAACGAAGTCATTTAGCGAAAAAATTAAAATAACAAAATTGCGAAGATTTCCTAGAAGGAACCTTCTCACATAAAAAGTGATTTCGATCGATTTAACGAAAGCTTTCGCCCACCACCCGCGCCGCTCATCAATTATTTCGTTTTCGTTGTACACGACACTAGCGCTAACAGGGCTGAATACGAGACTACTGATTCGGTTCATCTCCCACTTCCACCTTACACTCTCACTATCGTCTAGACGTCTACGTGACCGAACCTGCGTTACTGGGGCATTATGTTTAGCGATCCTGGAACATCGAAAACCTGTTTTAGTGGTTATAAAGTCTTAGTGTTGTCACCTAAAAAATTACAGTATTTCGTTTCTCAAGTTTTGTCAACCCCTCCCTTGCTGAAATCCTGCGTACACTCCTGCCAGGGGCACCCCCTCTCCCTCCCGAAATATCTAAATCTGTCCATAATGACCTAGAGCTATTATGTTTTGTCTATAAAAATTTTCATTCGATCCCCCCCCCCTGAAATTATTTTTTGTATCCGCCCCTGTAGTTTCCCCAAAGTTTACATCGAAAAACTGATTGAAAAGTGAGTAACTTTACAGTTGTCGAAAAAATTCGACTTCGACTCTAATTATTAATGTCTCACTATAATTAATAGTCGAAATATTATATTCATGTGGTCAATCAATATCTCCGTGATATATCTTGAACATGCGATAGCCTCGGATGCTTAAGAAAAGCAAAGCATATGAGCCCTATCACATCAAATTTCAACGCCGACTACCAGCATTAGTGTTTCGCTAACGTTGATAAGAAAGGTTCAGTCCCTATTGTAATTCCTTGTATCGACAGCCTCAGATATATTTCAACAAAGCCAAATTGCTTGAGCCTGTTACTCCAAAACTGACGATAAACCAACGAGTCATGGTCTTGCTCATACGAGCTACAACAGTACCTGGTAGCCGATAAGAGACCCGTGTATCATCGCTGTGTTAAACTTCATGCAGTTGAAAAGTATACGGTTTCAGCAAAGGCTGCAGTACGCTCTTGTGTCACGCTTGTGTTTGTTATACTCAATTTGTCCGCGTTAAGTGTTTCAATTCGCGTAAGTGTTTCGGGTTGGTGAAGCAAGATCATCATAGATCTACAGGTCAGATAACCGTTGCATTAATTACAGTTTACCTTACAGTTGATCTCACTCTCGCTCTCTCGCTAACGCTCGCCCTCTTACTTGCCATCTACTGGCAAACACGTTGACAGGCACTGTTACAAGTTAGGCAAATGCCAACTTCAACGGACCCTACAATATATCTAACGACTCCTCGTGTCGACTAACATTAAATGAACCTTTCAAGTGGTGCTTGGAGTTCGAGAAATCCTTGACTCCGAGTCTACCCTAAATTGTGGTGCACTTAATGCTCAAGCAATCCTTGACATTGAATCCACCTATAAGTTCCTGAGTAGGTTTCCATTATGCTGACCACTGGTACAAGTCACTCAAGCAGCCCTACGCCGCTTCGTACTGATTTCACGAACCGCCTTTAGAATCCTACATTGGCTCTTCACCTACTAAATTTTACCGTTATCTTGACATCTTATGACTGACAGTATATGTGTTTGTTCCATGTACTGTTAGATGATGTAGCTCAGGGCTAGTCCGAACCTAGAAGTTGCCGACGCCGGAGGAACATAATATAATTTAAAGAGGCATATTTAGAAGGATATATTAAATAAGTTTCCTTGTTTAAATTTCAATATACGTTTGTTAGTATACCATGGCTTTATTCCTGTAGTAGTGACTCTCAGTACATAAACAATATTGCCTAGTCTTTGAGCTGGCGATAAAAGCTCATCACAAGCCTTCCACTGCATCAAGTTGAGCTTTCATAACTAATTAACTGGCTGAAATAATCTATATTCCCACCCTTTCATAAATTTGTATAAATCATAAAATATGACATATGAATTTTTGGGTCGTAATATAACTCTGCTTACAAGAGATTTATTTCACAGCAGTTATACGTGGAGTTTGGGAAAATACTCCCTTTCCTCAAGTAATTTTCATCACGCAATCAGATTCATGAACGACAAAAAATGCATGCGCATAATTGTGGCTGAGAAAAGTTTTCTCCCCCCAAAAAAGAAATCAGAGGGGAGCAGCTAATCTATCTGAACTCATATAGTGGACTGGTTCATTTCCTAAGCTTCAGACTCAATGTCCACTCAAACTGATCAGTGCCGTCTCGCGCAATCGTCTCTTCCGTTACGGCCGCCTGCCGCAATTTCGATTATAGCTACGGTATAGTAATTAAAAAAAAAAAAAGATGGAGAAATCATGCCCGCAGCTTATCGACCGGTTTAGAGGGGGAGAATTAGTCGAAAATGCCGACATTGCAAAAATATTTTATGCAAGGAAAAAAAAGCTCAATGGCTTTCATATTCTGCCGAGAAAATTCCAAATAAATGCTGACTGAAACCGGATGAAAACTTATTGAAAAATGCCCAATATTTACCGAAAAACACGGACTCCGAAGATTCGTTGAGATGGGGCGGAGCATCTATCTTCATTAAGCAAATTTTGAGAAAATGAATATTTTCAAGAACGTATTAAGTGTACTCCTTTTTTAATAAAAATCGGATAATGTAAAGTATTATTTCAGAAATTAACCACGTCTGAAAATTAGAAAAGGCTCCAAAGAAAATGGTTCAATCAACTTGTTCCTAGCTAATTGTTAAGCTCTAACATTGCGGCCGACTCGCAGGAGGCAGCCGTTTGCGGGTTTTCAGCCTTTTGAAACATAGACGTAAATGTTTTCCAAACAGTCCATCAATAAACTTTGGAAAAAAAAATTGCCGAGCTCCCGGAATTTTGTTTAACACATGTGCGAGAGAATTTGCAGATTGGTTGAGTACATTTACAAGTTCGCCAACTTCCAAAATTATTGGGGGGGGGGTCCACCCTACATACCCCTTCGCACCGGCCCTGCACATACACGTGCCACCCATCAGCACATCTTCCAACACCAATCGCTACCTAATCATTGTCTAGCTTGCCCACACTCGACATACTCAAAGCTGCATCCTGTAAACCTACCCACCAACTTATCCCAGGAGCTCTAGACATTAAACTCGAAAACTTACATAAATTAATAGAATTTATAGACATAACCGGCATTAAGAACCTATTGTAAAATGTATGTACGAGTATGATTATAGCCTACCAAGGCAATAAATATCATGACAAATGAGGGGAAAAAAACAAAAAAAAAAAATTTTGATCATCAAAAGAACATTTAAGCGAATCCTATTCAGAAAAATGTAAGATCAAGTCAGATTCCTTCTGGGAAAAATACACAGTGAGGTCCGAATATTAATGTGACGTATACATGTTTTGTAGACGGTAAAAGGCTGACAAATCTAAAATTCGCAGATGACATTGTACTGTTGGGGAAAAATAGGGAAGAAATACAAAAGATGGTTGAAGAACTAATACAGGTATGTGAGGAAGCCGGACTGCAAATAAACGCAACCAAGACAAAGTACTTGAGTAACAAATCCAAAGAAAACCTAAATGTAAACGAAGTCGAAATTGAAAGAGTAAGCGAATACACGTATCTGGGGAGAATAATATCATTCCAAAAAGGATTAATAAAAGAAATACAAATAAGAAAGAGAAAAGCGTGGAGTGGATTCTGGTCGCTAAGACAAATTTTTAAGGGGAACATGAAAATTCAATCCAAAATTAAAATCCTGAACTCATGCGTAATCCCAATCCTCACATACGGAGCGTAAACATGGTCAATAACTAAAGCCCAAGCGAAGAGTCTACAAGTCACACAGAGAGCGATGGAAAGAAGCATACTGGGTATAAAAAGGAAGGATAAAATTAGGAACACAAAAATAAGAGAGCAGACAGGGATAAGGGACATACTGGAAACCGTAGGATCTCTAAAGATAAGATACGCGGGGCATGTGGCTAGATCAAAGAGAGATACATGGGCAAAAAGGATTACCGAGTGGACCCCATATGGAAATAGGAGAAGGAGAGGGAGGCCAACTACTAGATGGAGAAATGAGAAAAGAAATTAGGAACTTTATGGATGAGAGCTGCACAAAACAGGACGGGATGGGAATCAATTGGGGAGACCTATGCCCGTGAATGGGCGTCCGGTATCAGTTGTAATTAATAGTAAGTACATATATAGTTAACGAGTAGATTTTAAGATGTAAGGGTAATTCTAAAAAAAAAGCAAATTTTCAGGTACCAATGCAATTCTCAACAACTAAACACGTTTTCCAATTTTTTTTTTTACTGCGTTGTAGAGCAACGTGTCCCTCACTTTTTTCAACAGTTAGAAATAATATGCCCTCTCTCCTAATTTCAAAAAATCCTTCAGAATCCTCGAAATCTCCAATGCCGTGGCTGTAACTCACTAGTCCTTATTTTATAAAAATCTCCATAATGATGTTAATTAGGCATTATTTCACGGGAAATCAATATAAATATTATTGGAAGGGTTAAAGCAAAGACAGACACCTACAAAATGGACAAAAAGTTTTCTATGTGACCCAGAGGAGAGCTTTTAACTGTGTAACTGGGTTTTTGTTCCTATGCCGTGGCCATTTTTTAAGTTGCTTCTTCTGGCACACTGTTTACATGTTTCATGCGGCTGCGAAGCTGAATGGCTTCGTTTGAATAGTGATAACATAATCCGCATCTTAGATCTTGGATACTGTACGCCTTATCGATTCTGCAATAATAAATCAGTGAAATTAGTGTTGTGTACAATTTTTGGTATCCGATAGCGTGGCTGTTCGTTCTCCGCCAAAATGATAGGATTTTCACCTGAAATAAGAAGGAGAACCCTTAATTAGTACGTGTGATTAAATTAAGATTGAAAAGTAGCTTTGAAAATACTTTAAGGCTGTAGAAAAATAGAATTATTGAAAATTTTCCAATGTCGTGTCTTGCTTTTTGTCTCTTATGCCGTGGCATAAGCTGCTTCGACTGACCACGGCATTGGAAAGTGATAACCACGACATGAGATTTTGAAAGTGAAATGTATGTACTTGTTCATTTAAACCTGCTTAATGTTTGTTTATCAGTGGCCCTTTCCCATAAAGAACGATTGAAGCGAAAGAAAATTGCCGAGAGGAAGCGACTGCTAGGTATCAAAAATGATCCAATGTAGGCAAACGAGTCTTATCCAAAATTTTATGTTAACTATTAACTAAATAATATTAAGAGAAACATTTAATTTCATGCAAAAGTGTCTCATCTTGCTTAGAGAGTATTTTGATATTTTTACAAGTTTGTTCATTGAGTTTTTGTTTAAATATAATGATTTTGTCTGCTAGTCGTAAATATCAAAGATTTATTTAGTAATTTTAAGTGAGCAATTCCGTGATTTTATGAAAGTGGTCCTAAATTTTTAGTCAGAATAAGTCTAAGGCTATTTCTCTGTGTTAACTTTTTGTTTGATGAATGAGTACTGTCCTAATCTCATTTCAAATTCAACTTAACAAGATTTTTCAAAATATTGTGACTGTTTCATTACCTTTCCTTTGTATGGGATTCAACTGCAGTCTGGTACCTTACTCCTAAAACATGGTTCTCCACATAATTTTTGCATTGAGATAAGTGGGTAAGTTTTTAACACAATTTAAACCTGGAATGAAACATATAAATTGTAATACCTATAATAAGTATAATTTTTCAACTAGTCCCCACCATTCAATACTTACCTAATAAACGTTGGTCATTGTTCTCCAACAGGTTAAATACAATAGCATAATATATCTTCTCTTCATGTTGAAGGTTTAAAGTTGAATAACATCTGGCCACGGCATAAGAATTTCCAATGCTGTGGCTCATTTTTACTGAGCCACAGCATTGGAGAATAGCCACGGCATGAGAAGTTCTCATGCCGTGGATAGATAATATTTTAAAATGCTCTGCCCCCTCCCCTGGTCAACATGAATTGAGCAGAAGGGTGTTTATGTCTTGTGGGACACACAAACAATAAATTCCACCTTCAAATTCCCCCAAACAGAAACTTTTTGAATGGAAAATTTTACTCTGTGAAAATTGCTTTTTTTTTTAGAATTACCCGTAACGTACCGGAATAAAAGGTTATTAAAAAAAAAAATACATGTTTTGTATTTTTCTTTTTTCTGCGTTTATGTTTCGGTTCGTTTCCGGAAAATTGGTGCTTTATGACTCCTGCACTGTCTACTTCATGTTTTTATCTGTCTCCTCAAATGTACTAGAATTACGACGGCGATTCCAAAGTGACCTAATCGTTTTGTTCCGTATGTTTTGCTGCAATTCTTTGTGTTCGTATTTGTGTGTATGTGTGTGTGTGGGGGGGGGGTATCTCTTCGGTGACCTGTTCTCCCTCCTCTAATTTTTTCAATTTTTTTCTTTCTCCTCAGTCCCTTTTTTTGGTTCCCACATCTCTTTTTCACAGGTGTCTGAATGTTTCTGTCTCTTACTCTACCAGGGATGTTCCCATAGGGGGGGCTACGTCTCAAGAATTTTTAGGAAAATCGAGGAAGGGTTCAACCCCTCCTCGACAAATTACCTAAAATAAACAAAATTCAGTCTTGTAAAATCAAAAATTCATCAAGATACTAGTCGATGATTAGACTTTGAAAAGTGTAATGCAAAAATGTCCGACTTCAGCGCTACTATTGGTCCCTGTTGTAATTTTATAGTGTTGTTAATTGTTGCATAATATTTTTTTGCTGTTACATTTGGACGTCTCCTTAACCTACCACATTGATAGTGATAAAAATACTCAGGATTTAAAAAAAAATGTATTTACTAAATAAACCTTTGTACTCACTGTAACGTCTGTAATTATTTTAAATTTTAATCAGTTTTGTTGAAAATAAATTTGTTTGT
Organism: Acanthococcus lagerstroemiae; assembly: GCA_031841125.1. Taxonomy (NCBI): domain Eukaryota; kingdom Metazoa; phylum Arthropoda; class Insecta; order Hemiptera; family Eriococcidae; genus Acanthococcus; species Acanthococcus lagerstroemiae. Next base: position 10,963,652 of record CM063106.1, on the reverse strand, counting down.
ACTTTTTATAAATTTATTTCGGTTTTATTGCGAATTTATAAACGATGACCTATTTTGAAGCGAATATGACCTTTGACTGAGATATTTTTTTTAAATGAGGGAAATTATTCATAATTTAGAGCCCCCCCTCAAAAAAATTCATGGGGACATCACTGCTTAATTCCAAGTCTCACTTACCGCGGCGCCTTCAGAAATTCTCACACTAATCTGTAATAAGTTCGCAAGTAAATAAGACTTTTTAATGCCCTGGCGCGATGAACTTGAGCGAGTTCGTGGAATTCGAACAATAAAATTCTTTGCTGTGGTGCGTAAACGCAATCCATCTCACTCGGCGCTGTAAATTGAAAAGGAAAATAATGGCCGCTTTCGTTCGCTTCGGCCTAAAACAAACAGTGTAAATATAATAGCTGTCGTTGAGGTTCGAAAAGAAAGGAACCATATGTTAAGCTACACTAGCCTCATTCCGGTTTCCTTCAGTAAGGGGAAACGAACGCAGTAAATTAAAGTGTCACGTTGACAGCAGCTGCGTGAGGTCAAGCCACGTTGCCAAGTTTTGATGAACGCGGGGCTTAAAAGGGGTCGCTGGGTGGAGTCGTGTTTCCTACATTATACCTAATCTCTTTTTTCTCTGATTTTCTTTTCCACCGGTACAAAGAAACTCGACGAGTCGCCGAGTCCGAGTCTGTTCTCTTTGTTGAAAGTTATCCGAGGTCGAATGCGTTTCATTCCACGCGTACGTTTTAATTCTGCATTCCGACTACAGGATCTAGATAACGAAAGGAAAACGTGAAGGTTCCGAGAATTCTGTGGGAGGGATCTCCTTTTGATTTGCGAGCATACACTGCGCTGCGGATCATGTTCCGACAAAAAACGAAACAGCAGATGCTCGTTGTTTGGTTACTCAAGGGGCAAAGGAAAATGTGTCGAGTTGTCTTGGCTTATTACAATATTCAGATATTTACGTGTAAATGCGCTGACTATTATCACACATGGACTGGCTAAGTGAGAAACCGGGAAATTTCCCGGTGCGCGACCAGTGCTTATTTGCGCTCAAAATTCGTAAATCTCAACTAGTCCAGGAGAATTACAATCAAGAAGGGAAAAATTCGCATCAAAAGGTTTGACTGCTGAAAAATGTTGAGGAATGTGTCTATAAAAGTGGTGAAAAACCACCGCCCTTACACTGGGAGATTTCACCATTATTAACGATGGGGGCTACACAAAATTGATTTTAAACCGGGGTGTCCATTCCCCGGAAAAGTCAGGAAATTTTGTCCTTCTGAAAAAGTCAGGGAATTTGGGAATTTTCAGCATTTTTCACCTAAAAGTCAGGGAATTTTGTAAAAAAAAAAATCGACTGCGAAATTCTGTAGTACAGTAAACTTCCTATTATCCGAACTCCGATTATCCGAACCGCCGGATTATCCGAACTCTTAAATTCTCTCCCTATAATTCGAACTACCCTCTTGAGGATGATGAGAGCAATTTGATTGATAAACTGAAAGAAGTAGACATGTTGGATGTTGTGAGATGGATTTCAGATTCATGGAAGGAAGTTGAGCTCATAAGTATTATAAGGTCTTGGCGGAAAATTTTGGATCACAGGGAGTGATGAATGGTGGCTGCCAGATGATGATTTTTGTGACGGGGAAGCTGACAAGGCAATAGAGATTGAAAACTCAGGACTCATACCACTACTGAGGAAAATTCCGGGATGCGAAATTGCTGAGGATCGAGAATTGGAGGAATGGATGAATGAAGATGAAGATTTGGAAATGACAGAAGATGACATCGTTCAATTGGTGGTGGCTGAAAAGAAAGATGAAGAGTTAAGTGAGGACGAAATGGAAAGTTCAGCTCAATGTATGACTCATGCAGAAGCATTTCAGTGTTTTGAAAAAGTGCTATAGTATGTCCAACAACAAGATGTGACCACTGCTTGTGATTTAATTATGTTACGAAGGTGGAGGGACTTTTCTGCTAAAAAGCGTTTAGAAATCGAATGCAAAGCAGTTATCTATAGATACATTTTTCAACCCTAAAGTATAAGCCTGCATATACATTGTACATATGTACCTTGCTTTGTTTTCAGAATTTTTATGCTTGTACATAATACAATATGATATACGTACATACAGATTTGATGATTATTATGCATGTATTTGATGAAAATAAATGAAAAAAGAAATTAGTATGCACATAAAAGATAAAAGGAAAAAAAATCGCCCTATTATCCGAACTTTCAGTTATCCGAACCACCCTGCCGCCACATTAGTTCGGATAATCGGAAGTTTACTGTATTTCAAACAGATTTTACCCTATTTGTTATTTAAAAAAAATTTTCCTTCGCTTCGTTCAGGCAATTTTCTCATATTTTTTCTTTCACAGGAGAAGGGCGTGGGTAATACAACCCCCTCTCCATCGCAATAGTAGATACAGACAGGGCCGGATTTGCCTTCTGTGGCGTCGTAGGCAAAACAAAAGGCAACGCCTAAGAATTTTCACCTTGAAATGCCCCCTCTCCCTTTCTCAAGATTTTTCCGTGGGAAGAAATTTCTTCATTCTTTTCTCTCTCTCTGTCTCTGTTCTGATTAATCAATCTTGAAATATGAATAATATGATCATGTATTAGGAATTAGGAATAATAAAAATCTACAAAAAAATAGTGTTGATGATTGATGAACCAAAAACTAGATAGCGAGACTTGAGTTATGATAATAATTGAACATATGAAAATGAAAGTATATACTAGGTATATATGATGAGAATATAAATAAGAAACAATTGTAGGCTATAAACGAAATCAAAAGTTTGGTAATAAGTATAGGTAATGAAAATTCAACACTACTGCACAAGTAAATGATAGAGAAATATAATAATACAAAATCATATTGTGATAGACGGTCAACCGTATCTTTACTTTGAAATATGGACTCTAGAAAGATTATTTTCTGGCTTTTTTGGCGGCAAATGCATCAATAATCTGATCAATATAATATTCTTCGGTCAATTTAGACTCAGCGTGCAACAACGAGAGATATGAAGTTTTAATCTGACGCAGCGTGTTCCTTAGGTAACTTTTGATACGTTTCAAAGCTGAAAAACTCCTTTCCCCAGAACAGTTGCTGGCTGGTAATGTTAAAAAGATTTAATAAGCAATAAATATGTTTGGAAAGGTGGACATCAAATTATTTTTTGTGATACACTGGAAGTTTTCCAAGGGATCCGATTTACGAGGACTTTTAAGATTATCACTCTGCAAAAAATACTTGAATTGAATTGCTTCCTCAATTATGTCATTGGATTCATGGACATCATAAAATTCTGAAAATTTTTTCGCACTTTTCCTTAATTCCTCGTTATGTTTATCACTTTTTCCGAAATTGAAAAGAAATTCAAATCATCATTTATATCATTGTAAAAGCTTTCTTCCTCCGCTGCATCTCGACCAAATTATCAATAGTCACGTTGAAACCTTTCCACTTCCATTTTTTTTTGGCCTAGTCTGTATGACTTCAGGAATCTAAGCTTTATCACCATTTAGTCCTTCGAATTCTAGGCACCCTAGTTCCACCCTGATTAGAATCACCTTCATCCGGCACAGTCATATCTAGAGAAGTGTGGAATGTTGTGTTCATTTATCCTCTCAAGTCTTGAAAATATAATTGCAAAGATTCATACAATTCACTCGAAGTCTTCAGAAATATGTTGACTTTTTGTAAAGTTATGTGTCTTATTCAGTCTTTTCAGTATTTTTGTCCACAAGATCATCATAAAGTGAGTTGTTGGAGAAATAAGCTTCTGATTTTTAAAGATCAATTTAAAAATTTTGTGAGCATTCGAGTAGCGCCGATGAAACGAGTGGCGCCTATTGGCGCCACTCATGAGCTTTCGTCGTAGGCAACTGCCTACTTTGCCTATTCGTAAATCCGACCCTGGATACAGAGTGGGTTGGTGTGATGAAATCGTTTTCATGGTACGTATTCGTTTCGCGTCTACATCTTTCTATTAAGGCTGCTATACACTTAACGTATTTCGTATTTCGTGACTTTTCACAAACCATTTCACAAAAAATATGACCAGAGAAAATTATTTTATGTTTCAACGTATTTTTCCTATTGATTCATATATAGGGAATATCCATCATATCTTTATGATTCATGTAATATGCAGTCAATTGGACCCAACTTGATTGGACATATTTTGCTATTAAAGGCATATAAATAGGGGCGGAAATAGAGGGGCTAAGCCCCCTAGTTTCAAAATTAGCCCCGTAAATGAAAAATGTAAAACTATACGAGTACCGCTATTATCGTTTGTGATGTTGTGCTTTTTTTTCTTCCTTCTTCTTACAAAGGAAGTATTGCAAAAAAAATTTTTATAGCTTTTTTTTAAAAATAATTTTTCGTATTTAGGGGGGAAGGGGCTATGATTTTTTGGATTTTTATAAAGTTACCCTAGATCGTGGGCTTAAGTGAGTCGTTTAAGTGAGTCCAGTGCTATCGCCCTCCAATTTCAAGGTATAAAGAGTGTACAGGAGCCTAATCGTGATCCCCCTGATAACGAAAAAGACCAATGTAGATGAGTGTGAGTGCCCAAAGTAAGTAAAGTACAAAGTTCAGAGCTGTTTGAAAACCTTTTTTCCAAAGCATTATTCACAAGAAAATACCTATATAAATCCACATTTTTCTTCTTACATTCCACGTAATAATGACTATAGATCGTTCTACAAATTCAAAAGAAAATCAGATCGTGTTTAGTATGATATAATGATGATGATAAGAAGGTTATCAGTCTTACGACCGGTTTGATGCAGCTCCCCATTTCTCCCTATCTTGTGCAAGTTCTTTCATTTCCAAATAACTCTTACATTTGATATCCTCGATTATCTGTTGAACGTACTGGAATCTTTGCCGACCTACTCAATTCTTTCCTTCGACCCTTCCTTCTAGCAGGAGTGATATTAATCCTGGGTACCTCAAGTTATGCCCTTATCATAATTCATCTTCAAACAATTCCAAATCAGCCCCGTAGCTAGAGTTTATGTGTGGGTGGGGCTCTGAACCTTTTGTGGGGCCGAGGCAGACATTTTTTTACGAGCGAAAAGAAAAGTGTACATGGGTTTTATGTTTTACTAGGGGGCTCCGCAGCCCAACCCCCGGAATTAATGAAATATACGTTAATTTGCACTATAGAAAAACAGAATTTATTTTATGTATGTAGGAAAAACAGTTAACCTCTATGAGGATGCACCTATCATCATTACACACAGAGATACACCTTCTGTAAATATCGAACTACAGTATACGTATAATATGCATAAGATGTAAGTATTTCAAATTTAGAAGCGTCCACTGCAAGTAAAGTCGTTGATATTAGAGATAGATGTTCTGATACTGTCCGAGAGAAAAAAGCAGTTTTAATCAAAACATATATGTATTTTTTCAACTTTATATCAAGTATACTGTTTCAAGAGAGACACACTGGAAATGTTGAACAGAGGCTAAAGAAATCAAATGAAACTTCATTTTTCTACATGCGCAGTTCTGATTATGGATTTTAAATATGACAGGTCATGTCATAACAAATGTATTAATGTTATTCAGAAGTGAGTTTATCTACTTTACGTACGAAAAAAAAATACAGAAAATATACCCTCTTACATGCAAAAAATTGAATTTTGTTAAGGCTATTTCTCCATTTCAATTCATTATCGACCGAGTAACCATTTTTTACGATTTTTCTGAGTATACGTTCCCTTCAGAAATTTCTATAGCTATGGTCCTTGGAGAGAAATTCAAGAACATAAAAACACTACATAAATCAATGATTTGTGAGTTAAATACTATCACGGCTACAAATTTCACTGTTCTGATATACCTTATGACTTTTCAAAAGACTTCGAACAAAGAAATAAGCAGAGGGGCTCACGGAAAATTATTTCTTAAGCCGACAAAATAGAGAACTCAATTTCTGGAGTTGGGGCGGGGTCAACCCGACGGATCCACAATAGATCTGAATCGAAAAAAGTTAACCATGAATAATCGTGAGAGACTGAAAGATCGAGAATTAGATTTTCGGAATTGGGGCGGAGACCACCCATCGGGTCCACAATATTATTTTTATTTACTGAGAGTGTTATTGCCTTGCTGTTATAATCTAACTATTATTAAAACCAACGTAAATTAGTAGAAGAGGGTTAACGTATTATTTGAATTGAAAAAATAAAACGTTCATTACGAATAACTTTGAGAAGCCGAAAAATCGAGTTTTAGATTTTCATCGTGGGTGGGAGAGTTATTTCTTGATCCACGAAAGATCTCGATTAAAAATAGGGGTTTATGGAAAATTGTTTTTCAACACCTACAATCGAGAATTTGATTACCGGAGTTGAGGTGCGGTCGACCCCTCGGAACCACAAATTATTCCAAAAAAAAAAGTTCACCAACGAAAACTTGAAAATATACTCTTTCGGTGTTGGGGGCGCGAGTTCACTTTTCCAGTGTACAAAATGTATCAGTTGAAAAAAGGGGAGGTTTACGAATAATAATTCAGAAATTTGAAGAATCGAGAATTAGATTTCCAGAGTTCAGGACGGGCTTCACCCCTCAAGTCCACAATAGCTTCCGTCTTTCAGTCACACGTTTAAAACTGCTGAAAACAACTACTCCTTTACAATGCATTATGGTTTCATACACAAATGTCTATTTTCTGAATGAGGCCTCGCTTTAATTACACGGGCATCCACAAGATGCTACTTACATCTGAAGGTTCTTTGGTGCACTGTGGGCCTCCTAATTTCGTCACAGTGCATCATACATCTCTTTCTGCTGTACTGTATTATAAAGCACATGCATGTGTTTTTTTACAGTCTACTCAATAAAAGTGGACCTATCACCTTCAGGGTGTCCATTTTCTGAAAAACCTGGAAAATCAGGAAAAGTCAGGGAATTTTGTCTGTCTGGAAAAGTCAGGGAATTTTGTAAAAAAAAAAAAAGACTGCGAAATTCTGTAGTATTTCAAACAGATTTTACCCTATTTCTTATCAAGAAAATTTTTCCATGAAAATTTGGAACTCGCTTGAGCAGAAAAATTTTACTCTGCCGCTTTCTTGAACATTGCAAATGCTTTCGACAAGGTCTGACGCCACTATTTCATCAGCCAGTTCCGGGACATTCTTCCTATAGTAAAACTTTCTTCTAAATTAACTCGAAATAAAGACGGAAATGAATTTTGCTTTATTTAGCAACGAGAAAGTTATACTGAACGGAGCTCTCATAAATTACATCCAACGTTAACATTATTTCGGAGATTGACTATTGACGTACTGACTAAACAAATCGATAAATCAATCCCAATTCAGTAGCCAATAATTACTGAATAATATTTGGGTTTTGAGATTGTATATTTCTACACTTCTATCCAACCTCGCAACCCTTGTGGAATCCTTCCTCAACAAACGGTCTTCCGGGTAGTTCTCGACAGTGAAATCTCCTCCTGGCTCCCTATCCAGGCAGGCAGTGGCGTAGCGTTGGGGGGCACAGGGGGCACGTGCCCCCCAATATTTTTACGTAGTCCTCTAATATCGGCGATTTTTAAAAAATACCGCAATTTTCGACTTTTTTTCCCTTGAGAATCTTATTGTGGCTCCCCCTTTGGGAAATCCCTAGCTACGCCATTGCAGGCAAGGGTTCCACAAGGAAGTGTTCTGTCACCGCTTTTGTGCCTACTATATGCTGCGGATGCTCCAAACCCAAGAGGTATTCTTTTTTTTCTAATTTTGCTCTCAACCCGAGCCCTGGAATCCGCCCTTTCGAGCATTACCTCAGAGACGTCGGGGAGGCTATTAGGGCTGTCTTAGCCCTCTTCTCTTCTTGCCGAAAACCGGCCTAGGTCGAAATTTAGCGAGTCGCTACGTGGCGATCGAACCCGGAACCTCCGGATTCCGAGACCAGCGCGCTATCCACTCGGCCAATCAGACCTCTATTCATGACCTTAAGATTATGAGCTCTGGTCTCTTTTCAGTACGAATAAATCTTTCGCCTTTTACCCAGAGGCACTACCATGACTATGGTTGCCGACGACACCGCTATTTTGTCAACAGCGACCACCTTCGCTGAAGCAAACAACAAATTATGACAAAGCCTGAATCGATACGACCTCTGGACTCAAAACTGCGCGTAAAGGTTAGGCAGCCAAATCTAAGCACGTTGTATTCACTCTCGACCATAAATATCTTTTCTATCCAGTCTACCTTGGCACTGACAAAATGCCACTTCATCAGCAATCGGCCATGCAAATACCTCAGAATCACCCTTGGAATCGATATTTAATTGGAGTGCTCATATCTCTGATAAGAAGACACTAGTAAGCGAAAAACTCCGCAAACTCTATTGGATATTGAACAAGAAATCTCTAATCAACCTCGAAACTAAACGACTAATTTACAACTCGTAAAACAAACCTATGTGGACATACGGTCTTATGATTCGGGGAGTGGCGGCTGAGTCTAACTACCAGAAACTTATACGCATGGAAAACAAGGCTCTCCGTATTATGGTTGGAGCTTACTGATTCGAAGGTAATCTGCCATCAGGAAGGATTTGGAGATCCTCTTTCTCGACGACCTAATTTCAACCCTCACTACTCGATACAAAAAATGAATCTACAGTCATAGAAACCCGATCGCCGCAAAACTCTACTCCACCAGTCATAAAATTAGAAGGCAACAAAGAAAACGGGTTTCAATCAACTTGTTCCTAGCTAATTGTTAAGCTCTTAATATAACATTGGGGCCGACTCGCAGGAGGGACCGTTTGCGGGTTTTCAGCCTTTTGAAACATAGATGTAAAAATAATGTTTTCCAAACAGTCCATCAATAAACTGTAGGAAAAAAAAAAATGTCGAGCTCCCAGAATTCCGTTTAACACATGTGTGATAGAATTTGCCTATTAGTTGGCTGCACTTACAAGTTGCCGACTTCTAAAATTATTTGTGTGTGTGTGGGGGGGGTCCTCCTCCATACCCCCTTCACGACGGCCCTGAATTCAGCCTAATTAGTGGAAAATATGGCAGCAGGGCATGTTGCGAGGGAATCCAGAAATAAATGGAATAGGGTCGCCACCTTCTGGACTCCAGTGAATGGTAAAAGAAAAGTCGGGAGGCCACGGAAAAGGTGGAGCGATGAGGTGGTCGAGGTGGCGGGCCCTAACTGGGCGAACAAAGCCGCCAACAGGACGATGTGGGTTGATCTGACCTACGCTTATACCCAGAAATGGGTGGCTGGGTGAGGGACGTGAACAAGGTACATCACTTACCTAAAATATATGTATGTTGTAATAGTATGCCTCACTGAGCCTATGAGCACAAAATAAAATAAAATGGCAATCATCGTGGGAAAACTACAATGAGTTCAAAACAACAATTTGGAAGGGAAAAATAACTGAAATTTGAATAATTACTGGACATTTTTCTGAAGCCATTTCCTCGAAAATTATGTAAAAAACGATTATTTTAACATGGGTTTTAGATTGTACATTTAATTATCTATATGTATAGAGTTAATAATTTACTTCTTTTGAGACAATTATTGTGATCATCACGAAAAAAAAGTTTTTTTTAGAGGAAGTAGCTGACTTATTGGGGAGTGCTAGGTCTCATCATTTTGTAGGCGCAAGGTTTTTATATATCCGTCGCTATCCTAAATCTAAAATCCGGCCCTGTCAGGAAGTTCCCATAAGAAATTAGGTCGCTATGAAATAAATATTATCCTTCCGAATAGTGTCTCGTGAAAGTTAGAATTTCTAAACCGACCTATACGAAAATACGAATACCGCACATCACTGTTATTACTACAACAGAGAACGAACACGGTCACAGCTTTTCCCAATAATTTAGGCACCACTAGCGACTGGATCGTGACATATTCTTCGGTGCTCTTCAGTATTACAAACCGTCGAATCGTCGCAACCAACTCGCGTATACTCGGCAACGTTGCATTAGATCCGATACGCGTTTTCCGAAAAATATTCTGTTCACGAATACGCACGAAGGCAGTCGGCTACGACGAAGTATGCCAACCTTTCACGTGTTTCGTGAATGCGCCGCAACATGAAAACGATAGCAGCACCTTCCATGACGTACATTCAGTCCACTAATGCTAAACTACTCGTACAGGCGGTAGTAATATCAACTGGGTACGTCACTTCTACAGAAAGACTAATTTGTTTTCGTGTCGCAAATTCGCAATTAAAACTAGTATTTATCTATGCATTTATGAAACGTACACGTTGTAACAAGAAAAGGCAGTTGCAAAGTTGCAACCGTAGCGTTGTAGCCACAAACTATAAATACACTATAAGAACTCGGGTCTTAAGAACCTTCTTTCAAATTCTGCGCTCCTGATACACAAAATAATACTTCGGATATGTTACGGTCCCAGTTTGCGGACCAAATAATAAAAAGGCTGAGTAGGATTGGGGTCAAAAGGTATAGTGTTTTGAATTTTATAAATGTTTATAGAAATACTCAGACTTTACTGAAAGAAGAGGTAGATATGCCGACGGAGATGACCAAATATTATTTTTATAGTTCTGATTTAATGTCTCAACATACACCCTGTGCCCGTATTCGCTAATAGGTTCGTATTTCATGCATAGGAGTGCGTCATGTATTGTTGGTCTGGTCACCAGGGGGAAGGGGGGGGGCAAAGCACTTCCTGTCATTCCTAATTCGAAAAATACTTATTAAGAAATTAAAGTACCGATAGATTTCTCTTTCATTTTATAAAAGAATTTCTATTTTTTCCACAGCTGTTGTTGCAAATTTACCCTTTCTGAAATTTGCCGCCAATGATGGGGAGTCCCCAGTATGCTCTCCCAGAAACAAAGCGCCTTTTCGGGGCCACAGTTTCATTTCTTGGCACAGGGGCACTCAAATTCATTATCCCCTATGAAGCAATAAGGAATACAGCCGAGTTCATATAACCAGTAGCGCAGCTAGAGGAAACAAGGGTGACGGGTTTCCAGACGGCACTTTTTCTAAAGAGGGACAAAATTTTCAGTTCTGAAAATTTTTTAATTCAGTTAGGAAAATGATTTGAATTTTTTAATTTTAAATAGGCTAGATTTTTTTCTTTAGAAAATTAACAAAATTACAAAACTGAATTTTTAAAAGGGGGGGGGGGTGGTAGCAGGCAAAATTCTCTGTCTCTGGGCTGTAAATTTCTTGTTGCGCCACTGCCCATATCTTTAAAAAAAAAATTCATAAAAATTTGTAATATATAGGTCATTAATTCATTGCTGTTTCAAATGCTTAAGATATGCAGATAATTAGCGACAATTAGCACGCATCAACAAGCCAGTATACTTCCGACCTACGCAATTAATTTTTATTCTTTCTAAGATGGGTACAGGTATTGTTCATTTAATACAGAGATTATAGATGGATGTTCTTATGAACGCTTTAAAATGAGATAACTTCCCAATATATTTTCGTACCTACTAGTATAGTAGCGTCGAAGGAATTTTTTTAGGAGTACAAAAATTTTTAATTTAAGTCAACAAGCAAAAATAGTTCTTTTCATTTGTCAAACTTGAAGGTAACGAGCAGAAAATTTAGCAAAAATCTTGTAATCTCCAAGAAATCTCGTAAATTTGGTCTCCGAAAAGTCTGAAGGCGCCTTTTTATCAACTTGCGGAGTAGTTTTCAATTTCCCCCCGATTTTTTGAGGGAATTGTGAGTATGTGTGCGTGTGATGGAGGGGGTAAGTACAAACAATACTTACATTTTAGTTAGGGGGGATGAAAAGGAATGTACACCCACCAGTTTCGTCACCACAGACTATACTTTACTGTAGTGACGGCGAGGGCCAAGTGGGGCCCCAGTGCAATTGCGTTTTTTAAATTTTTATTTATTTAATTGGGAACTTGCCCCTGGTGGTCGTCCTTCACTTTTTTTTAAGCCACCCCTAAAATTTTTCACACCTCACTCCCTTAGGTCCGCAGTTTTTTAAAAGGGCCTGTAATTCTTCTTGGTCCTGCATGTTGTTCCACGGGCTCGTAAAATTAAGCCTGAGCCAAATTTTAAAGACCTTTGGAGAAAATCCGGGTCCGGTGCAAATTCACTTTTCGCATCTCGCTGTCACTGCTTTACTTCAGTAATCCACATTCATATATCTACAGACGTACTGTCTAAGTTACGTATCAACTAATTTAGGCAGGGCCATATATAGCTAGCAAAGTTGTACATTTTACAAGGGGGGGGGGTGGATAGCGAAAAGTCTATCCATAGAAAGAAGCAGGCACGTAGTGCACCCTGTCAGTTAGGTAAGGTTGTTCGCATTTTAGGCCGGGCTAGTGTATAAGAATTTTGGGCTTATATATGTTTATGAGCGTCATCAAATGACTTTATAAGTACTGCCTAAACAAAAAAAAATTAGGTCGGGCGCAGAGCTGAGCAGAGTCGGACTAAGCTCGTAGTGCCCCATGGGCGCTACATCAGGCTTGGAAAGAAGGGAAAAAGTCTCATCGCCCCCCCCCCAGTTTCATACTAATTCAGGTGCGCACAAGAACCTGCCGCGCGTGTCGATTTTTCAAACACAATGAGGAGGAAGGGGTGACATATTCTCTCATAAGCCCCGATTAGAGTGGGATGTACATAACAAAAAAGTTAAGAAACCCATGGCCCCGATACACTCAATTGCAAGGATGTTCGGAAAAGGGGCCATACGTACAAGAAGAAAAAAAAAGAAAGAAAAAATTCAATTTTACTGAAAAAAAATCGAAACTCCTATTTTTTGGGTGGGGGTACGGCTTGATGATCGGCCCCACAGCGTATTTCACTTGTACTTGGCCCAGAGCTACTAACTGTTCGTTTGTGCCAGGGCATCTGATATTTCAACCAGGTCATGAGAGTATAATAAAACTTCATTATTTTTTCTACATCTTTTAATTTACTTTTATTTTTTGGAAAGTGCTAGCCAAGGCGGCGCGCCTGCCAGCAACAGCTTCGCACTGGCTGCCCTGGCGTCAGCTACGAGCCTGCGAAGCTTCATTTCAAACACCATTACATCGAAATTTCAGTAGTTGAAAGCAAGGTATTCGTTGGAAATTTTTGGTTATAGGCCTATAATTGAAACTGACGACTGGACAGAGAAAGAACACGTGAACTGAGTAAAGAAGTGATGAAATGAGATCGCGAACTTCAGCTCATTCAGTTATGAAATATGAATTAAGACGAATACAAGTAACACAGTAAAAATAACACCCCTTACTAATTTAGAACAACAGCTGAATGCGGTCGGAAAATGTTGGTTTGTGAGCCACTTAGCCTACGTCGAGCGGTTTGTTGGAACGAATTTTTTTTGGAAGACAAGGCATTGGTATAGCGTCGCTGATGTTACGCAAAGATCAAATCTCGAAAAATCAGTTCATTGATGCGATAATTACGTGTTGTAATTTCTAGCCTAATTGAATATGAATCGACGTGCCGAGAACAGAGTGAATATCGAACAGGAACTAGTTGCACACTTGCACAGCGGCTGGTTCTATGATGGAAAACAAGCTCCTCCTACCGCGCTATCGACCGTTCCTGTTGAAGGAAATAAGCCAACGATAGACGAAGGGGCGTGTCGCTTTCGAATAATTGGTGAGAATTCCCTTCAACCGCTGACAGAAACAAGCTCTCGTACATGCTCTCCTGGCTTTTTAGGGTTTCTGTAATCCTTCTATACGTGCGGTTACTTCATCATTGTATACCTCTTTCATGGTGGACCCATCGATCCATGGTGGATTCCTGATCGTGAGCACCAGGACAGCTGCTTTGCCCGAGTTTCTTTGTTCGGATGTAATTTCGAAGAGGTTTGACTGTGCGAGTCGATAAGCAACGTTGTTTGCTCTGTGTGCGTAGTTGCGAGTATCAGGGTAGTATGAATACATAGAGGGACGACTCTCTTTTCGTTCTCGACATTTTAGAATACTTCGGCGACTCTTACTGGCGGTGGCGGCGGGGCATGAACGGAGTCGAGAGAATACGTTGACTATTTTTTGGACGGTACAGGAACGGGTGGCGGAGGAGAGGGGGTATAACTGTCCAAACAACTATTAATACTGCTTGTATCTCATATTAGCTCTTCTGTCATCGACACCATGGCAGTTGGCGACCGAACTTCAAAATTTAACGTGTCGCGAGAATTTCTAGTGAGTAAGGCATTATCAAAGCAGGGATCCAGTTAACAATCGAGTGAATTATGGCTGACATTTGATGGCTATTTTGGTACCAAGCATGGACGGCAACTTCAGCAGTGTGCTCATCAGGCTCTATAGCACCGCAGATGAGAGTTTTCGAGCACCACATAGGAAAATTAAAGGTGGACAGGGAGGGTAGAAGTATTTCAAAATACTCTGAGAGGGGAGGAGAGAGACGATGTCGAGCACCACATGAGAAAAATGGAAGTTGTCTCCTATGATACCAAGAAACAAAAAGACTTGTTACTGGTATGGTCAGAGGCGAAACTTGACTTTCAGTTGGGGGGGGGGTGGAGAGGGCAAATTTGCCGACAAATATTTTTTGAAAACTAAAAATTCGCCGACAGTATTTTTTTTTAATTTAAAAATTTGGCAATTTTTTAATCAAAATATTTTTTAATTGAAAAAGAAAAAATAAACAATCAAACACTCGTTCTTGGCGACCGAACTTCAAGATTTAACGTGTCGCGAGAATTTCTAGTGAGTAAGGCATTATCAAAGCAGGGATCCAGTTAACAATCGAGTGAATTATGGCTGACATTTGATGGCTATTTTGGTACCAAGCATGGACGGCAACTTCAGCAGTGTGCTCATCAGACTCTATAGCACCGCAGATGAGAGTTTTCGAGCACCGCATAGGAAAATTAAAGGTGGACAGGGAGGGTAGAAGTATTTCAAAATACTCTGAGAGGGGAGGAGAGAGACGATGTCGAGCACCACATGAGAAAAATGAAAGTTGTCACCTATGTTACCAAGAAACAAAAAGACTTGTTACTGATATGGTCAGAGGCGAAACTTGACTTTCAGTTGGAGGGGGAGGGGGGAATGAAAAATTCAAATGAACAGTTTCAAAATTTGCCGACTGCCAAATTATTGGAGGTGTTTCACCCCTCCCCCATAGTTTCGTTCCTGCAAATGTAGATTGGAACATTATCCCCCAAGCACTCACATTTGCGCACATGAGCATACCTTATAGTCTGGGAGGGTAAGCTGGAAGGATGTTAGGAATACTTGAGAGGAACACACAACTTCCTTTACACATTAAGGTGGTCGTTATTTACTCTTGGTGATCTTCTCAGGCCCGTAGCGTGACTACTTTTTCAGGGGGGGGGGGGCAACTCGAGGCAAAAGTAATTTTTTGCTGCAAGCTCGTACTCTGTACCGAGGGTGTAGCTATGGGGAATATTCGGTTATAACCATCGTCTATCAACTGCACAAAAAGAAGTCCTTCGCATATAAATAGCTTACAAATTTTCAATTCGCTTCACAGTTCAGTAAATTACCAAATTTCTTTATTCTTTTCACACGTATAACGTTGAATATTAACTTCTCTTGGCGCAAGAGCCAAGAGAAGTCAATATTCGGGCCCTCATGTAAAAAGTGCCTTTTGGGACCTTCTGAAAACAGTAATTGCTGACCAAAAAATAATTCGAAAGATTGCCATCTAGGCCTTTTCCCTTAAATCCACCATTGGCTAAGTTAAACCAATACAAAAAATAGACTGTTTGAATCCATGTTCTAGTTTTCTGAATATCGTTTCATTTTCTTCTTCTGGCTTCTGCACTATGGGACTGGGTACATTATTTGAACATGAAAACTTCATTCAGTAATTGTCTGTTAGGTATTTTGCAGCAACTGAAAACAATATCTATTTTTTCAAAAAATGCCGAGGGGGGCATCTGAAGTTACGGGCGTTGATTTTGTTTTCTGAATTTTCTCTGATTCGTCTCCTAAATTGGTTCCGATAAAATCAAAAAAATAAAAATAAAATAAATCTACAAAGTCTCAGATCGATCGAATTAGGGAAATCCGTGCCACAAGCTCCCTTTCATTCTTAGGGAAAAAACACATGAAGTTTTAACTTTTGTTTCAGACTAAATTTCCCTCCCACATTCACCAAGACGGAACCCCGTAAATTAAACAATAGAACATTTGCGTCAGCTTTTGTGACATTGGAAAATAAGTCTTTTGCTTTCAACTTTTAGATTTTAATAAAATATTCAACTTTTTCAAATTTCAGGCTCTAGGTCAAACAGAGAATCTAGTAAAAACAGAATAGTCATTAAAATTCGAAATTCAACGTTTGCTACCGACTTTCAGATTTTTGAAATGTCTTCCACATTTTAGCTTTGTTTCAACCCTTCACACAACTTTTGATACTCAGCATGAAACCTTCGGCTTTTGACTGACTATATGTAGTCTCTGGTAGGCGTCCATGGTACTCCATTTTCAGAAACGAATTTGACTTTCAATTTGGGGAGGTGGAGAAGAAAAATTTGCCGACAAGTATTTTTTTTAACTAAAAATTCCAGCGGCAAAATTTTAAAAAAATTAAAAATTGTCGATTTTTTATAGAAATTTTTTTTAATTGAAAAAGAAATACACAAACAAATATTCATACAAAATGAAAAATTCAAATGAATAATTTCAAAATTTGCCAACTGCCAAATTATTAGGGGGGGGTGTTCCAAACCCCTACACCCCCTACAGTTTCGCCCCTGGGTACGGGAAACAACCTTCAGAGTTTTGTGATTAGTACGGGGAAATAACGTTCGGAATTTTCTGTATTTCATGATTGGTACGAGGAAACAACGTTCGGAATTTTCTGTATTTCATGATGTCTTATTGCAAAACAGTGATTTTGCCCAAAAGGCTTTGTAGCCTTATATTGGTAGTAAATACATTAATTTTTCAAAAAATGTCATGTATCGCGAAATGATATAGCCTGCGACATATATGCAGGGACGTACCGAAGAGTTCTTCCTGGGGAGGGGAGAGGTTAAAATGGTGAAAGTCCCAACTGACTCAACTATAGAAAAAAAGACTTGTTGGATGTTTTCAACCGACTCAACTCAAAATTCCCAAGTATTAACGCAAAAGAAGAAAAACCCAACTTCTCAACTCGGTTCCCAGCAAGTATCATTAGATTTTCCCAACTCTCCTGGACTGAAATGGTAAATTTTCCCACCTGCTGAGTGAAAAATTCCTACGGGGGCGATCATGCATCCTAAAATTGCAAATCAGGAGCATATAGATATTATAGGCGCGAGAAGAAGGGAGGAAAATTCCTATCGGGCTAGGCTGGTTCATCTGCCCTTGAGAAAAGTTTGTCCGGGTGATGTCATCAGCTCATAAAATAAATCTTGTTTGACCTTGGGTCCTCAGAACGTTCAAAGTTTGATTTTTGTTTATGATTTACGGAAAAATATAATTTTTAGGCAAACGAAGTATAGCCCTAATTATATTGGTTACGACATTTAGTTTCCTTTCGAACTTGGAAAATTACTCTTTAAAAATTTACTTGCCATCCAAGGAAAAGCCTACGTTTTAAGCGCTCTTCTGTTTTTCGCTGGGGGGGGGGGCGTTATTACGAAATAGCGAGGACCTTTTGGAAATATCCCCCAAATCAAAATTCAACTATTCACCCCTGCTACATATTACAGCAATCCTTATTAGATTTCGGTAATAATTACTTACTGTAACGTCACTAAATTTTAATAGACTTCGGCATTCAGTAGATAATTATTACCAGAAATCAGTAAAAATCTAAAAATTACTATAAATTTTAGTTAACGAGTGCGCGACTGCTTGAAATCGTAAAACATCAGAGGATTTATTAGAATCCTAGCGATACCTACTTTTGTTGTATAAAGTTATAATATTTCTCAATACACTAAAACACTAACGTAAGAGAAAGAAGACATTTTAAACTTCAGACTGAACGCAGCCAGAATCACGAATCAGATTACCCGCCCGCGGTATCGGCGGTACTATTCCTGTCTCCATTTTCAACATGATGTGGCAACATCGCTTATGTCGCGTTGACAAAATAATGTTATCGATAAATATACGAGGTACTTCTGGCGGCATCTATCGTATGTTTCTCTAACCATTTGAACTACTTTGTTCTACGTACTTTCAACAGAGCGCAGCACAAGTTACGTATCTTCGCTGAACTACTACCCTGCTAGTACTGTAGTACACTTGAAAACATGTGAAATTAATCACGATAGTGAAAAAGTCAAACAGGAAAAAGTTAAGGTTTCCAAGACCAATTATTCACCACACTTTTCAAATTTTAATACATCTTAATTCCTTCAATTTTTTGCCGTAAAACAAATTGATGTAGTGATGTAGTAATATGGGAACGGCGATGTAAACGTTCGTTATCAATGCCATTCAATGCATTTTTGAAAAGTGTTCCAAGCTTGAACCTCGTAATCAAAAGAACCCACCCCCTATCCGTATACATTTTATGTAACGCATTAGCCCTATCACCCACCAGAAAATCTATACAGCGTGTGGTTTTTAATTTTAAATTACACCAAACTTTCAACCAAGTTCTACCTTTTCTCCTTTCAGCGACCTGAGTAAATCATCAACATTTATTTACTTCCAGTAACCCAGCTATAAGTTATTTATTATCAACAGCGATAATTGTCTTTATAATCTGGTTCGTTGATACACATCGAGAAACAGTCTTCTTGTTTTGGAATTCGGGTTGAAAAAAAAAAAACAAAAAACATATTTGATGGACTGCAGCAAGCTCTGAGAACTAAGAAAGTATTAACGAAGGGACGTTTTTGGAAAGAGGGGAGCAACATTTTGAAGCTTTATAACTGAAAATTGAAATTTTAGGATTGATGAGCAACAGCAGAAAGCAAATGTAACAACTAGTGGACATTTTTGTTTTTCCAACTCAGTAAAATTTCAAAATAATGAAACGTAAGCAATATTTTCAATTTCGACAACTACAATTACTGAATTTACCGACTCCCGAGAAATTTCAAATTATAAGCAGGGATTGTTTTTCCAGTTGAAAACTAAAATTTCAAAATAAATGTCAAGTAAAAGAAAAAAAATATGACTTCATACAGTTTTACTTTTAGGAAATTTACTCCGCAACTTTTAAATTTACTAATTGTTCTATAATTTTAAATTATGGGGAGGAAGGTACTTTTTTCTAAAAACCAAACTTTCGAGATCATCGAGAAAAAAAAAATTATTATTATTATTATTATATACACCTACATTTAATACTGTACTAGTTTTTAAATGATAGCAAGGGGTGGATTTTCTAACTAAAAACTGAACATTCAAAATAACTACTGAGCAAAAAAAGCTCGCAGCATTTTCAATTTTGCCGACTGCGTTCCTGAAATTTACCAACACTTCCAAAACATACAATGATGGTGCAGAACGGGGAGAGAGGGGTTTCTAACTAATCACTATAAAATTTCAAGACCGTCGAGCCCAAAATTCTGAATTCACCAACTATTCCACAATTTCAAATTATGAGGGGTGGGGAAATGTTTTTCAACTGAAAATTGAAATTTTAGAATTATCAGGCAAATATAAAAAAGGGTTTCCAATATTCTTGTTAATCATGTTTCTTAAATCTACCAATTCGTTTACAGTTCCATATAATGGTGGACAGGGTGAGAAGTCTAACGAAAAACTAAAATTTTGAGATCCTTGAGGGAAAATAAACTAAAGTCAACAACACTTGGAAAACTACAAATTTTCCGGAGAGAAAATGTTGCTAACTAAAAACTAAATGTCTAAATAAACGCCAAGTAAAAACAAATAAGGTGTGTAACATTTGCAATTTGGAAAACTGTAGCTCCTGAATCTACCAACTCTTCTACAATTTCAAATGATGGATGGAGGGGGCAATTTTAAGATGTCGAGCAAAACAATAACTCTCGAACATTTTTAAATTATGGATTGTGGCAAGGGATGGGTTTTCGAACCGAAAGTTCAAAAATCTTCAATCAAAAGAAAAAGAAAATGCAAAATTTTCGATTTTGTTAAAGACAGCTTTTAAATCTATCAACTCTTCTACCATTTCAAATGATCTAGGGAAAGGAAGGAGAAGGGTTTGGGTTTTCTAAATAAAAATTTAAATTTCAAGATCGTCAAGCAAGATAAAAAAAAAAGTTGAACAATGCTATTCTTCAACATTTTTAAATAATGAGTTAGGGTGAGGGGTCGTTTTCCAACTGAAAACTAAAATTTCAAAATCATCAAACAAAAAAAAAAGTATTAAAAACTTTTTGTTAACGACAGCTTCTAAATTTATCAATGGTTTTACAATAATTCCAAATTATCTTTAATTTTTTAGAATAAAAAAAAGTGTAATTTAACCAGTAGTAAATACATCCTCAAGAGTCTTACACTTAGCAGAAGGAGTTTTGTACGGAGTCATCGAATATAGTGGCGAGTTGTACTAACTGAGTCTTCAATCTCAACAGCTTTTTTAGCTCATCCACCAAGCTATCATCACTTTACAGGCGATGCTTTCAGACCCATATGATTTATCTCCATTTCGAGTTTACTCCCAAATTTCCTGAGTTTTAGTTTTTTGCGTATCAAGCTTTAATTTCCAACTTTCTGTACAGAAAAAAACAACAACAAAATTACTGGAAAATTTTACGTCCGGAGCGAGTGTAAGTATCCCTGATGATTTCATTATTCATTTTCTTTTCATTTTTTCCCTATTCCCATCCCCCCCCCCATCTATTAGATTTGGTGTTTTTCTCCCATTAGGACTTCTCCCCTCCTCAACAAAGATGGTTTGCAATATCCAAAAACATTACGAAGAAACATAAAACTGAAGAAAAAACAGATTTCTGGAGCAATGGATGTAGAGTGGGTGAGTCTCTTCAGAAGATTTTTGCCAGGTAATTTTCAAAACAGGAAGGCGCTATTGAACCGTTATATTTATTTAAAATTTTCTCAATTGACGATCCTGTTTTGCCAACTCATAGGTACAAATTTTTAGAATCCAAAAGTGTAATATAAGGAAAAAACTCGACATTTCTTCCATTTCATGAAATTTGAAATGACACTCTGCAGCTCGAATTCGCCACAACTTTCACGGCTTGCTAAAGACCGATCTGCCAACTGATTATACTTTTGAGAGGGGGGGGGGCTCTCGGTGGGTGGGTACATCCCTGCTGATATACATTCTATATCCGCGGTTCTGTTACTATAATATGTTGTTTTGAGAATCAGTAATAAACTTTTTTTTTTTTTTCAGTATCTGTAATTTCTTTTTCAACTATCGTCGTCGTTGGATTAGAAAGTACATTTTGTTTCTCACACTCTGGGTCATTTTTTTAAATCGGCGTAACTTTTGCTCAATTGCGAGACAAATACATACGTTGCTCAGTTGCAAGATTGAGTTTTAATTTCAAAAACGAGATTTTGAACTCTGACCACATTACCGCTTTCTCTTCATCGTAATGATGGAATCAACATTTTCGAAAATAAGTTAGCTACAATTCAAACTCTATTATCCATGAGATCATCTGCATATTTAATTCTGAGTAGATACTAGCAGATTCACTGGCCTAATTAATAGGACAAACCTAATTTGGCATCTTGGCTCATATGAGAAAGCCCACAAGAAGACTAAAACACACTCGGAAAGCACATCAAAGCGCTACGAAAATTATCAAGACATCGAGTTGCAAAACTGGACTGATGGGCCCAATGGCCTTCGCTGAGTCATCGAAGAAAACTAATTGCTATCGCAGACCTAGAAGCGTTTTTCAAAGCACTTTCGGTAACTGGGGATCAAACTACGTCTGAATCAGCCACGAGCTCGTGCGACCATTGCTAAATCTACGATAAGGTATGACTATTGCTCTCTTATGATAAAGACAAGTACCTACCTGTGAAACAAAGAGTGCTATACACAAGTACCTGTGAAACATTTTATAGATTCATAGAACTCGACTGACGCACAAATGGTGACCTCATTTTGGATTAGGAAATTTCTACCTACTCTTATTTCTGATATCTAACCAGGAAATTAAGACCAAGCGGAAGTCTCGAAGAGTGCGCGAGGAAAAAGGGTAGGTACACCTATATAAAGATATGAACTCTCCCGTTTCAACGAGGAAGATCATTATTATCCATTTCGGTGAATCTTTTCGAAGTAGAGGTACCCATATACAGTTGCTCCTTCCTTGATTGGTTGTATTAACGTTGTCTGTGCTGATCATTGTGATGCTGTTCTGTAGCCTCTATATCACATCAGTGCTTAAGAGAATATTTTTATGAGTCATTGGATCGCATTGTGAGTTATTAATAATATTATTATTATTATTATTATTATTATTATTATATATATTTTATAACATGTGATTTATTGACTCGAGGATTACTTTTACCAACATGGTTTTTCTGTAGTCCTCAGATCATCACAGAGGGATTAACAGATTAACGTACTTACATAGATTTTTTTAATCATTTTTTTTTTTTTTTCATCTTCATTCTAATTATTCTATCTATGCAATTAATTATATTTATTGTTTCTGTTTTATTTGTAGACGATAGGTCATGACTATTTTTGTTCCGAACTGTTTTTTTATTTCTTTGAATGCTGAACAGCTCAAAAATGTATGGTCAGGAGAATCAGTTATTTTGTTACAATTTAGACATTATTAATAATTTTTTTTCAATTTTTAATCTTTTTAAAGTATTTACTAAAATATCCATGACCTGTTAAAAGTTATGTGAGGTGAAAGTCGGTTTCAGTTCTTTATTTTTATTTCTGTGTACTCTTATAGGAATTAATTTGAACGAGGTTTCTCGCATTGTTTTTGTTTTTGCCAAGAGTCGTAGTATCTTTTGTTAATTTCCCTGGATTTTTTTTTTTTACAAACTTGATTTCCTTGCTAGGTTAATGTTTTGCTGAACTATTTGGCTGCTATATGGATTATCTTTATTCTAATTCGGCTTTGTGCTCCATTATTTCCCTAACATAGCTTATTGTGTTAATAGTTCTATTTTTATCTTTAAACCAGTCATTGTTGTTATTGCCTATGATTCCATATTTTATACTTATTTATTTGAATGTGAAGCAGTTTAGAAATGTATGGTTAGGAGTGTCTATTTTCTCCTTACAGTTTAGGCATTTGTCGTTTTCAGTTATTTATAACTTTTTTAAATATTCTCCGAAGTTGCCATGACCGGTGAGAAATTGAGCGAGGTAGAAATTAGATTTTAGCTCTTTATTCTGAATTCTTTCTTTTATGCTGGGTATGATCAAGATTCATGAAAGTTCTTCTAAGGCCGGTTTCTTTATTTTTGTAGCGATTTTTCCACTATTTACCTTGAGTTTTCTTTATTTTTTCATTAATTTATTTTTTATTCTGCTTTGAGCTTTTAATGTTCTTTATTTCATTGCATTTTTCAATTTGTAGATCAATGGACAGGATTCCAGCTATAACATTTGTTGCAGTGTATGACACTGTTTTATAGACAGAGATTAAATAGTATTTTTCTTTACTCTTTTTTAATTTTGTTCTTAGTTTTTTTGTTTATTTTAGAATAATAAATAGTGCTTCTGTATTCTATTATTGACCTGAAGCGAGAAGAGTATAGAATTTTCCTGTCTGTATATCTTAGTCCAAAAAAGTATTGCTGTATTGTAATTTTAATGTAATATTTCTTGATTTTTTCTAGTATATAATTTATATGACCATTGAAATTCAAATTTTCATCTATAATCATGCCTAGGTATTTAATTTCCTTTGAACATATTAGCCGTCTGGATTCGGCCTATTCGAACTTATCTAGGTATCATCATTTAACGCATATAGAATCGCATACCTACTTCCTATCACCTTCAGTACTTAGACATATCTATGGGCTTTGACTATGTATTTGAGAACAGACAGAACTTACTGTATTTTTTTATCCTACCATTCTCTATCAATACCTATCAAGGCGGATTCTCATCTTATAAGTATGTACACATAGGTTGTACATTATGCATATGTACACTACTGTAGGTATATTAAGTACAATATGAATTCAATGGTCTTGTAATTGTTACTGTTTTCCCAATATGCTTTTTTCTTTGAACTGCAGGTATAAGTTTATGAATTTTTGGAAGAAATAATTTCTTTTTAATTCGAATGGAAGATATTCCCTTCATGCGTTTCTCAGTTTTCTTTTTATTTAAAAAAAAATCAAGCAAAAACGTTTGTTTTTAGAAGGGGGAAATTATGAAAATCAGGGAAAACTGTTAACTAGCTAACTGGTTGACTATTATTTTAGCTCTTCCTCTCTTTACAGTTCTATTCCATATTTCTCTTTCCCTCCCCATTCGCCTCCATACTTCCCTCATTCCTGATCTGTTCAGTCCATTTGGTTTTCAACATTCTCTGATAACACCACATTTCAACAGCTTCTATCCTTTTTCTTACTTTTGTTCCTATTGTGCAGGTCTCACATACTCAAGTATATACGTTTGAAGAAATCTCAGTTTTATTTTCAAAGCTATATTTGCCCTAAATGTCTCCTTAAAAAATAAAGCTCTCTTAACTTGTTCCATTTTAATTTTTAAAGGTAGGTATGATTAAGAAATCAATTAACTTAGGTACCTAATAATAATATCTGAAGAAAGAAAGAGAAAAAAAAAGTTGGAATGGTAGAAAATAGGAATTTTACAAGACACTGAGAATATTTACTGATTATGATTGCTCGCAAGGGATATGTAAATTAGGGGCAAATGTGGAGAATCATTAATTATCGAGAGAACTCATGGTCAACAGTAAATTTCAATTTCTCAATTTCATTGAGCACAGTTACATAGGTAAGTGAAAAGCGCCGAATTTTAAATTATTTTTCATATATCTAGTTTCCTGATTTGTGATCGTTATCTATCGATATTATTTGCGTACATTGGTACGTACCTGTCTGCCATCTTCATCAGGGAGAAAAACTCCCAGTTTTCTTTCTGAAAATAAATAAATAAATAAATGAATAAATAAAAAATGCGATGCTACTTACCTATTAATATGTTTAACCCAGCTTTAAAATATGGGCCAACACTTTGTCCAACTGGCAAAATCAAATAACTTGACGAAAGATGATAAGCTATTCGGAAAGGCTAATGTTTAAGTCAAAAATTAATGACCTTAACTGATACGGCTAAGGATAATGCTAACAGTTGAAGCCGGTGAATGGCTAGCCAACAACTAATGCTGATGCTGGATTTACACCAAAGTTATAAACAAGCTATTAACAGATATGCAACATACATTTTAAATGGAGCATACTTGTTAATAGCATATGCTTATAACTTTGGTGTAAATCCAGCGTTAAAAACTAAAATTCAAATATCTAATGGCTGAAAGCTAATTCCATTAGGGCGAAGTGCGATAAACGAGAGAAGTACAGATGTTCAGAATTGAGGAATTATGAAACGCAAACTGGGACCGAGCTAGAGATTAGTTTTTCATTAGTGATGATTTAGTAAAAACTAACAATTCGCTAATATTTACATTCTTTTTTCAATAGCTAAGCTAACACCTAGCTGAGCTTCAGAGCTTGACCAAAATTGTTCGGGTAATGGCTTCAAGCTAAGGCCAACATCAAAGCTTATCACCTCTGAACTTGACTATCATATAATTTGCGTTGCATACCTGAAATTAGGTTGTGTAATTGTTACCCGAGAATGAATGAATTCATGTTCACTTAATAGACACTTGGAAACTAAGTTAATTACTATGCTTATTAAAAGAAAAACATCACGCGTTCCGGCTTTTATCAAATATATCTAACCTCAATAGATAATTATTTTCCTCGTGGTGGTGATGCAATATCAGAAATCAGTGTTGCCTTTGGCCGCTGCATCAATTATTTGATAGTAGTCGCCTCAGTGATAACAAATAATAATAATAAAAAACCTGCGGATTTTCAAGTATTTGAGGTAACATTATTTAGCCAAATTGATGCGATGTGATGACTGTCAGAGGAAAACAGTCTATTTTTGAGGTCACCAAAGAGCCCCTTGCAATCACTTTTTCCCCCCATTATTTTTTGTTCCAACCATCTTTAGTATTGTTTCATTGAATTGATTGCAGAGTGCGTTCATGCTATCATGCTGTTGATAGAGCGATAGTTCTGAGGGTGCATTTACACTGACAAACGATCATTGCTATCAGCAAAGTTTCGACTAACTCCAGCAGTGTGAACGAAAATAACCAACATCCAGCCAAGTTAGCTACAGCAATCCTGTCAGCCTCAGTGTAAATGCACCATCCAGGGATGTACCGAAAAGTTTTCCTGGGGTGGGGTGGAGAGGGAGGGGGGGGGGGTAAGATTTGTTGAAGTCCCAACTGACTCAGCTCAGAATTCCGAAGTAGCAAAGCAAAAAAAAAAACAACTTTTCACCTGTTGGATTTTCCCAACTGACTCAACCCATCAAAATTCCCACGTATCAAAGCAATAGAAGAAAAACCTTTTGACTTGTTAGGTTTTCCCAACTTCTTAACTTAGTTTGCAAGTATTAAAGCAAAAAAAATAAAAAATTTTCAACTTGATGGACTTTTGTAACTCGCTTGACTGAAATGGTAAATTTTCCCAACTGCTGAGTAAAAAATTCCTATGGGGGGGGGGGTGAGCTGCCCTCCTTATCAGCACGTCCTGGGCACATCATAGTTCTCGAGCATTAGAAGCACAAGGGGACGCTGTTCAACAAAAGGGAACCAATCCACATTATTTGTGAACAAAATGAGTTATTGTTGGAAAGAGCGTAAAATGTAGAATTTTTCAAAATTGGGCACCCGATTCAAAAATGTGTACCCACGTTGGGAAAAGCTTATCAGTAAACGCAATGCTATATAGTTTCTACATGGCTCTTGAACTTTGAATCACGTGTTCTCAAAAAGCGGATTTTGCTGGTTGGTTCCCTTTTGTTGAACAGCGTCCAAGTGCGTCATTGGCGTATTGCCACACTCGTGTTTACAGTGCTTTAGTACTAGAAGACCCTCCTTGAGCTGAGGCTACTCAGAGACGAAACGTGACATTAAGTGGGGGGGGGGGTCAAGAAGAAAAATTTTCCGACAAATATTTTTTGAAAATTTGCCGATTTTTTAATCAAATATTTTTAATTGAAAAAACAAAAAAAAACAACCATAGCAAACAAACAAAACAAACAAATAAACGTTCTTAGAAAATGAAACATTCAAAATGAACAGTTTCAAAATTTGCCGACTGCTTAATTATTGGGGCTCACATTTGCGCACATGAGCATACCCTAGAGGGTAAGGAGGAAGGATGTTAGGAATACTTGAGAGGAACACACAACTTCCTTTAGGCATTAAGGTGGTCGTTATTTACTTTTGGTGATCTTTTCTGAATTTCCTCTGATTCGTCTCCTAAATTGGTTCCAATGAAATAAAATAAAGGAATCTACAAAGTTTCAGATCGATCGGGGTAGGGGAATCCATGCCACAAAAGCTCCCTTTCGTTCTTATAGGAAAAACACGTGGCGTTTTGACTTTTGTTACAGATTAAATTTTCCTCCTGTATTCATCAGGGCCGAAGTCAGTAAATTAAACAGTAGAACATTTACTATCGCGGATTCAGCTTGTGACATTGGAAAATAAGTCTTTTGCTTTCAACTTTTAGATTTTAATAAAATGTTCAACTTCTCAAATTTCAGGCTCTAGGTCAAACAGAGTATCTAGTAAAAACAGAATAGTCACTGAAATTCGAAATTCAAAGTTTGCTACCGACTTTCAGATTTTCGAAATGTCTTCCACGTTTCAGCTTTGTTTCAACCTTTCAGATAACGTTCAATACTCAGCTTGAAACCATCGGCTTTTGACTGACTAGTCTCCTACAGGAGTCCAGGGTACTCCATTTTCAGAAACGAAATTTGACTTTCAGTTTCGGGAGGTGGAGAAGAAAAATCTGCCGACAAATATTTTTTGAAAACTAAAAATTCGCCGACAAAATATTGAAAAAATTAAAAATTTGCCGATTTTTCAATTAAAATATTTTTTAGTTGAAAAAAAAAATAAATAAACGCAAACTAACATTCATAAAAAATGAAAAATTCAAACAGTTTCAAAATTTGCTGACTGCCAAATTATAGGCAGGGGGGGGGGGGTTGAACCCCTACATCCCCTACAATTACGCCTCTGAGGCTACTTGTTCGTACTGTACACTGTACAGTATAGACATTAGTCCCTACAGTCTATTAATCTGAACATCTGAATTAATTTCATTCCTATTTTGTGAGTGTTTCACTCCTATTTTGTATTTGAAACCTTGGAAGTCGAATGAACAGGTCTCTTCTTGTTGGTTCATGAAGGGATGGCACCCTGATAGCAAGCCTTTGTTGCCATACACACATCTACACACTACACCATACCTTTGAAGTTAGAATAGTAGTCTTGGCGTTAACTAATTATAATCTTACAGTTACAATATTAAAATTTTGGTGAAAGGGTGCCATTTTGAATGAGTCTGCCATCTGTCAACTCACCTAAAAAAACGTATTTTTCAACTTTTCTCAAAAGCGGCGAGGCGGCGACAGATGAAGCAAAATCATTGACATCTTAGATCTTATATCTGTGAGCTGTGACCTGTGAGGAGCCAGGAGCATCGAGCATGACCTTGACAGCAGGATTCAAATCTGATAAGAATGGACGACTAATCAGCCGAAACGACACAGAGACGTAGTGAATTATTTTGATGAATCATGATAGGACAAGATTGTGTAAATTTTTGCAATATTCTGCTTATCTGCTCATTTGTTTTTCGTTCCGAACAACTACATATATGTTATTGCTAGCGGTAACAACTGTGAGGAAAACTGTATTCTAATTTTTATAATCGTCCACACTAGGATTCTTAAATGTACAATGTTTTTACATTAACCTCAAGCCAGTTCAAGTTGCTGTACTGATACAGACGAACCGGGATAGTTTTCTACTGAAGTTAGTAAGTAATCAGTTTTCTTGAATTTCATGCGGTCTATTACAGATAACCCTTTGCTCTCCGTCGCTCAACACCAGTATAAATTTGAATTATAAATCGATGAATGTCGTCGTCAGGTTTGTAATTTGTGTTCAATTCCGAAAACTTAATTACAGAATAAGTAACAGTCGACATCGGTCACGAATTGACACTTCTTTTAAAATATCATGTATTTCATGTTCTTAGTAAAATGAAGTACTGCCCGGCAAATATAAGCGTTTTCGACGTCTGGGTCAATAATGGAACCAGCCAGTGTTTTATGGATACCGTGACCTCTACGGTCTTGGGATGGTACTTACTGATATTCGGCTCTTGGCATTTATGGATGTACCGGAAATATGGAACTCCACAATCCTACAACAATTTACCGAAGTCCAAATTGTACTACGCTCAACTATTTTTCACATATTTACTGAGCGTTTTGGCATTCGCGAGGTTCATCGAATTAGTGTACTTCGTGTACAATGGTCAAATTTATTGGTACATGGTAAGTATAGAGGTTGCTCGCGTCAATTATTTGAACTTATTGAGATTTAACTGGAATCTACATATTTTTACGATCGAGGTTACTACTAAAATACTGCAGTCAGTTTTGAATAGGTTTGCGTAAATGTATTGCTTCAAGTTACAGCGTAATGATATCGGAACGTATTACAGTGTCTGAAATCATCTACGTTGAATAGTAACTGTTTTTTCTTCTTTATCTGAGTATACTTCCCCTAGCAGAAAATAAGAGTGTAGATATAAAAGAAACGGGCATGTATGAGTTAGTGCCGAATGCAAACTGCAGAGTTATATGTCAGTTGTTGATTATTAATTAAACCTGTTTTGTATCAAACTGACGAATTCATTCGTAAATCATTAAAAAATTTTTGTGATCATTTTTGCAGTCTGTATAAAAATTATAATTATTTATATCCATGTCTTTGCCTATAATTTTAAAACTAATCATTTAGAGGAAGTACATAGAGAGTTGCATTTCCAATTCTCTCGCAGGCGCCGAACTTTTTAACACTCAGTGGTGGCTCATCGATAAAATTACGATTCGTTACTGCAAAATTTAAACATTTGTAGATTTTACCCTCATTTGCCTATTTTTTCAGTGGGTGCCTCAGCCCCGGGCACCCATGGGTTTCGGCGCCTATGACTTCTCAGAAATACTAATCTTGTCTCATTTATTTTCAGATCCTGTCTACGACGGTATCAATCATAATTTTTCCTTTCTCAGCTCATCTCGTAAAAGTTGAGCGATATAATGTTTTACCAACGTCTCCTATTCGAGGCCACAGTTTAACGTTGCTGATATTTTGGACATTGTTATTCGCTTCTGAAAATATCGTATTTGTAAATTTAGAACGAGATGATTGGTGGTTTCATATGGACTCGTGAGTATTTACTTTTAATGAATAAAGGACAAGAACTAAAACTTTCTCTGCAGCGTAGTTCTTTCTTGTTAGCTCATCAAATTTTGAGGGTTGAGAATTGAAAAAAATGTGCTTCTGATCTGAGCTTTTAGCTGTCAAGTTCGCAGAATAAAAAGTTCTTACTGTAGAAACAGGCAATTTTCAAAGGTTTTAGCTCTCTTATTGTAAACTCGTCAAATGTTACGAGAAGAGGCTCTCAAGCTCAATTCGCAATAATGAATTTATGAAGCTTCGCCCCTTAAGAAGAAAGAAAGAACGATAAAATCAAAAGCCCTTGAACATCTCTATCGGTGATGTTTTGGGTTCACCTGGTTTTTGTGTTATTATCTTATGCAGGGCTGCCAAGTTTTGCTCCTGGCCTGTCTGACCACCGGTTCTAAGAAGATCTAAATTTTGACTTGATTTCAAGAGGGATACTGGCACACGGGAACCTATTTTCCGTATGGCGGAAGAGTTTTAGCGTTGAGCGGCAAATTTTGAAAAAAAGGTCTCGAAAATTTTCGCTCGCGCCTTTCAGTTTGCTATTCATAATTTATACAAATACATTCATTGGGCGTGACAGATTAAAAAAAAAAAAAAAAAAAAAAAAAAAGAAAACTAAGAAACTATTCTTTTTTTTAAATTAATTTTTTTATTTACAAAAACCAATTTTTTGCAAACCTATCGGCAAGCCATCATCTCACAACTCCAAAACCGACCAGGCTGGTTTAAAATAGCGGCCACTCGGCAATCCTGATCTTAAGTAATCACGTTATTCCGTAATTCTATAACGTGTTCATGTTCAAGCTTAAAATAACTTACTTTACACTGTGTCCAATGCTCTTTGTCCATGAACCAAAATGTCAGGTAACATTCTGCAGTGTTTTGTCTGAAGAGGCATTCAAATAGACTTATTTGGAACTATTTGAATTTCTTAAAAATCAGAATGTAGCAGAGAATTGAATACTCCTGGAATCATCTTGGAAAAAAAAATTCTGTTTGTTTCATAAAAATACAACCTTTTAACAAGAAAGGAAATTGAGGCAAACTTTACTTGCCTGAAAAAAAGCAAGAAAGAACGATGAAATATTCTTTGTCTATTGTGGGTTATAATAACTTGTTAAAATGAAACATTGTACATGTTATTCCTTGAGAACATGTTCCAACTTTGTAGTACCTCGTAGAAATGTAAACTTGAGTCTTATCTGCTCAACAGAATGCTCAAAACATAGTATTGATCTATCATTAGATAAAAAGCAATATAGTTGGCACGTATACTGAATAGTGCACTTGCTCACTAAAGGGGATTATTTTACTTCACAATGTCTCTTGTCATCTTCGAAGGACCATTTTCCCTTCGGTTCTCAAATTAATTAAAAAAAAAAAGTTCTATTTTAGACAATGTATTTTGGTGGGGCGAAGGTAACAGAGCTTGACCAGACATTTTTATTGTACATCTTGAGTGCTGAATACATTTACACTCTTGTAACACGTATTTTTTATTTTATCTTTTCAGTTCAACAGCGAAAATTGAAATGGCATTATTCGTAGCTCGGTATGTCAGCTGTTTGTTCCTGTTTATATTGGGTTTAAGAGCACCCGGCATCATGACATCGAGAGACTATTTCAACCTGAATCGCTCCAACATTGGTTCGATTCCAGAGGTACACGAGGAATATTTGTTATTGACATTTCTTAGTCACTGTTCGAGATAATAATAATCGTCTTTGTTTTTGTAGGGAGAACCGACTGATCTTCAAGACTCTACATGGCGGAGTGCATGGCGTAAAGTTCAGATATTAACTCCGTTCCTGTGGCCCAAGAAAAGCTTAGACTTGCAATTGAGGGTTATTTTGTGTTTTCTGTTGCTGATGAGCGGCAGAGCTAT
Source organism: Acanthococcus lagerstroemiae (assembly GCA_031841125.1). Taxonomy (NCBI): domain Eukaryota; kingdom Metazoa; phylum Arthropoda; class Insecta; order Hemiptera; family Eriococcidae; genus Acanthococcus; species Acanthococcus lagerstroemiae. Next base: position 10,931,325 of record CM063106.1, on the reverse strand, counting down.
TAACGTTTTCACGCCTATATACACCAAGTTGATCGGTTAGTTGAACTCGTTTTCATAGGTACAAAATGTTAGGTATACGGTTCATGAGTGCCATCAGAGAGTGGCTAGTGGAGGCATTTACCCTTGACTTTTCGAATTGCACAATTTATGCTAGATAAAATTGTGAAATTACCGGCTTTACATTCGACAGAACAATAATCTTTCAACTTCGCTACCCTTAAAAAAGGAGACCGCGTCTGGAAAAAATCCTAGCGGTGCTTCTGGTACGATTATTCTGATCCAGTACTAGTGGCCAAGAATGATCGTATCCAAGTCGATAACGAACTCTCTAACCTACAAGGAGATCAAATTTATTTGTCAGATACATTGAAAAAGATGTGGTGTTATGTAGGGACTGAAAACCTGGTTCTCCCTGCCTTGGAAAAAGAACGCTGGATGGATTGACTGCTTAAAATATGAAAACATACTGGAGCAGATCAGGTAGACTGACCGACTCCCCAGGCAAGAAAATAGGCAGTTGGCTAACAGACCAGAAGAACAACAGGTGTATTTGTAAATAGAGAATCTTGACAGATAAATCAACAAGCAAGTCCCTCCACGAAAAAACTGGCGTTTGAGAATGAGAATTCAGGATCAGCGATCCAGGAGCCACAATATCTTCATCTCTTCGTATTCACTTTAGTTTTGTCTCAGTGACAGATAGACCCGGAGACGGAGACAACCGGATATGAAAACCAAGACCTCTAAGCTTTTCTAAACCCGTCTAAATACTGCATTTTTAAAGCTTGTGTTTGTATGTCAGGCCCAAACTAGGTTTTCTCTGTCTGAGTGCGGATGGTCGGCGTGAAAGGTTAGAGTGCGAAAAGCGGCCGGGGGCGAAATCTCGTTATTTCTTTGCTTGATTTCAAAATCCTTCCAGTTGCAAATTTGGCATTTCTCCTCTCCAGAACCTTCTTTTTGACCTTAAAATGGTCTTTCCGGTAAAGTAACAAGGCTTGTCAGGAAATGCAGCAAGTTCTATTATGTTTTTGTGTCTTAAAAACTTGGTTTTCCCCCTCTTTCCGTTGTACCATTGATGGTGGGGGGGTTCAAGATCTTGCCCCGCCAGTCTGACTGATAGACAGTCTGCTAGCCAGCTAGAAAAGCAGGCAAGTGGGCGGGTGGGCTGGCAGACACAGTTGATCTCAGCCTCCTTGCTTGTTCAAGAAATTGAAGAACTTTGCAGGTAAACGATATTTTACCTCAAGATTCAGTCAGTAAAATGTCAGCTAGTCAGCTGAATTGAAGTACGGACAGACCGAGAAATAGAGATAGAGAGAAGTGTAGTTAGTCAACAGGCTGACAGGCAGGTTGTTGGGCAGGTAAGACCGACAGATTGCTGTTTTGAATTCCATGGAATTTAGTAATTTCTCAGGCATACCAGCTCTTTTCCGGAAGTTTTTCCGCGATGTGGGGGGGGGGCAGGTCAGGGTTTTAGTGAATCAAGAGGAGAGAAGTTGTATCCTCAGTTGAAATCTGTCTCTTTGTATGTGCCAAGCGGCAACAGAGAGGAAGGGAGGCGCGAAGCCAATTTGTACGAAATGAGCCTCCAATGATGGCTCGTGGGTTTTGAGATGCAGAACTTTCAGAGACGAAATCTCATAGTAATCAAAAGAAATAGTTGATGAACAAAGCTTCAGAATTGTTGAAAGAAATAGAACTGGTAGCTAGATTTATTGGCTCCTGGCTGTATTATTTCCAATTCAATTTAATCGTACAATAATGTCTGTCTTTTACAGTAAACAGTATGTCAGTCGAACCGATTTCATTTCGTTGGGACTACGTACTGATATTCGTGGGTTTCAAGTTTTTGCAAGGCGGCGGAACTGGTAGTATGGGCTTGCTGAATAATCTGCGATCGTTCTTCTGGATCAGGGTGCAGCAATACACGACCAGAGAAGTCAAGGTTAGAAATAGTATCTTATGCACCTAGGTCCAAAAGCGAATGTTTTTGACAAATGCGAAGATGTAGGCGAATGACGCAAACGCATTAGGCAAATACATTCACGTTGGGGCGTGGCGGTTTATACAACACTGCAAGTGAGACGTGTTTCGATACCAAAACAATTAAGATAATAAAAAACCCATACGAGAATGCGACAGCTCATTCCTGGAGAATCGTTTAAAATTGGGAAAGGAGTAGCTCAAGGTGATCCTCTATCGGCCAACCTATTCAATGCAATATTAGAAGGGGCATTTAGAAAATTAAATTGTGAGGACTAAGGACTAAATATAGATGGCAAGAGGCTAAATAATCTGAGATTTGCAGATGATATTGTACTGGTGGGAACTAAAAGGGAAGAAATAATGAAAATGGTGAAAGAACTCATACGGGAATGTGAAGAGGTGGAGCTGCAACTAAACACTAGTAAAACAAAATGTATGAGCAACAGAGCCAAAGAAAATCTTAAAATGGAAGGGATGGAGATAGAAAGGGTCAATGAATACACATACCTGGGAAGAATTATTTCGTTCAAACGAGGACAAAAGAAAGAGCTACAAGAAAGAAGAAAAAAGCGTGGAGGGGGTACTGGGCTCTGGGAAAAATCTTCGTGGGTAAAATGAAAGTGCCATCCAAAATCAGAATTCTGGAATCTTGCGTATATCCAATCCTAACGTACGGGGCACAAACTTGGGCACTAACGAGGGAGCAAGCTACTAGCATACAAACGACCCAGCGGAAAATGGAAAGAAGCATACTGGGAATAAGAACAAAATATGAAATTAGGAACAGTGTGATTGGGAAAGAAACAGGAACAAAAGATATACTCGTGACAATCAGGTTGCAAACAATTAGGTATACAGGACATATAGCAAGAACGGAGAATGATTCATGGGCAAAAAGGGTAACTAATTGGACACCATACTGTAATAAAAGGAGAAGAGGCAGGCCAGCAAAAAGATGGAGAGACGACATTGAGAAAAGGCTAGGAGTGCTATGGAAGAGGAGAGCGCAAAACCGCAGAATTTGGAAACGAATAGGGGAGACCTATGCTCGGGAATGGGCGTCCGGTACATAAATAGGCTATAAATGCAAATGTAAAAATGATAATGTGAAATGCCGGAATAAAGGTACTATTAGTATTATTATTCTTATTATGGGGCGTGGTGCATAAAGGATCGCGCGTAGTTTATGTTATTTCAACGCAAATACGCAACAGTGCTAGTAACAATGTTACTTTTTGTCCCATGGGGACAGAAAGTTTCTTTTTGTCCCTGTTTTGTCTTTTGTAGCCTGTTCTGCTTTGTTTCTACGCCTGAATCAAGAAGTCGTATGTTTGACCCTTAAAAGTGTTCCAAATAACGTTTTTTTAGAGCATGTATGTAGAAAACATATTTTATTAGTTTAGAATAGCTCCTTGTTAACTGCGTTGCGGCAACCTCTTATACATAGGTTGAAATTACATTGCATAGAAAACGTGCATGGGGTAATTGATAGTGTTTTTGCAGTTGGAATTGTTTCGACATCTCCACAGTCTGAGTTTACGTTGGCATTTGAGTCGGAAGACCGGCGAAGTGTTGAGAGTGATGGACAGAGGAACGGACTCCATCAACGGATTATTGAGTTTGTTTCTGTTTCAAATATTCCCGACTTTTTTGGACATTACAATAGCCATCATTTATTTTGTAACCTCATTCGGCGCGTGGTTTGGACTGATCGTCTTCGTTACCATGGTTTTATATTTAGGTGAGATTGGCATCGATGATTTCAGAACATGATTGTGATGATGTTAATAATGTTTATCCAATGCTGATTCTTTTTTTTTTTCCCCAGCTTTTACGGTAATAATTACGGAGTGGCGTACCAAATATCAGAGGCGAATGAACATGGCTGATAATAAAGCAAAAGCGAAAAGTGTGGATTCATTGTTGAATTTTGAAACTGTGAAGTACTACGGTGCAGAGGAATACGAAGTACAAGTGTACAAGGAAGCTATTCTCGAGTTTCAGGTGAGTACTCGATGATCCATTTTGGAGAGTGAATGAGGTCTGAGATGAATATTTCATTACATTTGTGAAGATATTTCATTAATTTACGTGTTCCCAGTTTTCATACAAAGCTTTTGAGCTTTTTCATAATCGAGAGTATTCAGGCAAAAAAAAGAATTGAAATTTGTGCTTCCATACTTTTCAGTAATAAAATGTTGCTATGGAGGTGTAAATTTATAGATAAGTGAATAATGAATAATTTTAAGAAGCCCCCCCCCCCCTAAGCACCTTTCAGCCGGGCGAGGGAAGGCTCCGTAAATCTGCATACATACGAAAAATCGTCTATTTTTATAGAGAAAACGCGGGGCGGGTTGCTGTTTTGAAATCTGGAAAGTTGTAGGGGTAGATTGCCACTTGAGGATCAATCAGAACGTATCGCGAGAGAGATTGACAATCAGAGAAACAGTTGTCAACTATCCTCTCTCCATGTCTCAAAAAGAAATCCTGTTAGGTCGATAGACGGACTTTTGATTTTTGATCTTACGCAAGGTCATATCGGCGAGACGAAAGAAGGCCTGATAGTATGTAGTAAGGTGTAGCTAGATTATTTCTGGGTTATAATGGTTTTGGTCTCTAAAAGGAGTGTCCGATCGTACTATCAACTTTAAAATTCTAATGAAAAGTTACGAAAAAAAAAAAGAAGGAAAAAGTCGAAGCAGGTGTTTCTTGAGTTATGTGATTATCTCGTTAGATTTTCCATTCGGTCTCGATTTGAACGCTAGAATCAAAGTGGACTCCGTGGACGAATGAAACCCTCTCTTGAAGAACGGAACATAATGTTTAGCGAAATAGGTTTTTTGAGTTGTCATAGCCACGAGGAAATTTTAGTGTTACAGCCCCAAGGTTGTCGGAAGCTCGGTAAATCCTAGCAGTGTGGTTAAAATTGAGGAAGTAAGGACCTTTGACTTCTAGATTTCAATTAAAATTTTTTATATTTTAGTCGGCATTTCTGCTGTCTCCATCCTTCACCCCCTACCTTCGCTCCACCCTCTCTGGCTGGGTACATGAGTAACGAGTAGTCTTCTCCGACAACCTTGTAACTATGTACTAGGCAGCTTGAGTTATTAATGTGCATGATATTTTGCCGACCCAATTCGTCACAGGGGTAAATACTCCAGGAAACATTTTGATAATGTTCATTCATCTTGAATATGGAAGGAGAAAGATGTGAATGTGCAAAAAATCTAAAATAGCATGGGCGAAATTTGAGATACACAAAAAAAGACATATGATACACTAATATAGGTATACGTCCCAAGGACAGCATCAGAGGAGTCGGAGAGGGAATGATTCTATGGAGAAATAAGCGAAATACTGAGGGAGGTGAATAACAGTAAAGACATAATAATCTTGTTGGGGGATTTGAATAGCCAGATTGGGGGCAGAGAAGAAGGCGAAGAAAGGATAATGGAAAACGAAATAAAAGGGGAGGAAAATTAATAGATTTCTGTCAGAAAACAACATGAAAATATTGAATAGCCAATTTAAGAAACGAAAAGGAAAATTATGGACATGAAACGCTCCAAACGCACAATATTGAACACAAATAGACTACATGCTCACAGATACAAAACATAAATAAATGAAAAACGTTAGTACTCTAAGTAACTTTAAATCTACTCAGACCACAAACCAATAACATGCGAAATAGAGGTAGAAATTCGAAGAGGAATGAGGAGGAATACAGAGTTCGGAGAAAGAATAGTAACGCAGGAAGAGGGCGAATATAATGAGGAAATGAAAAAGAGGGGCGATGAGAGATATAGAGGACGCAGAAAAAATGACAGAGGAAGTAATAGGCATTATAGAAACTGCATCAAGGAAAATCGAGAGTAGGAGGAATAAAAGGAAAAAAGGAAGAAACAATAGTAAAAGATTCGCTTCAGAAATACTAAAATTGATGAAGAAAAGACAGGAACGACATAAAAAATGAAATTGAAGTAGTAGGAATAAAATAGAATTGAATGTGGTATGTAAAATGATAAAAAGAAAATTTAAAAAGTTGAATGAGAAGAGAAGATTTGGTATGGGAAAGGAAATTTTAGACTCAATAATTTACAGGAGAATTGACAATAGAATAGATGCAGAATTAGGAGATGATCAGTTTGGATTTAGAAAAAGTACAGGTACTAGGGAAGCAATGTTAGCTTTGAGATTAATTGTAGATCGGAGACTTAAAAAGGGGTAGGATACATATATGGCCTCCGTTGATATTGAAAAAGCTTTTGACAATGTTAAATGGAATAAAATGTTTGATATTCTAAAAAAGATTGGAAGAAAATTTAAAGAAAGACAAGTTATTTTAAATAAAGGACAGAAAGGCTAATATAGAAAAAGGTGTAAAGCAGTGGTGCTCCTTATCTCCAGTATTATTTAATCTTTACATAGAGTGGGCCATAAAAGAAATACCTAAAAGAAAAATTTGAAACAAGTGTCGCTATGCATGGAGAGCGAGTAAAGATGCTCAAGTTTGCAGATGATATAGACCAGTTTTGTGTGACGTCACACCAATGACTTACTGTTAGTAAAAGTACCCGTCTTTTTTCGTGCGAACGTATTGACTCCCACAAGAGAAACACATGGAGCAAAGATCATTATGTTACTATCTGAGAATAAGAAATTTGTTAGAAAGCAGAAGTATATTTTTTAAATTTAGAAGGTTCTTAGCATTTGCTAATAAACTTCTGATTTCTAACAAATTTCTTATTCTCAAGAAGTAACATAATGATCTTTGCTCCGCGTGTCTTTCTTATGGGAGTTAATACTTTCGCACGAAAAAAGACGGATACTTCTTCTAATTGTAACCGAGAGTAGTAACACACTTTGTGACGTCATCACAAAACTGGTCTGTTGTCTTATCAGCTGAAAACAGTATTGATTTGGAAAACATTTTAAATGAAATGGAGATTTTGAGTTTAGAATATCTTATGAGAATAAATAAAAATGAAACTAATGTAATCGATGTGAACATGATAGCTTAAATATAAATATTGGACAGGAAAAGATTGAGGAAGTAAGCGAATTTTGCTATTTAGTGAGTAAAATAACAAAAGACGGAAGGAGTAAAAGGGATATTAGTAGTATAGAATAGCACAGGCCAAATTAATATTTTATCAAAAAAGTAATATTTTCAAACCAAAACCCAAAAATAAATCTGGAAATCAAAAAATTGTTCTTGAAAACTTATGTTTGGAGTGTAGCCTTGTATGGATGTGAAACTTGAACCATAGGAAAACCAGATAAGAGAAGGATCGAAGCTTTTGTGATGTGGTGCCATAGGCAGATACTTCGCATCAAATGGACGGATAAGGTAAGAAATAAGGAAGTAATTAACAGAGTAGGAGGTAAAATGGATATTGGAATTATCTGAGGAGAAGGAGAGATAAACTAATAGGGAATAATTTGAGGCACCTAGGAATAATACCACTGCTGTTAGAAGGAAGAGTGGAAGGAAAAAATTGGGTAAGTCGGCAAAGATTCCAGTATGTTCAGCAGATAATCAAGGATGTGAAGTGTATTATTACGAAATGAAAGAGCATACACAAGATAGGGAGAAATGGAGAGCTGCATCAAACCGGTCGTAAGACTGATAACCTTATCATCACAAAGCGAACAAAAAAAAAAAAATAGAAAGAATCTAGCGAAAGGAATAAGCTGGAAACATGTATGATAAATAAAAATGGGCGGAAAATGTACGACCAACAGGGAATAAATAAAGTAATAACAAAAGCTACTATAAAGAGCTATATGAAGCGTTTGGAGGAACAGTGAGGAGGAAGAAAAAGGAGGAGAAACCTGAGATATTGGAGTAAAAAAGGCACTAAAATAAATAAAAAGCAACAAAGCGAAAGGATATGGCGAGATCATAAGCGAACAGATAAACTGTGCAGGAAGGAAGCTAATAGTGATAATAACAAAGCTACTCAATATAACAAAATAAAGAAAGATACCTAATGCAAATCGAATATAATATTAATACGTAAAGGAGGAGACAAAACAAAAATAGAAAACTGTAGACCAACTAACATATTATAAGCTCTACGTTATCAAAAATATCTTCTAAAGTGCTTGCAAATTATCTGAGAAATTTAGAGAACAGGGGAACAGGCTGGCTTTAAAAGTAGGTATTCAATGACAGACCAGTTGCATACTAATCAATTAATAGAAAAATGCAGCGAATATCAAATAGAGCTATAATCAGCATTCATAGACTATCCAAAAGCAGTTGATTTGCTAAATCATAGCTTCATGCTAAAAGCCTTGGAAAAACAGGGCGTACCCAGGGAATATAGAGAAAGGTGATAGAAGACATGTATACAGATCTGGAATCGAGAATAATTGCGGAAAGGAAAAAAAAATTCAAATCAAAAAAGGAATAAAACAAGAGATTTCCTACCATCAATGCTATTCCGCGCTGCATTGGAGGAAGTATTCAGGAGTCTAGACTGGAGGGAATGAGGAGTTGAAATAAATGGAGAAAGATCAAGCAATTTAAAATTTGCGGACGACATAGTAATAATAAGCAAAGATTCAGAGGAACTACAAATGATGATAAATGAACTAAATATAGCAGGAAAAGAGAGGAGTCTGAATATGAATAGAAACAAAAGAAAGCTATTAATGGATAAAAGGAAGTACATATCGCAGAGTATAACTGTGGAAGGGAAGGAGATAGAGTAATGTATATTTGGAGCAAATGATATCCGTGGAAAATAAAACAGGAAGTAAAATGGAGAGTATCATTGGCGTGAGGAAAGTAAGTGTTGGTCCTTGGGGTACATACTCGTATTCAAAGAAAAATGCAGTAACAGAGCAACGAATGCAATCCCGAATAGGTGCGTACTCCCAACATTACATTCACCCAAAAAAAAACAAAGCAAGAGGATAGAGACAATCCAAAATGCGATGGGAAGATCAATATTGAATATAAAACTAAAAGATAAAAATAAAACTAACGGTAATTAAAAGGACGCTCAAGGAAATTTGGACTTTTTAAAAACAGTGAAAGGGTTGAAGTGGGATTGGGCTGAACATGTGGCAAAAATGGGATGGGAATGATGGACAGCAAAAGTAACGAACTGGATAACACATGGAAAGAGAAAAATAATTTCAATGGAAATGTGGACCACCGAACTGAATTGTGACTATGAAGAGCGAAACCATACTGATTGGCTTCACGCAATACGCACAACTGAACTGGAATCAAGTGCAGTGTCGGTTGGAATTGGTGTCGGTCGGACATAGGATGGCAGGGCCAGCCAATAGACATGTCCACGTCCAAAAGGGAAGACAGAAAGTAAGGTGGGGAGAGGTCATTGAAAAAATGTTGAAAAACAATTGTATCATAGAGTGGCATGTGACCGCTTTGAATGAGCCAGATTGAGGGAGGCCTATACCCACTATAAGGGGCCAACTAATTAAGTAAAATAATGTAAAATGGATGATATGTATAATAAAGACTAATTGATTGACTGATTGATGCACAAAAATCCAGGTTGTAGATTTGAAGGGTAGGCATTTTTAATATCAAGTAATGGTAAAGAAAAATAGAAGTAGGGGGAGATAAGAGGTATTTTATATAACAGAGGTAAAGAAATCATTTTCTTAGTGAAAATGATGAGGTTCAGTGGACCGTTTTCACAGGAAATCTGAAATAAGTCATTATTAGAAAAATCTATTACTGAACTTTCTAAAAACCTGGACATGTGAAGGGCGTGCTCTTTATACATGAAAAGCTTAGGATTGTTTTGTTAGTCGGTTTGCTCCCTATTCATTACTGAAACAGAAGCAGAAGAAATTCTGAATATGTGATTTTTATGCGTGTATGTTCCCTTCAGCAAACCAAGTTGAAAAAACCTCATACATGCTAATAACTCAAGTTGCCTATGTTACAGTTATAAGGAAAATACGTATTAACTCCAACACCATGCACCACGGGAGGTCATTTTCCCAGTTAGCGAAACTGAAACTTCCGTCCTCCAGACTTGTAGCGTATCTCTTTTTTCCCGGGGGGGGGGGGGGTAGTTTAACATAAAATTTGCAAATTTCACTGCTACAAAGCATAACAATAAGCAAAAGAGCTCTAAAAAAAAGTATTGGCTTTTTTGCTAGGGTGATAACCAGAAGAAGAAGTGCCTCTGTCGTCCACCCCCGTGTAACGGACCTACCCAAATTTATAGTCGCTTCGCTATTTACCTGACTGAAGCCAGTATTTGCCACTGGTAATTTTGTGCATATGAAGAGAACCCCTCCGTCAGTCTCGCTGCTGAATTATGTGATTCCTAGCGTAAGAAGATCCTACAAATGGATCCATTATCTCGATGTAAACATGTAATCTGTAATGGTGTTACGGTTCAGGACGAGCAGTGGCAAAGCTCAGTTACTTTGAATATTCTGAATACGGTGCAGAACATAACAATTTGCGCCGGACTTTTATGCGGCTCCCTGCTGTGTGTGTACGAAGTGGTGACGTTGAAGACGCTGACCGTCGGTGACTACGTTCTGTTCGCTTCCTATCTGACGCAGCTGTACATGCCGTTGAACTGGTTCGGAACATTCTACCGGTAAGTTCGGACGCCATTTCCACCACTTCAGCTCTTTGGTCTCGTGTAAGCTTTTCTTGAATCGAATTCTCGTCGTAGACAAATACAGAACAGTTTCGTCGACATGGAGAACATGTTTGACCTGCTGTCGGAGGAACCCGAGGTCGTGGACCCTCCCGGAGCGTTACCAATCGCAGTAACCAAGGGCCAGGTAGAGTTCAGGAACGTGAGTTTTTCATACTTGCCGGAGAGACCGGTATTACGGAATATTAGCTTCGTGGTCGAGCCTGGAAAAACTGTAGCCTTGGTGTGTACCGATCGTTGTTTTTAAGAACATGATGTTGGAAGTATTCATGTATGAACTACAGCATGTGGATCTGTTTGGTTTGTTTTGTCGTTTAGGTCGGCCCATCTGGCAGCGGGAAAACGACTATCATTCGATTACTATTCAGATTCTACGACGTCGATTCCGGCTTCATATTTATCGATGGTCAGAATGTGCAATTGGTGACGCAGGGAAGTTTACGAAAGGCAATTGGCGTCGTTCCACAAGACACCGTTTTATTCAACAATACAATCAAGTGAGAAAATAATACATTCTTATTTAATTTCACCATAAGCGTGTCTGGACCTTCTAAGTAGGATGTGCCGAAAGCAGGATTGTCCACTCCTGCTGATAGGTAGGAAGAGAACGCTCCAAGCCGATAGCTGTATTAAATTATATTTTCGATAGTCAGTGTTGCAAAGTTGGCAAATTTCAAATTTGATCGAGGATTAGCACTAATTTTTAATGAAAATGAAAAATTAATAATATTTTATATTATCGTGACTATATTGGTGGAAGAAAAAAAATTCTAGAAAAAGTAGAGTGTGTCTAAGCACACCTGGCAGACACCTATGAATTTCAGAGCCATGGTACTGAGGGCATTTGAAAGTTCTTCTTTTGTGAGAGAAAATGAATTGTGATTGGCAGTCGTCTGTGTCTTTTTTATCTTCGCCGCATGTTTACCTGTGACAGGCTAATTCCGAAAAATAAATTATTGGCGCACTTTCGGCAAGTTAAAAGGAAAAAACGAAGTCCGAGCGTCTTGCGTTAATTGACCAAAGGAAATTTTTCTATCAGCGACAAGGTAGGAGTAGTCCATGTCGATTGTAAAGGCACACAATTGAGGTCGTATCCCCTATTATATGTTTTCCTGGATCGCTGCATCGCTAGTTCTAGAGGGAATTGTATGTGCAGATGTTTCAGTATCATTAATTTACCATTTGTCGCATCGATCAGAGTGATGGATTAATGATCGGGATTGAAAATGACAAGACTTGAGAGAAAATTTATCTTTTGTGGGCCAGTTTGTTGTAGTGATATTGTTTGGTGGACGACTATTAGAATTTACTCTATATTTTACCGGCTTTGTTTAGGTGAAGGAACAGTGACCTTTTGGAATAATGGCCCGTGTGGCTTTTCAAATGTTGATCTCGCCTAGGTCGATTTCCTTGACTAGTTCGCTGAAAAGAAAAGAGCAATGTTTTCTTTTTCTTATAAGAGAAAAAGCGGACGGCATTTGTCTGAAGTATTCTAAATGAGTTTTGACTGACTTTTTATGAGTTTCGGCATTGCTTAAACTAGTTCTAACAGCCTTTGCGAGTTTTTGGCCAGCGTTTACGAGTATCTGAGAGAATTTTAACAGTCTCTTCATGGTTCTTGATCCGCAGAATCAGAAGCCCTTGGCGGATTGTGGAAGTATTCTTGTGAGGAGCGATTCAGAATGTGTACGAGTTAATTATTTAGTTTTTGCCCCCTTCCTGAATACTTGGATGATTTTTGTAGTGATCAAGATGACAACAGAGGGAGGTGATGCGTGATCAACGAAAGATGTTTGGGAGTTACGAACGATTCTTGCTGCTGCCTACTTTCTTACTGATGTTGAAAATTAAATTTCCGAGTATTCTGTTAAATTTCTTCAACTCTCTGGGATCTGAACTGAGTAGTCATTTTCGGAGAATTTGTATCGTTCATGACAGCATTCGATTCTTTTGTCGGAGAGGGAAGAGCAGCTCGTAAGACTAGCTAAAACCCCTGAACTTTCGTTTAAGAATCATTTAAACCCTTCCAGACTTATTTGACTCTTTAAGGATTTTGAAATCTTATTGATGACTTCCAGCAGTAGCGTACACAGAAAGTTTTCTAGCGGCATGTGGGAGAGGGGGGCGTTGCCACTTCTTGTATAGAACCGTATAAACGTTTTCTGTCATTTTCAATCATTTAAACTGGAAAAATCAATTATTTTCAATGTTTTCTGGATCCCCCCCCCCCAATTTACATCTTTGTTTTCTAGATGAATCATTTCTGGAAGAAGTAGCCGAAGTGTGCAAAGAGTAAACTTATCAATGAACCATGGATTATTTCTTCACCTTCGCAGTGGTGACTGAGTGAATAGATAGATAAGAGAGACATAAGTGGAGTTTTGAAAGATTGGTACCGGTGACTTCTTTTTATTGACGTTGAAAACGAAACTGCCTTTCAAAGTCGGTCTGAGTCAAATTTTATCTACGCACTGAATTCTCAATTGACTGGATAAATCTTCTGTGTTTGTTACAACACCGTTTAATTTTTTCCTTCGAGAGGGGAAAGAAGAGCAATTTTTAGGACCAGCTGAAACTCTCCAATTTTCAATGCTCGTGTAAGAATCTTACCAATTCCAAGTTCTTCAGGGTTCTTTCCAACTTAATTAATTTAAGACTGGCTGAGACAGGTCAAAAGTCGTTTTATACTTTTTCTGACCCTTCCGAAACTTTTTGGAATAGCGATGGAAAGGGGGAGAAGTCATATCCTTCAATATTGTTCGGAAAGTTTGCACTTCGCGAATTCTGGTACCCAGTGGGCAAAATTGGGTCAGTGAGGACTTTTTTTTCTTCAAAATTTCAATTGAAATTTTTCATACTTTGTATATTTTAGTCGGCATTTCTTTGTTTAAACTTACTACCTCCCTTTCCACCGCCCTCCCCCCAAAAAGACTTTCTAGCAACGGTTGTATGACTTGTGTAAGACTTTGGGACTCATTGGAAATAATTGAGAGGATTCAAGACTCACCTAATTCTGTGGTACGAGAGTTTTCAAGACTCTTGTTTGAAACTCACAGTTTAAGAGTCGTTTAAGACTTTTTACAACTCTACGAGATTTCGTTGTAAGACTCTTCAAGATTAGAGTCACCACTAATGACTTGATCAAGACTCCAAGCTTTTATCACGATTTTTTAAGATTTCTCAAGACCATGTAAAACTTTTCACGTTTCGTTCAAGACTTTTGACAACTTGTTTACGACTTTTGAGACTCTCACACATATTTGTTCAGGAATTCTCGAAACGTTTCAAGATTCTAGCAGCTTCGTTCAAGACTTGGTAGAATTTCGCCATTCGTGAAGCTTTTTTGATTTCAATTCTCCTCCCTAATGAAAGGGCAGCAGTAGTCTAGTTGTGTTTCCGATATATCTACGCCCGAATTCATAAGCGTGAATAGCTAACCCGGGGTGGGGGGGGGGGAGCTCATCAAAGGATGATATTACTACCCAAAATCTTTGACGATCATTCAGGATTCTGTGTTGTTTAAGACTTCGTGAAATTTTTGTTCAGGATTCGCTGACTGTTTAAGACTCGTTTCAGCCTTCATTTTTCCTCAAATATTCCATTCTCCGCCTAAACTAGCCTCACTATTAGATGAATACAGTGGCGGATCCAAGGGGGAGTACATCCCCCCTTAGTTGAATATTTTTAACGCAGTAGTAGGGGAAAAGGAATAAAAGTGATGAATTGTACGCTCATTACACGCCACAAAGGTGGTCTCCACCGCTACTGTACCCCCCCCCATCTCCTTTTTCTAAATCCGCGCCTGGGTGAATATAATTGTTGCTATCTTGCATAAATTTGTGTTTTTTTTTAACGGAGTTGTGTCAGCGAATTAATTGAGGTGCGATTGTGTAGATATAATATTCAGTACGGAAAGGTGGACGCTCTGGAGGCTGACATCATCGCAGCCGCCAAGAACGCCGACATCCATGACCGAATACTCACGTTTCCCGACTTATATAACACCCAGGTAAGATTCTAACCTCGCGATCATCCGCCTGTTTATGGAACTAACCGATTGAAATAATGGAATTGTACCGATAATGCAGGTCGGCGAAAGAGGACTGAAGCTAAGCGGTGGTGAGAAACAACGAGTCGCAATCGCCAGGACGATTTTGAAATCACCGATGATCGTCTTACTTGACGAGGCTACCAGCTCTCTGGATACGCTGTCCGAACGAAATATACAGGTACACATGATATGGCAGTTTCCATGCGGGGGTGTACCAAGTGGTCCAGACAACTTTCCGATGAAGGGGGGTCGTAAATAGACCGCTTACAAAACTTTTTTCACCAAAAACCAGAAAGCCGGTAGAAAAAAAAAGCACAGTATTTCAAGTCGATCAATTATTTGCAGTATTTATTTTCACTGAGCAGAGGGCGGGAGCTGTGATCTGAAGCATTTCCTTTAGAGTTTTCCTAAGAGCCTAGGTAAGCGTAAGAAGAGAGCTCCTTGAACATTTCGCCAGTTGACAAAATAAGGTCTCAGTTGGGGAAATTGGGGAAATTAAGATTTCGCGGTATTGGTTAACTTGAACTTTTATAATGGCTGATTTCCAGTTTTCCCTTTTTCCTCTCCCCTGACGGACGAATTGTTTTAATACGTCCTTGGTGAAATACAAATTCATCGAAAACTAAGCTAATTATTTGATGACTGCACTCGAGTATCGAGTATGGAATAATTTGTTCATCTGGTATTGCAGGCCGCGCTATCGAACATTTGCAACAATAGAACTACTATTATCGTAGCTCATAGGCTGTCGACGATAATCCACGCGGACGAAATTCTAGTACTGAAAAATGGAGAAATTTGCGAAAGAGGAAGGTAAGTAGTTCTGAGTTGACTCATTTATGTTTTTGATGATCGCCTGATACTCGGCAAATGTTCAAGATCACAGTAGAGTCGAATACCTATTGCTGCGAGAACTATACCATATGCCACTGCTTCGACTAGAGTTTATGGTACGGGAAATGCTCTAGCTATCTAACCGATTTATTGCTTGTGCTCAATACTGAAGGGGTGATGCGATTTAGCAAATTAGAATCATAATTATAAAATATAAGCAGCAATCTCAGCCACGTAAATTATAGTTTGTATCTTCTTCAATATTGAAGACAAACCACGTAGAGCATTTATTGTTTTTATTTCGTCCTCTAAGTACTGCTGTTACTACTCCTTAATACCATAGGCGGATCCAGGATTTTCTTTCTCAAGGGGGGGGGTTGAAAGAAACATAAATAGTAATTTATTTTATTTATTTTTATTTTATTTTACAGAATATTAGTAAAATCTCTTATATTTAACTCTTGTCGGGCTTTATCCCCTCCCCATATTGGCCCATTTCTGGGCAAATGCCTCTAAAAATCCCTTCCATCTTTTCCTGGCTCGTGCTTCTCTTTCTCAAAGTGGGTCCCCCACTCCTGAACTATCTCGTCTCCATCTTGTTTGTGGTCTTCCCCTGTTGCGCTGCCCTTCTCTTAGTATCCAGTTTAAAACTTTCCTTCCCCCCCCCCATCTGTCCTTTTGGCTAATTACATGTCCCGCATATTTTGCTTTTACTTTTTTGATCGTGTATTCAGAGGCGTCGCTGGAATTTTTTTTTTGAGGGGGAGGGGGTAATTTTTTTAGTAGTGTTGACCTACATTCATCGGCGTTGGTGCCTTTTTTTTTGGGGGGGGGGAGGGGTGTAGTATGTTGTATCAATGTGTCTAACAGTCATTTAAGTCATTTATTTTCAATCATGGTCACTTAAAAATTTAAGAATTAGCAAATTGTACATTGAAAGAGAAAACAAAGAATTTAGAATATTGGAAAATTCGATTATAATGATTGCGGTATCACATGACACTAATTCGTTTACAAATTTTGTATGACTACAAGTATAAATATAATTATTGGCCTTTGAATTTAGGGGGGGGGAATTCTGATCATTTCTACCCACCCCTTCCCAGCAACGTCCATGCGTGTATCCTATGACTTTTAGTCCTGATTTTTCCCTGATTTCCGTGTTTTTGATTTTTTCCGTGTTTTTGATTCCTAAGATACTTTACATTGCTCTTTGAATGGATTGAATTTTTTCCACACTGGCTTTTGTTTCCGCCCGTGTCTGACATCCGTATGTTAGTGATGGTAAGGTACAACTCTCCTAGATTTTGAATTTCAGTTTCTTTGCTATTTTCCCTTTGTAGAATTCTTTTTTGGCCCAATAGTTTTCCCACCCTCCCTGTATTCTTTTGGATATTTCTTTTTTGTTCCTATTTTCAAATGAAATTGTTTGTTCCAAATTATTGCTGATTTTATCAGGGCCTGGAGTTTCATTACTTTTTAGTTTTTTTAAGAGCGTATCCTACTTCACTTTTCAATATTTTGGGTACGACTTCTTCGTTTTGTTCGTTCTCCCCTTCTTTCTCTTTCATGTCTTATTTGTCGTATAGTTCTTCATAGAACTGCGTAGCTACTTCTACAATTTGCTCCCCTTCCCTAATTTCCTCTCCTTGTTTGTCTTCTACCTTCAATACTAATTTTCTCCCTTTGCTCAGTTTTTTTGCTGCTATTTTTATAGATCCATCGTCTCTTAAACTGCTTTCCACTTTCGCTGCATTAAATGTTCTCATGTCATTACGAATTTGTTGTCGGGTTAATTTCTTCAATTCTGTCGAATTAATTTCTCCGTTGGTACCAACAATTTTTTCTTTTGCTGGGATAATTTTTATCGCAAACTTCTCTTTTTTCTTATAATTGTTGTATTTTATCCTCCTTCCTCGTCTTATCTTTGCTCGTGATATTCTATGGTCCGACGAAAAGTTGAAATTAGTCAATGTCGAAACGTCTTGTATTATCTTCATGTCATTTGTTAAAATATGGTCTATTTCGTTTCTGGTTTTTCGATCGGGGGATATCCACGTGAATTTTCTGGCTTGTCTTTTTTTGTAAAAATTATTTGCATGATTTTGCTGGGATGCGAATTCTGTTGATCTTTCTCCACTTTTGTTTTTGATTCCTAAACAATATTTATGTACCCAAGATTCCCGAACCTCCCTTGTTTCCGCCAATTTTGGCATTCCAGTCCCCCATTATCATTGTATAATATTTTTTGTTTTGCTCCAAAAGCTCTTCCAGCTTTGCATAGAACACCTCCCTTTCCCCTTTCCTAGCCTCCATTGTTGGGGCATATATTTAGACTATCAATGCATTGACTATTTCTTCCGCTGAGAGTATGAGGTAGCGAATCCGTTCAGAGACTCCTCCAATTTCTTTGATCTTTCTCATTGTTGGTTTTCGGATATGAAACCCGGAACCCTATTATCTCCCCATAATAATACATGAAATTTCCGCTCTTTCTTTGCGTTAGTTTTTCTCCCCATTTCCTTACTTCCCCGAATCGTATTGGTGTGTGGTGGGACGTATGGCGATGCACGCATGCCAAAGTGGCCCCTATGACACCGCACTCCCGGCCACAGGAACTACCCTTTCGAGCATCGCGTCAGTGACCCGAATCGTATTGTATCCCAAATTATTTTTTCTATCTCCTTTTCAAATTCGTATATCCCGTCTTCCTCTACCACCCCTTGCAACAATTATTCGCATTTTTCTCTCCGTTCTTCTTCCTTGAAAACAGCCTTTTCCCCCACAGTGGCTACCTCTCGTCTTAGGGGAAATGAATAATAATACTAATATTAACTAAAAACTATTTAGTGGCGGGTTATTTTGTACTTTTAAAAATTAACTTCGAAGGGAGGAGGGGAGTTAACCCCCCTTGGATCCGCCTATGCCTAATACAATAATGAGGAAAAATTGTCATAACTAAATATGATGAAGATTTTCATAAATTGTTGTCGAATTGGTAAAACTTGAACGTGACATTTTATCAGGCAAAATGTGATTTTGCATCCCTCCCTTAAGGATAGGTGCCGATAGTGTTTCCAAAATTAACAAGAATTGTGGACGCTATGGTTTGCTTATGGTTAATGTTGAAGGAGCTGTTGAAGACTAAATGGACCCTTTTAAGCAAAACTCAACCAAGCGACATTTGTGTACTACAGAGATATTCCTGTTAGAAGGAATTACATACAGAATTGCCGTTTACAGCTGATTTTTGAGAATTAATATCTCGCTGAATTAGCTGTATTAAATAAACAATTTTTTTTTCATCATGTACTACTCATCTATACACTCAAAAATGTCGTTTGGTTGGGTTTTGATCAAAGGGGTCCAAATTTATCTCAAAATGTTTGCTTATATTCAACGACCCAAATTTTCGAACAGGTATAGACCCGGCAATACTGACGGTAGACAAAAAACAGTTTTTCTTTCTTTCTTCTTTTTCTTTCTTAATTTCATTTTAAATTCATTATCCAAAATAAAGTTGTCTGTAACATGAGAAAACGTATTTAGTCTTCCACCTTCGGTATTCTGTAGCCCCTTAAATCCTAAAAATAGGTTATATTTATGTTGATGTTCGGGCCTGCCAAAACTGGGGCACCCTCAGAGCTAGAGAGATCTTGGTTCTTCTCGATGGCTGGGATGGGGCCAAAGGCCAAGTTTTTCATAAGTGGAGCCAGAGTCAGTCAGAGAGTACTCTTCGTCGAATAACTTTCTAATTTATCGATCTAACGCTTAGACATCACGACCTCATCAATTCAAACGGCTTGTATGCAACCATGTGGCAACAACAACTGGAAAACGACAGAGGGAATCTACCCGGTTCTTCAGTACCATTTTCCAACGAGTTGATTTCAACGGATCGTGATCCTAGAAGTTCCACGGCTCCGGAGACCAGCAACCTCGTGTCATCGCATCGACACCCAATTGTGTAACCTTGAAGGTGCTTATAGAAGGCTTCGTAATTTTCATGTTTTTACCGTCACTCTTTGTTTCTCTCTTTCTTTTCATTCCTACCAACGACTATTCATGTATAATTGTATTCAGTTTTGAGTTTAATAAGACGTCTTCTAGTCGTATCCAGTTGCACATTTAATTTTAATGATTTCGCGTTCGAACAAATATATTATGTATTTCATACTTGCGTATGTGCTGCTCGGATACATTTCTGTAAACTTAAGAATTTTTCTGTAGACTCAAGCTCATGTACAATGAAAGTTTGATGGTACGAATAGTGGGTTAGACCTTGATAATTGAATCAGTTTAGAATTTTAAAAGGGAAAAGACAAGTTGAAGGGGGTCGATTTTGTAAGAAATTTTTGACTCTTGAGTTGATACTCGTAATATTAAATTCGCCGAAGTTGCTTTAGATCGTGTAAACTTCGACGTATTGGGGTTTGGGGCTATACAGTGCCGTTTTTTATGTATCTTTATTTTATTAATTTTTTCTTTTCTCCTGACTTCGTTGAATGTTTCGTTGTTACAACTTGATCGGTCCTCGCTTTCGTGGTACTAAAACGATAGAATGCCGAAAATGATATCGTTTTAAGCAGGAGTGTCGAATGAATGGAAGAAGAATTTCATTCGCGAATGAAACATTCAGGAATAAGCCCATTACGAATGAGAATGCATGCCATTCATTTCATTCTTCCTGAATGTTTCAGTGTTCATTTCAGTTTTTCATCATTTTTCAAAGTATTCGCGTTTGGACGCTAAAAAGTCGCTCTCTAGTTGCCTAATGAAATGCGGCGCGCTGATTGGTGTATTTGGACAAAAAGATGATCAGTGACAAAAATGTTCTGCAAAAAACTGAAGTTGGGCTCATCTGAAAGGAAATGATAAAGGCTAACGCTTTAGTTCTCTTCAGTTTTCCATAAAAAAACAATATTGAAGATGCTAGATCTCATTTTACTTGTACATATGTTTGTGGTAAAAATACCCTGATCATCTTTTTGTCCATGACACTAGCGCATCTACAGGCGTGTCCAAACGTCAATAATGTCCGATTAAAAAAAGACTCATAATTTCTCAATCCGGCTTGTCGCGTTGAGGTGCGTTACACACCATAGCTAGCACTAAGCAATCAGTACTCATAAAAATGAAGATGCTGTAAAATGTTCAATGGAAAGTGAACAAAGTAAGATACGAGAGACATGTACAAATATGTCAGGATTCTAAACACAAAATTTCGAAAAAAATTGGTCAAATTTTGAGGCCGATAAAGCGCAAGAACTTTTAGGCAAGAGCAGGATAAGGTCTTCCCTCTTGTCAACCAAATGTTTGTTCACATTTTTGACAGAATACAGCCTTAAGTTGGCTCAACTGAGCTGAAGAGTGAATTCATAACTTAGCCTGCACAGTTTAGTTCGGGTGTGTAATTGACCTGATATGCAGAATAAGCCATTCAGTCTCATTCTGAATGGACCCATGCCTACTCAAATGCTCTATTCTTTACGAGAGAGAAGAAAAAGGAATAATGAGAATAAAGGCATTTGTCCATTCGGCACTCCAATTTAAAGTACACGCTTGATTAGAGAAACCTTGTGAGTTGTAAAGATATCTTGTTCTGTCATATCCGGAAAACTTAACAATTTTGTCACGAAAAAAGAAAAAGTCGATACATACAACCGGTAACTTTTTTTTATACAGGGTGTTATGTGATAATAGGGCGGACTTGCAATACCAGTGACGAATACTTAGTACTTAGCTTTAAAATTCCTAATTAACAGCGTTTTAGTTCTTATCTACGGTTTCTGTACGTTGTTTACTGCTAATCAGGATTACGTAGATTATTTCGGTTTTTTGTGAACTTGAGTTTTATTTTGTCGTTAATGTCCGTCATTTTTGCGTAATTAAGATGATGTATGTACTCGGTGATTCGTAGTAAAGTGTATGACTTGATCTTTTGCATTCAAGTGGCAAGTGGTGAACATTTAGCTCTAAACTTTTTGGCGGAAGTCTGCTGAATGGAGAGGTATAGGAAGTTGCTCTTGGACCATTATCACATAGTGAACATATGAATACAAGGACTTCCGTCTTTCGTACTCCCCCTTTTTGGTAAAAACATCCTATTGCGTTCGCCTGCAAACATTACCTATTAAATTTGTCAGGCAAAGGGAGGTCAGTGTCTGCCTATTATTAGAAAGCCCATATTCAACTTTCCTACCTCTCTTTGCTTTCATTTTCCCCTAATTTATTCTGCCGACTCATTAGCGGTGGAAGTGTTCCTGTCGGTAATGGGGGCAAGATTCAAAATTTTTGAAAACAAAATTTAGATGGGAGGAACTTGGCTTATGATCTTTTCAACCAGGAGGAAATATGCTGATGATCTTTTCAGCCGAATAATTCAAAATACTTTTTAGAATGGAAACTTTAGGTACTAGAAATATGTTTTCTGTCGCATTTTTAAAAGAAGCCTGGTTTCCTTCAAAAATTCTGAGACATTCCCCTTTTTCCCGTCTCGCCAATGTAAACTTACGTACAAGCAAGCAGCTTCCAACGACAAACAGCCCAATACTGACAAACTGTTCAAAACTGATTAACACTGTCCAAAATTTACGCATACCTGCTATAAAATTTACCTAAAGTTTGATCGAAAACAACCAGAAACGACCAAAAATAACGAACACAATTTAAACCCAACGTGGTTAAAAACAACCCAGACCAAACATGGCTGCTGACCCAGAACCGATAGGCCAATCAAATTAAGAAATGCAAGGATTATCCGAAATAAAACAATTTTCTTTTGTAGTTGCTAGGAATGGTCTCCGCCCGAGTACCCACAAAAAAGTCGTTACCCTCGTGATTGCTGATATTTTTTGGAGGGTTTGAAATCTCCTATGTGTTTTTCTTGAAAATTTCGGAAACAAAAATTTGTGAAAAAAGTTTTCAAACAAAATTGTTCTTGACCGAATCTCTAATATAATGATAAAAACGTATTTATTTGTCCGTGGCCGGGTGTGTTTATATGTTTTTTCGAGGTTGGCGGGTGAACTGTAAGAGTTGGGGTCTCCGTACTTCCTGGATGTGTTCGTATGAACTCTGGGAACGTTTTAGCCTAAAAAAAGTCGCTCCCCTAATTAGGAGGGTGGTCACAAAGTTTAGCCCCCTTTATACCCCAATTTTTTTCGACTTCAATTTTTGGAAGTGTTTTATATCGAACTTCTTCACATTATGTTGAAATTTGGTAATTGTAACCGTCTCCCTTCAGGAATTCTTAGGGGTTTGAAAATGTGAAATTCTCAAAGTACCTTATTATTACATTTATAGGTACCTGATTTGTACTCTTTTTTGTGTCATACGGCCCATTTTCAGTTCCGTATCATCTCCAAAAACCCTTAAATTTCAGTTTTTGGAAAATATGTTCAACATTTCTTCTAATTAGTAATTATTCGATTGAATTTTCGAAAACACTAAAATTTTCGTCTAAATTACATATAAACATCTAGCGACAAACTGCAAATGAATTAGGACCCTCCAATTAAATGCTATACAAGTTGAAGTTATTTCCTATCATAAACTTCCGCAGATTTCAGTAGCGGTAAGTACGAGACCTCACCTCATAGCAACCAGGCACTGTACTCCGTGGCGGATTTGAGAATTTTGCGTTCAAGGCTAATGGAAAATTTGCGCCGCTGACCAGATATTTTTTGGAAAAAAAGAGTAAAAAATTAAAAAAATTTTCGCTCGCGATTTACCTTTTTTCTTCTTCCAAACATTTTGTGCCGAGGCTTCAGTTTATTCAGCCTTATGGGAAATCTGGCTCTGGCTGCATCGCTACCTATCCATCAACACACAGAACAGAAACTAGTTGTCATTGTTTGTCGGTATGTAAAAATATGTTGCGTGTTCCGTGTATCGAAATATAAAAATATGAAATATTGAAGCCACAAATATCGTTCATTGTCATGAGTACATGCATTAATACTATTCAAACATCAAATTTGGTGCACAAGTTTACCTACCCATTCCAAAGAAACATGTATCTACCTGACATTAAGTAGCAGTTACAACAGAGGATACCTGCGTAAAATAATAGGTACTTAGTCTCAAGTCTAGAAACCAAATGTTAGGGAAACTGAGCACCAAATAACTAGTTTGATCAGTAATAACTTACATGTACTACGTTGCAGAGATACCAGCGTTCCTCCATCTAACTCAATTTCGAGGGTAGGGGTCGAATGAAAAATGCTATAGACGAAACATAATTGCTCCTAGGTCACTGTAGACAGATTTATATATTTGGAGGGGGAGTGGTCTGGACCCCAAACCCCCTCCTGTATCCGCCTCTACTCCCAAAGAATTATAGATAAAGGGTTCAACATAACCCTCTGTAGCATCATACATTAACTCCATATTAATCACAAAAATTTGAAGGGCCTTTTGGCGCACCATGGAGAAAACCTCAGCCTAAAATTTTAGTATGGGTCATTGGCGCACGTGGAGAAAATCTCGGCGCTTCATCTTGGGAATGTAAAACATCATTTCGAGAATAAATTAACAATTTTAATGGTTCAAAAGTATGATCTTGTTTAGCATTGGCAAAACTACCGGCAAGAGAGCCAAAGACGGGGTGGGGGAGGGAAAGGGGACAAGAAGAACATTTGCTCTCCCCCCAACTGATCACGGGGCAAAAGTATCATTTTGCTCCCTCGGTCAAACTTAAATTACAGATACGTAATTGAATTAAAGTCCAAGGGTTATTAATTACGCAGGCCTTCTGTAACTTTTTTCCAACAAATATTTCAATCGCTATACCTACATACTATAATTATTTGCCCTAAAACATTTTTCATGAGTGCTCCCCCCCCTCTCCCCGGCAAAATGTTTCTTCCGCCGCCCCTGATTACTGGTAATATAACAAAACTTAGAAAATTATCGTAATATTGGGAAAAACTATGTGTGTTAGTGTTTGTAACAAGCCTGTAAGTTGGTGACACAAACAGTAATTAGTGATCAGTGGTAATATTAAGTACCATGTGCGAACACTCATCTTGTTTAGCTTAGGTCGCCTTTGGTCGTTCTGCCCTGTAGTATGTACAATAGGTATGATAGACCGATAACAGGGCGACAATTTTGGCATCACAAGTTTTTAACACTGTAACATCTAACGGTGTGGATAGATTTAGCCTCCGTTTCTTTTACTTACATAGCCTACAATTATATTGATTTAAATGGATAAATTTGTCTTCATAATGCGAATTTAAGAGACCGTTCTTTCATTTATATTTTCAAAATATTGTCATATGATATGATGAAACCTTAAGTCGTTTTTTGTCAGAACCATTTCGTCAATGACATAACAAAAAAATGAACCAGTGACGAAACAAAATGACAAAAAAATGATGTTATGACATTTTGTCAACGATTAAACGAAAAACTATGCTAAACGACATGATAATTGATAACGGATTATGCTAAGCGACATCGAAATTGACCATAGACTATGCCAAGGAATATGACAAAAAGGAAGACAAAATGACAAAATAATTTTGTCAAGACATAACAAAAATCATAAAAAAACCAAATGACGAAACTTATGTTGTAAAAAACGATGAAATGCTTCCCTGACAAAATGACGGGCAGTCATTTTGTAACAACGCAGGTCAGAAATGATCTGCTCTCGCCAAAATTTCAATCCGTTTTGCTCTAGCTGTCTCCAGTCCAAAGTAATTCACGTTTCTCCACTTGCGCCCAGAAAATGAGAAATTTTGAAAATGTATATTGGTGCATTTTGTGTTGCATATTCAACGTGTTGAAGGCGTTATCACGATGTTCTACACTATTGCAAACTTTTGAAAAATGTGGTATCGCCTTCAACATGTTGAATATGCAGTATAAAACACACCAATAGACATTTTCGAAAGTTCTCATTTTCTGGGGGCAAGTGGGAAAACGCGAATAACTTTGGACTGGAGATAGCTAGAGCAAAATGGTTTGAGATTTTCATGAGAGGAGATCATTTTTGACAAAATGAAGGTAATGAAAGTAAGCACTTCTCTTGGGAGAAGCAATATATTCTCCGGTTTGCTCTGTCACTAAGGGTTCCTGAGACAATTTTTTTTTAGGTGAACCGACATACTTGTCAGAAATGATCTGCTCTCACCACAATTTCAAACCGTTTTGCTCTAGCTGTCCCCTGTCCGAATTTATTCCAGTTTTTCCACTTCTGTTCAGAAAATGAGAAATTTCGAAAATGTATATTGGTGCGTTATGAGTTGCATATTCAACATATTGAAGGCGTTACCACATTGCAGTTCTACACTACTGCAAATTTCTAAAAAATGTAACGCCTTCAACACGTTGAATATACAATACAAAACACACCAACAGACATTTTCAAGATTTCTCATTTTCCGGGGGAAAATGGAAAACGCGAATAACTTTGGACTGGAGAAAGCTAGAGTAAAATGGTTTGAAATTTTGACGAGAGGAGATCATTTCTGACAAAATGAAGGCAATGAAAAGTAAAAACTTCTCTTGCGAGAAGCAAAATTTTCTCTGGTTTACTCTGTCACTAAGGGTTCTTGGGAGTAATGAGTTTTTTTAGGTGAACTGGCAGACTTGTCATCAGAAACGGTGTTGTTAGACGTAACAAAACAAAATGACAACTGAATCTTCAAAACTTTGTTATATGACAAAACCTTAAATCATTTTTGGTCAGATAAAAAAAAATGAATCCAATGGCAAAACAAAATGACAAAAGAGATTATATTGTGAAATTTTTTAAACGATTAACTGGTAAACTATGCTACAGGACATACCAATTGATAACAGACTATGTTCAGCGACATTAGAATTGACTGTAGACTATGCTAAGGGACATGACAAAAAGGAAGACAAAATGACAAAATAATTTTGTCAGAGCATAACAGAAACCATGAAAAAACAAAATGACAAACTTATGTTGTGTATACAAAGATGAAATGCTTTCTTGACAAATGACGGGAAATCGTATTGTAACAACACTGGTCAGAAATGATCTGCTCTCACCAAAATTTCAAATCGTTTTGTTCTAGCTGTCTCCAGTCCAAATTGATTCGAGTTTTTCCACATGCGCCCAGAAAATGAGAAATTCTGAAAATGTAGATTGGTGCGTTTTGTGTTGCATATTCGACGTGTTGAAGGCGTTCTAGACTATTGCAAATTTTTGAAAAATGTGGTATCGCGTTCAACATGTTAAATATGCAGTATAGAACACACCAATAGACATTTTCGAAAGTCCTCATTTTCTGGGGGAAGTGGAAAACGCGAATAACTTTAGATTGGAGAAAGCTAGAGCTAAATGGTTTGAGATCTTCATGAGAGGAGATCATTTCTGACGAAATGAAGGCAATGAAAAGCAAAAACTTCTCTTGCGAGAAGCAAAATTTTCTCTGGTTTACTCTGTCACTAAGAGTTATCGGGAGAACTGAGTTTTTCTAGGTGAATTGACAAACTTGTCAGAAACAGCGTTGTTAGACGTAACAAAGCAAAATGACAATTGAATTTTCAAAATTTTGCTATACGATAAAACCTTAAATCATTTTTTGTTAGATCAAAAAAATGAATCCAATGACAAAATAAAATGACAAAGGTATTGTGGTATTTTTTTTTTTAAAGGATTAACTGATAAACAATGGTACAGGACATAACAATTGATAACAGACTATGCTAAGCGACATTAGAATTGACTGTAGACTATGCTAAGGGACATGACAAAAATACAAAATAATTTCGTCAAGCCATAACAAAACCACAAAAAAACAAAACGACAAAATTCTGACTAGAAACGCCTAAAAGTTCTAAACGAGATTAGAAGAGCTGTACAGCGTTTGAATGCGTCTTGAAGAGTTTTACGCAATCTTAGAGGAAAGTGAATGCGTCTCAAAGAGTTAGAAATGAGTCTGGTAAAGTTGCAAGTGTTTTAATATAGTTTGGAAGAGTCTTCAGGTAACAAGCTTGGTTGAGACTACAGAGTCAGCAAGAGTTTTAAACGAGCCTATAAGTCTCACAGCGCATTAATAAAGTTTGCACTAGTCTTGGCGCATGAAAGCATGGTTGAATAGGTTGATTTGGAGCAGGGTAGAAATTCAAATTCCAGTTTATATAACTTATTTCTAGAAGCGTCAAGGATGCGTGGATTTTTGGCAGCTCATCAGCAAAAGCATTTTACCAGCATGGATTCGGATCCAGGGTCATAGCGAAGCAAATTTATTGAGGGAACGAAAATCAAAAAAGCCAATTATTTATCAGCTCTGAAATATGATAAAGAGATCGTTCGCTCACATACCTTTCTCAGTGGCTACGGATCTGCATGGATGCATTTGCACAATCTTCCATCAGCATCTTTTCGCCCCGGTTTGTTAGAACCTAGAAGGGTTTGAAAGAGTTTGGAGTTTAGGAGAGTCTTCTAGAGCGTCTAAATTAAGTTTGGAAGAATTTTATTTTCACGTAGCCTTGAAAAAAGTTGAAACTTTCAACGTCAACTTCGGGGCATCGCGGCATTTGACGAATCTGTAATTTTTGGGGTGAAATCCCCCCCCCCCCCCCACCAGACATAGGTCCAAAGAGTCTATCGCATAATATTTACCATGTTTCTCACTTAAGCGAATCACTCTGTGTATTTACATTCGTATTTGTAACGGTATTTGCATTCACAACACCTCGAGAAGTCTCACGAAGTTGCCAAAAGTCGCAAAAAGTTTGATGCCAACTGAAGAGTCTGGATAGAACAAAGGCGAATTCACGAGACCAGTAAGAGAGCATTTCTTTACTACGCCGGGCCAAAAATGGTTTCGTTAATGTGCCGAAAAACATTTACTACCTAAGAGGGGAACATGTAAGGTGCCGCGAAATGTTTGAAGACTCGACTATTTTCACGTTTTGTGGGGTACATGACCTGAGGTCTTTTCGGCTAAAAACATCATTAATTTCTTATGTAAAATGGGCACTTTGTATTCGATTCACGAACATATAAATGCTTGCAAGTGTTCCGCCTGTGTCTTCTCAGACGGTCTGCTACAGTGTATTCATAGGTGATGAAAAAGGCAGCCGAAGGATTTTGACCTTCGCCGATCTTCTGGAAAACGTACCAGCGAACCAGCTGGCTACGTTTAAAACATTTTGACTGATCAAGTGCCGCTCCCAGGTTAATGCACCAGACGATTGACAACATTGGCGACTTGTTCTCTGAAGAGAGCTGAAAAGTTTTTTACCTTCTTTTTTGTGCGAAAACGGATTTTGACCTTCGGCGATCCTTTGGAAAACGCACCGGCAAACCAGCTGGCTAGCTCACGACTACCACGATCATTAGTTAATTGTCAAACATTTTGACTGATAATTTGCCGCTCCTAGGTTAATGCACCAAACGAGGCAACTTCGGCGATTTTCTTCTTTGAAGAGAGCTCGTCCTTTTCCTTTTCCACTTTTTTTTTTGTGCAAAAACCTGTGGCGACACTGAGCTGCTTAGATATATGTATTGTGAAAGGTTTTGAAACGTGCCGCATAGTGGCAGGTAAAATGGTATCGAAAGTAGGTATACCTGGCTTTTTTTTTCTTTTTGAGGAAGTAGATAATTGTTGCGAATTTATTATCTTTTTTTATGTCTTCTGCACTAATAAAGGTTACATGTTATTAATAGGGGAACTTATTGGAAATAGTGAAAGGCCGGATGTTGATATACAATATTTTCGGAAATCTATTCAAAATAGGTCCTTTCAGACCGAGTTATACATGCCGGCAAAGCGCTCTTTAACATCCTCCTTTCCGAGTTTTATACGCTGTATAGTTTCCATTATTTACTGAAAATCGCCGGACAAAATCACGACAGCTTAGACGCGAGTGAAATGGGACAGAAATGGTCGTACATTGGGAACTCGAAGTCTTGAACGATTTGCGCTACTCATCAGTCTCTCGACTACTAGTTTGCGTCTCTCCACTTTTTTCTTCTCCTGCGATAATCTTTTCATTTTTGAGAAGGATTTACATTTTGTATTCTTCATTATCTGCTCTTCATAGCTCATTCTTTGCCTTCCTTTCCAGTTCTTTCTCTCAGCAAGTCCCTCTAGCAGTAATAACAATATCCCTGGATGTCTTTATTATGACCTATCATTTTAACTCTCGAAGTATAGGTACCTAATATCTGACTGAAAGTACGATGCTAGATTGATGAGTAATTAAAGGTAAAAATTAAAATACGGTCTCTCGAAATCTTCCGAAACATTTTCAACTAAAACAAATATTAAAGTACGTCGATAACCACTCCGTACTGAAACAATGACTGATGCGTCCTTCGGCGGCTATAAAACCTAAAAGTTAAGTTAGATTAAGTGCATTCTTTTTCCAAAAGACGAAAAGCCATGTAACATTCGTCGACCTATCTATGTAATGTCATATTAACCTGAAATTATGAGGTAAAAGTGAAGAGTCTCGTCATTTTTTTTTTTTCGATCAAGTCGGTCGTACCGTAACAACTGGCGTAGTCGGTATTTTAAGTACATCTGTGGTGAAAATTTTCGCGTTTCGCCGGACCCCTACTTGAACAGGCGCGCCAACTATTTTGGGTGCGGATACCAGAGTCGATAAAATCCAGCGATTTCGAAAACTCGCGCAGAAACTCCGTTCAAATTTGAATCGTAGCGGATCTCATCGGAAGCGGAAAAATCCAGTCACCAAGTGGGACGCCATTTTGGAAGATTGGAACCTACGTACAGCGGCAGCCGACATCAAAAGTAAGGGATTAAGTAATTTCCCCAAAAATCTGAATCCTTAAGTCATAAAGTGCAAACAGTGGCGAAACTTGACTTTCAGTTTGGGGGGGGGGGGAGGAGAAGGAAAATTTGCCGACAAATATTTTCTTTTAACTAAAAACTGTCCGACAAAATTTTCTAACCTTTACACATTGAGGTGGTCGTTGTTTACTCGTGGTGATCTTTTTTTCTGAATTTCCTCTGATTCTTCTCCTAAATTGATTCCAATAAAAACAAATCAAATCAAACAAAAAAATAAAAATAAAAATACAAAGTTTCCGGTCGATTGGATTAGGGTAATCCGTGTCAGAAGTTCCCTTTCGTTTTTATGGGAAAAATACATGGAGTTTTGACTTTTGTTCCAGACTAAATTTCCCTCCTATTCGAGCCGTTCAACGTTAGTATCGACCACTCTTTATCAGCGACCAAAAGGTGAAGTTTTTGACACATGTAGCAAAATTTTGGAATCTATTTACCAGGACCAAAGACCGTAAATTAAACATTAGAGCATTTGCTATCTGATTCAGCTTGTGACATTGGAAGACAAGTCTTTTGCTTTTCAACATTTAGCTTTTAATAAAATGTTCAACTTTCTCAAATTTCAAGCTCTAGGTCAAACAGAAAATCTAGTAACAACATATTTCGGACTGCTCACAGCGGAGGTGCGCTGTAGTTTACAAATGATTGAGTGAGTGAGTGAATCACTGACTCATTGAATGAGTGACGAAGTGAGGAAGTGAATGAATAACTGAATGGCTGAGTCAGTGAGTGAATCACTGAATCTGAATAACTCAATGAATAAGCGCGTGACTGAGTGAGTGAGTGAATCACTGAGCCACCGAGTAAGCGATAGAGTAAATGTGTGAATAACTGAATAAGCAAGCAAATGACTGAGTGCGTGAGTGAATCACTGACTCATTGGGTGAGTGACGGAGTGAGAAAGTGAATGAATAACTGAGTAAGTGAGTGAATCACTAAATCAGTAAGCGAGTGACTGAGTGAATCACTGGCTTATTGAGTGAGTGATGGAGTGAGGAAGTGAATGAATAACTAAATTAGAGAATGAGTGAATGACTAAGTGAGTGAGTGAATCACAGAGTCACTGAATGAGTAATTTAGTGAATCACTAAATGAGTAATCGAGTGACTGCACGACTAAGTGAGTCACTGAGTAAGTGATTTAGTAACTGAGTTAATCACTAAATAAGTAAGCGAATGCCTGAGTGAGTGATTCACTGACTTATTGAGTGAGTGATGGAGTGAGAAAGTGAATGAATAACTACAATACAGACTGAGTGAATAACTAAGTGAGTGAGTAACTTAGTGAATCACTAAATGAGTAAGCGAGTGGCTGTGTGGGTCACTGAGTATTTGAGTAAGTGATTGAGTGAGTGAGTAATGAAGTAACTGAGTGAATAACTCAATAAATAATCGAATGACTGAGTGAATCACTGAGTCGATAAGTAAGTGATTGAGTAACTGTGTGAATAACTGAATAAGTAAGCGAATGACTGAGTGAGTGACGAAGTGAACAGATTTCGGGCTGTACAAAGCGGTAGCGCGCTGTAGTTTTTTACCTTGTAACCCTGATCGAGGAGAATATTCCATTTACAGGTACACGAAGAAATCTCAAAATATTATGAAAACGAAAGCGTTTATTATCGAGAAAATTATTAGGACAAAATTAATAGTACATAAAATTTTCCTTCCATTGAGACCATTTCCATTTCAATCTGATGAATTTGTCTAAAATATGTAGGGTTTCAATAGTTCCTGCCTAAAATTATAGAGGGCGACTCTTTCGCGCTGGCAGTCCGAATAGTCATTGAAATTTGAAATTCAACGTTTGCAACCGACTTTCAGATTTTCGAAATATCTTCCACATTTCAGCTTTGTTTCAACCTTTCAAATAACGTTCGATTCTCAGCTTGAAACCTTCTGCTTTTGACTGACTAGTCTCTAACACGGGCCCAGAGTACTCCATTTTCAGAAATGAAATTTGATTTTCAGTTTGGCAAGGTGGAGAAGAGAAATTTAACGAAAAATATTTTTTGAAACCTAAAAATTCGCCGACAAAATGTTTAAAAACTTAAAATTTCCCAATTTTTTAGAAAAGAAGTAAACAAACAAACATGCATAAAAATGAAAATTCAAATGAACAGTTTCAAAATTTGCCGACTGTCAAATTATTGGGAGGGGGGAGGGGTCAAATCAACGATCTTAAAATTTGTCAACTGCCAAATTATTGGGGGTGTTTCAACCCCCCCTATAGTTTCGTCCCTGAGTGCAAAAATAGGAACCTAGGAAATCATTAACGTAAAAATTATTGAATTAGGAATAACTATACGTATCGAACTTTAAAGGAATCACGAGCACATTAGAAATAACGTAAAATTAAAAACTTCTTACGTAGAAAACTACGGAATTATTAAAGGAATTTCGTGCACAAAGGCACATTATTAAGAGCCCTAAACCAAAATTTTAAGGGAAAACGTGCAACAAAGCACGTCATATTGAATTAAACGAATTAGTTCGGAAAGGGCGGAAAAAATTAATAGGTCGATATGGAAAGGAACCCACCTCCGATTCCACCCAAAGTGAATGCCAATGGGAACGAAAAAATGAATGTCAGTTTAGAAGGGCTAGGAACTGCCAAAGAAGGAGACGAATCATGTTTGAAGGAAAAATTTGAAATAGCCAAAGGAAGAATTGAACAGGAATGGGAGGAACTATTTAAAAGATTACAAGAATTGGAAACTTATGAATCGGAAATGAATCAAATTATAAAGGACGGGACGGAAAAACTAAAAGACGTATCAGGAAAATTAGCCTCGTTTGTACAAAAAGTAACCGATTATGAAACAGACGAAGATGAAAGTATCGGAAAAATTATGAAAAAGGAAGGGAACTCTTAAGTAACCTGAACAGGGACCATCCCATAAACAGGGACCATCCCAATTATGAAAATTCAGAAGCAAAAAAAGGAAGAGGGCAAATAAGTAACCCAAAAAGGGACCTCCTCAAATCTAAATACAGAAAGAGACAAGGCACCCTAGAAAGGGACCACTCCACAGTCAAAATGAAAATTTTAATACTTTATCCGACGACTCGGAATACTCGGAGACTGAGGAAAATTTAGAAAGACACTTAATTAGATAAAAAAACAAACAGGAAATGGGAAAAGAATGCCGGAAAAAACCACGAAAATAGGAAATCGAATTGGAGTAACAGCTCGAATAGGTCATCCGACAGTTCGGAATATTCAATTAGTGAAAGTGATAGAGAAAGTCACAAAAATTTCGGAAAAACTCGAAAAGAGGAAAAAGGAAGGAAGGACGTACCCATACTAGGGTGATCCTTATTTTACAAGTTTTCGCCAACTGATTAGGGTCGCTCTGAAATTTTTTCCAATGGACGTATAAACTTGCCATATAAAATTTGAGCTCAATCTGAGGTCATTAACTCGTGCCGCTTTGACCTTGAAATTACCTATAATATTGAGATTTTACAAAAATCCGCGAATATCTCGGAACATATCAACTTTAGGACCAAAATGCATATAACATAGAATGTTCCCTGTTGAATTTCTGATAAAAAAGATCCTATACCATTTTTCTTTAAAATGCAATAATGTGTGAAAGCTTCGAGGAACGTGGATCTTGTTATTTTTCTTTCATAACCAATTTTCACTTACTAAATCGTAGTTATATAAAAAAATATTCACTTTAGAACCAAAATGCAAGTAACATAAAATGTTCCTCGTTGAATTTTCTGTAAAAAAGATTCTATACAACTTTTCTTTCGAAAAGATATTTATCGAAGTAAGATCCATGTTTTAAATCACGAGATAAAAGAAGGAATAATACCAGAAATCAATTTAGGTACAAATCTATTCATGTCTAAAGCAGTAACAAAGGTCGATCAAAGTTCAAAAGCGTATGCAACTATTTTGAATGCATAAAAAATTGATTACAAGTTGAAGTATATGCCAATTGATATTGAACTTGAACCTTTCAAGGAACAAAAAATGCAATAATTTTTGATCGGGAATGCGAAATTAAAGAAATTAATGATAAAACGAAAAAGATAGGGATAACTCGGAAAACAAAATCCCCGCATCTGAAACTAGGAACGAACGTTTGGAAAAAGAAATACGAACCGCTCATTTAAACGGGGAAGAAAAGGAAAACTTACTCGAAATATGCAGAAAATTCAGGGATGCTTTTTATTTAAAAGGGGATACACTGACTCGCATCAATATCACGGAACACTCATTAAGGGTAAAAACGGACACTCCAATTAACATAAAAAAATTATAGGCAACCAGAGAGTTTGAAAACGAAAATTTATAAGCAAGTACAAAAAAATGCTAAGGGAAGGAATAATACGAGCAAGTGCCTCACCGTTGAATTCTCCACTGTGGATTGTACCAAACAAAGGGGCTAGATGAAAATGGAAATAAAAAATGGAGGATTGCAACTGATTATTGTTGATTAAATGCAGAAACGGTGGGTCAAGCTTCAGTCATACCAAATATTGAAGAAATTCTAGAACATTTGGGCAATGCAAATTATTTTTTGATGTTGGATTCAGCCTCGGGGTACCACCATATTAAAATGAAGGAAGAAGATATCGAAAAAACAGCTTTCTCAACGCCTCGTGTAGTTTTTATCTACTTTGGCATTAAAATTCCCCATTAGGTGCTATCGTGACCCATTCTTCTTCTTTTTGTACTGTTTCGCTTAACCCTTCAATACCACGCATGTGATAATTGTTACAGTGGTATAAAACTCGCAGCAACGACGCGAGTCAGAGGGGAGACTCAGCCGCATAATTCCTAGTGCCTGTGCGCACATGATTTACCTTCTCGCGTGCAAGTTTTGGTTGCCTACTCAAATTGTCAAAGGGGCATGAATTTTTCTTAATTGATTTTCGGTTAAATATCGTCAATACCACTGATGTGACAATTGTCACACCGACCTAGTTTCACTCTTACAGAGCACTGTGTGCAATTTTGAGGTTCATAGGTTGAATTGAATTCTGTTTCTAATCAATTTGGACCAAAATTTATCATATTGGGGTTTGATTAATGCATTCGAGTTAGTTTTTTGATGTAGCTCAGTGTGAGAAAAATTTCGAGGTAGACCCAAGGAATACGGTGTCGAGAGGAAGGCCCAGGTTGAGACATTTTGTGAAAGCCGCGAAATAAACTGTCATGCGTGTCGTTTTTTCTTGTTCCTTAGCAAAATACTTTTTACTGTACTGCAACCAGTTATTTTTCTTTCCAACGAAAAATAATTATCGGCGGATGTATAACTCATTTTCTCTTATTGCCAATTACAGAATTCTTGATCAAGTGAAAATAATTCCGAAAATGTGAATGTGCAAAGTAAAAATTATATAAGATAAACAAAATTGGGGGGGGGGAAGAGTAACAAGCAACTTGTACCAAGTTTCAAGAAGTGTCCGTATTCAATGCATTCGTAGGACAAAAGTAATGTTATAAATTAAAAAAAAATTGATTGTGAGCTATTAACATGAAGTGGTGGGGGAAATTTTAAAATTATGCCTATTTTTTATTAAAATCAAATTTTAACCTTAAATTTGAATTTAGCATGAAAAAATATGTATATCACCATCAAATTTGGTAGGCTACTGATAAAACTGATGAATTTTTGAATACTGTGACAATTGTCACATGTGTGGTAATATCGGAAGAAAACCTACGTGTGGTATCTAAGAGTTAACTGAGAATAAAATTTGCCTACTTCTTGTTGCTCTGTATCTAATGTGGGGGCATAAACTTGTACGAATATGATTATATTTTTTTGGTTAGTTTCAAGTTTCAAGATAGCAATTCTTTCAGATACCCCGTTTTGCCTCAACGATACGGTCAGCCAAATTTTTATTTATATAGAAACCCACCCCCTATATCCTCTCATTTCACCGAAAGAGTAGATTAGGTTACCATTTTTCCGTTTTTGAAAAAACTCACCTTTCTTTTTTATTTTGCTGATTCCTATCATGTCGTACTTGATCTTCTTTAGGGCATGCTTCAAGTCCAAAAGTCTTTCTTCGCTAGCTAAGCCTTGACAGTTAAAAAAGAGGGTGTTTAAACGCCAAATTTTGTTTTTGTTAGTCTTTCCAGGGTGAGGTTTGGGGTTTGGGTGACAGATTTCTGTGGATTATATGCCTAACGGGTTGGGGCATTACAATTATCCATATACCAACACGAAAATGCCAAAAAAAGGTACCTTCAGCCTCAAAATTGCCACGGGGTTTCATCTCTGATTATCCAAAAGAAATACAGAGACCAGAGACGGATCCAAGTACCTCATTTATTGGCTTTCAAAATGTTGCTAAACGAAAATTTTTTATTATTACACTGGTCCCAGCTTCCCAGGTATCAGAGACTGAACTCGTGTATATAAATACACGCAAAAACTGTTACATAAATGACTAAAAAATCCATTTAGATTAACATAAAACCGGCTCCCAATCTGAGAACGCAGTACAGGTAACAAGCAATAGAATAGGGACTGTGTCGCGCACGGCGCTTGTATTCGGATATTAAAGCGGCTACATCAAAAAGATCACCGACAATTCACTTTAGAGGAGGAAAGTAAGCTCCGGTAATAATTTCTTAATATCCATTTTCTAGAATTACACTAATGTGTTGCTCGAAGACCATCTTCCATTAAGGTCCCAACAAACGATATTTTATATTTGAACTTTGTTTTTCTCTCTTTCAGTTTGAATCTTTACCCGACAGAAGATGCCATTTATGAGATCCTTATGCCGATGACAAACTGTCTGCTGTAGGTATGCTAATTTTGCGTCTGACAAACAAGCCGTCCGGAAATCTCATATGCCGTGGAAGATGCAGTACATCTACAACAAAAGTTCTGGGAATTTTCGTCGTATTAGTATCAGATTCTTTCACCTTTCCTCTCGTCCATAAACATTTTAACTAATCCAATTAATTAGTCGGGAGAAGTTATAAAGTGCGGGTCCTGCGCTGTTTAGTAGACTATGCTAAGCGACACGTCTGACGTCACGCAAAGCCTTGTAACACTTGTGCGTTGACGATGATGTTTATACATGTTTTCTCGGTGCGGTGACGGATGTTGAGGGTGTGATATTTTCCTTGGTACATGTGCGTTTTGTAACTCGCTGGCTAGAGCATGTGGAATGATGTTGGGAGATGTAAATTTCTCGCATCCAGTATTAGATATGGAATATTAATATTTTAATTACTTTATCCAACCAGCTTATAATTAGCGAACTTTAACAATAAAGTAGGAGGCAATGAGGCTATAGATTGAATGTTTCGAGTATTAAATGGAAGATATTAATAATTTATTAATATTTTCTATTTTTTGACCTGAAGGGTTTAATATTTTGAGATTCAAACGAGAGAGAAGATGGTGCCAGCCGTCATCATTGGGGCAACTCTCTTCCCCAATAAGCTATCGATGCGTTTCCAACATCGAGCTCTCGCTAGATGCAATTAGATTCAAGCCGGTGAGATAATTTGGATAGCTGTGGACTACTTTGCCGGTCGCGAGTATATTTGACAGCCAGCATGCGGTCAAATTCCATTTTTGAGCGAGGGACAGTTAAAGTAGTTAATAAGAAATGAATATTTTAACAAACAGCCAATACTACCATCTTTTTCAATTGACGCTCCCCAGATGTATTCTCAGGATCAAATTCCTCTTTACACATACACGCGTTATTTCCTGGAGATTGAAAATTGCGTTTAACTTTCAAATTGTCAACAATTTATCAGTAGCAGATATTATCAAATGTTCGCTATCTTACCAAATGCTTCCAAATGTACTGTCATGAGAAAAGGTCTTCCAATTTGGAGGTAATGTATGATAGTATTAGCAAATGTGGTGTTTCCTGGAAATTGAAAATGTGTGTGAACCACTCTTAGCTAAAGTAACTGATAGTAATTATCAGCTGGTCAATGTATTTTGAAATGAGGTTTGCACTGAGTGTTATAGCCTTCCAAATGCATCCCAATTCGATAATAATGCATCTCCATTATGGAAATGAACACATTTTTGAGGTACTAATAATAATTATAGCCAGAGAAGACACCGAGAAAATAGGAGAAAAATGGAATTTGAATATATGAACAGACTGTGTCAACATATAGGAGTAAGAAACTGTATATTATACATGCATACATGAGTGAAAAGAGAATATTTATCACAGCAAAATGTAGAAAAACATATGAAATATATTAATTTCTAAATCTACCTATTATTGATATTCATATTGATATTCAAGTTGATTTCTATCAGATTACTGATTTAAGGAGTAAGGAGACTATATTACCTAGTAATTTTATATTTTCTGCGAAATAACAGCTATGAGAAATATGAGCGAGGTACTTTATATGAAAATTAATTAAATAATTAAATTACAATGAAGCGTTGTTCCCCAGTAAATCTAAATTTTGGGGTATAAAATATGTTTTTTGATTAAAAATATAGCCATTTTTGAGTAAAATAGGCATTTTCCATGTTTTAATCAGCATTTGGAGCTGATAATACCCAGTATATTAACCTAATCAAAAATATATCGCAGTAATTAAATGTATCGTTATATTTGTAATAAATGCTGTTCTCTCTCTCTCTCTCTCTCTCTCTCTCTCTCTCTCTCTCTTTCCATTTCTCCAGTAAATCTAGATTTTGGGGTATAAAATATGTTTTTTGAGTAAAAATATAGCCATTTTTGAGTAAAATATGAATTTCCCCATATTTTAATCAGCATTCAGAGCTGATAGTATCCCCTATATTAACCTAATCAAAAATATATCGCAGTAAGTACATAATTAAATTTATTGTTGTATTTGTAATGAATGCTGTTCTCTTTCTCTCCCTTTCCCTCAGTGAATCTAAATTTTGGATATAAAATATAATTTTTGAGTGTAAATATACGGATTTTTCCGTGTTTTATTCAATTTTCAGAACAGATATTAACATCTGCTACACACTATACAAATAGAGTACATCAATTAAAGAAATTACTCATAGAAAATGATTATTGATTGCGTAGACTATCTAGATATCATTAATAACAGGTTATATGAAAAAGATGATGGAATCTATACTTACAGAGAAGGATAAAAGAAAACTATAGCATAGAGGTAACAGTTCAAAAAAAAAACAATGAAAATGAGACAAAATTCTTGTAAATATTGGGTTGTATATGCATACCTCTGAAGTTATACAAACCCTATAGGATCCGAACCTATGTATTAAGGAAAACATCACAGCCTCAATATCTATCCACATGCACTAAAGCCCGCAAGTTTCAAAACACACGTGCACCGAGAAAACATGTATAATAGTAGATTACACAACGGCAGCGGAAAGTATGCGATTACCGAGTGCAAAATTTGCGGCACGAGGCGAAGCCGAGTGACGTAATTGCACGAAGTAATCGCGTTACTTTCAAATGCCGTTGTGTATACTGTTTTAATTTTAGAAGATAGGAAAATAATGAATAATCTCTATTTTTTGCTTTAAGAAAGAGCCTTGTTGGTGGATGGTGAATTAGACCGATTTATGCTGATGGCTAAACAAAAGATGGGCATTTTTGCTAACAGTAACTCAATGTCTTGACGTCACGCGTGCCTAGGAATTAACTGGCCGGGATTTTTTGTTTTCCGCCCTTGAACGTTTTTACTTTCCGCACCTCAATAGTTTTGTTTTCCGCGCATTACGACTATCATCATGATAAAACACTGTTTTCCAACCCGAAAATAGGGCGGTATGGTACTATTTTCCTATCGTCTAAAATTAAACATCATTGTCAACGCACACATGTTACAACGCTTCGCGTGACTTCAGATGTGTTGCTTAGCATAGTCTACCAAACAGCGCAAGATCCGCACTTTATAACTTCTCCGGACTAATTAATTGGATTAGTTGAAATGTTTATAGATGAGAGGAAAGGTGAAAGAATCTGATACTAATACGACGAAAATTCCCAGAACTTTTGTTGTAGATGTACTGCATCTTCCGCGGCATATAAGATTTCCGGACGGCTTGTTTGTCAGACGCAAAATTAGCATACCTACAGCAGACAGTTTGTCATCGGCATAAGGATCTCATAAATGGCATCATTTTATCATTGGTCGGAATCTTTTCGGCTTGTCGGAGCAAAGGATTGCTTTACAATGATTTCAATTTTACGGGGAACTCTTATCCAAAGTGGTGTTGGTTAAGGTTACCTCATTGCGGAGAGGTAGTAAGAAATGAATTTCTGAAAGCCGAAGCACGCCGCAAAAATGTTCGCGGGCACACACTTTCAATGCTTCTACACTTGTATTAGTTTTTGCGCGGGGAAGGGGTAAAGAACAATCCAGCTCTGATTTAACAAAAATCGGCCAAAAACGACCAAATTCATTCTGTTGCAACCAACTAGTTAAGAGAGTAATTATATTAATTGAAATCTGAAAATATAAATATCGTTACCAACGTTTCCGTACAATTATGTAAATTTTTAACATAGGTGGTTCATGTTATTCTAGCCTACATCGGGTGACATACCTCTGATAAACCTTGTAGTACGGGAGTGGTCACTTTGACTCCATCGTAAAAATGGTGCCCCTGACTAATGAACTGACAAATAAGGAAAATTATACAAAGTTACTGGTAGAAAAAAGACAAAAAAATGAAATCTGACCAGAAACAACCAAATTTAACTAAAATTGTGTAAAGGGGACCAAACAATCGATGATCATACGAGACTACATTTTGCCGGCGGGGTCCTTTCATTTAGAGGGGGAAAAATAGTGTGATCCCGCTTCTAATGAGTGTACTGACATTTTACCAGCCAAAAATCTTTTCAGAGTTCATACGAACACATCCAGAAAATACGAACCCCCCAGCTCTAACGGTGTACCCGCCAACCTCGAACAAACACACAGACAAATGAACACATTTTTATATTAGACAAGATTCTCGATTTTTCATCCAATTTTTTCAGTGTTTTCTTTACAGCAGCCTCCCAATTATCCGCCATCAGTTCATCCGCCCTCCGGGTTATTCGCCCACCCTTCTGGGTTATCCGCCCAACTCAGTCCGAATAATCGAAATCTAACTAAAATCATAACTTTAGTCTAACTTAGTACAGCTGATGATGATTCTGAAAAACTGGTAGGAAAAGCGTCAGTACATAAATGAATTATGACGATGCTTTTTCAGCATTGGAAAAGTCGCTGGTGTTTAAAGAACAACAGCCAGCGATCACTGCTCAAGATTCATGAAATTCAGAAAGTGGAGAAATTATTCCGCTGAAGAGCGTCTTATCATGAAGTAAATAAATTACTTTTCTTTTTAGCTTTTTTCTTCTATAGTATTGTCTTCTTCCCCTTCATTGACCAAAGAAGCCAAAATTGCCGATTTTATTATTTTTAAATATTGAAGATTCTTTGTTTACCACCTAACGTACCTAATTCAATAAAAATTATTTTCCCCATTTTCCAAAGTTTTTTAATCAAAATTAGATGTTTTCGGGTTATCCGCCTTTTTCGTTACCCGCCTTATCTTCAGCCCCAATTAGGGCGGATAATTAGGAGTCTACAGTAGTTATTCTTTACTTCTTTCCCCTATAGCAATGTCATCTGCAAACCTTATCATTCTAACACTCCCCCTTGTACTATCATGCATGCCTGATTTGGATAATCTTCACGTTTGCTTGCTCCCGCTTTTTCAAAAGGATCATAATTAACCCGATTTTCTGGAAATCTATTGGAATTTCTTCTTCCTCGTATATTCTGCAAATTAATTCGTGTAAAGGTAAATGTACCAAATATCGCTCACCTCAATATCTCGTCTGTTTATGACGCGATCTGGCGGGTGATTATGGTACTATGTGTATTTTGTGGCCCTTTCACGCTGTAGAAAAAGTCGCGTTCCGAAACCCACGCGTAAAAATTTTATTGAACAAAATCTGTTTTGTGAAGTCGGAAAATTTTGCATGTCTGCTACAAACGAATGATTATTTTCAAATTACGCCGCGAAAAAACTTAATGAATGCATTTATCGGTTCAGAACACTCCAAACTATCGGGTTCAGGTAAGTTTTTCTGGCAATTTTCATAAGAAGTTGCATTTTTGAAATTTTCTCTGAAAACATTGAAAGTGCCATAATATCGCCTCCTTCAAAATCACGTTAGTCGAATTCTTTGCAGTATAATGTCGAGTGCTGTGGAAAACCGTTGGACTTGGACCAAACAATGCATGGATTATGCAGTAGAAAGTCTTCTGAAGAAAGAAATGGGTCTTTTGAAAGCATCTAATACATACAGGGTACCGAAGTCTACATTGAAATATTATGTCAAACGTGTCAGAAAAAACATGCATTTTGATACCCCACCTGGGAAGTCTCAAATTCCCCCCTCCCCCTTCCTTGGTTTTTTGGGAAAACGACCATGGAAATGAATTCGGGGAGTCAAAAAACATAGATTTCGATACCTCGCCCAATAATTTAAAAAAATGACCACTCCCCCCCCCCGTTGGCGCTCCTTTTCATTTTTACAAGAAAATGTTCTCAAGTGTATTCCGAGTGTTCAGAGACCCCTCCTTCCTCCACGGAATATTTTTATGAAATCTGTTTTTTTTTGGAACCATAGGTGTGCAATTTTATATCTTCCAACCCCCCCTCTACCCCCTTACGGCGGAAAAATTTTGAAAAATATTTAATCTGACAAAGAAAATTCCAAGGAATCGAATGGCACAAACGGAAAAGACGTATTGTCAAATCTGTGGCTTCGACACGACTTCAAAGTTGCGATATCAATACAGGTTGTAGGTGGGCGATATTATTAGGATACCATTTTTTTAAACTTCAATTTTGGATCTTGTGAGAAGAAGTTTAGTAACTCCTGAACTTTTTGAACTTGGGGTATATTTTCATAGAATTTTGAATTTAACTGATCATCAAATCAGCAATCATTCCTTACACCATGAAAGAAACCTCTTATCCCGTAGCTTTTAATTTTTTCCTATCTGATAAAAGAATAAAATGAACTGGAAGGAGAAGGGGCCCGTGGAAATTCCCCTAGGCCCTCTTTTTCTTTCTACGGGGCTAAGTACGATAATCTTTACATTTGCTTTGCTCCTGCTTTTTTAGGAATCATAATTAACCTACTTTTCTGGAAATCTATTGGCATTTCTTCTTCCTCAACGTCCTGTATTCCTCGATAACTCACTAGCAACTTCATCAACTTCTTCTGCTTTATCTGTTTTCATTTATTTCAAAATATTCTATACAATATTACATTAAAAGAAATTCCAGTTAGAATTTAAATTACCTCCTTACATTGTTGATACTTTTTTATTAAGTATAATATTTTTTATGTTCTTTTTTTGTTCAATTATTTTTTATTATCTATCACTTTTACATCGCTGGCTGTTCTCAGTTATAAATATACCTAAGTAGAAACGCAATTTTTGGATGTTGAGGAAGTGGGGGGGGGGGCGGCGAATAAAACCCTATAGGCGCCACGCCGTTGCTAATGCCCGGTAACTATTTTAGCGCCCATCCGCTCCTGACTTTTATGAGCTATATGCATGATTTCCATGCGACCCATGGACATGTAGAATTCTCACAAGCAATATATTGCACG
Organism: Acanthococcus lagerstroemiae; assembly: GCA_031841125.1. Taxonomy (NCBI): domain Eukaryota; kingdom Metazoa; phylum Arthropoda; class Insecta; order Hemiptera; family Eriococcidae; genus Acanthococcus; species Acanthococcus lagerstroemiae. The sequence continues at coordinate 10,887,368 of CM063106.1, read as the reverse complement.
ATGAAATTTAAGCTCGATTTACTCAAAGTTGCAGTCATGTTACTAATACCCTTTTGCTAACCATCCCCCTAAATTGTGACAGTAATTGAAGCACTCTTTCAGAAAAAAATACGCCATTTCTCTTTCTCTGCTTAGAAGGAAAATGGGCGTCCAGCATATTTGCATGGGCATAGATAGTTTCGTGTGAGCAGAGGCGAAACTTGACTTTCAATTTGGGGGGGGGGGTGGAGAAGGAAAATCTGCCGACAAATATTTTTTGAAAACTAAAAATTCGCTGACAAAATTTTTTGAACATTTGAAAATTTGCCAATTTTTCAATTAAAATATTTTGTAATTGGAAAAAAAAAATAATAAAAAAAAATAATAAAGCAGAAGCAAAATACGAGCCCGGGGACTAATTTTTGAGAACGTCCTTGTACCCTCAAAGAAAGTCTGCCTTTGTTCTACTTTTTATTTTTCTTCCTTCCTTCGTTCCTCTTTTTACCTTATTGTTGAAGCGCCTTTTTTATAGTGAGCCGCTTGAGACATTCATCTTCCTCGGCCCTTGTGCAAATCTGCACCATCTGAGGGGTTTCCTGGATTTATTTAATACTACGATAACAAGACTCTTTTGACCTATCAAGACCGCCTCCTCCAACTTATGTGAAACTTTTAACCCTTAAATACCACACGTAGGTTTTCTTCCGATATTACCACACATGTGACAATTGTCACAGTATTCAAAAATTCATCACTTTTATCATTAACCCACCAAATTGGATGATGCTATACCTATTTTTTCATGCAAAATTCAAATTGGAGGTTAAAATTTGATTTTAATAAAAAATAGGCATAATTTTAAAATTTCCTCCACCACTTCATGTTAATAGCTCTCAATCGATTTTTTTTTTAAAATTTATAACATTACTTTTGTCCTAAGAATGCATTGAATGCGGACACTTCTTGAAACTTGGTACAAGTTGTTTGTCACTATTTTCCCCCTAATTTTGTTTATCTTATATAATTTTTACTTTGCTCATTCACATTTTCGGAATTATTTTCACTTGATCAAGAATTCTGTAATTGGCAAGAAGAGACAATGAGTTATACATCCGCCGATAATTATTTTTCGTTGGAAAGAAAAATAACTGGTTGCAGTACAGTAAAAAGTATTTTGCTGAGGAACAAGAAAAAACGACACGCATGACAGTTTATTTCGCGGCTTTCACAAAATGTCTCAACCTGAGCCTTCCTCTCGACACCGTATTCCTCGGGTCCACCTCGAAATATTTTCTCGCACTGAGCTACATCAAAAAACTAACTCGAATGCATAAATTAAACCACCAAAATATGATAAATCTTGGTCCAAATTGATTAAAAACAGAATTCAATGCAACCTATTAACCTCAAAATTGTATATAGTGCTCTGTAAGAGTGAAACTAGGTCGGTGTGACTTCTGTCACTTCAGTGGTATTGACGATATTTAACAGAAAATCAATTTAAAAAATGCATGCCCCTTTGACAGTTCGAGTAGGCAACCAAAACTCACACGAGAGAGAAGGTAAATCATATGCGCGCAGGCACTAGGAGTTATGCGGCTGAGTCTCCCCTCTGACTCGCGTCGCTGCTGCGAATTTTATACCACTGTGACAATTGTCACATGTGTGGTATTGAAGGGTTAAGAATCCTTTCAGACTTCTCTGAGACTTCAAGGATCTTCCGACTTTGTTCAAGAATTTTTTAGGCTTCATTAAAACATAATACCTTAGAAAATGAAAAATTCAAATGAACAGTTTCAAAATTTGTCGACTGTCAAATTATTGGGGGTGTTTCACCTTCCCCCCCCCCCACAGTTTCGTCCCTGCAAATGCAGATTGGAACCTTGTCCCACAACCATTCACATTTGCGCACATGAGCACACCCTAGTCTGGGAGGGTAAGCTGGAAGGATATGAGGAATACTTGAGAGGGACACACAACTTCCTTTACACATTAAGGTGGTTGTTATTTACTCTTGGTGATCTTGTTTTTTTTTCTGAATTTCCTTTGATTCGTGTCTCCTAAATTAGTTCCAATAAAATCAATAAAAAAAACTACAAAGTTTCAATTGGAATTAGGGAAGTCCGCACCACAAGCTCCCTTTTGTTCTAATGGAAAAAACACATGGAGTTTTGACTTTTGTTCCAGACCAAATTTCCCCCCTATATTCACCAGGACCAAAGCACGTAAATTAAATAATAGAACATTTGCTATCGGATTCAGCTTGTGACATTGGAAAATAAGACTTTTGCTTTCGACTTTTAGATTTTAATAAAATGTTCAACTTTCTCAAATTTTAGGCTCTAGGTCAAACAGAGAATCTAGTAAAAACAGAATAGTCAGTGAAATTCGAAATTCAACGTTTGCTACCGACTTTCAGATTTTCGAAATGTCTTCCACACCACAGTTTTGTTTCAACCTTTCAGATAACGTTCGATACTCAGCTTGAAACCTTCTAGTCTCTGATAGGAGTCCAAGGTACTCCATTTTCAGAAACGAAATTTGACTTTCAGTTGGGGAGGTGGAGAAGAAAAATTTTCCGAGAAATATATTTTGAAAACTAAAAAGTCGCCGACAAAATTTTTAAAACATTAAAAAATTGCCGATTTTGTAATCAAAATATTTTTTAATTGTGAAAAAACAAACAAACAAACATACATTCGCAAAAAATGAAAAATTCAAATGAACAGTTTCAAAATTTGCCATTATGGGGGGGGGGCGTTCAACCCCACACTCCCTTACAGTTTCGCCCCTGCGTACCATTTTTTATGCGTGTTCCGCTACTAACCACCGATCCAAAAAGTAATACAGCTGGCGAATGAATTTATTCAGAACAACATCGAACGACGAGTAAGGGCAACACTACCAGCGAGGTATATTCCAATTTTGGAAAACTTATTGGGCCTGACCGATGTCGATTACCGCTTACGCATAAGACAAGGAAGGCATATCGACGTTCGAGCATCTACAGTGGAATGCAGAGACAGGGAGCATCTGACAGTTATGAATGGTTACTCGAAAAGGGGTGCGAGCCTAGGGAAGGCGACCGGCATCACAACTCAGGGAGCGACAGCGGATTGGAAACAGATGAAGTAGAACAATAAATTTATAATTATTATCATTTTTTTTTTGTTTTGCTTGTTTTAAATTATCATCACATGGGGTAACATTAAGAAACTCTTATTGACATGTAGCGCAGAGGGGGAAATCAGATAGTATTTTTTTGTTGTTGAGAATCTAAACATAACTGTGCTAAAAACGTTTTCATTTCATTTAAAATTTTTCTTTTAGGGGGGAGGTGATACGGGAATATACCGAACATCTATCTAAAGTATGATTTTAAGCTGATGATATTTAAGAGCAAGGAAAGTAAACAGTAAAGTACATCTTTTCGACCCATCCAAAACTCTCAGACGAAGCTACACGTAATTAGTGAACTTCGATCTGAAACAACTACTGACTTCTCCTCATGCGGGTATAAAAACTAAAAGTTAAGGCTAGTTTAAGTACATTCTCGATCGGGTTATTGCTTAAGATGTCATAAGTTGTAGCCTTGTCAGTCGACCAAATTGTATAGAAAGTTAAAATTTGAAATTATAGGGTTCGAACGAAAAACTTTGTCGCTTATTTCTCGCGGTTATTCGATGACCACGTAACAAATCTCGTTTGTGTCGTGAGGCCATCCGAGGATTCCCAAATCTATTTAGCTGCAATACCCCCACACAGACAAAGCTATTTGGAAGGGGAAAAATGGAAATAAAAACAAAAACAAAAATTCCAAATTTGGACAAAGCAAACAGAGTTGCAAAAATTCTGGCGACTACTTCGGAAAAATCAAAACAACAATCTTGAGGGAACCAAACTGAACTTGGCGTACTACAATTGTAGAGGTCTTGCTAGTAGCGAGAGAATGTATGACTGTGAACAAAAAATTGGAAAAATCATGTATTTTCAGAAGTAAGGAAAATGGGGGAATCGCTACTAGTCAAGAAACCCGGGTATGTCTTCTACCACACGGGCCAAACCAAAAGATATCGGGGAGTGGGTCTTTATATCAAAGAAAGGTTGATGCAAAATGTAGAAGGGATCAAAGCAGTATCAGAAAGAATATGCTTTTTAAAATTAAAAATACGTTAAAATACAAAAATTCTGGTTATAGCTGTAGACGCTCCTGTTTTGGGATCTGACGAAGAGAAACTAAACAAATTCTATGAAGACTTGGATGAAATCATGAACAACGAAAAATAATACTATAATTTCATAATGGGGGATTGGAACTCAATTGTGAGAACAAGTAACCGGAAGATAGTAAACATGGGAAAATTCGGCTTGGGGACTCCAAATTATAACGGGGAAAACTGGTAGAGTTCTGTACGAGAAACAATTTAAAAATCGTAAATACCTTTTTTAAGAAAAAAGAAAAGTTAAAATGGACTTGGAAATCTCCCGGGGGAAAATAATAGACCACATTTTAGCACTAGAATTCCCATGTGTCAATTTACTACTAAAATGACCAGGTGGCGTCATATATGACACAGATCAGGGTTTCTCAAAATTATGATGAATTTTAGCATTTTATAATCTATGATTTTACTACTGGGTATACTTGAGCGAAAACCATACCCCCCCCCCCGTAACGGCCACCCCGTAACGGTCCCCCGTAACATTCCTGTTACTATGATGTTATACTACTGTGTATATACTTAAGCGAAAATCGTGTTTATACATTTCTATAGAAATTAATTTCTTCCAGCCGGGGGTATACTTGAGCGAAAACTGTAACGCTCCCCCGTAACGGCCCCCGTAACGCACTCTTATTACTATGACATCATACTACTGAGTATACTTAAGCGAAAATCGTGTTTATACATTTCCATGGAAATTTATTATTTCCAGCCAGGGGTATACTTCAGCGAAAACCGTAACGCTCCCCCCGTTACGCCCCCCCCCGTAAGAGGCCACTGTAACGCTCCTGTTACTATGACATTTATCAGAATTTTATGATTTTACTACTGGTTGTATTAGGGTACAAAAGCCTATAAAATGTTACACTACATGTCTCTGTAGGAGAGAAGGTAGTAGGGTGACAGGGCTTCAGGCGTGGATCCACGGGGGAGGGAGGGATTTGCTTAGCATAATTAAATTAAGCCCAAGAAAGATTCAGTGTAATGACTTTGGATCATTTACTACGCAAACATATCATTTTAACGCTGTATCAGCATTTACGAAGCAAAGCAAAATAAAACTGAACAAATTTTCTTCGGCTTTGGATTTTAGTGTTATTTTTATTTTGGGATGCACTAAAACTCTACCTATTTATAGTAGGTATTAGGATTTAAACTTAGAGTTTCAAGTGTTGGCAGGCTTGCGATATGTGTGAGTGATCACGTATGATTCTGGGTCCTTTTTTGTTTCTGATATTTATTAATCCCATTGTGGCTCAACTGAGACATACCAAAATATTGCTTTACGCAGACGACATAAAAATATTTAAACAAGTCGTATCAAGCCAAGACTGTGAATCCATACAAGACGATCTCAGTTTATTGGTTGTTTGGAGTCAGGAAAACCGGTTACCTTTTAACGTCAGGAAATGCGAAAAAATTTCTTTTACAAGGAAAAAGACTAAAATTGATTACAACTACAATATTGGTGGAGAGTACTTGCGCGACGTCACAACTGTAAGAGACCTGGGTGTCGTCCTAGATTCAAAACTATTCTATAAACATCATATTATGAAAGTCGTGTCAAAATCGCAAAGAATGCTAGGCTTTATAATGAGAAATGGGCAGAACTACGTTGATACTGATACAACAAAAAAACGTTATCATACTAGTCTCCAAAATTTAGAAATAGCGCTCTTATTTTTTTCTATGTTATACTCTAAACCATTCTAAACCATACTCTAATTTTACAAATAATCTTCAAAATGACCACCCTCATTATCAAAACACATTTCCGCCCGTTTTAAACAATTTTGTGTAGTTCTCTGCAGCTCCTCTTCGTCTGCTTTCAAAGCGGCAAAAGCAGCTTCTATTCGTTCTCGAAGGTGTTCACGACTTACTATTTCTTCTCGATAAACTAATGCCTTCAACCGGCCCCAAATTGAAAAGTCGCACGGTGTTAGATCAGGGGACCGCGCTGGCCATTGCCTTACCGGACTGTTGAAGCCTATCCAATTCGAAAACACTGATGTTCGAAACAGAAGGTCTCAAATCGTAGATAGAATACTGTTCAACTTAATCATGATTACCGATTTAAGCAGAATTTAAAGTTAGGTTATAGTTGAGCGAGCAAGTGTCACATATTAGAACAAAATACAGCAATAATCAAAATATAGCATAACAAGTAGAAAAGTGAACATCCACATGAGTTATTTGGTTTAAGATTTTTTACTTTGACAATGGAAACACAGGAAACCGGCATTACCTACATCAATCTTGCATAATCTGCAATTTCACATACATTAGAAATTAACCAAGAAGCCAACGTTCAGGCAAATTCTTGTAAGACGACTTCGCTATAAACGTAATGTCTGAAATTCTCACAAAATGCATCTAAAAACTGGACGTACTAAAATGCAGACTAATTTACCATTACCATTGTAGCCTACTGCAGAATTTCATCGGCTTAGCACAATCTCTTTGGACGACGAATTCGAAACAGTAAGCAACAGCGCCTCAAACACTATCAAAAGGCAATATCGATACCTTAGGATACAGACATGCTATGTCCAAAAGGTGTCATTTTTCAGGAGAGAAGTTTGAAGTTTTGTTATTTGCATAATCTACAATAATTTTTCACCATTTTACCTGATTTTTTAAAATAATTATGCCTTGACAGCGGACATAGCACATCTGTGCACTACAATATGGGACATAGCATGAACATAGCATGTCTGTGCATTTCGTTTTCGACTATATGGACATAGCAGATTTTACTTAATGCCAATTAGAGGGGGTTTAGAGATGAGATAGGACATATCTGGTATTAGTATTCGATTCTGCTCGTTGAGACGAATCCAGTGATACCAAAAACGCATTTTCGAAAATTTTGGACATAGCATGTCTGTATCCTAAGGTATCGATATATGCATTCAGAAACAGGTTACGCTCGCACACAGCTAATAGAATACACAGCACAAGTGTTGCCCATTTTCTAACAAAAAATTTACCTATTTTAATAATCCATGTTTATAGTGTCATATATGACGCCACCTGGCCTTTTGAGGAGTTACTATCAAATTTTGAAATGGCGTCATATATGACGCCACCTGGTACGTAACAGTGCTGCCCTGCTTCCGCTTTAGTTCGGACCATAGGCTTTGCAGAGCCAGTATAAAAATTCCTAAAAGGCCAAGGTTTAACAAACGGAAATCCATTCCCATGGAAAACAAAATTATCCCCGTATACAATTTGTAAGAAGCGAGAAACGAAATAAAAGAGAAGATGGAAAAAGCGAGCGCGAAATGGTCAGAGTACTCATTACAAGAAGTATACGAGAGAATAGTGGACTCAATTCAAAAAACGGTCGACAAGTATGGGGAACCCAGACCCAAAATGCGGACAGACGACAAGTTATCGAGAGAAACAAAGACTCTTACTGGAAAAAGAGACAAATTAGAGAATAAGGAAAGGATAACAGCGAGGGAAAGACTCGAGTTACTTTTTTTAAGGAAGAAAATAAAGACGGAAATAAGAAAGGATGTGAGAAACTACGATAGTGAGTTGATCAAAAGAATACTGCCCGAAAGCAAATCAATAAGAAAAACAAACACAACTCTATTCACAAGTGAAAAACTTATCCCCTGCATCCGGGAAAATATTGTAAACATTGCTACTGAAGAAGGAGAAAGAGGAAGCGAAGGTCGAGGAAGAAAAAGTCAATAACACTATGGATACCCCATATATACTTCAAGTAGAAGTGAAAAAAGCAATTTACTCGGTTAAGGTGGACAAAGCGGCGGGTCCTGATGGGATTAGCAGTGGGTCCCTCAAACCTCTCGCGGATGAATTGATTCCTGTATTAACTAAACTATTCAATAGGATTTTGGAAGAGGAAGTAACCCCTACCCAATGGAGGGAGGCAGAAATTATTCTGTTATACAAAAAAGGAAACAAAGATGAAATAAAAATTACAGGCCTATCAGCCTTATACATCCACTTTGCGGAAATTATTCATGAAAGTTCTGAAAGACAGGCTGTATACCCACAACTTGGCCAATACCAACCACGTGAGCAAGCCGGGTTTAGAAAAAACTTCTCCGCAAGGGGGTTGAACCCCTCACACCTCTATAGTTCCCCCCCCCTGCGTGTGAGTTCTTTTTCTAACAATTTCTCAAGTTGACCCGGGGGCGGGGGGCAAAATAATACTAGTATTCCTTCTGCTTTGATATCACTGCATGCATAATTTCTATGCAAGCCCAGATGTATGGAATTCATGTAGAACAATATTGTATGCTGAAATTTAAACTCGATTTACTCAAAATTACGTGGTATCTGAGGTATTTTTAGAAGAAAATAAACTGTTTCTCAGCTCCTGATTTGATAGTAAATGGACGTTCAGTATATTTGCATTGTCGTGTACCATTCATAGCAAGTTTATACAGTTTTCTTCGCTTAAACTGAGGTGGTAAAATTATGCCCCCGGATCATAATGAGTATGGGGAAGGGGGCAAATTCCCTGTGCCCTCGGCATCTCGACGCCACTAAGATCATAGTCCACGTATACTTTGTATAGTTGAAGGTTTCTGAATTGGAAAACATCGCCGAGGCCTTTCTACTTTCCTTGAGACGTCGATCAGCGTCGAAATGCGATTCGCCAGGTAAACTTGGTCGAAGGCGCCGCGACAAGTCTCGAGTGTCTTGGGCTCGGGTTGCCGCTCCACCGCGGCCGCAGGCTCCACCTCGCGCGTCGACAAAACGGCCGCGTTTTCCGATCCGCCGGCAGCATTTTTATTGGCTGAGCAGGTTCGCAAGAGGGTTGAACCGTCACGTTTAGAGGGGAGAGGGAAATTTCATCTTCGGCTCTGGAAATCATCTCTGGGCAACAGTACCGAACATTGGACTTATCTCGTCTCTCGCAGCCGAAGCAACTCTCGTGTCATTTTTGAATCGTCCTTCGACCGGTTTCCTACACTCGTAGTACTCGCGCGTCTTACTCGCTACTCTCGTTTACTTGGCGATCTCTCTGACAGTCTCGACGATTTCGACTTATATTTTCGTGCGGCCTTACGATGAATCCGATTACCGTACTTTTTCTCTTCAGCCTGGTGAACGGCATGCTGTTGCAGGGCAACGGCCAGTCGCAGTCGGCTGAAAACGCGAACAACTCCAAGAGGATGTCGGTCTGGGCGGACGCAGCGTATCGCTGGTCGACTAGGCTGAACTGCACCGAACAGAGTTACGTGTGCGAGGACACCTGCCTGATGATCAAGCTGACCAACAGGAACAATTTCCGCATCTATGGAGCCGAACCAACTGGGAGCAGCAAATTTGGGACCGTGTTTCCGGACGGCGATTCCAGGCACAAGACCTTCCACGATGGTATTCTGGTGCTGGACCCATTCCCGACCGCTCGATTTGGTCACCCGATTTTGGTATTCTACGTGGAACTGAACACGAAGACTTCGTATTGCGAAACCGGGAAAGGATTTATCGTTGGTATGTATACGACTAAAATTAGCATTTTTGGTTGGTTTATGTTTCTGCTATGGACTGAGGTTATAAGAAATAGGTAAGTGTGCAGTACTGAGTGCAGGTAGTTTGGTGGAGGTACGTTTGGGCGGATTGAGTCAGGGCCGAATGCAGGCGAATCGCGGAGATACCAGTTTAGAGAACCAAGAAGACAAAGATGCCTCTGCCAAAAAGACCTCTGAAAAAGTACAACTTATTGATTCGAGCATGTTTTTCTCAGGCGAATGAAGGTAGCTAATGGTTGTGAGGTTTATTAGGCAATAGGCAAACGAAGTGTAGCCTTAACGCATGGTCGCGAATTTTATTTATTATTTTATTCATTTATTTCTTGATTGATCCGAGATCTATAGGTTCGACGATAGTGAGAGTTGGTTGTAGTTGAGTAAAGAGGTGAAATTTAGGTATGTTCGCGATAACGAAGATCAAGTTTATAGATGGGCCTAATTACTCTATTCGGTGGAAGTGGGAACCAAAATGTGGGTTCTAGGGGAGAATGGCGTTATCCGACTATCTACTCGCTCGTAATTAGTCAGTGGATTTTTGTCAAATCAACTTTCACACATTTAATGTGCTTGGGTCAGGGGCGCATCCAGAACTTTTTTTTGGTGGTGGCTAGAATTTAGAGAGAGAAAAAAAATCTTGAACAGTGGTGAAAGCTCGTAAATTTGTACGAACCTACGACGCAACATAACCACATCAGGCCATTGGCATATTTTTCTTCGTTTCAAAATTAATTTTGAAAAAATGAAGAATTTTTTTTACGGGGGGGGGGGCATAGCCTTCTATCCCCGTCCTTGGTTGCGCCCTTGGCTCGAATTCGAAGACGAGCCCAATCAGCCCGTTGGACCAGAGGTCAGGGATATTTGAATGCGTTAAGTTGATTTTTACTTATTAATTCTTAACTCTAGTACTGTAAGTCCGATTGTAACTTTTTTTTTCAGACCTACAATTTTGGTAATAATTTTTTTCAAAGGATCAACAGTTAATGATATTGTTGAGGTTCCTGGGGTTTTGATGCTCCTTCAATGTTTGATAGGTCTTGCAATGTCCATTTTTTAAAAATCCAACTTGCTCAGACTGGGGAAGGTGGTGCAATTATTAACACAAAAATTATTAATTTTGTTTTTTGTTTACAAATTGGTATTACGTCTATTATGGTGGTCCAATAAAAGCGTTTTTCGTAAGGTTGCTCTTCCACGGGCTTAATCTGTTCTAGTAGACGTTAAAATACCCTGGCTAACATTTTTGAAATCGAAGTATATTTAGGGGTAGTGTACGTGAACTGAAGCTGATAAAATGATTTCCCTTTAGAAAAATTCCAATTTTGCAATAAAAAGTCCAAAAAATCGAGTGTGACCAAACATATTGATTTGACTGAAAAAAATTGTTCTTATAAGTGTTTCGATAGCCACCAGCACTTTTATGCAGGAGTCTTAGAGGTCAATGCCCCAGTCTTGAATTTTGGTGAACAGTAAACTTTCATCCTAGTCCACGACGAGGATACGAAAATACATTAAAAAAATAATAAAAATCGGTTTTTATGACTTCCAAGTGCACCGAATTCCTTTCCCCAACTCAAAAAGATCCACGGGAGAGGTAGAATCTAAAAACTGCCGTAAGAGACGATAAATATATTAAAATTAGGGCATGTGAAGTCGGGGATTTCATTTTTGAGGCTTTGTTCGTCCCATCCCTGTATCTACAGTAATCTATATAGGAAGCTGAAATGTGAAATAATGAAATTTACACATGTTCACGTCAAATATGTCAAAAATAGGGTTCTCTGAGTCAGGGAATTTCGTTTTAAAGGATGTTAGGTCCCAATCCTGAATTTGTTATCTCCGACTAAGAAAATCCAGATTTTGACATATTTTACGCCATGTGTAAATTTCAATTTTTCATTTTTAACTGTCTGAATTTCACAAAGAACCTAGATCAGTTTCAATAAGGATAAGTCCTTGTAAAGTTCTGGGCAGATTGGATGAGGGGAACACGTCTCTCAAGCTCCCATCTTCGTTTCATGAGAAAATATACATGTTTTCAAAGTTTTTAAAACTACATTTCATTTTTTTTCTCAGCCCTTAACAACGTTAGGAATTACATTTCCATGAATTTTGAAAGTTCATTAAGTGTAATGTAAAATAGTTGATTTGTCAGTGTCGAGTAATGATTCTAGGGGAGTGACCTTAGAAGAGGGGAATAAATGAAGGAAAATCTAAATTTGAGATAGAAGTCAGTTTATAGGTTTTTCAGCAATTTTGGTGATAGTTTGTACATCTGACTCTACGGAGTGCTATTAAAGAAGAGTGTGTAAATGTGATTATTTTTCAAAATCGTTTTTTTTTTTTTTAGATTCTGAGGTCACCGAATTCAATTGGGGGGGGGGGGGCATTCTTACATCCTGTTCCATAGGAAGCCAGAACAGTCGATGAGAATTTTAACTGTTCGTAATTTTTTTAAATGGTATTTGTCTTTTACTTTTTTTTTTGGGGGGGGGGGAGAGGTAAGGTCACTAATTTAATGCGGGGGGGGGGGGATAATGTTTACGTTTCTTCCTTAAGAATACCAATTTTTCTTAGATGGTATTCGATTTTTTGGGTTTTCGAATTTTCGAGCTTGCTGAATTCAGTTCTGGGGATAACCGACCAATATTTAATCTCTACCTCTTTTGATGGCACCTTACGGGTTAGGTATAGAAATTACTTTCAGAATTGAATTCAGCAACCTCAAACCCTACAAATTGAATACCACCTCGGAAAATGATTAATATGATGACGCCAAACCCCTTTAGGGGCACGAACTATCTTACATTTGATCAATAGAATGAATTTTCGAAGTCACAAAATGAATTTTTAACTAAAAGAAAGATAACGTGAAATCTCTGAGTACTTTTCCATAAGAAGTGAAGAGAGGCTTGAGGCACGTGTCCCCTCATTTGATCGACCTCAAACTTTGGAGTCATTTTTTTATCTCATTGAAACTGATTTGAAGGGCGTCCACGAAAGAATTCGAAAAAAAAAGTCTACCAAGAATAAAGAACGGCCACCCTAGTGCTTATGCAAAAATTTCTTAGAATCTCCCAAATTTGTTCAAAACTTTTTTATGCTTCCCCATACGTGTTTAATAATACAGTCTAAAATTGTTCAAAACTATAGTTTACGTCTCGTTGGGGCTCTTCAACATCTGATCCTAGACTTCTTAGAACTCTTGAAGCTCTTCAAGACATTTGTAAGATTCCATGACTTACAAATTTAAGACTTTTATGCTCATCTAAGTAGTCATGGGGGAGGAAGGGGGAGAGGTTTTTCACGTTTTAATCAGGCTTGTTGTATCTTGACAAACATGTGGTTATCTCATAAGATCAGATCCTGCTTTTGGCTTCTGAGAATGTTCCTCGTGCTTTCGTGGAGATAGATCAAGAATGTTCGACTTATGTGTACGAATGGTTGCGGAAACGCAACAGTACCAGGCGTTCGGTCAGTTTCTCAGTATATAATTGACACAGCAGAATGACGTGGCGTAGTGCAGGGGGAGGAGGGCAACATGTTTTGATCATCGTGAAAAATCTAATTCTGAAACATGGGAAAGTTCAAAGGTTTTAGTTTTAATATTCAAGACTTCCCTCGCTTCTAAGTATACCTCACCAGCCTAAAATTACAATTCTCTTTTTCAGTTTTTCCTTTATTGTTTCGTTTCAAGTCTCATAGGTAGGTCGGGAATATAGAAAGCTGTTATCAGCAAAGACATGTGTGCAGAAGCGTCGCTGGATTTTTTGTGGGGGGGGGGGATTTTTTTCAGTATTGTTGACCTACATTCATCGGTGTTGGTGGATTTCTTGGGGGGGGGGATGTAGTATGTTGTATCAGAGTGTCTAACAGGCATTTGAGTCATTTTGTATTTTCAGTCATGGTCATTAAAAAATTTAAGAAACAGCAAATTATACTTCGAAAGAGATAACAGAGAATTTAGAATTAGAAAATTCTATTATAATGACCAGAGTTGCAATTTTTATGCGAATGCATATTTTTATCTATGGCGTATATAAGTTTCAAAAAATCTTTACGAATCACAGAACTCTTGAGTCAAATGAGTAGCACTTCAATCTGCATATTTCGCATATTTTGGCATTTACCGAATATTTTGCACCAATTCTGCTTATTTTTCGATTTTTTCCCCCGAAAAGTTATTTTTTTAAATTCTGAGAATGATGTCCGACTCCGAAAAAAAAAATTGAAAAGACTTAATGGTTAATGAATCAGTTGGAAAAATATGTTCTTTTGCACGTGAGATAACCTTTTCTCTTGCTCACATCACATTCATCAATCATCAAGAAATTACGAATAGGTGCATTATCTCCTGGGTGCATCTCCTATTAAATGAAGATTGGACTCTTAGGGAAATACTTCACTGGATCATTTTGAAATCGGATAAAAATTGTCTCAGTGTATCCAACTTGATTTTTCCTTTGAAATGATACCCATTATTGTATTTGCATATTTATGCATATTTTTTTTAAATTTTGGCGCATATTTTGGCATGTTATTTAGACTGAATTCAGTGCATGAAATATGCGCATATTTCGCTATTTATTGCGGCCCTGATGATAACGATAAATCGAAAGATCAGCTTACAAGAGTCTTCGCATATATGATATGCTCATGTGAGTTGTGTGAGATGTGATCACCATGCGCGTATTAAGGTAGGGGAGCTCAATAAGGCCCTTTAAGGTCTTGGCTCTCCAGGCTTGCATGTAAGTTGTAAGTGATTTCATGTTTTTCCCTCTTTGGTGTTAGTCGTCGATTGAAATATTTAAAAACTGGCTAGCTTGAAATTTTTCTATACTGCTCCACGTTCCTCAGATCTTCTAATAAAAATACCCTTTTTGCAAAATTTGATAAGGCCAACTTACCAAAGAAGGCCGCTAAAACCTAATAAGACCCCACCTAAGACATGTTAAGGCCCAACCTAATACCGAATAAGCCTGACCTGTAATTCGTTAGATAAAAAGTCAAGAATGGTTCAAATAGAAATTTATGAGTAAGTTATAACTGAAATGATAATCAAATGATCCTATCCAGCTGGGCCTTGTTAGGTTACATAACTCTATTTTTCATGAGTATCGCATACCTCGGTTCCAAATTGCTCAAATTTCACTTTTCTGGCGTCGATCGTTAACCAACTACCACTACAACAACTATCCAATGTTTGATTTCTGGATCAATTCCATTTGACATAATACTCGTAAGTCCTCCAAGTTACACAAAAAACATATAGGCAGGGCCGTACAAATTTTTTATAACTACAAGTGTAAATATAATTGGCCTTTGAATTTGGGGGGTAATTTTGATCATTTCTACCCCTATAATTTGGGGGTAAGTATTATCCATCTACCAGTTCTCAGCGACGCCCATGCATGTGTGACTAAATAATACGTCTACATGGGTAGACATGCGTCTTCATTACACATCAAATTTCACTTTTCTATTTTCATTCTAGTTCCGGAAACACGTGGCTTCAAAGTTGGTAACTTTTCGAAATTTCAGCAGGCTTCCTCTTCACCCTAAACGAAGGTGGTGAGAACCGAAGGGACCTTTTAAATGAAAGACAACTAATCTAAAGATCTATAACAGTACGAGTGCGGAAACCTGCCATTTTGTATCCAACCGCGTCCGTCGATGCCGAATCGACTGCGCGGTACGCTCCGCATAGCCGGATTCGGCATCCACGGGCACGGCTGGATACAAAATGATAGGTTTTCGCACAACTACAGAATGTTTGTAATTGTGAAAACCTAAGGGGCAAAAGTAGGACGATCTGATAATATTACGACCTGACTATTGTTATGAAGTAGCTGAGGTTTGAATTCCCCGATCAAAATTCAGAATATTTACGATTACCTGATGGCGATTCGAGAAAATTTCGATTATTTGAGGCGCCTATTGATATTGTATTGATATTCCTTCGCCATTAAACCGAGTTAATGCATTTATATTTTATGTTCCTACCCACACGACGGTGCGTATTTTCACCGCTGACATTTCTATAACTACACCGAGTCAGAGTGATTTAAATTTTACACTCTAGCACACACCCACGCATCGGAAATCCCGAAAATTAGGCAGAAATTGGCATTCTTATCTCGTATACTGCACGTACAGTATTTTTTTTCGGCGCAAAATTGTGACGATGGGCGGAGCAGGAGATGGTTTCCGTGGCCGGCTTCTGTGTCTACAATTTTCGGGCAATCAGATTTGTAACATTAGTAGCGCAACTAACGATTTCAAATTGTTCTCCAGTTTTTTCTCTTTCATGTTTCGCCGCCGATTTGTCTCGGTACAGGTGTTAGCGAGACGAGCGAGGGAGCCTGAAGGTGCCACGAGCCAAGCCGCTTTGATCTGCGCCGGCGTTCTTTGATGAGAAGCCGACCCAGCGACAACTGGTATACCTTCTCTTCGCCGCTCGCTTGCGATTGAGACGTCATTATAAAGTCTTTCCTTCATTCTACTTTGTGAGAATATTAGGCCGTGGCTGTGAGGGACAGGTAAACATTAAAAAGTTTTGAAAAGGAAAAGAAAGTGCCGGCCTCTTTGGCGGTGGCGCACAAAAAGAGCTACAAAAAAAAAGCATGTATATTTTATATAAATGCGCGCCACGGTATACAGGAGAGTGTATCTGTAAAATGCCCGACCGGCTACATGCTTCCTGTAATTTTTTTTTGTTGAAAATCCTAACCCCAATTTTTATGAGTTGACCCCATGCGGATTCCTTGTTGGTGGCGGTGTGTCTCAAAGAAAAATCCCAAAATGGGTTCTGTGAATCCAAAAACAATAGAAATAGAATATCTCCTGACATTTGATTCACTGTGAGTGGAGGATATCATTTCATCAGTAGATCCTCAACAACTCTGTTTTGGAGCTCACGGGTACTTCATACACGAATTTTTTCAAAACATTTTCTATCAAGTCTTTTCTCATATCACGGGGAACAAATGTTTTGGATTGGATCATTTTTTCCGAGAACGCTACATGTAAGATATTTTAAACGTAAATTGCATTTTTTCTTTTTCAAAAATGCGGAATCAGATGTCTGACATCCTCGCGGCGCACCGGCTTTAAGTGTTTTCAATCCCTGTGGCGAGCCAGCTTGGAAGTTTTAGAACTAATATCAAAATATACTACTTTTCCTTTAGTATTTTAAACAAAAATTTGCTTCTTGACTGGAAGCAATAGAATGATGGAACTTTCAAGTAGTATAGGAGTCGGCAATCACAGTAAAGAAAAATATTTCGAATCATTTCTACAACTGAAAGAATTGCAAAAATTCTGATTTTCATTCATGTCGGAGAATTTTTCTACTACATAACTAGAAAGTATGGGAGGGTTAGCCAAAAAGTATTAGTGAATGGTATGCATGAAGGTAACGGTTGTTAGTGAAAATGTTTGTGCCGGCAGGAAAGGGAGAGATGAACATAACATGTAAAAACGACATTCGTATAGAAAACTAAAAAGTTTAGAAACCAGGGAGTCTACTGGTCTTGCAAAGTTTTTCCAGTGCTCCGAAAGTCACCCCGTAATAATACAGACCTGTCAGCGTTTTAAATTCTATTATTTCGATGGGAATTTCACCTAAAAAATGCAGACGGGCGCATTTTTTCAAAATGAAAGTGAATGGCGGTGATATTTTCACGGAACTTATTGAGAATCAACCAATCAAAACTGGAAAGCATCTCCCGAGATGAGACAGACCCTCAAGTCCTGCGGTAATTTTTTATTTTTGGTTTACGACTAAGGTAAACGGCCTGGATTTTTTTTTTACAATTAAGGGTGGGCAGGATAATAAGATTAACGTAATCTAAAGAGGTCATGGGTAAATTATATACAAAATAAAAAAATTAACGAATTTTAGGGAAAATCATTCTGCAAAAAGAGAGAAGGTCTGTAAACCGAGATATCACTATATTTCTGATCTTTGAATCATTTGATGACATTTTTGATCATGAATCATGAACTTCAAATTATTTGGCAACAAAGTAAGGTCACAAATCGCGATTATTGAGATAAGGAATCTACTTATTTTTTTATGGCCATGGATCGTAGATTATAATGCTTCTGATTTCTTCAACTATTTTAATCCAAGGATCAAATATGATTCTGCCCATGTCTGGGAATTATTGTTAAAATCAAAATTGAGCATATACTATTGAACCAATTCTCGTACCCTAGCAAAAAAAATAAAAATTATAATAATAATAAATAAAATTAAAATGTAGGGTCGTGTAAGTATTAATTTTAATGTCAACCCAGTTTCAGTCCCTTCAAACATAAGAATAAACCAAATGTTTGTACTCGTGAACTAGATAAGCTGCCTACCCGTCAAGTTGCAGGAAGATCATTCATGTGGGCACCTTAAAAAATACTACTTTTCAAAAACTATCTTATGTTACCTTTACAAAGTATGTACTTTACTCGACCACAAGCTTCACATACGTACATAAATGTCCTGAAATATTATAAGACGAAATTTCTGGGGTGGGGGCAAGCCTCATTCTTCCAGAATGAGTAGGTCAACAGGCTCGTTGTATAGGTCAGGACGATGAGAGGAAGAACCAATGAATTACATTGGAGAACATTAGGTCTCGAGGAATCCCCCTGCCCTCTTTATGATTTTTTTTTTTAATGCTGAGCTTCAGAAGGAATAAGAATTTTGGTACATATCGAAAATAATGTCTACTTTAAAATTCTTTTTGGTATTTTCTAAACTTGTGTAAGATTTTTAGGCATTTTCTATAAGTCTTGAAGAGTTTTGAATAGGTCGGTGGAAGTATACAAGCGTTTCAGTGAGTCATAAAGAAGGCTTGATGAGTCTCACGAGTCTTGAGCGAGCCTGTAGAAGTCTTTAAGTCTCAGTCAAGTCCGAAGCGTCTTACAGAGCGAGTTCGTAGGGACCTTAAAGACAGTATCAGACAAGTCAGGCCTGTGGCTAACCACTTGTGTGTCAGGACATGAGCCATAAGGGTACAACACAAATTTTTTTTCAAATACTTCTAGCTGCTTTTATTTATTATTCTTTTTGAGAACGTGCGAGCCAGCAGAGCGGCGAGCTTGCCAGCCAGGGCTTCTGCCCTGGTGTTACCTACGGGCCTGAGATAAGTCTTGAAGAAAACATTGAGGAATTTCGAAGAGTTTTAAGTCTGACCGGAAGACTCTTAGAATGCTTCAAACAAGAATAGCTTAAAACAGTTTTCACAATGTCGTGACGAGTCGGAACAAAGTCTAGTTCCAAAGTATCTCAGTAAGTCAAGACACGAAGCGTTGAAAACGTGTCTGTGAGTACGAGAGTAGATAGTATCTTGAAGTTTCACTTACGAAGCAGACGGAAGAGTCTTAAGCATAGAATTTGAATCATTTTAACCCTTGCTTCCTAGGTCCAACTTAAATAAATTGGGATACAAAGTCATACTTAGGTACGGTGGTTTTTTTAAAAAACAGTAATACTTTATAAAGTCCATCCTCCCACATGAGAGGAGACAGACTTACTTTCTAAGATATATACTGCCGAAGTCTAATGCGTTGTGGTTGGTGTTGTGGGGCGTATGGCGATGCACGCGTGCCAAAGTGGCCCTGAGACACCGCACCCCCAGCACCGGAAACTACCCTTTCGGGCATCGCATCAGTGCCGAGGCGAACGCATTGGGGCCGAGCCCCAATTTCTCCAGGATGCGTTGTGATTAAGATTGTAGTTAATTTTACTGTTCTATAAGTTGAACTTTTTAGTCCCTTCAATGGTGAGGATATGCAATACATAATGTGAGTTTTCATTAAATTTCCAATACACTACTACCTACTGTCACCAGAGATAGACAAAGCTCGGCACTGGGAGTTGAACATTTTTCCGTATGAGGAGTCGAAATATCTGATCTCTGAATCGATTCCGGGATCTAGCCAAATTAATGGAATCGAGCCCAAAATCTTTTGGAATTGATTTTTTTTTGCGAAATCTGAAGCTGAGGCAGTTCTAAATTTGAGACTGTGACGTTTTTCAAACCGATTATCATGTTAAATGAGAATGTCCTGTCCAATTCATCAAGGAAATTCACCACTTTTCAAATTTTGGAGTCTTGTAGTATCCCCCCTACTTTGAGAATAGGTTATTCTAGGTACTTTGAACTCCTCGATGAGTTCTACAACCTTTTCCTGCTTGGTCACCAAAACTGGGACACCCGTGATGCGTATTCTTCTATTTCCAACGAATTTACTAGAATCGTGACCTCGTAGTATCGCAGGTCACACTGTAGGACATCTTATGGAGGTCTTCGTTGGGTCAGAACCGCCAACCGCATTCCCCGCCTTCTTTTAGGTCGAATCTGCAATACTTAGGCCACGTTTTCAGCGTCGTTTTTTTCGACTTCGATAACCATCTGCTCACAAGACGGCCGTTCTAAAAAATCTGCGGAGAATGACAAAAGCTGGAAACGGTTTGGGTTTTGTACTTTAGCAACACTCGTAACTCAGTTACTGGCATCGTATCTAGGTTGATCAACGCAAGCACGATAATTCATTCGATGTAAAAAGTTTTTCTTCTTTTCTCTCTTCTTTTTCCTCATCTATTTTAAAGATGTGAATAATTATTCGGTATGGTGTCAGCTTCGGCGCTCACACTATTCACGGGCGAATAAATTACTCGGTTGCCTTCTGGTGGGAGGAGAGTCCTTAATTGTTAAACCTGTAATCGATTCTTTGATGTACACCGACGTGCGTTTCCTTTGATAGTTGCCGCCGAACATCGTCACCAGTAGCTAATCTTATTTGAAGCGACAGCTCCTGTTTCTGAACTGTGCGAGAACAACCCTTTCCTTCGGGATTTTTTATTCCGAGTATAAAAAGCACAGGTACCGTGGAAATCGCTGGTTCGTTCGTGATGAATTTATTGCTTATAATTTGAAGAATAGGTAGCCAGGCATTAAAAGCTTTTCAAGAGTGTCGAGTCCTGTACTTTTACTGTGGCTTAGTTTTCCTAGTGGACGGAGGGAGGTGGGTGAGTCGTAATTTGAGAAATACTTTCAATTTCTGGTATTCAAATCAGTAACACGAGTAAAAAAATGTCTTCATTTTGAATTTTGTTGAATATACATAAAAGAGATTGATTTCGTTTAGAAATTTCTCTTTATCGTTTTGATCCACTGTGATAGAATCATTGCTTCCATTGATTAACCCTCCAGCTGTGTACCCCATAGGTAAACACATTCAAGAATGTCTGGAAAAATTGCGTTCTGTCCAGGTAGCACGATCAAAATATTGAAAACTTACAATCTAAAAAATCTTCATTTTAAAATCTTAATAAGTTCAACTTCCCCAGTATTACACTCCTTCGAGAATTCCGACAGACAAAATAAATGTATACGTCTTGAACCAGTAACCAAGGCCAATGCGACTGGGATATGGTGGGTCACCTTTTCTTCGTCTCCTCCAACGATGATGTTTGAGTAAGTCGGCACACTCAACCAATTCTGATAGTCAATCGGCAAAATGGTAAAAGCGAAAACCTTGTCTTAGGTTTCGGCTAGCATGTTTCATAATTTAGTTTTTGCAGTCTATCCTCCAGTGGCAGATCCAAGGGGGGGCATCGGGTATATGGCCCCTCCTTTGGTTGAAATTTTTAATGCAATAATAGGAAAAAAATGAATAAAAATGATAAATTGTACGGCTCATTACACGCCACCAATGTATAATAACGCATCTATATATTCGTCATTGCGTATCCCACATTAGATAAAATATTTTTCCGGGACCACCCTTGCCTTCACACCCCTACCAACATAAAAGCAACAGCTAATCAATATGCATCGCCGCTACTGTACCTACTTATCTCTTTTTTCTAAATCCGCGCCTGCTATTCTCCCTCCTTGGCCGGATGCCAAAAAATCATTTGATTCTTCCCCTAAGAAAAGAGAAACAGATATCAGTCCAAGCGAAGGTATCTGAGTATCTGAAGTCAGGAAAGTCAAATTCTGGTTTTCGGGGGCGTCTTGGGAGTATTCGGGAAAAGAAGGCCGGTAAGGTTCAAAGATGAAGATACATCACTTCAGAAATAGCATCTGAAAACCACCTCAAATTCTGAAATTAAAAAAAAAAAGTTTATAAGTTTGGGAGGGAGACCTTGCACTTCTTTAACCACAACGTTGGACTGACGTGGGATAAGTGAGGATCTTTGAGAGGTAATCGGCAGTCTCGTTCCCAATGAAAAATTCCTTTTTCCGCAAAGGAGGTTTTGAGATGTACTATCAATTTTCGAAATTTAAATGAGACGATATTTGGAAAATCGGCGAAATAGAATTTTTTGGATCGCTAATTCTATTAAATTTTGACGCAGCCTTGATGTAGGTCCTAAAATCTTAAATTTAGATTTGAAAATAAATGAATCGAGATTAACACAACTCTCAACATCGAACAAAGTGTGGAAGCCATAGGGATCTTCCGCGTTTGCTAATTTCAATTTTTTTCAAACCTTCAAAATCAAAATTTCATCCTCGAGATGGAGAAACATTACCTTATTTTCAGGATGCAAACAATACTCGTACATCGAAATAAAGTTTTCGGATCGCTGATTCAAATATACCGTTGAATTCTTCAGCTCCCAAAATCAAAACTTCACACTTGAGGCGTACCATGGACTTGACACGGAAAGTTGGAAAATCAAACTATGACCGTGGAGTTCTGCATCCGAGTACACGCGGTCTGCAAAATCTAAATCTGATAGAATATTCGTAATTAGCGACCCAAGAATCAGCTGTTTCAGTGCTTTTTGTTTGATTGTCCTGGCCAAATTAGTTTTGCCCACTTCAAGTCTGAAAATTGAAGTTTGGGACCAAATTATAGGGTCGTAACTCGTAAAATTTTCTTATTCCATTTGAAATTTGACAGTTGATGAAATGTAATCTCATTTGGAAATTGAAAGCCCCCCCCCCCGCCAGAGCTTTTATATGATAAAAATGCGTTTCGTTGTACGTTCCAACTTCCAATTGTCAATTGATCAGTAAAAAAATGTAGGTACTAGGTACAGGTTTAATCTTTAATTTTCCTGAAATCAAATTTCTAGAAAAATAGAAACGTCTGTTTTGATGTTGTCTTGAATTTTAATTAACGGCAAGATTGAAATAAAGAGGAAAAAGGTTTCATTTCAAAATTTTGTTTCTTATTACCTGTCTATATGATTAGCAACCAATTACATTTATATTTTATTCAGAACTTCGACTGATAAACAAAGAAAAAAGTTATTAATCTCAAGTTTTCATCTAATCCTGGTTCACGCACCGTACTAATATAGGTAAAGAAAAATAAACTATCGCAGCTAACCCACTAATTAATCAATTACTTTTGATTAACCGATTATTTTTAATTAATAGACACATAATATTATATCACTTTGATTGATATTACTAGATACATAAATTAATTATTTTACAATGAATTGGTTGGTTCCGTTTTCTATTAATTGCTTCTCACTCACGGATAATGATTGGTGATAATGAAACCCGCGACTATTTCATTCATGTGAAAAAAATACAACTGACGCAAATGTATCTTCCTCGTTTCTCATCCTCATCTTCCCTGTAACCCTTTCTGAACAGAGCATGCTAGATTAGAGTGATTATGAGATATGATAGATACGCTTTACTCCAGAAAAGTTGTTTGAATGAACAAGAAGGGATGTAAAACCATACGATCTTTAGATCCTTTTTGATTCACATTTCCTCGGCAAAACTTGGTGCTACAAATACTATTCCCCTTCTATTGTCTCATACATGAAAAATTAACACAACAGAAACTCTAAATAGTAATAAGCTGGTAAATAAATAAAAAAATTATCACACATTACGGCTGGCTAAGAAATTTAACCCCTTCCTCATATAGGTCGATCTTTTTTTGAAATTCAATAAGGATTCTATCCTGAATAAAGAAAACACAATGATGATCACTAAAATGACGGTCATCACAATCCGCACGTTCCTTCCAGACTTATATCTGATGAACGAAATTTACTTAGTTCACGGATATAGGTACGGTACCTAGTTTACAAATTACAATATTCCCCAAGCTCATAGTTAGGTCAAGATTTATATAGCGTCTGTGTAAAACATCTTTAAAAAAAAGTAACAGACCATTGACATGTTGGATTCGAACGAACCGTCAATAATGATCACATTTCCTTTCACAATCAGTTAGTACGTAAAAGTGAGCAACTTGAGACGGGGTACAACTTGGGACAGTTTTTGATGTTTGTGTTTACAACGCGGTAACACTGTTCCGTTGCATTCTAGCGCTCCGAAAAAAAAACTGGCGAGTTGTGTATACTTCAGCGTCCATGATACTAATAAAATCTAAGGTGGTGTGATGCGGTGTTTCGTGATAAAAATTTTTATCTGAAGTTGGTCCGTTTCGCGTGAAATGTAACCGGAAGAAACTTTATGTGGGAAACACGTTGAAATAATGGTGAGTAAAATATTTTTGCATGTAATCAGTAGGGAAATTCATCGAGGTGAATTCAAGACCTTAACGAACGCGGTAGGTTATGTAGATGGTGAGGTATTCGAGAAAAAGTGCAAAATGCCGAGAAAAATTATGTGTCTCAAGTTGTATTATCTCTCCAATGTACATGTTATTGGGACACTGACCGAATTGTATTCGTGGTTTTTTTTTGCGTGTCTCACAGGCTGGTGAAAGATCACGCCGAAAATCAGGTGCTCGAACCTATCACGATTATTCCGAAGATGATATCCGTCAAGTGTGTCAGTGGATGGCAACACACAAAAAGTCGCTGAGTTTTGCTGCATGTTTCGAGTTGACGGCCTAGCGAGGACAGGGGAGGGATGAGGAATGTTTTTTTTTCACTCATAATGTCTCAAGTTGGCAAACGCTGGTTACATCTTCAGTTTTTGTGTCAAAATGCGTTTATGTCCCAAGTTGTAAAACTCTGGCCTGTAACTTGAGACAGCTCATTTCTTTTTAAAAAAGCACTTTCTGGGGGTGTGAGACAAATTTTACCCCTTGGAATCGTTAGTACTCATGCTAACCCGTATTTTATGACCCTTTGCGAGTTTTTAGGTGGATTTGCTGAAAAGTTACACGCTCGAATAGGTTGAAATTGTCTCAAGTTGCTCACTTTTACGGTATAGAAGTTAAGATTCACCTAATTTTTTATCAAACTCGCGATGAAATGGTGTGTCGATCCATATACAAAGGAATCCGCTCAAAATCATGAATAGGGAATAGATTATAACATTATCTTTCTGTTACTTTTATTTATGGCAGTATGAACCAGTATGAGCGCAGACGGATATTGTAATATTACATCTCGGCTGTTTGAGCTCTTTTTATAGCCGATATATAACCCAATATTGTTTAGGTATGTAAGACAAGTGCTTGGATCAACTACTTCGACGCGGTTCACATATACTTACATAGTTAGGGGTATTGATACGTATATTTATAAGTAAACTGAAGTACTCACGTTTGCTATTTTGTTCGCTTCGTTTAATTTTCATCCATGTGGTCCAAGCTTCATTAACAATACACAAAACCGTTCCACATGTCCAGCACATTTGTATACGCACCACAATTAACAAATCAATTATTCATTACACTACACAACAATATGATATTTTGTAACAAAAAAACAAAAAAAAACAATGACATGAGAACATATATAATATGATTCTATAAGAATTTTAAACGAAGAATTTGATGCTGATGTTAATTTTTGGATTACAGTTCATTTCCCCCTATCGCCTATCTTAAGAGCGAATTTTAGTATCATGAAGATGATACCACTCATCTAACAACGATGCGCCTTCAGTATTATCAGTATCAGTGTAGGTACTTGTGAACGACAAAACGGAATAAAACGAAAAAAAGTTTATAAAATTTTAATTTTGAATATGGAACACGAGAGATTCTTGATGAAAATGGTGAACGCCATCGTATTCAGCATTTACAATATAGCTTATAGCTAAAATCATATTTATAATCCTATCCCATATTGTTTTCTATGCTGTTGTGTAGAATTATACATATTATATATTATCTAGTTTCTTTCTCATAACTGATAACTAACGAAAATATTATATTCTGTTGCAGAAAATAACACTTGCCTCCAACCGCAGAGTCATGGTTACAATAACAAATTCATATATACTTATCGATCGAAGATGTTATCGGGGATGAGTCCGATTTGCAACGAAATAGTGTTCCTGCCACTAGTGCATTTGCAGACGGATTTACCAATACAGCTGAACGACCGGCTGCAGTGTTTTTCCAACATAGACGGGTTCAACCAGTCCTGTCCCCTGTTACGCCCTGAGTCACAGACAACTAACATATCTTGCGACCCTTTACTCATGAATCGAGACTGTGGATTTCTGGAAAACAGGCTGGATAACCGGTGCTCCCCATCACAGACTTGTGATCATGTAAGAATGAATTATCATAACTTCCTCATGGTGAATTTGAATGCATTCATTTTGATTCTGGAAGTGGAAACATTAGGTAGCCTGCATCAGCGACATTGCTGACATCTGCGGGTGCATTTTTAGCACGCATAAGTATATTTGGACGCTGTTAAGCGTAAATAACAGAATCAATCGACATTTGTTGACGAAATGAATGTTGGAAAGAGCGTAAAACGTAGAATTTTTCAATATTGGGCCCCCGATTCAAAAATGTGTACTCACGTTGAAAAAAGCTTATCAGTAAACGCAATGCCATATAGTTTCTACGTGGCTCTGTATTCTCAAAAAGCGGATTTTGCTAGTTGGTTTCCTTTTGTTGAACACCGTCCAACTGCTATGTTCATGCTACTGAAGCCCAGTGGACAGGTCAATCAATTATATTGATGAGAAGTGCCAATAGAATTGAAGGCAAGTGTGTTAATTATCTACCTATTAATTGAGCTCATGTCATTAAAATTCCGAAATGAAAATAATGTAATTTTGATGAGAAGTTGTCAATTGTATTGATGTCAATAAATAATTGATCGTGTACACCCTACACCGGGCTTGAGAGCTGAAGTTCTTCAAACGGATGAGGCACTGTTGTCAAGTTAGCCGAATATTTATTTGATTTATATGAGAGATGAGTGCCAACAGGATCGCTAGTAGGTATAGAACACGAATTTGACAAGGAACTTGAATGAATATTTTTTTGATATGGATTATGTCTTATCGCTGGCCTTCAACTAAAACTGTGCGTCAGGTTTCGACGGACCAACAGGGAGAATACACGGCAATAATTATTGTTGCTTCATGTTCGTCACTGTTCTTCTCAGTTTGTGCGTGCGAATTCGCATTCCTTTCGGATTGTATTATTATATTATTTTACCTACTCGTTCCTGTTTGTTGTGCGTCGACTGAATGTAGGGAACTGTCCTAATTGAAATCAAGAGTTAGATAGAATGCATTAAGATTTCTAAACCTTTAATGAGTTAAAGGTTGAGAATCAAATTTATAAAACCGAACCTAGAATAGGTAGAATACATTATTACCTAAAATTTATAAAATTAGATTTTATCTTTAAATTCACCTAAAACGGATTTCAAAATTTTCCTCGTATTTGCTATATCAGTACATTATAACACCTCATTTGGATGATGTTCAGCAAAAGTGAACCAACCAGCAAAATCCACTTTTTGAGAACACGCGATTCGAAGTTCAAGAGCCATGTAGGAACTATATGGCATTGCGTTTACTGATAGGCTTTTTTTCAACGTGAGTACACATTTTTGAATCGAGGGCCCAATTTTGAAAAATTCTACGTTTTACGCTCTTTCCAACGATACTAATGACTCATTTTGTTTACAAATGTTAGTTGGTTCCCTTTTGTTGAACAGCGTCCATTTTAGCTTGGTCGCTTGTAATTGTGTGTTTATGTAATAGTAATACCAGTCGGGTGAGTGATGATTAGGTTAATTAGTGTTGTCAACTCTACATTTACAAATGTGCGAAGAACTAGGGGAAAAATTGCTCGGTACCTAGTACCTACATAATTTAATAAGCAATAATATTTCAAAAGAGCTGAAGATGGTCATGTTTGTTTTAAAAAATACCTACTTCATATTGGTAAACGATATTTGATTAAAAGTTTTAAATTTTTTCTTTAAAAAGAAAAGAAAACATTGTTATAAAGGCCTGTAATTTCTAAGGACGCGACGTAAAGAGCAATAAGACATGGCTCTCCATTTTGTCGTTTGAATCATTTTGCCGCATTGCTTCTCGAAAATCGAAGCCGCTACAAAGCCGCTGGCACCAGTCCAGAGAAGTTATAAATTTAGCACCAAAGTATTGGCAACACTGATCTCATACCTCGTATAGGGTTGTTTGAGAATGTGGTCAACATTCTATGGCCTCAACAACCTCTCAGTTGAACTTTGAAAATATTATCGGCATGGATTGTACACCGACTGCAAAAGCTAAAATATATTTTACAGTTTTTAATTAACTGACAAGAAATAGAGAGTTGATATTAATTATAACCTAATAATTGTATCTCTGTTACAGGCGGTTTTACTCTCCGGTGGTTGGAATCGCCAACTGAGTGACGTTTCCACTTACAATAACATTGTCAATATGAAACAGTTACTGCTGAACCATGGGTACCTTGAAAATAATATCGCAGCTTTTTACGCGAATGGAGTAGAGGAAAGCCAAGGTAAATAATTAAATTCGGTCTGAAATTTGAAAGACAGTTCATCAAACGAACTCAGTTAACGATATATTATAATTGTACAGGAAGCGACGAAGACGCTGAAAATTATCCTTATTATTCCTCGTCATTAAAAGCCACGATGAGAAATCACATCAGAACGTTATGCGATACTGAATACTGCTCTGATACCTTATTCATTTACATGAATAGCCCTACCAAACCAGATGGATCCTCTCTATTATGGGACATTTTCGATAATGGCATGGTAAGTTCAAATTTTAATTCATGTTTAGATTACACCTAACCAGAAGTTGAAACGCGACTGCTAAAGTCCAAGAGTAACAAAAACTTATCTAGAACCTCACGACGAAAATATCATGGCGATACTGTCAGGGATTTTATTGCCAACAGTATTACTAACGTAGACTGCTGAGTACAAGATATTTGTACCTAGTGTGTACTTAGTTGAAAAATTCTTGGTGGTGGCTGTACACAGGGCAGTGGGTGCTAATCTTGCACTCCGAACTGCCAACTCATTGTCTGTTAAGGTGGCCGTAATTGTCATTTACACTGCTAACTCCACTACCACTTTCCACTCTACCAGCTTACTCCCAATTAAGCTGACCATGTTGTCAATCCACTGTCTGTAGGTTTATACATACCACCAGCTCACTGTCAATCATTCCCATTTTTTTTTTTTTTTTTTAAAAGAAATTTATAGAAATCTTCATGTGGTATTGCGATGTTTACTAGGAAAATTACCAGCTAATAATACCATACCTATTTGCTTTTTTTTGCAGTATGACGAATCCGAGGTCTACACAACAAGAGAACTGATGCGGGACATTTCTCACTGCTTTGCCAACAGAGTAATAGTCATGGCGGATCAAAGTTATGGAGGAGCGTTAGTAACTGAGGCCGAGGCAAGGTTCACCAGTTTATCAAATGTGATTATATTCACGTCAGCAGACGAATTCAACTGGAATACGAAAGATCGACTGACCAAGAGTTTGCTGCGATCTCAGCATAACGACATCTGCTTGAATGACTTTAAAAATGTAAGTGGAAGGTTATTCAGTATTTCAACATCCATAAGTCTAGTTCATTTACTTATACAATATGCTTATTTATGAGATTGTGATATCAAATTGCAAGATTTCTAAATAAGTTTGCGTAAATTTCGCGTGCGTTCTCCGGTAATTCTTACCGTACTTATTGTAAATGTCTTTTTATTTTGTTAGATGTTCTACCATTCCTTCAAATCGCCGGTATTTGCAGGCCAAAAGTCGGATCTACTGAACAGCACATTAGTCGGCAGTCCGTGCACTAATGGCAGTCCGAAATCTTTGAATGATCCAGAACTGTATAAATACAGAGGTTGTACGTTATCTCCGTTGGTCTAATTCGAATAAGTCGGTTGGATATTCGAATTTATTACGAGTAATATGCTTTATGACAAATTAACGATTACCTATCTCTTTCCGGCCTCCAAATCCTGGCGCCAAGTAGCCCGTATTTTTCGGTTTGAAACCAGATTTGCTGACTAGTAATCGAGATTTTTGTTAATACCAGAAACTGGACTTGCGTGCTTTAAGTGGGAAAGGCGCTAGCGAACTGACCCAAATTTTACTAGGGGGACACAATTCTCACGCGGGTTGATATGTGTTCATTAGTGCGACTGTCCCTGCACTAATGACAGGTCATGTAAATGACCCAGAACTGTATAAATACTGAGGTTGTACGTTATCTCCGTTGGTCTAATTTGAACAAGTCGGTTGGATATTCGAATTTATAACGAGTAACATGCTTTATGACAAATTAACGATTATCTCTTTCCCGCCTGGAAATCGTTGCGCTAAGTAGCCCGTATTTTTTTGGTTTGAAACCAGATTTGCTGAATAGTAATCGAGATTTGTGGTAATACCGGAAGCTGGACTTGCGTGCTTTAAGTGGGGAAGGCGCTAGCAAACGGCGCAAATTTTGATTCGGGGACGCAGGATTTCCACGCGGGTTGATATGGACGCTGTTAAGCATAAGGGAACCAACCAGTAGAATCTGCTTTTTCAAAACAAGTGATTCGATGTTCAAGAGCCTTGTAGAAACTATATGGCATAGCATTTACTGATAAGCTTTTTCCAACATGAGTACACATTTTTAAATTGGGGGCTCGATTTTCAAAAATTTTAATTTTTGCGCTCTTTCCAATGATACTAATAACTCATTTTGTTTACAAATGTTGGTTGGTTCCCTTACGCTTAACAGCGTCCATATATTTTCATTAGTGCGGCAATCTGTGCACTAATGGCAGCCCGATATTTTTACATGGAATGATCCAGAATTGTATAAATACAGAGGTTGTATGTTGTCTCCGTTGGTCTAATTCGGACAAGTCGGTTGGATATTCGAATTTATTACGAGTAATATGCTTTATGACAAATTAACGATTATCTCTTCCCCGCGTCCAAATTTTGGCGCCAAGTACTGCCCGTATTTTTCGAGCTGAAGCCAGATTTGCTGAATATAGTAATCGATATTTGTGTTTAATTCCGAAAACTGGACTTGGTACTATAAGTGGGGAAGGCGCTAGTAAACTGTCGCAAATTTGGTTTCGGAGCCACGATTTCCACGCGTGTTATATGTTTTTATTAGTGCTAAGTTACCGAGTAATCATATTGGTTTTATGTTGGATGTACCTTCTGTGATTTTAGGGGAGAGTGGGGTAATTGGGTGCACCTGTTTTAGGTCACATGACATCTGGATTCGTAAAATCAGGTAGCGCACAATTATCCGCTGGACGCAATTACCCCACTGTCCCTTGTACTGCGTAAATAAGTTTGTTTTATGTTTTGTAGGTATTGTATATAATAATTCTTGTTTTAGTTTTAGTTATCTGAAAGTAAGTAGTTTTGAAAATATTTTTTGTAAATAAATGTTTTTCTCACGCATTTGATTCGTAGGTTTATTTTAATGTGAGCTAAGGTAATTTAATTGTTGAGCATCAAAGTAGTGACTGACATCTGTTGATCAAATTAGTAAGTTGGATAAATTAGTCGTTTTCTTTGACAAATTGTTCTATATACCATTCAAGATGTACCAAATCACCGTTCAAATTTTTGCAAAGTGAAACTGATATTTTTGTTCCGCGTGCCAACGAATACGTGCTGATCGATTATAATGGCTTTTACAGTACCTATGTAATCTTTCTTTGTCAGTGATAGAGTGTGTGATTCACACACAACTCAATACAGCCTGTACATGCTTCCAAGGACTCCGGATAATCCTCGACAAGAGATGTCCCTGGAAAATTTCCCACAAAAACACCAGACTGGCGATTTTCATTTTGGTTTGAGTAGTACCTATAGGTACATACCTGTTTCCTGTATTTCAAATTGTAGTTATGAAAATAGTGTGTCCATGATTGTTTTTGATAATATAGCTACCGAGCTGCCTTTAACATTGAGAAAAGGAAAATCTTGTGAATTTTCAATAAATATGGTATAGTATTTTGGGGATAAACATTAGGAGGGCTGAGTGCACAGAGTGGTTATCGTAGTTTTTCTTGGAGTGACAGACTATGTTAACCAACATTCAATATGATTTTGATCACTTTTACTTTGGCCTCCCCGCCCATTGTCCTGTATGTGAACGATCTGGAAAAAAATTTTTGGTACTTAAACTGCGTATTTTACGCCATGGAGCCATCGAAACGTTTGATCCAGGGTCGTATAACCCCGTGGCTACTTTGTCTTCCATCTCTATTTTTAAGGTAATGAGGGGAGGCAGTATTAGTTTTTTTGATCTATTTTGTTGTTGAATGCTTCCTCGAGCTCAGTAATTGTTTGCCATCCTGATATTCCTATTACTGTTATTCTTATTGTACATTCTTTCTCCTACATTATTGTTATCATTCATGCACCTACTTTTTATTATTGTTATTGTTTTTCATATCCCATGCTTTTACCCTACATTCCATTTCCGCGAGCATCCTGCCTGGATGACTTTTCTTCTCGCAGTAACCGCATGGGATGCGCCGCGTTCTCTTCTCAAATTCTTGCTTTCTGTTATTGTTATTGTTTCACTATCATTACCAAAATCATTATTGTATACACGTTTCACTGGATGGTCTTTCTAACTTACTGATTGAGTTTCATCTGTAACATATTTATTGTTGTGACCTCATTCCTATCAAAAGTTTATCCCGTATGCTTTCTGGTAAACCCATCACTATCACACATACTTTCATGTTCTCACTTATTGTAGGGCCTACATTAACTAACAAACTACCTACATTTCTTTAATGCATAATTGGTGATCGAACCGGCTAAAAACTTATAATTGAAAGCATAATAAACATCGTTCCAACCTCTGTGGCGGAGTTGTCCAGGAATGATTGTTTCCACATTGACCAGGTTGACGTCCCTAGAATAGTGTGATTTGTGTTATACCAATCCATGGCTGCTCCTTCCAGGAACAGCCGAATGACTTCGCAGTTTCTGATTTGGGATATGTTCAGCCGAGCACATTCTGTTACTAGTACCGCAATTCAAGTCTCCGCGTTCATGTTTTTTCCATTAAATTTTTCAATGACGACATCTTTTGCCACTGACTGAAGTGGTCTGGGTGCGCGTTCTTTCGATGTCCGCGTATTTACGACAGCTGGAGATTTCTCGATTGTTAATACTTCAGAGATTTCTTCTAGAAGTTCATCTTCGAAATATGGATTGCCCTCGTCGTCGAAATACAGGGCCGCTACGGCGTCATTCAGTGTTACAATCAAATTACGCATTTGGTAACGCTATTTGAGTGATTTTTGGGCTCTTTTCACGGCTGCCAATTTTCCAAGCTCCTCATGTTTGGAAAGTAGCTGATGTTCTGGCGCAAAGGTAGATTCGGTCACTTTCAATTTGTTGGATTTGTTTTACGTTAAACACACATTAGTCTTGTCACTCGGATTAGCATGCTGCGGTTCGCACGCGATCTTAAAACGTGCTTTGATCGGAACCATAATAATGAATGCTAGGAAACTAGTTGAATCGATTTATAAGACCGGCGAACTTTTGACACATAACATTCATAAGAACGAGTAGAATCGATGCAAAAATTTATTGAGAATCGATTTAAAAAGCTCGTTCCCTAATATAATGACGATTGACATTGAATTAAACAGTATTCGCAAACATTTAAAAAGGTTGAAAACTTGTATAACTACAAAACATTAGGTGATTGTGCTCCATTCTGCACGAAGACAAGAAATGAAGTAAACGAGAATAAACGATAGCAGAACACTTCAAATACATATAGTTTACAACTATGAGTTATTACTAGTCGCAACGAGCATTGGTATTATAATCTGTGGCCGATAGATAGCCTTACGTACAGATATAATTCGGATAATTCGTTGGTCTATTATCAGCGGTGTAGAGATAACTCATAGAATGTAGATATAAGGAATATCAGTTACTAGTTCGAATCGTGCTTCGTGTTTATTCTTAGCACGGTGCTAAGTGTTTATTCAAGAATAAAGCGTTGAACTGAGAAGAGCACTTTTTGACCATATTGGCGACCCTTGCCTGTTAATTTTTCGTTCGTTTTAATTTCATGCGTGTTTTATGTTACTCAAGCCTCAGATGTGTTATTATGAGTGTTATACATGCGCCGACACACAGTGTAACGAAACACAAAAAAACCGCTCATAATAGGAGAAAACGAATACGAAAAAAAGAAAAAAACAACAAAAGGAGTGTGTTATAGACAGTCTGGAGGCAACGTTTTCGTACTCCACATATTCATCACCCCACTCTTTCAACTGCTAGACATAACCAAAGACAAGACAAACATTAATCGTGTGTCACAATCATTGACCTTTCTGTTTTGTGCGCTTCACGTGTCAAATTAATTTTGGTTGTACTGAGTTTTTTTCTTTGAAAAAAATCATGAAGGAACCTGAAGGTAAGTCCATTCCAATAATTTTGAATGTATTTTTCCAAATTAATTTCTTTGGGCATACAAAAATAATTACTAGACACTAAAATTTAACAGCAAAATGGTGCATTTAGGACTGTAACTTTTTTGGCAGGTCCTGGCCGGTCTTGAATTTAGTACCATCATTTAGAGTGCATCTTAAGCTACAAATTAAAAAAAAAATAGCTGCCAGAACTTGCCTAAAAAATTAGAAAAAATGTTTAGTCATTAAAAAACAGGTGAAAAACAAAATTAGTAAAAAAATAAATAGATAGACTAGTAAGTAATCAATCTTGATGAATGATACATCAATGCCCACAATTCTTGGGGAGCTGAATCCAACTTTAGTATCAAATTTTAGCTAGCCCCCCCCCCCCTATGACCCAAAAGTGGGCCCAAAAAGGAACTAAAAAACAGAGTAACTAATTTTTGTAGATGATATATCATTACCTATAGTTTTTGAGATGCTGAATTCAAATTTGCCATTAATTTTTAGTCAGCTCCTACCCATGACTCAAAAATAAACTTAAAAGACAGCTTTAAAATAAAGTTAGTAATTTTAGTGTATGATACATCATTGCACATACCCAGTTATTAGGACGTTGAATCTAAACTTGGTATTAATTTTTAGCTACTCTCCACCTCGGACTCAAAAAGGAGGTTTTAAAAAAATTTAAAGAGATTTTTCAAATTTTTTTGGTAGGAAATATGGCAGGTAATAGAAATATAAAATATTTCAACTCTTGAAAATCTTTTAAAAAAAAAATGTATTTAATAGTTAGGTATTAGTAGGTTTTAAGACAAATAAATGACAAAATTTTCTGCTAAATTTTCTACGTTTAGTTGCGCTTCACATAAGTGAAATAAAATTTAGTATTATTCTATAGGTTTGAATAAAATGTAACTTTTTCGTCTGAAAATAACTCCAGCTACCTACATCAAAGTTGCAGGCCTATTTTGTCACATTGTTATATCATTAAGTTATTTAATCGTAAATGATGTTTTTGATTTAGGCTTAACAAGACTGACTGCTGAAGAGGGATTTAAAACTCTATCTCAAGAGGTAAATGAAAGTAGCGATGATGATACTGATGATATTTTTAATTAATTTGTACATGTTATTTTTAATTTTATTAAATATAAATTTTTGATTTTATATACCTTCATATTTTTATATGACTTGTTTACCCCTCCCCTTGAATCACATAGTACAGGATAGACAGCAAGCCATTTTCAAAGTGTCAAAATTTGGAACGGTGCATGTGGTCAAGTTCCGCACGTATGCACTTATCTAAAAGTGGTCCAAATCGTAGATTGTATATATGAGATAAAATTAAATCGGGGTTAAGTCTATCAAAAATCTAAGAAAATCTGACAGGAATAATTCAAGTGCGCATGCATAGGACTTTACCTCCATTTAGTACCAGGTTAATGTAGACATACCCGATTGTTAAAGGAAAGGATTTACCGCTGACTATCCAGTACTGTATGATTTAAGCCCCTCCCTATTCTATATACACCTTTATATTGCATAAAATTATCTAAACACTGTAATATTTGGATTCAGAATACTAAAATTAGTCGGTTTCATTATCCAACTCATATTTTATCATACAATTTTCAGTTTCCTCTTTACCTATCTTCTCATAAAAGTATCTAATTGTCAAAACAATCAAATATTTGGATTTAACATACCAGAATTAGTTAGTTTCAATACCCAACACAGTTTTTTCAGAAAATTTTTCACTTTTCCCTCTCCTATCTCTTCCCCAAAGGACCCAATCGTCAAAACAATCAAAAAATTGAATTCAGCATGTCAGAATTATATAATTTCAATACCAATGTTGATTTTTTGGTAAACTTTAATTTTTGTCCCCCCCCCCTCCCCACTACACAGCCCCCCCCCAGAACCGCCAACTGAAAAACTGAATCAAAACTCAAAATTTACATTTAAAATACAATTTAGGAAGAACTCTTTTTTTCTTTTTTGGATCAGATTCTCTTCAAGAATTAATTATGAGCGCTTTTTTAGCATTTCATTACACTGTGCGACACAAAATAAAACTGCGAAGTTAAATGATTTAGAGGCAAGTGAAAATTTTATAGTGAAAAAAGAAACGGATAAGAACAGTTTCGAATCGAGTGCTAGTTTCACATCGGTCATGCAAAACTCAGCGGAACAACCGGTCAAGATGGCTGCTCCTGTAAATCCGAGGATTACCAAAGTATCCCTGCCGCAATTTCCAATTTCAGAGGATCCAGAAACATGGTTTAGTGTGGCTGATCAGATATTTGCAGCACAAGATGTCCGAACAGACCAGAAGTTTGGATTTTTACTACAGAGCATGTCAAAAAGCGGGATTGGGCATATCAAAGACATAGTTACAGGTACGTCAACTGCGAAGTATAATGAGTCAAAAAGCAG
The DNA here is from genome assembly GCA_031841125.1 of Acanthococcus lagerstroemiae. Taxonomy (NCBI): domain Eukaryota; kingdom Metazoa; phylum Arthropoda; class Insecta; order Hemiptera; family Eriococcidae; genus Acanthococcus; species Acanthococcus lagerstroemiae. The sequence goes on along the minus strand of CM063106.1, from coordinate 10,850,574 downwards.
ATTAACTGCTGCATACGGTCCGACTGAAAGTGATAGAATAAAAAACCTTTTACAAGGCGCCAACGTAAATAAGAATCAGAAACCAAGTCTAATCCTGAATGAATTGAGACAACTTTCGGGCGCGCAGGATGTCGGCGAGAATATACTAAGAAGCGTGTGGCTTGAAATGCTACCTGGGCGGACTCGAGAATTTTTAGCCATTGAATCAAATAAAACGCTCCAAGCTCAGGCCGAAATTGCTGATTGTTTGCACTCAACATATGAGCATAAAACTATGTCTGTGAATGCGGTGAATGCTCCGGTCGTAACCTCGGGTGATCAGGGTAACACACTAATGCCACCAGCAATTGACAGTAATACTCTATCAGTAGCTTATTTCAACTCCTGAACAACTTGCAGTTACAAGTAGCCAGTTTACAAGCTAGTCAGTCAAATAATTCGGATAGAAATCGACGTGGACGTTCGCGTAGCCTGGCTCCATACCACTTTAGGGGACGTTCCAGATCTAGAAATTTTCGTACAAGAGTCATGAATGATTTGTGTACGTATCACTATAAATTTGGCCAAGAGGCTCGACGTTGTAAGCCTGGTTGCAAACACTATAAGCCAAAAAAGAACCAGGAAAACTAAGTTGTGAAGCAGTAGGCGCTGTGGGACTGCCTCATTACTCCTCACCACGGCTGTTTATCTCTGATAAATGCTCAAGAATAAAATTTCTGATTGACTCTGGGTCCGACATCTCTGTACTTCCAAAAAACATCGCAGGGAAGCTGGATATGTACGCCGATTATGATGTCGAAGCAGTCAATGGTGCAGTGATCACCACCTATGGTATCAAAATTATGGAGCTTGATATAGGTCTACCTATGAAGTTTACATGGAATTTTGTCGTGGCAAACGTTAATACACCTATTATTGGCGCTGATCTACTTGAACATTTCCATTTGATCTTGGACCTGAAAAGGCGGCGACTAGTTGAGGGAAATTCTCTGCTCAGTGTACCCTGCATTCCAAAAACGTCTAACCAAGCTAGTGTACATTTAATTACGAGGTATGGAGATGCCAATGAGGGAGTCCAAAAAATTTTGAAGTTGTTTCCAAGAATTGTTGCCCCACCAGAGTATCAGGAAAATCCACCACATGATACCATGCACTACATCAACACGACGGGGAGTCCAATCTATCAGCAGCCAAGAAGGTTGAAACCAGAGGATTTTGAGGTTGTACAGAAGGAATTTCGTCATATGCAGAAAGTTGGGATCATCCGAGAATCAAAATCAGAGTATGCGTCACCATTAGTAATTGTAAGAAATGAGAAAGGTACGCGTATTGTGGTAGATTATCGAAGGCTGAATGAGCAGACCATACCCGACCGCTACCCACTGCCTAATTTAGCTGATTGTACTGCCAGGTTGTATAATAAAAAAATATTTTCAACTGTTGATCTAATTAAGGCTTATTTTAATATTCCAGTGTATCCACCTCATGTTAAGAAGACGGCTGTAATTTCACCAGTTGGCTTGTTTGAATACCGCAGGATGCCACTGGGACTGAAAAATGGACCAGCAACGTTCATGAGATTTATTAATTCAGTCCTAGGAGACTCACCCTTCCTCTTTGTTTATGTGGACGATATCCTAATTTTTTCCAATTCCATTTCTGAACACTATGAACACCTCAGAATCCTATTTGAACGTTTAAATTCACATGGGCTAACTATTAATTTAAAGAAATCTGTGTTCTGCTCCGAAAATGTTGAGTTTTTAGGTCATAAGATTTCTAGTAAAGGAGTCCAACCCACCGACAGCAGAGTTGAGATGTTCAAGAATATGAAACGGCCAACCACAAGGATAGCACTGCGTCGCGTCCTGGGAATTTTTGGATTCTATCGTAGATTTGTAAAAAATGCTGCGGAGTACCTCGCACCTCTACATGATGTTGTGAAAGAAAGTAAGGGTAAAAATGATCGAACAAAAATACTTTGGAATTCTAATTTGGAACAGGTTTTTGAAGCTGCTAAGAACGCTTTTGCAAATTTTACCTTGCTTAACTTTTTAAAAGATGATTGTGAGTTACAGCTTACTACAGATGCATCGGCAACAGCAATTGGTGGCGTGCTGGAACAAATAGTGAATGGTGAACGGCAACCACTTGCTTACTTTTCGCAGAAACTTAGTGCGGGCAAACTGAAGTGGTGTGTTTATGATAAAGAGCTCTTTGCCATATATTGGTCCATCGAGCATTTCAAATATTTAATTAAGGGTAGAAGATTATTAATAGTTATGGATCATAAACCTCTAATTTATATGTTCACACAGAAAAAAGAAATGAAATTGGAGCGGTGTAGTTGTCAAATCGAGTATATTTCTCAGTTTTCGACGGAAATTCGCCATGTGGCTGGTTCAGCAAATATTGTTGCAGATGCATTGAGCAGACCAGAGATTGATGCAGTCACAGAGTCTCATATTTCATTATGTAGGATCGCCCAACTGCAGGAAAACGATCAAGAAATACAGAAGCTGAAACGTGACGGCTACCGTGACCACGAAATAAAAATAATCACTAAAAATTCTGATTCCCTTTTATGTAGCAGGTTGAATGGTGTTGATCGCCCAATTGTACCTAAACCAATTCGTTTTACATTGTTTCAGAAGATGCGTAACTTGTCACATCCAGGAAATCTGACCACATTTCGCATAATTTCAAGAAAATACTTTTGGCCTGGTATGAAAGCGGACATTCGAAAATGGTGCAGGACATGCTCAGATTGTCAACGAGCGAAGGTTTCGAGGCATACTAGATCTCAGAGCGGCAATTTTCCTCCAAGCGATCGTTTTGATCATGTCCACATGGACATTATCATACTGTCAGAAGTCAGCGGATATCGTTATGTACTTACCATGATTGATAGAGCTACAAGATGGTGCGAAGCGGTACCTTTTTAAAGGAGACATCAGCTAAAACTGTGGCTAAGGCATTTTTCGAAACTTCAATTTCGCGCTATGGAGTGCCAGAGAAATTAACGTCAGACAGAGGACCGCAGTTCCGTTCCGAGTTATTTCCAGAGTTCTGTAACTTAATGGGAGTGGAAGCAATCAAGACTACAGCATACCACCCGCAGGCCAATGGGTTGGTGGAACGGTTTCATCGCACACTAAAAGCAGCCCTAATGTGCAAGAAAGGATTGTGGGTAGATGAATTGCCCATAGTGTTGCTGGGTCTGAGAAATTCACCAAAGGAAGATTCTGGAGTATCAAGTGCCGAATTGACATTTGGTCGCACGTTACGCCTTCCAGGAGAATTTTATACAGAAAATCCGAACATCACCAATGAAGCTGATTTTGTAAGACATCTCCGTACTGCTATCAGAAAAGTCAAACCGGTGCCGTTCCTTCATAAATCAAAGCAGAATGTTTTCATTCACCCAGAATTGGAAACGTGTGAAAGTGTTTATGTTAGAATTGACAGAGTCAAAAAACCAATGGAGCCACCTTATGAAGGACCCTTTAAAGTAATAAAACGTCATAAAAAGTATTTTGTGTTACAGCTTGCAGATAAACAGGATTCAGTGTCCATCGATAGGTTGAAGCCAGCATTTGTCCTAAATGAAGAGAATGGTTGTGGTCAAAAAGATGCTATTTTGGAACCAGTAAGATCAATTTTGAAAAACACTACTACAACACATCAGGTAATCGGTTCAAAAGAGGAAACACGTAAGAATACGAAAAAGAATAAATTTATTAAGGTTTACAAGAATGCTAATATTGATAACCCTCCTATCCTTCCATTTCCTGATAATCCGACTCCTAGATGCAAAAATGTGAATAATGGTAGTAAAGTTAGAGTCCAGTTTACATCCAGCGGTTGGAAAACAAGGCCACCAGATAGGTTAGGATATTAATTTTAGTATTTAACTATTAGTTTAAGTCTTGAATTTTAGCTAGTTACCATTGCATGGTTTATTGTCATTGTGATTTTGTTTTTGTATTATTTTGTCCCCTGATGCTCCGCATCTTAGGGGGGAGGAATATGTGGCCGATAGATAGCCTTACGTACAGATTATCCGATAAAGATAGACAATCTGGAATCTGCGATACTATACAAAATCATGTAAGCACGTGAATAATTGTAAAGGGCGTAAAGTGAGATAAATAACATAGGTACACTGGCGAGGACATGTTTGAAGATCCCAAAATGAAGTACGGAATCTTACATACTCGTATATAATGTGGTCTACCTACTATGTACTTCAAAAACATTTTACCATTTTTCTTGCACCGAGCCTACAATGGGTAGTGCCCTTTGAAAATCTTGGTTTCACCAAATTTTGTAATATGTTTATGAGCAGAGTGTTCGGTTCCGAAATTAAGCAGCATGCGCCACTTAGATTTCCAACTTTTTTTTTCATTTTTTTCATTTGTGTGTGAGGCGGCGCTGTACGCGCCGAGTACTCAGACTTTGCAGTCCACTGCACTATTCCTCAAGTTGCTGTTAAGGATCAGCTCAGTACCCTCACTTTTATAGCCAAAGTGAGGATTTTACTGAGCTCTATCCCTTTGACTTCACTGGGTGCTGGATACTCTAGCCCCAATGCTTCGCATCTTGTCCCGGCTATTGCTGGGCATTGACATATGATATGGATCGAGGTTTCTTCCTCTTCTCCACAGTACCTACAGGAGCCACTTCTTACCACTCCTATTTTATACCACATGTGTTTTGTGGCCCCATGACCGGTTAGTAATCCGACCATGAGCCTTGTATGTTTCCTGTCAAGCCCTAATAGGAACTTGGCATACTTACTAGGGGTGTCCCCTATCAGTGTTTTGCTGACGTTAATGCCCCTGGCCAATCACCAGTGCATTTCCGTCTGCTTACTTATCCAAGCCTTTACTTTGGATTTTATGACGCTGTATGCTACAGGAAGACAAGGTTCCTTTTTTATGCCCTCCTTCGCTAGCTTGCCAGCGATCATGTTCCATTTTATGACGCAATGCTCCGGTGTCCATAGTATGGTGACCCGGTTCTCCTGAGCAAGGGTGTATAGTTTGTTAACACATTCCGCCACCGCCAGGGATGTAGTTGGTGCGACGATAGTACCTTAATAGCCGATTGACTGTCTGTACAGATATAGATCTGTTTATTAACAAGGCCCTTCTGCTGACTTCTATCAATGGCCATCGTGATCGCCATTATCTCTGATTGGAGGATAGTGACGCCCTCGCCAGGGCCACTGAACAGTTACCAGCGCCTTTTGCATTCGTGATTAGGTACGATTCCAACACCTTGGTCATTCTTAGAGGCATCTGCAAACCACACATTCTCCTCTTTTCCTAGAATGCTTGGCCACCTCTTTTCCCAAGCCTCCCGTCTGGGTATTAGCGCACGGTATGGCTTGTTAAAGAAATGTTCCATCGCAATTCTGTCCTTTGGCATCCCAAAGCATTTGTCTACCGTCCCCGCCATCTCCCATATCCTTCTGTGGCCTGTTTTATGGGTCTGAAGGTTTGGTTGACCCAGACGATAAGTCCCCATTATTGCAGCTGCTTCTATAGCAGTGTAAAGTGGTGGCAAGTTTAGGAGCCTTTCTAGTGCCTTCGTCGGCACCGTACTCATTGCCCCGGTTGTCATCACGCACGCGAGCCTTTGCAGGTGGTCTAGTTCCTCTCTGACTTTGGCCAGGTGGACCCGGCCCCACCACACAATGGCCGCATATGTAATTCTGGGGCATATTACACCGGTATATATCCAGTGCATTATTTTGGGAGAGAGTCCCCAGGTCCTAACGGTCTTCCTTTGTATTGCACCTTGATCAACTCCTTGCCTTTCCTTTTATGGGTGAAAAGAGTGATCTCAGTTTTGTCCGGGTTTATCGATAACTTCTGTTTCACACACCATTTTTCCACACATCGGAGGCCCCACTGCGTTAACTCCGCAATAGTTCTCGGAAATTTGCCGATTACCACCACAGCCAAATCATCAGCGTAGCCCTGTGTGTATATTTTTTGACCATTTAACTCCTCCAGTAAGCTGTCCACCACCAGGCTCCACAGTAGGGGAGAGAATACTCCCCTTTGTGGGCAGCCCCTGATGGTCGTTGCATGGATCCGTTCTTGTTGGTATGTTATCCGGATTTCCCTGCTTTTTAGCATAAATACAATCCAGTTTATTAAACTTTGCTTCACTTCCCTTTCTCTCAGGGCTGTTTCTATTGATTCACGCGAGGTCGCATTCATGAATGTTGCCAGGACATAATCACCGCCAGTCATCCCTTTCTCAATTGCTATAACAAGCGAGTGTAGAGATGACTCTACTGATTTGCCTGCCCTATATGCGTGCTGGTTCTCATGTACTGGGAACCTTTTCAGGATAACCTCTCCTAGGTGCTTGTCTATCAGCCTTTCCAAGGTTTTTAGCATGAATGATGAGAGACTTATCGGCCTGTAGGATTTGGCCTTACAGGGGTCTCTGCCTGGTTTAGGCAAAAAGACCACTCTCACACCCCTCCACGATTTTGGAATGTGCCCTAGGGCTAATGATGCTTTGAGGACCCTAATGAACGGTCCCATTATGGTCTCTAGTCCTGTCTGTAGGCAGACTGGATAGATTCCATCTAGGCCCGGTGCTTTGTACGGCGAGAATGTGTTTACTGCCTGTTGGTTGGTTTCAGAGGATCATTAATTTAACCAATTGAACTTAAAAGGTCTTTACTAACATTATCCAAAAACTTTCTACAGCTTACAACAAAGAACAAATTTACACGACATCCATGTGCGAACGAAAAAAAAAAAAAAAAGAAAAAAATACTTCCGCGAAGCTGCAAGTTACATACTGATAACAACAAACTTATCAACAAAGCTAATGGCTGCACCCTGCGGCTGCACAACAAAGTAGTACAAGAAACAGCCGCAGGGAGAGCCATCACCATCAACACTGCCCAACATACCCTGTCTGATGTAACCGCCTCTTTCGCCGTTTCCCAGTCCGTTCCGCTTTGCACACAGTCGGCTCTTGGTTGCGGCTGTGTGTTTTCCATGATTTCTGCTCCTGGAAAGTGTGTGTCAATGAGGTGCTCTATTGCCTCTCTCGGGGTGGTGGAAAAACCACCTGTCGGGAGTTCGAGCGGCCCCTCTTCCACCCTTCTTTCCTTATTGAGAAGTTTTTGCAGGCGTGCCGTCTCCGGTATCTTTTCTATAGATTCGCAGAAACGTTTTCACCCCTCTGTTTTGGCTTGCATTACTGCCTTTTTATATGCTTTTTGAGCCTCATGATATAATTCCCAGTGAGCCGGTGTATTATTTTTCAATGCAGCCCTCAGCCTTCTTCGAGTGTCTCTTAGGCTCACAGTTCTTCTCGTAGGCGTCCCTGAGTGTACTATCTAGTATGCTGGCTTGTGCTTCCAGGTCGTCTACGTTCTGAATCCGCTGCCAGTTGTACCTCGTCAGTCTTTTTAAATCATTTTTAAAGCCTCCCCAGTTGGTTTTCCTAGGGTTCCTAATAGCTCTTTGTTCCTCCTTAGGTGCCCGAATCTGGTATTGGATGTATCGGTGATCCGATAAAGACGGTTCGTCCAACACTCTCCATCCCTGGACTTGGTCCCGAAGTTTGGAATTACAGAGTGTTATGTCTATAACTTCTTGCCTTACTTTCGTGACAAACGTTGGTTGGCTTCCCAGTATTACCAGCAGATTCTATGTCGCAAGGTAGTCCACTAGCCCTTTCCCCCTCGGATTTGTGCCTGTACTCCCCCAAATAGTATGGTGCGAGTTGGCATCGCATCTGACAAGAAGGTCCCGCTTTTCCCTCACACAGTATTCCACCAGTTCCGTGAGTTCATCAGTTGGGGGAGGGTCCCGAGAGTCGGATGGGAAATATGCTGAGCATATCACTATCTTCTTCTGGTTCCCTCCCTCCTCATATTCCAGATTTCTAACTTACTCAATTGGGTAAATTTGGCGACAGCACAAATTTCTTCTCACACGGAGCAGGGATGTTATAAGCAGAATCGCCAATTGAATGTTTACAATTTTTAAGTGATATACGGCCTATTGAATCGGTATGCCCATGTACGCACTGAGTAGGCTTTTGAGTCTTATTTAAATCGCCGTTGAAGTTTAAACTCGATTAATCGCCTTGCATTTAACAAGGAACTTGAATCGACAGTAGGCATGTATTGCAGCTCATCCTAATTCACGATAGAGCTTAAATAAGGACTGATCTGATTCCAAAACGCACAGCCCATTCAAATCGGTGACTTGCATGACAAATGGGCGCAGGTTAAAAGTGGTTTCTGTTAAAATTTTATCTAACATTTTCTTCTCTGGATTTGTTTCATCAGTATATCAATAGAATTTCAATTTCGTTAATATTCGCTATTATGTGGAATGGCACCATTTACACCCGAAAAGACCTTACAAGTTAGATTGTGATCATGGTCACGTGTATAAATCGAGACGTCTTGACTCGCTTCGGGTTGAAGAAGAATTTCGTAAACTTTTTGATTTATTGAATAAGTCGTTAACAGATCTGATAGCGCTTCCCCGTGGCAAGGTTTAAAAATCGGTATGTACGAAAAAGTAGGAAGCGTCAGTGTCTACAAAATCGAAAATAAAGGTGACCTTAACTATCGTCTCTCCAGCTAGTGTCTCATGTCTTTTGTATAAATTTTCGGTAATACACTAACATCGTTTCATTTTGAAATCGTCCAAATCCGTTAAGTTAACATCAACGTATCTAGTAAGTACCTATATCTATCATAAATTACACGAGTTGAAAAGAACAGTTGGGCGTTAAACAGAATTCTGAAAGTGGAGATATTCAAGCGCGATTATCAACCTCACGTTTACGTAAGATTTTTCGGCAGATACGTCGATAGGAGCGAGACAGTGTTGTATAGTTCAATATAAGTAATAATATCAATGATCTTGAACAATGCTGCTAATAGATTTTGAGTAAAATTTACATCAGAAATGGAAGAAGTACTTACGTCCATACAGAAGAGCGAGGGACGATTTTTTTAGCTGATAAATTTAGGAGATAAATGAAATTTTTAGATACCAGTTGTCTCTGGATTGAGAAAGATATTTGGATATTAAATTTTCGATTGTATACAGACTAGATCTAGTCGTGAAGTTTTGGTCGATCACGAATTGATTGTGATAGCTTAACCCAAAATTGTTCAAGTAACTATTCATGGATCATGTTTAATCGTGGATGATCAGGGGCATAGCCTTCCCTATTCTTTCCCTTATGTTTCGGCCTTGAGCAACTCTATCTCATATTGTGTCAATTTTTTTTTTTTTACAATTTCATCCCTCTATCTAATAACCAATCTTCTCCTTCCCTTCATATATAATTATTTATGATGTCCATTCCACTAACTTTTGACACCACTTGTCTTCTTTTTCCCGCGCTAGATAGCCCGCATATTTAGAATATAATTTTCTTTATGTTGTATGTTATTATTGTGAGTTAGTTATTTCATAGAGTTTTGCCTTCCATATCTTATCTATTGATTTTATTTTTAAAATGTTTCTGAACATTTTATTGTGCCTTGTTTATGCCCCGTAAGTTCGCGTTGGCTGTATGCATTTTCCCAAAACTTTGATTTTTGTTGCCAATATTATTTTGCTTTCTAATATATAGTTAAGGACCCAGAAACTTTTCCAGCTTTTTATATGTATTTTATTGACTTCTTACTCCGCTTTTGCGGTTGTATCTAGCGATAGTTTGCCCTAAGTACCTAATTAGTTTCATCTGCTCTTTTGATTCATGTGTTTTCTACCGTTAGATTCATGCCAGGGTTTGTTGATGATAAAAATGTTTTATTTAAGTTAATTGTTAGTCCCACTTCTCCATACACTTCCACTGGCGGAACCAGATGTTTTATGATCAAGTGTGTCACTTTTCAAACATTTTTTTCTCCTCTTTTTCAATTTTGTAAAATTTACAGTGTTACCTCAACCCCACCAAATGGAACTTTTTTGTGTACCAGGCAAATTTTTTGATATTGTAAAATCCATCAGTATACAAAATATGTTAATGGCAAAAACGAAGAACTGTTTTTTTTTCTTCATAAAAAAAAAGAAGAAAAGGTATGCCGGTGCACACTCTGTGCATACCGTCTGGTTCCTTTAGTGCTCTCTTCAGTTCGCATAGCCATCTCCTCCAATTCGTCTATTTTTTCACTCAATAGTAAGTATAACATCGTCTCGAACTCCAGTTACTAGAGTATTTTCCATTTATCCGTATTTCCTTTTCCTTCACTCCAAATTGTGAAATGGGTGTTTCAGCACAGGGTTGAAGAGCATAGGAAAGAGAGGGTCCCCCTGCCTTACACCCTTTTTAACGCGAATTTCTTTTTTCCTAGTTTAATATACCCAGTCTTTGGAGTACATTAATAAATCTTGCCGGACACACACAAGAAAAAACACGAAGTCTGAAAAGGTCATATATATATGTAAATTAATCACGAAGTTCAAAATAATCACGTATAATTAGATACTCTTGCTGGAGTATCGAATAATATGACGATTACACGCGTTATAAAATGCATTTTTTGAAAGTATAACCGCACGGATTACAGTCTTAACTAATAATGCTATCGTTACCTTTATAATACGAATTTTCGCATGCCGGTCGCGATAGAAGACTGACCATCTGATAAGGAAGCGGCATACCGACAGGTTTGAACCTATTTGTGAATAATCGAGCTTCACTCGATTATTCGTGAAATTTACTCCGTGAATTTTACATCCCCCCCCCCACTGGAGAGGAGAGCCGGGGGTGTACACCTAAATCGTCAGTGAGAGCTGCAAAACTATACATCGATGCCACAGTCCCGTCTGTTACCAGACAACGTGCTCGATTCGGTGCATCAGGAAGTGGGACCTACCACTTCCACAAGACTATTGTGGCGTGATCAACATACGCAGAGAACAACCCCCACACGTACGTATGCTAATCGCTTTCGCCTTTGGTGAATGGTGTCACTCACTCCAATGTATGGCATACTGCTCAGACACCTGCGACTCGGATTTACAAGATTAAACAATGAACTACTTGGACGTCCATGTCCGTTTGTTAGTCTGAGTTTTTGCGCTCTCATTGAGTTTTAGGGTCTTTCGCACTTTTCGCACAGATGAACTTGGATATGTGATAAAGCCGGTTTTGGCGATCAGTCGTTCCACATGCTACCCTATATACTGTTTTTGATACTTTTTCGATGATTGGGAACGGGCCGATTCGAATTTGATCAAGTTTATGTCTATTTAGCATGTTTCCATTTTCTACATATACTAGATCTCCGATTTTAAGCTGTTTATTTATTTTATTTTGATCATATTTTGTTTTATTTACTTGGTGATTTTTTAATGTATTATTATATGCTTTAATCTATCCAAGTTTAAATCTTCAGTTTTTCTTAGTTCGGAAGGTATTATGTCTATACTCTTTCCGTTTAAGAGGTATTCGGGGGCGTAGTTAGTTACTGAGTGTATCGTTTTGTTATATTCATCGGTGCACTGTCTTGCTATAGTTGTCCAGGCTTTGTTATTGTCATCCTCGTTCATTCGACAGCGGATCCTATTTATAAGTGTCTGGTTGAGACGTTCATTAAGGCCGTTTGAGAATGCTGAATCTACTGCAGTAAAAATATGTACGATATTATTGTTTGATAGATATTTCTGCAGATCATCGGACGTGAGGCCCCCAAATTGATCTGTGAGGAGGGTTTTTATTTTATTTTTATCGTGTACTGATTGTATTAATTTTATAAAGTCCTCCGTATTTTGAGATTTTGAAGTCGAAATGAACGCGTAACGGGTGAAATGGTCAACTAATAAATGTAGGTAACGTTTTGTGGAACGCCGACCGCCGAAACCTCCTATTGAGTCCAGAGACATAATTTGAAAGGGTTCTGTAGGCGGTCCCAAGTGTCCTAACAGACCGAATTTCTTTCCTTTACGTGTTTTGTTTTTTATACACGTTTCGCATTCCGATGTTATTTTTTTAATGATTTTGTACATATTTTTGGCAGAATAATGCGGTGTAATTGTTCGAATTAGGGCGTCTGTGCCTATGTGGCCAAGTTCCTTATGGGCTCTTTCCACTAATGTTCTAATTCCCTGTTCACTTAATACTATTTGCTTTTTATTATTTCTATGTTTATAAATGATTCCGCTTTCGTTTATCATATCTTCATCCTGTTGGACGTCTCTTTGATCGTTTATTATTTCTGCTATTTTTAGAAAATTTACCGTGCTGATTACTTCGTTTTGCATATTTGACTCTGCATTAAGGACAGGGTTCCTTGATAAGCAATCTGCCTCCTGGTTATTTTTTCCTGGTCTGTATATTATATTGAAATCGAATTGAGCTAAGAAGTTCATCATGTCCCCAAGTTCTTCATCTGTGCGTACGCTAACCCCTAAATTTTCGAGTGGTTTATGGTCAGAGTATACTACGAAGTGCTTTCCTATAAGCCAAAATTGCCAAAACTTTATGGCTTCTTTAACTGCGAGGCATTCGAGGAAGACTGCTTTTTTCTTTCTCTGGCCCTCAGTCAGTTTTTTTGAAAAATATGCCACTGGCTTTATTAATCCGTCGTCCTGCGGTTGTTTTAATACTGCACCAATGCCTTCGATGCTAGCGTCAGTATATATTTGTATTGGTTTTTCTCTATCAAAGATGGCTAACACGGGTTCGGAGCTTAAGTATTGTTTTATGGTTTCAAACGATTTTTGGCATTCATCTGACCATACGAATTCTACGTTTTTGCGAAGCAAATGATGGAACGGTTCAAGGATTTTTACAGCGTCCTTAATATATTTATGATAAAAAATTTATCTTACCTAGTAATTGTCGTATATTTTTTTTTGTTTTTGGTGTGGGGAAGTCTCGTATTGAGATTATATTATCATACATAGGTTTTATTTTATTTTTTTCGAGTTCGTGTCCTAAATATTTTACTTTATTTTTAGCAAAAGAACACTTCAAAAATTTTATTTTAAATCCCTCATTTTTTATTGCATGGAAGACTTTGCTTACATGAATAATGTGTTCATCAAATGATTTTGAGAATATTAGTATATCATCGATATAATTGACACAAAAATCTGTGAGTTTGTTCTTTTTGATAATGCCAGAAAGGATCCTCTGGTACACTGGGGAAGCGATCTTGATACCGAAAGGCATACACTTCCATTGCCAGTGTCCTTCTTGAGTAATAAATCCGGTCTTATATCTGTCCTTTTGCCTCACCGGTATCGACCAAAATGCCGAGTTGATGTCGAGTGCGGTATACCACTCACAGTTCTTTGTTTTAACAATTATATCTTCGATAGTGGGGAAAGGGAAAGTTTCGGGGACGATAAGTTTATTTAATGCTCTGAAATCACAGCACATTCGATTTTTTTCGCCGTCCGATTTTCTGAAGGCCATAGTTACAGGGGCAGCGAAGGGCGAACACGACTCCTCGATTAGTCCTACCTTCAGTAACTCAGAAACTTGATTTTGAATTTCGATCTGGTCATCAGCTGAACATTTGTATGGTTTTTGGGCAACAAATTTATTTTCAAGTAGTTTAATGTGCGCCTCCTGTTCAGTGAATGTCCCTACATCGTATCTGTTTTTAGCAAATAATGTTTCATTTTCAGTTATTAGCTTTTCGATACTGTTTTTTTGTTCCTTAGATAAATTTCCTAATTTTTCACAAAATGAGCAAGGCTTATGCTTTTTGAAGAACGGCTTTCTATCTCCCAGATTTTGCAACTTTCCCCTATTGTTGAATTTATTTGTTAAATTTTCGAGAGATCCTAAAGCCGCCATTAAGTCCCCTTGCGTTTCGATCTCTGATCGATTCAACCGCTCCCTTATATTTGGTGGTAGTCCTATTACAGTTAAATTTACGCGAGCGAGACTAGGCAAAGATGGTTCGGCATCGAGTAATAGACTGATTTTTCGCAACGCATAATCGGTCAGGGGACCTACTTCATACTTATAGTTATACGCATACACCAATTCGGACCATCCTTTTGTATCAAAAGTTTCGATAAAATTCTGTTTCCACGCATCCCATGCTCTTTCTAGACCAATTATGCGAAGACTTATTTGATACCAGTCATTTGCCGGACCATCTAGAAAAAGACGTAACGCTTCTGCAAAACGGTTTTCGGGCAATGTCATGCGTGTGGCTTCCTTCTCGAACTGCATCAATTTTGCGAATTTTGACACGGTATTTTGACATTTTGATAATCATTCAACCAATCAGAGCATTCCGACGCATTTTTGACTTCTTGACACACTTTTGACCGATCAGTTCTGCTATTAAAGTGGGCGGAGCCTACGTGATTGTCAAGGACGGACACTATTTTGACTCAAAAGGAGTGTTAAGAATGTCTTTTGACACTGATTTTGCAGATTGGGATGTTTTCATGGAACAAACAAAACTTTATCAGTAGCTTGGTAGCTATCACCATTGAGAATTTGGTGCCGGTGGATTTGAACGAGAATATTTTCCTTCACGCATAACACTGAAAATTGAAATAAAGGATCCGGAAAAATTGTCTTACGCTTCCCGTATTAAAAAGCATATTCCACTGATTGTGTCAAGTATCCAACACTGCCGTGTTGAACAAGAACAATCTATTGCAAATCTTGGGAATTTGAGTTCTCGATGAATTATGATACAGCACACAATTCTACAAAAATTCCTTCGTCGTTTACAAATCGTATCCCCCTGCCCCAATTAGGGGGGTGGGAGATTGTTGGAACTCATACATGCCTTAAAGTACATATACATTACACATTCCATGAAAAAAATCCATCAAAAAATAAATTCAAAAATGCTTTTAAGAAACCTTACAATTACGAGTTATTGGGAGAATTACCCAGAAGCAAAATATGGGCCCGGGGACTAATTTTTGAGAACGTCTTTGTACCCTCAAAGAAAGTCTGCCTTTTTTCTACTTTTTATTTTTCTTCCTTCCATCGTTCCTCTTTTTACCTTATTTTTAAAACGTCTTTTTTATAGTGAGCCGCTTGAAACATTCACCTTTCTCGGCCCTTGTGCAAATCTGCACCATCTGAGGGGTTTTCTGGATTCATTTAATACTACGATAACAGGACTCTTTTGACCTATCAAGACCTCCTCCTCCAACTTATGTAAAGCTTTTAAGAATCCTGCAGACTTCTCTGAGACTTCAAGGGTTTTCCGAATTTGTTCAAGAATTTTTCAGGCTTCATTAAAACATTATACCTTAGAAAATGATAAATTCAAATGAACAGTTTCAAAATTTCCCGAATGTCAAATTATTGGGGTGTTTACCCCCCCCCCCCCCATAGTTTCGTCTCTGCAAATGCAGATTGGAACCTTATCCCACAAGTACTCACATTTGCGCACATGAGCACACCCTAGTCTGGGAGGGTAAGCTGGAAGGATATGAGGAATACTTGAGAGGGACACACAACTTCCTTTACACATTAAGGTGGTTGTTATTTACTCTTGTTGAGCTTTTTTTTTCTGAATTTCCGTTGATTCGTGTCTCCTAAATTAGTTCCAATAAAATCAATCAAAAAAAAAAAACCCTACAAAGTTTCAGGTTGATTGGATTTAGGGGAGTCCGCACCACAAGCTCCCTTTTGTTCTTATGGGAAAAACACACGGAGTTTTGACTTTTGTTCCAGACTAAATTTCCCCCCTATATTCACCAGGACCAAAGCACGTAAATTAAATAATAGAACATTTGCTATCGGATTCAGCTTGTGACATTGGAAAATAAGACTTTTGCTTTCAACTTTTAGATTTTAATAAAATGTTCAACTTTCTCAAATTTTAGGCTCTAGGTCAAACAGAGACATATTCCATGAAAAAAATCCATAAAAAAGAAAATTCAAAAATGCTTTTAAAAAACCCTTAAAATTACGAGTTATTGGGAGAATTATTCATTTGCAAAATGACTGCTGATATGGCTTAGTCTGACATTTAAGTAAAAAAAAAAAAATCAAAATTGACTGTGGTTGTTTTCACAATTAGGGTTTCATATGTATGCAGTGAATCAGAAAGATATGCACATGTTATGGATGTTATGGAAAGGAAATATGAGCACATTTCGTTGACTCATCCTGTAGTACGCAGTATATTATGTTCACGTATTCAGTTAGTATGTATAGGTATTTATCGCCCACGTGGACAGTGTTACATGGGTAGTTTTATACTTACCCACATCCGTATCACGCTTTTACCCGCCAATCGCCATTTACAAGTTTCAGCGACAAGTATAGCTTACTATCAGATCGGGTTGTACAAACAGGAATATTTCCTCTTGATCAACAAATCATCATGATTTGCTCTGTGATCATAGTGTTTATACAACACCCCCTCTTAGTGTACGCCAAGGCTGTCATCGCCGTATTGTCAGTGAACATAAATGCCTGGAAAAAATAAATAAAAATAAGTATCAAAGGATGATAATAAAGTCGAAGAACCACATTGTCACATTTTCACACTATATTTATACCAAATGTAAATGACGTGTTTCAAACATTTTTCGTGTATCTCAATCGTAAACATTATTATGAATTCTGAATATAGATGGGTAATTCTCTGAAAAGTGCAACAGTTTAAACTTTTTATTTTTTCCAAAAAAAATTGAGCAATTTGAATTTTGTTTCATTGGAATCACCATTGTACTTGTCCTTGAATTAAAAGGTGGCATTGAGCTGTGGTCATACTGAAGGGGGGAGGAGGGGCAACGTTTTGAAGAGTTGATGGAATTTCCATCAACGTGGCTGATAATACTGGCCACGTTGATGGAACTTCTTTATCCGTGGCCAACATTATTTGGCCACGTTGATGGAATTTCCTTATCCGTGGCCAACCTTTCGATGGAATTTCTTTCACTGCGCCAACCTTTCGATGGAATTTCTTTCACTGCGGTCAATCATTATGAAAAGTTTCCTGCAGAAGAATAATGATGACTTCTTCAATGAGAATACATAAAAGTAAGTTCATGTATATAACGATTGTATTATTTGTATTTCTATTTAAACTATGAAATAATAAGGCACTTTACTTATAATAATGAGAAATTTTTCTTATAATCTACAGTAACTTTCATCTTTGGTACAGTTTATGTGACTTGACCATCCCCTCGGTACTGATGTGATGCCCGAAAGGGTAGTTTCCGGTGCCGGGGGTGCGGTGTCTCAGGGGCCACTTTGGTATGCGTGCATCGCCATACGTCCCACAACACCAAGGCATTTTACTTATAATGTAAGGATAGTAACTTTAACAATTTGGCCCCGTTTTCATATAAACTAGAAATAATAGAAGAAAAAAAAATCAGTAACTTCGATTACAAAATTTGGCACTATTTCTAAAAACTAAATAATATACGTCAATGTTTAATCTAAATTGAGGAACTTCAAATTACTTACACCTAATAAGAGTCCTGTTTAAGAATTTAATGTTTTGGAGTGGATATCAAACTTGAGCGCTCGTTGAGATGAGACAGGAGGACTAAGTATTTAAAAATAAAAATTATATTTGCGAGTCTCAAATGAGAATTCTTAGGAATTATTCTTTCAACGTGGCTAACTCTTTCTTTTCCTCATCCGTGGTCATTTGGATGATATAGCCATCCTTCAGTGTATCAGCGACACAATCAATCATCTATCAAAACCATGTCCGATGTTAGAAATTCAAAATAACTAAAAAATTCCGAATGACCACGGATGAGGAAAAGAAAGAGTTAGCCACGTTGAAAGAATAATTCCTAAGAATTCTCATTTGAAACTCGCAAATATAATTTTTATTTTTAAATCGCCTATATATTTCTTTTATACTTACATTTAACAGTTTTCTTTCGCATTTTCAGGTTGACAGCGAAAATTGCCGGAAAGAACTGATAAGCCACGGTGATAGATATGCAGAACTGTAAATGCGCTCATTTTCACAGATAATTAGTTGTGGACAAGTTAACTCGACTCCGACGTTGAATTCGATCATGGCTCGAAGTTCTCGACACAGATTTGAAGCTAAGCAGCTAGTTTCGAACATTAGATATGGAATCAGGGTGCCAATGCGTAAGAACGAAAAAATGACCACGGAGATGGAATTTACACCAGCCATAAACCTTCATGGCTTTTGAGGCGACCTTTAAATGTACTAAAGGCCGCTCAAATGCATGTCAACGTGTAGAGTGATGGGCTGAGAAGAACTTTGGCCTGTAATTTCAAAAGAAATATTCGTTCTGCATAGGGTGAAAAAATGAATAATGATTTCAAGAAATGCTAGCCTCGTCCACGTTGATGGAAGTTTTTGCCCTTTGGGCTCATTTACCGCTAAAGGGGTGGAGGGGTATGGGGTTCTACACAATTGCGTCGAGCAGAAAAAATCATAAACATACCAATCTATTATTTTTAATTTTCTGAAAAGAGTATAATACTGAGAAAATAGCTGACACGCAAACTATCGCACTTTTCTGAGAATTACCCAGTAGGTGGTGGGTATTTTACTATTTGGTATATAGATGCGGCACGTGTGATCAATAGTGCAGTGTTAAATTTTATATTATTATCGATTTGCAGAAGATTTACCTGTGTTTGCATCCATGCTTTTCATACAGTTATTTCAATGTAAACATGTAGGTAATCTATCTGCAGACGATCAGGCTTCCTTCTTAAGTAGGTATATACATTATTCAGCCTTCCGGCTACCACTCAGCGGAATGCCGTAACATTTTACGATAATACATTGAATATTTACATAGGTAGGTAGGTACCAATGATACGTGGTCTGCTAGCTTTTCCGAGCTTTATGAATTATGCGACCACATGGTGGCAGGTGTAGGTCGTTAGTTGTTCACAGCACTTATCAGTACTATTTTCGTAAATGATACCTTTATTTCGACATATACATATACAATGGATAAAACTGACGGTACGTTACCTATAATTTAAAAAAAAAAATTCTATCGAGTATTTGTAAGAGTGGTGGTACAATGTTATGCTTAACTCAATCACAACCCAGGCCCGGTAACGACTACTCGTCAGTTTTTCCCCCTCATATCTGCCACTCCTAGCAACTGCTAATCTACTTGAAGGTAAATCCAACTCTGTTAGTGGTTTGAACAGGTGCTTTGACTTTGACTAACAATAAAGTGGTTTGGTCAACCATCAATCAGGAATCTTGCACACATCCTGACTCAGCTTAATTTTAACGCATATTTATATTCACACTAAAGGATGAATAACAGATTAGGAAACAGATTCTTGTTTTTCAGTTGGAAATTTCAATAATAAATCCTGTGCCAACGATTTGGAACCCAAAACTAACAAAAAATATTGTTTACTATTACTATCGCATATTAGGACCATCCTGATAACCGGACATTTGGAGACCTTCCTCGACGCATATACGAGTAAAGACAGACGGCGGATCATGAATTGCTGCGCGTCTTCTTTTTACCAATTCCCGAAGTGGTGCACTTGAACTTCAAAAAAACAAATACAATCACCAGCGTAAAATATCTGGAAGTAGAATGCTAATGAATGACGCTGACGTCAAACATTCAAATTTAATAAATTTACCGAATACCAATTAGCATGTAAATAATGTTTCTATCGAGCATTATCGATAGCTCAGTAGTTTAAACTCGATTACTGTCGTCGTTTTAATCGTACTTAATCAAGAATGCACTGTTGATTAATGATTACGTTAAAATGACTTTAAATAAAGTAAAGGCCTGCATCGAGTGTACAAAACACTGTTCGATGGGCAGGGTTCTCGTAACACGAGCCCTACACGTCTAGCACGCTGGTGGCTATGCTGACTACTCTGCCGACCTAGGTTAACAAAGTCACATCAGTCTGAAATGATCCTATATGCCCCAAGCTAATATACTCATTCATGCAAGCAGTGTACTGGTCTTTCAGTACTGGATTGTTGTTCAGTCGTTTTTCTAAATAATGGAAATCGTTTTTCCGCCTGTGGGCGTGAATCACCCAAAACGCTTGGATCCTCACTGAGAGGCAGCCTAACAACAAACCGACCATCTTTGCGTTGGTAAGTTGTGCTCTCAAACAACTGTTCGCATTCTTGCTCCTCTGAGGTGAGCGCTCGAGCAGAGATGTCCACAGTTTCGGTGACCCAAAACCGTTCCATCATTTTCATGAGAGAAGACATTTCTTGCTTCGAGAAGAATACATATGAGGTGTCTAGAACATTGGAAATTTCCATTCCACCTGTAACCAGCCAACCAAAACGAGAGCTACGTAATGTCGGTAAACCTGTCTCCAAAGGCACTTGTTGGTTACCTAAAACGTTCCAAAAACATTCCAAACCTAACAATAAATCAACATCTGCTGGAATGTTGAAGTGCGGATCAGCGAGAACCAAAGAAGCGGGAATATTCCAAGAATCAATTTCAAAAAATTGATCTGGAATCATCGATTCAATAATGCAATCTACAACCAGGCAACACTGCATCGCGTTAAACGCTGCAGTGCATGAACCAATGCGCAATGAAGTGCATTCGTTAACGGCTGTAGCCGACTGCCCTAAACCAACGACTGAATACTTAGTTCTAGAGACTGGGGGCGTTCAGTCTCTCAACAAGGCGACGAGTTACAAAATCAAATTGACTACCACTGTCTAGAATGGCACGAGCTTCAGTGTGCTCGTTTGTACCATGAACTCGAACGGTGACAATTGCCGTGGTTAACAGCAATTCACGAGTACTCTGAGCTGCCATGCAACAAGCCACTACTTTATTTACGACACCAGGCTGTGGACTCTGAGACTTGGTAGTGGAGGACAACGTTACATCCATTTGTACGGTGCTAAATTTACGACTATTACTAGCTTTAATTTTAGGTATAACTGTTAACAGCTTACCCCCTTTATTGTGAAGTAAACGATTATGCGACTTCTTACAAAGTCGGCATTTCAGAAACTGTTTCCGGCACTTCTTGGTGCCCTCGGCACAAGCAGATGGCACTAGGATCAACGCGCGCGCTTCGTTTTTCTCGCCTCCCAGGGCGCGAAAAAGGAATTGACGTTTGGCGTCGTCATTCTCCCGTATCCGTGGGTCATTCACGATGCTTAAAAAATTGGTTTTGAAAGATGCCCACTTACTTAGATCACCCGAGAAGCGAGGCACATCTAACGCCGGTAGTTTTAGAAGAGCTAGACCTTCACTGGCTTCGTACGCACGTTTGTTTGAGCTCGTGCTTATGAATTTACATAGCCCCGATGTGACCTCCCGACATCGACGTGAGAAGGATAGCCGCTGCTCAAACGTTTGGTTCGTATATTCGTTGGGATTGCCGCTGGCCTCATCATACCGTTTTCGGAGATCCTTAACCTCGTCTACCAGAGTCTGAGCTTCAAAGCTAGACTGAGGCGAGATGGCACTATGCTCGATGCCTTCTAAATCCATCAGAAGGATTCGAATCGCCGGTGGAACCTCGCTGATGGCTGAGTTTATGGAACCGTCGTCTCTGTTTTCAGTGGATCCCATTTGTTGGCTCCCCTGTACGGCATAGGTGGTGGAGGAGAAGGCTGGCGAAATCTCCCCCTCGGCATTCGAGATTCTGCTCGGCGTAGAAGAGCGTGACATCGCGAACAAAGCCGAAATATTCGAACCAAAATATATAGTTTTAATTATGAAATGTTTTTAACGCACTATGATGATTCGTAAGACTTTAGATAGCCGATACGAGCACTTCGCACTTCGAAAACCTTTTTCGAACTGACTTATGCCTATTTTACCCGTGCTATGTACTTTGCCGGTTTTCGACATTACCTCCAAATCGAGACCGATTGCTGAAGGACGATGAATTTCTCTTTTTTAGGAATCTATCCTTTGTTCCTCATCATATATCACGTGTTGGGGAACATCGCAGACGCTAAGTCGCCGGAACAGGGCAATAAAACTCGGACCAACGTTACCAGATGTTTCTTCGAAGGGTTGATTCTCGTCGAAGAATTATACCTAGTTGCTCTAACACTTGTCGTCGACCGTCGCGCACTACTACACTGACACGTGTTCACATATAGTTTTACATGTGAGACGAAAGCGAATATGTAAACGGCGAGTTTCAATCACCGGGATTGCGCGAATTATGCGTAATTTTTACGTTAATTTCGTACGACAGTACCGAGTAAAGCGAGTCGCTATTGGTAATCCGGCCCGGAGGACCATATGTTAAGGAATATTCACACTTAACGAAAATATTAATAAATTTACCGAATACCAATTAGCATGCAAATAATGTTTCTATCGAGCATTATCGATAGCTCAGTAGTTTAAACTCGATTACTGTCGTCGTTTTAATCGTACTTAATCAAGAATGCACTGTTGATTAATGATTACGTTAAAATGACTTTAAATAAAGTAAAGGCCTGCATCGAGTGTACAAAACACTGTTCGATGGGCAGTTGAAAGGGTTCTCGTAACACGAGCCCTACACGTCTAGCACACTGGTGGCTATGCTGACTACTCTGCCGACCTAGGTTAACAAAGTCACATCAGTCTGAAATGATCCTTTATTAATGGGCGCACCCGCTAGGTCGAGTTATTTTTAATCGAACGATTCGATATATCAATTTATTTGGTACGCGTACCATTTTAGCTACAAACATTTGTCCAGTAGGTACAAACATTTTAGTAACTTGTAACAAACTGAGTGAAAATAGTATACCATGATATAAGACGATATTATAATAGGTATATTGTATATATTATTATATAAGTATAAAAATCAGTCTAGTCTAAGTCCACAGATGTAAATTTATGATATGAAAATTAAGATATTGACGTTAATGACTACAATTTAACTTTTCGGGCCTTACACGCAGCAAAATCGTTCATAACTTCGTCTGTGAAACTTTGTTCGATTGACAAAATGGCCAAATTACTTAATCTAATGGAGAGCTCATGGTAGATCTAAAGAATAATTTTTTATCATCTTCAGCTTTGAGAAGCTACGTTCACATGTAGCAATACCTACTGACGGCTATAGTCAAAAAGATTCGAAGCATAATCACAATGTTGGGAACGCAATCACCGTAGTTGTATTCCTGAATAAATTCCAGAAGCTCTAACGGTCCTTTCCTAGCGCGTTCCTACGGGCATTAAAAATAACACAGGACCAATTTTTTCGCCGCGCGTGTAGTAATCCTTCAAATCTGAAACTTGGCCGAGCTGATAACCTATTTGTGATTCCAGTATAAACGTTAGTTCTTGTGTCGTCTTGTTCAAGTTGGTGAATGTGATGCGTGTCACGAAAATGAAGCAACGTACAATCAAGCAGCGGTATGCGATCAACTTTTGAGTGAAATCTGGCGAATCTGGAAAGGAAATGCTCGATAATGTGATTAAGGTGTTTGGTGATAAAGTTATGAGTCGTTAGTGGCTGTCCCGAAACTCAGCCCAAAAAAGGCGCGAAAGAGCAAATCCAAAGTCAAAACGATGATAATTTGCTTCTGTGATATAGCTAAGGGGTGGTTCACAAGGAGTTTTTACCACCTGGGCAGACTGTAAATCAACAACGTTACGTCAAATTGCTCGAATGGTTACGAAGAGCCGTTAGAGTTTGCCCAGAGGTCGCAAACACGTGGATTCTTCATCCTGACGATGCGCCATGTTATCATGCCTTCAACATAACGTAATTCTTCACATTAAAAAATATCCGGATAATATGTCACCGTATGACTTTTTTTCGTTCGCCCAGGTCGAACAAATCGTTGAAGAACGCATTTCGAATCAGTAACTGACATCCAAATGCACATGACGAGGATACTTCAAAAACTGCCAGCTTAAGTATCCCAGTATTGTCATGAAACCTGGAAAAAGCGGTGGAATCAGTGTACAGCTGTCCAAGGGGAATGCGGGTTTTTCGAGAATTTGCACGAGGCAGGGGTGTAGTTCGGACCGCAGTAAAGGCATTCGAAATCAAAAAAAACGAGACGGTATAGAGAAGGTACGTGTATTGATGGACCGACAGTTAAAGTAAATCTTGTGAGGGTTAGCATAAACTGGGACTGAACTGTAACTGGACCAGAGGTGGGTACGTTCGCTTGTGAACGTCGTTCAATTCGTGAACTCGTTCACATTTTTGACGAACGTGAACGTGAACGATATTTTTAAGAGTGAACGTGAACGAGTGAACGAAAATGAACGAGATTTCTTTCCTTTTTGAAGAAATGAGGACGACATGTAAGAGGCTACTGACGTTGACGTTTACTCTTTACTGGTAGGGTGTAGTACCAGTAAACATCAAGGTCAGAGGGTCAGACACAGGCAATTGGGATTTAAAAGCAAAGTGGCTGACATCTGGTGGATTTTTATCGAACCAGAAAAGCCCATGTATTTTAAATGGGAAAATTTTCATTTTCAAACTTGAATTTCTCCGTCATACTTTTTTTTTCTGAAAAATGTATGTCCTACATTTTGTTGAAATAGTTATAAATAATAAAAAAAAAAGACAAATCGATTTCAAATAAAAAATTCTGAGAAAATTAGAACTCCTTGAAAAATTGCGTTTTACATGGGTTGCCCCATAAGAGAACGATTTGATCACCCTTATATTGCTGGTGCGGGGTGATTTTCAGCCCGCTCTATATTTCCTTTTAAATTCCAATCGGCAGATCGGCGACATGCGAACAATGTGAAATATAGCTGGATAGAAGAACAGGCTGTGACATAAATTTCCAGAGGGAGCTGAGTATATCAAATATCTGATTTTAGTTTTCTGTGAAGAGTTATTATGCTTCTTGTTCTTGTATGGTTATGTTGCCTCTTCCACGCATGCGATTTTTGGAAGAACCAATTCAGCACGTACACTTTCTGAGCAGTGGTCTTGGATCTCAACATCTTGAAAAAGCCAGGGGCATGTGAGTCCCAAGCCTAGAAACAGAGTGAATACTGAAATGAGTTAACTGGACGAATGAGAAGGTTGGGTTTCTTTATTGAAAATCATTAGAAGAATTTTCTTCACATTTTTCTCTGTTTCCAATTATAATATTCTAATGGTGCTGTATTACCCCCTTCACGCATTAGCTTACTGTAATTTTATCTGTTTTGTTTGGTTTAGTTTTGCTGTCGCAATTTTTAAAGAATTTCCAGTGTTGCTGTAGAAAATTTCTACTAAGAGTAATGTAAGGTAAATATTATGGGCGAACATGAATAAAAGCCAAAAAATGATGATTCTCTCTTGATAGAACTAGAAAAGAAGGATTCAGGGGGCTGAGCCCCCACATGCAAAATTTAGCCCCCCCCCCCTCATAAATAATTATCTAGTTCCGTGTATGTGATTCACCTCAAAATATTGAAGTGACTGAATAAAAAAGAACTACAAAAATTTTAATATTTTAGATTAACTGAGGCAAGAGCATAACATAAGACATCATCAGAAATGCTATCTTCTGATAACGTTTGTCTTTATAACTGCAAAATAGACCTGCTTCTTACAGCTGGCTGGACCTTGGGTCTAGGAATAACTTTTCGTATTAGCAGGGATGGGCGCGTTGTGAAATGAAGACTAAAATAAAGAATACCACGAAAATTAGAAAGGATGTGAACGCCGTTCACTCGTTTACAAACAGCAAAAGAACGTGAACGTGAACTGAACGTGAACGAGCAAACTTTTAGGTGAACGTGAACGATTTTTAAAGTTTGTGAACTTACTCACCTCTGAACTGGACTGCTCTATAATGTGTTATCAGGCCGACCAATGGATGAGAAGGGATAATGAGCGAGGAGAAAAAGAAGAAGAATGTGTATTTTGAACAAATGACGAACCGGATGCGCAGGTATGCAGAGACAAAACGCACCCCCCCCCCCATTGAAAAAGTTTCGGAACGCCTCATCTGGTTTTGAAATGCGAAGGTGTCGTACGGCAGACGGAGTCCATCAGCCTAGGTACTTGCATACTTGCGGCCTTGCTGCTGACATTACTCATCCTCAGCTTCTTGACCCCTTTCGGCAAGAACATCAATACAGCCTGAAATTGGAAACTTCGAAGTGGTGTTATGAAACGGACCGCGTGTTCATCGTACTATTTTATTATTCGTATTTCAAGGAGCCCATATAAAAGAAGAAGAAGAAAGGCGATACGCTGGGGTTAGCTCAAAGTCTCGGTCACGCGTTTCTATCAGCAAAGGTCGGCTTACGAAAACACTACTATCTGCTGGGTATCTTCGACGTCAACAAAATTGCAAATTACTTTTTTCTTCGTTCCAGACAAGAATCTACACCACGGCCAAGTTCACTGGAGAAATTCAGTGAAGGACCACCGGCAATTTTATTGTTCTTTTTTCTCTACGGTATTGACGCACGACCACTTCCTTAAAACTGAATATCATTTCGCCCGGGTAAGTTATTTATACAAGGAGGTTAGTCGAAAATAGTTTTCCATGCTCCATATTGTAAATGTATACATAATGAAATACGAGAGTGGATCTTCATTTGTTAGGGAAATTGAGAAACCGACGATGCCGATTGACATTAGAATAATATAAATATATGTGAGAAGCAAAAACCGATGGCATTTACCGGCGAGAACAATATCCGCGAGTGTGGCCCTTCGTCGTTAGAAATTCCAAATTCATTTTTCTCGATTACGGTCAATCATGTTTTATCTAGTAACGTCGTTTACGTGCACCACTTGGGCGCTGTTAATTGTGTTATGGATTGTGATCGGTTTGCTTGTGCTGACGGAAAAACGTGTCGAAATGGATTGCGGTATTGAGCCGGACGGGCCGGTCCCGTATCCGGTCATCGGATCGTTGCACTTATTGAGAGGGTACCGAGTACCGTACGAAGCGTTCCGGGTGCTGGCCGCCGACTACGGAGACGTTTTCAAAATCAAATTGGGATCGGTGCGATGCGTCGTGGTCAACGGACTGGACAATATACGAGAAGTGCTCATGGACAAGGGCGACCACTTCGACGGACGACCCAACTTTCAGCGGTATAATCTGATCTTCAATGGAGATAAGCGCAACTGTGAGTAACTGTTGGCGATAGTCTTACGAGTAAAGGGCGAAAAGTTCGACTTCGGGGTGCACAACTTGCGAACGTGCCCAACCCAAATTTATTGAGAAACTGAAGGCATAAAAAAAAACCGGATAGCGTATTCGTGGGGACACTTAGGTAAAAGGATTTCTACTTTAACAAGGGATGCCTTCAAAACTGGTTCATTCGTTATACCAGACCAGAAGATTATGTAATTTCAATTTTTTCTTTTGTTGCGGGTTAGAAAGTTTGCCCTTTTGAATCACCCCCTGATTACACATCTGCTTTCGCGAATAGTTTCATTTGTTTCAAATCCTCAAATACTGTAGATGATCCGAATTGACACGATCGAATTACTTATACAATTAAAAAAATTACAAAATTTACCAAAATATTTTGAAATCACAAATAATATTCAAAATTTTTTGTTCAATCAAAAGACCAGGAGGAGTATAGGGTGTCATTCATTTCCGAAAACACTAGCATACTGTAATATTACACCTGAAAAGGGAGTACTCACATTGTGTTTTACAAAAATGGAAACCAACCCGGCTTAGAGAAATGTCAACATTTTGATGATACGTTGCCGTACATTACAATGAAAAAAAAAGAAGAGATGCGTAAGTACATTTTTTAATAGCGAAATTTCTGAAATCGAATTCGATGACTTAGAGAGAAACTCAGAAAAAATACTCATAAACAGTTGTTGGCATAATTTTCGACTCTCGCCTCCCTCAAGGGCTCAAATCTCAAATTAGTGAGGAACATACAAAATACGGAAATTTAGCATCTAGCCTTGAAAATCTAGCAATCGATTCGTCGAATTTTCCTTTCGTTTATGCTAGTTTTAAAAATCTAATTACAATTTTCAGAAATTGGACAAAACAGAAAAATGTAATTTAATTTACGTGGTATTTAAAAGAGGGGGAGGAGCCAGGGGAAAATGACAAGGATGCGTAGTGCAGTGGTTGAGAAGTGAGTCCAGCAACTTGTACTTCAATAGATCAACTTGATGATCTCGGAGAAAAGTGACAAAATTTCTACTTTCCCTCGTAAGACGTGTATTAATGTGTAGTAGTGAGAAGGGGTGAAGGGTCATTTCGACCCACCCCCTCCCCCAAACCACGCATCAAACTTTGAGGTTTCTGAAACAAGGGTTCGTGATTTTCTCAAACCAGAACTTGGGTATTTTCTTCAGACGTACTTAAATGCGGCATTTAGGATTTTTTATTGGTGCCAAGTGCCACCACCTTATCGGCAAGCTTAATAGAAGATAAATAATAGCAATCGAGTGTTCGAAAACTGAAATACTTTCATCCTGATTTGAGTTATTACGGCAATGAGTAGCTCATTTGAAACTTATTTCTGGACAAATATGCAATATCACAAGTGTTAGGAGGAAAGTACAAAAAAAAAAAAAAAAAAAAAAACTTTACTGGAAGCACAAGTTGATAAGATATGGCTGCATTTATTATTTATTGGGACTCGGATTCGGATTTGAGCTGTGAAAGTATCGTCATGTTTACATATTTGTACATTACACGCGCAACATCACCAAAAACGAGAAAAATTTTGCATTTTCAAGAAATCTTAAGAAAGAAAAGAAGACAGAAAGCGAAAGAAAAACCTTGCATTTTTGCTATGCAAAGCAGTTCGTCATTCTGTCAAAGCTACAGCCCTGATTGTATAAATACTTTCAAGAAAAACAGAGACTTCGAAAATTGATATATTATTGCATAAAAAAGTCGTCAGATCTTGAGTTATCTTTCGTAAATTTTTCATTGGTTACACAAAATCACTAAACTTGACAAAACTTTAAAAACTGACGTGGTACAAAATTAAATAAATAAAAAGAACAGTTTCAAAAAATGACCAGGTTGTTATTGACAGATCTAGGATTTTGTTCTGGGTGAAGTTGAGCTTCGTAAAAGAAATGATTGGGTGATAATTAGAGTTTAGGACAACCAGTCAAGAAAGTACTTTGAATTTTCAATCGAGTCGGCGAGAAGGAGGTTCATGAAATCAATACAAAATCGCGTATTTGCGAGCAAAGGGAGCGAAAATTTCTGAAACATTGGTCGAAAACTGCATAAGAAAATACAATTTTTTGACCTGAAGGAGCAGCTTTCCTGTTAGTAAGGCGGCTCTAAGGGGAGGTATAATAGACAGCCATTTTGATTGCAAGAAATAAACAAACTTCCGTGTTGAGAATGAGAAATCGTGTACATGCTCTTTTTGCAATCAAAATGGCTGTCCGTTATACTTCCCCTTAGAGCCGCCTTACTGTTAGGAGCTCGTTATGAATTTTACTTTTCTTCGGAATACCATAATATCTAGAGTAAGCTTGGAGTTCGGGATGAGGCTGAACCCCTATAGTCCCCTGGGTCTGTCATTGCAGGTTGTCTTTTATAAATCACCAATGAATAACATATGACTTTTTCATAGGAATGTGTGACCTTTCTGATGAGGAAGGAGAAAAGGTGGTCGTAATCTTTCACACCAAAAATGTCAATCTAGTTAACCGATGAAAATATTTACAGAAGCACAAAGCAAAAAAAAAAAAAAAAATTTGACACTATTGAGATTTTGTTTAAATGCGGATCCCATTTCGCCAGGTCAAGATCGAATCTGCCAAATTTGACTACTACCTACCGAAAGAAACCCCTTCATTTTTACAGTGGTTCGAAAGTTACGAGTACAAAGAAAAATCCAAGATTACAGTTCGTGAAAATTAATGAATTTATTGCGATTGTTTCACGTTACAGTTTGAGATATGACTCTTCCATAAATCCCAGTGCATGTATCCTACTTACTGAAGACTCTTTAAGGGAAGGTGGATTTTGATAACAAAAATTTTGCATGTTGACAAGCAAAAAAACTAATCTTAAGACTGTCTTTCACCCTACGCTGTTTACCATGGCTTTAATACATTCGAAGTGAACTTTCATAAAATGAAAGAGAAACCATACGAGCTCATTTCTTCTGTTTATTCCAAGAATAGAGAAGTGGGCACAGAATCGATTAAAACAAAATTTTGAGTTCGAGTAACATCAAGCCACCTGACTGGGAAAAGCTTCTAGTAGGACGATCGTTTTCAGTTCGCCAAAACCCGCAAGGTAATCAAAAGCCCGCTATACGAAAGATGGGGAGGGGGAGCTCTTGGTCCCATTACAATATCGAATTGATAAAGGCTTGTCCATGCGTGAAAATCAGATTTCACAGAATGTCCACTTTTCTCCGAGGATAAAATTCGCTGATTTTTCTCAGACTTTTCCAGATTTTTCCAGTCCATTTTCCAACGTTTTCGTGACAAATTATTTAAAAAAAAATGTTCAATTGTATCTGACAGAGAAAATTGTACAATGCTTTCACAACATAAGATTTTCTTCAAAATTCCCAGACATTTACAGGTCTTGCAGAATTCCACGACTTTTCCCTCACTTCCAGGGTTTCCAGAAAAGTGGCCATTCTGTTTCATCGTACATTTATTTTTAAATGGGGAGACAGATTCAATTTTTCATTTCTCTTTTTTCCCCTGAATAAGGCCTGAGTGACTATTTTTTATATTAGTTACGCTTCAAGTTTACAACTTGAGGACCACAAGATGTGGGAGAGGCTAAAAACTAGATGAATCGGAAAGTGTAGTATGAATTTCAAATATACCTACATTTCCATAGAACTGAACTTAGTTTCGGTATCAACTTTCATCTTGAATCTTGAGGTAAAAGTGATATCAGAGTTGCAGTCACTGATCCTGCAAACCAGTGATTTGCTTTGCATACTGTATCATTTTGATTCTCAATCCCACCTTCTGACGCCACAATTTCCAACTTGGAGTGAACTGGATATCAACACTAGACTCAGGGAGCTCGATTTGACATCTACATTACATTTTAATAAATCTTCACTCTCGTCTCCTTTTCTGATGCCAGGATATTCAACGCGGGGTGAACTTTTTATTAAGATTGCATTCATCGACCCCAAACAATTATAACATCTACTACTGGGTATCTGGATGGTATTTTTTTACTAATTCGATTGGTACCTCCTCCTCCACCTAGTTCTCAATTTTCGATTCAGGGTAAAACTAATGCCAAAAATGATCTGACCGACCATATAAGCTGACGAAGATCTACCAAAAGAGACCCGAGAATTTGGGTGCAATTTCTGGAACACATTTAAATTCAATCATTATGAAATCAACATTGTACTGACACGAGATTTCGAAATCATGTTTCAGCCTTAGCATTCTGCGACTGGTCCGAGCTGCAGAAAACCCGCCGCGAACTCCTGCGAGCTCACACCGTGCTGCAATCCTACTCCACGAAGTTCCACCACCTGAATGCTTACATAAACGCGGAAGCAAATGTTATGTTGAAATGCATTGCCGCCCACAACGGCGAACCGATCGCATTCAAGCCGTTGCTACTCCACACCTGCGCCAATATCTTCTTGCTGCACTTCTGCGGCAAACGTTACGACCACCGAGACTCGTCCTTCGCTCAGATGACAGACTATTTTGACAGGATTTTCTACGAAGTGAACCAGGGCTACGCTGGCGACTTCATGCCATGGCTGCTACCATTCTACGGTCGGCACTTCGATGACATTCGCAAGTGGACCAAACACATCCGCGACTTCACCGTCGGCATTGTAAGCGAGCGTTATGAAACGTGGAGTCCGGAGAGAAAGAGTAGCGACTATATCGACACGCTGATCGAGACGATACGGCGAGCCGACGACAAGGAAATCAATTTAGAAGTAGCGATGTTCTCCTTAGAGGATATCATCGGAGGGCACGTGGCCATCGCCAATTTTCTTATGAAAGTATTCGCGTATATCACGACCAGGCCGCAGGTACAAATGAAAATTAAGGAAGAAATTCAATGGGTCACGAAAGGCGTGAGAGATGTAGCGTTGACGGACCGCAGGTCGATGCCGTACACGGAGGCCGTCATACTTGAGACGATTAGATTGATAGCGTCGCCGATTGTGCCGCATGTTGCTAGTCAAGATAGCTCGATTGCAGGTAAGGAGCTCGAATATCATGCACCTATCTGTGTTTAAGGTTCTACACTGACATTCTACGGAAAGTGAAACATTGAAATCTGAGTTTTCGCGTCGCTGAAACTCAAATCTCTAAAGAACGCTTGATCATACCTCTGATTATTCTAACTAAACTAACAGAACAGGAACGAGACAAACTAGCTGCACTAGAACCGACCACACACATTCTTTAATTTTTTGTTTATTTTTTGAATCCGGCTAGTAAACAAAACTACCTATAGCATTTGAAAAGTGCACCCATAATCATGTAATGGCCAAACAGAGAACAATGACACGAGTGCCCTAGACAGAACCACTAGACCCTTCCTAAAAACCAATGAAACATAGGAACCACGCAAACCAACTGCTTTACAGACTACATGTACACATGTAACTTACATATATACAATGGGAACACAACGTTGACTTTTATACAGAATGGCACTGCCATGCAATCCTATCTGGTAGTGAAAAGTAATATCCAAAAAAGCGCTCATGTCCATTGTTCCAATGTTCAACTGCGCAGTTCACATCGAAGAATTAGCACATTTGAACATTATTGTGAAAAAGTGGTGCAAGTGCCATGAAAATCAAATGACAGAGTATGCTAAATAATGAGAAGAACAGATATTACTTACGATACTCCTATATTTGATTTTCATGGCTTTTGGACACCTTTTTTTTCATAATACGGTTCCTCATTTGTTCGGTGATTTCACCAGAGGTCGTTGTTCGCTGAGTTTCACTGTAAACTAGCAGGATGTAATGCAAAATGTGGAAAATGCTATTAGCTTTTTTACAGAACAGAGGCTTCAGACGATATGACAACTGATAGGCATTTCTTTCTCAAGTAATAAATAATCTAGAACATAGGCAAATGTAATTAGGATGTACACGAAAGCACAGTTGCTTGAAGAGCAGGGAGAAAACTGTAACACTTGAAGAATTATTTTCCTCTAAATACAGTAGGTATATACACCAGGCAGAAGCGCAAATAGGGCTCAGAACTGGGGGGGGGCTTAAGCCCCCTTACTATGGTGCAACACCACCCCCGCATCTTTTTCTTTGGTAATTTTTCAGAGTTTGGGAGGCTATTTAGAAGTTGGGGGGGGGGGGCTAAGGCCCCCCAAGCTCCCACCTATTTGCGCCTATGACACCAGGTACATACAGACTCAGTTATTCAATCGTCAGAAACATTAATCAGCGGTACTGCACAACTACAGCCATAGAACAATTGGACGCTATTCAGCAAGAGGGAACCAACTAGCAAAATCCGCTTTTTAAGAACACGTGATTTGAAGTTCAAGAGCCATGTAGAAACTAAATGGACGCTGTTTAACAAAAGGGAACTAACCCACATTTGTAAACAAAATGAGTTATTAGTATCGTTGGAAAGAGCATAAAGCGTAGAATTTTTCAAAATTGGGCCCCCAATTAAAAAATGTGTACTCACGTTGAAAAAAACTCATCAGTAAACGCAATGCCATATAGTTTCTACATGGCTCTTGAACTTCGAATCACGTGTTCTCAAAAATCGGATTTTGTGGGTTGGTTCCCTTTTGTTGAATAGCGTCCAATCGCCAAACTAGACAATGACAGGAAACCAGCAATATCAGCAACAACCAACAAGCGTCCCAACTTATATGTGGAAACTAGAAACATGGACATAGAGTGTAATACCTTGTCAACAAATTCATGAACAGAAGGTTGACAATCATTGTAGAAATCTGATGACTAACAGAAAATACCAGAAAACAATTTCACGAGTAGGAAAACATGTAAAATTAGAATAAGGAAAAGGAAAAGTAAATATAATGTGAGCTGACAGGAAGAAAGGGACCTCAGTGCAAAAAAAGAATGTTTTTGACTAATTTTTGGTTGCTCTTTCGCGTAGTGTTGTCGAAAAAATTTTCCCAAACGGCTGTAAGTTTTCAAAGTTGAATGTATCCGTAACATGATACGTGAAAACGTTATCAATTTTGTTTATCCGCTCTCCTGAAAAATTTACATTTTTGCGCTTAGGTCCCTTTCTTTCTGGCTGGTCACAGTTTCAAATTTCGACCAACTGGGATATAATTTAACGTTTCGAATGCTGGCACGATTGCGTCTTATCAGTGGTATGAATGTATGAATGGGTGATCGTGGAGATGGTGGAGATGTGTAGCAAACTTCAACTATCATTAAGTCAGTTAGAAATTCACTTTCAAAGAAAATTTGTTCTGAATCTTAACATCATCACTTCATCACCAAAAAATTAAATTATAATCAGTTCCACTGGTAGAGTAACTTCTACTGGTTTGTTCCTCTCCTGAAGATAGCAGTGTTTCTAGCAAGTACAAAACTGAAGAAATGAAAGGAAACAGAGGGTCTTGAAATTGAAGGAGCAGAGAAACACAATACAGATTTCAAATTATAAGTTTCCAGTACTAAATTCAGTTTTGAAATTAATTTCAAGTTAGCGTAAAACTAACATCAAAACTGTCTTCAGCATCTATGGAAACCAAGGACAATCACTATGAATCTGTATTGTAATTTTTGACTCATTCAATCTCTAGCTCTTTCCCACATTCACTTTAAGGGTGCAGCTGAAATTAATTCCGCGATCTTGTACAGGTCGATATCCCGATTTCCTACTTGGTATCATGAAAGGTCGAAAGGTTTCTATATTACAGTTGTTTCCTGGTTTCAAGAACCAATCGTCTACACAGGTGGTATCTAAAGGTAATGGGAGGGGGGGACTAAAAATATTCTCCATAACAAAAAGTTATAGAAGAAGGAAAATGTGATTTTAAGTATATGAAGCACATATAAAAAAATGTATATCACTGTTTTTGCAGAAAATTCGATTTAGAATAATATCTATAATCATTCTCAAGACAGGAAGAAGCGTTCTGATTGGAGGAGGTGCGGAAATTCAAAACATGAGGCACGAACTAAGATTTTGGTACATTAATCAAGTAACCTTCCTCTGCGATTCAGCAAACAGTAATGAATTTCGTTCACAAGTTCTGTCTTCATCGAATGCAGCGCTCTTTCTCCAGTTTATTATCCACGCTCTCCACTCAAACACCAACTCAAAACCAAGCACCTTTCTCACACAAACTAGTCAATTTCACAATGCTCAACTTCCTAAAATGTGAAACTGAATTCGGAGATGGTGAAACTGCCCCTTGTCCATTGGTAGCTACGTATAGATATGAGTTCAAAATAACTCCACTCAGCACAACGCTGAAGTCTTAACCGGTGCATATTTTCATCAAGTGAACAGAGAATACATCTACTGTACGACGAACTAACCGAATTGCATTTTTGCAGGTTACGGAGTTCGAAAAGGCACCATGATCTTTCTCAATAACTTCGATCTGAATCGAAGCCCGGAACTGTGGAGCGAACCAGAGCGATTCAACCCCGAGCGATTTCTCAACGACGGAGTTCTGATCAAGCCGGATCACTTTTTTCCATTCAGCACCGGACGGCGATCGTGTATGGGCTATAAAATGGTACAACTATTGTCTTTTTCGATACTGGCATTGACGTTACAAAATTATTCGATTCAGCCGGTGAGAGGATGCTCTTACGAGGTTCCTATTGGTGATTTAGCGCTGCCAGTTGATACGTTTCAGTTCAAATTTGTATGAGACTTCGTCACACATTTTGGACAGATAAATATAGACGTTACAGACGTGGAGCATTTCAAGGTTCTAGTCGTGAGGAATAATTATACGGCGCGGCAAGCACGCACCAGCCGTGATTATATACGTTATGAAGAATAACCGTGATAGAGCTACAAAAGGTTTCAAACGTGGAAGTTCCTAAAACCACAGAGTTGAATATTGAAGCACTATTTGATACTCATTTCTCAAATCTGTAATTATATCTAAATATCGTTTCGGACATTTTTCTTTTTCGAAGTCCCGTATATACGTAAGAAATCGACTGATATATTTAAGTTTTAAATGTTATTAGCAAGTGATCTAAAAATAAGGTCTCCGCGTTTTTAATTGTATATTAGTTCCTATACATCCTTCTTATATCGTTCCTTTAGTTAGTTTTACACAAATTTAATTCAACACTATCGGTTGTTACGTTAGTTTGATTTGAATTTTTCATTTTTCCCCCTTTTGATAATAAATATTGAGTTTATATTTATGATTGTGCAATAATATTGGTGCTAAAGGCTAAGAGATGTCAAACTTTTAATGTCTTATCTTGATATTAGAATACTGAGTACAATATTTTTTGAGATTTTCCGGAGCATGCTGAAAGTATTCTCGAGCGTGTTAAGTAACATTGTTTGAATCTTTGGCTCAATCATATAAATGTAAAAATATAGAAGAAAATGGCTTACTGATCTCAAAATTTTCTCAAATTTACTTCATCCTTCCTTTCCCCTTAAATAAGCGGAGCTCCAGCAAAAACATTTTCGGTGGAGTCAACTTTTTGTCAGATCCCGATGAAAATTATTTGCCGGAGCCAATCTCAAGAATTTCAGCTGCAGCTACATTCAAATTTGCTCCAAAGCTATTGCCAGCTTGCAGCGACTCTGGGTCCCCGGTAAGAGTTGAGGACAATATTCTTGTGCGGTAAAAAAACTGAGAAAATACGAGCTACTTCAGAAAATAATCTCCGAGAAAGAGAGGTGCGGGATGTCAGAGAGGCAGAGGATGCTTGAATGGCCGGAGCCAAAATCAGGGCGGGAGCTGGAGCCGGAATTTGCTTAATGTACCGATTTCCGCTCCGACAAAATTTTAAACTCGACTTCGGCACCAGAAAATAATTTTTTCCAGGTTCTGGTTCCGGTAGATAATTTTTTCGGGACTTCGGTTCCGACGTCAGCAAACTCAAGCTTTTCTGAAAAAACAGATAGCTTGGTGGCTTTAATTCCCTTATTTCAACGGACAAGAAAACCGAGAAAATAATGGAATTTGTTGGGCGAATAGTAACAGACTGTGTTGATCTGGGGTGATGGAAATGCCACTTAGATACTTCCTTCACTAAGTCCTTCACTTAAAACGAACAATTATTCACTACACAATTCCTTCCTGCGCGAGGAAAATGGAAAATGTTTTTGAAAGTTTAGTACATCAGATTAGTAACAATAGTGTCACTGAGTTTTCATTTTCAGGAATTTCGATGATCTGCACAACCAAATTCAACGCATTTACAGCTGAAGGAAAAGGCGAAGAGATCAGCTTCGTATATTCCACTGATTTTTGTGCTATTTTTTTAATCTGATATAAACTTGAGTCAGAATTTCATCTTGCATGATGATTTAAAAGAAAGTACGCAATTTTCCAGACACCTCAGACGGTAACGTGGATTCATTTTAGAGAAGTACCTAGTAAATGATGAGCAGTTCGTCAATGAAGAGGTATAAACAAGATTCACATGTGAATCGCGTTTTGTAAAAAACAACAACAAAAACAGCCAGATTTCAAATTTTTACCAACTCTGTACTTGGACGACTCCAAAATATTGAGGCAAATTTCGAGGGCATTTTTTGCTGGTTAATATTATTTTATCAGCTCTCCTCCCGCCGATTCCCAAAAATATGCTAAAGCCGCGCCTCTACAGAGAATCCAAGTTCGAGTGTAAGAGAAGCGGTGTCCCTCACATTTTCCAAACTTTAAATTTTCATTTAGAGTACCACCATAATTAACTAGTATAACTTATCAACAGCCTCATATCGGCTGAAATCGGAAAACAATGAAAAAATTGTCAGTATGAATTACCTGCACTGTGAAGTTAGCGTACCTTAGAGTTCAATTGATTCACCTTGATACACACTCATCTTTCTTACTTTCACTGCACTACTCACTCGGCTGAAAAGAGAAGAAAAATACAAATTTTAAATAATTTATTATAAAAGTCTTAAAAGTACACAAACACAGAAACGTATTAACAAAAATGTAATAGCGAAAAATTAAGATTAGATATTATTGGCCTCACGTCAGAAGAGAACTATGTTCTCAAAATCTACGACTGACCTTGACAATGTTTCTTTTTTTCTAATACTAACTGCATGATATTGATAAGATTTACTAATGCCACATGGGAAGCATTTGTGGTGTGACCACAGAATGAGAATTCGTTTTGGAGAAAAACTTCAAAAATAAGGACATACAATCTCTGAATGAGGGAAGGTAGGAATAAGTAAATCTAAGAGGAAGTAGTAAGATTCGCATGATGAGACAGCGCAATGAGTTTATTTATCTTTGTTTTCTGGTTTCTGAAAAGATAAAAATGATACAATTATGATAATGTAAATGATAGATGAGTTGTACAAATATGAATGATATAAGCAAATGAATAGGTGTGGGGTAGAAAAGCCTATGTTACAAAAAGCAAATTTTCCGCTAGGGTCCCGTGAACATGCTAATCCGTCAGAGTCTGAAGATGAGGTGCGAAAGCACATAGGCTCTTTTTCCAAAACAGCAGTGGAGCATTTCGACGGTGATAAGCGAAGGGGCTCTTTTCCTATTTTTGTGATTCTTTAGATGAATGTTGCGCGACTGCAGCGCACTCTGGGACGTGGTCTCGACACTACACCATATGTCATCTATTAGGGCCGTCAAAAATATGCCTATAGTCTGTCCCAAATAAGAATGCCGAAAACAGTTGCGAGTACGATGGCATGTGGGGAAAGGGAAAGGTAAAGTTATTCACACAACACTACAAACCAGAGCATAGATATCTCCAAATTTAATCAAACAGTAATTGCCATTATTTCCTGTAGATTTTTTTTTCATACTTCTTTTTCAAGAAATGTAATGCGATCTGACATATCCAGGCTTTTTGCAGAAAAATCAATTTTGAGATCCGCAGCAAAGTGTGAACGGTCTCAACTGTTTTCGGCATTCTTATTTGGAACATACTATAAAAAACAGGTGAAATGAGCGCATATTTTATGCTTTTTTTGTTGCTAAATATGCTAAAATATTCCCTAAAAAGTCGAAATATTTCAAAATATTTTGCTCTAATATGGGTATCATTTTAGAGGGGAAAATGAGCAGATTATAATGGTAACATTGTTCCAACAAGTTTTCCATATTAGTGTGTCTAGGCAACCTGTGTTGTCATAACCGACAACATTAATTTTTTCTAACGTTTACCACTTATAAGAGCAGTTAAGAAATAAAAAAATGATAAATAAATAAGTACACTCAACGATATAGTGTAGTGGATGTTCTAAAATATGTCCAAAAATTCGGAAAATTTGATAAAATATGCTCCAAATATGCTTCTAAAACATTAAATATGCAATTATATTGAAATATGCAAAAATACGCAATTTAAAATAGGGCTCATTTCACTCAGAATTTCATGTTTCGTAAAGATGTCTTCAAAATGTTTGATTTGATTCACAGAGGAAAAATATGCCAAAGCTACTTCTGGTAGCTCTAGTCATCTCACTCTCGTACACAGAACGTTTTTTCGTTGCAAACTCAAAACTTCAGAATCAGGACCTATTCGAACATTGTTTGACGTGTGTTTCAGTCGAGTATATTATTAGACGAAAGAATAGTTTTTGCATTCCTCCAGTACTTTTTACAAGTGTCACAATAATAAAGTTTAACTGGAGAGCAAAAAATTCACCCGCGTTTAAATACACGATAAAATGTTTCAGTCAATTTTGGAAGTGTATCTTAACATTTTTTCAGTTTTACATCGTGATGGTATGCAGAACAGAATGATGTATTTTACTAATCCTACCCGAATTTTTGAAACGTTAAATTTACAATGAATGTAACAACACGGTGCTGATAGGCGATTCATCTTCGCCTGATCATAGACTAATTAGAAAGTTTCCCAGTTCTGATGATTTGTTTGTATTCAGAAGTAAGGTAGGTGAGCCCAATACGGCCCTAATTCGAGTTTTGGCTCGCTAGGCTTTTATATAAAAATTTTCATTATTTTTCTTTTTTGTGGTTGTCGTCGACTGAAATATCTACAAACCGGCTATCTTAAAATATTTCTATAATGTTCCATATCCTAAAATTCTCTATTGAAAACACTCATGTTTCAAAAGGTAATAAGGCCCGGCGCGCCCAAAAAGGCCCAATCTAAAGCTCAATAAGGCACGGCCTGAAATTCGGTAAATGAAAGGTAAGTACGATTCAAATAGAAATTTATGAGTAAGTTACAACTGAAATGATAAAAATTGATCTCGCCAGGTTGGGCCTAAATTCCATTTAACTAACGTAATAAAACCACCAAGTAACATGAACAGAGCACTTTTTTGTTCTTGAAAAAATATCAACTGCAATATTTCGCACCAACGGACTGATATCATGATAAAAACAAGTGGACAGTGTTGCCGCATCGTAAAGAAACAACTAACTTTGCTGTACATTGTCATGCGGTCTAAAGCACAGCAGCCAAGATCAGTATACTGGGCCTTATTGGGGATCCAGGCCTTATTGGGCTCACCGACATTATTCGTACGCATTTCGACCAGCTTACAGTTCCCTTCTGGGACTGAAAGTAAACTTTAAAAAACTGCTTTCATAATAAGTAATAGAAATTATTTCTATATCTTGCAGCATTTTGTTGGAAGGGATTATTCAAAAATCTCTCCAACACTAACAGATGTGAGAGTATTCGCATTGTAAATTTCTAAAAGGCGCCATAACTTTCCATTACATTTCTGAATCAATTGTCAGGCGGCACACTATCTGTGCATCCTTACTTCTCAACACAGATAGAAAATAACAGTTTAATAAAATACTGAATAAGATCACTGAAAACAATACTTATACAAACGGGAGCTGGTCAAGGACTTTCCCTACTCTAACTGAGGAAGTCCGAGAACACGATTTTCATACAGTGTAATCATGTAATACTTACAAATTCCCAAGAACAGTAATCTTTGGTTGTGGCCGCGATGTATTCTTCGATCAATTCTTGAACAACCTCTCTGGAATTGTCAAGCTCGTCCAAATTATCTTGAAACATTGCTTCTTTTCGGAACTGTTCTAAGAAAGCTTCTCGTTTTCTAAGCTTATCGTACTGCTCCAAAGCACGTTGAAATAACTGCAGACAGAAATTATGATTTTCACATTACATACAGAGAAATATTTATAAGGGAAAACAAGGTCACAGATGATTCGACATTTTTGAGAAAATACTTGGCCAGGAACAAAGTCCGGTAAAGCTCATTAAAAAATGATTCAACTCTTTAGAATACCAGGAGCAGTAATTCAACTCATGGTCGAATCATGAGTAATCATTGCACCTAAATTACTAAATGAGTCGGAAAAGGTTTGTGATTTGTTTAATTTGAAATAAGCTAATGAGCTGATATTTTGACTGAATTTATCCACTCAACTAAGTTTTACCGACTTTTCGGAGAAAAGGGAGGTATTACACTCGTCACAGTTGTCAAGATGGGGGCGGGGGCAATGTTTTTTTTTACGTTTCAGAGTGTTTAGAACACGACTGTAATAGTGGCTGAATTTAAGGTTTCCTTATATACATTTGTATGTATATATGTATGTACACACTAATTTTGTGGCACGAAAATCTCAAAAACTATAGGATCAAATGATTTCAAATTTTGATATATTATGGGGCAGTATTTGAAATTGTGCAGTGGAGAGTTTGAAGGCAATCGGTCGAGCCGTTCATGAGTTTCCTTAATTTAAGGACAAAATTTGTGGCACGAAAATCTCAGGAACTATTGAATTATTTGATTCCAAATTTTGGTAGATTATAGAGAAGTACTCGAAGTTGTGCAGGTAAAAGTTTGATGACAATCGGTCGAGTCGTTCACGAGTTTCCTCAATTTAAGTTCAGCATAAGAAGCGCGAGGCGACTTAGGTACTCAAGTGTTTTTTTTGGGATTTAATTTATACGAAATCTAATTTTGACCGGAAAAACTGCATGTTCTCAAAAAGTATCAAGGATATGAAGTCAATTTTTTTTTAACCTCTAATGTTTAGTTAATTTTTTTTGGAATTTGGAGAGTATGGTGTACCTCCAGTTTTAACACGATGTACTTCTCAACTCATCAACTCATTCATGAAGCAGAGCTGAATTGACTCACTTGGTTCGTCAACTCATTAGTCATGAGTGATAAGGTGATAAATTCACTATTCATTCAACTTATTTCTCTCTCGATTAAATGATTAGATGAATTTCACCTAGTTCTGGCTCAGGATCCAGATAATTTCTTATTTCTCAATTGAATTAATTCATCAGCTCCTATTTCACCTAGTTCTGGCTCAGGATCCAGATAATTTCCTATTTCTCAATTGAATTAATTCATCAGCTCCTAACTAGTCAATTTGATGAGTTTTGCCAAACTTCATCCCATGAACCACAATCAATCTTCTCAAATCTTAAATTCAAATGGAGTTGATCAGCTTTGGAAAGAATGAAGATCTGATTGCTTATCCTCTAAAATCTTAAATCTTCACAAGAACATAACTGCTGAAAGAACTAAGGAAAATCCAGTTCTTTATAACTAGATTCAGATTCTAAAATCAGATCACCATAACAAGATTAGTATATTTTTCATTAAATTGAACACCCCAAGAGCGTGCAGCAAATCATCAAAGTAGATCGGAATTCTCACTAAAATTCAGAATACTAAATATACAACGCTAATACAGATCTAAAATAAGAAAAACTGTCTATTTTTGGTTCCCTGCCAAGTCCGTCAGGAGTAATTACTGTTTCGGGTCTGCGAACT
The DNA here is from genome assembly GCA_031841125.1 of Acanthococcus lagerstroemiae. Lineage (NCBI taxonomy): Eukaryota > Metazoa > Arthropoda > Insecta > Hemiptera > Eriococcidae > Acanthococcus > Acanthococcus lagerstroemiae. The sequence goes on along the minus strand of CM063106.1, from coordinate 10,807,818 downwards.
ACAAGATTTGGATGTTCAAAAGACAAAGACATCCAATACCAGAAAGACCTCGATTTCATTACAAGAATTACCGGATCCGATTTCAATTCTGGGATACTTTTCGCATCTTGGAGCACTTCGAATTGGCAGTTCTATTCGAAAATCCTTCAATAAATTGGAGGATCATTTCTAGATTTTAAATCCAGATCCAAAGATCCAATCCACGGATTTTGCATACCAGTGAACACTGTAAATGAAATGATACTAACCGATGATATATTCGTATTGTTCGCCAACATAAGCCCGGATACTCGATGTGCAGTTTGAATATACGGCGACTTTTTGGCTAAGACTACTTGTATGCTGGCTGGTCCCCAAGGAATCCACTGTACTAGTTTCCGTTCGCCAATACGTTTCAAAGCGTTGCTGACTTGAGAAGGGTCAACATCTCCCTACAACATTCAGCAGAATATTGTATTATTTTATTCAAAATGTGAAAACCAGAATAAACAATCACATTTACCTGAATAATGTTCAGTATCGATAAATAGCAGTGAGCTGAATTACGTTCATGTGCCGTAGATACCATCATATTTTTGGGTTGTAGAAGACGCTTCATGACGTCGAAAACGGTAGTTCTTCTGATCGATGCTACCTGTTTAATATATCAAATTAGTAATGACATGAGAGATGTCACAATACCACAAGTGTAGATGCAATTTTGTACTTCATGATCATTAGTTAAAGGCGTGTATCCGGTCATGAGAAAGTGTAGACGAGGAGTTGGTATCAGTGGCGCGATGAGTTCGACTAGATCATTGTTCATGTACGACGGGTATCTGTAAGGACCACTTACTAAATTAAAATTCAGACCGGCGAAAAGACAAACAGAACACAATACCGAGTTAAAGGGGAATAACTCGAAAATTTGTCCTATAATTTTACTTGAAGCAAAATGATATACATTGATTTAGAATAAAACACCCTGTAATGAATTTTCATGCAATATAGATAAAACTAGTTATATCGTGTAATTGATAAAAGCAACCATACCTCAACATGGCTGTCGACACAGACATTATAGTGGAGACCAATGCATTGATTTGCTTCAGTGATGGTTTCTGAATTCGCAGACGATCTGATGCGATTCGGTTTAATGCAGTATTGTCCAATACCACAACACAGTCCGCACAAACAGTCAGTCTTTTGAGGGTCAACAATGAATTGTACGGATGTACCACAACATCGCTGAAAATGATGAATATTTTGAATTCACTGAAGGAGTGACGTGACCGAAGACGTGTTGACGTGTTTAAAAGTATTTTACTTACCTCATTTCATCCTGATTCGGGAAGACGCTATAAGTTTCAATAAGCTTCTTTGGATATCTGTCAGAAAGTCTTTCCAGTAGGTAAGAGCCAACACCAGAGCCAGTACCGCCAGAAATGGAATGACACAGCATAAAACCCTGACAGCATTGCACCGAACAGACATATTATTCTTACTGACATATTAAATAAAGTGAGAAGGAATGTATACGCACCTCTAAACTATCGCTACCATCTGCTTCTCGATCTATAATATCGAATATTTCTTCTTGTAAGCATTCGCCTTGGTGGTACCCAGAAGCCCAGTTGTTTCCAGCACCTCCTCCGTCTTTCGACAAGTAGATATTTTCGGGATTGTACAACTGAAACAAATGCCAACCGTTAAGTAATAACTCCGGAAGAAAACAACGCAACCAGTATTAAAATACTAACTTTGGAATACGGCGAATTCATAATCGTGTTGATGACCCTTGGTTCTAAATCAAGTAATATGGCTCGAGGTATATAGTGTTCATCATCTGCCTAAAATCAAAGCATACGAATTGATGGAACTGGCGGGATAAGTACGCTCAAAAACTGTAAATATTTACGCACTTGGTAGAAAAACACATCTTTCCTGTCAACACCATCCATTGCGAACGGCTCTAAAATGCCTTCAGGATTAATGGCATGTTCTTCGCATAGTTTCTTCCAAAATTCGAAGGCAACTAAAATAAGCATTGGCAATTAATAACAGTAAGTATTACGGCTGTATAGGAATTAGGTGAAAGAATATTCCGCATCGTATTTAATGACTTTATCCTCAAAATGTACTCACTTTGATTTCCACACTGCCCTAACTGCAGTGTTATCATTTCGCAAGGCATTCTGCAGAATTATTCGTCAAATATAAAATTAACTACACTTAAGTGATTCTGTAATTTATGGACGAGAAGACGAGGGTTCTATAAAGTTGAATGGCTGAACAAACTAGCTATAGCATAATTAACTAATCAAATCGATTGTAGTACCTAGTTTTGAACTTTTGAACGGCGGGAAGATTAGCGATGTTACCGAAATTGGATCTTGGATGACGAGTTGACGAATGATTGATGAATGATGATAAAAAATTGTAGTTGATAAAAGGACTTTAAATAAAGAAAAGAATAGTCCTTTTATATAGATACACGGGCATTCGTAGGTCTAATGAATCAATGAACATCAAACTATAGAGTATGCTAAATAATACACAATTTCCTCTTCTTCTAGCATACTCTGTTGTTTGTTAGATATGATTTTCATATCCACTAAAATTCCATTTTTTTTTTTTTAATTCGGTAGGTTGCGTTGGGTTGCGTTCAAGTTTGGTTAAGTTTGATAAGAATCTCTATCTGATAAGTTCGGGAAAAACCGCTGTGGAAAAACAGTAAAAGATTTCCCGTGGAAAGCGATAACTAACTAACTAACGAAAAGCTCAATTCTAAATTAATGTCAGTCTTGTAAATATATTGTACTTCATCGGTCAATAAGTTTCAAAATGGGAATCGTTCGGGTAGTATTTAGACGCGATAATGTGTTAGTCGGAGTACTCGTCCTGGGGAGCGGATCGTATTTGGTCATGTTCGGCGTGAATAGTTACTGGGGCGATTATTACAAGAAATATTTACAAAGATACGAGTAAGATTTTTGAGTTCTTCATCCGTAGATTCGGGAAGCTTTTTCAACTATTCACCTGATGTATGTTTGATGGGTTTTATTGTTTTTGCAGTGCGGACGGGCAGCCGGTACCAGTCAAAACCTCTTTAGATTTCCAATTCAAAAGTGTTATAAGAGACTTAGGATTCACTGAATGGAATAGTAAATACATGAAACTATTCATTAATGATGAATTGGATCCTGTGAGTTTTGGAAGCAGTCAATCAAGGCACGGTTTGTGGATTGGAGTACCGGAGTATTTTCAACAATCCACTAAAGAAGGAATCATGAAAACGAATATACTGGTGAGTTTGAAAAGTTTCAGAATTGCAAGAAAAACACAGAAATTGGGTGAGACTGGTTGCTGTTGGTTGGGGTTTGAGACAGTTCGAGTCGCAAGATTGTAGTCACGAACCGGCAAGAAACGGTTTTCGCAAGGTTTTTTGTCAGCTCTATCCATTTTTGAAGCACTTCTTATTTTCTTGATTGTGATATTTGGACGATGTTCAGCAAAAGGGAACCAACTGGCAAAATCCGCTTTTTGAGAACATGTGATTCGAAGTTCAAGAACCATGTAGAAACTATAGGGCATTGCGTTTACTGAGGAGCTTTTTTCAACGTGAGTACCCATTTTTGAATTGGGGGCTTAATTTTGAAAAATTCTACGTTTTACGCTCTTTTCAACGTTACTAATAACTCATTTTGTTTACAAATGTTAGTTGGTTCTTTTTTGTTGAACAGCGTCCATATGAGAACAGTAGTGCGAGGGACTCTCTTACGTTGCACAGAAATCTTACCACCTGCGCGCCTTCGTTAGCTCATGAGTTCCATAATGTGCCACGGTTAATAATACAAATGTGGTTTGTTTCTAGATTGACAAGAAACCAGTAAAATGGGATTCAGCAGATGGAGAACGATTTCTTCAATCTTTGATGCTCAGTAATAATGCTAAAAGATACATACTGGCGCACAGAGTGGCTATGCACGATAGTTACTACAGCCATTTAAATGCTGCCGTACCACTGTTAATGATATCCGGAGCCGGTGCAACTGGCGAATCAGTATACAATAAGCTAAAGTTGCACCATCGTCCTTTTGTTTTAACTATCTTTTTAGGGGTCTTCACGCTATCAATATTCGGATGGTTAATAGTAGTTTTGCAGGATGCATTATGTTTTCTGTACGATAGAGCTGCCGAGGACAGAGTAGCTGAATTGGGAGTGAATTATATTAACGGAGGCATCGAGTATTATACTAAAAAAATTGAAATGAATAAAGCGTTACGTAATTTGAAAGTAAAAGGTGAGAAATACTATTCAGCTGGAGGTAATGAAACTAATATATGGAGAGCCCAGGGTATGCCGTATACAGTTCGGCTTAAGATGATGACTGAGAGATTGGAAGAATTTACTTTGAAGGAAAGCATTAAACCTGGACCGGTAAATCCAAATCCTCATCCGATCTTTCCTAGTCAATAATTTATGTTTCACGGGCCTATAGAGATATCGGTTTTCGTATTTTTTGTAATACGTATCTGTAAGCCTTCCGACGAGTTAATACAATCTGAATGATGCTCTCCTATGTGTCGTAGCATCCGTTGTATTGCATGATTTGTAATGAGCGATTACCGTGGCACTGATTTTTTGTATATTATCTGTTAATGCAATATGATTGCATTTACTACATACATTTTCAGGCAACTTCGTTCAGTTAGTCCTTGTTATTGTACAGAATTAATAAAAATTCTCTACTCACATTGAGCGTAAGTTTGTCAATCTTCAACGAATTGAATGTTTTAGAAAATATTGACAGATAGTATCTGGGAGAGAGAACTAGAAGTGTATAAGTTACATTTTATTTGCACTTGACTGAATTCACAATTCAACAACGTTCTAACGAAAGAAAACAAAAGCATCAACATAATATAACATAGTTCCAGTCGTATAAAATTATACGGAATGTATCATTGAAAAAAACACAGCCATTATACGTAAATAATTCAACATTTTTACGATTAAATAATAGAGTAACTAGTTAGTACTTATGTAGTAGTTCAATAAATAGGATTATGGTATGAATAAAAATGACACAATTGGTCCGTCAAGTCGGTTAGGTAAGTCCAAGCTGGCCAAGCTAAAACATGAAAACATAACGGAATATCAACATGGATCCTTGGGAATACAAAGACATCAGAAGTTACTGCTGTTCAGTTACAAATGTATCAGTCAAAGAGGTAAGACTTAGGACAGGGTTAAACTCTGAAGTGGCTAGTTTTCAACATTCGTATGATCATCAAAGTGTTATCCAGCAGTAGTTACGAGGACAGTCACCATCCATTCAAGCAGTGCCCATTACACTTCAATGAACCAAGTCTGGCCAAGTTTTCTAGACCTATGCCATAACGGCAGCTTGGTCTGCCGGGTGATTGCAGTTTGCAGCTTCAGAGTTCGAAGCCTTGAACTTCCATGATGTGCGTGTAGCGTCCTGTGCTTTTATGTTCCCGGGTCAGTGGGGGGAAAAACGAAAAGAAGACTACTTCAGATTTGGATGGTCGAAGATTCTGAGCATCATTCGCTTATCAAAAAATACCTATTCTACCTATTCTACACTAGCGCTTCTACCATTTGCATAGTCCCAATGGCAAACACCCTGTTACTACCTCGCGATCCGCGAGGTCGCTTGTTCTCCTTTCCAGCCACTAAAGCGACTCAAAGCATCAAAATAAGTCGGCCCAAATCTCACGAATCGACCAGTTCACTGGGAAATTTCCCGATACTTATGGCCAATCTGTATGAAATTCAATGGCTACTCACCAATGATAGTTTTTGTTCTTCTTTCTGTAAAATGAGCTTCGTTTGATTATTATCGAATTTTACAACAGCAGCGAGCACTCTAGCGAGAACCTAAAAACGCAAACTGGACTGATTTTACTGTTCATTTTGTTTGGCATTTTTGAATACAGAGATTATAAAACATACCAGCGGTTGATGTCCCATCATGTACTCGAACAAAATGTTACGTAAATACTCCATTTCAGTGCAGTCTTCTATCGAAACTTGTGAATTATTTGAATTCCCATAAGCGTTCATCAATTCCAAGTCTATGTCTTTCCTGTTAAAAAAACAAAAAGAATTCATACCTCTGAATCACAGATCTAAATTCCAAAATAGCCTAAGTGCTTTCTCGAAAAACAGTTAGCAGCATAGCTGTCCAGTAACTGCACAATGATCAAAAAGTTTTTTTTGCTTATATGTTGTCCTAAAATGGTAACCAAAAATATTTAAATATTATGAAGTAATTGACAGACTAATTTGAAAAATGTAGGTCTGTTTGTAATCTATGTTTTATTCTTATGACATATAGTGATCAGAAACCAGAAAGATTATCTCCGGGCGGTTTTTACGTATCAATGATCAATCAGTGATCAATTCTGCGAGATATTTTTAAGGAAGTATTCATCCAACATACAACCTGTGGTTTTTTTTTGTTTATCTTTTGTATTGATTTCTAATTTAATCCTGTACAGAAATTATAAATCGGAAAGTGTTATGTACGAACCACTGTGATCTCTTACAGCTATTCAACTCGTTTGTTAGAACTTGAACTTGCTTTTTCAGAGCTTCATTGTCTTCGCTATGCTTGGCGAAATTCTCCAGAATCTAGTGAAACAAAATGCGCAGTAATTGCTTTATAGTACATGGTATAAAAAATGATCATTTTTCTTTGAATGAGTAACTACATTGGAACATGATCATTTTCATATTTACCAATCTTGGTTTAGTCTTTTCAAGTTTGAAAAAATGAGTTTTTTTAAACTCACAGTTTCGTCGAAGAGTTCGAGGAAACCATCAACCATCCATTCTCAAATGTGAAGTTCGTTATACCGTGATCACTAAACAGGCCTGACGAGCAGGGGAAAGAAAGATTCTTCCCAGGTCTGAATTTTTCATTGTCTGATCTTTTTTGGGTCTGTGCGTACAAAAATCGTAATTTACAAAAGGTTCTTTTTTCTCGATATTTTTCCCCGGGCTTGGATTTTCTCTCGGCGGCCCTACCACTGAATCAACTAACTTCTGTGTCAGTATCCTCACTCCGAATTCAAAGTATGATTCACGATTCAATTCCAAAATGACGGTTTCATTCAGAGCCTTAATTCTCAGAAAATAACAAGCATCGGTAACGATGGACAAATAAATGCAATCAATACCTGATTCTCAATATTATTTTTTACATTTTCTACCGGTGGAATAGAATGAATTTTCTGCAAATAAAATAAAAGCAAAAATAAAAAATCAAAATGATAACGGCAAAGCTAAAAGTGAAAAACGAAACGTGTAAAAAAGCAAATGATAAAACAAAATTGAATTCAAATTCGCTGCGGTGGCCCGAGCTGAGAACGCGCCGGTGGCTAAACTACTTTTGGTACTTTGTCAATGCTATTGGACCTTTTTCAAGTAAATTTTTGCGTTGTACGCGCTTTTTTTCGTGCCCCTGTGCTCACAACAGAGTGGCTCGAGCCACAGAAACACACCCTCGGGCCGCCACTGAAAATTCGGAAATGAAGCGAATGGATATTATAACGCGACTGCAAATGAGCTTCACGAGCTTATAGTTTCTGTACTGGCTTGGTTAAAATTAGGGAAGATAGATATTCCTCGGGTCCCTTTGTCAAAATGCAGCGATTTTGCTCCCGAATTAGCTGTTATCGAGCCCCCTCTCGTACTGAATAAATCCTGGTAATACTACAGAAATGTGTCCCTCTCGACAAAAGAGGTTTGTTACGATCATGTGCAATGCTGGATCAAAGGAGGTACATGGACTACGTTCATCATCGTGCCAAAGTTAACACCTTTACAAAAGTAAAATTGAAATCAATTTAAAAACTGTTGATAAAAATGTAGATTCTTCGCTAGACATAAGTAGGAATAAGCCAAACTAATTTTCTCTAGTCGTCCATCATCTTTTTTTTTGAATTAAAACTTCAATTTCAGCATCACCACCACTTTCGGGAACAGAAAAACCTTTCGCATTCATACATATCCTGCGTTTCTTCCTGTAAGGGTTATCTCTTGTTCGCTAACATGGCTCTGCCTGATGTCCATTTGTCCGTCGAAGATCTCGTTACATGTATATGAAGTATAATATAAAAGGTTTACGTAAAAGTAAGGAGGCTCAGTATACTCTCTACCCGCCATATTCGATTAAACTTTTGTACTATGGTAGGTATATGTGTGGTATAAAGAAATCGGCTTCTCCGACGTCCTGTCACGTTATTTCCTGAATCTCCTACTGATTCTAATATCTATTTGTACACGAACCTTTCTATCAGCTGACCATTCTTTTGTTAATTCGTTTATTTCTTCTTTGTATTTTTCTTCAATTTCTACAATCTTCTTATCCAAACACAATCTCCATTTCTTATCGCTTTCCCTCAGCTCCTTGGAATGCTGATCTTTCAGTTCTGATATTTCGTTATTTAATCGCTGAAAGCATGTGCAATTTGACTCAGTGCTAAAGGTTTCAGTTGACTGAATAGACATTCTGCAACTTTGACGTATAAAACGTACCTCGGTATCCTGTTGGTATTTTTCAAGTAATTTCTCGTATGCGTCCTGGTTCCACGTCAGTTCTTCGTGAAAATTCTTCACAATTTCCTTTGTTTCCTGGGCAATAGCTGCGTTTTCTTTGTCATCTCGTACTAACGAAACAAATTAAAGTATAAATAAATAAGCACATGAACTACATACATCATAATTTAAGTTGAAATAAGACGCAGTGTTCAGTTTCCGACGATGTTATTTCTAGCGTATGTCTAAAGAGATGAAAACTTGCACGACTTACTGAACCTCGACGATGGGATTTCACCTTCTGGTTACTACTCAGTCCAACCTCAAGTCCCGCTGTGTCTGTTAGCCTGATTAACTTCCTGCATGTCAATCTATCTACTTGAGAGACTGTCTGTTCATTTACTTGCCTTTCGGTTCGAGCTGTCTGTCCCTCTGGTTGAATCTGGAGGTCACAGACCTACGTCTACTTGTCTCCCGACAGCCTGTCACTTTTCGTTTGCTCCCAAACTACCACCCTCTGGTCTATTTACTTGTTTACCAGTCAGCCTTGATGTCGAGGCAGACGATTTTACGAAATTTCACGAAGGCATATTTTTACTAGTAGAGAGCGGGGTAGCCAGATTTTAACATATAAAGAAAATCGGGATTTCTAGCATCCCTTGCATGATTACCCATTTCCAACTAGTAATGTTTTTACTTACAGAACAACTTATTTCTCAACTCCTCATATTCGGCGTCTTTCTGCGCCATCTGCATCTCAAAATCGGCCATCAACTGCTTAATTTTACTGGTATACATGTCTTCTACAAGCTGTATATTCTTTTCTTCATCAGTGCCCTCGCATTTCGCATTTCCATCCCGATGTTGTAGTTCTTCAATTCGCATCTGTAGTTGTCTCTTATCGTCCTCCAAAAGGAACTTCTCTTTCTTCAACAATTCACACAATGGTTCTAAAGTAGTTACACGATCTTCTAGTTTCGAGAATAACTTCAAATGACTTTGAATGGTCTTGATTCCGCCGTTGTTCACTTGGTTACCGCAATCAGCGCAAAGCTGTTTCAACGCGTTCAAATCACGAACTAAATCAGTCTTGAATTGGAGGTACTCGGTTTTCAGATTCGAAGTCTGCTTTTGAACGGCAACAATCACGTTGGAGTCCGCCTTTTTCTGCTCTGCCAGCAAGCAATTCGAACTCTCGAGGGCAGCCTTTAGTCTGAAAATTTCGTCGTTCAGTTTTTTACGTTCATCAGTAAACTGAACTATTTCGTTTTTCAAATTAGTTAAATTCTTAGAATGCTCCTCCTTTTCTGACATCAAGTTTCGGTTCGTATTTCGCAGATCGGCAAGCAGATATTTATAACGCAAACACTGCTGAAGAATTGGTTCTACTTCTTGCAGGAAAACGTTAACTTCGTTGTAACCCACCGCGTATAAGTTATTATCATCCTGTAGATGTTGAGTGAGTGCTTGAAGCTGGGCGAGTTCGTCGGACTGATATTCAGTCGTTTGCTCGGGACAATTTTTCAGGTTTTCATTCACACTTGCCCTGGGTAGAAATGAGACGTCCTCGTTTTCTTTGACCCGTTGGAGTTCCAAAGTCTTCAAGTTTTCTTTTAAAGCATCGTTCTTCACCTGAAAGCGTTCGATTTGTTCACGCTGCTCACGAGTCTCGTTTTCCAGTTTCTTGATATTAGTCATCAGTTTTTCGTTCTCGCTGCGGAGGAGTTCGTCTTGCTGGCGAATCAGTTGTAATTCAGCGACATTTTCTTGCAACTGATCTTTCATTTTCAATCCGTCCTTTTCCATACGTTCGACTGACTTTTCCAAATCATCCGCTTTGACCCGCCAATTTTGGCAGTCGAGTTTCAACGCGTCATTCTCTTTTCGTAGATTTTCATTTTGCAGTTTGATGTCAGCTAATTGGACCGCATCTTGTTCCCATTTACTTCGCTCTGCTTCCGCGTTTTCGATACGTTTCAGAAGACTTTCGTTCTCGTCGCACGACTTCTGCAACACTTTTATTCGCTCTTCTAGTTTCGCTCGTTCATCGCCTAAAGTACTGTTCACTCGCAGCACCTCGGTGGAGTCCATTTTCAATTGCTGCAACTCGGCTTTCAGAGCTTCGTGTTCTTTTTGCAGGTGTTCGTACTGCTCACAACGCTGTTTCAAGGTTTCCTCCACGTTCGAATTGCGTATTTGTTCTATTTTCTCAATCAGGTTTGCTCGTTCGACGGATAAAGTCTCGTTTAATTGCTGCGTTTTGCTGATCTGTGCTTCCAGTTGTTCTAACCGAGCTGTCAGATTTTCATTCTCCGTCTGCAAGCATTCGTACTCGTCGCACCGCCGTTTGAACTTGTCTTCTAGAACTGCAGTTTCTTCTCGAGCCTTGTTCACATCCGCTCTCAAATTTCTAATCTGGTTCAAGTGTTGATCCTCTTTCAGTTTTACGTTGTTTATCTCCTCCAGTAAATTGGTAGTTTGAGAAATTATTTCCCGTTCGTTTTCCTTAGTACGTTCTAGTTCCGCCTTAGATTTCGAGAGTTCAGCCTCGCTCTCGGTTAATCGTCTCTCAATTTGTGTTTTCAGTGCAGCGATGTGTTCTTTCTCGGCGATGGTCTTCTCATACTCGGCGATAGAATTCTTCGCATTGCGCAGCTCAGTTTGGCGAGCATTTAGTTCACTGCGCAATGTTTTCACTGTCTCTTCTAAAACGATTTTGTCAGCTTTCAAATGAGTTTCGGTTTCTTGCCAAGCTTTCCGATCAGTTGCGTTGTCTTTCAGTTCGACGTTTATCGCCGCCAAGTCGGTTTCTAATCGTTGAACGAGAACGTTTTGCTGTTTCAGTAGCGTTTCTTTTTCAGTTAGAGCGGATTTAGTTTTTTGAACTGTATCGTTTAACTGGGTAACTTGATCCTTCAATGAGTCAGCTAATGAACTTTTTTCAATAGCCTCGGTTTTCGCGATTGAGAGCTTCTGTTCAAGCTCAGCGACTTTGCCCTCGAACTGCGCTTTCGTTTCACTTAACTGATTGATTTCGGATTCTTTTCGGGCACCGAAGACGTTCAGTTCTTTCTCTTTTTCGGATAAGGCTGCTTCTAACTTCTTAATGGTGCTTTCAGCCTTTTTCAGGTCTGCATGCAAGTCGGCAGCTTTCATATCTTCGGCTTTGGCGAAGAGATTGGCAGCTTTTATTTCGTTTTTCAACTTCAACAGTTCGTGGTTTGAAGAGTCTACGGCTGTTTTGAACTCGTGAAGTAGGCGGTCTTTTTCAGCTAAATTGGTGAGCTCATTATTTCTGGAGATTTTCAACTGCTGCAGTTCATCTTTGAGTGCTTTCAGTTCGTCATCTTTGGTACTGACATCGATCGCACCGTGTTTTTCCATGTCACCTACAGATTTGGCCACAGAATGATGATTGATGAAAAATCGATTAAAATATGCATCGTGTTGTAGCGTCCAAATTTAGAATATTAGAAAGGAGTATATACTAACAATTTTTCAGTTTCTTTATTTCTTTGTCGAATTCGGCGATCTTATTTTCCAGACTTTTAATTTGCGATTCTTTGGCTTCCAGTTCTTGATGTACGTTCAATTTATTTTCGGCTAAAGACAGCAGTGATTCTTCTTCCTTGCGTCTCATCTGATCTATTTTATTTTGCAACTCGACATTACGATCATTAGATGATTTCAGTTCTTTCTGTAAACGCAAAATTTAAAATCTGGTGAATCACGAGGTACAATCAGTATTTTTTAATTCTTTGTTGAGAATACTACAGCAATTCAGACTTTCCATACGCCATCATTTATCGTTTATGTTTTCAAATCAGGGAATGATTTTAACTTGAGTTTACGCGCGTTTGGGTTTCATCCCGCCATCACATTTTACAGCTCTAACTCAATTAAATTTTTAAATACAGCCTTGAAACAGATGTTTCGGTTCACCCACTGGGACATAGGCCTTCTTGATCAATTATTTTAATACAAGGGTTATAGTCTAATTCCCCTTCGTGACAAGCCATTACTGGGGAATTTGATCAAAAAAGCAACACCCTATGAAGAATGCTGTTACGGTAGTGCTGCAGGAGGTTTCATGCAATCATTACTAATGCAGAGGTGAGTAAAATACATGCAGCGGGTCAGTTGAAAGATTCTTAGAAAGGTCAATCTTACTGCTAAAGTATTTCGTGGTTTCACTATCAGGTCACTGCCAATTACGTCAGCAAAGCCATCACTGCTGTATTCTCAGTTCACGAATTGCCAGCTCACTGCCATTTAAATCGGCCGTGCTGCCATTAAACACTATTAACCCCTTGCCGGGTGACTGCTAATGAGCAATGCCCAACCCACACCCACAGCCAAATACTGTCTGTCAGTGATCTCGCCATATTTCCACGCACTTGTCGGGCATCGCGGCAGTTATCCGCATTTCCTGCTAAGTTTTGGCAGTGACGTGCCAATGTACCTTGTTATTTATTTATGTATTTATTTTTTGCAGTGAAATTCACAAAAATCTACATGAGACAGTACTTAGTTTTCTTGAGACATGACCACATTTTGCTGATTCAACGCTTATCATGGATAAAAATTGTAAGATTGTAGGTCATTTATACCCCCCCCCCCCCCCACACACAAATAAAGAAGTAATATTAAAGCATATTTCTGCTGTATTACATATAATGAAGAGACTTCACATAATACTCACTTTAGCAGATTCAACTTTCGTTTGAAGTTCTTGGATCTGAGTATTTTTCAGAGTAATAGCATCTTTCGATTTGATTAACAGTGTCTCGAAATGCTTGATTTTTTCTAAATGAGTCAAGAAATGGAGTGTAATGGCATTATTAAGTAAACCCAATATTTTACATTCACGATTCAAAAAGAATTACCTTTTAAATTTTCCAATTCCGAGGTTGAACTCAACTCATTCGAACCAGCATCACTCGTCGAGACACTTCCTGGAACATTCTTTGACTGGATATTCGCATGAGACACATCATCGCAGTCTTTTCCTGATTTCAGAAGTTCTATCTACAATCATATTTCATTTCGACATCACATGACAAAACAATGCATTATTAAGGTAATATTTTGGTGTTCAAACTAAGAAAATTTCAAGCATTAAACCGTACTTTGGTATTTAAAGTATTGATGATATGGTCTCGTTCTTCTACTTCGTTACGCAAAGCATCCTCTAAATGAGCTTTTGCCTTTCGCTCCAATGAGCTTTGTTCTTTCAGCTCGGCGATACGTCGGATAGCTTTATCCTGAGTTTCAGTCAACACATTCTGAAAACAAATGTGAATCACATTTTGAAATTGGGAATCCATCCGGGTAGTTGGAGGTCAAGAATTAACTGACTAAAATTTCCATTATTGTACCTTTGCTTTGTTCAGCTCTCTTTGTAACTCTTGACAGTACTTTTGCACATCGACGAATCTTCCTCGATATTTGTGGTACTTCTGTAAGATATTCCGGTATTTCTCGTACAGATTTTCTTTACTAACGTTGTTAAATTGGTGTATTGAACTGCCATCATCAAATTCGCTGCAAGATTCGAGGTCGGACTGGGCCAGCACATTTTGTAAATTAATTTCGTGAGTAAGCAATGTGTACCTATTCTCGCCTCAGTTCTTTACTTTTGAAATTCATCAGTAAGAGCGATGGTATACCTGTAAGTTGTATCGACTGGGTGGGACTTCATATATGGGAAAGAGTTCACTAGTTATAGATGACGAGGATGATAAGCGACGAGTTTTAGGAGTTGATGGACTTCTTAAATCGACCGTCGTAAACGAGCTATCCAATTCTGAGGCCGACGAAAGGTCATCTGAGGACAAGCGAAATAAGTGCAATCAAGTCTATAAATACTATAATTTCCTGCGTCCAATCCCAGAAATACACTTAAAGAAGCTGAAAAACTCGGAATAATGGAATAACTATTTTGTAACATATGTTTACTTGTAAAGTCGTATTTTTCTTCTCCATTCTCTTCTTCGTCTTCAGTTAGAGATATTTCACTAGTAGAGTTGTTTGCTGACAGCGATGATGGAGATACAGTCTGTAATTCAATTTTTACAATCAATGGGAAGAAAAGACAGCAGTATGTATAAATATTAGCGAGCAGATGATTCTCAGATCACGAGTTTAGGCGTTTCCACTTCACTTTCTGCGTAAAGCTTCTACAAATTTGAAATTACCTGGGTAAGTTGTTGTACTGATGTTTGAAATTTCAGTGGTGACTGTTTAACTTTTTCTGTAATTTCATCTCGTAATTTTTTGAACATAATTATTTTAACACTAAATGGGACGTGTTATCTAAAACAAGATGATGCTAAAGAACTGTTGAGGATGAAATCGGAACGACAAAATAATTCAAGTATCACTTATTCCATACGACTGTTGACAAATAATGAAAATTGTTGATACGATAATTCCATCATCTACATTATACACGTCTGAAACGAGAAGTATCATTATCTGAGATCTGATAAGTTTATTTGCTGATTAGAAGAAATAAAAATAATATTTACAGTGTTGTTGTTCTAAAAAGTCTTCAGAGGGCGCTCATCAAGTTCGCTTGTGGAGTTGTGGAATGTGGAGTCGTGATCTCGTGAAATGTGGATTTCGTGAACAGTGAAACCTGAAAAGTGGGAACCTGGGAAGCAAGCAAAAGCCAAGAGGTGAGAGGCGAAAACCGATCAGCTTCAGCAGAGACCAATGTGGACTGTGGACAAAGTGGGTCTCCTGTCAAGCTGGTAACATTATAGTCAGATTTGGTCAAGATGTAAAATTCTATAATTATAGCAAACCTGTGTCTCGCAAATGAAAGCTATTATGACTTTAGAGAACGATGAATAAGTACCTATCACTAGATCTTTAATCTTCGAGCTGTTTGTAATGAACATTTTTTAAAACACTGTACAGGATAAATAGCATAATCTACCTACAATATCAGTTACAGCTGTGAGTTATTACTCATTAGCTTATATTACCCGGAATCTCCTCACCCATCAGCCATCCAGAATGCTTTGATTTTATGCATTTGCTTGTACATTCAGACTACATAAATCTAAGCTGCATGTGTTGGCAGTACTGTCAGTATTTTCATCTATTTTCATTGTATTCTTATCAATTTGGGGTGATTTTAGATCACCCCAAATACCCCGCCTGCTTACTAAACGTTTGCCTATGGTAGCCACCTAGGTGAAGTTTAAGTCCGAATGGGGTGAGCGAATTTTCTCCTCAACTTATGCCTTTTTGGTAGCACATCAGTGGGTAATGATGGCTAATTCTCTGAGGTTGGATGTGGGCTATTCTGAGAAATGAAAGAAAATTAGGGCTAAAAATCAGTAGATTCGTCATAGAATGTAGGTACTTATCATGCAACTACTGACAGTACAACTGTTCAAAAATGAAGAAGACCTTCATCTCTTGATGGCGTAATAATGTATACAAAACAAAATCAACGTACATATATGAAATAGTGTAGAAGTATAGAGCTTAGAGCTACCAAATATTTGAGGAAACAAAATGAGTAACCTAATTTATTGAAGAGGGCAAAACGTACTATTTATTTGTAGAATTAAATGCACTGTACACAGTTTAAGTTTATAGTTACATTAACCATCTTATTCTGCGATCTTTAGCGGAAGAAATGACAAGAACACATGTATAATATTGTGGATTATAAGCTGATGGGTACATAAATATGGGATACCTACTTAGTAATTCAATACATGATTTTAAAAAAATGCTTTCGGAAAGCAAAAGCCTCACCGACTTTTCGGCCTTTGGCCGAAAAGCACTCGGATTATTCGGCCGAAATGTTTAAGGCCATTCGCCGATTCACGTTTAAAAAAACGCAACTCTCGACAAGGAATAGTATTATAAAAATAGAAAACTACCCGGCTATCAAAATTAGAGTTCGTATGAATTTGAAATCGCAACATTAAAGGCCGAAACGTGTAAGACCGAAACATTTGTATAATACAACAGAACTACGCGGCTATCAAAATTCGATTTCGTATCAATTAAATCCCAAAAAAACATTGAGTATGTAAGTCGCCTCGCGCTTCTTATCCCGTCTGACAAAATTTCTGTCGGCCGACAATAATGACACTGTCGGACCGTCAAATTTCTGACAAAGGAAGCATGCCCCGCCTACTTTGCCAGTATTTTGTCGGTTTAGAACCATTTTTGCGTCAGAAATTGCATCGCAGCGTTCTGATTGGCTGAAGCAATTGTCATTTGTGTCGTTTTTAATGTCAGAATTGGCAGTTCTGGCACTGTCGGATTTCTGTCGGCAATTGTCAGGCGGGATGCTGAACTTAAATTGAGGAAACTCATGAACGACTCGACCGATTGTCATCAAACTTCTACCTGCACAACTTCGAGTACTTCTCTATAATCTACCAAAATTTGGAATCAATTGATTCAATAGTTCCTGAGATTTTCGTGCCACAAATTTTGTCCTTAAATTAAGGAAAACTCACGAACGGCTCGACCGATTGCCTTCAAACTCTCCACTGCACAATTTCAAGTACTGCCCCATAATATATCAAAATTTGGAATCATTTGATCCAATAGTTTTTGAATTTTCGTGCCACAAAATTAGTGTGTACATACATATTATATATATATATAAGGAAACCTGAAATTCAGCCACTATTACAGTCCGTGTTCTAAACACTCTGAAACGCAAAAAAAAAAAACATTGCCCCCGCCCCCATCTTCACAACTGTGACGAGTGTAATACCTCCCTTTTCTCCGAAAAGTCGGTAAAACAGGTAGGTACATTTCAAGAGGACGCTGTTAAGCGTAACAGAACCAAGCGACCATTTGTTGACAAAATGAGTTATTAATATTGTTGTTGGAAAGAGCGTAAAAAGTAGAATTTTTCGAAACTAGGCCTCGATTACAAAATTTGTACTCATGTTGAAAAAAACTTATTAGTAAACGCTATGTCGTACAGTTTCTACATATGGCTCTTGACCTTTGAATCACGTGTCTCAAAAAACAGATTCTGTCGCTTGGTCCTGTTACGTTTAACAGTGTCCGGGCAATTTTCATAATAATAATAATTTATTATCTTTCTAAAGTTTGCGATTCATCTTCTGGAAAATATGTTCGTACCTATTGCTGATTTATCGCGGTAAATAAGGAATAATATATTACAAAATTTTGGAACAAAATTCAAACGAGCTTTTCACTCCGTATTTTCAAGCAAGTTGAATAAATTATTCGCATCATCGTGGTACTCTAAACCAACAGAAACTTCTGATGCAATTGTTTCCAGAACTGTACTGCGTCGATTAGGTAAATCACATAGGGTCACAGTTTGTATTTTTTCCTTTGGATCTGTGCTTTTATCGCTAAAGAGATAAATTTAAAAAAAAAAATCGAATTAGAAGCAGGCCAACCAGATTGAAAAAATTTCGTCCAGTAGTCGGCACCAATTATGTTTAAATGAACTATCAAAAAAAAAAAAAATTATGTATGGTTTCTGTTCTCGTGACGTTATTTTTGAAATTAATTCGTCAGGTGTGTTTTCAATGGGCTTGTTTCCCGACACATATTTTGTCCTCAAAAAAGTTTAAAATTCAGATTACCTTTCACTTTGAGTATCAGCAAATAAATCAAGTAAAATAGTTTCCTTTGCATCATTTTCTTTTTTATTGCCCAATAGCTGACTCATCAGGGTTTTAATTTCACTTCGGTAATCACAAGCTTTTGAGTTTACTAATATTTGCGAATTTATATTATCTTCCGTCGACCAGGCAAAATCTTGAACCAGTGATTTTTCTCTGTAACTAATTTAAAGAACGTATTGTAATTATATGCAACTTTCACGGGACGGCTCAGTTTTTGGAACTTAGAAACGGACATAGAAAGACCGAGTGTTGTTCCTCTTTTGCCTTTCAGGTCATAACAACTTTTCTCTTGTTCGTGAGTGTATTCACCTCCTACAGGAAATGTGATCACGTCTTTGATAGACTCATCACCGTTAAACACTTTTATGACACCTGGAATTTCATGTCCTGCAATAAAAAGTTGATTATAATATATGCTATATAGAAAAACTGAGGTTTTCATGGTAAGGAAACGATTCACCTATAATACACGTATCTGAAAAATAGATAAGACTAGAATAAATTATTTATTTTAAATAGGTACCTAGTAATTAAGAAAAATTACTACCATGAGGAATACTTTCAACAGAAGAATGTACAAATGTTCCATCGTCATTCTGTTGCCCCAGTCTCAGAAATACAGAAACTTTTATGTGAATGTCTTGAAAATAATTCAATAAATCATAGCGAATTCGTTGCAATTCGGCTTCATACATCGGAAAATAAACCTGAAATAATATTAATAACGACAGACTTTTAGTAAATTAATCAGGGTTGATTATAAGCTCGAACAGTCGACCTGGAATGGAGAAGAGTAGATGATAAGTATCAAAAGAACGTAGTGAAAACTCTAAATTCTTTCGCTCATATAATTTTTTAGTTTTTTTTTGGGAGGCTAAATCCTCCACCCCCCCCCCTATTTGTGTATATGGGGTTGACGGTTGATACATATAGGTTTTATAAGCTTAAAAGCAGCGCGAATATTTATTTTTATTAAAGGACAATTTGTATGGAATTTTTTGGTTGGTTGGTATATCTTCTTCAAATAACGTACCTACATTAAAGAGAAAAAATACCTTCATAAATAGACAGTAAACAGAATCCAGTTGCTTGTAAACACCAGGCGCTGAGACAAGATTCCGTAAGGAGTCCAAGTGGTTCAACGTAATCAGCAATAAATCGCGGGGTTGTCTTGAAAAATATATTTGATGCTTGAAGACCATAACCATTAAATCGTATAACTTGCCCATGCTTATATCGTTCAGTTTCATTATCGAAGCATGTGCTATGTCTCTGAATAATAGATACAATTCTTGCTTATTGTAGATCGGCTGGGGCTTGAAGATCTCGTGCAGGAACTTTTCATTTAAAAACGTTGCGGTAATTTCGTTCAGCACTGAAAAATTATTGTAATAGGTACCTAACTATATATTATGGGTTAATTTGTGAATATATTTTTTAAATGGTGCAAGAATAGCTGATTTTTTTCTATTTCTAGTTTGCTACGAGTACTACATATTTCACCATCTCCGCTGTACAATCCGTGTATTGTTAATTGCACAGAAATTAGGTATGAGTAAAATCATAAAACCAGTTTTCAAAATATAATAGGTTTAAAAACCCAAGGAAAGTCATATTTCCACCTGATTTTTGTGGGTGTAAAAAAAAAATTGGGGAAAAAATGAAAGATAGGTAGTAAATTACGAAAATCATAATTTTCAAATCAGAAACCAAAATGATTTTCAGTATACCTAATCGATCATAATTTTGAATGTAGGTATACGTAAATATGAAATGGAATTTTTTTTTGTTTTAAGTTATTATACAGGTAATAGATTTTGCTCATCTTCAACTGTGAATATTATACTCCTGGGCATTTTCTCTGTGCGACTGAAGTGTCATTTTGTGTAATAATACTGTATGCATATTAAGAACTATGGACAAGATAGAAGTATTAGACCCCGATTTAATGTTTGATATTAGAAAAATATTTAATCTAATTTGAGTGTACAGTGAACTTTTACGTAGTAGGTATACATTAAGCCAATAGTGAAAGCATGTCTGTTATATTTTACTAACCTCTTTGAGCTCTTATCAGAGGGATATTTTGTGCTCGTAACCTCTGATCCAAAACATAGAACATTTCACCTCCTAAATTCAATATAATAACTGGTAATGAGTAGAGAGACATATTGTTCTTATACTGACTGTGCTCGGTGCAGGAACTGTTGTTTCGAATGCAGTTTAGTAACCGTGGCAACAAAAAGCTTGCCACACATTATGAGGGAGAGTTGATTGTCTCTATAGTCGGCCTTCATGCTAGAAATCTTCGTAAATATAAACAAAGCCTAATTGTATATTATCTATTTAAATAAAGTGCGTGAAAAAGTAGTTAGAATGAGATGAAATTTCAAAATCGAGAACACATTTTTTAAATGCCAAATTAGGTGCCCTATCAAAGCGTCAGAAGTTAGAAGGTATTGATGCTTCCTCTCATATGTTACATTCTAATTTTTCCATTTAAAACTGAAATTTCAAGTGACTTTTCAGCCATCTAACTGTTACATATATTCTTCTGAAAATTATCTCAAGATATTCAGAATTATTTCAAAATTTCAAGAGGCAAAAAGAAGATAGGCACACTGGGTAATCGCATTAGGTATCACATTTTCCATTTGAACTCAAACAGAAAATTAATGAGAATTTAAGAAATTTTAGAATCCAAAATCCAACACATCATGACTGTGTATTATTTTTGTTCTGGAAGCACTGGAGGTCTATTCCAAGCAGAAACCAAAATGAATAAATGGATGCAGTTAAGCATAACGGACTCAAGCGACAAAATCTGTTTTCTGAGAACACGTGATTCAGAGTTCAAGATTGAAGAACCATATTCGGACTACAAGCGCGAAAGAGTTGCGCCCTCTACAATTTTAGGCACGTGAAAAAAAGGAAACATACTGAAACCCTACGCATTTTAGATTTTAGAACAAGCTACCTCGCAGATAGTGAGGCAGTAAGAGGGGGTTTGCTGAAGCTGAAAAACTTTCAGTTTCCGCTTCCAGCTTTTCACTCATTCAGCTTCCAACTTCTGGCTTCTCAAAATTGGATGCTGTTTAACAAAAGGGAACTAACCCACAAAATCCGCTTTTTGAGAACACGTGATTCGAAGTTCAAGAGCCATGTAGAAACTATATGGCATATTGCGTTTATTGATAAGCTTTTTTCAACGTGAGTACACATTTTTGAATCGGGGGCCCAATTTTGAAAAATTCTAGGTTCTACGCTCTTTCCAACGATGCTAATACCCAACTCATTTTGTTTACAAATGTGGGTTGGTTCCCTTTTGTTAAACATCGTCCAATTATCCTTAAAACTGCAAAAACTTCCGACCTCTGACTTCCAGCTACCGGCTTCTCCGCATCCCTATACGTCTTTGGTGTAATGATCAGCGGATCAGCTGATCATAAGCGAAATTAGATATTAGAAGCGCGACATGGAAGAAAGACCTCGGACCTCCGTCTTATGGGAAAAGGGAAATACATTGATCGAAGGTCTTTTTTCACAGCCGTCGGCCCTGTCACTGTCACTAGAGCTCTATAACTCCCCGTCACCGTCACTAGAGCTTTATAACTTCGTGTGAGTACAATCGTCCGCCATTTTGACGTCAACCTCACCCGTGGATGCCGAATTGACTACGCGGTAGGCGGTACACGCTCCGCAGTCCGCATAGTCCTAGGCACAGTCGGATTCGGAATCCACTGGCGCGGTTGGAGTCAAAATGGCGGACGATAGTACGCGGGTATACTAAGCCGCCATTTTGGTTCGTACTGCGCCCGTGGATGCCGAATCCGACTATGCGGAGCGTAACGCCTAATGCGTAGTCAATTCGGCATCGACGGGCGCAGTATGAACCAAAATGGTGGCTTAGTATACCCAGGTGAAACTATAGAGCTCTAGCGATACTAGCGCGCCAGCCGTTCGCTAGGTCTGATCGTCCGAATATCAAAACGTTGATCTATCCAGTTAACGCACAAAGTCATAGTATTTAAAAAAGGCTCTATTCGTCATTCTTGAAAGCATTCGGCTGTACGCTGCAGTGACTGCATCATATGTTTCTGGTGCGCGCGCACATAGAAATTGCGGTTGTTCAACACAAACACACATACTTACACTGAGTTTCATAAACTGGAATCAACCAATGGTGAGCACGTATTTCTTTATTCACATTTGGCAACGCTGCAACGTGTTAGCGATTTTACCCTCCCCTTTCCGTGGTATCAATTCTTGTCTGTCAAACCTAGTCAAGTTATTCGGTTGTTGTTAAGGTTTGTTTACTGTTTACGGTATTAAAGTGTTTTAATTTCGTACAATTTTTCGTATATTAATTTCAATATTAAGCTGGCACCATTACTGAAACGTTAATCAGTTCCAGTGCGGGTTAACATGTTGTAAAAGTAACCTCGGTAATTTCATCATCCTAGGAATTGGAAAACCGTTTCAACGCTTCTGCCAATTCGAAACGTAACTTCTGTTTTAATGAAATATTTCGCGAATAATCTGCTAGTTTATTTAATATTCTACGGTATCGTTATCAAAATCGTGGCAAATGTAAGACAATATGAATGGTCGCTTGGATGATAATGGGACGCCTGTGGAAACTGTCGTAAACACGTTCCCCCCAACGTCGCTCTCACCGACGCGTTCACGTAGCATAAGTGCAGTTTCAAATATAACGTACACTCCTCAGATTGGTACTGGTACTACTCAGTACACCGTTGATTCGACCTCGCCAGTGCATAGTTTTTCCGCCATAATGCCTACGTTAACTATGTACGAGAATAATGCGAACACGAATGTGATACCAGTAGGCTCATCGCCAGTGCATTCTGGTATCCACGCCGCCGTTCCTATACCGCATACGCTGCCTCAGATTCGCAACCGAGTACACACTTCGGTGGTCACGTCGAACGCCGCTCAACCGACTCCGCAGCAGTTCCAAAGGCTGAATGTGGAGGACGCGTTATCATATCTAGACCAAGTTAAGTATAAATTCAGCTCACAGCCGCAAGTATACAATGATTTTCTCGATATTATGAAAGAGTTCAAATCGCAGAGCATCGATACGCCCGGCGTGATAACGAGGGTTTCGAATCTGTTCAAAGGCCATCCGGAGTTGATAGTGGGATTCAACACTTTCCTACCGCCTGGTTATAAAATTGAAGTTCAGTCTAGCGGGTCCGGCGGCTATTCATTCCAAGTGTCGGTGAGTATACCGAGTCCATCTTCTTCGACATCGACGTTAGTTCCATCGACACAGACCATTTTACACACGACCACGGTATCGAATATCACGTCGACGGCGACGACGACCACCACCACGCTGCTGAGTGGGACCAATCTGTCCATTGTGAACCCGCCGATCGTGGCCAAACCAATCGCGCTGCCCAATTCAACTATAACACCGGTATTGAGCGCGCCGCTGACCATCTCGAGCACAACGGTGCCGGTTACGAATTCAGTGCCAAATAACGTCACAACCAGCGCGGTCTCGTTGACCAGCACCAGTCCGACGTTGTTTACGCTAAATCAAGCCCACCAGGCGGTGTCGCAGGCTCTCATTCACGTAGAGTCGGGCAACCCGCTCGCGCCCATCCCCCAAAACCAGCCGGTCGAGTTCAATCATGCAATCAGCTACGTGAATAAGATTAAGACTCGATTTCAAGGTCAGCCCGACAAGTACAAGCGGTTTCTCGAGATCCTGCATACGTATCAGAAGGAGCAGCGTACGTTGAAAGAGAACCAGCAGAGCAGCGGGGTACTGGGAAAACCGCTGACCGAGGCCGAGGTGTACTCGCAGGTGGCCAAGTTGTTCGAGAACCAAGAAGACCTGCTGGCCGAGTTCGGCCAGTTCCTGCCGGACGCCACGTCAACGAAGAGCAACGATCTGTCGTTCAACTCGCGCAAGCAATCAAACGCCAAGCCGGGCTTTAATAACGCGGTGCTTAACAACAACACGAATTCAAGCACGACCGGCAAGTTCGCCAGTAATAATGTAACCTCGACGGCACCCTGCGGGCCGAGCCTGTTGAAGCGCTCATCCTCGATCTCGAACAGCCACTCGACGGCGTCCATGCAGCCGGCGGTCAAGAAGCACAAGTCACCGTCGTCTCTGCGAGACGTGTCCATAGCGGAGGCCGGTAAATACGGCACGCTGAACGACTTCGCCTTTTTCGACCGCATCCGCAAGACCATTCACAATACAGAGATGTACCGCAACTTCCTGCGCTGCCTAATCATCTACAACAACGAGATCATTAACGAGGCCGAGCTGCTACAGTTGACCACACCTTTCCTGACCGCCCACCCGGAGCTGTTGCGTTGGTTCAAGGAGTTCCTCGGCCAGACGGACGCCGTATTGGCGCCGGCCAACAGCTACAAAGATGCCGAGACCAAGAACAGCCAATCGCAGCACTCGTTCCTCGACCAGGTGCACAACAACGTGGTGCGCTCTGAGAACGCTATTGACATCGACTACACGACCTGCAAGCGCATCGGCGCCAGCTACTGCGCCGTGCCGGACGACTACAACTCGCCCAAGTGCAGCGGCCGGACCGAGCTGTGTCGCGAGGTGCTGAACGACAGCTGGGTTTCGTTTCCCAGCTGGTCGGAGGACTCGACCTTCGTCTCCTCGCGTAAGACCCAGTACGAGGAGTATATCTATCGGTGCGAGGACGAGCGCTTCGAGCTGGATGTGGTGATCGAGACAAATGCGGCTACCATCAAGGTGTTCGACGGCGTGCAGAAGAAGCTGAGCCGGCTGTCTGCCGAGGAAGCGGCCAAATTCCGGCTTGACGACTGTCTAGGCGGCACGTCACCCTCCATCCACCAACGCGCCATCCGCAGGATATACGGCGACAAGGCGGCCGATATTGTAGAGGGGTTGAAGAAGAACCCGGCCGCCTCCATTCCGGTGGTGTTGCGTCGGCTCAAAGCCAAAGAGGAAGAGTGGCGGGAGGCGCAGAAGGGCTTCAACAAAATCTGGCGCGAGCAGAACGAGAAATTCTACCTGAAGTCGCTCGACCACCAGGGCATGAATTTCAAGCAGAACGACATGAAATACCTGCGCTCCAAATCGCTGCTCAACGAGATCGAGGCGTTGTACGATGAGAGGCATGAGCACGGTGACGAGACGGGCAGCTCTTCCGGCACCGTGCCAGCCGGTCCACACCTCGTGTTGCCATACCGTGACAAAAGCGTGCTGGACGACGCCGCCAATTTGCTCATTCACCACGTTAAACGACAAACGGGCATCCACAAGGAAGACAAACAGAAGATCAAGTCGCTAATCCGCCAATTCATACCGGACCTATTCTACCATCCGCGACAGGAGCTCAGCGACGACGAGCGCGACGAGCTGGAGGAGAAAGCGAAGCCGCCACCCGAGGACCCGCAGAAGGCGGACGAGCCCGGCGAACCGGACAAGGTGGACGCGAACTCGGAGGACATCAAGATCCCGCTGCACGCCATCTCGTGTCACCCGGACGAGCGATACACGCTGTTCTTTGCCGACAACCACTGGTACCTGTTCCTGAGGCTGCACCAGATTCTGTGCGAGCGACTGTCGCGGATGTACGAGCGCGCCAACTTGATCGCCAAGCAGGAGCTGAGCTCGAAAGAGGCGCGCAAGGAGTCGGCGGCGATCTCGCTGCGGCTGAAACCGAAACCGGAGATCGAGGTCGAAGACTACTATCCGGCCATGCTGGACATGGTGAAGAACGTGCTGGACGGCAACATGGACTCGACGACGTACGAGGACACGCTTCGCGAGATGTTTGGCATCCACGCGTACGTGGCGTTCACGCTGGACAAGGTGGTATCGCACGCGGTGCGCCAGCTGCAGTACCTGGTGACGGACGAGACATGCCAGGACTGCTACGACCTGTTCACCAAGGAGAGCGCCAAGTCGGCGACGGGCGGGGCGTGCGCGACAGCGTACCAGCGGGTCAGCGCCGAGGCTAATTATCAGAAGAAGGCGGAGGCGCTGAACATGGACTCGTGTTTCAAGATCTTCATCTACAAGATCGACTGCAAGATCTCGATCGAGTGTCTGGACACGGAGGGCGACAACGAGGAGTCGCAGGACAACGAGAAATGGAACAACTTCCAGGAGACCGAGTCGAGTAGAGAGAAGTTCGCTGAGTTCAACGAGAACAGCGATAAGATGGAGTCGTAAATAGAAATTTGTGTACGTGTTACGAAGATACGTGCTCAGAAACGATCAAGATGTTTTTTTCTTCTTTTCCGAAAAGTTTACCTGTACCGGTGTAATTTAAAAAGCAATCGTTGACATAGTGAATCGCGCAAAATATTTTTTTGTGGTTGTGAATAATTTTTTCTCTTGTTTTTTCCTTTTTTTTTAATGTGTAATTTTGTTTTAACGTAACGGAAAAAAAAATCAGAAAAAAAGTGTAATGTAAATAATTTATTTTACCATCTTGGAAACAGTGTCCGACACAGAACTTTCCAATCACCGGTTCTTCGTCATATCAATACTATGTGAGTATGTGTTTTGTGAAGATATAATGTTGACTCAATGTCAGCAAAATGCCCAGCAGGAGAATCTAGTTTTGAAAAACCTCGAAAATATTGTATTATTTTGATAAAATACGGGCTGGCATTTTGTTTTCAGCGAGTATAATTTAGGGTGTTTCACCCATGGCGCAGTTTTGCTGGGGAGGGGCTAAAGTGTGGGTACTTGCAGCCTGTCCAGTTTTTAAACTGCCAATTGAGAAAAACGTAGGGGCACATGGCGTATTGTGACAAGAAAGTTCTTTTGCTCATATCTCCTTTGGTATAGGTCCAAAGTAAGCATGTAATATACCATTCGAAAGAGGAAGATCAGGCCTACAAAGTGACATATTGAATAATGGAAACTTATCTTAGAGGGCATAGAATTGCCAAGAGAAAGAAAATCGAAATTTTAGGTCACTTTACACCATCGGGACTCGGAATTGAAGTGGCTGACATCTAGCGGATGTTTTGTGAACCCTCACTGAGTGAGCATGGAGAAAAATGAAGCACGTGTGAAAAAAGGGCCTTTTATCAATGTATTTCTTATGAGATAAAGGACCTTTTTCCACGCAGTCAGAGCATCATTCCGGTAACTGATAAGAAGCTGATAAGGCACTTTTCATTTCTATTAATTTTGCTACCTGACGTATTAAATTTTTAATCGCGAGTTCGAATATGTAACTCCCCATAGTTCAACTTTGAAGTATGTCCGTCGTTTCTTAATTTTATAATAATTTTTTGAAAACCCCATATTTCCCCACTTAACAGCAATGTTATTTCCGTCTGTGATCATTCAACCTTTTATTAGGAAGTGTACATTAGCGCTCCTCCATTCCGTTCCACTGTTGTAATATCTTACAGCCATGTTGTAAAGTGGCATCTCCCCCCCTTCCCCCAAAAAAAGGTAAAAGAATAAAATCGTTGTTGTCTGTAGGTCGTATACCCAACTTTAGTGCAGCGAGCTTAGCTAGGATATGTTGTTTGCTAATCCAGGTGAGGTCAGAAGGGAATGTGGAGAGCGTCGCCCTCAATTTCCAAAATTCGTTAGACATGGTGTTTCACAGCATTTCATCTTTGTACTTGTATGTAAAATTCACATTTGGCTGAAGTTCATTCCTTCTCAGTAGCATAGCCAGCCTCGTGTTCGAGGGGTCTGGTCTTGAAGGGAGGGGGTATCAGAAGAGGTGCTAAAATTAGAAAGGCCACTGCTTGATGAAGTCTTTAAGAGGGGGTCCAGACCTCCAGACCCCCTTGGCTACATCAGTGGAAGCCGCCACCTTCAACTATAATATTCACTGTGTAACTCATTTTTGCTAAATAGCGGATAATGTGGGGTTTGGTTCTAAGGTAGGCACACAGTTACGTACATTTTCTTGTGTGTGTCCTTTTACACCATACCACTACGCTTCATTCAACATTTCATGGAAAAGGTTTATGACGCTATCAGATTCGGTAACCAACATGCTGTCCAATCGCATGTAATATCATGTCCTTTCGAGGAAAATCAAGCTACTAACCCAAAATGTTTGACTTTTAAGAAAATGAAAACAGATGACCCAAAACTACATGTTCCTAAATACTGATAAGAAAGCAGAACAGTCATCGTTCTTATTTGCATAACTAGATCAGGCACACTACAGTACACATCTCGTGCATATTTCCGCTAGGTAACGCTAATAGTTCTTGAGATATTTCGCTATGTCATTTTACAGCATATGTCACAATACACCATCTGCCCCTACGTTTCACTTCTTCCTTCAGAAGAAAATGGAGAACCTCTGGTTCGTCACATCGCCCTCATGAAATTGCTGAGACCCCACCACTGATTTCAACTTCTTCCCACGTGCATTCTAAAGAAAACTTAGCTCTCTATTCTGCCTCTCCCCTCTCGGCTCTTCGTGAAAGACGTGCGTTTCATTTTCTCTTCCTACAGAAGAAAATGAAGAAACTCTGGTTCTTCATGTTGTCCTCAAAAAATTACTGAGATTTTACCTCTAACTTCAACTTCTTCCCACATGTATTCTAAAGAAAATGTAGCTCTATGAAATTACTGAGATTCTACCTCTGACTTCAACTTCTTCCCATATGTTTCTAAAGAAAATTTAGCTCTCTGTTCTATCTCCCCCCTTCCTTAAAGACGTACGTTTCATTTTCTCTTACTACAGAAGAAATTGTAGAAACTCTGTTTCCTCATGTTGTCCTCATGAAATTACTGAGATTCTACCTCTGACTTCAACTTCTTCCCGCGTGTATTCTAAAGAAACCCTAGCCTTTATTTTGTCTCCCCCCTCGCCCTCTCCTGGGAAAACCTAGACCGACACTGAAGCGGGTAGACAGTGAAGCAGATACACAAACGGATCACTGTGTCTTCACATTTCATATCTTTACATCTGTGGTTCTTATGGTGTGTGCCTTAATGTGTACTGTTTGATTTGGTTTCTGTCCAGTGGAAGGGGGAGAAGAGGAGGTCTGATTTTGAATAGCAGTTAAGCCTATAATAAAGACATAAGAAATGTGACCTAATAAAGATGCACCACAAACACAGTAGCAGCATAATGAAAATATAGTAGACATGGTGCCAGCAAGTTGAAATTTTTTGAGTTTTACCGAATACCGGACGGGTTATTGTTCCATTTGGTGGAAGGGTACCACCCTAAAATTTCAGCTTGATCGAGTTAACAGGTACCTAAAACCTTGGTCGATGAAAATCCAATAGATCGGATGCCATAAATTGTCTTCCACATCGAATCCAGCGAACTTTTGAACCTGTAAACTGAGTACGACCAATATTCAGTTGGAACGTTTATTGGTGGAACACAAATAGGTCGTATCTAAAAATTGCCTTCAAAATTGAATTCAGTGGCATCGGAAAGCGATGAACTTATTTTTAAAATAAATGTTTATGTGAGACTATTGTTATTTGAGTACAATATTTACCAAAGCATATCATAGGAGTCTGATGAAAACTTAAGCATAACATATTAATGTGCAAGCATAAGTATATGGGTCAACAGAAGTGTACCCTTTCGATCAGTTTTTATAATTCTAATCGATCAAGGTAATCGCATGTCGTACTGATCGTCCACGAGCATGATGGTCTCCACATTGGGGTGTATATATATTTCGATGAAATGACCTTTACTTTGCATTAATCCCAGTGTGGTGGGACCAGAACTAACTTTGGTGGAACATCATTGGATCGAATTTGAAAATGATCCTCATACTCGAATCTTGTGACCTCGAAAACCTGTACGTTGACTACCACGTTGATTTCCTCCTCCAGGACATCAGACACTGTTTTTGGATCTACCCTCCTGAGGTCACTGATATGTATCGCGGAGTCAATCTGTTTGTATGGTATCATACTCGTATAACCTATCATTGTCTAAAGGGACGAGAAAAAAATGTTTCTTTCTTTGAAAATGTTAAACCTAATGTATTTTTCCTTATGAAAAGGAAGGGGGACGAGGTGCCACTTTCGTTGGTATTATGCGATCGAGCTGAAATTTTCAGGGACATGACTTTCTGAATCATGCGATTTTGCCCCCCCCCCTACCGATTATCTATCTAAAAATTCTCGAAATTGTGTAATTTAAATTGATAACAGCGTTATTGTTTATTTTCAGTTATTTTTACCGCGATACATTTCAAGAATCACGAATTGAACTCATCAGCGAATTACGTCTATCAGCCATCGTATTGCGGATCTGCTAATTTCATACAGACGTAAGTATTGAACCGAATGCATCAAATTACCAATCTAAAAAAGTTGAGTGGAGGGCTCCATCAAGCGTGGGTCCCGGGGCCTACAAATCCTAAATCCGGCCCTGATTTTAGCTGAACAAAGAAAACAAGTTTTCACTTCAGTTTTTACGCCCAATTTTTGGCTAACCGGACGAAAAATCGATGGTGTGGGTAACCGTGGACTCACGAAGGTGTCTGTTTTGTTTTCTCGGTCTCTGTCAATAGACGTATTTCTCTGAAAACATGATCAAGAAGTTGGCAGCTTCCCTCTTCTCTGTATTCTCAAGGCGCCTCCGAACAACGAGAGATCATGTGATTACACGCGAAGAAACTGATCCGTATTAGTCATACTGAATTTTTCAAGTTATATCTAGAACATTGTTTGAAACGTGCTGGGTGTATGTTGAAGTGAATTTTGAAATTCAAAATATACAGAATTCATCAAATCTTTTGTGCAGTGTTTCCTTTAAAAAATCAATATTTTGATTTTATCATCGTATCGATAATTACCACCAATGTCCACATCTTTAGTATGTAGAAACATTTAAAGCCGCGCTATCAAAAGCTTTTGAAAGGTACATATGACAGCATGTCATGTTGAGAAAAAAACAATTCTTGTGTGCTCAATAACCAGGCCGATTGAAATGTGTTAGAAGAAAACGATGCTGTGTAACAAAAGTAATTTCCATTGAAATATTCTCTTAAGAACTTACTGACTAATTAAGAATAGTATACTCTTTAGTAACTGATCAATGAATACCGTTGATGACTCATACCGTATGTGTTTGATTCCAGGATACCGTTTATTTCTACCTGTATTTGTACATAATATCAACTACTATTGTTTCTCTTTGTGCGAGACCGAGAATAAAGGAAGCTGATCACGTACCAGTGCGGCATTGATGTAAGTTCAGTATCAGAACATCTAAATACATAGCTGATGCAGCCAGTAAAATATAAGATAATCTTCTTTTTTGGCTGATAATGATCACCATAAGTGTTCTCTCTTTGTCGATTTCTATCCTGTGACATTCATGCGTTGTGTAAGTGTGTTTTCTCTTTGTCGATCTTTATCCCGTGACATTCATGCGTTTTGTAAAAGTAGAACTATAGTCCACTGCTTTGCTACATCATAATGTTAGTTATGTTATGTGGAAACCTCGTGGCTCGTGGTTGTTAATGTTACTCCCAAAGTGTGCAAAATATCATTCAGGAATGTGCCTGCAAATTGCAAATCAGCTTGGGAAATTTAGGCCTTTGCTATTCAGTATATCTATGAGGGTTTCCATCACATCACTCATCAGCTCATCACAGTGGCGCACCATCGGTAGGAGTCATATTAGCATATTGGAACATACAGGTATTAAATTTGGGTCAATGTTGAACGTAAGTTGTATGTCGAAAGAGATCTCGAAACTTTTCACTATCGAGCGACAAACGCTTCATTTGCGAGTTATGCACGAGGTTACTAATTAGGGGACTTGTGGTAAAAACTAGTCAGCTGTATTTTCGATTTTTTGGGAAATCGCAAAAAAAGTATTAAATTTGATGCAGTTAGTTAATGGATGCTGTTAAGCAAAAACAGCCGAAGCGACATTTGTTGACATAATGAGTTATTAGTACATATCGTTGGAAAGAACGTAAAAAGTATAATTTTTTTAAAGTGGTTCCCCGGCACAAAATGTGTATCCACATTGAAAAAAGCTTATCAGTAAACGCTATGTCCGTAAACCGGCATTATTCATTGGCTTTTACTGTTACGTTTTCTCGAAAATAGATTTCGTCGCTTGGGCAGTTTTTACTTAGCGTCTAAATCTAATCGAAAAATTGGTAGCTATGTTTCGCTTCTCAGATTCGACAGGAGGGTTTTAAAAAAATTTCTAAAGGTAGCCCTCGATTTGTTTCAGTTTTTTCCCCCTTACAAAAATCCTGCAAAAAGTGAAAATTGTCAAAATATGCCGGTTTTTTTTTTTTGGTAACATTGATTATGGTAACTGAGAAGGCAGTTGGAGGATAGTGGAATGACTTGGCCAGGTAGCCGGTTATCTGTGTTGCATTTCAGTGCTACAAGTGGACGCTGTTAAGGACTCAAGCGATAAAATCTGTTTTTCGAGAATTCAAGAGCCTATAGAAACTGTATGACATAGCGTTTAATGATAAGCTCTTTTCAACGTGGGTACACATTTTTGTATCGGGGGCCCAGTTTTGAAAAAATTCTACTTTTCACGCTCTTTCCAACCATACTAATAACTCATTTTGTCTACAAATTTTTGCTTAGTAGCGGCCAAGTTGTCTTCGTTTTTTCAAGCGGAAGCAAAGATTCGGCCCTTCAGCCGGATGTTTGTTTTCAGTAATCTATTTTGAGAAGGTGAATTGGTCTTGAATTTGTTGAGAAATCAAAAAATATTGGCTTGTTGTACTCGCCAACACTGGAGGAATTGATTAAGACGTATACTCATTCAACCTCCTTAGTTTTGTGTAAAGACGTCTCAAGACTATGTTAGGGGTCGTTCTAATTGCTTTAAACTGTTTTAGAACTCGATAAGAATCCTCAAGACTGCATCTAGACTTGTTAAGACGGTAACAAGACTTGTTGGGACTCCTCTTAACTGTGTTAAAACTTCCAAAGATTGTGTTATAAAACCGGGATGATATCAAGACTCCTTGAGGCTTAGTGAGATCGACGAAACTCAGTAAAACTATTTTAGGACTTGCTAAGAGTATGTTAAGACATCGTAAGTCTTCTGATGACTTGTGTTGAAATCTAATAAGATTTACTTAACACTCGTTAATTCTTCTCAAGACTTTTCAGGGCATGTTAAGACTTATTAAAACTACTTCAGACGGACACGTTCATAACTTTATGGAGGGGTATCAGAATTCGATAGGATTCTTGAGGACTGTGTTAGGGCTTGTTGACATTATTTCAAGACTGTAGGATAATGTTGAGACTGAAACTGTTTGAAACATAAAAACTTGTTAAAACTTACTGCGGTGAGTAAATTGTTGAAACTCTTCAAATCTGTTTCAAAACTTGTTGATTTTATGTGACTGTATTAAGATTCCTTAGGATTCATTAGGATTTCCTTTAGATAGACGTATGAAGACTCGTTAGGATCTCTCAAGACTTGTTAAAACTCCGTGTAAGTAAGTTTTGGTACTGCAAGATTGTATTAAAACTCAGTTACACTTCTTAAGATTAGGTTAAAATTTGTTTTATTCTTTTGTGTCCCATAAACTTCTACTTTTCGGCACACTTATTTGCGACCTTGGCTTACTGTA
The DNA here is from genome assembly GCA_031841125.1 of Acanthococcus lagerstroemiae. Taxonomy (NCBI): domain Eukaryota; kingdom Metazoa; phylum Arthropoda; class Insecta; order Hemiptera; family Eriococcidae; genus Acanthococcus; species Acanthococcus lagerstroemiae. The sequence goes on along the minus strand of CM063106.1, from coordinate 10,774,041 downwards.
TTCTAGCGAAGACGGTCTGCTGTCAGCTTCCCGATATTGTGTATGTTCGTTGAGTATTGATATTAAAATCACCTGTGTTACTTGTGTTTCAGAATTGTCACTTTGAACCAGTGTTCTATAAGCGAACAACATACGTGTCTTGTATTCGTTTTCGAACTCGATTCGCTGTATAAAAACTCGATTTTCTGTTATTCGTTATAATTTGATTTGAGTAAGAGTTTTATTTTTGATTATTTTTTGTTTCATTTGTTATTTCAACCAACTTATATTTATTTTTTATTATTTTTTTCATTTAGTCGAACCCTGTCGTTTTGATTGTATTAGTTTTCTCGCTCGGCAGTTCAGTTATTTTTCTCTCCTTAATTGATATACTCAGAAATGAAAATATTTCCTTTGTTTTTCGTTGGATTGCGTCGTACTCGGAGCGCACTGTCGATTCTGTCTGCTCCTGTGAAACTGTTTTCGATGCGAATTTTCCCCAAGTATGTACGTTTGGTGCACGTATCATGGATCTCGAAGACTGTTTTTTAATTTATTTATTAGGTTTAGGATTTTAATGGTGGTTATCTGGTTGTTGTTAAAATGTAATCAGAGTTAGCGAATAATGCTGCATACCGCTCTTCCTTTTTGAATTTTGTCGACGTAAATGTCGTTTTATCCTAGAACTTTCGTGTTTATGGACAGTGGAATTTTATTTCATTTCATTGCTAGTGGTATAGTGTACCACAGCAAGGGAACCGAAAAGCTGAAGAGCAGGATTACATTATCCGTGTTTGTTTTACTCGCAAATTTGATACGGACTATTCAATGGAAACATTTTAAGTTCGTGGTCCAAAAATTTTGAAGCTAGGACCATCCTAAAATAGAAAAAGAAAACTCTTTATTTTTCGAGAAGACTGTATTCCCCCAACTTTGATCGTTGATGTTAGCACTTTTCAACAAACCTTTCGTGTCTAATCAGGAAAAATAAATTCTCTCTGTTTTACTATAATGCGAACGATCTTGTTCGTGTTTCAGTGATATCCTAATTTAATCCACCCCGAAAGATATACTAAAAATGAAATTTGATTTTTCCAGTGCTACTTATTTATTATTTTGTAGAACTGAAAATAACTTTTCTGCCAATTTTACTGTGTTTTCGAAGCGTTTATTTTTCCCGACGAATTGGTTCCTCAGGAGGATCTTAAAAAGTTTACATTATTTGATTTATTTATAATTTGTAAAATATTTAGCTAGAGTTGAAAGAATGATTGTTTTATCTTTACTGTAACACCTTGTTAATAGCATTTATACGTAGTGAGTTGAAGGATATCGTGTGTATCCTTTATTATAAAATGTAAATGAATTTTTTCAAGTGTATGTTCTTTGTTTTATCAAATTTTGTAAATCAGAAAATAATAATTGTTTTATTTTGTTGAAAATTGCTGAAATGAAATTGTGATTGTTTTTTAAATACTTTTTAGGATCCTTTTTACCAGTAATGTGTTGTTTTGTAAATGCGTTGTACATTTTTTTTCTTTTTGTAATTATTATAATTATAAGTGTATGCTATAACGATTGTTCTGTAGACGGAGCAAATTGTGTTGCCACTTTTTTAAAAATAGCAAATTTAAAAAGTGTTCTCCAACTTTTCGGGATACGTATTGCGAAAACTGGTTTAGATTTCTCATGTTTTCCTTCTTAGCTGATGAATATTATTTTTACAGCAAGATTTTTTTATGTTATTGTAGTGTTATGATTTAAAACAAATTTATTTTTAAAATCTTAATTTTATTACTTAATTTTTTAAATGAAAACTTATGTAGAATCTGAACTCCAAGCTTCCATTTACAAATTAAAATGTACAATGAAGATGAAACCATGTGCGTTGAATACAAGATTTCTGTTATGTAATTTACTTCACTTTGTACAGATAATGTATGATGTATATACCTTCATATATACATTTGAAAAATATTTAATTCCTTGCGTTTTTAATTCGATTCAAGTGGTCTGAGTGAATCAAGAATACTAGTTTGATTAGAATTCAGAAGTGTGTATTTGCCAGAAGGGATAAAAACGAATCAGGAACCCGATTTTGTTTGCAAAAATCTAGAATATGGATGGATTTAGATTCTGAATCGGATTCCCGAGACAATAGGTTCCTTACGGTTTTTCACTTACAAAAACCATAGAAATGACAATTATTTAACATGAACAGGTGAATAACCGTCCCCATCCCAAGATTGCGTATGTATATGCTTCCTCTTAGTTACAGTCTTCTGAAACATTTGAAATTACCAGTCCATGATCACAATTAGAGGTACTCTGTAAATATCATTTCAGCCCAAAAAAGGTGCCAGCGTTTAGATGGAAGGAATAGTGATTCAGAATATGAGAACTTGCAAGTTGTAATAGTGGGTGGAAAAATTATGTGAAAAAAATTCAAAAAAGTCGATAACTGGAGAAAGCAGAAAAACAAAGAAATGATGGATCTTTCCTTTCATTTCCTTCTATGCTAGCGAATTCAAGATTCCCTGTGCCTTGGAACAAAATAATGTTTCTAAATGTTCTACCTATTTCGTCTGGATTTTTATTTGCCAATTCGCGATATATTGCAGCAAGCCAAAAACCGAAAATTGAAAGCCTTATTTAGCCTAAATTTTCATCTATAAACCAATAGTCAGCTTTTTGTAATCCTACTAGCCCTGAGAAATTGTATGGCGACAGCTAAAAGCCGAAAGCTAAAATCTGTACCTATTAGGTCATAATATATTTTTTCAAGGTCAAAAATTTAAGCCAAAAGCCGAAACAATTTTTCGACTGCAAGCCTGCAAGCAACCTGCTATTCCGTTATGTTACGGTTACGTCCAGTGGAAGAGTGGAACGCAATACAGTCACATAGTCGTAACAAATAACAACCATAAACGAACTTGCCTCCATACATTTTGAGCATAAAAAAGGTTTTTTGATTCTGAAGTTGTAATATATTTCTCTTTCAGAAAAAATCCGTTGTCTTCTCGTACTAAAAGTCTTTTTTCGTTCGCCGTAATCCAGACGTGACGAAATAATGACGTAATGAGTTTAAAATGTCGGTCATTTCAGATAGTGTCGAAAGCCCAAATAAATACACGACAACACCGCAAAATCATCGATTGCCGTCAATTTTCGTTCTCGAGCTTGAAACGTGTAAAGAGATTCTCTTTTAATTCCACCTAATATGCTACAGTAGCATTTTCGTCGAGTGTGAAATTATTTTATTAGTCTTAGGTTTTAAGTAGATTTTTCAGAACTAATGGCTCCGGTGAGTTATTTTGTTTGCTTTTGTTCTATCAATTGGGAATTTCATGCGCCGATGTTATTTGTTACATCCGATCCATCACGTGTTATTGTGTCATTTTCAGCGTGTTTAAGTTGAACTTTTTCCGTCTAAAATGTAATTCAAACCTCTACAGCAATTTCCTGTCGTCACTTTAAGTGCGGAAGGAAGGCTTATAATGACCCGTCAGCTGTATGTATATCTTAATTTATGAAGGTAGTAGATTGTGTATAGTGTGTATCGGGTATAGATTTCACCGAATATATAAATATCTTCATGTGAGATGCAGTTTATTTTTCTCTGATCGGGTTTCCTGAGAGTTTAAACTATTTCTACCCGACGGTTGCTGTTTCACTACTCTGATACTGATAACATCATCAACAAAAGGTTCCGGTATATCCTAGTTTATTATATTCCGATCATGACTTGATCTAAGATACAACTGCCTGATCAATAGGCAGAGGTCGATTGCAAAAATGATGAATCCATACGTCCTGTTATAAGATAATACGTAACATTATTTATTTTTAATTTATGTTGGCAGCCAAAGAAGAAAGAGCAACCTGCAGCGCAGGGACAACCTGAGAAGAAATCAGCGGCCGCTGCTCAGAAAGAACAGTCCAAGAAAGGATCAGAAGCGAAAGCAGCACCGAGTGCCAAGAAATCAGCCCCGGCCCAACCTACAGCTGCTCAGAAGAAATCGACTCCAGCAGCACAAGCAGCACCAGCTACTACAGCCCCTGCCGGGAAGAAAGGTCAGGCTTCTGCTCAGAAGAAACCAGCCTCAACACCAGCTCAGGGAGCTCCAGCTGCGAAAAAGGCCGCTCCAGCAGCCACCGCCGCCGCCGCGCCCCCGAAGAAGCAAGCCGCAGCTGAGAAGAAGCCGGCCGCTGCAGCGAAAGGACAACAACCGAAGAGTGCACCCGAAACGAAAGCGGCAGCGAGTGCCAAGAAATCTGCTCCTGCTCAACCTGCCACCGCTCAGAAGAAACCAGCAGCAGCTCCAGCTTCGGGAGCTCCACCTGCGAAGAAGGCTGCTGGTGCGGCGCCTGCCGCTTCCAAAAAATCAGCCGCAGCACCGGTGCAAGAAGCTCCGGCAGGAAAAAAGACCGCTCCGGCTGCTGCCGCGCCCACCAAGAAGCAAGCAGCCGCTGAGAAGAAACCGGCTGCTACTGCGAAAGGACAACAACCGAAGAGTGCACCCGAAGCGAAAGCTGCAGCTACCAAGAAATCTGCTCCTGCCCAACCTGCCGCAGCTCAGAAGAAACCAGCCGCCGCTCCAGCTTCGGGAGCTCCACCTGCGAAGAAAGCTGCTGTTGCGACGCCGGCCGCTCCTAAAAAACCAACCGCCGCAGCGCCAGCACCAACAGCGACGGCTGCGAAAAAGGCAGCTCCCGGTGCTGCCGCTCCGGCTAAAAAACCAGCTACAGCTGTAAAAAAGGCAGCTCCTGCTGGTCAGAAGGCTCAGCCTAAGAAAGCAGCTCCTTCGCCGATTAAAAAGGCAAAAACTCAACTGCGAGGGAAAGGGATCAAAAAGAAGAAGGTCACTTTGAGATTCGGAGTCGATTGCACTCATCCGGTCGAAGATGCTATTATGGATATTAACAATTTCGTGAGTATTGCAAATAGTATATTGATGAAAAATCGGTGATTTGATACATACGGAAGTGAATGTGGTAGATGTTGAAGAGTTGTGGTGAAATTGTATACGTGCGATGGTGAGATTTAGTTGTTCATGAAGATTATGTAACTTGAATTGATTTTATGTTTGCAGGAAAACTTCTTGACTGAGCGTATCAAAGTTAACGGCAAAACTAAAAATTTCGGAAACGTGTTGAGTCTTGAGAAGACGAAAACCAGGATATATGTTAACGTTGAAGTTCCGATGTCCAAAAGGTAAGATAACGACGTTCGAAGCAATTGGAAATCGAGTTGAAATCGATTTTCTCTGCGCTGGAAATGATTATGAATTTATTGTAAATCCGAACGTTTAGTGATCAGTTCATTTATCATTACTTGTTGATTTCAGATATTTGAAATACTTGACGAAAAAATATTTAAAGAAAAATAACTTGAGAGACTGGCTTAGAGTGGTCGCTAGCGATAAAGAATCGTACGAACTTCGTTACTTCCAGGTAATGATATGGTTGAAGTTCTTCTATTTCGTTTTCAGTTTTGTTTTACCTCATTTTGCTACATTGATTCAAGATCTTACTATCTAAACTTGATTGAAAGTGATGCTATTGAGTTTGAGGGCCGAGATAAGGGAGTGACTTCGTGTCACAACGTTTTAACCGGTTTTCAAATATTGCTATCCAAAATCATCCTAGTTCGAAATTGTATGTTGGTTCAGAAATGTAGAAAGTTCTACCACAGTTATTTTTTCCTATCTCAACCTGAACAATATTTATTGGTGATCAGAATGCTGGCCAAGTTAATGCAGAACTAGTTGGGGGAACTCGTTATCTCAGGGGGCTTGAATTTCGATCAGGAGTCATCTTTTTAATCAATAATACATAATACTTAGTCTTGTGTGAAAACGCTTTAAATCGCCGACTGATTTTACATACCAGTCCTAAATATTTTCAGTTTTCACGAGTTCGTTCGAGTATGTTTTTTTAGCTTCTTACTCTTCTTCTGCTTAGTTGTTAATAAACATTTTATTCTCGTTTCAGATTAATAATCAAGATGAAGATGATGAAGAAGATGTCGATTAAACTATTGCTATATGAAATTTATGTAAATTTTATAGAAAAAAAAAAACTTCAAAATGAATGTTACTTGACCGTTTTTAATAATTTTTTGAGTTTGCTCTTCTGAATGAAAATATTTAACGAAAAGTTGATTCCTGAAACATGCTTCACACTTCCATTCTGCAAATTTGTGGGCTTCTCTCATATATTTGAGAGTAGAGAAGTGATAATTTAATTTGAGAATAACTGACGTTGAAATTTAGCTTCAAAGGAAGCTTAGAAGTGTTTGTACGAAGATTTCGTCGCACTTCGGCGTACGAACAGTTTGAATATGTTTCTGAAGTTGGAACAAGTGTTATTTGGAAAACTGAATTTTGGATCTCTGTAGTCGAGGATTACTTTTTGAAGTAAGATCCATCGTAGGTAGCTGTCAGAACAAAGTGATCGAGCTTCCTGATTCATATCTTCAGTTGTGAAGACTGGAGATGCTAGACCGTGAGCTGATGTAGGTGAGTTGTGTCTGATCAATGGTCATTCATAAATTAGAGGAACAGTTTAGCGCATCGAAATTTTTGAGTGAAAGAATCCCTTGAAGCAGACACTGAGTCGTGCAGATTCAGCAATATGTATTTATTACCTGTCCTCACGGTGCAGTGTAGGATCTTTTGCAGAAGAATGATTTGATGACGAGTTACCTATGTAATTTTTAAGTGCACATAAAAAGGAGACCTGGATATTTCTTCCTTTTAAATGTTCAAGTTCGAGGTTCTGCTGCATGTAAAAGTAATATTCATATAGGTGTATTATATGATGTACTGTGGTGGACATTTTTATTACATTTCTGCATCTAAAACACTGCGGTTACATATGATACATGTAATTTCGTAGAATAGGTAACTGCAAAATAAAACGGTCAAATTCTTTAGAAAGTTCTACAGGAAGTTTTCTTCATGCGAATACTTACTTGGTTGAAAGTGATTTTAGTCGGCAGGTAGAAGCGAGGTCTTTTAGTCATGTTGTATTCGGTAAACCACCTTTCTCCGGCATATGGTGGACTTACAATCGCTCGAGCAATATAATGCTCGAAAATTGGCAATCAGACAGTCGATATAGCTGATCGACCGGCTTTCTTTGATGATCATTGATCATTATTGATTGATGTCAGTCATACAGACGGTGACGGATATTTAAACAATAAAAATCCTTGAAGTGGTTGTCAAAGAACAAAAGAATTTTCAGCTGGAGTTGTTTCATCTTGCAAACTTTTAATAATCAGAAAATGAAAATTACAAACTAATGAAATAATTAATAAACATTATTACAGGTCATAGGAACAGGGATTGCATCATTCCTTTTTTCCAATTTTCTTAACCGTAATTTAACACTTCAAATGTAATATATTTTTGACAAACTGCACGTTCTTAAAAACATTTTGCACGATAGATTAATCGCTTTTGACGATCGAGACATTTCCGGATTTCCGAACACGATATTTTGTTACATCAGTGAAGTATCAAAACTGATATAGGTTGCCTGATTACCGGGCACTACTGGATAGTGCAGAAGTCTAATAATGCTAATAATACTAAATGTAATGAGATGTGAAACTACTCCTGGATGTAAAATAACAATTACAGAAGCATTCGTGCAGTCTGCGACCATAGACGAAAATAGGGGGAGGGGACTGGGGAGTTTAGCCTTTTTTCTTTTTTTCATTTGCTCTTACCCGAGCCCGGGAACCGTCCCTTCGAGCATTACCTCAGGGACATCGGGGAGCCTTTCTAGGGCTGCATTAGCCCTCCTCTCTTCTTGTCGGGAATCGGCCTAGGTCGACTGCGCTATCTTCCTGTCGAATACCCGTATCAGTAGCCCTGTGGTTCATGACGGTGAGTTCATCGAGCATCCGCAGGTATGTAGTGCCTTACCCACTTGCAGCTCTCAGATACTGGCGACCGAACACTTTTCGGAAGCCTCTGCTGTAAGTGGTTGTAACTCTGTGTACGTTATCAGAATGCGGTGTTAAATGTGTGACGTGTGACGAGTTCTTTCTTGCATTACTGATAACGATGCCGGCGTTGGGAATCGAACCCGGTGCCTTCGGGTTATGAAGCCGAGTTCTTACCGCTACGCCACAGAGCCAGCCACCAAAATCTTCAAAATATCCTCCCCCCAACCTTCCGGCCACTGATGCGATACTCGAAAGGGTGGTTTCCGGGACTGGGGGTGCGGTGTCATGGGGGCCGCTTAGGCACGCGTGCATCGCCATACGTCTCACCACACCATACTCCTCCCCAAAAAATGAAAAATTACGCGAGCAAAGAATTTTCAGCATTATTTTGACCTTGTGAGCTCCTCTTTCCACTACAGGTCGGCTGTTTTCGTTTATGCACATGATTCATCACGGAACACACAACTAGTCTTGGTAATATCAGTGTCACTTATTTTGTTGTTACAGTGACATGTCAGCATCATAAACAAATTTTTTCATTTTGAAGGCTTTTCGTGGCGATTAATTATTCTACTATCTGATACAACGGCTGATCTCTAGCAACCGTCGTTATAGAATTTGTTACCAAGTTATCCAATGCATCATTTGGACTAACCTGACCACACCAAACTGTTTCTGCCACCTTTACCAAAAATGAAGAAAAAGAAGCATTTTGATTAACTATTGTGATGCTCAATTTGTTTTCCGGGGGGGGGGGGGTGATGATTAAGGGTTTCGCCTCGAAACTGTCACCATTTGACAGCTATCACAGGCATATTTTGGAATTATTGGTAATTATATCGGCGGTCAACAGAAACCAGAGTATCAGGGTAAAAACATTTATATATTCTTACACACGATGATATGTTATCATTTTCATATAAACTACAAATAAAAATCAATTATTAACAAAATTGTTATCTTTGAATAATGATTACGAATAACTATAAAATACCCATTCACACAGTGAAGTGATTAAAGCTTAATAAGAAAATTTAGAGTAAGAAATCATAATTATAATTCAAGTAACAGAATACAGAAACGAGAAAACATAGAAAAATAATGATGGGTCTTGTCGGATGACTCTAGCTTCTCCGAGTTTTATGAATTCAAATATCACACAGTATGAAATTGTAGAAGTTTTATACGTTAATTCCCGCCGAAAATCATATCTGAAACGAACCATCAAAACACGTTAATTCGTATAATATATTGAATGAATAAGGAGTAAATCTGTGAAAATGCATATCTGTGAGTAAGACATTGGAAACAGACTCCTAGCTAATTATCCAAAGATATCTGGACCGAAGACTTCATTCATTTTCAAAAAGAGGGGTTTTAACAAATAGGCCAATTTAGTCAATGTGCCAGTACTGCAACAGCAGCAATTCAAATGTTTTATCATAATAATCCCTCAAAAATGATTTTTAGACTTCAAGTAGCAGAATACGAATTTTGAGAAAATCAAGTTCGAAATTAGATGATCTAAGGGCTTTGTTTTTCATAGACATAAACAACAATCAATATAACACGGGCAGATACTGAAACACTTAACGAATTTACTACGAGAATCTGGGAAAGGCACTAATAACAAATCGAGTGCAATTCAAAATACTCTATCTACCATCTTGTGAACAAAATACGTTAATACCACAAAAACTAAAATGGTTCGAGTAAGTCTATCTACGCTGCTAAGATCGAAAAATTAAATTGAGAGCACAGACAGTGATTTTATGAATTCATAAATAGTAATATAGAAAAAATGATTAAGATCTCAATTCCCAGTATACATATGACTCTAATTACTGATAAACTAATTGCACGCAATAAGTTACAAGGAAAATACTTCATAATAATGAATATAAACTTACATAAAATTAGAATCAAGAAAATGCCGCCAATAGATCCCAAAATGATCATCATCTGAAATGAAAAAGAAAAAACATCAAATGAGAAAGAAGCTAAATTAAAGAAGAATTCATTAAGATAGTAGATTACAACAAGTGCGCAAATAAGCCCGAGGACGATAATTATCTGGAAAAAAGAAAAGAAAGGAAAAAAACATGTTAACTGTCTAACCATTCGCCTTTGGACACTCCTGTAGATGCGCTAGTGTCGTGGATGAAAAGATGATCAGGCTTTCGGGTATCATTTTACATTCAACAGCGACTTAAAAAATCAGGTTTTCTTGGAGAGAAGTACCAGGTCTGGCACCAACAGACTGATTTCCTGGCGACGTCACACAAAGAGTTATTGTTAGCAAAAGTCATATTTTGCTAAAAGTAACAGGCATGGTGTGACGTCACGGGGAATCCTCTGACTATGTACTATAAGATGGACATGGCATTCTCCATGTAAATGTTACCCTGCGCACAGTCATCGGATAACTGTTGAGTTTCTCATTACTTGGCTCTCGAGGACTGACCATTTTTCGATAACATTATTCTCATATTCACAGGGTGCTAAATTCTTATATTTTCAACACTGATAATTGGACGCTGTTCAACAAAAGGGAACCAACTAACATTTTTGTAAACAAAATGAGTTATTAGTATCGTTAGAAAGAAGGAAAGAACGTAAAACGTAGAATTTTTCAACTCAAAAATGTGTACTTGTATTCACGTTGAAAAAACCTTATCAGAAACGCAATACCATATAGTTTCTACATGGCTCTTGACTGCACTTTAACTATAGGGGGTTGGCTGATAGTCAGACCCGTAGAGAGAAGGGGAATTTCCACGGGCCCCCTCCTTCCAGTCCATTTATTTCTTTTGTCAGATAGGAAAAAATTATAAGCTATGGTATAAGAGGTTTCTTTCATGGTGTAAGGGAGTGATTGCTGATTTGATGTACAGTATGATGTAGCCCTAAGCGTTGAAATTTAGGTCTTTAAAAATATCGGACACCCCTGAAAATCCGGGCACGGGGTATTTCCCCCTCCCTCTCGACAGGGTTGCTGATAGTTCGAAAATATACGAATTCGAGGAAGCAATAAAAAACATTAAGTGGGACGTAATAGACATTTCGGAAATTAGGAGGGAAGGAGAAAGATTAGAGAAAAAGAAAAACGGGAATTACTTTTATTACTACCGTGAAACGAGGGGATATATGGGCACCGGCTTCTATATACATAGCAGAGTGACGGATAGAATTTTAGCAGTAAAAGGGATTTCGGAAAGAATAAGCATACTTAAACTAAAAATTCAGGAAAATGTCAATCAATCTAAGCATCATGCAGGTATATGCTATACGCACCGATATTAGGAACAAGAAATGAAGAGATAGAAAAATTTTACGAACTGCTGAAAACAACTATGGAAAAGGAAAAATAATACTATAATATAGTTATGGGCGACTGGAACTCTTAAGGTAGGACACGGGGAAGAAATAAAAGGGATCATGGGTCCATACGGGATCAGAGAAAGAAATGAGAATGGGAAGAACCTGATTGAGTTTGCAGGGCGTCAAAATCTTAAAATAGGGACTTGGGAGTCACCGGATGGAAAATTTAGGAACGAAAGAGATCATACTCTAATTAATAACACGAGAATTGTAGAGAACGTAGTACACCTGCCAGCCTTTCTTTTCCCCTCGGGTCACAGAATAATACGAAACACCTTAAAGATAAAAAGTAGAGTAAGATATGAAAATTATAGAAAGAAACCCCGGCACAACAAAATCACAAAGGTTATCCCGGATCACAAAAAGCGGCAAGCAAACGAGTACTTCTCAGATTGGTAGAATAGAACAGGAAAGAATCTACAAGAATGGTACAACAAAGTCGAACGAATTATCCTACTGACGGGGCAGAAATTTGGCAGGGAAAGAGAGGAGATCAAAACATACGATAAAACTACCGAGAGCACAAAAAGATTAATAAAAGATAGGAACATGCTGAAGAGCAAGGAAGGAAAAAAAAAGGAAAAGATGGAACTAACGGAGCTCAATAAACTAGTGTGGAGGAAAATTAGAGAGGATATAAAAGAATACGAGGAAAAAAGAATCCAAGAGATAATAGACAAGAAAGGCTTAACACTGAAAGTGAGAAGGGAACTAAGTGAGGGGCAAAATTTATCACAAAATTGGGAACCAAAAAGTCAAGAGAGGGAATAATAGAGGAGGCAACGAAGTTTTATGAAGAACTATACAGAAAAGAGGAAAACATAACTCCAAGGGTAAAATTCGGGAGAAACAACGAAGAAAATGTCCCCAAAATACTAAAAGAAGAAATAGAACAAGTACTCAACGAAATGAAAGAGGGAAAAGCCCCTGGACCAGATAACACTGACACAAGGATTTTAAAAGCCCTAAAGCAATCACTGACACCTGCCCTCGTAGAACTTTTCACTGCAATAGTAGAGTCGGGAACGTCGCCATCACAAAGGGGAACAGCAGAAATAAGAATACTGTACAAGAAGGGAGAAAGAACAAAGATATCCCACTACCGCCTCATTACCTAAGCTCGAATATGAATAAAATGTTTATGAAAATAATCAAAAAGAGAATATATAACACCTTAGATCAGAATCAGGGGATAGAATAAGCGGGCTTTAGGAAAAATTTCTCGACGATGGATCATATATTGACCAATTAATAGAGAACACAAACGAGTATAACATAGGGGTGTACATGATCTTTGTAGACTTTAGTAAAGCCTTCGACTCAGTAAAACACGGCTACTTATGGGAAGCACTAGCAAATCGGGGGTCCCAAAAAAGTGGATAAAAATCATAAGGGAAATGTACTCAAAGGCAAAAGCGTATGTAAAAACCGACATTAAGAGGCAAATATTCGCGATAGGTAAGGGGGTGAGACAAGGGGACCCGCTGTCCCCAAACCTATTCAACAGTGTACTTGGGGAAATATTTAGGGAACTAAATTGGGAGGAGAAAGGCTATAGCATAAAAAGAGTAAACCTGAGTAACCTAAGATTTGCGAACGACGTAGTACTAATTGGAAAAACAAAAGAAGAGTTGCAGAAAATGTTTCGAGGATTCATTGAGACAAGTGAGGTTAAGGGATTCGGATGTAACATCGACAAAACAAAAATGATGATGAACATGAAAGAGGGAGGTTGCATAAAAATAGGAAATAAAAAAATAGAAAAAGTAGAGGCATTTAAATACTTGGGAAGAACTATGTCATTGAAAGAGGGAATGGAAAAAGAAATAAAAAATAGGAGAGAGGCAGCATGGAGATCATTCTGGGCTCTGAAAAACATTTACAAAAACAAAAAGTTGAGAATAAGAACAAAAATCAAAATACTAGAAGCTTGTACCCAATCAGTGTTGTCCCACGGGGCGCAGACATGGGCAATAACAAATACTCAGTTAAACAAATTAAGGGTAACACAGCGATTAATGGAAAGAAGTATACTAAACATAGAAAAGAACAAGGTTGAAAACAAGGAAATAAGAGCAAAATCTAAAGTAAAAGACCTAGGATATATAATAAAGAAGGCAAAATTTAAGTATGCGGGGAAGGTGATAAGAAACAAAGAGAGGTGAAATAAAAGAACTTATGAATGGATCTTTTTAGATTACAAAAGAGGAAAGGGAAAACCAAGAACCAGATGGAGAAAGGAAATAAGTGATAGGGTGGAGATTCTATGGACAAGAAATGCTCAAAACAAATGTACCTGGAGGAAAATTGGGGAGGCCTATGCCTGGCAATAGGCGGGATAATGGCGTATCGAATAGAAATAGAATAGACATAGATTAAGGAAAGTAAACTTTAATACGTAGTCCTAGGCTGTAACAATAAATAAATAAAATCAGGTTTGATTCTCGCTGACTCAAATACGCACCAGATATTTTACCAAAATACTATAGAAATGTCTCCACTCGTATTGTAACAAAGGTAAGTACATTTTACTAGATTGCACGTTCCCAGAAAACGAAACAGAGTATTTCGCGATAGCAGGGCCCTAACCATGTTTTACAGTTGATTTTTAAGAATGCGAATTTTGAAAGAAATCTATATTTTGGAAACAAGTCCTAGTTACAACTTAGTTTGTAAACAGTTAACGTAATCACGGTTTCAAAAAGTTATAACATAATGAAGACCATCAGAAGTAGTTCAAGTTATTTCTACAGTACACAATATACACTCAACTTTCGACCAGTGCATATCTGCATAGCACAAACAGGTCTACACAAGACACGTATTAAAATGCACGGTATAGGTAATTTTGAGGAAAAACTGTCATTCGAGGAAAACAACGATAACTACAGCTACTTGAAAAGATAAAAACGTGAATCATTGTTGACGTAATTCGCAAACGTATTCCACAAGCCGATACTTTTACGTGAAAACGGGTAGTACTACCAAATATGTAATACGATCTTGCGCCTGTCTAATGATTGTAATAAGTGCGCGAAATTAAAACCCGAAAATTTTGCCATATTAGTTACAGAGAACAATCGAATGAGCAAAACGTTAGTATTCTAATTCATTAGAAGACTGCAGGACAAGCAGAGCAGTGTTGACCATTAATTATGTTTAATATTGAATGAGCATACTAAGTGCCCTTTTGTTTCGAGACTGTTACAGGCTTATACGTATTGTTGTATCAGTTACGGATATGTAAGGAAGAACCACAGTAACAAAGAAATAAGGGTTAACATTAAGCGATCATACTTAATAGTTCCTGAATACCGGTTAATGGCATTATGTTATCTATGTACATAACTGGCATTGGTTATTAAGTAACTGTTAGCTGTGATTAAATAATAAATGACCGCTGAATAACAGTTGATAACATTTGAATAACCGTTATTGGCAATTACATAATGACTAGTGCATAATGTACAATGATTAACTTATCAACTGAAAGTCAACATAAGTGAAAAGACGAACTTCACAGCCACTCAACAATGGTTGATAACCAATGAATAACATCAATTAAACGGTAAATGATCAGTAACAAATAACAGTCAAATATTTTGTTGGTCAATAAGATTAATGTCTCATAATTAATAAATAACAGTCAACTCTCACTGAACAATAGCAAATGGCCATTGAGTAACAACTGATAACATTTGCATACAGATTAACGGCCATCAACCAGTGGTTAATGTTGACTAGTTAGCAGGCTCAACACTTATTCCACAATGGTTGACGGCCGTTAAATAATGGTCAGCTGCTACGGAACAACGGTCAATAACCACTATTAAAGGGTTACTCCACAGTTTCAACCATCATTTGACAGTTTTAATCAATATGTATTGTTCTCTTCACACATTTCAAATGAATATTTTAGGTTTCATTATAGGAAAAGAAGGTTACAAGCTAATAGCTTCAGTTATGCATCACAACTCTGAGAAGAAATATCAACAGGAAGCGAAGCGAAGCATAACTGTCTGAGACCCAGTGGTGTTAATGGTCACTGGCTTAAGCTTAGCTGATGGCTTTTAAGCTGCTGGTTAACTTGGCTTTGGCTTGAACCCAACTTTCCCGCTTCAAATATGGCTCAATGCTGTTTTGCTTATGGCTTAATCTTCGAATATAAGTTGACTTCAGTCATAATCATAAGTTACAAGGCTTGCAATTTTCCACCATTTTGAGAACTGATAAAACCAACTGAAATCTATGTACTGAATACTGATCACCGTTCATGGTAAACATTTTTAAAATATAGCAAATTTTTAATACACTTATTCACAAATTATTTTCATTTTTCTTTGACTTTTGGCATTAGCAGAACTGATAAGTTTAAGCAAAAAAACCTAGATTATGACTGACTAATAAGCTGGAAGCCAATTCGCAGAATTCGCTTGGCTGGCTTTTGCTTAAAATAAGTAACGACCAAAATTGTGACTCAAGCTGTAGCCTTCAGCTTAACATCCCTGTGGAAACCTTGGAAATAGGAGCATTTCCGGAAAAATAAAGGGCGGAATTAAAACAGGGATGGGCAAGATCATACGATCTTTAGGAGAAAAATATCATGAACCAAGACCATCAGAAGGGTCATTAAATTAGTGATCCGAATGATCGTGATAATTCATTGATTTCTAACGGAATCTGAGCTGATGATCAATGATCAAAAAGAATGTTAAAATAGAGCAATATCGTGATGTAAAGCACAAAAAGATCAATCGATCATCATTTTTTTTCACAATTTTATTTTTCTTCAAAATCTTTCAATTTCCGTTCATTTTTTTCTTCACTTTTAAAATGGTGTGCTTATCATTACCTTAGATTACTAGTTCATAATTTTGCCTATTCTGAATTAGGGAATGATGACGAGGAAGCCTTCCGCTTCGAGGCACTGTTGAGTCATTTTAAAAACAAGCAGATCGTGTAGGCGCAAATAAAGGAATCACTCACTGAAAAATTATACGAGTGAAACAATTCAACAACTTTCAACATTATTTTAATGCCTGTCAGCCTCCTTATGAGCTCCCTCCCCCGCTCGAGGACGGTTATTAGCGCTTATGCATGAACCAAACGTTTTTAATAAACCTATCCACAAATAAAAACTAGTTACGTTACGGTTCTTCCATATTTTCACGTTTCGCCGGACAATTCACGTTACTAAATCCATGTCTGTAAAATTTAGATGTAGAAATCACGAGGCGATAATAACTCAAATACTCCAAATTCTCAAGCCTTCCATCAAGAAACAAGATCGAAAGGCTATCATTTTAGATCCTGACTCAAAACACGTCAAGAAATAGATGAGATGGTACGAATATTTTTAAATGTATTAGATAACACTGTTCTCCTTCTCTTCTAGTGGTTCTTTAAATTTCAAACTAAACTGATTCCGATCGTGGCACCGTAAATTGATAATCTGAAAGTAGTTTCTCGCAATCAACTCACCTTTAGATTTTTCCACCACATTTTCCTTTTTAATTTACCAGCTTGTGATTCGAATTGGGTGGCTCCCATCTGTAAGGCATCTGAAATGAGAAAACACAGATTAGTCTCACATCTAATGAGTTGCGATGAATATCAATACACAATAAGCTGTTTTTCAAATGTATGCCAGCAGCTTTGCACTGCATTTCCATCCCACTGATGAGACTGTAGCTCGATGGTGAGCTTTCGACGTTAGTCGACCAAACCCCATATGATTCATACAATCTTAACGCAGTCGGGTTTTACTACCCATTCGTCATATTATAATCTTTTCCGTTTCAACTTGGAATCTTGGGACATGAATATATCTCGAGAGCTATCAACAATCTTTTATCGAGTCGTTCCGTATCTTGTTGATTATAACCCACACAGTATCATAAATATTGCCTGCTAAATGAGTCATACGCGCTTTATAGTTTACAATTGTTCTAAAACACAGTTCAAAAGAACCAGTTTTTTACGAGAAGGAATTGTTTCACTGGAGGCCGCATGTTGCTCCATCTACAGTGTACATCTATTAGTTGATTTACTTTCAAGGAATCTTACTTCAATGACAGATTTGTTCTTTCCTCCTGCTAAAGTAGCGAATAGCTTTTTCTAAAGGTATACGCTGCCGGGGAGTATGTTACGAAAGGCTGTACCTGTATAAGATAAAGCGATTTTGCTTATCTCACTCCCTTCACTCGGGGCCACTAACAACTCGACATCGCCCGATTGGTTAAGAAGCGCCACACGTCTAGTTTGGTTTAATGTCAGTTAACGATAATGAGCTACACGCGGTTGCTTTATTCACATATTAATCCACGAAATGACATGAAGCAACATATGAAATACCATCGAATACAACTAACGGGGATTTCTAAATCGGTACCTTTCATGAAGTTCACTGTGGCCAGACGATAAACACTTAGATCTAGATTCTACAGATCGGTTAACCTTCACGAACAAAGCTTGTTAACATTTCAAGTACAATGCATTACCTGCTCTATGATCCAGTTCGGTCAACTTGGAGTCTCTTTCCAAAACCTTCTCTACATTCACCCGCATTATACCGACGACCTCATCCACAGCAGCTTGGGTCTGTTGTAATTTTTTCCCTTGTGGATTCTTCGAGCTGCCGCTTCCATTCTGCATATTTCCGGAATCCATGGTTCTGAAACAGACGACCACTTGTTGTACGCCAAAGTAATTTACAGTTTCAAACTGTATTACGTTTTACCCGTAGATTAATAACGAGTATGAAAAACACATGATTACCAAATAAAGAAAATAAAATCTGAAAAGAAATGATAACACGAATCCGTTAGCTTTTCAGCTTCACAAACATTACAATATGGTTGAAATTATTGCTTTGATGTGTTACCACGTACCTTGAACACGATAACTTTTTTTAAACTGATAAAGAATTAGATACAAAGCAGTTACATTAATCGAGCGTGCATTAATTAAACAGAGATTCGATGAATCGATGCTAGACGTCACACGGTAGATATCATCATAAATCGGAAAGAATGAAACTAGATTAAAGTTACGTATACAATATTTTTTGAACGTAGAATGGAGGCAACAGACGTAAATTTTGAACCAAAATTACTTCAGATTTCAACCTGCTTAAACTGAAACTAGTAAGATAAGCAGACGTAAAGATACAGGTTGATATGTGATTATTATTTATTTTTAAGCACGTCACGTCAGCTTCAAAGAATTATTTTCAAAATAACAAAAATACAAAGTACCACTCCGCACTTCCTGACCCAAATGAAATAAGTTTGTGAATTTTGTCGGCGCAGACACACACTGAACAGTAACGGCGCGGCGCGCAGACATTTCGTGATAAGAGTGATAACAGCTAGTTCATACACGATACACCGGTTCTGATTTCTGATCGCAAATTCGCATTTCGCCGATATAAATTATTGTAATTTTCATTATACAATCGCCGATATAAATTGTAATTTTCATAATACGATGAGTGATCTCAATTCTCTGTCCATTCGGAATCCTCGAGGTAAACCAGTTCCAAGTTCTCAGAGACTGATGATTGTGAATCTGTATAAGGCCTCCTCTTCAACTCAGGGAACCTGACGAAGGTATGCCCGAATTCCATTTTCGGTTTTATAGATAACTTTGAGAAGCACGCAATTCGAGCTACAGTACACGCTTTTTTCCTCAGAAACGAAACACCTACATTGGACAAAGTTTTAAATGCATTGAATGATAATGCGGTAATGTCCAATTACTCTCGTTCAAGTTTTCACCGAATTCTGCACGAACTGAATTTCACTTACGAGAAAAACGTGATCGCTGGAGCATGCTTATCGAACGCGATGAGATCATTCTATGGCGAAGAAGATACGCCATATACGACGTTATCGGGAAGAGAATCGCAAGATTTATTACTTACATGAGACTTGGGTCAATCAAGGGTATTACACAAAAATGAAATGCTGGCACGATAATGACATCAAATCGGCTAAGCAGGCGTTTTTGGAAGGACTGTCTGTGGGATTGAAAAATCCTACCGGGAAGGGAAGAAAATGTATAATCGTGCACATTGGGAGCGATACTGCATTCGTTGATGATGGGATGTATTGCTTCGACTCGAACAAAGGCTGGTGATTATCACGAAGAAATGACGGCGGAGGTCTTCGAGGAATGGTTCTCAAGTTGGTATTTATACTTCAACAATACCGCGCATGTTATTCCTATGAAATAATGTATGACTTTTTTTGTTTTTCTTCTTTGTTCCATGAATAGAAACATTACCATTACTCGAGCCTGGCCGCGTTATAGAAATAGACAACGCGTCGTACCACTCCAAAAAAATCAGAAACAATTCCAACTACGAAAACACGAAAAGCAGACATTAGAGCGTGGTTGGATTCGAACTTCTGCAGATTGTTGGAGTGCATAAACAGAAGTACGAAAGTTAAGTCGTGGACGACATGGTTGCGGCAACAGGTAGAACTGTGGAAAGAATTCCGCCGTATCACTGCGAGATGAATGCTATTGAGTTAGCTTGGAGTAAAGTGAAGGGTCATTTAGCGAGTAATAACAACACTTTTCAATTTGCTAGAGTGAAAGAGTGAAGGTATTGTTACTTGACGGACTGCACCTGACTCGTCACGTGAAGAGCGTCGAGGAGAAATTTTGGAATTTAGATTTTCAAGTAGATGATTTTGCAGGTACGTTCCATGAAGTACAGTCAATCGTTATTGAATTAAATGTTAGCGATGACGACTGCGATTTGTAGCTGTATTTTATACTGTGTAATTTTGGATTGTAGAACAAATTAATTATGGTCTTACGCAAGCCTTTTTTTGTCACTTCTTTTTTGGGGGCACGCTAATTGATTTTGTATTTGGATAATCAAATTCTTTCATTTTTTTTAGTTTTTATGGCAATTATTCGATATTTTTGAAATTTTCTGCCCCCACAAAAAAAGTCCTGGTCGTACGTATTGTTGCCCGTGGATGCCGAATCCGACTATGCGGAGCGTACTGCGTAGTCAATTCGGCATCCACGTAAGGTTGACGTCAAAATGGCGGACGATTGTACTCACACCTCAAACGAAGTTATAGAGCTCTAGTTCACACTCGCGCGTTCGCTTCACTCGCTTTCGCGAATCTTCGCACTCGTGGTAGAACGATCACTTCTCTCCCTTGATGCATAATATACTAATTTCTTGCTGAAGCGTATTTGAGGAGTTATCTGTCATAAGGGCGTCCGTTCCATAAGAAATACATTGAACGGACGCCCTTTTGACAGATAACTTCTCATTTGTAAGTACGAAACATCCGACTCTGCTAGAAAGGTGCTCATTTACGTATCTGGATGCGCGTACAGTGACAAATAACAATTGACGTGGATCATTTAATTATTTCTTTCTATTCTGAACGAAAGTAAAATCGATTGAAGTGAAATAGATGGTTCAATGAGAACGATCGCCAAACGTCGAACTCATACGAAGTAAACTGATAATGTGCGTGTTGCGCCTTGAACCGCTTCAGTGTGAGTACTCCCCCTCCTCATACCCGCTGCGCCACTACAACGTGGTCAAATTTATTCGCAAACTTATTAAATTTGAGACAGAGTACCTAAAGTCTGGTCCAGTTAAGAAACATAATTTTTTCACGGCGCTGATAACGTGTTCTCGAACTCGTCTTTCCCATCCAATTTCAAAATACCCCTAATCGATGTGTAATGTGTATTGCGTAACTGGACCAGGAGCCCAAGCAGTTACAAGATTACGACCACTCGACAAGCGTGATACAATTTAGGTAGCAAATAATTCTTGAACTTAATTAACATTTTGAACACTAGTGTGCGTTTTATGCTGATTGTTACTTGTTGTTCTTGCAAAGTTCATGGGAATCATGATTGTGCCAAGCCGGTAGCTCATTTAGCTGTTAGCTGTCAGCTAGGTATTTAAATGTCTGCAGTTCACGCTATAATAGTAATGGACAGAAGTTGACATTAGTTTTCAGATACTTTTATTCTAGAGGTTGGTTTCTTCATCACATTATGTCACTAGCATGATACCTCGCAACCTCGCTATAATTTTTAATATTAATATTCTAACTGTAGAGAATGAAAGTTAGGAAACTGGAAACTGGAAACTGTCGACTAATTGGACGCAGTTGAGCAAAAAGGACTTAACAGACATTTGTTGACAAAATAAGTTATTAGTATCGTTGAACAGAGCCTTAAAAAGTAGAATTTTTCAAAATTGGGCCCGATACAAAAATGTGTACCTACCCACCTTGAGAAAAGCTTATCAGTAAACGCTATGTATGTAAACCTGCATATTCATTGGCTTTTAAATGTAACGTTTTCTCAAAAAACAAATTTTGTCGCTCAGGAGCGTTTTTGTTTAACAGCATCCATATCTTCTTGTTCCCGCAAGTAGATTCAATTTCTATTCATTAGTTTCAGTCTCGGAAATATTTCAGGAACTTTTCTAAAATATGATACTAATCACCCCAGTGATCCTATTCACCACTTTTTATGGCAGTGTATTTTTCTATTTTTAAACATTTTTCTTTATTTTGTGGAGACCTTGGAATTCGGGTCTTGTGGATACACCCCTAAATCCGGTTCCCAATACAACTAAGATTAGGAAATAATCTTTTTATTCGCGCAACAAGATTGGGGATGTAAGAGTAGTCTCCAGCCCCAGAAAGCGCCCTGCAGCTGATAACATGTCAATTCAGCAAGAACTGTAATTATAGCTTCGTTACCAGTGGCGTAGCCGGGGGGGGGGCGAATGCCACCCCCAAGGCACCTGAAATAGAATGTAAAATATGCAAAAATGAACAATGTTTCGCCTTTAAAACACGTTTTTTCGAAAAATTTTAGTTAGAGCAGTAATTGAATAGAACTCTAATATCGGCAATTTTTTGGAAATACCTCAATTTTCGACTTTTTCTCTCTACAAAATCTTACTTTGCCCCCCTCCCCCCTGGGAAAGTACTGGCTACGCTACTGCTTGTGGCTGTTGCAAGAGTGGTCTGAAGCCTCTGAATGGCTCAGTATTGTGTGTCAGCAGAGTTGATTGATTTTGCCACAACATTGAAATCAAGGATCTGTCTCCAGTGTAGAGACCACATGTAGATTTGTAAAAATTTTAAAAATCAATTTTGTTACAAATCATGTTTAGGGTTTACCTCTGCTGTCCTTAGATGCTTTAGTTTTAAAACTGTGGATAAATTAGTTTCGGAATTAGGTACGGAGACTTTAAATTTTATTTTTACTAGTATCCATACTGTATTCTCCTGCTGGTCACCGGTATGATATACAAAAGTGTAGTTTCCGGGGCCAGGGATGCGGTGTCTGGGGAGCCAATTTGGCATGCACGCATCGCTATATGCTCCATCAAACATCCATACTGTATTCACGCTATTGTACTCCTCCCCTCACCACCGTACTCATGTGCTATACTTCAACCTTAGACATATGGTTTAACCCAGTGGTATAAAATTCATCATTCAAATAACAAACTATTCCGATATTTTCAGTTGTGGTAACATTTATGTTCAGGCGTAAAAGGAAATAGTCCTCAAGGTGGGGAGGGGTGAGAAGAAGTATACGTACAGTATGTAAACATATGTACAAGCGCAGCGAGCAAATGCAAAATTTTCAACTATTTGAAAATAAAATTGTATGCAAAAGTGGCTGCAGGTCACTTTAGGCTCCTGGACCTTCAGCTTGAGACTACTGCTCTAACCGATATGAAAAATGAATTTCAACAGCTTTGAACCCCTATCAATCAACATGTATTCCGATTGCGTAAAATGTGCTGCTTACTAAAGTTTAAAAAAGTCAACCTTCAAAGTACGTTTCTGACAGCAAGAAAGCTCGCAAAACATAATTTAAGTTGTGGGCGAGAAGCAATGAAGAACTTCTTAGAAATTAATTAGACAAGAATGTGCGTTAATGAATCTGAGGGTTGCTAGCAACCTTTCAGTTTGCAGGAATCGGGAAAACAAGAAAAATGTCCAAAATTCTACATTTCCATCCATACGGTAATGTGTAGCTATGTAAAGGGTAATTTTAAATCCCTCATTTATGACGTTCCGGGAGCAGATATCGAAAAAATGTAGATTATTTTGGTGTGGAATTCAGTTTAGAGTATAATTTTTATACACGAAACACATTCAGTAACTGAGACTTCTGACGTCTTTTGGATAAACAACACGAAACATATTCATCTTCATTCTTCATTCAGTCTGTATAAGAGTGGCCTTAGAAGCATCATCATCATAACAAGCTTATGTAATAAACGATTCCTGTACGGTAGTAAACAGAACCTGCCTATACTAAAATTAATACCTTAAAATAGAATACCAGAGAACCTGTTTTACAGATTATGTTCCATAATACGGTTCAGATTTTATGCAAGGTCGTGAAGTTTAATAGAAACGAACTTACCCAGCGGGGATTTCGCATCATTTTATCAATAGCTGCTGCAAAAAATCGAAAAGATTTTAAAACTTTCATTTCTATATATTAATATTCGCACTGTTGTATATTATATGTTCAAAAGACTGGAAGCAACCATGTTTTACGATTTCACGGTACTAACGCCGAAGGGAAAATCCCTGTTTGTTAAACCGAGTTGTCTCATATCGATTTTTAAAACGTGAAGGGCGTGGGGTTGGTTTATTTCTTTTTCTACGTGTCTCGGATTCGCGCTGTCGGAACACGGTAATTTTGTAGAAGAGCCTAACACACAACGAAAATAAAAAAATCGTCAAGGTTGATTCAGAATCTTGAATCTATTTTCACATAATTGAAAGTGGATATACTGTGATACGGCGATAGCTTGAACGTCAATACTTCGAAATAAAATGTTAATTTTTGCCGACTTTCTTTGATAGCATTAGGCCTCTAAATTTATTATTATTATTATTTTTTTTTTAAATAAAAAAATCTTTTTGATCGTGTATACCTATACCAATAATCGGGGCTAACATTGACAGAAAAAAAAACTTTCTCGCGATTTTTTTCCCTATCTAGTAATTGTGAATATGAGTTCTCAATTTTTTTTTCTCCCTGGAAATATATGCAGTTGTTAATAGTTTGAACCCGTTGTGCTTTTAAAACTTATAAGGATGAGGAGGATGAATTTTTTGAAAATTATACGTAGGAATCATCGAAAACGAGGTAACGTTGATAGCGTTGAAAATACTTGTAACTGAACGGCAAAATTCGCAGCTAATGCGTGGGACATCTTTGATGAAGCTTATGTGAACATTCTATGCGTAAAAAATTGCGTGTTTACTAGTACCCACCAATCCAAAAATAAGGGGGTGTTCTATCGTACTCACCTTAAGGACTGTGCACGAATGCTTGGAGCCGAATTCAGTGATAAAGAATAGGTAGTCATCAATCGTGAGAACATGAAAAAATCAAAATTATTGAAAAATACTCATTCTCAGGATAGGTGGGTTATTCTTCAAAATTGTTGATATTTCAGGTATGTTTTTTCATTGAGGAAAGTAGGGGATATTTGAACTTTTTTTTTATGGGAGTCGATAAGAGGCGTTCTGTAAAACATAATTGGTAAGATTGGGCCGACAATGAGGGGATTCTGTATTTTGGCATGTAGCAATCAAAATGATGAATGCCATGCCGAAGGACACATGAAAAAGTCCATGCCAAAAGACAATTGGGATTTAAACTCAAAGTAGCTGACATCTGGCGGCGGAATACGTAACTAACAAAACCGGGATCTTGGTTCTTCTTTACATGCAGTTTAATGAGGCAAAGTAATTTTTTGAAAAATTGTAGTTAATTCAGGAGTGGTTGTCGAGAATTAAAATTTGGTGTGTAAGTACACGAAAGTCTTCAGAATGATGAAACAAATAAATCCAAGCGGAAAATTACTCGGGTAATGTGTTACTAGCTTCTGAATATGCACAGTAGGTTTTCAATGGTATTTCCATCTCCGTGATCCCGGTTTCATCTTGTTATCAGTCGCACAAGAGCGCTCTCTATATTTAGGTTTAAATTCCAATAGCGAACAAAAAGTGTTCTGCCGTCGATTAGTAGATTCCAAAACAAAAAATTATATGGAGAGTTGATAAAGGCATACGTATCCATTAATTAGACGTAATTATTTTTGGATGATGAACATCTATCGTTGCATTAAGATGACCATGCTGAAGGACACATTTTTTTTTAAACTCTTAATTTCAGACAATAATATGGGAATGCACGAGTCTTGTCACAAAAAAACCGGGATTTAATATGCGGATCGTATTGCTCTGATAAGAATATAGGTACAATTTGACCATTAGCTGCGCCGAAAAAATATTGAAACGCCTGTTCTGTGATTATTTGAAAAAGAGCCATGACGATGGACAATTTTCAAAGCTGGCCATACTGACTCCCACTTGCAAAGACAAGGTGATTATAAAGGGAGGTGGGCTTACTCCGCTATAGGCGCGGCAACAATACCAGTGACGTCACTAATGTAAAATTGCCTTTGACTTATATACGGACATACGCTTTTTTCGATCTTTGCTCGTAATTGATGCCCTCAACGTATTTTTCTATTATTTTTACCGCGTACAATATTCAATAAGCTACCGTTAAAAAAAATAGCCCTCTACAACCATAATTCAATTTTCCCATTACTTTCTTATGAAGTGAATTTTGGCACGGGTGAGACGGGAAGAATTGTAGCGGGTTGCATACCCAAGGAGATGCGATTTTAGTGTTGCCGTGTGATTCCTTCATCCATTTAAAGTAGCACTACGTTGTCAGTTTGCTCTAATATACAGCTTGAAAATTTAGAAAAATGAAAATCGTTCGAGGGACAGCCATGCCGACGGACATTCGAGCGTATTTAGTTCAATTTTGACTCATTAAAAGTGGATCAAATTGTCTTCTGAAAGCTTGAAAAAGTAGAACCAAGTCATATTTATCAACGAAAAAAAACAACAACAAAGTGGTCGTATCATTAATGGCTTGTGAGATAACTGCTGGGGACTGAAATATCAACATTTTCGAAGAATAACCCATTTTTACATATTTTCATCAGCACCACTACAATTTGTATGAGCCCATCGCCCACACTGAGGAGCAGTGTTGCCAGATTTGGTATATGTCAACTTTTTTGGCAATTCTGGTACGTTTTGGCACATCAAATAAAGAATATAGATCGAACACGCTCCTTTTCAAGCAACAAGACAGGAAGGATCGCTGTAGCTTCATTAGTGCGGCCGCTAGAGCGCATGATATTTGAAAAAAACACATAATTATTATCAAAGTTACCCCCAATTGTTGGCACTATTCTTTTAGTCACGCTAAAGGAAATAATCATTTATTTTCATTCATTTGCCTGGTTATGTATAATTTATATTTTGTTAATGCAAATCGTTCGATGTATTTTCTTTGCGAATTTTCCGAACGAAGGGAACCAGTGTGGTATTGTCAATTTACAGACGAAAGAAAACTCGCATCGACTCCGACCAGTGAAGTTTAATGTAGTTTATTCCGTGAAATTACCTTTTCAAAATTGAGATGTATGATGTATAAATCTTTTGTAAGTTTTATCAGGTACTTAAATTTATAATTATTCGAAAAACAAACCACGAGCACAGATCACGCAATTCAGGAAACTCGATCATTTGTGTACCAATTCGAGTCCCTTTGACAGGGGGCGCACTTAGTTTTATACCCTTTAGAAGAAATTGACTACATTGATCGTGCGGGGTGGAGGAGTGTATTATAAAATTTGGACACGCTGTATATAAGCTGAACCAGACAT
Source organism: Acanthococcus lagerstroemiae (assembly GCA_031841125.1). Taxonomy (NCBI): domain Eukaryota; kingdom Metazoa; phylum Arthropoda; class Insecta; order Hemiptera; family Eriococcidae; genus Acanthococcus; species Acanthococcus lagerstroemiae. The sequence continues at coordinate 10,746,925 of CM063106.1, read as the reverse complement.
GGTATTCAGACTCGCTCGCTCTGAGAATATTTGACATCGACAACTATATAAGGTATAGATATGTATATACATGCACTTATGTCGTCTGAAAAAGAGCGGTTTTATCAAATTCACGTGATTTTTACCCACGAATAAAGTCAGAGCGTTGATAGCTCGATTATGGGAGGGAGGGGGGGGGGCTAAAAACTTTGTTCCCTGTCCGGTCTACCCCTTAACACACATCCTCCCCCATTTTCACTTCCTAATTTCCTATTTTTATAGGGGCCAATGGTTGATTTTTTAGATCCTCTGGATACCGCCTTATTTACGCCCTTGAATGGTATTCTTAAAAAAATAATAATAAATAAAATAGACATTACGCACGCTTAGGTTTAATTTCAGGAAATATTGTAAACAGTCAGGGGCCACTTACTTTTCGAAGTACTGAATTCTAAGTAGGTAGCGCCAATCGGATTACTTTTCCATATTTGATGTGAAGATAATATTACTCGTGGTGCATCAACCTCCCCCTCTGTCCTCCCATCCCATGGGAAATAAATGTAATTTTGATTGTATCAACGGGACAATAATTGTTTTCTCAATTCCTATTGATGGCGTCGAAAATTTATTTTTATAGATTTCTAAAGTCATTCTTATAAAGTGGTCTAGATCTGTAATATGTGCTGGTGGTCTTACGAGGTAACACTCAAAAGGAATAAATACACGTTAATTTTCTTAACGGATGCCTCTACGAATGCCTTTGCTCATATATTTCCTAATCATTATGCTTTTGTTACTGCTGGTATTAAAATACCCAGTTAAATATTGGATTTTGTGCTTTTTCTAAGAAGTGGTTTTTAGATTCGGCTCAGGTTAATGAACTCAAGGTTAGAAACCTGTTCTCTGATGTTGTCCGCCTTTGAAGTTTTTATTGCGTATCTACTGAACCGTGATAACTAGGTATACTGTCTAAAACGAGCGTCTCATGTTCGGCCTACTTGATTTATTTCGATTTTTGTTTCCCTCAGAAACTTATCAATAAATGGGTAATCCTTCGGAAAATGGACAATTCATGTAAATGGGCTGTAACTCTGCCACTTATTATCAGAATGCTATGTGGAATATGTCAGAATTGAGGAAATGAACTCTTCTGATGGAGACAGTGGTAAAAGCTCTCCCTAGTTCAGCAGAACATCCTTAGAAAATCGAAAATGCACCTGAAATGTCCATCAACGTGGGTGTCGACCTGGTCTAGTTCCGTTTTTTTTTTTGCTCGCTGGAAGGATTTAATACATCATTTTCAGGAACTACTGTTTCCTATTGTTGAAGAGGTAAGTTGAGGCAACACGGTATAGGTCTTGCAGTCTTTTTCTAACCAAGTTAAGTAACCTTTAGAATACCTCAAAGTTGTGTCTAGGAAGAAACCTCGCTGTAGGGTTCCACTATAAGCATAAACTTCTCTCAAATGCTCATATAACTTCCTCATAACTTCTTCATAACTTCCTCTAGAAGACTGTGTCACAACTTCTGTGAAATAATGATAATTTGTATGCTAAAATACTAATTTATTGCTGAGATCCTGGTTTCTAAAAAAACGTGTCCTTCATCGTGGACATCAACAGCCATATTGAATTTACAGCTCGGAATTTGTAAAAACATAATAATGTATCTAATGTTGGCCACATTACATTCAGCAACATGTATCAAATATTCTCCGCATATTTACCAAATGGGAAAAGGAAAATTGCGATTTTGTCCTTAAACGTGGACATAAAATATTATTCAACGTGGATACTCATGTATTTCTTGTATCCACGTTGAAGGACGTGAATCTTTCGACACTTAAAAGCAGTCTGTGGAAACAGCCTTTAAATCTTCTTCGTGCAGAGACTACTTTCCTAGATGAATTTTTGGTACTTCATAAAACCGTGATCCGTGAGATTGTAACCCACGGTGCCGCTGTGTGATCTTACAGCCTCATCTTATCACACTATGTAAACGTGAAAAATTTGTCTTTCAACGTAGACAACCACTTTTTTTACAACCCCCCAAAATCAAATTTAAGCCCGGCCAGTACCAGAATATGGTTTCTAAATACCCCTAGTATCGATTTCAACGAAAAAAATTGAAAAGTGAACCCCATGTTTTTTTGGTTTTAGTCCACGTTGAATTGTCCATTTTTCGGAGAATCACCCAAATACTTATTTTACTTATCCTATCAACTGCCAAATTATTGAGGGGTGTTTCACCCGCCCCCCATAGTTTCGTCTCTGCAAATGCAGATTGGAACATTATTCCCTCAGCACTCACATTTGCGCACATGAGCATGCCCTAGTCTGGGAGGGTAAGCGGGTAAGCTGGAAGGAAGTTAGGAATACTTGAGAGGAACACACAGTTCCTTTTTACACATTAAGATGGTCGTTATTTACTCTTGGTGATATTTTTTTCTGAATTTTCTCTGATTCATCTCCTAAATTGGTTCTCATAAAATCAAAGAAAAAAAAAAACCCTACATCGTTTCAGGTCGATCGGATTAGGGGAATCCGTGCCACAAACTCCTTTTGGTTCTTATGGGAAAAACACTTGGAGCTTTGACTTTTATTCCAGACTTAATTTTCCTCCTGTATTCACAAGGACCAAAGTCCGTAAATCAAGCATTAGAACATTTGCTATCGGATTCAGCTTGTGACATTAGAAAATAAGTCTTTAGCTTTCAATTTTTAGATTGTAATAAAATATTCAATTTTCTGAAATTTTAGGCTGTAGGTCAAACAAAGAATCTAGTAAAAACAGAATATTCATTGAAATTCGAAATTCAACGTTTGCTACCGACTTTCAGATTTTCGAAATGTCTTCCACATTTCAGCTTTGTTTCAACCTTTCAGATAACGTTCGATACTTAGCTTGAAACCTTCGGCTTTTGACTGACTAGTCTCTGACAGGAGTCCAAGGTACTCCATTTTCAGAAACAAAATTTGACTTTCAGTTTGGGGAGGTAGAGAAGAAAAATTCGTCGACAAATTAAAAAAAATAAATAAATAAAAAGTGGCCGATTTTTTAATTGAAATATTTTTTGATTGAAAAAAAACAACAACAAAAACAAACATTCATAAAAAATGAAAAATTCAAGTGAACATTTATAAAATTTGCGGACTGCCAAATTATTGGGGAGGTGTTTCAACCCCCACACCTCCCCTATAGACTTTCGCCCCTGTTATTATTTATTCTGTAACGGGATTTACAGTTTAATTTTCCTTGAAAATTTCATTTTGAAAAAGCATTTTAGCTTTATTTACCGTTTTCACATTAATAAACGGAGTTGAGGTATTTCGTTTACACATTTTTAGGCGAAAGTAGCGGCCAGAAAAATTGGCTAATAAATTTTAGAAAAAAGAAATTCCGATGCGAGACATAATAAAATTACAGCGTTGTTTTGATAAGGACGTTGACTCATTTTTGCCGAATACGGTTGCCGTTCATTCATATTTTCATCGCACCAGTCAAAAAATGCCATGCGCCTCAGAATCTAGAACACTGGTAGGTGGTAAACTTAATCGATGAAAACTCCCTCGACTTATAGCCAAGTTTGTCCTGAAATTCTACTAGGTCTAGTGTGTTACCGCAGTCAGTGTTCAGTGCCAGTGTGTGCTCAGTTTCTTTTCCCTAAACAGTGGAATTTTTTTTTTTTAAGACGAGGGGGACGGAAAGGCACACGTCATGTAAGTAATCGGCGTATTCGAGTATTTAGAAAGTAATTACTTTACGAAAATCGTTTGTAAGCGTACGCGTAAATAAAAGCTTGTATCGGGTGTTTAAAAGGCGGCCGCGTCCATGGCATGTAATTGCTTAAAATCGAGCCTCGAAAACTCGAATTTCGGCAAAGGTCATTCAATAGGCTCGTACAGCGATTTTATTTCAAATTTGATTTCACAATTTCAAAATAAGACAACTGTTTTACCGTGGAAAACGAATCAATATATCGAGAATGATGCGTGGGCGCGGAGTTGAATATCAACATTTTTGGGTGTTTACAAGTATTAGACAGTTTCAGTGTTACCATTGTCTTAATTGTAAAACATGGATCGAATTTATTCAAATCACGCGATGTCGATCGCAGGGCAATTGACTTATAGAAATCATTTTTTTGCATTTGTTGTACCAATGTTATAAGCCCCGAGTTGCGACCCATAGAGCTAGGCTTCGAATAAACACGAAACTGCGCGATGACACGGCCTGGGAAGTGGAGATATGTCTGTAGGGGTTAGGTTAATGTTTTTCTGCTGGTTGCAGTTATATTTTCAAGAATCAGCGTCGAGTGTATTCTACAAATAGAAACACGTTCAAGCATACCTGAGATTGTACAGAACTGAGAAAAGTCATGAAATCTTTTAGCCGGGTACAAAATTTACATAACAATAAGGTTTGACGTCAGAGGTTGATCTTTAGGAAAAGTCGACTTGTAATGGAATCGGAATTCGGAAACAAGAATGAAGTGTTCACCAATATTCGTGTAATCGGAGTGTCAATTTTTGAGAGCTTTTCAAGGTCGATGTTGAAAATTTACTTTCTCACGTTTTATACCGTCTCTTGCTTAGAAGTAAACCGAAGGGATTGATCGGATAGGTATGAGCCCTGCACTTATCCCTACGAGTATGAAAGCCTTGTATTGATTGAGGTATAACGCGGTTATAAAATATGTTTACGAAGGTTCCTTCCGTTGACGGTGTTATTTCTAGAATAATATTTAGATTGCTAAAACTGGATGCATGGCAATATAACGTTGATCTAGATGTCTATACAGATGTTCTTGGAAGTAAATTTGTCGATTCTGTCATCATCTTGAATGTCAGGAAACTAGCCATTCGCTTGTGTAAAATATACGCAAAGGGTGACTTAATTTTTGGAATAAATCCAAGTCATAAATTTCTTTTGTGTACTTGTGTCAACAGCGTCATTTCTCAGCGCTCTCACCTCTCCCCCTCGTATAAAGATCCTGTATAGGTAACTCAATAGTTCGCAGAATACTCAGATACAGTTTTACACCTGATTTTGGCTTGGTAAATTGTTCGTTTATCATTATTTAGTTGAGTAACTGGGAGTAAGAGTCTAAGATGAAATAAAGTTTTAGTAACGTTATTCTATAATGGGAAAATAACGTTAACGGACTCATTACACGTTGTTAGGAAGTTTTTGCCTGTTTCCCATAGTGAATACAGTATTCTATCGAGCACTTTCTGAACCAATAAGAAGTCTCTATCTAACAAAACACAGAGTATGGTATTTGTAATTGAGGAACAGTGCAAGTCTGTCTGTGATAAGCGGATACCGTATTCTATTAAGTAAGGTCATCCTGCTAATTGTAAACAGGTAACAGAATTGTCACTGTTAGCCTACAGCTTGCAAACATGTTATAGAGTGCGCTGATGGGTCTAGTTTAGTGTCAAGTCGTATGACGTCACAGCTCGCAGTAAAAAAAATAAAATAAAATATCACACAACCAAAAATTTGAGGAAGAAAATAAGTACCGTATCATGTTTTTTCTCGAAAAAGGGAAACACCTCATTTGCGAGTTCGTGACTGAAAAGATAGGTATCTATGTGGGTTATTCTTCGAAAATGTTGATATTTCAGTCCCCAGCAGTTATCTCACAAGCTATGGTCATTTTTTTTTCGTTGATAGATATGACTCAGTTCTATTTATTCAAGTTTTCAGAAGAAAATTTGATCCACTTTTAGTGGGTCAAAATTGGACTAAATGTGCTCAAATGTCCGTCAGCATGGCTGTCCCTCGAACGATTCTCATTATTATTATTTCTAAATTTTCAAGCTGTATATTAGAACAAACTGACAACGTAGTGCTACTTTAAATGGATGAAGGAATCACACGGTAACATTGAAATCGCTTCTTCGCAGGTGGGAGTCAGTATGGTCAGCTTTGAAAATTGTCCCTCGATTTTTTGGTTCATCTACATGGCTCTTTTTCAACCAATCACAGAACAGGCGTTTCTGTATTTTCTCGTCGCAAATTGTATATTCTTATCAGAGTAATACCGTCCGCATATCAAATCCCGGTTTTTAGCATTTTATATGCCTTTACTGGGTATACTTGAGCAAAACCGCAACGAAAAACATAACGAAAAACCTAATATTCCCCGCCACGAATTCAGTGGTTGACATTTCCATGGAAATTTATTTTAGCATTTTATGATTTTACTACTGAGTATATTACTTGAGCGAAAAACCTACCGAAAAACCTGAATGTGCAGTCGTGTTGTTGGTAGAAATCTTCAACCCGCCCCCCCTGACACGAAACCATTTTATTAGGGTACGAAAGCATATAAAATGTTACACTACGTGTCTCTATAGAAGATACGTATTTTTGGGTAAGTGACTGACTGATTAACCGATTGACCTGACTGACCCGACTGACCTGACTGAGTGATTTCTCTGGTGGTAAAGGTAAACTCTGGGGACACCCCCGGAAGTCCGCCGATTTCCTACTTGGGCTCGACAGGAAACATGCGAAGCTCATGGTCGGACTATTTTTCACCTTCTCACTGTGACAAGACTCGTGCATTCGCATATTATTGTCTAATATTAAGAGTTTAAAAAAAAGTGTCCTTCGGCATGGTCATCTTTATACAACGATAGACGTTCACCATCCAAAAATAATTACGTCTAATTAATGGGTTAGTACGCCTTTATCAACTCTCCATATAATTTTTTGTTTTGGAATCTGCTAATCGACGGCAGAACACTTTTTGTTCACTATTGTCTTTTGGCATGGACTTTTTCATGTGTCCTTCGGCATGGCATTCATCATTTTGATTGCTATGCCAAAATACAGGATCCCCTCCCTGTCGGCCCAGTCTTACCAATATGTTATACAGAACGCCTCTTAACGACTCCCATAAAAAAAATGTTCAAATTTCCCCTACTTTCCTCAATGAAAAAACATACCTGAAATATCAACGTTTTTGAAGAATGACCCACCTATCCTGGGAATGAGTATTTTTCATTAATTTTGATTTTTTCATGTTCTCACGATTGATGACTATCCAGTGGCGGATTTACGCTAACCGCCGCCCTGGGCTTTTTTTGCCGCCCTTCACACCCTCCCAATTTCTTCCTGGGCTGCAGCTCAGGATAGCCCAATGGTAAATCTGCCATTGTGACTATCTACTCTCTATCACTGAATTCGGCTCCAAGCATTCGTGTACAGTCCTTAAGCTGAGTGTTTACGATAGAACACCCTTATTTTTGGATTGGTGGTTACTAGTAAACGTGATCTTAAGGGGTAGTTTTCACAGAAATACTTTACTTATGTACTTACCTACTTAATTTACAAAAACGGCGATTTCATCATTGGGAAATTGGTTTACAATGTCTGAACCGAAAAAGAGTGTGGAAAAAGTTTACCTTAGACAAATAGACTCGTGTGCAGAAGGCAGACTGAAAAGGATGGTTTTAAAGTATATACCTACATTTTTTAAGAGAAGTTCGTACATTAGAATGATTATCATGAGAAGGGAATATTTCTGTAACTCTTACACATCTCAGCTAATGTGAAAGGAATTCTTGTAGCATAACGTATAAGTTGATGAAGTATGATTTTACCAAATTTTTCCTACAAGTGATATGTATGTGCCTCCACTCCTAACTATATAACACACCAATAAGACGTTAAAAGTTCCATTGTAGTGGCTGTAACTCCCGATGACCCGATGAGCTGAAGTGCTTATAACTTGAAATTGATATTAATGAAGCATTTTACTTGAAAAAAAAATTACATAACTTTTATCACACAATGTTCGAGAACTCATTCATAAAAACAATGGTAATTGTAAGTGTATATGACTTACAGAAAAGTCAAAAGTCAGGTAAACTGGGTTTTTGTTCCATCGTAGTGGGCTATCTACATCCTTATCTGCTGGTTCATGATTTGGACGCTGTTAAGCGAGACATTTGTGGACAAAATAAGTTATTAGTATTGTTAGAAAGAACGTAAAAAGTAGAATTTTTCTAAATTGGGCCCCCGATTCAAAAATATGTACTCATGTTGAAAAAAGCTTATCAGTAAATGCTATGTCATATAGTTTCTGCATGGCTCTTGAACTTTGAATCACGTGTTCTCAAAAAACATATTTTGTCACTTGGTTCTGTCTCGCTTAACAGCATCCATTTTATAATTGCCTTCTCGAAACGGGCAGCTCTGCTTTGTTCTTCGTGAAGAGCAATGAGCAAAAACTGAACACACATCTTGATAATAACGTACAATCCAGGAGCCAAACTTGATGAAAATTTCTGAACCTAACTATTTACTTGTTTAATCATCCATCGGCATGGTCCATTATTTCTCGATGCAAATTCATGACAGTTGCTTAAAACGGGGGGCATGGGGTACATGGCCTTCCCTTGGTTGAAATTTCTAACGCAATAATAGGAAAAATGGAACAAGAATGACGAGTTGTACCCTCATTACACGCCACAAATGTATAATAACGCATCTGTATAATATATTCCTCATTGCGTATCCCACATTAGATAAATTATTTTTCCGGGAGCACCCCGCCCCCATACTCCTGTCAACATAAAAGCAACAGCTAATCAGTATGCATCGCCGCTACTGTACCCCCCCCCCCCATCTCCTTTTTCTAAATCCGCGCTTGGCTGAAAACAGATGAAAGGATTACATTCAGTCAGTATAAGTACTTAAACAAGGAAATATCAAAAACTACTCCACAATACTTACCTATAATATCTATTGTTTAGCGTAAAATTATCAGTAATTCTTCTTTGGTAGTGGTCACCTACTCAAATATTTTTGGCCATTACTGAAGAAATTACGTCCAGTAGATATGTAAGATCTTAACTTTATAGTTCTCGCAAAAATCCTGTTATTTTCATGATCGAAATGGTTTACATTCATTTTTTCGGTAATGGTCAAAAATATCTGAGTAGTCACTATGAAGGAAGGAAGTGGGTGACCACTATCTAAGAAGAATTAATGATAATTTTACGCTAAACAATATTAATATTTTAACTGTTGTGAGTAGTTCTGTCTACCATTTACCAGGTGACATGAGGTTATTCCGCAGGTCCCTTGATTTTATTTCCTCTAGAACGCTAGAACAGCATGATTGTTTATGGGTAGATTAGATAGTGGCGCATCTGAAAGGGTTGCTATCTGATACCACTAGGTCTGTGTGTATTTTATTTCAAATCCATGACTTCAGCGTAGGCTGATGTGGCAAAACGGTGATTGACAGCTGGGAATCTTCATTTGATCAGGCTGTACTGGGTGGAAAGTCGCTACTCATGCAGTTTGTGCCACCATATAAAAAATGGGATCATATTTCAGAAAAGTTCTTGAAATGTTTCTAAGACTGAAACAAATGAACGGAAATTGAATCTACTACGGGAACAAAAAAAATAAAAAATGTAGCGACAGTGTATCCATTCCACTATTTTTCTAGTTCTCAGAGTTGGCACACTGAAGTATTTTCGGCATGTATATCCACATGTTTTCATGGAGCCATTGAAACTTTATGAGTAGCTCGGTAACTTTCAGCATCAAGAATTTGGTGCCGGTGGATTTGAATGAGAATAACATCAAGAATAATGAAATCCTTAAACTTTGTGGAAAGTTTCTTTTGGAATGCTTCAAATTTTGAGTTTCTTAATTTTTGCACATACAGTGGACTCCCGATTATCCACCATTGGTTTATCCCCCCTCCGGATTATTCGCCTTGAATTTATCCGCCCGCCTTTCCGGGTTATTCTGAAAATGACAACCTTAGCCTTTACCACAGCCAATACTGATGATGAAGAACTGGTAGGAAAAGCGTCAGTACATATTATGGATCCTGACAATGCTTTTTCAGTGCTGGAAAAGTCGCTGGTGCTTGAAGAACAACAGCTAGCAATTCTTTTTAGCTTTTTTCTTTACAGAATTGTCTTTCTTCCCCTTACTTGTCCAAAAACGCCGATTTTCTTTAAAAACATCGGTCCTGCTTTCAGCCCCAATTAGGGTGGATAATCGGGAGTCTACTGTACGCTGATAAAAAATGAGGTGAATATGATCCCTAAATTGTAGATTTGCCCATAATATCTCGTTTACCCGCAGCTCACTTGTGTCTGTTTTTCTTCAACAGGATTAGGTACCTTAACCATGACACAGAACTATATAAGATGGATCCATGTGGTAGAAAAAATAAAAAGTGGACTGAAGAGTTCATCATACTTAGAAGTGATATTGTGAGCAGAAGACAGGAGGGGAGGATTTAGGATTTTTTCTTAAACTCCCCAGTGATTTTGTTCATTATTTCTTTACTCCCCAGTGATCCCATTCATCATTTGTGTCTTCTAAATGGATTCTCTTCAGGTAAATTAAATACATGATCGTATTCACCCCGAATTGCGGACTAATAGGATCAGATTCTAAAAAATAAAATAGAAGAAAATAAAAATATAAGAAACCAGTTAAGGAAGGGTTCAATTTCAGTATCAATGAAAAGTATACATTGGGACTCAAAAAATGAAATTCATTCAACTCTTTTCCTGTAAATTGTCTTCATCGCAGGGATATTTGAAAAAAAATGAAAAGAGATCTTATTTATCCTGTTTTACGGTATCATGTTACCGTTCAGTCATATTCAACTTGATTTATTGAGTACATTCGTTTTACAATTGCCAGAAAGAGACTTCAAAAAATATAGGTATAGCCCGATGTGCAAGATCCCACCAGTCACCCGGGTAACCAAAGGGGAACAAAGGTAATCTGAGGATAACCGAGGGTAACAAATGGGTAACTTTTCCGCCACGGGTAACTAGAGTTTAACTAACTGTGTAGTATCCCGCCAGTTACCCGAGTAACTAAATGGGAACAAGGGTAATCTGAGGGTAAAACCAGAGGGTAACAAATGGGTAACTTTTCCGCGGGTAACTGGGTAACTAGAGGGTAATTGATTGCGCATCGGGTTTCGGGTAATATAGAGTTTTAGGTTCTTTTTCCAAGTCATTTTTAGTGGCAGTAAAGAAATGAAGGAGAACCAAACTCACTTCGTTCAAGTTTGGAAATTCCTAGCGTATCAGTATCTTTCAGATTAATCAACCTAGTGTTATTAACTGGATAATTTATGTGAGGCAGATGTACTGATACAGTTGTGAGTTGTGATAATGAAAATACTGGGAAATAAACGCTGGTCAGTGTATCTTAATGGATAATAAGTTGCAACACGATATTACAGCAACGAATTAGAACATGTAAATGGAACTATGTGAGTGATGGTTTGAAAAGTTTGAAATGAAATTTGAGAACAGCATATGTGATCGGCTCGGAAGAAAGGGGGGCTTACGTCTAAAAAAATTGATTTTGGGGTTTTTGCAGATTAATATTCTCGATCCTAAGAAGCATATCCCGTTTGCCCAAACTCAAAAAACCTATTTTTCACGGCTGTACAAGCGTTTGAAAATTGATAGTTGTAAAAAAATCAGATAATTTATAAGAAAGAAGTTTAACGACTGTGTGTGTGACTTTTCTCTCAAAATGAGTGGTTCTGAAAAAAGACAATCTTCAATCTCCGCTACAGAATTGGTTGCATACTTTCTATTTTTAAGAGGCAATTCAATATTATTATTTAAAAAAAAAAATGCTGATAATAATTTCAAAAATGCTTAAATAAAGAAATTTAAACATGGTATTTCATTGTTCATACTATTTGTAACAAAATACTTTGTAGACATAACTGTCTATCTTCAATATTGAAGGCGCAAAAAATTCACCAAAAATATCAATTTTTTAATTATACATGGCCCCTTAAATTTTGAGAATAAGTTATTCTTTTTGGGGAGATTTTTTTTTACCTCTGTAAATGAAGTAACATACTAAGGTGAGTTTCCCCATTTAGAAATATTACAGAATTTTTAAATAAGAAACTATAATTGACTATCACTTTCTCTTCGCTTCTTCCCACTCCCCACCGCCGAACGTGCACCTGGCTGACCACTCCGACATGTTCCACACACTCACAGATGTCGTACAACACGATTCCGAAGGCATAACCTGCAGTACAGCAGTACACTTGCCACATGCTTAATGATACAGTGTTACCAAACTTTAAACGTGTTTTTCTCAAAAACATGATTTTAGACATAAGCCTCCTTTCTTCTGAGCCGGTCACATAGGCGATCAAACTGAGAGTTTCCCAAGTTGGTAGCCCTGCGCTGCAAGGGTGATCATTAGGGATCGGATTTTTATGCATCAAAAATGGCAAAATATGCACATATATTATGCACTCTTCCCCCAAAAAATGTGCATCAAATATTCATTTTTCAACAAAATATTCAAAAAAATGCAAAATCAATATGGGTGTCAGTTTACAGGATGTTTGAAGTTCTACTCAAATAGGATCGTATTTTATTGAAATGTGAAGGTACAAGGTTATTTAGATAAGGCTCGGTATGCTTCGCTAGGCAGGCTAGACCACTAGAAACACAAGTGCGATAATACGCTATTTTGGTTCGCATCAACGGGCGCAGTTGGAACCAAAATGGCGTATTGCCGCACTCGTATTTACAGTGCTTTAGGCAGGCTTGCGCATGCACTGTACAAGAGGCAATTTTCTAAACTACAGTTATCATTTATCAACTTGAAAATAATTCCGTCGAAAAGGGCTAAAAAAGAGATGAAAATAGGTAAATAATTTGGAAAATGCGAAAATATGCACTAAAAAGGTACAATATTCATCAAAATATGCATTTTATCTTCAAACATGCAAAATATGCATATTCAAATAGGGCTTATTTTAAAGGAAAAGTTTTGAAACGGATGATTTTTTGGTCAAATTCGAGATACAACCTACCAATAAAATATTCACTTGCATAAAAATCCGTTCCCTAGATCACGGACGTTATCACCATAAGAATGCATATAACTTGAATTCGCTTTTCCTAGTCAATAAAATGTTTTCTTGCAGCTTATAATAGATGAATTTAGAGATTGAGGTCTCCAGTTTTCCTTTATGAACTTGAAACGGCTCCATTTTCCATGTATTAGTTGCTTACAAGTGCGTTTTGTACCAATAGTAAACTTTCATAAGAAAAACAGTAGTTTGGAAATCAACTTATCCATCTAACTAGAGCGAATAAAGTGCATTAAATTACCTTTCATCATCAACTAGAGACTTCAAGCTTTAATTTGACATGTTATATGACTCAAGAAAACCTATTTTCAGCAATTACGGAAGCTTCAAAGTAGACCAACTTTACACGTCTTCTTATGGGAACATCAACCTTGATCACCTTTGCAGGAAGTCGACACTAGCGAACCTGGTTACGGTTTGATCGCCTATATCTATATTATATATACTTACCTGATTAAAAAATTAAAAAAAACAAACAAAAAAAAAACAATTAAAGCAATTTGATTTAATTTTTTGAAAACTATCTTCTCCTACTTTGTTCTCGTGTATTCTGTGAATTTTAATTCCATTAAAATTAAAAACAGAAAAAACATCAGATGGTTGAGACCAGATACGCGTAATGTATCTTCAGCCATCGAAACGACTGATAGAATCTAAAGGAGGCTCCGGGCAGATTTTAGAAAATGAATTTGAAATCTAAATGCTAAGACTTCTTTCCTCGCTGCCAATATTTTTGTATTTCAGAAAATTTAAATATCTCCTTCCAAAAAGTTTCTTTGATATGCATATTTGATAGCTGAATTTTCTTTACGTAAAACGCCTTCGTAGTACGTATTATGCAGTGAGATCTGAATAATCATGACGTAGAAGTTGCTTGCTGAGCGCCTGAGTTATATGTATACTTCTGAATTCCATAATACTTTATTCGTAATAGTTTTACATATTAAAGAATGATTGAGTTAATCCTTGACTTGTTCACTGATTTTCTTTTTGTTTTTGTGATTCAATAGGTCAGATTTAGGACCCGGCAGCAGCGATGGCATCGTGGGTGGCCCGCGAACTCCGCAACAAATTGCTGCCCAGAAGCGTCTGCAGCAGACACAAGCACAAGTTGACGAAGTAAGTGTTTTAATTTCAATTTGTGCAAAGTACGCAAGTAAAACGAGAACGATGAAAGGCGAGGCAGGATGAGTTGTGAGAGAATTATATTTACTCTCAATTCTTTATGAACCATGGCCAATGAAAGATAGCTATAGAGTCACTGTTTTAGTAAAACTCTGAAACTAATTCTTCGCGATTGATGAGGTAAATAGAATTTCGCTTCGAGGTACCTTTTGTATTTTACTCGTTTATTGCGAACTCATAATTTCGTCTTCAATCGTTTTAATTTGGAATTAGTTTCTGTCGAAATGTTTTCGCTAGAAAAGCGACTTCATTGAGGAGTTGAAAACGATATTTCCATTTGAATAAAATCTCATTTGTCGCGGGAAATTTTCTTGGGGAAAATTTGTTGACTCAGAGTTGGAATAAAAGTAACTTGAGGGTTCTGTTTGGTGTACTCGTACTTACTTACTTTTCAAGTACTTTCGCGTGTTGTTGACGATATTCGTAATTTGAAAACCTCCTTCTGCCATAAACGGCCCTTAACAATTTTTCTTATGTATTGTCAATTGTTCGAGAGATCGGTCATAATTGCGAGTATGTTCATAGGATCGTAGAGTTCCCCTAAGGGATGAAGAAATGGACATGGTGAGGAAATTGAAGTCTGATCTCGTGCAGTAAGGAGAATATGTTTTCTAAATTTTATAGGAGAAAGAATGTTGACATCGGGGCTTACTTGAATATTTAATATTGAAATATTCATCGGTTTTCTCGCAAACCACATGTGGACGCTATTCAGCAAGATGGAACTAACTACAGCAAAATCCGCTTTTTGAGAACACGTAATTCGAAGTTCAAGACCCACGTAGAAACTACATATATGGCATAGCGTTTACTGGTAAGCTTTTTTCAACTTGAGTACACATTTTTGAACCGGGGGCCCATTTTCGAAAAATTCTACTTTTTACGCTCTTTCCAACGATACTAATAACTCATTTTGTTTACAAATGTCAGTTGGTTCCCTCTTGCTGAATAGCGTCTATATATTCGATAGATTTTCCTCATGTCGACGTCACGGGAAAATTGTCGGTTTTGCGGCGCGCCAGAGTTCTTTTATGTACATTCATGGAACAGCACAGTCCACTTCTGTTGGAAATATTTGTGACAATTCATTGTCATTAATTTCAATCAATGAATTCTACGGAACTTCAATGTCAGTTTCACATGTAACATGTGTAGAAAAATTCAAATATGAAAACATGATAATGCAGCATAGAATACGAAACGATGCTTCAGGAGTCCTCATTTTCACCTTAATATTCAATGGTCATGAATATGTTAAGAAAAAGGCATCAATCACTGAACAATAGACAAATGTAAGAATCTTTTAAGCTACCTATTAAACAATAAATACACCAAACAGTAGCCAAGTAAGAACCTTATCAGTTCCAGCAATAGTGTTTCAGAGCTGTAGAATTGCATGGCCGGCATATTGTGCAGGGGCGGATTAATTCGTAAGCATGGAAAGCATTTGCTTAGGGTGCGGAGAAGAGAAGGGCCATCAGGGGACGAAAATTTTTTTTTCAACACAAACTGGGCGTGTGCGCGCCGACAGAGCTAGCTCGCTGAGAGCGCCAATTTTGAACTTGCTTCCTACGCCAGAAAGGGTTAATCCGCCCCTGATCTTGCGATCTTGCTAGCTCACAGTTACTTCGGCACCCTGCTTCTTTCCAGCATAATAAGTTTTAAAAAAAAACTGTGTTTCGCTTATTAAGATTTATGAAAAATGTACTTCGAAGAACTGCTGAAGTACAAAGTACAATACAGGAAAGTTAAACGGGCCCCAGGGCCGTGCAGAGAAAATCCGGACCCGGGGGGGGGGATGTAAAAAGTAGGTAAGAGCAAAAAAACACAATGTTTTTAGGGCCCTTTTTGTAAAAGCAGATTGTTTTAGCATTTGCGGGCCCTTCGCAGGCCCTCAAAACCCTTAACGGGCCCCTCAAAAAAACTCGGGCCCGGGGGAACCCCACCTCCCTCTGCACGGGCCTGACTAGCCCATGGACGTAAGTAAAATAATTAATATTGCACAATAATTAATAATTGTGGTTCCGTAATATAGTTGATTATGCGTGGGTGATATTGAAGGGTTGGACAATATATTGCGTGATATCTAAAAATTTAGATATTTATTGTGCAGTCATTGAAAATACTGTATTGAGTGTAGGCAATATTGTGCAGTATTGCATCAGTTGCTAATCAAGGTTCCTTTTTGCACAAAATCTTATACAACCCCACATGTCACCCACACATAATCAATTTGTATTGCACAACCCGCCTTATTGTGTAATATTATTGTAAGGTAGCTACGGTATATAAAACCCGGCGGGTAATAAGGCCCATTGCTTGGTGTTTGGTCACAGCTCACGCAGTCATGCAGCAAAACGAAGCGTAATGTATGGTTGTGTACGAAACATAATATTGTAACACTGTTTTGTGGTTGAATTTCTGTTATCACAGATCCAGTTCGCAATGGGCTTTATTACCCGCCGGGCCTTATATGTATACCGCAGCTACCGTATGTCTGGGCTATAAAACTTTTTTTTTCTGTGCTATCTCTTTGCACAATATTATTGTACGTCTATGGGCTGCTCTAGAATTTACATACAGTATCAAATTTTTTATATATTTTTTTAATCCACTGATGTTTCCTTTCGTGTCTATAGAAAGCCGTTTGAATCTTTCCTTTTGTGTCTGTAGAAAACCGTTTGAAATTGCACTGGTGCACATCCGAATGTTGGTCATAATCTGGCGCAAAACATCAAACCATTTTACCCAGTAAAATTTTGAAGCTTCCCTGTTTAAAGAGAGATTTTGATGATGATGCAATGATGACAGTATCAGAGCTGAAGCTTTAGCTGCTGCTGCTGTGTATGCTTGTATGAACTGATAACGAAATTACTCTGCTGCTATTCAGTGTGTTTTAATGTCTAATGTCTTGAAAAAGATTCGTACATTTGCCCATTGTTTGAAGATTCATGTCTCCTTCTTAGCATATGTATGGTCACTGAATATTGAGGTAAAAATGGGGACTCTTCAAGCATAGAAATATCATCATTATATGTTTTCATTGTTCACTTTTTCTACACGTGTGACCTGTGCCAGAAGAACGTTATTAGCGTGAAAAATATCAATTTTCAGTTTATCGGCGATTTTGGTAGTTCAAGATTTGTTCTATAACCTTAAGGAACAACACTCGTAAAATCAAAACAGCAAATTTCATTATTTTATATTTTCGCAATTTTATCGCCGACCGTTTTCCCAAGTATATCAATCTTTTGTTTTTCTTGTTTTTCTCAGTGTTTACGTTTTGCGCACTAATAACGTTCTTTCGGCGCAGGTCACACGGGTTATCCCTACATGAAACTGACATAAGTTTCATGTATAGAATTCATTAATACAACTGAAATTAATGATAATTGCGAATTAACATTTCAATGTCCATCAGAAGTGGGTTGTTCAGTCCATCAAATGTCATATAATGAGTTACAGAATTGGTTATTTTGTTAGCAAAAATATCCATTGTTGCGCCAATGAACGTATTGGCTTTTGGCTCCCGTAAGAATACACACAGAGCAAAGATCATTATGTTACTACCTGAGAATAAGAAATTTGTTAGAAACTAAAGGTATATATTTCTAATTCAGAAGGTTCTTAGCATTTGCTAATAAACTTTTAGTTTCTAACAAATTTCTTATTCTCAGGTAGTAACATATAATGATCTTTGTTTCGTGTGTTTTCTTATTCTTATGGGAGTCAATACATTCATTGGCGCGAAAACGGGTATTTTTGCTAACAATTAACTGATTGTGTGATGTCACCAGAAAAAGTTCTGTAGCCAGTTACTGTTTAGCGGGTGCTCTAACCACACCCCTTCTTGTTATCTCGCTGGAGGACAAGATTCGCAATAAGGATCAATGATAATTCTGCCGGGTTCCTTTATTTCTTAACCAATATTTTTCTTGATCTTAATTTGTAAAAATGGTGAATATCAATTGCTATATTTATTCTGAAAACATTAGGAAAAATATTAAGTTGAGATTCTTCTGCTTTCCCAAAAGTAATGTACAGTACACAGTAAGAGAGTAAGACATGATCATTTTAGACAGAACAACAAAATGATCGTTTAGTTTTGTATATTCGATACTCTTAATCCATCCTTCAATAACATATTTGTTGGACTCCAAACTTTTGTGGAGTAGAGCACCAATGTTCTGGTGTTGAGAAAGTTATGGATATTGATACCAGTAATGGCCAGAATTTTCTCCAAATCTTCCGACAGTGTTATCAGATTTGAAATTTTATCTTTCTTATCCTGATATTCTGAACAAAGGTATATTCGGATTCTGCACAAAAGGGTATTACGCTGCAGCGCTAGCGTCGTTAATATTTATACCTTTAACCATATAGATATAGTCTAAGGTTTATATTCGTGTATAGTGATAAGTATAACCAGCAGGCGCGGATCTAGGAAAAGGGGATGGGGGGGGGGTTACAGTAGAGGCGATGCATACTCATTAGCTGTTGGTTTTATTTTGGCAGGATTGTAGGAGCGGGGGTCTCCTGGAAAAATATTTTTTATATATATATGATATATAATATATATATATATATATATATATATATAGATGCGTTATTATACATTTGTGGCGTGTAATGAGGGTACAATTCATCATTTTTGTTCATTTTTTTCTTATTATTGCGTTAAAAATTTCAATCAAAGGGGGGCATGTACCCCATGCCCCCCTTGGATCCGCCACTGCTAACCAGGATAAAATTTATGCGCGTCCTATGGGTTAATTCAAATTTTGCCTTTTTTAGTTGTTCCCTCAATTCCAATTTTGTTGTTTTTTACTAAATATTGCGAAAATAATGCTTGTTACAGGAGAGCATATTGAAATCTGAATTATTTCACCACACAAACTGAAATTATACAAATAAATCTGACTCGGAACATTGAAAATAAAAGATTCTTGTCGTCTGAATTATGGATTAATATAATTAATTATAGACATTTTCTTTAAATATCTAGAGTAGACATCAGGACACATCTTTAGCAGACCAGCTGCATATTGTGAGACATTAATAAGGTTAATATTGAACTGCTATGAAGTTGTGCGAAGTTCTCATTACAAAATTAACTTTCAAATCTTTCTATACAAATAGTATTTTCCAACAAATACTTCGAAAGAAAATGCTAGATTACAATAGCGCCATCTGTAGCAGTGTTTCGTTTTCCGCACTGGACTTTTTTTCTAAACATTTGGACACTATTCAGCAAGTGGGAACCAACTAGCAAAATCCGCCTTTTGAGAACACGTGATTCGAAGTTCAAGAGCCATGTAGGAACTAAGTATATGGCTCAGCGTTTACTGATAAGCTTTTTTCAACGTGAGTATACATTTTTGAATCAGGACCCAATTTTGAAAAATTCTACTTTTTACGCTCTTTCCAACGATACTAATAATTCATTTCGTTTACAAATGTTAGTTGGTTCCCTCTTGCTGAACAGCGTCCATTTCTACTACTTTGTCCAGTTGAATGCATTAAGGCCCAGTTTTCGAAACGCTAAAATCGCGATACCTGACGTGCTTTCGGAGCATGTTTTGACAAAATAATAATTTAATTTCAAGGAAAAAAGGGAACTGCAAAAATGTACCTCAATTAGTTGAATGCAACATCTGAATTATCAGTGATCATGTCCTCCATTAGGACTGGGCGCAAATCATTAAAAATGAATCGAATCACAAATCATTCGTTCTTTTTTGGGATTCGAATCACAAATTGTTAACTTTATGATTCGAATCAATTACCACAAAAATGATTCGATTCCGTTTCGAATCAAATTCGAATCGCACCAGGAAAATGATTCGTGATTCGAAAAAGATTCCTACAAATCTGTTTCGAGGATAACTGATACTAAATGAGAATTGAGCTTGAGGATTATATTTATCGACAGATCAATTAAGTTCACAGTTTAGAGTTTCAGTATGATTCGAAAAGTATTCGATTCATTTACAACTAATTGGAAAATGAATCGAATTACGAATCACAAATCATTTATTTATTTTAAAAAGATTCGAATACGAATCACGAATCACCGAAAAATGATTCTAAATCATGATTCGCACCCAGATCTGCCTCCAGTGAGATAACGGGGAGGAGTTTGGTTAGAGCACCCGCTAAACGGAAATAGGAATAGAAATGTTTATTGGAAAAGTCCTTTTATTTCCGCTTAGCACATATGACATCAGTGATTCGAATAATGTGTAGAAAGATTATAAAAATTAACAATAGGCAGGTAGGTGCTGTTCTGAAAATTTAGGGGTATAGAGCTACCTCTCCCACACACATGATACAAACAGAGGATATTCATGTGTCAGTGTAGGAGTCCCACCTAGTTTTCGTCATGTATGAATCGTGTCAGTTATATAAAAACTTATTTTACCCTCCCGTTCTGGGAACGAATTTATTATAGAATTCGGAAAATTGTGACTCACGACTTTACAATTAATCTATTGCGACCCTTTTCATTCATATTTGCTGTGAATGATAACGGAAACACGCGTGGGTAGCGGGTAGATACATAAAAAGGAAAATGCTGAGTGATTGTATTTTGCGAAGAAAAGGGAAGGCGGTGATTTTGTCTCATATATTTTTGTCCTATATCATGTTGGATTGCCTTTTCTATTTTGATTTTTCTCCTTTTCTTGTATATTCCACTTCGTTTTATTTATAAGCTACCTGCCTACCTATTTTTAGGTTCTATGTATTAACACAGACCAGTATAATATGTATATGTGTATAGTACACGCAATTTGCCTCATCTTCGTTTCAGAATACTTTAAAGTAAAGAAGTTTGGCGATCAAAATAGTTTAAATATAATTGTACCGCGAGTGTTTGAAAAGTAATCTCTCTTGATCTGTCTCATGTGTTTCATATAATATGTCCACTCGTCTACATAGTAATAATAGTTGTCCATTCTGGTGAACAAATTAACGTAAATTACACGACATAGGTAGGGGAAAGTGTTCCAACATGACATATAAGTTCCAAGATGACACAGTCTTAATTTCTCAGCCGCTAAATGGACGCTATTCAGCATAAGGGAACCAACCAACATTTGCAAACAAAAAATGAGTTATTAGTATTGTTGGAAAGAGCGGAAAAAGTAGAATTTTTCAAGATTGGGCCCCTGATTCAAAAGTGTGTACTCACGTTGAAAAAAGCTTATCAGTATACAGTTTCTACATAGCTCTTAAACTTTGAATCACGTGTTCTCAAAAACAGATTTTGCTGGTTGGTTCCCACACGCTGAATAGCGTCCAAATGTCGTTTTAGCTTGAAATTTGGATAGATTATGTTTGGCAACGTCGGTGATCTTCTATACTAACTGATAAACTGTTATTACGGCTATGAAACATTTTTTAACCGAGGAACCAAACTGTTTCGAGCACCCAAAAAAATAAGATTGATCTGAGAAAATTTTGTGGGACGAGTGGATTCTATTGAGAAAAGTAAATGATTTTTATAACATCTATGCTTCATTATGTTCTGCGCAGAATGACGTTCCTATTTCGGTGAATACTTCATCTGTTCGGTTTTGTAGAAGGGTCGGTTTTAACTTATGAGGTATGGCTGTAAGATGACACTACCATAGATGACACTGTGGGTATTATCATAACGTTGCAAAAACGGGACGTCGTTATCAACGCAAAACTGATAGAGGACAGTTCGCTCCTCCGATAGGTATGGATGTAGCGGTGAATTTAGTTATCGAAAAAGAGTATTCATATCGGCAAGCTGCATATCAATTTGATATGATTAATTTCAAAACCCAGGAGCCGGTATGACTTGCAGCTGAAAAACAGTTCTGTCATTTGACTTGGATGTAACAAAATACAATAATATCTACTGGAATATAACATTATTATTCGACAAAAATAAAATTTCTCCTTTCTTCTAGTTATGTATCATCTTATACACCCCCTGATTCCAAGATGACACAAATCCAAATTTTTATACTTTGTACCCGGACGTTCAGTATTTTGCCAATATGTTTTTAAGTTGCGTATCATTTTGAAGTTGAAGTAGTTACCTTTCAGACGGTTCAAATTTTGAAATAATTTAATGTTTTGGTGACGATAGTTATGGGCCAAAGAAAAAACTGTGGGTCATCTTGGAACCGTCTCCACTACGCTTGGTCTACACCAAGGATGTGGTTTGGTGTGTCCATACGTCTGCTTATTAACAAGGCCCTTCTCCTGACTTCTGTCAATGGCCACCGTGATCGCCATTACCGTTGCTTGAAGGATAGTGACCTAGCGACGTTCTCACCTAGTGTCATATTGAATAGTTGTCAGTGCCTTTTACATTTGTGGTACAGATTCCTGCATTCTTTGAGGCATCTGCAAACTACACATGCTTCTTTTTTCCTAGAATGCTTGGCTGCCTCTTTTCCCATGCCTCCTTGTGGATATTATTGCACGGCATGTCTTGTCAAAGAAGTGTTCCACCATGATTTTGTCCCTCCGGCGTCCCAAAACATATATGTCCATCATCCTTGTCATCTCCCACATGCTTCTGCCTTCTGTGGCCTGTTTTTTAGGCCTGACGGTTTGATTGGACCAGACGATAAGCCCCCATTATCGCAGCTTCTAAAGCAGTACAAAATGGTCGCAGGTTTAGGAGTCTTTCAAGTGCTTTCGTCGGCACCCTTTAACTGCCCCTGTTGTCATCACGCACGCGAGATTTTGCTGGTAGTCCAGTTCCTCTTCGACTTTGGTCAGGTTGACCCAGCCCCGCAGCTTTGGTATTAGTATCTTCTTTGTTTCTTTCTTCTTTTTTTGGCTTATCTCTCAGGGCCGCTCAGAGTTTATAAATCTTAGAGGCTTCAATTTTATACTTTACTTTTAAACTGGCCAAGATACTTCATTTTCTTGGAAAAATCTCTTAAACATGTTATTTGTCTCACAGGCATTACGGATATGTCTTTCTCAGTTGAGTCCCTGCTACCGCTAAGGCTCGGGGTAAATTCTCTAGTTGCTCCCCCTCTTCTGTGCGGCTCTACATCTTATTACTAGTGAATAACTGTCATTGTCATAAGGGCATTGTAACTGAAATTGAACATCTTCATAACTTCTATCCAATGGTAACAATGTCTCAAAAATGATAATAATGGACATATCATACAAAATTCGTTCTAGACTGGCATGGATGTATTAATTCTAGATATCATTCGGTTTACGTGTCAGAATAGTATTTCTAGATATATTTTTAGTTTCCACGAATGACGTCATCTGAAATACATGTAATTGAAATCTGATTGTGAGTACCATAAAATGAACTCACAGATGGAACTTCCAGAGCAGTCCATCATTTTAACTTTCTCATTTACGCGGAATTCGACTTTCCGTTGTCAACTTATTCAGTTACAAAATTCACACGGGTCTGAAACATGATCTAATCGGGCAATTAAAGGATTGCGAAAGGAACAATATATACCTAATTCACGTAGCTATTAACAGTACATATCTTTTTTTCTTTTTTTTAATATTTAGTCTTTTTTTCTCTTTTAAATCTTTTGTAGGGCTACAGGAATACTACGCAAGTTCTGTCATTCTTTTGTTCTATTTTGAATGCGGTACCTGAGTGCTGAGTGTCTGGTTGAAAATGTTAATGGCGTATTTTTTCAACAACATGGTTCGTGGTTCGTTGCTGGCTTGCTGCACATAAAATTTAATAAAATCGATACGCGGCACTTTTGGGAGTTCGAGTCTTTCAGTATTCCCTTTCTTTTTCCACCCGAATACGTCTCGTCCACTGCTTGAATACATAAAACCCATTGGATCTAATTTTCCCTGTCCCTCGAGATGCTCAGTCCGCGTTTTCTGGTATCGCGTCATAAGGATGAAATAATTAGGAGCAAAATTATACGTGTACGTATAAATTTAAATGCAAATTATCGTTAGTCATATAGCTTTAAACCTGAAAAATGAGACGCCGGGAGACAGAATATGTATGCTGTAAAATGCAAACAACGAATATAAGCCGAATCTTTAGTAGGGAGCTCTTAATTCAGCATTTGATTGGCAGAGAAATTTTGACATGGGAGCAGGCCTATACGCAAGAGGAGGCTATTAACAAATCCTGCACGTAGACCATATGAAAGAGCTGTAAAAATCAGAAATTTATAATTTCTGCATTATCAGTTTTCTGTTGTAGGTAAGATTTTTAAGGTAATTTTGTTACCTTTCGAGAAAGATGCCAAGCAGCGCACTAGAGTACAAATCTTCCAATTTTTCTGAGTGAGTGCTGCATGCAATAACCGGGTGAGAAAAAGTAATTATAAGTTGAGTGGCAACAAATAACTTTTGTTTATGATTGAATAACAAATCATTAAACCTTAATCCCAAGAACATGGACTATATTGAATCAGTTTATTAACCAGAGAGGTGTATCAAGGGAGGAGAATCACCTCTTTACACTCCATCGTGAGTTTTTTCTGCAGATTCTTCAAATAAAAATCAGCTAAATAACAATAACAACTGTTCTGACGAGATTTCCTAAGAAATTTTAGAACTCCCTGTCACTTGCCGCATGATGTACAGACCTGCACCCTAAAACTATCCAATGTTCGTTTAATTCTATCGGCATCCGTTAAATTGAAAATGAAATGAAATGATGATCATAAAAGGCATTAAAAATGTTCCGTCAGAGATTCAAATTGTGATACTTATGGTCTTATACTTATCTGCTAGTCATATCTACTTATATTTCAACTGGCTGACCCGCTTCACTGCTCGTCTAGACTATAGGCTAAAGTGAGTTAGATAGAGGAACACTGGTATATAGCTCTGTTACGCGGTACATGTAAGTTATTACTAGTGCTCAGTTCCCCTCACATTTGATTTTCAGACTTGAGACTGGCTAAGTATTACTTCACACAGGGATCCCTTATTGCCACTGCAGAATACCTATTTAATGTCGGGTAGATACATGTTTCTTCGGAATGGGTAGGTGAACTTGTGCATTAAAGTTTGATTAGTAATAACCCGCGTACGTATGATAATGAACAATATCATTAGCTGTAGTAATTTCATATTTTGATACATGAAACAGATCATGACACATTTACAGATATAGACAAACAATAACAACTGGTGATGGATGGGTAGCACTGTACAGTGCCTGGTTGCTAGGAGATCCCGTACTCACCGATGAAACCTGTGGAAGTTTTAGGAAATAGCTTCAACTTGTATTGCACTTAATCGGAGGGTCCTGGTTCATGTGCAGTTTATCGCTTCGTGTTTGTGTTGTTTTGATGGTGTTTTTAAAAATTCAATTGGATAATTAGAAGAAATGCTGAACAAATATTTTCCAAAAACTGAAATTTTTGGGCTTTTGGAGATTATACGGAGCTGAAAATAGGCCGTGTGGTACATAAATGAATACGAAAAAAGATCCAAGTGTATTGTGATCATGTTAAATCGGTGACGAATCTGCCGGGGGGGAAAGGAAAGCCCCCGCCCCGCCAATTCAAAAAAAGGAACGTAAAGGAAAGGAAAAAAAGAAGAAGAAAGAGAAGATAAAGGAGGAAGAATGTCTTGGCAGTTAGAAATTCAGCCCAAAGACATTATCAAAAGGTTTTCAAAGAGTGTGAATCGTAAAATGGTATTGTAAATAAAATTTTTGTAAACTTCTCTCTTCACTTTTATTACATTAAAGAAATCTGTGAAACGTTTCAAAGAGAGGGCAAAAAATTTTGTGCATTGTTTCCTAAGTTTCCCCCTAAACTTATTCCCTAAATCTGATGTAATGATAAGGTACTTTGCGCGCTTGTCTCAGAAATTTCAGATTTTCAACCCCCTAATAATTGCTGAAGGGAGACAGTTACAACCACCAAATTTTAATATAATGTGAAGAAGTCCAATGTAAAACACTTTCGAAAAGTTCAAGTTGAAAAAAATTAGAGGGGTCCTGAAGGGGGGGGGGATTCTGTGCCCCTCTCAATATATAAGAATACCAAATTTCATTAGCCTAAAACGTTTCCAGATTTCATCAAATACATCCAGAAAGTACGAATCCCCGAGCTCTTACTGTTCATCCGCCAACGTCGAAGAAACAAAACACACCCACCTACAGACAAACAAACACTTTTATATATATGTGGCAGTTTCTATAAAAAGGGGTAACTTTGTTGATCTGACAAATTTTGAGTTACAGACAGTGCGTAATAGAGGAATGAATGCCAATTCCAACGAGCTATTGACAAGATTTGTAGTGTTTTTTGTTCCGGAGATACAAGCAGTCAAAGATGAGGGTAAGAAAAACGCGCAAAAACATGTTTTTGGGAAAAACGCGTTTAAAGTTAGACACACCCTTTTCTCCCACTCCGTCAATCGGCCCTAACTCGCCGCGGAATCACGTTACCAGTCTCGACGAGGGCTTGTTGGAAAAGTAATTTTTCGCTCTTCTGCGTGGTAACAATTCAGAACATCGGACTTATTCGTGAGCTCCGAAAAACCACGAGGAAGCGAACGCAGACATTCGCATTTTTTTCTCATTCTCTTTCATAATTCTCTTTCTCTCTCTCCCTCTTCTCTCTCATGCGCGTAAATTTTGTCTTTTTGTTATTGCGATGATTTTTCTATAGAAATCAACAAAAATCTCAAAATTGATTTTTTCGACGAAAAAGTTTTGTTTTTCTTTTTTCGCGTTTTCTGAGACTTCGATTGATCGACAAAGTTACCCCTTTTTATACTCGTAGAAACTGCCGCATATTAGAAATTGAAGATATAATACGATACCAATTATAATGACTTACTCAATCAGTAGCTAAACTGTTGCTCTAGGGGGGGGGGGCTAATTCATTTGTCAATATAATTAATAGTCGGCAAACCCGATTATCGAGTAGGATGCGATAGTTGTAGCTTATTACATACATTTTTCTGTTTTTCCATGTGTTACGTTGTCAAAACTCATAAGTCAGCTCTCTCTAAGGGTTCTCATAAGAACAACAACAATCGATTGTCAGGTCCAGTTACAATATCCAGCGCCCAGTTATCTAATTAATTCGCTGACTAACAGATGATCTGGTTCAAAAGATTTTGTTGAAGTGACAGAGACTGAGTTGATTATTTTGGTTAATGTAGTCTCTAGTCTGAATTAGAAAAAAAAAATTATAATAAACTGACGTAAGCACTTTTTATGCACTGAACCACCCAATAGTTATCTTGTTCCAAGTAGCCCCTTCCTCTCTCCATTGAGAAAGTGATCACTCTATG
The DNA here is from genome assembly GCA_031841125.1 of Acanthococcus lagerstroemiae. Lineage (NCBI taxonomy): Eukaryota > Metazoa > Arthropoda > Insecta > Hemiptera > Eriococcidae > Acanthococcus > Acanthococcus lagerstroemiae. Next base: position 10,719,579 of record CM063106.1, on the reverse strand, counting down.
AGACTATATTGTGTTTAGTGAGAGAAACTACCCTGTTTATGCAAATTATTTAGTTTCAGCATCCTGTGATCGTGGCGAGTAGAAAAGATATCTATCATTAATGTATTATTTAATTTACTTTTGTTTTACAGGTAGTTGATATAATGAAAACAAATGTAGAAAAAGTGTTAGAAAGGGATCAGAAATTATCAGAATTAGATGATAGAGCAGGTAAGATTTTATTGAGTACCTATGTAGAGTTACATATTGCAGGTTCGAACGAATTTCCAAGAAACATAATATTATGTTTAGGAGCGTAGTAAAGCAAATCGTATTGGAGGGGAGTGCAGACGAATTTCCCAATTGAGAAGTTTCAAATTTCGCAAGAAGATCGAGCAAAAACATTTTTGAGTTTTTTTTTTTTTAATGATTTGAGTCAGGAAAACAGGTAACAATAGGTCTGTTTTGCCTTTTTGAAGTCGAATTTTCCCAATTTGAATGACATTTTTCTAGCTCTTCCCAACTTACCAACTTGATGGAGAAACTCTTCCTTCGCCATCGCCATGCCCCTGCTGAAAAGTATATCTTTTTCATTTTTTTTTTTGGGGGGGGGGGAGGGGGTTGCAACTGAAGGAAAAAATCAAGTACTCAGTGTTACCCGAAATTCGTTTATAATGAAACAATACGACGATTTAATCCATGGATTTATATTTTAAAATTTACAGTTACTACCATATTAGGGTGAATCTCTGAATAACCAGAAAATTGCAGTAACCGCCTTCTTTCTCTACAATTAAGAACACTAGCATAATTCTTTCTCCTTGAATTGGTAGTGATACACCTCCTTTACCCCCTAGACCAATGTCCTACTCACCCGCACCTCACGAGATTTTGAGAAAAATACTCAAATAGAGGAAAAGTTCCATCGTAGTGTCCTGAAACGAACTTAGTTTTCTAACTAAAGTTGACTGTACCAACGTGTGTTATCAAAAAATAATAATAATAATAATATTGATAATATCATACTTCTGATTTACATGACCAAAAGCGATATTGAAGTAAGTTTTGAGTGAGACTAGAATTTAGAAGTTCTGAAGTGCCTCTCACTTTCTTCGAAAGAATGTAGCAGAGGACTACTCATTCAGATATACGAGACTCTGATCCGATCTACCATGGATTATGTATCACCCATATATGGACTTGCCCCTCCCTCATACTTAAAGCTTCTTGACGCGGTCCAAAATGTGGGTCTACTTATCGCCATTGGCGCCTTTCACACTAGCCCAGCTTTGAGTGTATGTGCCGATGCTGGAATTCCTCCTCTCTCTTACCGCCGAATGCAACTCACTGCCAAACTTCTCGTTACGATAGCACACAACCCTAATCTTCCTGCCTATGAGTATCTCTTTAATCCTCCAAACTACACCATGTTCCTAAATTCTCACTACACTTACGGTCACACTTTGAAGGGACACTGTTCTGTACCTTATTTTCTATAAGTCACTACTAAAAATCCATACATCACCCCCACCCTGGTTGTTGAACTTTCCACTGTGCAATTTCGAGCTTACAGAATTCCCTAAAAAATCCACACACCCCCAAGTTGATCGGACTCATTTGCAAGAAATTCTTGACCGCTTTCCGGACCGTATCCTATGCTTCACTGATGGTTCAAAGTACAACCGACGCACCGCTTACGCCTACTCCGTAGATAGTCTACTACATTCCTTCCGACTTAAAAATACAGCTTTCATCTACACAATCGAACTCCATGCTATCCTACAGTGCATAGTTCCGATCTCCTCGCTCGAAGATCCACCCACTATCTAGTCCTCTCAGATTCACTTTCCTCCTTAACGTCTATTTCCGATCGCCTTTCAATGCACGCTCTCGTCCAACGCATCCATATCATTCTCCATCTCATTTCTTTCACCATCAAGAGAATTTCACTCATCTGGATCCCAAGCCACAAATGGGTATCCCCAGGAAATGAGGTAGTTGATCAAGCAGCACAGCAAGCTACACAGCTCCCACTCGTCAACTCCCTATGTCAATAGATCTCACTTCCGCCATTCACCAGTCCATTTTGCGTGAGTGATTCAAAGAGTGGCGGCATCAAGCTTCTCAGCACAACAAACTCGCACAAATCAAGCTTGCACCTGTCCCCTGATCAACGTCCCAACGTTCCTCACGCCGCGAGGAAGTTATCATCACCTGCCTAAGGATCGGACATACACGCCTCACACATACGCATCTTCTTACTAATCCGCTCCAACTGCCCACACTATGAAGATGAAGACCCTCTCACTGTGGACCACCTCTTCTCATGCCCCTCCCTCATCACCCGCCTTCGTAACTCTCACCACGTCCCCCATGTAGTAGAATTTTGGTCCAACACCCTCGCCCACCCTCCTGCTGCTGGATATCTCTGCAACATACAGACAACATTTCCCGAGCCCATAACCTGAAAGCGTGCCCGTGCGTGACTCGAAAATAACAAAAGGCAAAAAAAAAAAAATTAAATATAATGTGACCGTTTCGGAAGAAAGGGGGCTGACGTCCAAAAAATTGATTTTGGGGTTTTTGCAGATTCATATTCTCGATCTTAAGGAGCATCCACTCTCCCGTTTACCCAACCTCAAAAAACCTATTTTTCACGGCTGTACAAGTGTTTGAAAATTGATAATTGTAAAAATAAAAATAAAAAAAAACAAAAAAAAACCCAGATAATTTATAAGGAAGAAGGTTAACGACTATGTGTGTGATTATTCTCACAAAATGAGTGGTTCTGAATAAAGACAATCTTCAATCTCCGCCACAGAATTGGTTGCACACTTTATATTTTGAAGGGGCAATTCAATATTATTTTTTTGAAAATTCTGATAATAATTTCAAATAGGTATGTTTAAATAAGAAATTTAAACATGGCATTTTATTGTTCATACTATTTGTAACAAAATACTTTGTAGATATAACTGTCTATCTTCAATATTGAAGGCGCAAAAAATTCATCAAAAATATCAATTTTCTAATTAATACATGGCTCCTTCAATTTTGAGAATAGACTACTCTTTTTAGGGAGATTTTTTGTATTTCTGTAAATTAAGTAACATATTAAGGTGAGTTTCCCCATTTAGAAATATTACAGAATTTTTAAATAAGGAACTATAATTGACTATCACTTTCTCTCCGCTTCCTCCCACACCCCACCGCTGAACGTGCACCTGGCTGACTAAGGAACTGCAGGTATGCGTACGGTAAATGTAAACAAACGATAATGAAGAGTTGCATCGGTTCCATTAGTAAATCCTTGTACCTACTCAAAGAGTCAGGATCGAGGTAAATTATTGCTGTATCCGAATACGCTTGTATTTTAGTTAATCATGACACTCATTCCACAAATTAAGTCAACAACTCAAAATGAAATAACCAAATTACACGATGCAACTATGTAACTTCCATGCAACCTCTTCATAATTGTTTGTTTACATTTACAGTGCGCATACCTGCAGTTCCTTAGGCTGACCACTCCAACATGTTCCACACACTCACAGATGTCACACAACACGATTCCGAAGGCATAACCTGTAGTATAAACTTTTGACTCAAATTGGCCAATTTTCCCAACTTTTTCGAGCTTATCTCGGAAACGGAGGGTCGGCTCCCAAATTAGCCATCGAATTCGTACTCAGCGTGAAAAATTGAGTTGAAAACAGTCTATAATTCACAATATTTGTTTTTTTCGAATTTTGTAAATTTCTCTAACCACATGCGTAACGACACAGTGTTACCAAACTTCAAACGCGTTTTTCTCAAAAACTTGATTTTAGACGTAACGACGTAAGCCTCCTTTCTTCCGAGCCGGTAACCAAAGACGTTTATTCGGGCCGTGCATCCGTCAGAGCGCGTCGCTATTGAGTCGAAGTGATAAGTAGCAAAAGGTGAATCTATGCATTTCTCCCATTAATGTACATACTCATTAAAATTGAAATATCTCGAAAAATAAGACGTTTTTAAAGTATTTAAAGAGAAAAGAATTTTTTGAATAAAGAATTTTCTTTTGATTAAAACTATTTTTATAGCTAGATTCCAAAATTACTTCACCTTTTGGTCGCTGATAAGAGTAGTCGATAAGCGCTGCCCGGCTCGAATACTACTTAGTATAAACGTCTTTGCCGGTCACATATGTCTACCAGTGGCGCCAAAGTGGTGAAATTGATTTTTTTCCATCGTAGTATACAAAATTTAAATCGTCATACAAAGGGAACATGGTATATTATTGAATGCAAAAAATTACCTTAACTGATGATCCACTATGTATAGGTTTAATGACTCAATCATGAAATTTTCCCAATTTTTAAATTTAACTGTCAGAAAACAGCATTCTAATTTGTGAAGTTGAAGTTCAAATAAATTGACTTAAACTACTTTGCGTTAAGTAACACTATGTTTTTGATGCTGCTGTATTCCGTTTTTGCATGTTGACCAGTTTTGTTCCCTTTCGAATTGAAAAAACGCTAAAATTTTCTATCCTAGTATATGATTTTTTCCTCCATGGTAGTATCAAACTATATTTTGAAGAATACTACGATGGAAGAGATGATACTACAATAGAATAACGTTGTTTTCCTTGCACTTTCTAACGCTGTTGACCTTATTAATAATGATGAAATCCTTGGACCTCAGACCTCAGTTACTTCACTTGTTGATCTTCATTCTGGTAACCCTGGAACATTAAAACGTAGTAGTGTCCTGTCTTTTTCTAACACTACAATGGAAAGGCCCCCCCCCCCACCATATGTAGGACGTTTCTTGTAGGACCAACCTTGTACAATGTGTTCACTTACACGTATACCATGTATTCCACCAGAAAAAAATTGAAATAAGAAGGTTGAAAAGTTTAAAATCAGGCAAGTGAATTTTCAGGTTATTCCTTGATTCACCCATTAGTTAATTACCGGAAGAAAATCTTATACCTGTAAAAACTTTCCACTATTTTTTTCAGTCATTTCTACCGACTTTTTTTTTTCCGTTCTTTCTTTTGCATCTTTAATAGCTTTAAACTGTTGTGAGTAATGACGATTTGTATTTTTATAAACATAAAAAGGAAATCCATACAAGAACCGAAAAGACAGCCTGCTTATTCAATTTTAATCAAACAAGAAACTATAGTTTAATATTCATTTATTCTTTTCTAAATCATCGAGTCATTGTTTCTCGAGTGAAATTAATTAATGCTTTGTTTTGTTTTCAGACGCACTGCAACAAGGTGCTTCGCAGTTTGAACAACAAGCCGGTAAATTAAAAAGGAAATTCTGGTTACAAAATTTAAAAGTGAGTATTTGGGGGAATGAAATAATTGAATAAAATGGTAGTATAATGATCAATAATGGGCAAAGAAAAAGAGACTTCGCTGAAATAAAAAAAATGGTAACCAAAAATGTGCACATAGTGGTAAGGTAGTGTTAAACTGAAAGAAAATATTCGCTTTCTCGCTTTATACTTGTAAGTCAATCAAAAGAGCAAATGAATAAACTATACATACTGAGTATGTACTAAGGCTAATCTAGCTGCCCGTTGAATGACCACAATGACTGGACTGTGTCAACTGTAGGAGAAAATGAGGAATGAACGCTGCAAGGAGTTCAGGAAATAAAAACTGAGCTGAAGGCTTCTGATTTTGGGCCTGACAGTGGAAAATTACTTCCCAACTTGGGCGTTTATCCATAGACTCCTCGGTGATCTTTAGAAATAGTCCGTAATAGGGCTGTACAGTTTCATATGGGTACAATCGATCCACACTCTTTTGATTGCAGATGTCAGTTCAAAAATATGTCATATCTCACGAATCCAAAACTTCAGTTGAAGTTTTGAAGTCTTGGATACTGTTTCGCATATACCCTGCAATCATATGTGAGGAAAGACATTCCAATTGCCTCTGTCAACATTTTTCCCCCTTCAAATATTTACATTAGAATGAAATGACGTGATATTCTTATGTATACCAGATAGGTATGTGTCACCAGTAACACTTAGGTTGCCTAGTAGGACACCTAAGGTAGGGAAGGGTAATATGACCACCCTAAACAAAAATCTTTCTATAGAATTTTTTTTTTTTTTTTTTTTTCAAGAAGTTAAGCCTGAAATGTGTACTAGAGTCTATCTACTTTCAACATATTTGCTCGATTGTGTATGAAACTAAATTCTCTGTCATCTTTGGCCGAGACAAAAAAAAAAAAAGGCTTGGGTCGCCGAATTAAAAGAATTTTCTGGAAATATGGCCATACTTATTTCTCCATTTGTTTAGCATTGAAAAATTGCAGAGACCGAATGACCTCTGAAGTGATACACGTAATCGAAAAGCTCATAAAATTACCTTTCACATGACAAAAGTTTTTATACTTACGCTAAAATGATGCGGAACGCCGGCACTTTGAAGTTGTCACTTTTCTTAGTTTCACCAAAACTCGTATCACACTATTTGGATGCTATTCAGCAAAAGGGAATCAACCAACATTTGTATAAACAAAATGAGTTATTAGTATCGTTGGAAAGAGCGTAAAAAGTAGAATTTTTCAAAATGGGGCCCCCGATTCAAAAATGTGTACCTACTCAACGTTGAAAAAAGTTTATCAGTAAACGCTGTGTCATTTAGTTTCGGGAAATATATAATAGCACAGGAAAATAAAAAAATTTGCACAGGAATAAAGTACACAGGAAAATAATTAGAAATCCCACACATTTAAAATGAAAATTACGAGATCCGTCACACACAGCATTTATAGGTGTATGAACTAGATTTTTCTTCACAGGAGGGGAGGATCTCGTGAAGGTGGTGATTGAGGCTGGAGTTCGTGATTGAGGAGGGGCTTGAGATGGGGGATGTGATGGGGGGAAGGGGGTCATAGTGAGGGAGGCCCGGAATATGTGCGAATTCTTGGTGGAGAAGGAGGTTGTGGTTGGAAAGGGAATTTATGGTTAGAGAGGGGGTCTTATTGGAAAAGGTGATAGTGAGGAAAAGCTTCGTTATGAGGGTTGTGAGGGTTGTGTTGGACGAGAGGACTCGTGCGGGAGAAGAGGCACGGTGTGGGGGAGAAGGTACGTGTTTGAGATGGAGGCTCGGAAGGAGAAGTTTCGTGATGAAGGAGGATGCCCGATGTGAGGGAGAGGGCTGAGGGTGGTGATTAGTATCTTCTCCATTTCAGATTCCTATTCGAAAATGATAAGGAATGGCGGCATTTTCGCCTCCTCTTTTACCAATGCACCTTCAGAAAAAAAGCTTACCGATGATCCGAGACTTCTAAGAGATCTAACCCACTCAGCCTGCCCTAAAATATCAAATTGAGGGATTTAGTCCATAATGCTAAATTTTTCATTTGTCATAAACATTAAATTTCTGACAATTCACCGGCGCTTTAAATATGGTTCGTGATTCTTTTTTTTTTCTCGGGATTATTTGTCTTTCTACAGTTCATTCGCCACTTTTCCTGTTCATGTTCTTTTTTTATCGGAAAATATTTATTTTCTTGCTGTATATAAATTTTTCCTGTGGAAAGAGTTTATTGTTCCTGTGAATTCAATTTTTCATTCCTGTGATGATAAATGCATGCCTTTAGTTTCTACATGGCTCTAGAACTTCGAATCACGTGTTCTCAAATAGTGGATTTTGCTAGTTGGTTCCCTTTTGTTGAATAGCGTCCATTTGGAGAAAAGTTACATGGAGCAGTTAAAAACAGTCGTAATATAGATAACGCCACAATCGCCTCTTAATAGTGCAGCCAGATTTCAAAAATATGCCATAGGTGCTGATACCTGAGAGGGTGGCCATATTACCCTTCGGTGCCTTACCTGAATCCTGGTAGGTCGATAGTGTAGGAATGTGTGTACATACATGTAGGTACCTTTTCTATCAGAAAACGCTCTAAAACGAATTTCGAAAAAATTGTCATAGGTTTTGAAATATCGCTTCTCATGTTGCAGTTATTATTTATCCATTCTGATTATTCACATATAAAAAACACTAATTCGGGGATTACAAAATTTAAGAAAATTCGAAATAATGTTCAATCAGTTGATTTGCACTGTTTACATGACGTGCTTATGTATAGTGTCCAAAAACTAAAATCAAAATTTCAATAATTTTGAAGTTCTTGAGATATGACTGATTTCTGAACTGACATTTTGAAATCAAAATGACAGTTCGATTATACTCGTGTGGAACTATTGAGCCCTAATCAATGCCCTCATAATATCGTGGTATGATTGTTATTTATTTTCCTATGTCGCTTATTAGTAGAGTTTCGTACATGTTTCGATTTTCGTATTGATTTGACTTCTTTTGCGGAGCTAATATTTAATGTATGATTTTTCTGGGCTGCGTTGAATCGGAAAAAGAAAAACGTGTTTTATGACAACTAGAAAGAAAAAATTGACTAATTTTAAACATAATTCTGGTATTCAAAGCTTAATGAATAGCTTTGTATAATTTTTCCTTACTTACCACGAGAAAGATCAGTACCCTCCCCCCCTTAAGATATACTGACTATACGGACAGTATCTTGAAAAATGTAAACTAATGCGGATTTGTTGTGTTTATTTACAGATGATGATCGCAATGGGTATAATTGGCTTCATTATATTAGCTATAATAGTCTGTAAGTATGAATAATTTTGTCTCATCTCTATACTGTTTTGTAATAATAGTATAAGAAAAGTGAAATACTCAAGGGGTAGGAGGGGAATTAAATTTGAAAAATTCTATAAAGACTTTTTGAATACCATTCTAACGGTTTTCAAAAATTGGTATGCACAATGTCAGAATCAGTTATAAGGGGGTGAAACTTGCTACATTCATTTGTAGATGAAATTTGCTGTAATTTTGGAATTGTAAATTGAGGGGGAAAAGGATGGTTAAATTTCCGTTTCACATTTCTGTATCTTTCCCGATGCGTAAAATCCAACCAGTTACCCGGGTAACTAAAAGGGAACAAGGGTAATCTGAGGGTAACCCGAGGGTAACAAATGGACAACTTTTCCGCAGGTACTGGGTAACTAGAAGGCAGGGCCGGATAAATATGTTTTTCACTGTGGGGGGTCAGAGCTGGTGGGGCTTTATTTTCATACGAATATAAATTTTTTTGTCATTATTTGCGAATAGTGTATAGCGGGCTTGAAATTTTTTTCCATTACAACTTGTTGGTGGGTCCCAGGGGCCCCTTGTTTGCCCCATCCCCTAAATACGGGCCTGGGAGAAGGTAACTGATTGCGTATCGGGTTATTGGGGTCTCCTCATAAATGAGAGCTAATATACGAACTAAGCAATTTTCGAACCTTGAAGAATGATACCCATAATATGTTATTATTGTTATATTTATATTTCTTAGTCTCTCAACTAGTAGGTTGTGTCTCTCCAATTTTTTCTCTCCTGCGCTAATCTTTTCATTTCTGAGAAGAATTTATACTTTATATCCTTCATTATCTGTTCTTTACAGCTCATGCTTTGCCTTCCTTTCTAGTTCTTTCCCTTAGTCATTCCCTGTAGCAGTGATAGCAATATCCCTGGATGTCTTATATTATGTCCTATCATTTTAACTCTTCTCTTTACGATTAGATTCCAAATTTCTCTCTTCCTTCCCGTTCACCTCAATACTTCTTCAATACGGATCCTTTCTGTCTATTTCCCCCTTAGCTTGTTCCATTCTACTCTTTATTTCTGTTTGACTTTTTCCATCTTGCAGACTATCTAGTACATATTTAAATTCCTCTACTTCCTTTATTTTTCACCTGCTATTTCCATATTTATTGGATTTTGTTTCCATTTACTGACTACCATCACTTTTATTTTTATTTATCTTCATTATACATTCAACTTTTTCAATATTTTCTTTAGTTCTTCTTTACTTATCTCCACTATTCGGACTTCCCAGACCGATGGCGCGCTAGCATCGGGCCTTCCTCCCTTTCCGCACTTCAGGAAATAGTGCCCTAGAATTCTTATCAACGTTAGGATACACTGTACGTAAACAATGCCTAGCATCTCATGTAATCCTAACGTTGATAAGGTTCTGTAGAATCTTGGGAAGTCCGAATTGCAATGTCATTTGCAAACCTTATCATTCTAACTGTCTCCCCTTGTATTATTACGCCTGATTTCCTTTCATTCATTTATTCAATATGATAATGCTGATAGGGACAAAACTAAGAGGGAGGGAGCTAACCTCCGCCGGAGTCGGGAAATTTTAGTAGTTGGATCAAAAGTCAGGAAAATCCAACTAGTCAAAAGAGATTTCGAATTTTTTTGCCAATACAAAAATAAAATGATACTACGGAATTTTGAGTTGATTTATTTGGGAATTTAACAATCCCTCCCCCCCGAAAAACGCTTGGTTACGTCCTTGATTGTGCTTATAAAATTGAATTTAGACTCTCCATAGGAACTCCAATTTTTATATGAGTTTGAGATTAACTTTGAATCTGAATTCACCAACTTTTGAAACCTCATCAGAAATGTTATTTTTTATTTTTTGAGCTCCCGCCTCATTGGGTGCCTCAGTTTTGCTTTCAAGGTCTTCTTCTTCTTTTTTTCCCCTTCTAATTTGCTCTCCACCCGAGTCCTGGAATCCGCCCTTTTGAGCATTACTTCAGAGATGTCGGGGAGGCTGTTAGGGCTGTCTTAGCCCTCTTCCCTTCTGGCCGAAAAACCGGCCTAGGTCGAAAATTCTGGCGAGTCGCTACGTGGGTTCGAACCTGGGACCCCCGGATTCTGAGACCAACGAGCTATCCACTCGGCTAACCAGACCTCTTGCTTTCAAGGTCTAATAGATACCTAAATTTAATTCAGCGGCTCTGAAAATCGGGTATTAATACTGTCTATTGGGATAATATCGGACACTGGTGGTAATATCGGCCACTGGTGGTAATATCGGCCACTCACTGTTAACGATACTAGTATTCCTACAAGTCATGAGTAGCCGATACTATTGCCGGTGTCTGATATTACCACAGTTGACTTTACTGATAACAATACTAGCGTTCCTATAATAAGTCATGAGTGGCCGATATTACCACCAGTGTTCAATATTACCCGAGCTGACGGTACTGCAATTTCATTATTCCTTCAGTGTATTAATGAAAAGTCGAGGAGTCCCACTATTTAGGTCCTGTCTTTAAAGCTAGTAAAATAGAAAGTATAAATTTATTACACGGGCGGTATCAAAAAGAGGAAGACGTGGGAAACGAAAATTCTCTGGTTATGTTGATGTACGGAAATGAGTTCGATGGTGAATAGTACTCTTTTCTTCCTTAAGCTCGGTAAAACTAGAAAAATGATTGAAATTCTACGTTTACATAAAAGGCCGGTGTTAAGGCTGTGTTACAGGAAAAGGATTAATTTAAACCGGTTCTGTATGATGTTTCTGTGGCTGATACGAGGAAGCTGCCAGGAGTCACTTTATGTCTCAAATTTTATGTAAAATATTTTTTGGTCCTTTTTTCCCGTTACGCTTAGTTCTCGAGAAAAGTGATCATTTTGTCCCTGGGAAGCTTGGGGATACCTGCACTGGTGGGAACTTTTAATATGTTGAATAGTAGGTATACTACTTTCTAACCCGATATTCCCACAAGTTACCCGGGTAACTACAGGGGAACAAGGGTAATCTGAGGGTAACTGAGGGTAACAAATGGGTAGCTTTTCCGCCGCGGGTAACTAGAGGGTACCTAGCAACCTACTCATAATAGCGTAGTATTCCGCCAGTTACCCGGGTAACTAAAGGGGAATAAGTGTAATCTGGGGATAATTCGGGGGTAGTAAAAGGATAAATTTTCCGCGGGTAACTCGATAACTAGAGCAGGATTAGGTACCTCAACCATGACACGGAACTATATAAGATGGATCCACGGGGTAGAAAAAATAAAAAGTAGGCTGAAGAGTTCATTGTACTTAGAAGTGATATTGTGAGCAGAAGACAGGAGGGGAGGATTTATCATTCTTTTTAACTCCCCAGTGATTCTGTTCATTATTTCTTTACTTCCGAGTGATCCCATTCATCATTTATGTCTTCCAAATGGATTCTTTAGGTAAATTAAATACATGATCGTATTCACTCTGAATTGCGAACTAACAGGATCAGATTCTAAAAAAAAAAATTAAAAAAAAAATATATAAGGAACCAGTCAAGGAAGAGTTCAATTCCATCATCAATGAAAAGTATATATTGGGACTCAAAAAATGAAATTTATTCAACTCTTTTCCAGTAAATTGTCTTCACCACAGGGATATAGCAAAAAAAAAGAAAAAAAAAAAAAGTGATCTTATTTATCCGGTTTTACGGTATCATGTTACCGTTCAGTTATCTTGATTTTGTGAGTACATACATCCGTTTTACATCAACTGCCAGAAAGAGACTTCAAAAAATATAGGTATAACCCGATGCGCAAAATTCCACCAGTTACCCGCGGGTAACCAAAGGGGAAGAAGAGTAATCTGAGAGGGTAACAAATGGGTAACTTTTCCGCCGTGGGTAACTAGAGTCTAACTAACTGCGCAATATTCCGCCAGTTACCCGGATAACTAAAGGCGAATAAGAATAACGAATAAGGGTAATCTGAGGGTAATTCGAGGGTAATGAAAGGGTAACTTTTCCGCGGATGACTGGGTAACTAGAGGGTAACTGATTGCGCATCGGGAGCATAGTCGGTGTTTCTATGGTACTCTATAAAGATAAATTATTAAGGATTAAGAATGTTTTCGATAGTTAGCATCTTGATGGGTTCTCAGAACAGATTTGGACGTTGTGTTTTTAGTTTATAGTCATTGCGAGGCAGAGCACGAGATTAACTCAGTGCGCTAAAATAAGTACCTGCCGTTAATACCGTGAAATTCTATTTAGATATACATATAATTTTCGAGTGCAAGGGCTCGTTGTATAGTACTGGCTTCAGTTAACTCAGCATCAGGTTGATCTAAAGAATTTACTTCGAAAAATGTAAGTACAGTGGAAGTCGGTTATAACAATGCTGCTTATAACGATATGATTTTCATGTCCGGTCAGAGGTAATATAAGAGCAACAATATCGATGCGAGCAATATTTTGGTTTTTACGATGGAAAACTATGAGTTCCCTTTTAACATCGTTATAACCAATTTCTACTGTAGTTTCCGAACACACTTTGGACTTTCGCTGAGTCTTTTGAGCCTCTATACAGTAGACCCTGGTACTGTAAGATAATGAACATAGTTTTTAAGAATTTGTAAGTACTTTTAAACATGCCATATGCTCGTTTGTTTTGTTTTGCAACTTTTAGATAAAGTAAAAGAATGATTTTTTCCAGTAAAAGTGATGCCAGACGAAGAAACAACAACGAATAATCCGACAACAATTCAACAAAATCCCAGTGCTTTGAAATCTCTCCCAAACCAATCGTCATCATCGGAAACAGCCTAATTTTTCCCCTTTATTAAACGTTAATGTTATATATTTTTTCAGTTTTACTTAATATTTGTGCGTTTATTTCATACGTATAGTTTCTTTTTTGTTCTTATTGCCGTGACATATCTAAATGAAAAAAGAAAGAAAAAAAGTTTAAAAAAAGTTGAAGGAATGAATAGTAGAGGCTGTACATAGTACAAAACGTATAAAAAGTTAAAGCACCTTGCATCGTTGTTAAAATTTTGTAATTGTTATTCGCAAATTTATTCATTTTATTGGAACCAGCCATTGTTATAACATTGTTTTCATCTTACGCCAATTCATGTGATTTTCGAAAACTAGTGATAGTAATTTTTTCTCCCGTGGCTGGCCACATCGATGGCGGGGATAGTTTTTAGTTTTAAATTTCATCAATAAAACGAAAAGAACTGTCTAATTTCTAAAAAGTATACATCTGTTGGGCGACTGTAAAGTTCTTTGTCGATAAATAAATTCGAATTCATGTATTGTAATTAACCTATTGTTTTAATAAGTTTACACAATCCTCTCATTGTTAAACTTAGTGACATGTATAATTTCCATTCGAAAAAATGTAGATAGGTATGATTTTTTTGTTGTTGTTGAATTTTACACTTTTTGAAATACTCTTACGTTCTACTTCAGAGAGTGTTGTAGCTGTTATAAATGAGAATTCCGAATCTTATTTCCTCTATGAGTCGTACCTAAATCTCATATTTGTTCTGTCTTAGAAATTTTTTAAATTTTATTTAATTTCATCATTTTTCTCGTATTCTTCGTATATACATTGTTTCAAATCGCGTTTTCGCTATTTTCATATATTTCATTGCGAAGAATGACCTTGGTATACGAACGGTCGCGGGTGTGGAAATCAAAAATGAAGGAACTATGAAAAGAAAACAAAAACGAATGTGTTATGGGGGTTGGGTTATTGAGAAGAGGAAATTTTTACGAATTTTAAGACTTAACTTATTTTTAAAGGTTTAAAACATTATTGTAACATTAAATGTTAATCATGTTGTCATGTTATTTGTAAGTGTAACAGTATTCTTTGCTTTCTTTAATATTACATAGAAATAAAGCTTAACTATTATTTTATATCCATTCTGTTGATCCATCTTAAATTAAACCAACTGCACACCTACCGTCACTTCAAATTTGGGTAATTATTGCAATAATGTTCTTCATCTCGACTGAACTATAGAAGGGCGTAATCTAGAAACCTTTTTTAGCTTATTTCTTTAGATTTTTGGGAAACTCAAGATTTACCTATAAAGCCGGCTGCACATGACGCTGAAGTTTCGTGTTAATTGAACCAGATGGTTTTGTTTTCATCAGATGTCGTGTTAACACGTCATATGACGTGTTAACACGAAAATGTCAGCGTAGTGTGCTGTGTGCATCTAGCTTAAGACCTGTTCGGCCACAAAACGTCGGGAGCTTAAAAGTATTAAAAATACTCTTCCAAGAGGGCTATAGCTCTCTTTCGAAAATGCTACTGAGTAAATCCCCGCCCTCTTCCAGTTCCATAGTTTTCGGTGATGAACAGAGATTATACCAAGCTGGCAACCACCTCATATAACTGATGACGAGCCTGCGGTGGAAAACCGCGTAAAACTGGAAAGTGCCTTAAAACTGTCAACAGAGACTAAAATGTACTGATAAATAGTTCAAAACCGACAATAAAGGAATAGCCAGCCTACCTCTGTACTGAGAGGTACATTATTTGTTACTTTTACTTTTGTGTTAATTTTAGTCGAATTCGAACTGGTGACCCGTTTAAGGTCATCGTGTTTGTTTTTGGGCTGACGGCCAGTTTTGGTCATTTTTATTCGGATATCAGCGTCTTTAGTCATTAAATTGTTTTTCGTCATTTTCAGTAGGTTCTCCTTATTTTGCTTTTCGGTCAGATTTGGTTGTTTCTAATAAATGATTTTGTTGGCCGTTTTGGGCTATTCGCCCGGTTTTGGTTGTAGTTCATTGTGGCGAGCTCTTAGCTCAGGCGTACTTAACACTGTAATGTCAATAAACATAAACACAGGCGTAGTGTGTGTGTGTGTGTGGAGGGGGACTTAGGGCTCAGCCGCTATCGTCCGAAATCTGCTTCAAAAACTGAAAAATAACATGAGCGAAAGAATTTGTAGCATTATTTTGATATTTGTCACCCCTCCACCCCCTCTAGGTTGGCTATTTCCGCTTATGTCAGTATAAGTATAGCCCACAATGATAGAACTGATGAACGCGCAAGATCTGCGTAATGTAATAAGTTAAGGGTTCATCTTGTTCATCTATCTCTTCTGAATAACACGTTTCGTTTTGGTTGTACAAAAACATACGGTCTAGCCAAGTACATACGTGAGGTTCAAATTTGAAATCACCTCTGCCAAGAGCGCTACAAGACGTAGCAAGAATAGCAGTTCTACTCGTATCTTGACCACTGTGACAGGTAACATATATATATATTCATTTATTCTGAATCGTAAGACTAGTATTTCGGTCTCAGCCTGTAAAAGACCACACAGTTTTTACCTTCTATTTCTCTGTCATGAGTATCATGATCATAGTAAGAGAAAATACTGGCGATTGCCGATGAGTGTATGAAACCCCCGATCTTTTCTCATGCACGAGAGGATGTAAAACCTATTACGTCACGTCATTAGTTTTGCTTTACATTCTGTTCCAAATCAGTGGCGGCTGGACACATGATATTATATTCGTTCGAGCAACACTCCAGACTTAGTGTGTCGCTCTGAAACCCCCCAGAGTTACGCTGAATGAAATAGAGTTGACCCAAAAGTCAACGTTTTTTCTCTCATATTGAATACCTATTTAATTTACTAAAAAAATACCAAAATCTTGCCCAGCATAAATATTCTAAATTACGTGTTGATGGGTACGACATGTATATATTTTTTTCTAAGAATGCGAATAAAAATTATCCGTTTGGTAGAGAAAGCTACTTTCTCCACCACAGAGATTGCGATAAGACGCGGTTTCGCTTCACTCCATCCCGCAATCCTACAGAATGGAGATAAGACACTTTCGCCACCCTCATGATATGACATAACACACTTCCTGAACTTAAGTTGAGAAAAAGGAAACGCCATCCTCAACTTCCTTTGATTATACCTTCTGTAGGGCTCATAATCCTTGTACCTGAGACTGGCCGACTCAGGCTTCTAACCTACTCAGATGAAGTATTGCCAGTCATTAATGCTACCTAGCCCACAGAGATTACTCAACAACCTGAAGCTGAGAACCTAACCATAGTCATTCTAAAACAGAATTCGAGCACTCAATATTACTTCAACATTACACTTCAAAGATGATGTCCCATACTTGGAAAAAATATTATGCAGCTGTATATCGATCGAATCATGTTTTTTCAACACAACCATGAACGAATGCAATGCTTAAGCTGGGATCAATCGAGACCTTTTCGAAATGAAAAATTAATGCCATTTTCCAGATTCTCACTACGTAATGCGGATTAAAGAAAAGATAAAATACAATGATAACATGTGCTTTACTTCCATCAGTAATTCACTATACTTATCGTGCGGAAGCAGACACGAAAACCTTATCAATAACATGCTCGCACTGAACATGAAGTAACTTTGCAGTTGAGAATTGAAAAGAATACAGTATAATCTACATCAGATATTATATTTAGTGATTACATGCAAAATAATAATGCTTAAAAGGGTGTTATACAGTAAAATTAAAAACTAGCTTACGATATAAGCAAATAATAATAAATATAGTAGATAATATAACATTTACACGCTGCTAATAACATGGTATAAGGGTTAACTTGTACCTACACAGAAACGGTTATAATATTACTCGACCAATACACTGCAAAGAAGTCTTCAAAGAAAATGGACAAATTAAATGAAACAAAAATCCCAAAAATGTACAAACGAACAATGAGCTATCATCATTCAATCAGTTCCATAAACGTTTTCGTCGCTGAATGCGATGTACAAGAAGTAGTCTTCTTCGTGGTGCTCCTGCAACAATTCATTCATTATTATAAGGCGGTCACTGATTCAATCTCAAGTAACGAGTAACAGAATCCGGTCTCAACTATTCCAGGTATATCAATGGATGCTTGATTCACTAGAAGGCATCATAAAACTTTGCATCTCATAAGCTGAAGTTCTAGTTTAGGTAACTTTCACTCGACATCACACATAACCAAATCATCAATCTAGGAGACAAATCAATTTTATTCCCATATATGTAAATCCAATCGCAAGTCATACTTGGAAGTCTGACTGTGAGAATCATACGTGCCTTATACAAAGTTCCCTCATATCTTCAATAATTTGAACACACCACTGTAAGTTCATTTTATCTCGAACGTTATCTTTGTACAATACGTGCGTCATGTTCATTCAGGCTTGATGACAAAACAAACGCAATAAATTTAGTAAACAAAAAAGGCATTATCATTCAATAGCAGCGATGACTGGTTTCGGAAGAATGAATACTAATAGAATTTCAACCTTTCCACCAGATTTAGGATTAAAGGTCAAGATATTTCGAGAATTATCGTGTCATTTTGAAAGAATAGGATCCGAAGACTATTCGTTGTTATAATATCATAAAATATAGTAACCTGGTACAAAGTTCCCATTGTAGCGCTAGTTGGAGGAATGACATTGTTAACAAAAAAGAACAACGCATCTTCAGGACGAAGGTGAACTCGTTTGCGTATCAAGAAATAAAACTGTCCGACTGTAAGATCTGATGGAACGAGGTACTTCTTTTTGTCAAGATCTCCAATTCTTGCTTTTGGAGCTTTTTCAACGATGACCTAGAATAATCATATACATACATGATATACAGGATAGTTATTTCAACAGGAAAGCTTTATTAATTGAAAATATTAAAAAGACTAAGAGATTCATTTCAGAGACTTTCTCCTGATCAAAATCAGTATCTATTGGAGAAACACAACCGGAAATCGCCCTTTTATAAGAACCCTCATAAACCTATAGAATAATTTCACAGCAAACAAAGTGAATCGGAGTAAGCGTTGCTTAAATATATATTATCAATGTTAAAGTTGGGGAACATTGAAGCATTTTTGCATGAATCGTTAAAAATAATCTAGTTCAATGAAAACAAAACTCTGGCTGTCGCATTATTATGACGTAATGGTGACGAACAAAACAAAAGAGACCTCGAATAATTTCAATTTGTTTTCCCTTTTGGCTCACACAACATACGAAAATTTGTCGTACACTTCCATTTGTTCCATCGTTTCAATAAATGCAAGATTACAACATCATGATTGGCGAAATGCGAAGCTGGTTTAATAAGTTATTAACATGAGAAAAAGAAACACACTTACTGGAACTCTGTCTGGATATTTCCTGCGAATTTTCTCACCCTCGTTCTTTCTCGTTTCAAAAGAATGCTCCTCTTTGTAATTAAACTTCATTTCGGATTAATTTAGCAAAAAAGTGAAATCAGAAAATACTCGACACTGGTCAATAAAATTAACAGTGGCACAATGGAAACGAAACAGTGGTAGTCTTTATGATATTTTGATAAACAAGGTGGCCTTGTAAAATAAGTCGTCATTTGTCAGTGTGACCAGTACGGAAACGTAAAACTCAATGTAGAAAATAACACTTGGAAGCAGTGTTGACGTTCAGAAAAGCGTTCAGATAGGTTGACGCTTGACGGCGAAGCACGTAGTTTACGAACGTCTACCTCCTGAGATGATTTTTTCGGGACCCACTGTTATCAGCTCTAGTGTGTAAGTGATACAATTTGAGGACCTTTCTGGCAGAAGGAGCTCCGCACATTAAGTTTTTCTCGGCAAGTTTGCGTTCAAACTTTTGAAACAAAATAATTACTAATCGAGTTGTAAAAATTGGTTACTGTGAAGAAGATTCAGCACACTGTGATCTCTTAAATTCATTTCCTTCGCTGACGATTAAATCATGATACTGACTTGAAAAAATGAAAAGAGAAAAGTTCCTCGGAGCTCGTTTTCGCATCAGTGAGGAATAGCAGCGCGCACTTTCTTATCAACCACCTATATTCAACGTAATTTCTCATCAAGTCTCTCCAGTTTCGTTCAGTTTTGTCGATGTCTCAAATATATACCACAGCTAACAAAATATTTGAATATTCGTTGTGTATTTATTAACTTAATGGGTAACAAACATCGGACACGAAAAATAGGAAGAGTTCCTGTTAAAAGTAATTAATGATTTAGTAGGATAGGCGACTGGAGAATCCGAAAATAGAGATTTCGGCGAGAACGAGCTTTGCTAGGCGGAGATCTTTTTGCCAGACAGGTCTCCATATGTTTGTTTATGGACGAGTGTCTGTCCTGTTTTTATGGTTGTCGATATTGCCTAAATGCCGCTCAGCGCGTGTGCCGCACCAGGCAACTGCCTGATTTTCCTGTACCTCGTGCCGAGGGTGATAATTTTCGATGCTGTGGCGGATCCAGGATTAAACTTTTTTTTTTTTTTTTGGGGGGGGGGGGGCTAAAATCTGGAGAAAAAAAGAGCAAACTAAATTTTTTAAATTCTATTTTAGAATATGTAAGCCTACAAGTCAGAGACGCACCAGTAGGAGGGGGAAACTCCCCGCTGTAGGAATTTTTCAATCAGCAGTCAAGAAAATTTACCACTTCAGTCAGGCGATTTGGAAAAATCCAACAAGTCTAACAGGTTTTTATTTATTTATTTTTTTGTCTTGATACTTGGGAATTGAGTTGAGAAGTTGGGAAAACCCAACAAGTCACAAGGTTTTTTATTGTTTTACTTTGATACTTAGAAATTTTGAGTTGAGTTAATTGGAAAAACCCAACAGGTCAAAAGTTTTTTTTTTTTTTTGTGCTTTTCTTTTGCTTATTTTGATAATTGGGAATTCCGAGTTGAGTCACAGTAGGGGATTTCACAATTTTTACCCCCCTCCCCCGGAAAAACTCTTTGGTACGTCCTTGCTACAACTGCAGCGTCATCCTCAGGATCGAGTCACCATTCAAATATGTACTTAAAATATACAAAAATGTAAAAATCTTTTACAGGCGCGGATCCGGACGACCATTTTGGGGAGGAAGTGGCAGAAGGAAGCGGAAATTTTCCCCCGTCCCCTCCCCCGCAGATTTTCTTTCACCCCACTGATTTTTCTTTTTGGTGGTGGTGGTGGTGGTGGGGGGGGGGGTGCATGGATCCGCGCCTGATCTTTTAACACTTTGCATACAACATTCTCAATTCACTGGACATCAAGAGCTCATTAACTTTCGGGTACTGATGATAAAAATTAATATTGAATAAGTAAAGTGAACTCAAATCTTCTAGCACTTCTAATCATAGTTTCCCCACCACATTTCTCAATTTTGCACAGCAGATGTAAAACAATACAAAATTCTTAATTCATTCTCCAACTTTTTTTGCCCAAGGGCCATATTAAAAACTGTAGAAAGCCCAGCAGGCTAGCAATATTCCGGGGGGGGGGGGAGGGGGTGGAGGGTATGGAATGTTGCTGGCTGAAAAAAACCCGCTGCCTGTCAACAGCTGATTTGGATTTGACGCTAGGTAAAGGGGGTTAGAAAACAGAGAGGGCGAAAAGTAGACAACCAGACGAGTATTTTACCTGCAGCTGATGTAGAAATTTCTAAACTAGGAATACATTTTCAAAATGCTTACCTAACAATTTTCCCGCAGATCGCTTAAAATCCGTTCGCAGGCCGCAATGGCACCTCAGCGGTGGACTTTTATTAACGGAAATAGAGGAAACGAGTGTTTGGAAGTTTGGAACTCGAATCGAAAAGTGGTTGACACCTAGCTAACCTAGCGACAGAGTTGGGAACCTGTTTAGTTTCCTATTTTCCATTCTTTCGAGTTTCGAGGGAAATTATTATAGAAACACAGGGGAAAAAAAATCGGAACTCGATGCAAGTCGAAAAGTATAGTCAGTTCCAAAGAATGCCGAAGACAGTTGCGAATACAGCGGCATGTGGGGAAAGGAAGAGGTAGTTATTCACACAACACTACATAACTGAAGCACCGCTACTCTCCAATGTTAAAACACATATGAAAAAAGAATCAAAATTTAGTTAAAGAATGAATTTTATACATCAACTTTAACATATGTATATCTGAAATTTTCGCAGCGGTTGATAACGTATGAGCTTGCTTAGATACGCAGTGGAGTGTGAATTTTCTCTATCCAGAATTTCAAACCACACTGCTCGACCTGTCACAATTCCAAAATTATCCGTGCATTGTCGCGTTACACCAGAAAAATAGAAATTTCGAAAACGTCAATTGGTGCGTGATGTGTAGTATATTCAACGCGTGGAAGGCGCTACTAGAATAATTTTTCATTTTCGTCCAAAGTTTAACGAATTTTTTAAAAACGTGATAACGCCTCAGAACCGTCAAATATGCAACACGATTCGCGCCTATTCGAGATTCTCAATTTCCTGGGGGCAACTGAACAAACGCGAAAAACTTTTGACTTGAAATGATAGGAGGAAAATGGAAGGGCAAGTCTTAATCCAAATTTTCTCCTCTTTCCAGAATTTTAAACCGCGCTGCCCTAGCTGTCTCCACTCTCCAGCCGAGTATTATCAGCGAATTGTCGGCTTACCCCAGAAAAATAAAAATTTTGAAAACTTCATTCGGTGCGTGATGTGTGGCATATTCAACGCTACGAAGGCGTACCCAGAATAATTTTTCATCTTCGTCTACAGTGTCCCGAATTTTCGAAAACGTGGTAACGCCTCAAACTCGTTGAATATGCAATACGATTCACGCCAATGTGCGTTTTCGAGATTCTCAATTTCCTGGGGGGAACTGAACAAACGGGAAAAACGTTCGACTGGCAATGCCTGGAGGAAAATGGAAGGGCAAGGCCTATTCAAAATTTTCTCCTCTTTCCAGAATTTTAAACCGCGCTGCTCTAGCTGGCTCCAGTCGAGAATTATTCGCGAATTGTCGGTTTACCCCAGAAAAATAGAAGTTCTGAAAACGTCAATTGGTGCATGATGTGTGGCATATTCAACGCGTGGCAGGCGCTACTAGAACAATTTTTCAATTTCGTCCAAAGTATGGCGAATTTTTAGAAACGTGGTAACGCCTTGAACTCGTTGAATATGCAATTCGATTCGCATCAATGTGCGTTTAAATATTCTCAATTTCCTGGGGGGAACTGAACAAACGCGAAAAACTTTCGACTGGAGAACGCTGGAGGAAAATGGACGAGCTGGACTTATTTGAAATTTTCTCCTCTTTCCAGAATTTTAAACCGCGCTGCTCTAGCTGGCTCCAGTCGAGAATTATTCGCGAATTGTCGGTTTACCCCAGAAAAATGGAAATTCTGAAAACGTCAATTGGTGCATGATGTGTGGCATATTCAACGCGTGGAAGGCTCTAATTTTGTCAAGAAGACCTCGAGCCCTCTGTTTTCATTGAACTACGTGCTGTGTAGTGCATGTTTATTTCAATTCAAGTAACAGCAAAAACCCTTTTTGCAGGAACCAACCTGAAAAGGGCTCATGAACTAATTTTTATCACAGATTTGGCGAACGAACACGTTTTATAAAATTGAAATAATAAGATAAAATATTTATATTTTCCATAAATAGCACATTTTACTTTATGAGATATTTCTCTCTCTTACACACACAAAATGGTATGTACACAATACAAAATCATAAAATAAATTATTATCTAAGAAAAACGCTAAATGAAAAGCTCAACCTTAAATAAATACATAGTCGAATGAGAGGGTACAATCAGCGGATATTGTCTGTAGATTTATAAAAAATAAGAATAAAAACATCACAATGACATATAATTTATCACATTTTTCATTATAGGGAAATACTTATAAGCTCATTGGATTCGTTACCATCGAAGCGATCAAGCTCCACAATAATCTCAGGATTACCCGTTCGGACAGGTAAGGACAGAACACATAATAACCCACCTTCAATTAGATTTGGTATTTATGGGTATAAATCCCTCGAGAATCTGTTACGGTAGTAATGATGATACGTAAACTGGTTAATTCAGATTCGGTGCACTTTGTCACTCTCAGAAATACCTTGCATATCCGCTGACACTGGTAATTTCTTAGCTTCAATGGTTTCTCTTTTTTCTGGTTTTCAAGAGTGAAGACAACGATCATTTCCAAGTCTTCTACCTGATCTTATTTTTCCCCCCCGGACAACAAATTCCTTTTCTTCGACTCCACATCAGTAATGACATTTTCTGAATACGATTTACAACTACACTACCAAATGGATAACAAATACGCATTACAAATAAGGAATGACTGGGTAAATGATAAAAAGAAGAGAAAAAACTGTACATGATAGTTGGACACGAATACTGAATAACTGATTCAAATCGAGAATCATTAATACATACGATAGTTACAAGGAATGAAGTAACTCGTTCTTTTCTTCTCTTTCTCATTATCAAAGATGAAGGAATGAAATTATGATGAGCTTCTGTACTTTAAAATAATGTTACATAAACCTACGTAAGCTGTTGCTGTTGTATTATTAAACGAAGGTCTGAAATGTTTGAAACGTACAGTGGCGAATAGGTAGAGTATTGATAGAAAATAGAAACAACACCAGAAAGTGGAAAATAGAACATAAAAAATGTTACTAGTTGGTTATGCCACGAGTTTCATGGAAGTGGAGTGAATACCTTACAATTTTTGATACATTAACAATGTTGATTAAAATAACGAGAATAAAGACCTAAATAACGCAAAACGTAAGTAGTACTTGAGCACCTTGAAACACCCGAGTACTGACAACGTCCGCCATTTTCAGTCGCTTGGTGCCCTACGATTCAGAATTCGATACGCGGAACGTTCCACAAAGTGAACTGTGAATCATCAGGCACCAAGCGACTCAAAATAGCGGATGTCAGTACTCGGGTGCTTCAAGGTGCTTTAGTAGTACTACTACGGAAATTCGTAACATTTCCGCCATCACGCCTTAAATTTGAAACTTGGAAGAAAAAAATACACTGAAAAAGGGTAACATAGAAGAATCAATGTTACAAAAGGACATTAGGTTTTTGCAATTATTCAATTATTAAAACAAAAAAATTGTTAAATTAGTCATTAATATGTCGGGCAACTTAGTTGTATTGGTGCAAAAAAGATATGGCTAAAAAAAGAATAAAATATCGCAGGAGTACTATTTGATCAGGAACAACTATTGTGTCAAAAGAAGTAAAGAAGTTTTTTGGAGGAGTAAATTCAGCAAAGGGAGGGGATAATAATAAATTTACTAGAAAATAGAGGAAATTACATGGATTTTTTCTTCTGCCAGAATTGTTACGGGAAAAATACTCCCAATTTGCACCCCAACAGTTGCGGGCCAAGGGACACCCGATTGACGAAAATATAGGTCTAACTTAAGATATGATCGAACTGTGGTCAAAAATGTAACACGGAGTTTTCAGTCACTCAAAAAGCTATTTACTTTTCCGATTGGCTGAAAACTCTCTTGGTCACAATTGTGTCATATCGTAAATGCGACCGATGTTTCCCTCAGTTGGGTAACTGAAATGGATTGTTCAACTAATGGGCTATTCATTCTGATGTTCTCGAATTGTGCTCCCGATATTTCAGTAACAGCTTTAACGATAAAATGAAGATGAAGAGAACAAAAGAACGAATACAGGAAAACTAAAATCATGTCACGCTTCGGTGGGACATAAAGGAAATATCGCGACAAGATAATGATTGCGCTTAATACTCTCTGGTATAAGAACACGAAACCCGAAATGATGACGAATTTCTAAATAACAGAGCTGTAACTAAGCTCCGAATAACGAAGTACAACATTTAAAAAAAAAAAAAGAAGGAAAGAGTACATAACGATTAAAATTTAAAATACTACAATTCAAAGTATTTGAACTACAATGAATACAAAAACTGCGGACACTTCCTTTTGTTTATAAAATGCAGTAACGGTGCTCTTGCTACTTTCGGTAACCATAAACAACTAAAACGAAATAAATTAGAAAAGAAAGGAAAAACTATTTTCGTTTTTCATCATTAATATAGTTCAGCACTGATGAATGAAAACCTACTATTCATAATCGGGAAAATATTTCCGCGATTTAAATCTATGAAACTGGTTTACTATAATATTAAATATACCGGATTACCAATACCGGAAACTCGATTTAAAATACATATACATAGCACGTTTGGACTCAGCATCTAGCATTCTAGCGGCAGAGTTTGTTACTATGATAATGTTCAGCACTGTGCTCACTAACACTAAATAGAGCGAAAACACACACAATGAATGAGATACACAGATAGTACCAAACCCTGCCACCAGGATTTTCATAACATCCGAGTTTCCAGCATTGGTAGTTCAGTCTTCAGTGTATTTGACTTTATAGATTTAAAATTGGAACCTAATACGCAAAAGTCAACCAAACGACCTTTTTGAATGTATGCAGCAGTGTTGGAAGAACGAACGAAAACGAGAACGAGAACGGGAACGCTGGTAATTATAGGGTAAGGAGAACAGGAGCATGAACGAAAACCAGGCACTTAGAGAAGAACGAACGAGAACGGGAACGATATGATTTTTGTGTTCTTCCAACACCTTTGCAGCTGGCGCAAAAGTAAAATTCTGAAAGCTTAAAACCATCGATTATAAAAAATTTTAATGAAAAAATCAACCTGCAGTACTCGGATGTTAATGGGAACAATATGGAAACGAGAACGAAAACGTTGGTAATTTCAAGGTAAGAGAACAAAGAACATGAATGAGAACCATGTAGTTAGAGAAGAACAAACGGGAACGATGATTTTTGCTTTCTTCCAACACTGGTATGCAGTTATGTATACCACCGAATAGGAGGGTTGCCATTTCTGGATTTTCCCCAGCTAGTTTCAATGAAAAAATCGGCTAAAAGAAAAATATTGTGAAAATGGTGTTTAGAAAATATGAAACGAAAAAAAAAGAGAGTAGCATACGTATAATATGCGAGAATCTTGTTCAGTTTTATGCGGCATAATTATTTCTGTATGTATTGTGTGTAGGTTTCATTACACTCGTTATCATCACAAGAGCCACCCAGAAATATATTAAGGTTTCATAGGCACTAAAACTGGAGTTCCCAAAGTTGATAGCCCGGCGTACTGAAAAGGTGATCCATGTGCAATTTTCCGTAAGGTTACAGCAAACTTTGAACGTCTTTAAATCCATTAGAAATTGATTTGAAAAGAAAATCTCGTCCTACATTTTATTGTATGGTACTAAACAATAGAATTACAGTCAACATAATTTTGGGGCGTTTTTTGCCTTCCTAAAGATAGCCGTATTTCTATTTAAAATTATCCATGATCACCCTTTCAGGCTTTAACATTTGTTTTCTACTGAATGTGACGGGTCACAAGAAAAGGGCCTTAGCGGAACGTGGACAGTAAAGCCCTTTTCTTGTGACATGTCACTGATTTACTCTTTTACATGCAAATCTTACAGAAAAATCACCGATCGGCTAAATTTTCTCAAACTAGCCGATTTTAGGTTGCATTTTATAAATCAGCTAATTTTTTTTTTAATCGGATTTTCCCCCTTCAAAATCGATTAAAAATATCCAAAGAAAGGCCGATTGGCAACCCTGCTAGAAAGTACACAAATGTCGCTTGGTTGGGTTTTGCTTAAAAGGGTCCAATTCTCCTCGCGTTTCAATAAACCGCAAATAATGTACAAACCGAGTTGAGAACAGGCTCACTCTGCATAATTCATCAACGTATCTTGAGTAAAAATTTGGGAACACTAATTTTGTACTGACTCCAATCATCGCGGGCAGGTTCACATAATGCATTAGCTGATTTTCAACTTAAATTATGAGACGAAAAGTAAAACACTGGTTATGTGAAGACAAAAATCAAATAAAAATACGCTAAAAGAAAAATGGTAACGTCGCCAATAATTCCGATATCTTCACCTGAATATATTATCGTATTCGAGTAATAAACATTCGATCACCAAGTTCTGTTGCATCAAATCGAGGGCCATGTTATTCGACTCTTGTTCCGGCCACATTAACGTGGGTCCAAACACGATAGCTAAATTAGGAATGTGCATACGATTGAATTCCTTATATTTTGTGACTCTGTAACAGAATAAAATCCTAAAATTAAAGGATTTCAAGATGAATACTCAAGCAACCTGTTTGAGAGTACAGGCGGTACGTAAAAGTGTTAGGTATAGCCATGATGATAAGAGAAAAAAAAACTACTTAGATGTACCTATATCTATTTTAGATATCTCTTTGTAGACAGTTCAAATGAGGGTTACAACTTACAAGACCATTACAGTCCACACGTCAATTTGAAAACGAATGTTTAAAATGCAGACGAAGTGAACAAACATCAACAATTAAGTATCCTAGTATCAATTTGAATCTTATAAAGCCTGATATTAATAGATTACTGATGATTGCATTTGGTCCTATCTAGTCCAAATTTATACGGAGCAGACCATATCCACCTTCCTACAAATACATAAATTTCTTTCATCAAGTCATGATGGATTTACATTCGAGTCGGCGACAAGTCGCAGGCAGACTTTTAAATGCTAAAAGTGCGCCCGCGACATGTCGCCGACACAAATGTAAATCCACCATCAAGCTCTTAAATACAATGTAAACATGATCAACGAACTGGCAATATGAAAAATTCCACAGAGAAAACTTGTCAAGATTTATAAATTGAATAACGATTTTCGTCTGAGCCCCGTTTCACAGATATTATTGCCTTTTTGAAAACATTCGTGGAACAGATTCTATGGATTCCCTACATTCGATTCTTGAAGATCGCATGTTGATCTGGTTTTTCGTTCGACAGATATTTGTATCAGGATCGAGCAACAGCCACTTTTACCAGTGTACTGTAACAGGGGCGGCAACTTAATATATGCACTGGTGCACGTGCTCCACACGGAATTCTAAGTGTTTTGCTCCACACGAGAAAATTCCGAAAATTTCAAAATGAAAACATCAATTAAACAACAAGTTGGACGCTGTTCAGCAAAAGGGAACCAATTGGCAAAATCCGCTTTTTGAAAACAGGTGATTCGAAGTTCAAGAGGCATGTAGAAACTACATATATGGCATTGCGCTTACTGATGAGCTTTTTTCAACGTGAGTACACATTTTTGAATCGGGGTCCCAATTTTGAAAAATTCTACTTTTTACGCTCTTTTTAACGATACTAATAACTCATTTTGTCTACAGATGTTGGTTGGTTTCCTTACGCTTAACGGCGTCCAAATGTAAACAAAAAAATCTGGTGCGCGGTAATATTAGAAATCTTGCCTTGACGTCCCCAGAAAAAGGTCTACCGGTCTACGATCTACGAGAACCGGGCAATTTGTAGGTTCGCTAGCATCATTGAAGAAGAACTGATAAGGAAACGGGGTTGAAAAGGGGGAGTTCAGCGCAGCAGTTTATGGCAATTTTAATGTTTTTTCAAAATATCTCGGAAATGAATGCGGTTAACAGAAAATTGAAAAGAACATGCGTTGTAGAAAATAAAATTTCCATTCAGATGAGCTCATTTCTATCGAAATCCGAGTTATTTTCTTTTTCACATTAAAATAGCATTGCAACGTTGTTGTTTGTCCGGTCCGAATTTAATAAAAAATTACAAGTTTGACAAGAAGTAGCTAATTTGAAGAAGAAAAAAAAGTGGTCGATTTAGTCATTATTATTGTCAATTTAATAAAACTGCCAATTTGACCAAAAACATACAGGTTTGTTAAAAACTGCTAATTTAGCAAAAATTGCAACACAAAATTTGCCAAAGAAATACTTTCAATTTAATAAACATCGTCAATCTGACAAAAAAAGATGGTCAATTTGACAGAAACATTGTCAATGTGACAATCAATACTTTTATTGAATTTCTTGTAACCAAATTTAAATTTTGGGCATCCACGTGGGATCAAATTTATAAAACGTGATTCAATATTAGCAACCAGTGATCAGAAAATTCCAATTTTACATTTGGTTCGGTGAAAAAATAAATAATAAAGTGAATTACACTAGTTGACCTACTGAGCGGGGCAAATTTTTTTTTTAATTTCTTTTTTTGGTGAGGAAAAGGAGTTTGAACTTACACAAACGTTTTTCGTTAATTTCATCAAGAAAATGTTGAAAAACATAAATGGTTGCCAGAAAATACATAGAAAGCTTCTTTTTCAAATGAAAATTGGATTATGCCAATTTGAAATAAGTAACTGCATTGACAATATAATGTAGAATAATGCCGCTGTCTATTGTAAAAAAAATTTAACCTTCTAACTGTAGTACTTCAGAATTATCCACATTTGAAACGAGAAAATTGCGTTCTTTTCAACTACATTCATTTTATAGGGGTGAGACCTTGAAAGCTGATTTTCAATAACTGATTATCATTAAAATGTAATCACCACA
Organism: Acanthococcus lagerstroemiae; assembly: GCA_031841125.1. Taxonomy (NCBI): domain Eukaryota; kingdom Metazoa; phylum Arthropoda; class Insecta; order Hemiptera; family Eriococcidae; genus Acanthococcus; species Acanthococcus lagerstroemiae. The sequence goes on along the minus strand of CM063106.1, from coordinate 10,689,683 downwards.
ATTCCCTTTTTTCGCCGTTCTACACTTCTTCAGCAAATTCCAACTTCATTCAATATTACTCAACCATAAGACGTTAATACTTCCTCATAATTTAGCTTATTCTGAAGGATTAATAAGCAAGCGTACGTGTAAAGCCATACAACGAAAGTGAAAGAGCTTAATAGCTATGCACACAAGCGCACACTCAACCTAGATCTTCGTCACACGAGTAAAATCATAAGATACACAGATGTTTTCAATGCTACTTTCCCTTCTCCAAATTGTACTCCGAACGGTCTAATATTACATAACTGAATGATTTCAAAATATTTTCTGTCCTAGTTCTTTTCCCCACACCTTGTGCTCTTTTTTCGCGATTTATAAATGGTTATTTTACACTGCTTAGGGTTACCGTCATTTTAAACACGAAAATTTGAAATGTGGTTTACGATGGCCATTCTATATGGATTATAAATGAACCTATGGACCGTACTAGTGTTTTCTGGTGATTGATTAATATTATCGAACGTCTATAAAATCAACCAGTTCAAATGTTGTTCAACACAGAACATCCGATATACAACGTTAATTAAAAGCAACTTACTTTAACAAGTGCTGCAAGAGAAACTTCAGCGTATCGTAATTGGCTGTTGGTAACGCTTTGGTGATTTCACGAAATTGCGAGATTTTTTCTTTCTTACTATGGTTATCTGGAACAAACAGAAAAACCAGCGTAAATCAATAAAAGTTGTTACAGCGGATACAGCTTCAATTAATGATAGGAGGAATGAAGCTAAGCGTTACAGGGACATGCTCAAGTATGTATTCGCCAGACGTGAAATGGGTATCTAATCCAAGCGTCTAAATTTTTAAATACTGTGGATATTATTCTGTATTTGACTGAGTAATTAGTGATACATTAAAAGCGTACTGATATTTCGACAGAGGCAACAATTCTACATCAACAGGTTGGTAATCATCATCACGAAATTCGAATGACTTAATAGTTCACACTGAAATGGTTCCTATAATTGAATGTGAGTCTAAAATAAGGGTGTAGGTTGTATTTTGGAAAAATTCGTCTTTTTGCGGGAATGGAATCAGAAAACGTTTTTATTAGGTATTTATAGTTCCAGAAAACTACACCAGAGGTCAGGAGCTCCACACAGACAGAGGATGATCAGCGTTGTACATGCGAAACAAGAAAAGTAAAATGGACGCTTTAAGCAAAAACTGACCAAGCAACACTTGTTGACAAAATGAGTTAATAGTATCGCTGGAAAGAGCGTGAAAAGTAGAATTTTTCGAAATTTGGCTCCCGATACAAAAATGTGTACCCACGTTGAAAAGAGCTCATCAGTAAACGCTGTCATATAGTTTCTATGTGGTTCTTGAACTTCGAATCACGTGTTCTCAAAAAACAGATTTTGTCGCTTGGTTCTGTTCTGCTCAACAGCGTCCAAATGAGGAGTTATATGTCAAAAGGGCCCCTATCAGCAATTATGGTTTTGAGAAAAACAACTTCAAAGTTTTCAAGCTGAAATACTCCTTTCAGACTGATTTAATTGAAAAATATGTTACGAGTATTATAAAAAGTGTTCACCGCGATTCAATTGATAGACATGACTGATTAATTGTTTAGTTCGTTCAGAAACAAACACGGACGAATTGAGAAAGAAGTAATATGACAGGGGCCCTTTTTAGAGCGATGGGGAAATTAGCGTGGTGGGATGTGTTGCGGTTTATCAGTAGCTGTTTTCCCGTGATAATATTGGTGAGTTTTATGCATTAGTCTTCTACTTTGCTTGTGTTCATACATTAATACAACTTATGAGACAACACACAATTCCTAACTCGCTGAATTATGATTTATTGTCAATTCTCGTGATTGAAGCTATGTAGTAGCGAAGATGTCTCTCCCTCATAATGCAACCAAAATGTGTAATTTCTAATTTCTGAGGTGTATTATCGTGGATGGAGTTACTCGCTGTTCACTGTATTGTAATATTGTAATGTATGCTTGGTTTCATTGACTACATGATAAGTTTGTACACATTTCAGCATAGAATCGATGTTGATACAATGCGTCTGGAATCATTAATTGGCGCCAATTTTGCTGAATATTATATGTTGGCACATTGAGCGGGGGGTTTCTAATAAAGTAGGACACGGAGAATTCGAAAATCAGCATCTCCGCAAAAAGGGCCACCACTCGACAGGGGCCCTTTTGACAGATAACTCCTCAAATATGTTATTGAAGGATGGATTAAGAATATCGAATATACAAAACTAAACGATCATTTTGTTGTTCTGTCTAAAATTATCATGTCTTACTCTCTTACTGTACTGTACATTACTTTTGGGAAATCAGAAGAATCTCAACTTAATATTTTTCCTAATTTACACGACAATTTGAGATTTCTTACAGAACAATGACATGAGAATATACCATTCTGTATGTGTTCTCAACGAGGAACTTAATGCCGATGTTAATTTTTTAATTACTCCCATCTTAAATGTGAATTTTAGTATCATGAAGACGATACCGCTGATCAAACTATGCGCGTTCAGTATCATTATCAGTATCAGTGTAGCTATCCGTAGACGACAAAAAGGAATAAAAAGTGAAAATTTTGATAACATTTCAATTTTGAATATTGGAAACAAGAGGTTCTCGGGAAAAATGGTCAACATTACCGTGCTCAGCATTCTAAATACAGCTAAAATCATATAATCTCACTCCATAGTATTTTATGCTGTTGTGTAGTGTTATACTTTCTTCCACTTCAATTTCTTTCGTGCATTCGCCAAAAACAAATGCGTTTCTCAAAATAAATAAATCTTCGAATATTCTAGGAAATTAGCGCACGGCAGAGGTGCTTATGGTCCAATGATTGAATTCTACAATTTAGATCTGAAATCCAGATCTGATCTTTCTATTCTAAGTGAATCATGATTGTATCGTAGATCTGTTGATCTGAGTACTTACGGCTAGCCTTGATGGCTTTATGGAATAAAAGGTAAGGTATTAACGGTTCTTTCAGTTCTCTGAAGAACAGTTTAAGAGCTCCGGTTAACACGTGGACGTCTTCTTCTTCTTCTATCACAGATAAATTATTTTGATCGACCTGTTCCGGGAACGTACAGAACGATTAACACTAATATTCTTCAACACGCATTATTCGAGAAATAAATAAAAATGTGTCGTGCCAACCTGCAATCGAATTTTCTGAACTTGGGACAGATTACCCGAAGCCCGATACAGGCCGTCAGTTTTCATATTCTCCTCGGATCTCTCAATGCAATTGATGCAGCGTTGCACAAACAGAGGAACTTTGGGTGATTCGTTGCCAGCTGCCTGATCAAGGTAACAACCGAACGCCGGTTCATCTGAAATTAGAACAATTTATTGAGAATGTTATGGTGTTATCTGGAATTCCAGATGACTTAAACTATTTCGATTACTAAGATCGCCATCTAAGGACTACAAGACCTTGCTCCAAAATACCTACTACACGATCTTTTTATCGGGACTATCATTTCGAATAATCGAAAGTTCGTTCAGATTACAAACTAACTATGATACGGTGGACAGTGGAGCAATTCTGAAATCTGGGTAATTCTGTAAAACGTTCAGATATCTTCCACCATCATTTTCGTAATATTTTCTGACATCGAAGGGAATGTATGGGCCCCCACAGAGATTATTCTGAACAAGGATGGAAGACTGGACGACGGCGTAGTTTTTAGTACTGTATTTTTGTTAGATGTTTAAAAATATAAGTTGCCTTTCTTTTCGTGTTTCAAGCACCAGTGAGACGAAATTCTCTTAAATAGAATAGTCTGTCAGAAAGTAAGACTCTAGAATAAATTTATCGTGTACATTTGAAGTTTTAAAAGGAAAGATAAATCAAATCAGTCACTTTAATTATTTAATCACAACAGGAGCAGTCAGTAATACTCATGTACGATAAAACCGTAGGTATACACTCAAGAAAAACAGGCATAAAGGCTGTATCCCATTAAGACAGCTGAATCGCCTTTGGCGATTTTTTCGGTTTTTATTTTAGTCCTCGATACGTACTGATAAAATAAAATAATTTTTGAGCTTATGATGACATTCCCATCCACCTCCAGGGAGGCGTGACCTTGAAATATGTGATTTACATGTTTTTAGCATTATCTCAGGCATTTTTCAATTAAAGCGAAACTTGGTAAATAGTAGGTAGTCATGAATACAAAAATTTTGAAATTTCAAAATGGCGTCCTAAGCGCTATTTTTGAGGTGGAAATTCAAACAAAATTCACGTGTATTTTTCAACGATATATTCATTTTTAGCCATTTTCAAGTCCAGGCACATACCTAAGTAACGAAAAAACCATTTTTTTGATCAATTATCCCAAATTTTTGGCCAATCTTATGCTCACGAATAGCATGTTTCGCAGTTACTTATGAAAAAATGATTTATAATTCAAATATTGTAGATTTACTTTTTTTCTAAATGACTACACGACAATAAGATTATTAGGGATAGCCAGGGAACAAACTTTGAAAAAGTATTATGAAAAAAATGTATATTTTATATCTACTAAGTAGATATATATAGATTGCAAAATTGAATATCAACACAAAACACGAGAAATAATTAAAAATTCAAGGGAGGCACTAATCATCATCACTATCTTCGTTAATTACTGTCTCAGTTTTTTCGATTTTGAAAACTTTGCTCAGGATTTCCGCTGGCTTCATTGTTTTATCCTGACACCTTGCATTCGATATACTGCAGCTGCTACGTATGAGCAGCAACCAATCATTCTCACAGCCCATTTGCGCATCACTGCAATGTCCCTCAAGTGCTGGATGTACCTGATCCGTTTCGTTGATATTTGATGTAAGATTTGTAGGTCTTACGATTGATGTGACGAAATCTAATTTCAAATCGTGCCACATCAGACCCCTCTTTCACATATTTAATACCGACTTCCGTCGTTTTCATCCACCATTTCAGCCAGGTTGGGTGAGTTGATTATGTCAGTAAAACATTTCTCTTTCATCTTCTGTTAATTCTGGGGAATCCAAAATGTTAGTAGATTCAAGGGGCGCTAGTAGAGTTGTTGCTTACTCCATTGTTTTTTCTACCACTAACTCTGCCAATTCATTTTTATTTCCCGATTTCTGTATTATTTGAGCTAAAATTTCGTTCACCATTGTAATATCCGAATTACAAGTGCTTGTCAAATTCATTGTTCAAGTTACAAGCTATTTTGGCGAACAGGCGTACCTTAGGAAGCAGCTTGTTATCGAGTTGATCATGGAAGAATCGTGATTTTTTTTTCAATTACTCAAGGAAGTACCAAAGAATTTTTCCGGAGGGGGGGGGGGGGGTAAAAATTGTGAAAGTCCCAACTGACTTAAATCAGGATTCTCAAGTATAAAAGCAAAAAAAAAACACAAAAAAAAACAAAACAAAAAAACTTTTTGACCGGTTGGATTTTTTTAACTGACTCAACTCAAAATTCCCAAGTATCAAAGCAAAAGAAGAAAAACCTTTTAACTTGTTGTCGGGTTTTCCCAACTTCTAAACTCAATTCCCAAGTATCAAAGGAAGAAAAAAAACCTTTCAACTTGTTGGATTTTCCCAACTCGCCTGACTGAAATGGTAAATTTTCCCCCAACTGCTGAGTGAAAAATTCCTAGCCCCCCCCCCCATATTGGTATGTCCTTGCAATTACTTCATGAACAGCTTCGACAGGCCAACGAATTTTTGTAGTTTTACGTGATTCCAAAAGCCTTTTAATGCTGGTATTAAAACTCCACAGCCAAGATTTTCTAAGTACTGTTCAGCATCCGAAATCCGCGGTCTAAAATAAATATGTCACTTGGTTCCAACAACTTCGGAATTGGACATCACAATTTTCATTATTTGTGCGTCATTTTGAGTAGCACAGAAAGGCCCAGGTAAATCTACCACAAAACCATCTATGGTACAAATCGTGAAAGGTTTACAAAGGTGTCTTTCTCTGTCCAGAGTACGATTTTCGTCGGTATAAGTTATTCCTGCTTTTTTCATGGTGAATACAAGATCCATCACAAATGATATGGCCAATTTTTCTCCAAGATGGTGTAATCGATCTGCAATTGGAGCTGTAGGTTGTCTGATGAGAAAAGATTGTGAATATGCAGAGAATCCGGACGTCTTTTTCAAAAGAATTCAAAATTGCATCACAATATTTACAAACATATTGTTGACTTTTAAGACCCAACACTGCTAAAATTACCTTATTCGAACTACCAGTTCTGTAATTTAGATAAAGAAGTGACGAGGGCTTGAGTTACATTTTTGGTAATAGAGGCACGCATAGAAGTCAGTTTCTCGCGTAAAAATGCGATAATTTCCCATGAAACTCCTGTAAAAACGTTTAACTTTTCTTCTGGCTCTGCTACTAAGTCTTGGAAACTTGTACTGTCGGAAAATTCTGCGTCAAATTAAGTTAATTTTGGTTGAAACGAACACTGGTTTCCGTTATTTTAGGTTCGGTTACTCAAGTCGCGAGTGATCTTATTTATACATACATGTACTTCAAGTGGTCATTACAAAAGAAATAAGTGAACCTGCAATATTTGAGTTATAAATCACTTTTTCATTAGTAACTGCGAATCGTGCTGTTCATAAGTATAAGAATGGCCAAAAATTAGTGATAATTGATTAAAAATACCCATGGCTGGAAGAAAATGGAAATGTCAATCATTGAACTGAATTGTCACCATGAAGAGCTAAGAAACTGTGAGCTGAACTAAGCTGGAAATGAGAAAAGAAAAGAAGAACTGTAGTCGCGCAGGGCGCAGCAAAGATCAAGATCAATGAGCACATGGCTGGAGTTACGGTCTTCGCTCAAGTATACCCATAGCTGGAAGAAAAATAAATTTCTATGGATATGTCAACAACTGAATTCGTATCGGGGGAGCGTTACGGTTTTCGCTCTAGTATCCATTAACCAGCAGTAAAAGCATAATAATGCTTTAAAAATGGTTTTTCCGTTGTTTAAGTATGTGCCCGGACTTGAAAATTGTTAAAAATTAATATATCGTTGAAAAATACGTGGGAAAATATACGTGAATTTTTTTTAATTTTCACCTCAAAAAGGGTGCTCAGGACACCATTTTGAAAATTTCAAAAATCAATTTTAAGAGTCTATAAATGATTAAAAAAATTGAAGAAAAACTGAGAATATTTGTACTCGTGGCTCCTTACTATTTACAAAGTTTCGCTTTAATCGATTGAAAAATGCCTGAGATAATGCTAAAAACATGAAAATCACATATTTCAAGGTTATGCCTCCCTGGAGGTGGATGGGAATGTCATCGTAGGTTCAAAAATTTTCTTTTATCAGTACTTATCGAGGACTAAAATAAAAATCGAAAAAATCGCCAAGGGCCGATTCATCTATCTTACAGTCTTTAAAATTTCTTTCGAAAACAAGGCTCGATGAGGGTAAGAAACCAATTCAACCAAAAAATTTTAAGCGAAGATAATTCCACAGGTTTGTGTGACACGATAAAAAGTTGTCGAAGTTTGATGATAGATTTATCTGAAAATTGAATTAACGTGTAGCAAAATTTCATAGATAGCCATAAGTATCAAATTTTCCTCATGGAGCTCTGACTTTTCAGGACTAGTTCAAGACTTCACCTCAGGACTTCTTCAAGACTGCGGTGCAGAGATATTTTAGATTCTTTGCGGCTCTTCCGGATTCGTTCAAAATCATTTCAAGGCAGATTACGACGTTTGAAGATTTTTTGAGATTTTTTGAGATTTTTTTTTTAGACAGGGTACGCCTTTTCCGAGCTTTCGTAAGGCTAGTGCAGATATTTTAAGAAGTCTTGAATAAGTCTGAAAGAGTATCAAAAAGTCTCATTCTAGCCTGAAATCGTTTCAAATAAGGTCAGAAGAGCCTTCAATTTTTCAATTAAAATTCTTAAAACTTGCACACAACACAGCTGGAACTATAGTCAAATGGTCGTCTCCATTATCATTCAATTTTATAATTTATACTCCTCAAATTCACTATAGGTAACTCACAAGAAAGTAGTGTGTTTTAGAAAGTGAATAACAAAAGACAAGTCCAAAACAATGTACAAAAATTAAGCAATTCAGGCCAAAACAAATTTCAACATTTTCCGCCAAACTTCTTCAAATTTAAACTTATTAAAAACTTTCAAAGAACAAAAACTAACAAAAAATAATTGTTAATAAATCTTAATATAAATTCCATTAAAAAAAAATCAAGTTATAACTCATCAGACTTTGTGGTATGAGCAATTTTTACTGCAACTATTCTATTTGTTTTATTTTACCGTCGAAATTTAATTAGTTTCATCTCAGTGATTTATTTCATAATTCCTTTTTAATTTTTCATTCTCATTTCTTATCGTATCATTATCATCCATCAGTCATCAATTGCTTTTTCCCCCGCATTTTACATTGATTTTATATTTTACATTCATTTCGCGTAAAATGTAAAATAATAAATAAATCATTTTACGCGTGAAATTGCCAACCCTGGTCATAACATTTTTAGAATCTCAAGTAATCAACGTAAAAAAAAAATCCTCATTAAAAACAAATGAGGACCTGACTTCCAAAATGCGTTTAGTCCAAAAAATTGAAAATCGAGTTTTTAAGTTTTTAGTGCAATCTGGTGGAGGAAGTCAAAAGGCACGTTTCAGAGTTGATTTCACGATTTTATCACGACTTAAAGCCAGAGCTAAACCTTTCTTACGTTCTTTTCTATAATACTGACTTATTTATTTTTTCAAATAAGACTTTTAAGACTGTAAGTCATATTTGCTTTTCCTGTTCGGGAGAACGAAGGGGGGGGGGTACAAGGATGTCTGAAGAGTGGAGGGTATTGTTCGCGTGTGCTTCGTTCACCGGAATGGCCGTATCTAAGCTGTACCTTCCGATTTCCGACAGTTTCTAGGTCAAGATGTATGAATTTTGACCTTTCACAAGTATGACATGGTCTGCCAAAACGAGCTAAGTCCACGACTTCCCCCACTTTGCACTCCCGTAGCTCGAAGACTGTTCGCACGCCAACTTTCATACTTGGTGGTATTAGCATTAACCCCGCCTCTTCCAATTCACCCGATTGAATCAGTGTTACCATTTATCGTTCGCGAGTCAGAATGTTTTTTTTTCGATTTCCCAACGTTTCGTTTTTTGGACTAAGCGCGTTTTGGAAGTCAGGTCCTCAAATGTTGAGGTGTAATCTAGTTCGCCTCCTAGAGGTGCATCCTGGGTAATGCAAAATGAACTGGGCTGTAACTGGAGCCAACGGTGGCAGCAATTGGTCCATAGGAGCTACAGAGCAGCACTTAGCTATCCCAAAAGTTTGTACAGCTTTCCCTTCACGGGCCGTAACCGGATGATCCCCGTTCATATCACTGCGAGTCAATTTATACGCTAATGAACGTACGCTGTCGTCAAATTTTAAGAATACATAAAAGAGAAGGGCACAAAATGTATACTAATCTTATCGGCATAATTTTCATGAATTTCATAAGATATCCACGTGATAGCAATGTTTGTATTCCAAATATCCTTTTCAGTTTCAACAGTACTCGAAACCACTGTAATTTATTGCTAACCGGAAGTTCTAGGCGCCTGTTATTTTGATGAATCAGACGAATTCTACTCGAAATTTTTTCGAGTTGAGTGTTGTAATGGGGCTTACACTGTAATAACGTCAAACTTGTAGATAATATGTTTTTCATTCATGAGGTCAACACGAATGCATCATCATGTTTTCCTGTTTCTCGATAAATGCTGATGGTGATAGTGTAGGGTTATTAAAATGACAGTTTCGTTTCTGTATCTACCATTCACCTTCTTATTTGAACACTCCACGTTTATGATATTAAAGCTTCGAAGAGATGAAAACCGCTCTACCTTGACTTTTCATATTTTTCTTTTCAATCAGCTGTAAACTCGCGGTTGACCGTGCGATCGTCCCGACACCCGCCCACACATCTCGTAACTGGGACACAGTTCAACGGAAGTAAAATAACACCAAATTACCTTTCCAAATGCCCTTTCTCACCAACAACTCCATAGTCGGCCGTCGGTTGAAGAACTTTTTCAGTCGTGCTTTTATTTTCGTTTGTCGCTCCGCCGGGCTGACGGTCAAGTCTTCCATACTGCCATCTTTATTTTTGGCTAAACAATACAAAAATAAGTTCGATTTCAATTTCCAGGCGAAATGGTAAACGCGAAAACACGATAAATACGCACAGTTACATGCAGCTAGTTACCGATCCAATAGATCCCGGAATTTCGATGTAGTATTCTAACGAAAACCTTCATGCTTCCCTATCAGATACACGCGACGAACTGCCTCACATTAAGATGATCGAAAAATGATGAAAAATTCCTAAATTGCAGAATACAACGAAATTGGCTGTCGAAATTAATTATATCGCCGGCCAGTGCAATGCAATAAAAATCGTCTCGTAATAATTACGAATTAAAAAAAAAGTGGAATTCTGCGGGTACATAAATTGAAAAAAAAAAAAAAATAATAATAATAATAATAATGTAAAAACCGGTACAGTCTTTTCGCGTATTAGGAAGGGCTCACTGAATGGAACGAAAAAATACAACAGCAAAACAGAGAGAAAACATCTGAACTATGACGAGCTCCCTGTATTCGCACCGGTCACCGAAACATCGTAGTACATTTTACTTAAAACATAGTGTGCACACTCGCATATGTGCATATTCACGCGGGAAACAAAACAAAAAAACATGATTGAAGAATTAAACTGGAACTGATGGTATTGTACGCGAGAGACGCTTGGGCAAAAATCCACAACTAAATTTTGATCGCTGGTGACACGAAAAAATAAATGAATGAAAAAGGGAAACGTCGGTGACGTCTATGATAAGGTCTGACACATGGTGTTAGATCTGAGTGAAGTATACGAGAAAGAAAACAAAAAATTGAGTCGACAAATTACAAAACGAAACGATACTACCGGTATTTATCGTTGATTTTTTAAATCCTACCATTTACACGATACATGAGTAATTGATTTTGTTTTGGTTCGACTAACTACTGCATACAGCCTACGTCGAATGTTGATTTGTAACGATTTGAAGGAGTGGAAGAAAATAGTTCAAGGGCAGTGAGATTAAGAAGTCGACGAAAGTAAATAGGAATATTAAAAAGAAAAAGCTCACTGCGGTGTTTTCAATCGGTCACCGAGCTTAGCCAACAGCGACTTCGTAGTTTCGGTGAGAACATCAAGTGTTCATTTTGGTCTTGAGGAGGATCCAGGAAGTAGTCCTAGGAGGGGCAATTTACAGTGTGTGATATCATCCCCCCTCTTTACTGGGTCGATTCTGGGCTTTACGAAGGTACTTGAATTAACAGATAAGAAACATGTACTTAAAATCCAGAATGACTCGTACTGCTGACTAGTTTTGGTTCATTGATGTTGAAAATACCAACCTAAGTGTGCAGAGTTTTTCAATTTACTATATTCTCACCTAGACGATAATTTTTGGAGAATTTTCAGTCTTCATTTAATAATTGATAACGAGAAGCCCGACGAGACGGGGTAGCTACAGATTTTTCTCTGAGCCTGGCTTCCATAAAGAGGCTAAACACAGCTAAATCAACAAAAAAATTTGTACCCACGAATCCAAGAATTCGAATCTATGACCAAGTGATTTAGAATCAGAAAATCCAAATCCAGTATCACAATGATTCTGAATCTTCCGAATTAAGGAATATGATTCTACAATGTAAGGAAAATTCCCGAATCCGCATCCAAAAATTCAATTTCTCATGGGGAGGGGGGGGGGGAATGAAGAATAATCTGAAACTAGAGATTCGGATTCTTCCATTGCCAGAAAAGAGCATTTCAAACAACCTGCAAAGAATCTACTGTAAAATGTTATAGTTCCTAGGGAAAAACAAAATTCTTACATGTCTCCACAAAGAGAGAAAAAAAACAATCAAAAACATATAGTAGGAATTTGAAACCAGAGATTCAGATTCTTCCAGAAAAGAGCATTTCAAATAACCAACAAAAAATCTGTTGTAAAACAGTGGATTCTACGGAAACACGAAAATCTGACATGGCTCTAATTGAAATGAATAATATGTACGTAATAACAACAAATTAAAAAAAAAACTAGATTTGATAACAATTCAAAACTAGAAGTTCGGATTCTTCCAGAAAAGAACATTTCAAACAATCTACAAATAATCTGTTGTAAAACGGTAGTTTCTACGAACAAACAAAATACCGACATGTTTCCAATAAATAAATAAAATAAAATAAAATAAAATAAAATAAAAAAAAAAAAATGAAAAAAAAACTGAAATATAATAAGAATTTGAAACCAGAGATACGGATTCTACCAGAAAAGACTATTTCGAATATAACCCACAAAGAATCTGCTTTAAGAAAAAAAAAAAAAAATTTTAACATGGCTCCAATCAAAGAAAGAAAGAAAAAGAAAAAAATTAAAAAATCTGAAATACATATAACAGGAATTTGAAACCAGAGATTCAGATTCTTCCAGAAAAGAGCATTTCAAATAATCTACAAAAAATCTGCTGTAAAACAGTGGTATCTACGGAAAAATGAAATTCTGACGTGGCGTTAGAATCCTAATAAAGATTCATCTATGAAAGAACAGAATCCAAAAATCCAAATCCACCGAAAAAAAATTCAGTATAAAAGAATCTGAGTTACTCGCGGACCCAGGGACCAATCGTGAGAGGGACACTGCAGAATGTGCGATAACTGAATAATTCCTCACCCTATTTGAGTATTTGGATTACTTTTATGCCCTCCAGATGACTTGGTGGATAAGCGAGAAATACTCGGAAGTTTTGGACAATATCAAGTTTCCTATTACATTCTCAATTGAACGACAATTTTTGCAGAATATTCAATGTTCATCACTGCGCCATTCAACCTTTTTCTTTTGGGAAATGGGAGTACGTGGCGACGAGCAGTTTTCAAATCTCGCTAAGACTTTGCAGTGACCGTTAGTTGTTAGACTCTTATAGGATTATTTAAGCCTCGCTAAAACTGTTCAAAAGTATTTTACCATTCATTTCATCTCTTCTAGACTCGAATAACGCTCTTCAAGACACGGCCAAAGTTTTTTTTTTACAACTCTTCCACGATTATTCAAGACTTCCGGAACTAAATGAGTCTACATTTTTTTTTTTTAGAAAGAGCCAACTTTTTCAGGACTTGCCCAGGCTAGGTTCCAAGATACCATATGAGGTTCTTGCCTTCTATATATCAACCATCAACATCCCCACTGAAGCTGCACGAAAGGGCAAGAGACATCGACAGTAGCAAGTGAGATAGGATGAAGCAGAAAACGAGAGCCCAGTGGCAGCTTGGCACCTATGAGCGTCCCTTCTCGTCTTCGGGAGGTCACTGGTGGGGGAACCTGATACCGGACTCACTCGCTCCCACCAATTCGAGGAAGCGACTAAGAACTTGACGCAGAAGTCTTGTGGTAACCGTTTGACCACGAAGGCGGCCCCCTCTACTTAGAGCGAAGCTCCAGTCGTGGGTGTTGCCAAGGTGGAGGACGAGGAAGGAAAATGGAAGCTAATAGGAAAAGTTCGTGGAATCGAAGGCGACGTAAGACAATCAAGCAGACCTAGAAAATGACTGACTGAAGACAGACACAGTGATTTAGCCTAACTTGAGACGGTGATTAGAACTTACGGTTCATTTCGCATATATTATGTGATGTAGAAGTATGAGTTTCCCTCCCTGCTCCGCGCTAAACCTACTCGAAGGTATGTAAGGCCCTGGAGAGGAGATACACCAACTTTTATTTTATGTACTTGAATAATAAATGGAGCAACCCGAGAAAGTTCGGGAGTGGCCGCCGGGTGAAGCTTTGGCCATTCGTGAAAAAAAAAAAACAAAAAAAAAAACGGTTCTTACCTTATTGAAACTAGCTGACTTTTAAAAACTTGTCTAAAACTTTTTATTGCTCCAAACACAGTTAAACCTTATCGGTACTTGATCAAGACTGCTTAAGATTTTTTTATTTTATTTAGAACACCTTGAGACTCGTTCAATATTTTTCAATATTTTCTCTAGTTTATTATAGACTTGCAAAGAAAAATCAAGATTCATTAGATTATTTCTGACTCTTACTGCCTTGAATAGGATTTTTCAAGACTCAAAACGCATTCGAACCCCTGAAGACTAGTTGGAGGCTCTGTAATACAAAACTTGCTCAGATTCTTCAAGATTCGTAAAAAGGTGACGCACACACCTCTGTACATGATTTTAAGACGCCTTAAACCCAACTAAGACACTTTACTACTCATCCAAGACGTTCCCCACAATTGTTTATTGTAAGGTCTTTGTTCAAAACGTTTTACGACTATTTCAGACTTTATTAAGACTTATCAAAACTTCATTTCAGGGACTATTGAGCGACTTATTGTTCCTTTTGATATACGGACACATGTACCAGCAAAAAATCTCTTGAAAACAGAAAATATTCAGGGATGGCCCACTGAGGTTAAAGTTCAATAAGGAATTTGCAGTATGAAAACCAGCAGTTTTACCCTAAATATCGTAAAAAAATGGTTCTGCAAAAAAATTGCTGAACCACAAAAAATTATTCCCTTCACTAGAACAAATACTTATCCAAGATTTTATGGAAAAAGTTTTTCAATTCATCACAGCTTACGTCAATAGGATAAAAATAAAGAACATCATCTAGGTGATTAATGCATGCTTCAGTTCACTGTTGATTAATGTGATTGCGGGTTACTGAGGGAACGACCTCAAAAATGAATTCAGTGACTCCAAAAATCCTGTTTTTGATGTACTGTACATCAGCCAAGACAAACAGTTTGCTTTTCCCAGTTCAGAAGACCACGATGGAGATACGAACAAGCATTCGATATCTATTTCAATAGAATTCCTCTACAGAATTTCCTCAATAATAAATCGATTATCTTTATCTTCAATTGAAAAATCGGAATCATTAGGTCAACAAAAGCTACACATAACATATCAACCTCCACATAACGCTTAAAATAATGCTGTAAATGACCATCACTAGCATTTTCTGCTTACCTTTAATCGATTTCGAACGGGTAACTTTGTAAAACTTTTTTGATTCTGTTTCTGGCATGGGCTCTTCCGGAGTAGTTGACCCTCGCGTCAATCGCGGACAGCTGTCAAATCCGGAAGGCTGTAACATACAAATCATGTCGTGAATTCATATTCGAAATAAAAGTAACACATGTAATGTACCCTGTGAAGATTCATTCGTGAGATTAGAATATCATAGTACAACAACTGGCATACGTGACCCTAAACAACAATATAAACATTTATTATGAGCAGAATAGCGTAAGGTAGATGTTATTTCCAACTCATTTAGGAGTCATGAATATTAAAACCTCGAGATGCCAATAGTTCAGCAACCTTGTGCGTGATATCACATACATCGGGAATTTCACAGAGAAAGAAAGTTACCGACGATAGAAACATTAAAATAGTCTTGTGTTTATAAACAGTTTCATATCTAGATCAGTGTGTTTCCTAAATTCATGTTTACACTAATATACAAGGTGATGTGAAAATATATGCACACTCTTTCAAGCATCAAAGGGGGTCATCATCCTGGACGCGGTCTATTACAAATCAATCACTCTATCTTTTTTTGAATACGTTATCGAAGTGGGATGAATAATGATTAAGTGACAAGGTCTAGTTGCTCTCTAGGTAGATAATTTCTTTCAGCCATAAACGGACAATTTTTGAAAGAAATTCGAATGGAACTGAACTGAACATCGAAATGGATACTTGTGAGTCTCTGATTTTGAATATCCCATCTTTTGACTAAAAGTACCAAATGGACTGATAAATAGGTTCCTTGTACCATGGCTGCTGTTAGTTAGAAACAGTAATCATACGTTTTCCAGCGTTCTCATGGTATTCTTACGAAGTAATTCTCTTATCGCTCTTCCACCGATCGGGTAATGGTAGGGCAATAAGAGAAAGTACCCCATAAGGATACTGTTTGGTGGAGCGTATGCCAAAGTGGCTTCTCCAAACGTCGCACCCCTGGCCCTGGAAACTACCCTTTTAAGTATCGCATCAGTGACCAGAGGGAGGTACACCACAAGGATAACATTAGTGAAAAGTTAAGAAACCTTTTTTATTCTTCGAAACTGCGGGCTATATCGAGATTATGAAACGATAATGTTCAGTTGATACCTACAGCAGAGTCAGTGTTTATGGTCACAAATATCATCAACTTTTGATCTGGACCCCGAGGTAGACATCAAAATCTGAATTTCACGTTCAGAACAAGCGAAACTGACTCAAGAAAATCGAATACAATAACGAAATAAAGGGGCTTCAAGCAGGGCTGGCTGTTTAAAATAAAAAGGTTTAATACGTGTACTAGGTAGTGTTTCAAACATCTGATACAAACAGTATAAAATCAGGAAATATATCAGAATTCGTATTTAATTTTTTTTAAGTTGAGATGAATTACGAACATGATTGACTCATTCTAATTCATTTTTGCTCTACATCAGTAAGAAACGTAAAAAAAAAATTCAAACTTTTTCTTAACACGGTTGGTTTTTTTTTTAGAGCAGACAATAAACAAAATCAAAACAAATAAAACCAAAAGAAACCCAAAACATGAAGAAAACCAAAGGAAAAACATCCCGAGGCACTGATTTCGGATGCATCGTCTGATTTTGTATTTGAACCTAAGCAAATTTCAAATTAAAAAATAAAAGAAAAAAAAGACAGACTTCTACTTCAATTTTGCTAGGGTATCGTATGAAACTTCTTCTTTAATAATGAACTAGAAAAAGAAAAAAAATAATTGAAAAAACTAATTCTGACATTCCAGAAAAACACACCAACTTGTTTCTTTTTTTTCCTTCTTTCAAGACTGAAAAGAAGCATTTCATAAAGACAGAAGCACAGTTCTCCTCATTTGGGAAAATTAAGGGACAACTGTCTCTTTTCCTACAAGACCGGAACAAGTTTTTCATTTTTCAATAAACAAAACCTTTCTTCTCTTCTGTAAGAACGAAACAGAATTTTTATAATTCAGGAAAGATCTTTCTTCTCTGCTCTGCCCCCCACCCAAAAAAAACAACACATTTCTCCCATTTTCCGAAAAAAGAACGATTTTTTCCTTCGCGCTAGAAAATTGGATCAGCAGTTTTCTCACATATTTCAAATTTTCAAATGAGGCCCAAGCATAAGCTATTCAAAAGACGGATCGGGCATTATTGTTGGAAAGTTGACATCAAATAATGGTTCGAAAAGAGAAAATTAACCCTGCTAATGTCTCTCATTCTTTGAGTCTTCACAGATTTCATTTCAACTTTTTCTGTATTTTCATTCATATCAAAAGAAAACTTCGGCTTTGAATTTGAACCTCCTGATCATTCAAAAAGAAAATTCATTACTCCCCAACATTCTGTTCGCGAAAGGAAAAAGGTAACATCTTCAATTCTGTGCTGAATTCTGACTGAACCATGATACAAAATTGAAGAAGATAGGCGGAATTTATCCGTAAATTCGGATCTTGAGAAAGAGAGAAAGTGGAAAATTATTAGTTCAGGCAAAGGAGCTAAAATCGAGTGCTAATAAAGAAAAAATTGAGGAGGCAAACAAAGGTTTCTCCTCGGAAATATGTTTGATGAGGTCCTAAGAAGTGTATCCTGAAAAGTTTACCCCCCCCCCCGACCGCTAACCTCGTAGAGGGTTCAAACGTTCTCCAAATTTAGGTTTTTTCAACTTTTCGAGGAAAATGTCGAATACAAAAACTGTTTCCCTTAAAATCCTCTATCGAACGGCACCCAACATGACCATTTTCGGAAGAACTGGGTCCACGTAAATCGCCTTCAATGCATCCAGAAAACCTAAAAATATTGGAAATTGATGTTTTCCCCCCTCCCTAGATATGGACTGTTAGGAGAATGTAAGAGAGATGAACATTGCTTGGCATCAAATTTACGATCAGATGACGTCGAAAAATTCACAACTGAGGGTATCTGACTTTTGCCTTTACATCCAAACAAGCATACATAGATTACACACACAAACGTGCTGTTTTTCTCATTTTTATTAAACCTTTATTTTATCCTGTATACTTTCGAATTTTGTATAAAAAATAAACATTTGGAATCCTCAAACATCATAATATTATGGTAAATTTGATGTCAAAAAATATTTATCTCTCATACATTCTCCTAACAGTCCATAATTTGGAATGAAAATCGGAAAAAACATCAATTTGCAAGATTTTTAGGTTTTCTGGCTGCATTGAAGGCGATTTATGTGGGCCCAGTTTTTCCGAACATTGTCATGTTGCAGGGCCGTACCAACGAGGAGGGTTTTAGGGGTTCAAACCCCTCCCATTGGCCAAGAAAAAAACACCACGAAGAAACGATGGATCGAGACAAAGAAGAGGGCGGGCCTGTGATTGAGCTCCTCCCCCCACCAGGAAAAATTTATCTTGATCGCACGCCTCCTCGCCCCTTACTTAAATCCTGGATACGGCCCTCATAACAACAACAACAACAATAATAATAATAATAATAATAATCATAATCATAATATAATAAAAAGGTCAACACTTGGTAAATTTGGCCAACTTCCGATTGATTTTGGATTTTGCCAATCGATGCACATTTTTGAAATTTCAAACCAAAAATAAAAAGACAAAAAATAGGTATACACTTTTAAAATGTTTCAACTTGGCAAGACGTTTTGTAGGGAAAATTTTTCCTATAGCTCCCATTACTATGTCCAACCATTCAAGGGCGGAAAACTCTTGAAAATTACTGATATTTTTCAGCTTAAATGGACGAAAAACCATTTCATTCACCCTGTTCACCATTTGAAATAATATGGTTTTGTTTGAAAAATTTCAACGTATTCCCCTTTTCCCTTTAAACAACTCTACTGAGGTCAATTACGAAAATTATTATTTTGAAATTTCTCGTATGTTATTTAGGATATTTCAAAAATGTACCTAGTTCATCGGAAAAGTACAGAGCCGTAACCTCCCATGGCAAAAAAAAAAAGGGTTTGAGACGGAGAGGAGGGTGGATCTGTCGCATTTTTGGTAAAAAGTGTGAAGATGAGAGTTAAAAAAAATGTTGAAATTTTTGTCATATACATGCACACGCAATTGGATAAATTTGGGGTATTTGTGCCCCCCCCCCACACCAAGAAAAAAATTCTTCTCAATCAAAAAACACTCCCTCACTTAAATTCTGGGTACGGCCCTGTCATGTTGGGTACCATTCGACAGAGAATTCCAAGGGGAACAACTTTTATACTCGACATTTTCCTCGAAAAGGCTTATTTTTCAAGAAAAATCGAAAAACCTCAATTTGGTAAAACGTTCAAACCCCCACGAAGTTAACGGCTGGGCTGGGGTATACTTTTTAGGATACACTTCCTGGGACCTCATAGAACATATTTCCGAGAAGAAACCTTTGCCCCCAATTTCTTCCTTTTTCAGAGCTTCACTTCCTGGACTATATGGCTACCTATCGTATTCTAAAGATGATCAATAATGTAGGGGGATGTTTGGTGGAGCCCATGGCGATATACGCATGCCAAATTGGCTCCTCAGACACCGCAATCCTTGTCCGGGAAACTACCCTTTCGAGTATCGCATAAGTGACTACAGGGAATACGCCGGGAGAACTGCCTACAATTAGATTTTACTTGATAATTCAGGTGAACTGGAACAAACGTTTTTTTTTTAAACTCCATTCCACAAACACGTTTCTTTCACAAAACTGGACAACGGACGATTTGAGAAATAATTTGAAATTTTAAAATCACTCTTATAAATCGTCATGTTTACTTCAGAATTTAGATTTCTGAACAATGAAAAACTTTGATACCCAGTTCGATTTTCCAATTTGAGTAACTGACTCCCCCTTCAGTGGAAGCCTCGTTTCAGGAGCGCGAATCAAGGTCGGATCAAAAACCTAACATTCATTGAACTATTCGTAATGAATGATCTAATATTGCAAATTTTGACACTGGATTTTTCCAAGATAATTCTGTTTACTTCAACTGGATTTCAAGAACTCAAATGAGGCCAGATGATGAATCTGATGGAATATTCGACGTCAGTGACCTCAAAAGATTCTCTTACGAATTTAGAGATTTAGTTAGATTTTCCAAAATCAAATATATTACTCTTTTTCATGGGTAAAATTTTGATTTCGAGCCGAATCTAGAGTCAGGTAAGTTTTACGAAAATAGCGATCCATAAGAATCTACTTCGATCATTTTTTATCCAATAATTTTCCATTTCTAAAATCGCCTATTCAATGCGTAAAATTTAGATGGAGGCAGATTGGGATGAGATTACAAATACAATGGACTATTTGGAATTAGTGACCAGAGGAGACCTCTACTCCGGTCACTCATTTCGGATTCCAAACGAACCCGATGCGCAATCAGTTATCTTTAGTTACCCAGTTACCTGCGGAAAAGTTACCCTCAGATTACCCGGGTAACAGGCGGGATACTACGCAATTAGTTACTCTCAGATTACCTTGTTCCCCTTTAGTTACTTGGGTAACTGGTGGGATTTTGTGCATCGGGAAGGGAATTTTACCCATGGATTTTGGGGCTTAAAGTGGGATTACATCAAGAATCTAATGATATTCCGAAGTCAGTGACACAAAAACACCCTACTTCGATAGTTTGAACGATACATTTACATTTGAAATTTCAAGTTAGTTAACAGATCACATTCCTTCCATCCTATCTTAGGAGAAACCTCACTTTTTTCATCTGAAAAGAAATTCCTAGTATGTCCTTCATTAATCCGTCATTAAAACAGAATAATAAATGGGGGGACGGCAAGAAAGAAACATTGCAGTTAGTACGTTCCATTATTTACATGATTCTGCTGTACTTTTCGAGCTTCAAACTTTCGAAATTTCAAAATTTCAACGCAATGTACGAATGCTACTTAACAAGCCACTGAAAATTTCAACCAATTTTTCAGATCCGATTATATCGACAGTGTGCGAGGCATACATACCAAATTTTTGATAGCGTTCTGAATAGCCAACAACCACAAGTCGGCTTGTTGGGTGCATTCATTCTGTATCAGAACTTGGAGACCGAGCACGGTACTGATTATGTACACGTTTTTACGGCTCGATACTTTGTCTCCTCTATCGATTAGTGCCCCGTTCAAATCTACGCTCATCTCGGGTCGGCCAGCCGCTCCGGGTTTTTGCTGAAACAGAAGACCAGTCGATGTGAATACACGTTCCAATTACGGCCGAAGGAGTTGACGAGTAGATGAGCGGTTATTTACCATCGCAGCGAACGACTTGGCGTCTTTGAAAAAGAGTAAGAATAATTCGGTAAGAACGACGTGCGACGTCGACCAATTCTTTCGTAAGCGTTTCCCATTTTCAGTGATTTTCGTCTTATTCAGTGTGCCCTCTTTCAGAATACACTGTAAACAATAATACATCAGTAATAGAGACGGTACACGTAGCGTTCGTATCGGTTCGAAGGCGAGGCGGATGTTCTAATATAGGTTTCAATGTCAACAGTGAGGTCGACTTTCATCGCGTCACCCGGGAAGTCACACGACTTGTAATCAAACCTACCAGCGTACAGTCACATTGATAAAACTATTTGTCTTCTCTTATTAACCTAATAATATGAAACATTACTACATCAGTGTACTCGTATAAAACTGAGTTTCATACGCTCAGCTGAGTTCGCCGGTAAATGAGCTAGGTGAGGAATGATCAAATCAAGATGGAAAACTATTTAGTACGAAGAGATGCATGTTTTTAAGCGGTTTGATTGCATACTTCTAACTTTGTCAGCAATGAACCACGTACAAAATAGAAGATGTGATGCAGTATGTACAGTAGGGTATCCCTTAGGAGTCTGGTTAGCCGAATGGACAGCGCGCTGGTTTCGGAATCCGGAAGTCCCGGGTTAGAGTCCACGTAGCTACTCGTTACATTTCGACTTAGGCCGGTTTTTCGGCAAGAAGCGAAGAGGGCTAAGACAGCACTAACAGCCTCCCCGACGTCTCTGAGGTAATGCTCGAAAGAACGGATTCCAGGGCTCGGGTTGAGAGTAAAATTAGAAAAGAGGGTGTCAGTTTTCGCTGAAATTTGTTCCAGTGGACCTAGAAACTTGCCATAAAAAATTTGAGCTCAATCTGAGGGACCTTTAAGTTATGTGTAATACTGAGATATATTATTATTAAAAAACCGCGAATATCTCGGAACATATCAACTTCACGACTAAAATGCATATAACATAAAATGTTCCTTGTTAAATTTTCTATTAAAAAGATCCTATACAACTTTTCTCTAGAACACACATTTATCGAGATAATCACAAAAATGTATGAAAGTTTCGAGGAATGTGGCTTTTGTTATTTTTTATTTCCATAACCGATCGTGCAAGTAAGTACTTGAAAAGTGTCAGTTTTCGCTAAGGACACTATAATAAACATTAGGTATGCTACTGACACTTTTCAAGTACTTATGTTTTCTTATTTGCACAAGCAATGTAACAACTTTTGTATATGTTTTTCTTCATCTCGTCGTTCAAGGGGTGAAGATGGACACATGTAGACGGGTGTGCAATTGTTAAATGTTCGCATTTGCAAGAGGTAGGGCTGTTGGTCTGACCCTAGTGATAAGAAATTTACAGAAGAGCCTGAAATTGAAACGTTAACTAGGTACCCATGAGCCATAACTAATTCCAAATTCAACGATTGAAGAAAATCAAACTTTGCGATCTAAGGTAAACAAACTGTTTTCATTGAGTCTTGAGCATTCTAAAATTCCGTTGAAGACGTGGTATGGTTGACCTGAGATGATGTATATCAACAACAAGAAACAGCGATTTGCCCATAAGGAATGACCCTGAATTGTGAGAAATTGTCAACTATTGCTGATATACATACATAATCCGAGGTTTACTCCAAAGTAGGTACTCAACAAACTGTCATGGGCGCAGCCAAGGGGGAGGGGTCAAACTGGGGCGCTTGCCCCAGTAAACAGAGACTGAAGTTATCCTACAGTGTGCATTAATCGACATTAATCAGGCCCGTAACCAACCATCTGCGGTAGGGGGTGCTGACTGTTTACGTGGGGGGCTTGAGGATACACATAGTATATAATGTGAAGATTCATACGAGGCAGTGCTGTAGCCAAGGGGAGGGGGGATGAAGAGGGAGAATACCCCCAAAGGCACCTGAAATTGTATGTAAAATATGCAAAATGAGCAATTTTGCGCCTATAAAAAACGGTTTTTCGAAAAATTTCCGCACTAGCAGTAATTTTACCTTCATTTTTATAAATAGTCCACTAATATCGGCGATTTTCAAAAAATACCACAATTTTCCACTTTCCTCTCTCGAAAATCCAACTTTGCCCCCCCCCCCTCTCCCCCAGGGAAAATCCTAGCTACGCCACTGATTAAATTTGGTCTCAAAATTCATAGCCAAAACTGGTGATTCAACTTACCGTACCGACAACTCATTGAAAAACAATTGAATATAACGCGGGAAAAAAGATTAACCCTCTTAACAACGATTGAATTTTCGAACTTTTGGAAGTAAAAAAATTCTATTTCTGTGGACTTATCAAGTTATTAGTTCTTAAACAGCCATTCAGGCATTTAACCATCGATATTCAATGTGAAAATAATGACAAACACACAATTCGTCTACCTTTCAAACACGGATGTGGAAGCCGAACGATACAGAGCTTCCGCCTCCGGTTTCTAGCCGCCAAATCTCATCCAGCCTTAGTATATGAGCTTCTAACTTCCAATCTTTTTTTCGACTGACTTCTGGTTTCTAGCTTCCAGCTTCTTTTACCTATTTCACCCAAGGTTCTTATAATTAGAGAAGGTTCTTTGTAAAAAATGAGGGAAAATAAATTGAAGTGAAGTGGAGCAGAAGAGATGTATTAGTTTTCTTTTTTGGGCTTTCGAATTTAAGTAAAAAAGTCGTTAAGAAGAATACTGTAAGAAGTCAACTGAAGGCTGAAAAAGCTTCCAACTTCCAGTTTTCGATTCTTCCAGCTTCCAACATCTGGCTAAACATTAAAATGAAGTGGAAAGAAAAGTTTTGAACAAAACTAGCGAGAAAAATTTAAAGGAATTCGTTATTTTTATTCACTAAATTTAGCCAGGGGGTTCCAACAAGCGCTAGCGGGTGCTTAGCACCCCCTTGCAACCCCGTGGCTACGGGTCTGACATTAATCGATATTTCAGCCGTAAGATAATGAAAAAACAATGTTTTTCGAAAATTACACGAATTTTTGCGATTATTTCGATACCTATGTTTTCTAAAGAAAAGTTGTACAGGAACTTTTAATAAAAAATTTAACAAGAAACATTTTATGTTATTTGCATTTTGATCCTAAAATGAATATTTTTCAAGATAACTGCGATTTAACAATGAAATAAAAAATAACAAAAACCACATTCTTCGAAACTTTCACAGATTTTCACGATTATCTCAGTACATGTGTGTTCTACAGAAAAGTTGTATAGGAACTTTTTTATAGAAAATTTAACAAGGAACATTTCATGTTATATGTATTTTGGTCCTGAAGTTGATACGTTCCAAGATATTCGCGTTTTCAAAAATAAAATCTCAGTATTACACATAACTTCACGGTCAAAGCGCCACGGGTTAATGACCTCAGATTGAGCTTAAATTTTTTATGGCGAGTTTCTAGGTCTATTGGAATAAATTTCAGTGCGCACTAAATCGATAAGAGACACCCTAATGTACAGATGGAGTTGCAGAAGGTTTCAACAGGAGCTACCCTGAAGTCTTCCAAAAGTACCACTAGAATCGAGTTATTCTAAACCTTCATCCCTTCCTGGAAAACTAAACGAAAGCTACGGATCTGTTTACACGTTTCAAAATGTACAGCTAGAATTTTACAATGAAGACCACATTATCTCCGATCCGCGTCAAAACAAAGACGACTGCTGACAGTAGCACTGGAAGACTTTTCAATCTTATGAATCTCCAAAAATCTCATATAATTTGTCTCTGACATCTCTTAAGGCGACGTTTGACCATTTGCTGAATAGTTTTTAGAAATTTTATTCCATTTTTTGCGAGGGGGGGGGGGGGTTATTCCGACGCCACTGATTATTCAAACACACTACACAAGTATAATAAGATGCATACAAATTAGGAGTGATACTGGTGCAGCCCCAAGCGTTGATAATGAAAAGATCAGAGAACCAGGGTCATATGTACCACAAGGTTGAATAAGGCTGTAGCCTGGGGTGCTAATGGGCACAAATTTTCTTTTCTTTTTTTTAATCGAAAACATTTCGCTCGTTTTGCTTGCAATCTGTTTGTACATTTTTTCATATTCGACTCGGTTATACATGCACCGCGAAGCCGTAAACACATGTCCAACCTAAGAAAAAACCTAAATCCAGCCTGACGAAGAATACTCAAAATTCGATCTGAGAAAACGCTAGAATTTCAAGGTAAATGGATTAGTAATTTTACAGAATACGCATTATTTGTAATGGCGTCAAAGTATCAGTTTCAATAGCCTGGGGAAGGAGTCTGAGTGATAATGGCGTGTATGGATAGAGCTGCTCAGAACCAGGAGTTCAAAACGGAACGTTATGAAATGGTGTCATTCGGGCTCTCGTTTTCGTGTTCTCAGCTAGGGGTACAAGGGCACAGTGAGACTGAAATGCGGGAAAGTGACTCTCAAGAACTCAAATAAAATGGTTTCGAAACGTAATTCGCTCTTAACGGTATCTCAGAAACTGAATCCGAAACGTCTCGCTGAAAGCTACTGCTTAGAATAAATCAAAGAGTGGTTATTTTTAGCGAAACTTTCCGAGAAGTCCCTTTCGCAAACATTGAAAGATTGAAACAGTTCATTAATGCCCGCTCGATCATCAGAAGTATTTTTCACAAAATCATGTTTCCTGTGATCAACTTACCATTCGGCCATCTGATAACTGAGGCCAGTTCTTGGGGGAAATAGATGTCGGTGGTTCTTCGTTCCTGAAAACATGAGTCACAATAATTATTTGATCCAATTCTCAATCAGTTTAACTTCTAGTTTCCGCGTTGACCGCAATTCTTTTATTAATGCAAAAATACAGTACATACTTGGTTTCTAATAACAGTGACTTAGATTTCGCAGATCGACTGTTCAGACTGCCGTCCAATGGGGTCGCCACATTCTCATTCGGCGTGATACTACTTCGAGTAATTATAGGTAGATTAGAATATATATGGTCGTCCGGTAGCAGCTGCAGGTGCTCAAGTGTCTGAAATGAAAATCAGACAATTAGAAGGACTGACAATTTCGGAGCAGGTGGGATAACCAGGGGGGCAGAGTAATCACCGTGAATCACACTGATACAAAAACAGGGCTGGATTAATTCCGTATTTGTAGATGGCATTACCGTTGCCAAAACAGAAATCCACTCATTTGCCATTGCCCATCATTCGCTTGGCAATGCAGTGCGGAAAATAAACATAATATGTCTTCTTCAATTGGGTACATACTGAAGCAGAATCCTGACATGTACTGCCATTCTCACGTACAAAAATTACAGAACTTCTGATGTTCTGATTCATTCAAATCAGGTACATTAACAATTACCGCTTTCATCGAATAAAATATGAAGTTTGACTAAAAAATGCGGCAAGACCTTTAGGTATTCTTCTTCGTTTGAAGAGTAACTTTCTACTTCAATTATTCGAGGGCGAAAAGGGGTGAAACACCTCCAATTTTTGTTATCAGACTGGATCAGCCTGATACTTCCAAAAGCTGACACTAACATCTCGAGATAAAAATGTTTCGCTGTTCAACAGAAAACGAGAATAGGGTTTTGGAAACGAAGTAATTTTCAGAATAATTGAAGGTTCACTTTCCAAAATTTACCGAGTCCAAACGGTAAAATTCTCAAAAACAAAAAACTTCATGAGCTCCGGACAGTGTTTCTTCAAAAGCCAGATCAGTGGTCGATCGTTTTGTGTGACTGATGGCATTCCCAAGTTCTCAACTCAAATTTTGTGTGAATTCAAAAAGTTCTAGAAAGAGACCGTCCAATTTGTAACACGTAACCTCACTACTCGAGGAGGGTCAACAAACAAGAAGGCACGCATCATGACTCTTGACAGTCTTGAACAATTAATACTTTCGGGTTTATACAAAAATTAATAAATAATTACCGATTTGATATCAATCTGTTATGTTATCACTTATCAACCCTTCACTCCCTTGGGCATTTACTATACAAATTTGGTTCAAACTGCAAACTGCTGACTGCAGTTGCGCAGCTCTATCACTCTTATCAACAACATGAACGTACTTAGCAATCAATTCAATGAAACAATACAGAAGACTGTTGGAAGAAATAAAAATTTCCATGGGAATTTCTATTAACATCATGAACGCACTCTGCAATCAATTCAATGAAATAATACTGAAGATTGTTGGAAGAAATAGAAATACCATGGAAATTTCTGTTAACAATACAAGCACACATTCTGCAATCAATTTAATGAAACAATACAGAAGATGGTTGAATGAAATATTGAAACAAGTAACTGGCTCTCAACAAGAAATAATGGAAAAAAGAAATCTATGGAAAAATGGATAAATAATTATCAACCTGATTCTACTCTAATGTAAAGAAAAAATAAAGAAGAGAATACGATGCTTGGAAGAAATAATAAACATTTCCATGGAAATTTCAATCAACAACACTAACGCACTCTGCAATCAATTAAAGAAAACAATGGTTGGAAGAAATGGAAGAGAGAGAAAAAACTCACTGGTCTGACTGACTCAACACTCAATTTGCCAGCGAGTACCACACTCCTTGTATCAGCCTGCAAGCACTACACTCTGCTAGTGCATCATCTAGCAGACAAGTCTGCAACCATGGGAGAGCATTTTCATGTCTGCATTGCGGACTGGGTTGACATGAGAATGTCGTCGTCCGCTACGCTCCGCAGTACACGTTGCGCTCCATATTTTTTGGCGCGCTCATTTTTTGGACGCTACCATCTGCAAGATGATGCACTAGCAGAGCGTAGTGCTTGCAGGCTGGTATAAGGAATGTGATGCTCGCATGGGAATACAGGCTGAGACAAGGAGTGTGGTACTCGCAGGTGAATGAAGTGTTGTGTCAGTCAGTTGGTTGGTTGGGTGGTTGGTCAGTCGGTCAGTAAGTCGGTCAATTGGTTGGTCGGTCGGTCGTTTTATTATTATTATCATCATTATTTTTCGTTACGCTCTTTTCGTCACGTTCTAAAGTAACAGTTTTTCCTGTTGTGTGCCAAAGTAAAGACATGAAAATGTTAAAACAATTTCTATGGAAATGATAATGCCTTTTTGTTACTCCTTTTTGTTCCTTCTCAAATGTAACGTTTTTCCAGTTTGTGTGCCAAAGTAAAGATATGAAAATGTCAAAAGCGATTGCAAGAGGCTCGTTACCGACCCTGAAGAAAGTGATTGGAAGAGGCAGGGATGTTGAGCCAGTTGAAAGCCTTAAGTTCTGAGCCGTAAGTCAAAAGGTTTGGGATCTTCAGCTGTAACTCTAAGTTTCATTCCAATAAGCCATAAACTTCAAGTTTTATTTTTCGGTTTAATTTTCATTTTTTCACAGTTCAATTCTCGCAATCAGGGATGTCAAATAAGCTGAAAGCCTTAAGCTTTAAGTTTTAAGCCAAAAGGTTTGCGGTCTTCAGCCTTAAGCCATAACCCATAAGTCTTATTCTTATGCACCATAACCCCTTAAGCTAAGCTATATGTTTCAGAAATTCAAGCTAAAGCCACAAGCTTAAGTTTTATTATACAGCTTGACATCCCTGGGAAGAGGCTCGCTGTCGACCCTAAAAATCACACAAGAGGTTTCAAAAAGGTTTACAATCACGTTACTAAGGCGATAATATGGTTGCGTAAGGACGTAAAGAAACACTTTTTGAATGGACAGGGGGTGGGACTTTTTACTTTTCAAACATCAAAACGTGAATATAGTCAGCAAGATAAATATCGGAAAATAAGTATGAAGGCTGAGAAGCAGAGAAAATGATCAATAAAAAAAAAAAAGAGAACCTAATTTCGCGGACAGACAAATTTAACACGAACAATTTCATCTCTAAGTTATATGATGCCCATCAAGAGAAATGTGAATACTGAAATTTTTCTTATCTCCTTTGAGTCTACCCATGAAGATTTTTATTGCAGAAATATTTTTCGCTAGTCCAAAAGATATTTTATCACAAAGAAAATAAGTGACGGATTTCGACTATTTTCCTACGTTTCTCTTAAAAATTCACGCACGTTTACGCGTCGAAGTTTATAAAAAGACTATTTTCTAATCATTATAACATGTTTACAATGAAACATGGGAATCCTTTTCGTGATATACGCTGATAAAATTTATGAATTACAACAGAGAAACTGAATTAGCAAACATGTCACACAAATAATACTGCTCGCTCTTTATTAACGTAAGAACGAAAATTATGCGAAACGGATAACTGAACTGAAATGAAGGGGGCTTTTTCAAAATGCAATAAGTGCACACTCCCCCCCCCCCACACAAATTGAGGAATAAAACTGCCAACTGACAAATATCTCTTCGCCCAGACAAATCATATCCCTTTTGTTATAATAATATTCGTTAATGAAAAAGTTCATATACAAAACGCAGTACTGGCAGTAAGTCTATTTGTTAAGTATTCCAATTCCGAAAATTCGGAAACACAATAAGCACATTTCACGGCCAAATTAGCTGACGCGCTGGAAAATGCTCTAACATCCCATAATTTAAGAAAAAAGAATATTCTCTAGTATGCTGAGTATTTTTTACATTTTGTTTCACAACTTGTACAATAGATGAACAAAATTATGAAATATAGAAAGAATTTGGAAAATCAGTGACCTACTCGGATGGTTTGCTCAAATTTTATATTTCGGTAATTTGAAGCGTAAAATCTATATTTTGATGTGACATTCGGAATCAACGTTCTAAGAAACTAACTTCGACAGGTTTTCCGATTCTCTGAATGTAATCAGTTTCGCCTTTTGAGGGTGAATTTCGAATGTAAGAGTTTAAAACAGGCCGGATCAATCTGGATCGATATTTTAAACTAACGACCCTAAAATTAAAATAAAAACTGAGATTGCTTCAGATCTCCCCATCTAATATTCAAAGTAAGTAGTGTTCCAATCCCTCTCAAAGAAGGGGGAGAGATCAATTTCGTAACCCCAAAAGTAACTAGAGCTTGCCAGATTCGGGTTCAAAAGATTCAGAGGGTGAGTTTAAAAATACACTTCATATAAAATTCCGTTTTGCTACGAATTTAATTACTTCAAAACACAGTAAATGCATTCATTTTGTATTCCAATCCTGAAACGCAGTAAAAGCTAATTCTAGTTTTGAAAATGAAATTTCTAGGTCGTATCCGTGCGGGTTGAGGCTATTGTAAAAAAAATTGGAGGACCAACGTTGAAATCTACAGACAGTATTTTGTGCTTCCTATCACCTCGGAAATATGAACTTACTGCGTTTTGGAAAAGTACTTCTCAAATGCGTAAGGGGTCGTTCCATGTTAGTCCGACCAGTCGTGGCTTGCGGCCTCTTCGATTTCGAGCTGATAGAAAAGTTTCAGTGTATAGTGCATTCCAGGGGTATGCATGGGAAACCGTCATCAAAATATCCATTCCGTTTTGAATTTTTAATGTTTTTCAGAAATGGCTTCTTTCAGCACTGTATCTGAATACACTACCATTAATACGCCATCATTACGTATCCGAATACAATACTATTAATACGTCATATCACATATCATTTTAGAATGCCAAGTCTGCTAGACTGAAAGAATTACACATCAAATACTAAGATAAGTCATAGATAAAGTAATAGCTTTTTTAAATTAATATAAATTCAATTTGTCAGATTTAATTAAGATACTCGTGCCTCTTTAAACAAAGATAAGGGGGAAAAAATACACAACTCATTTCTGCTATTTGTTACAGAATCTACTTATAAACAGACGCTAGGTTTTGTAGAGGTTTAGATGTCTAAAACCATATTTGTAAGGCAACACAAGAAACCCCACAATAATTCAACAATTTTTTCCTGTTCTTTATCTAAGGAAAGTAACAGTATTACATGTTTAGATCATCCAATTTGAGATGAGCCACTTTTCTACCATGCAAAACAGACTTCAAAATTGACTTCTGCATGGTTACTTACGAGGGATTTTTTATTTTTTGACTTTCCTGAAAATTGTTGTTTTCCGACTTATACTGGGATTTTCTGTGCGACATCATATTTTTGGTTGTTCAAGATTTTTTTTGTTGTGAGTACACGAAAATTTTTCATTTGGAACTTCGGTTTCTGAAAGAACTGTATTAAGATTCAGCCAAATTTTCACAGATAACACTTAAAGGCGTTGTTGACTCGCTGTCAAAATTGTTAAAAATGTGCTACAAGTCTGAAAATCGTCAAATTATTGCAAAAACAGGGTGTCTAGCAAAATCGAGTTTTGAGAATAAATGACCTTTAAATGACTCCCCTCCAATTTGCTATGAATGCGCTCAATGGTAAATTCCAAAACATCCGAAATGTGCAAAATGAAGTGCTGCTCACTTGACTCAGAATTCTGTGATTCGTGAAGATCTTTTGAAACTTCTGGAATGTACCCCATAGATAAAAATATGTATTCGCATAATTGCAGCCCTGGTTATTATAATGGAATTTTCTAATTCTAAATTCTTTGTTCTCTCTTTCAAGGAGAAAAATGTTGATTTTTAATTTTTTAAATGATCATGATGGAAAATAAATGACTTTAAATTGCTTAAATGATCTTCCAAAGCAAATGATGTTAAGTGACTTGAATGACTGTTACGATACCCTGAAAACGGTTCCTCGTTGAAAAATGAAAATTTTGCAGGAGAGCGATAAGAACATATGACGTCAATCGTTTGAGTGGTATCAGAGTCACTTTTTTTTAGGTGGGGATTATTAATTTTAACACTCATCCAGTAGTAAAGAGCGGTATTGTACTGAAAAGAGTTTAAAATTACTTTCCAAACGATATTATTATCTCAAAATAGAAAAAAATCTTCATGAGGAACCTTTTTGCAATAAGCCACGAAATGAATACAGTTAGTCAAACTGCTGCACTGATCAAGACACTAGAGAACTCCACACAAAGGCGGAACAATGACTCAAAATAAAGTTTATCACACGAAAAAACTTTTGAGTAAAATTTTATGAAAAACATTTAGTGAACACACTGTATGATAACTTTCTACGTACAACAAAATGTAATGAGAAGCCAAAATTTTCATCTAGAGCCCTAGGGGATGAAGGATCATTCAGATTGCTGAAGATTTTAAGTCGATTAATCAATGCAGTAACTTGATCATTTATACCAACTTTCAGCTTCTCGCCTATTCTTTCCATTTTCTCAATAAAATGAAAAATTGACGGCGCTAAATTTTGACATAGAGTCAGGAAATTCACTGGCCATCATGGGTGAAAAATTTGGCTAAATCTAGATATAGGTATTTTGGAAATCATGAATTTTATATTCAGGGTGATCACTTGACACTTTAGAAAAAAAATTAAAAAATGACCTGATTAAATTTACAAAATGATCAGAAAAAGACCAGAATTGGAGACCATTTGCAATTTCTTCCTTCTTCTTCGTGCCTCTCTTTTTGCACACTACTCGTCATCATATATTTTCAACCACCCTCACCTCCTCACCACAAAAAACTTGATTTTGTAAAATATATTTCTGATGACATATAAGGAGTAACCGCATTTGATTTTCTTCTGGCTTTGCCGGTTATATACCTGCGCACTTCACTGTTTTATAATGTTCAGTCATTGTTCCTCTCAGACACACTTGAGTAGCAAGAGTTGCATTGAAAGTTTTTTCTGCAACCTGCCGGAAAACTAAATTTCAATTTTATTTACACTGCACAGTAGAAGCACAAATAATATTCTCCATAATCAACAGAATTTTCAGAATTTGAAGGAGAAATTTCCCCAAAAATGTCTTAAATAACCATTTTAGGAGAAAAATAACCAAAAATGACCTCAGCTGACCTAAAATTGAAAAAATGACCGAGTGGTCACCCTGTATATTTAAACCAAAAAAAAAAAAAAAAAATTAAAGTAAAATTTCTAGGTCCTTCAGACGTTACACCCAAATTCGGTAATGAGAAATGATGAAAAATGAATCGGGTATTTTGAAGAGCAGTAATTTTTCTAAATCATCGAAAAGAGACCACTCGCAGGGAGACTACTGGGATATTCTCAAGCATTTTCTGCCAGTTTGGTTAGAATAGAAGGGGTCAAAAGTCTTGACTGGTTGAACTGACACAAAATGACCAATCAGTTTTCAATTGACAAGGACTGAGATGATTAATTTGAAAGTATACAAATACAAGGTGTCTACAAGAATGGAAAAATATAAATTCCTGACTTTTTCCAAACTTTTTCTCTTCTTTAAACCTTTACAGTATAGACAGTATTTATGTTTGTACTACTAGACGCGATGGTTAAAATTAACTGAAATTTGAAGTTGATATTATTCAATGCACAGTTTTTATTTGTAGAATACGACTCTAGGGAGTGCTGAAGTAAAATTAAACGACGAAAAAATTTTCCGTGAGTTCATTCTTTGTTTTTTCCCAAACTTCTTAAAAATATGGTTGAATTTCCTGACTATTTACAAACTTCCTGACCTACTTTTCAAATTTCTGACTTTTTCCAAACTTTCCAAATTTTCCAAACCTGTAGACACATTGAAATAGAATGAAGCAGCTTCAAACTTTTTCCATTCGTATTCAAGGCTATAAAATCGTGAACCGAAACCAAAATTCAATTTCTTTGTCATTGCCACAGTTACCTCTAGTAGTATAGCTTGTATTCATCTTTCCTACAATTCGACCATTTTTCAAAAAGAAATAATCAAAATTTGAACGTCGCCTTTCCTGAACTTTCGAAATCGATTCACGAATACCTAAATACCGACCTACTTTTTAGAATTTTCAATACTAATTCTCATAATTCTGAAAAATTACAATGGTTTCAGAGTAATAACACGGAATGTACGAAGGAAACTAAATACGACTTGGAAAATCGTCACGTATTAAATGGTGAGGATTAAAATAGTATGCGTGCATGTAAGGTTTCTGTGACTTATCGTTTGAAAATGCATCAAAGAAAATACTAATCAACTGCATTTCTCATTTTCACGACTTCTATTTCACATGCATACGAGGGATTTAGAGAGACATTTTTTTGAAAAGGCTGTTAGAAAATATTCTCCTACTGTCTTATTAAATCCGCAACTGCATTCAATATAGTCTGCCATATAATCAAACTGGTCAAAGAGGCTTACACAGAGTCTTAACGCGGTCTTTCTAGGTACTAATGTGTCTTAATAGGTCTGAGCTAATTACGAAGAGCGAGTATTACTTAAACTGGACAGAGTTTTAGAGAGTCGTACTACATTAAGTGTGAATTTACGAGTTTAATAAGACTTGAATAGTATTCAAAGTAATTTTAGGAGTCTCATTAATGAGACCTTGATTATCTTAATGGATCTTTACAAGATCTGAATATGATTTAAAATGGAAGGGAAAGTTGAAAGTCCGCTAGTCTGTTCAGAGTTGCCACTTTTTCCAAGAATGATGTTCCATGACTTTTCCAGGTTGTCCAGGCCTATTTTTCCATGACTTTTTCTTTCGAGTGGGGGAAGAGTTATGGATTTTGGCAAGACTTTTTTTCCTCATAATTAAAGTGGGGCATAATAATATGAAAAAACAACAACAACAAATAATATGCCTAAAATAGGCGACTTTTTTTACCCCAAATATGGCCAAAACATACGTTTTCTCTAGAAATACGTGAAATATGTAAAATCAATATGGGTACTATTTTACAGCTTCTTGAATGTCCCATTCATAATTGTTGTTCAAATTTTATTCTAAACTGAAGCGCCAGAGAAAACTGAATAAAACTGAAATATTAAGAACGAAAAAAAGAGATAATAATTTCGAAAAACCTTCAATTTGGTAAATAAATCTAATTTTAAGATAAAGAACATTGTTACATTGCCCTTATAATAGCTATACTAAACCGCCAAAAAAATTTATTAGAAGACTCTTTCAACTTTTTTTTTTTTTTTTTTTAAATTTATTTATTCAATGTAACTTCCTTTTTCTTTCCTAACATAAGTCATTTTTCTTTTTTTACAAGAAAAGCAAACTAGCCGTAGCCGTATCTTGGACAATAAAAAAAAAACAAAAAACAACAACAACAAAAAACTAGAAATATGTTAAAATATACATTTTTACCCCATTTATCGTCGCCTCGGCTTAAATAACACGTACGTAAGTCCACATTTATGAAAAACGGGCTTTATGTGTGTAAATGAAACAAAAAATAATCGAGGAATTTAAATTTAAAATCCTCGTAAGTCGCAAGTACACTTTACTACTCCTAGCGGTGAAATCATAAACCTTGGGAGTCATTCATCTAAATTTTCTATTCAGTTTTTTGTGTTAGGTATCCTGACATTTAGGCATTTTTGTACTTACGTGGTATTTAAACCGAGGCGATGACATGCAAAATATGCAAAATAAAATGGGGCTCAAATGCAGGTATTTTTCTGAAACGGGAGCATTTTTCATCAATTTTGCGACCAGAGATGACCTAAAAAATATGCACTTGAATATTATGCCGCACTCTACTCCTGATCCTGATCATAACGCCAGCAAGAAAATAGTACATGACTCTGATATTTTCTAAAGGGGGAAACTTTTTCCTTTTGTAAACGTAATTATTCACTGACATAAATTTTGATAGAATATAAGTCATAAACCTAGTTTGTCATTCAGAGAATCAAAATTCCATGATTTGGATGAATATTCCAGGACTACTCCAAATTTTTCAGAAAATGGCAACCCGAGGGTTTCTTTTTGTATGATAAGATCTACTATGGATAAGCAATGCATGCGTAGCGTCAAGAGGGCGAGGAAGGCCGGTGCTTCTGAATGATTCTTTTAAAATTTGTCCGATCCTCCCAATATTTACAATCATTAGAATTAGAAATACATAACCAAGCGTAAAAACGATTCTCATCCTGCCCCCCCCTCCCTCGCCACAATAACCAACCCAAACGATGAGGGGAGAGTCAAATATTTCTTTCTCGCTCAGTTCACAACATTATTGACCCGGGCCCTGCATACTTTTTTGGTTCATGCTACGCCTACGAGTATGCCAACGGATACGATTTATCGTAGGTTTGTTCTTGTAATTCTGTCGTCATAATAATGTCACACCTGATTTACGCTACAGTCATGATAAGTCCATTTTCCTGATGAGACAGAGATTGCCAAACTGGATGGAAAATTTTCATGTACATCTGTTTAATGACTAGCGAAAAATGTTCACGTTCACGAAGTGATTGTAAAGCATAATGAAAAGGTTCTTACAATCTACAACATTCATTAGATATTAGGTACTTTTCTTTGGACTTTGTAATTGTAATACACAAAAAAATCGTCAGAGATGAAAAAGAAATTGAGACTAGAGGGCGCGATGGTGGCGTCACTATTGTCTTATGCAGTCACATACAAATAAGAGTATGAAGAGTATGATAACTGATATTTGTATCAGTGCCACGAGGCATATTTTCTCACAAGGACGAAGATGGGGAGGGGTGTAAGGGATCAGGCAGGTCACAGAAAAAAATCTAGACCCCCCTTCCCAATAAAAGAGTTATCTACGCCTTTATTCTGCCACTTGATCGAAAAACGCGTGATTGCGTCACAAAAGCGATCGATATCGATTTACCGAATCATCTACACCAGTGGGCCAAAGATCAGTTTAGTTTCAAAAAAATTTCGAAGCCCATTTTGTTTCGAAAATCACTTTTATTTGTGCTTTATGATGTGGGGGACCGGTTTCAGCTGACTTTCACCCACATTCAATTTTAATTTTCCAGGAATTTTGGAACATCCCCGCACCCAAGGTTGGCAAATACTCTAACATTTTCTTTTCGGAGAAAATTCCCAGGAAATATTCAAGAATTCTCTTTGAGGAACATTTTCCAAGATTTTGTTTTCAAAGTGTCATGGTGTTGGCTAATTGGTGCAACTGCAAATTTTCAACTGAAAACTGACACATCAAGAATCAGTTACCCATATGTTCATTCCGTGTCCTTCAAATGGTAATATCAAGATATGTTCACAAATTTCACTCCAAAATTAAGATGCAAAAGTGTACAAAATATTAAACTGACGGCGGAAGAGGTGGGGGAGAAGTATTTGATACATTAAACTCAAAATTGATGATGTATGAAGATAACTAATTTAGAATTTACAAACGAGAATCGAAATACGAACAGGACACAAATATCAAAATGAAAAATCAGCTGATAAAGAAATGTAACAATGTCAAAACTCAGAACAGATGAAGGGGAAAAAATTAAAAACGAGAATTAAAATAAACTGACCAGCAAACTTCAGCAAAAACAGAATATGCATGACGATTCCAGATGTTTGGATTGACAACTTCTCAACTCCGGAATCATACATTCTTTTTGAAACCAAATCCCTTCCCAATATTTGATTTAAGAAGTTTTTTTTGTTGTTAAAACACGTGGAATAAGGTTGAAACTATACACACACACTCCAACGTCGGGATTGAAAGGAGTTGCTTCTCATTCCGGCAAAAATGGAATGCATTCCAACTCTCAATTGCTGGTAATTCCGGGATTTATTCCACAATTTCTACTTTACAAGGAATTGTGCCCCGCCCTGCTTATACACAGACGCACACTGGGTGCCAGATTATGGAAGTTGTAAAGAGCGATAATTTTTATCATTGATTAAATATTATTTTAGTCTAAAAAGAAAATATTATCAGCATTTTCTCGGAGCGAATACTCTAAAACATGCTCGTGCTCTCGGAGTATTTCCAATGAGAATATTCGTTTTGCCCATACGTCTGATACGTGTCTCATGGGAGCGAATAATTAGATCACTTTCAAAATAGTACCGCCTCTAGGGAGAAACTTTCTTGTTTTCTAGTCCCAATAGCAACAGAGATTTGCTTCGCAAAGATTCGAAAAATCTGAAAAACTGCAAGGAGAGATCAGTTATCCCAAGAAGGCACAGACACCAGTCAGATCAAAAGACAGCTGGCGAGCAAACTAACCCACAGGCAAGCAGATAGACCGCAGATTACAAAGGAAGAAAGACAGACGAACCATGTCTTTGGCCTTGGGCTTTAGATAACACCTTTTCACAATTGAAGTGTTTTTTTTCTTTCCAAAACGTGTCAAGTTCATTTGAGTAAACTTTTCAGTATCGATATAAAACGGTTTTCATCAGCACTGGAGGTCGGCACAGATGAACAAACGAGAGGAATACCTACTCCTATATAGAGGGACATACCAAGACAGAAGTGTGAGAATGCATCTGTGCACAGATTCGACAGCTGAAAATGACGGAGGTAGAAGTTACTCCTAACACTTTTTGGAAAAAAACTATCATTAGTAAATGAAGTATTAGTTTAGATTAACACCATTTAGCCGCAGTTCAAGAATACAGAGAGGTACATGATATTCGGAAAAACAGAGAGTTAAACGGGCCTAAGTGCAATATTTACGTTAATTAATGCAAAGTGGGAAGTATTTCAGAAAAAGAGTGCTTGTAGGGCTCAAGAAATTAAACATTTTTTACATTATTTCATGCAAAGTGGGTATTCGGCTGGGTTCTGTTTTTTCTTCTTCGGTGCCATTTTCTTTCCCAAAATACAATAGAATTAACTACTTTTGGCGCAAAACGAACTCTATTCAAAGCTTTCAACTATAAACGTAGACTCTTTAACTCGATGTTTTGTTAAAACCAGTATTACTATTAGATCGGCCGCGGAATTCCCTAGAGCAAGGTGTCTAATACATTTGAAAATTAAAAATATTGGACTTTCACTGGACTCTTTTCGGGCTTTTTATATGCGCAAAAATTGCGTTTGCAAGACACAGTCATAGTGATCGAAGTTGAATTTTCAACAACACTACATTATTATGTATTCCTCATTTTTCAGTTTTTATTGAACATATTACATTAAAATTATTGGACTTTTATTGGACTTACTGGCCCGGTAGACACCATGTATAGGAATCCATCTTAATCTACTTTTCGGTAACAAATGAAATTAACTGTTTTTTTTGTTGGGGGGGGGGGGGGCGCGTTCAATTATAGTCTCTCACAGAATCTCAAAAATAATCCGCATGACTCTCAGTCGGTATCTGTCTCTCACCTAGAAATGACGAGTCTCGAGTAGAAACTCAAACTTAAAGTGGCGAGGGAACCAAGCCCTTCAGTAAATTAACATGAATAAACAAACAAACCTCATTAGATGATTCGGTGGTGGGCAGTGTCCACGAAGATGCGCGACTATTCTCTTCGAAATAATACACTCTTCCTTCATCGTCGTACGACGAAAACCACTGCAACAAAAATACCATTCAAATCAACGTTCGCAAATAGTAAAATGACTGCAATTTGTAAAGAGCTCAAATCGAAAACATTTTTCATACACTTCGATGAAGACGGGATCTGTCAAGAATCATCAACAACATTCTCACCGAAGTTCACATTACCGAAACTGCCATCAATTCGAACTGAACACGAATGCAAAACCCACATAGTGTTAGAGCAGGGAATAAAACCCCACTTTGTCGATGAAGAGTTACAACTACCGTCACATACTATGTAAAATTTTTGACAAAATGAAATCTTGCGGAGCTTTCTGGCTCCAAAATTTGCCGAGATATGGCTGTTCAAAGTTGAGATTTCAAAAAATGCAATTGAGAAAAAGGTTCAAAAAACGAAAAATTCAAAGTGACATATCCCCGAAACAAATGAAGTTAAAGAGCCTCGCGAGGTCTCATTCTGTCATGAATATCGTCGACAAAGTGGGACCTTTTCAGAAAACGAACACAAAAGAGTTTAATTTCCATTGATAACAAAACTGAGTCGGAGGGGCATAACAGAGAGTAGGTGGGTTCACGTTTTCGTCTGTAATGGACGAACGAAAGCAGACAAAGAAAAGCGGATAACACCACTCGAAAGAGGAGGGGTCATCGAAATCGTCATGAATCCGATTTCGACAGTTTTGACACAAATTCAAAGAAATCGCCGTATCTCAAAAACTATGATCGACAAAGTGGGACCGCATTCCCTGCGCTGCCTCTATATCAAATACCTTCTGCTCCAATTCTGCGGCCTCGTCTTCTTCACTATACGAGTCGAAATAGATATCGTGCAGCCACGTCTCTACATCCGACAATAGCACCCCGCACTCATACAACCATCGTAACTTGAACATGTCATCGATCAACGAATGAACATCGACTGAACTTTTTGCCGACGGACTGGTGCCACAAGATTGTTCAACCACCGCAGACGAGAGACAAGGGTAGCTTTTGTGTTTCAGCCGCCACTCCGGGGAGACATCGAGAGAGCGCGATTCGCTCGAGTCATCCAGATACGTAGTCGACAGCGCTTTGGGTCCGGTTTCCATCTTACCCCACTTCACGTCCAACCAACACTCGAAACTGGTTGCGAGGTCGCTGCGGCGCTCATTTTCCGCGCGCTCAACGGATTCCGAATTCGAGTCCACTTCGACATTCACGTACTCCGGGCTGCCACCGGTCGGGCTAGCGGAATCGCATCCGCTCGAGCCGTCCGTCAACCAGCACTGGCTTCTCTGGCAATCGCGTTCGTCGCAAATGCGCCGGAACTCGAAACTGTCAACTTTGACATCGATATTCTCGAAATCGCTGCTATCCGTAAACGATTCGGCGATACTGTCGTCGCGGTCGGAATTGTCGTCGGAACACACGACCGTACTATCGCAACTGCTGTCGACAAGGCACTGAGAACTGTCGTCGTCGGCGACGCCGAATCTGTTGCGCGACCAGCATTCGGTAGCGACGGCAGGCGGACCATCATCGGCGGTTCGGACCGCGTCGACGCTGCCACGCTGACCAGACAGCCGATCCATACAGCGGTCGCCGATCTCCGGGCACGACGACGGACAGATGGCAGCATCCGCCGGGGCAATTGCGAACTTCCTCTTGCGAATAGGCCGGATGGGTAGGGTGCGGCCGTCGTCGAATATCGAGTCGACACTCCTGTGCGACGTCATCTCCTCGTCTTTGTTCTTGTTGAACGTTGAAAACGTTGCCAGTTTCGGTCGCGTGTCGTCGAGATGGTCGGCGGTAACGGGTAACCCCCACAGCTGGCTGTAGTCATCCGCCATCGCCAACGCCACCGATTCTGGTTCGACGGTTTTCAAAAAATACCCCAAATACGAGCTCGTTTCGGGTTGCATCGCGAGGTTCCTCGGGTAGCAGAAGGTGACAGTGTTTCGGTCTGAGAGAGGATCTGTGGCGTCGAGATCTGGACAACAGAGAGGGTGGTTCGCTTCAGCCTTCGATACGACGAACGCTGGGCGAGTTGTTAGCACGCGGCGAAGGATAATGCCATGGGTGACGCTCGGTTCGAACGCGCAACAGAACCGCGGATTCGTG
Organism: Acanthococcus lagerstroemiae; assembly: GCA_031841125.1. Taxonomy (NCBI): domain Eukaryota; kingdom Metazoa; phylum Arthropoda; class Insecta; order Hemiptera; family Eriococcidae; genus Acanthococcus; species Acanthococcus lagerstroemiae. Next base: position 10,647,981 of record CM063106.1, on the reverse strand, counting down.
ACACCGCCAATTCTAGATCTCCGACGCGAAAAACTGTACGTGCGATAAGTCGAGCGACGCGACAACCGCGAAGAAGGCGACAATGTACACCGATCTCACAGCACGAATGAGTGAGATTATGGAGGATTCATACTTAGTAGAGGAAGTGTGACGCTGTATCGTTATCTTCTATTTCTGTCTAATGATTCACTTTTTTTCCCCCTGTACACATCAGATGTTCCTATTTCGACTATCAGAAAGTACATGTTATCGCGAAAACGACCTAAAGATGAAGATCACGTTTAATAGCGAACCCATCACAAACGGTATTCCAGAAAACACTCTGTGAGATTAATCCTTTCGGCGACGTGTGGGATTGCACCCTTTTGTGGTGCCTCTACTCCTCACTTCGAACCGCTAGCCAGTCACATAAATTTAAACATGCTGCGAGATAGCACCATACACATGTTTCATGTCTCATGTCTCATGCGATATGTTTCATGCAATATATCTCGTCAGTGTGTATCCTGCCTAAGCAAAGCGAAGATTCGCCCACGCTACTGATTTGGCTACTAGCTGATTTCAAAAAGAATTTGTCCCTTCAGTGAACAAATTTCTCGAAGAGAAAGATTTACCAATAAAAGCGATTCTCCTACTGGATAATGCGTCAGGCCATGGAAATTCTAAATCATTAAAAGTAGGGGGTGTAAGAGCGATTTTCCTTCCACCAAATATCACATGAATAGCTCGACCAATGGGTCAAGGCGTGCTAGAATTCTTGAAAAAGATCTATCCGAACGCAGCTTTTGAGCTTTATTCTCTCTAATAATGAAGAAAATGAAGCAGAGATGTTGAAGAAAATAGATGTGCTCGACGTGATTCGTTTATTTTTCTGAAGCCTTGAACCAAATTGAACCATTAACTATGGAAAGCTTTTGGACCACAAAGCTACGAATCAGTGTAGTGGAATTTATTTGGTGAAGATGAAAGTCGAGGCATTGCATTTCTTTCCACGGCTTCCTTTCCAAAATTACTATATTTAGTAGGTAACCAAAACGGCAACATTTTAGAGTGTTATGAAGCAATGAGGAGCAGTGACCTAACTGCAAAATTTTAGTTTTTAGAAAAACAAGCAAAACACTTTATAAGCATAGCAGTAAAGTAGGTAACGGATTTTTTAAAGATAGGTATCAATAAGCTTAGCCTTAAAGAAAAAATTGTCGTTTTTGTGATTGCAAAGTATGCCCCTAGCGCGGTAAGACAGCGTCTTGAAAACAAAATCTCATGAAATCATAATTTTGCAGTTAGGTCACTTCGGAAGTGGACGCCTCAATTTAATGATCACTGTTAAACTGTTCCCCGGTCTCCTCTATTCGTAATTTTTCATTTTAAATCCCCCCCCCCCACACAAGCATCACATTTTATATTTGGGTACTCATCATTCTATATTTGGAGCAAATTTTTTTTTGGGGGGGGGGGGCGTGTCTCGTAAAACAATGGGTGAACCAATTATAGTATAATAATAATAAAACCTTTTTTAGAGCGTGTATGTGAGTGATCATCTTACATTTCATATTACATATTAGTAGCACTGTAATACATATCACCGGACGAGAGGTCACCAGCCCCCTCGCGCCATACCCTGTCTATGGGCAAAGGCCTCCCTTAGCCTGTTCCACTCGTTCCTTTCCCATGCTATTCTGTGATATACTTTATTCTTCAAAAACTGGTCGAAATCGTCCCTCCAACGCATTTTTTTGCCTTCCCTTCCTTCTTTTGCCCGTGGGTTCCCAAAAAGTAATTGTTTGTGTCCATCTGTTATCGTTCAGTCTCGCGACGTGGCCTGCCCAGTTCCATTTTTGTCGTCTGTGTGTGGTAATTATGTTATTGTTGGTGGGCAGTTTGTTACGTATTGTTTTTATCAGAACTCTGTCCCTTCGCTTCAAATTAAGCATGGAACGTTCCATGCTGTTTTGTGTTACGGTTAGGAGGTTTTCGTGTTTGTTAGTCAGTGTCCAAGTTTGTGATGCATAGGTGATCAATGTTAGAATGTTAGCATTAAAGATACTACTTTTGAGTGAGTTGCTGTATTGTCCTTTGAAGAGGTATTTCAGGCTCCAGTATTTGTTCCAGGTTTGTGTGACTCTTCTGTTAATTTCTTTGTCCATTTTATCCTCCATGCTTATCACTTGGCCTAGGTATACTGTTTCTTCCACCTTTTCGATTGTCTTGCTTCCCAGTTGGATGGAAGTTTCTTCCTGGTTGTTTGTAAGAAAGTTTGTTTTTTCGATGTTTATTTCTAGGCCTGCTTCCCTTCCCCTCTCTTGAAGCTCGTTTGCCATTCCCGAAAGTTCTTTTTTGCTGTTAGAGATTAGAATCACGTCGTCCGCAAATCTTAAGTTGCAAAGAGTTTCGCCGTGGATGTTTACCCCTTTCTTTCCCAATTTAGCCCCCTGAATACTTCTTCTAGTAAACAGTTAAAAAGAATAGAGGAGAGGGGGTCGCCTTGGCGGACTTCTTTTTCGATGTTAAAGTATGGGCCGTTAATGTCGGTTACTACTCTCGCTTAAGGTCAGAGTACATGCCCTCGATTATTTTTACAAAGTTTACGGGTATTCCTTGTTTTCTTAGTGAGTGTAGAAGGAATCTGTGGTTGATCGAATCGAAAGCTTTGGTATAGTCTATCAGAAGTAGGTATAGATAGGTCCTTTTGGAATTCATTTGATTTTTCTATTAGTTGATTTATGACTTGTAGGTGGTCTATTGTTGAATATTGTTTTCGAAAGCCAGCCTGTTCTCTAAGTTGTTGCCAGGTTAGAGTGTTTTTGATTCTGAATTCGAGTGCTTTTGAAAAGATTTTTGCTATTGTGGGGCTTAAACTGATTGGTCTGTAGTTGGTGATTTTGTGTCTGTTGCCTTTTTTGTAAAGGAGGATAATGTCTGAGTGTTTCCATTCGTTTGGTACAGTTTGATTTTTTAGAATGTTGTTGAACAGATTGGTGAGTTTTTTGATCAGAGTTTTCCCTCCAAATTTGATATGTTCGTTCGTAATTTTGTCATGGCCAGGAGCTTTGTTGTTTCTCAGGTTGTTTATGGTGTATTGTATTTCAGACTCTAGGAAAGATAGGTTCGATTTCTTGGTTGTTGTCTGTTCTGAGTGTGTTTGTGTTGTATTTTGCGTTAGTCTTTTCTTTGTATAAGTTTGTGTAGAAGTTGGTTGCCACGTTGTTTATTTGTTGACGGTCAGAGATTTTTTGTTCGTTATCGTCGAGTAAGTGTGTGGTCCAGTGTGTTCCTATTGCGAGTTGTTTTTTAATTTTTTTGGTACTTCTGGAGTTTTCTAGTGTTTCCTTAATGAACTGTTGGTTTTTTCGGTTTGCGTTTTCCCTGGTTGTGTTTCTAATTTGTTTGTTGAGTATATTAATCTCGATTTTGTCGTTAGTTGATTTGTGTTTTTTGTAGAGCAGGTTGTTTCTGGTGTGGAACAACAGTTTGAGCTTTGTTTTATATTCGTTGGATGCGAGTTTCCGTGTTTTTTTTTTAGTTCCTGGATGTACCTATTTGTGGCGTTGTTTAACAAGTCCGTTATGTACTTATATTCTTGATTTATGTCGTTGTAGTCGGTGTTGTTATGGTTGCTGTTGTTGTTTATTTCTGTTATTATGTTCTGGTATAGTTGGGAGTTAGTGATTTTTGTTTTTATTTTGTAGTTTACGTTAATTTTTCTATTGTTATTTACTGTTAGTTTACATTTTATTGGTCTATGATCTCGAGAAGAAGTGGAAGTGTTTTAGGACGTCGAATTTTTAATGTTGGTGGTATCGGACGGAGCTAGTATATAGTCGATTTGATTTTTATGTTCTGAATTTGGTGAGATCCAGGTCCATCTATTTCCCGCTCGTTTTTTGTACAGAGTGTTTACTATTTTTAATTTGTTTTCTTGACAGAATCTAAGGAGTCTCCATCCTCTCTTGTTTCTTTTGCCGTAGCAGTAGTTGCCTAAGTACTTCCCTTCCTCTCTTTCCTTCTGGCCTATTTGGCTGTTGAAGTCTCCCATAATCCATGTCTCAATTGGTCTCTTTCGGTTCCCTTCCCCAATAAACTCTTCTAGATTTGAGTAAAAATCTTCCATTTCAGTATCGTTTGCGACTGTGGTTGGGGCGTACACTTGTATTAGTTCAATTGTTTTACCTTTTAGAAATTCGAGTGTTAGTTTTGCCAAACGATCGCTTTTGCTTGAGAATTCTTTGATGTATTGTTTCATTTCAGTTTTGACTAAGAAGCCTACGCCTTTTTGCCCTTTGTCGCTGTTCGAATGTATAAAATGTTGTTTTTTTGTTAAAATCAAGTTTTCGTGTTGGCGTCTTACTTCCGAAATACCTAGTATTTGAACGTCGCAACTGTTGAATGCATGTTCTAGTTGTTCTAATTTGTCGTTTGTCATTAGTGTTCTTACGTTGAATGTTCCTATCATTAGTGTTTTTTGTTTTTTATTAGTATTCTGTACACATTGGTTTTTGGGTATAGATTGTCTTTTATTAGTTGATGTTGTTACAGTTTGTGGTTTTGTTATCGGGTGGCGTCGCGAGACTGACCTTTCAGTGGTTATGGAACAAGCGGTTGCGGAACAAGCCTCGGGGTGTGGTCTTACTCGCCCTTGCTGACCAGGCAGGACTGGGCGATGGTCACTAACATAATAATTTCAAATTCTGTAAAAATCAATGACATAAGAACGTATAATTTTCTGAGCATTTCAACGAGGAATTTAATGCCGATGTTAATTTTTCGATAGTAATTAGGGATGGGATTTCTATGTTTTAACATTATTTTTTTGAATGATTGCCGGTAGGAATATTTACAATATCTTTGCGAATCATAAAATGCCGAGTAAAATGAGCCCAATTTATACGAGCATATTTTTACATATTTTTGGTGTCTTTATCCGTTTTTTGACACATTTTGAGCATATTTTACCCTTTCTTCTATTTTTCACGTCATTTTTCGCAGAATACTCGAAAACCCACCTTTTCAAAGACAAAAAAAAATTGAAAAATTGACTTTTTGCCGAAATCCGCTCATGTGAGAAAAAAATCGATATTTTCTTTTGTGATTTTTCATTCGCAATTAAGTGTCGCGGCAAAAAAGGCACATACAAGGTGTCTACAAGAATGGAAAAATATAAATTCCTGACTTTTTCCAAACTTTCTTTTTCTCTTCTTTACACCTTCACAGTATATGTATATTTATGTTTATACTACTAGACGCTATGTTCAAAATGAACTGAAATTTGAAGTTCATTTTTGGGTGAAAGCATTAGGAAGGCATTCACAGATACACATATAGAGTGCTGAAGTAAAATTAAACGACGAAAAAAACTTTTCGTGAGTTTATTCTTTGTTTTTTTCCAAACTTCTTAAAAATATTGTCAAATTTCCTGACTATTTCCAAACTTCCTGACCTACTTTTCAAATTCCTGACTTTTTCCAAACTTTCCAAATTTTTCAAACCTGTAGACACCTTGACATATCGACTATGTGCCCTTTTTGAGGCGACTTCAGATTCGGGATCTACGGACGTTTTATGGTCTCATGCAATTTACCCCACCTTTCCAACTCGGTTTGTTATCAACAGAGATGCTTGAGAATGATGTGAAAAAACATGGAAAAAACGGTCGTATCATGGTTATTGTTAGTCGTGCTCCTTTTCGAGTTGTGTACCTCGTCTTTGTGCTATTATTGAGTAAAAAATAGAATTAGGTATTCAGGCAAGTGATTAATGATTTACCGAGAATGGGGGAAAAAAGTCGCTACAAAAAGGGCACATAACTTACCAAATACAAACAGGAAAATATAAACGAAGGGAGGCATTGTTTCATTGCAACGTCATGATTTTTCAGAAAGTGAGAGCGTAAAGTTTTGAATCAAAACAACAATAAGTATTTTACGCTAATATAGTGGTAACACTGAATGTACCCAACTTCAAAGCTGTTTTCTGAAAACGCCGTTTCGTAGCATGTGCTCTTTTTGCGCGACACACTCAATTATTCCTCTAGGTTGCGATTGTTTTAAACTTTTTTTTTTTACGTTTTTCGAATAAATGAATGATCCTTCAAAAACCCTGAATTTTGATACCCATATTGCCCCCCCCCCCTTTATCAAACATATTTTGGCATACTGTCGGATTTTAGGAATATTTTTGACACATTTCAGACCGCGAAAAACATAAATTATGTGCATGAAACACGATTTTCATGACATAAAAATCCCATTCCTAATAATAATAATTATTTTTTCTTCATCTCCTATCCTCAATGCGAATCAAACAACTATGCGAGTTCAGAGTTGTTATCAGTATCAGTGTAGCTATTCGTGGACGACAAAAAACGAGAAGAATTTGATAAAATTTTAATTCTAAATAAGGAAAACGAGAGGTTCTCGAGAAAAATGGTTAGCGCCATCGTATTCAGCATTCAAGATACAGCTAAAATCATATAATCTCATCCCATTGTTTTTTATGTTGTTGCGTAGTGTTATTTTTAAATTTTAGGGCTACAAAGTAGATAGATTGGCTAACACAGGACATTTTTTTTCAACTAATTTCAACCAACAGTTTAACCCCTACGACTTCCATGACCACTGATTTCATAACTTTCATGACTGGTAGATATCCTGAAAAATGTTCCGCCTCTGAATGTTTGCGAGGCCTCTTTCGAAACGAGAGACTTTTAGGGCCAGTATTACAGAACTTGGTTAAAAAATAACCCACGGTTAACAGGTGGTTAAAATGCGAATCCGGTTCGTCGACTGGGGAACCATTTTCCAAAATGTCGAACTTTAGGGATTGGAGGTGCCGGTAGCCAAACACTTCCTAAAATTTAAAGCTTTTGAACGGCTGGCACTCCCTGCTCTTATCTCAATATTACCCATCTGTTGCTTCAAGTAACGTCTCTGATGCACACCCTGAAGAGCAAAACAACAGCCGAGCCTCTCATTCGCGTCATCATATCCCGCACGTTATCCTTCGCCGCAAGTACACTTCAACGTCATCCGATGGCTGCGTCGGACAGCCGAGGCACGTCAATACTCGTACCAGCATCCTCTGCCGCGAAATTGAACGTTCTCAATTTGTACTTGAAGCTGGTGCTCGCCCCGGCACCATCCGATCGACGGCAATTTTCGCAATTACCGCCATCTCCGAGTACGCCGATTACCGAAGGCTGCTGCTTTTCCGACAGATTTACGCCGTAATTGGCCCGATCATCGCCGCGAATCGCTTCGGACGTGCACTTCGCGGCGCCGCGTACCCACGAATCTTGGTCGCCGCGACGCGCAACCGCACGCCCATCCATGATCGCGCGCGAATTCTTACGATATCCCGAGTGTGTAAATCGCATTCGACGCGCGTCCGTAATCGGCCGATCGAATCGACGACCGGTTCTTCGATTTTCGATAGATACGTTCGCCTTTTTTTCTTTCTTTTTTTGCACGCGAACTGCGACGGCGGTTCATCAATCACGAAACGGAACGGTCACTGGCGAACTTCACGTATACGGTGCCCGAGTTCGGCGAGCGCAGCCCGGACCTAGCGCGGACTATACTCGTGAAGAAAAAAAACCACCAAAAAGTGCTAGAAGCCGCGACGTATCGCATCGCACGGTCTCGATTAATAATTCGTAGCATATATTAATTTCACACAAATTAAAGCGACGCGGGCCCTTTGACACACACATGACGTATCAGCGACATACACGGGGGAGGGGCAGAGGGCGCAAGCAACGGAGAAAAAGAAACGGTTGGCCGGGTCTTGGTCTTCCATAAATGAAACCCTATCCGCGAGTCCAGGCATTCGTATGCATCGTTTCTAGACAATTAACGCGGCTGGCATATTTTTAACGCACACGAAATGATGCAACCGTCACTACGTACGTCCGTTATTAATGTTAATTGTTGTCTGGCCGGAAAGAAGAAAAAAAAATGGTGCGGAGGACGCTTATACTGAAAAATCCGGGGATTTTTGACGAGTGCCGTACGCAGGATGCAGGGTTTCAAGGAGGACGAGCAAAGTAAAACTTCCCCCGAGTCCGGCTTTTCATTAGAGGCTATTTATGGCGCTTGTAGTCTTACACGGCGTGATTCAGAAACATGTCCTGATTGTCACATACACAAGTGACCAGTACTTTTGATTCACCCTGTATATCAGGATCGCGACGCTGTGTAAATGTGGTCGTGTTTCACGGCCGATGAAAGAGTTAACGTACTGCGGTGGCGGGCAGTTGACAGCACAGGTGGAACCTACTCAAGAGCACGGAAGTTCGCATTGTAACTCGAATACTTTCAGTTCAACAATTACGGCGCAGGTGTAACTGGACTGCATACAAGGTGTCTCGTGAAGAGGACAATTTTACTTTCGCGACGGTCAAGTCAAATATATCAAATAGTACAAGCACTGAATTCGGTTTTTGGTGCTGAAAGTCATAAGGATCAATTTTAAGACTGGAGCTCACCCGTCAGACCTCTACATAGCTTTATAGGTCTACCATAGAATGCGTCACTTCAAAATGGTCTCTACTGAGCATGAGCCCTTTTAAGGCGATTGCAGATTCGGAATCTACGTTATTTGCTCTTTTAAACGAGACCTCGTCTATCTCTGTATCTTGGAAACTCGGTCGTGTACAGCTGTGTGAAGTTCTCAGAATCTGACTATGATAAGGAAAAAACAGAAAATGCGGAAGAAAGAAAAGAGAAACTGAGGCGACACTTCAAAATGAGAGGTTCAAAAGAGTAAACCACAGAAAAGTGATCAAGTACATGTTGCATTCCTGTCATTTTCGCAGATACTTAATACATTCACTTTCTGCTTTTTGCATGTCCTGTTAGATAATGTACTAGAAACGGAAGTTATAACTGATGTCCGCCATATTTGTTTCTGGCGTTATCATTGAATACGAAAACTTACATTTTTTACCGCGCTTTTCCGAGAGTTTATTGTTCACTAATACGTCTACTTTTATATTTCTATACAGGGTTACTCGTTTTTCCTTCCGCCACAGGAAAACTCCGTTACACTGAACGAAGTCTGACTTAATTGTTTCGCCAGGCGGATATTTGGGACAAATAATAACTCTAGACAACAAGATGAACAAAGAATTAAATAAGCAAATTCAAAAAGCATGGAAGTGTTTTTGGTCGTTAAAAACAATTTTAAAATATAAAATGTCCCTAAAACGAAAATTCAAGTTTTGGAAAAATGTGTCTTCCCAAGTTTGGCATATGGTTCTCAAACATTGACACCAAATAGTGTAAGAAACAAGTAAACAAAATCCAAGTAACACAAAACAGTATGCTTCAAAGTACTGTGTATGCTACATACTTCATTTACATAAATAATACAAAAGCCTCGCCAAAAAGAATTGCCTATTCTCAAACTTGAAGGGGCCATATATTATTTTGAAAACTTGATATTTTGGTGAATTTTTTGCGCCTTCAATATTGAAGATAGACAGTATTGTCTGAAAAGTATTTTGTTACAAATAGTATGAACAATAAAATACACGGTTTAGATTTTTTGTTTTAAAATTTTTGAAATTATTATCAGCATTCTAAAATAAATAATAAAATTGAGTTGCCCCTTCAAAATACAAAGTATACAACTAACTCTGTAGTGGAAATTGTAGTAGAATTTTATCAGGAATCTTCAGGAAAAATTTTCTAAATCTCCGAAGAATTTCATCGGCCATCATTCAGAAATATTTCCGAAGATTTCAGGCGAATTTTGTCAGAAATTTTAGGAAAAATCTCCAATGATTCCAAACAATTTTATCAAGAATCATCGAGAAGTATCTCTGATGATTTTGGAAGGATATCCTGAGAAAATTTTTGATGCTTTTCAGAAATTTTTGTCATAAATGTTCGGGTAAAATCTTCAACGATTTCTAAGGAAATAATCAGATTGGAGAAAAAATGAGATTATTTCCAGAGAATTTCATCGGAAATATTCAGAAAAAAGCCATGCTAATCTTCTCTGTATCGTTCCAATTTTAGTACGTGTACCGCTAGAGCGAGTACGTTCAGTGTTTCCCAAAGAATTTCCTCGAAAATCTTCGGAAAATTTTCCGATAATTTTTAAAGAGTTGCATCGGAAATTTTGGAAACTACTCCGATAATTTCCGAAGAATCTCATAGAAAATTATTCTAATGAAATTATTGTGTAGAAATCATCGGAGATTTTCCCTGAACATTTCTGATGAAATTCTTCTGAGATTATTGAAGTATTAATCCCAAAAAATTCCGATGAAAATATCTAGAAATCATAGAAATATTTTTCTGATGAAAACCTTCAAAGGTACTTCTCAATAATTTCCGATAAAATCCTTTGGAATAATTGCAGAGTTTTTCTAAAATTTCTCACAAAGTTTCCCTGAAATCATCGGATAATGTTTCTCAATGATCTCCGATAAAATTCATTGAAAAAGATCAGAAATTTCCACTTAATAATATGTTCGATAACGTTCGTCGGAAAACATCTTTGAAAATTAAAGGAATCGTCCCGAATATTTTTCATGAAATTCCTTGGAAATAATCGAAGGTTTTTTTCTGAAGATTTTCGGTACAACTAGGGGGCTTCACCCCCCCTGGCCACTTCGCGGTCCAACCCTCGTCGTCACTCGCTTCGCTCGTGCCGGCCCGCAGTATTTCACAAGCTGGGAAAATATAACTACTATTAAAAAAAAAAAATCAGCCCGTTCCCAGGCTCACCATGAGGCGGTAAGTACCATGAGCACGCAAGAAGAGGATAGCCAGGGCGTCCAATCTGTTGTGTTTTTACACCATTTATCCTTTACTTTTCTTGCCCAATGACCCGCATATTTGAATTTTGATTTTTTAATTTGTCTAATCAGATTTTTAGCAATAGTGATTTTATAAATTTTCTGGAGATTTGTTTCATCTTTTAATTTTACTTTCAAAATACTTCGAAGCATACTGTTTTGTGTTACTCTTACACTATTATTTGGTGTCCATGTTTGAGAACCATATCCCAAACTTGGGAAGACATATTTTTCCAAAACTTGAATCTTCGTTTTTAGGGACAGTTTACAATTTAAAATTGTTTCAAACGACCAAAAACTCTTCCATGATTTTTTAATTTGCTTATTTAATTCTTTGTTCATCTTGTTGTCTAGAGTTATTATTTGTCCCAAATATTCGTATTCTGTCACCTTTTCAATTTCTGTAACCCCAACTTTTAATATACCTTTCCCATCGGCTGATATCAGTTTTGTTTTGCTTTGGTTAGTGCTTAATCCAACGGTTTCCTTTTTCTCTTTTAGGCCATTAGCCATCTATTCCAATTCCCTTACATTTTCGCTTATAAGTACAACGTCATTTGCGAATCTAAGATTGTTCAAGTATTCACTATCCACCCTAATTTCCTTTTCATCCCAATTAATTTTTCGAAATATTTCTTCTAATACTGCAATAAATAGGTTGGGTGATAAGGGGTCGCCCTGTATTACACCTTTTTGAACTTCGAACTTGTCTCCTACTTGATCTAGATTGATATAGCCCTCTGCTCTCTCATACATGTACTTTGTAAAAGGTTTATTATTTCTACTGGCGTACCCTGGTTATCGAAAGCTTCCCACAATTTGTTGTGGGAATCCAATTTATATTCGTTAACTTTTTCTGTTATTTGGTTTAGAGAATATATGTGAAGAATCCAAAGAGCTTCAATTTTTGTACTTAGGTTTCAAGCAATACACGTACGAGGCTAATTGTGATTTTGATTTTCTCTTTTTCCAAAATTATGGATCAACGAATAGACGGTCTGATGGGTGGGCTCTATCTAAAAAATGATCTTCATATTTTTAAGCAGATTTCATGCTTATACGACATCTATCTATGTCGGGGGGGGGGAGAGAAAAAATTCTCGACAGTTTTAAAGATAGAGGTACTAATCGAAAGAAAAAACTGGATCTAGCTATTCACTTACTTTGGCACCCGTCACGATATTGATGTAACACTGACAGCTGTTTTCCAAATCCGTTTCCAAACGCCAGCCGGGTGGTATGATGATATCCGAAGTATCCTGACCGATTATATTTTCGTCGGTCTCGGCGAAAGGACTGGAACTGCCCGAGTATAGGTTACTGGTACTGCCATTGTATCTGCTACCTTTATCCTGTACAACACATTTGAAATACGCGATTTTCATTACGTCCAATGAATAAATGTACTTACTTAATTTAGATAACAAGTATCACACACGACACGTTGTAAGACGAAGAAGACTGCTTGAGTATGCTAATGAGGGCAGAAAATTGTATAGTTCCTTACCAGGAATGTAACCATAAGGAAACTGAAGGCCCTCCTGATACTTTGAAATTTTCAGAAGTTAATAACTTATTACATTAAACAGTTTTTTCTTCATTTGTTCAAAGGTCTTAAAATATTTTCAGTTGAAAACCCTCGAAAATAACTCAAATAACAAGTGGAGCACTGAAGAACTAAAACATTCTAACATTCATTCAAGCGTTCCTCAGTCGTTTTGCCACATTGAATCCAAATCTAGAAGCAGGAATGCTCCATTGAGCATAGTTTCCTTGTAAGAGACTTTTGAAACGGTAAAAGAGACCATTTTGGGTGTTTTTAAGCTCATTTCTAGACTACGAATCGGTGAAAAATTGAAGATACGTAATACTTGGTCAAATTTTGGCGTTAAATTCGAATCTGACGTTTGAATACATATCCTTTTTTCTCGCTAAAATGGTCTCAAACATTCTGTTTCATTTTGGAGGATGGTATATGAAGGAAGTTACACACACTGAAGTCAATAGGCAGTACCTAACAGCAACCTACAATATTCAGGAACACATGATTTCTAGTGCAGCACACTTGGAACATTATCATTTTTCTATATCAAAACTGCAATCGTAGGAATTTTTCGAAGTCAGAAATATATATATATACATATATATATACGTTAGCTTCCCTGTATTTTTTTAAAAAAATATTGTTTTTTTTTGTTTTTTTTATTTTTGTTGTTTTTTTTTTAAATTAAATTATTAAAATATTATTTAAATTATTAATTAATATTTTAAATTTATTTTTTATAATTAATATTAATTAATTTAAATTAATATAATTATTTTTTTTTTGTTTTTAAACTTTTAACTTAATTATTTTTTAATTCTGTACTCATAACGCGCGCGTTTTAGTTTGCATTGTACAGACTTTTTGCTATCTTGGTTTAGGAAAGTAGTGACCAGACTTGTACATTTGTCAGTGATCATAGGTAAGTACTAAGTAGTGATTCATTTGATAAGGTTCAATTCAAAAACAAGCGCAATGTGTGTTAATATGTTTTCGCTACGAACAGCTCCACGTTGCTAACACAAACATGATATAGCAAAAAAGGAAAAGTGAAACCTGTACAGAAAAATTGTTTTAATATGGTATTCTTGAGTGCTAAATTTCAGAATTTGGGTGCAACCCCTCTGTCAAATAGTGCTAAAAAGCTATGCTGCTAGCGACATGTCCCATTAAGAAGTACATAAATATGACCTTATCAAATGGTGGAAATGAAATTTAAAAAACAAAAAATAAAATAAAATGAAATGCACGTAAAAAGACTATAGACAACATTGGAATAAGCAGTGTTGTTGACCTTTTCTTTGTTCCAAGTACCTGCAAGTTACGACGAATAGGTCCCATAGGATACAAGTACTACACATTAAGCACATAGGTTTGACTTATGATGAATGAAAGAATTTGACACAAACATACATACTGATAAACAAACTAGTATTTTGAGGAAATGAAGCGCAAAAAAAAAATCATTCCAAAATATTTTAACCCTAAAATGGCACACATCGGCGAAATTCGCCGATGACCGTTTTCACGCACACCATGTGTGTATGAATGGTGGTATATGCACGAATGCGAGGGCGCTTAATTGATTTATCCCTAGCGAGTTACAAATGCAGCAGGATCTAACCTTAATTTTAATTGCACGCTATTTGGGAATTATGGAGGGGAGGGGGGGATAAGTCTTTTTTAGATGAAAATTTTTTTAAACGTGTTTCTATCTCTGTAATTGTTTGATAAGAGTATTTTGTTTTGATGTTTAGGCCAATGAGCCTTGTTTTTTTTAATAAAAAAAATTTTTTCACCCCCCCCCTCTTTCATCACCACCATGGAGGTTTGGTCCACATTACGAAATTCATGTTAAATTTGAAAAAATACTCACTATAGTTAGAAAAGTAAAATCCGCCACTGCCCATCCATGGGTGTACCCCTTCGAAAGAACATTTATTGAAAGCAAATTACCGCAGTAGATATTGGTATTAAAATATTATTATATTCCCAAGACGAGAGACAAGAAGGTTCAGGCGAGTGGGGTTTTATATCCGAAAACCAATAATGACAAAAATCAAAGAAATTGGAGGAGTCGTCTCTGAACGGATTCGTTACCTCATACTCTCAGTGAAAGAAAAAGTCAATGCACTGATAGTCCAGATATATGCCCCGACAATGGAGGTTAAGGAAGTGGAAAGGGAGGAGTTCTATGCAAAGCTGTAAGAGCTTTTGAAGCAAAACAAAGAATATTATACAATGATAATGGGGACTGGAATGCGGCGAAAATTGGCAGAAACGAGGGAGGGTCGGGAATCTTAGGTACATAAATATTGTTTAGGAATTAAAAACAAAAATGGAGAACGACTAACAGAATTTAATCATTCTCAGAACTAAAAAATGACTTTTTTTTTTGGGGGGGGGGGATGAAAAAGAAGCAGAATTGGTGTAAAATACGCGGTAAATGCCAAAATATGCGAAATATGCAGGATGAAGTGTTGCTCTCATTTGACTCAGAATTCTGTGATTCGTGAAGATCTTTTGAAACATACACCTATACGCCACAGATAAAAATATGCATTCGCATAAAAATTGCAGCCCTGATGGTCATTATAATGGAATTTTCCAATTCTAAATTCTTTGTTTTCTCTTTCAAGGTATAATTTGATGATTCTCAAATTTTTAAATGGCCATGACTGAAAATAAATGACTTAGACAACACTTTGATACAACATACTACACCCCTCCCTTAAAAATCCAACAACGCCAATGAATGTAGGTCAACACTACTAAAAAAATTACCCTCCCCCCCTCCCCGAAAAAATCCAATGACACCTCTGCTTACGGTTGAAAAGTTATTGAAGAAAAACTAAGGAAGGGAACACTCATGACTCCCTAGGGGCTCCACATGGGGTCCGGGGTTAGTCACATTTCTCAAACTATTCCTTAGGTCCCACACTGGGCGAAATCGTGAATCTAGGCGGCCAAAACCTAGCTACATTGTTTTTCCAATGTTTGCTTGGTTCCAGGTCAAAATTTTACATTAACTTGTACGTAGAAACACTTCCTTTCCTTCCAGTGGTCATTCCCTATATACAGGGTGTCCTCTTGGTCCTCTTCACAAGTAATATACAGGGGGTGCCACGAATAATTTTTTTGTACAGCTTTACTTCCTTATGATCAATATTACTTGATTTATCAAACGATTGCCAAAATCTTAGCTACGAGGGAAAATAGGTATGTTTGATACGATCATTTTAGACTAAATAACAACTTGTACACTTTAAAACTTGAGCAGGAATATAGCGTTAGATGAATCAGTAAAAACAAGCATGAATTTGACCATAAAATACAAACAGGACTATAATTTGCAGCATAATGTTTAGATCAACATCTCATAATATAGCTGTACAAATTTGAAAGATTGTTTTAAAATTAAAACTGAAGCAAAAACTGAGAAGGTAATCATTAAAAAAAAAATTTAAATGATTAAAGAATATTTTTTCACCTTGACTACTTTGAGTAGGCAAACCAATACCCTTCAAAAATATATTAGTTTCGTTCTATTTACAAAACAAAGGGCGGAACTAGAACTGTTAGGGTTCAAGCAACTTTCAATAAAAATCAAAACAAAACCAGAACTAAAAACTAAGTCTTGAGGAAATTTTCTTATTTACATTTAATCAGAAAGAACGCACAAATCTTCTAATCCAAGGTAAATAGAATCAAATACGAAAGGTGAAATGAACAAATAACAAGAACTGAGAACCTAGACCCCAGTTTTGCCAAGTTGATAAGAGGAAACCCAAGTAGTGACATCCGTGATACCACAATACCAGGGACGTACCGTAGAGTTTTTCCTGAGAGGGGGGGGGGGGATTGTGAGAGCTCTAACTGACTCAACTCAAAACTCAATTCCCAAGTATCAAAGCAAAAAAAAATCTTTTTGACTCTTTGGATTTTTCCAACTCTGCCGGACTGAAATGGTGAATTTTTCCAACTGCTAACTGCCGAGGTAAAAATTCCTGGGGGGGGAGTATGCCCCCCTGGATTGGTACGTCCCTGCACAATACACTGGATACGCGCATAACACCACAGCGCACGTCACATGCGTGACCCTCTACATATATTAAAATCCACCTAGGTGTGTCAAAACCGGTTTCCTGTAGACTTGTCGTCAAAGTATTCCCTCCTCCTCCTTATGGTTCCTTGAATCTTCTCGTGCTCGGTACCCCAATCCACTCGGAACGAGTGACTCGGAACTCGCGGCAAATAATTGAGTTATGTTCACACTAACTATTCAGTTCGGTTTGAACGCAAAAACCACAGTTCGCTCCACTGGGAGGGTTTTAACATAGATATGTTTTTGGAGCGTTTTATAACTTCTCATAAAATGGGACAAGTCCCACGTGAAATGAAACGTATCCTGCATTCCCAAACACCCAAAAAGTGAAAATTGATATTCTGACACACTAGGAGGGTTTTAATATAGAGGGTCTTTCTGCGTTCTACATCGTTCATCATTATTTCCTCGTTTTCTCTGAAGGTCGCAAGCGGTCGCAGTTGAATGATGGTAGGATTGTTTGATGAATGTTCAAAGAATAAAACTCATTTAGTATATTTTTGGATCAAGTTGGATCAGGATTTTTCCAGTCCATACAGGAAAGGTATTTGGTAGGGTACCATGGACAGTAATGTTGAACTTGAAATTTATTTTGAGGTTAGAAACGTGAAGTTTCTTTGACAACGAACGCATTCAAATTGAACTGTATTTATCAAGGAATAAAAATAAAAGCATTAAAATAATTCTACGTCAAGTTCTGGCTTCAGTATCGTCATTTGAAACTACCCTTCATTTCATCATCTTTTAAAACAGTGTACTTAAATTTTGAAATGTTCAAATTGATATCCAGCTCTGCATTCAAATAATATTTTTGGGGAGATAAGTTATACTGTTTTTAGGTCATCTGATATTGAAGAGTAATTATTTCCACCATTTATGTAAATTTGGCTCGCGTCATTTTATGGAGTTTCGGCCGCCTAAAACCAGCATTTCGCCCAGGACATGTATTCTTGAAAAGTTGTTATGCGATGTTATGATAACAACCGTTGTTATGACTTGTTATGGAAAATGAGAGGGATATTCTTGAATCGTTGTTACGAGTTGCTATGGCTTGTTAACTCGAGTTATTGAGTGTTATATAACACCTCCTCGGGACTAGGTGTAAACGGTGGTTATGAGATGTTAATACACTTTCCTTATCAAATTTGACGGCATCATAAATATAAGTTATCACTTTATCAGCTTGTACTTAAGTTAGAAAATATTTCTTGGCTCATATTTAAATGTAAGAGGGATGGCGTTTCCACCTATTGCTGCTTATAATATTAATATTTTAAATGATGCCGACATTTTACTCAAAATTAAACAACTTGAAATTCGCTGTTTCACTTCTACTTTCACACAGTTTATTAGAATGTTACTGACCGGCGTAGGAAATTCTTATTATAAATAAAATAATAATAAATAACAACAAGTGTGATAACTTGATGTTAAAAAAGGTTTTCAAGAATACGCATTGACTTAACATCTCGTAACAACCAATAACAACCTCAAACTTTACCACGTTGATAACAACTCATAACAACGGTTGTTATCATAACATCGTGTAACAACTTTTCAAGAATACATGTCCAGTGTGGGTCCTAACAACAACAAATGTATCAAGGGACACCTTAGCACAAAAAAAAAACAGGGTTCATTTAACTAGCACCATAGTAAACATGCCGCAGATTCGATGTAGACAATCACCAGCTCACTGTTGACATGACTTAAAATTTGATCTGCATATCTCGTCAATGCTACGAGATTGCGGAAAAATGTAAACATGGATTTTTTGTGAGGACACTAAGGATTTTTGTTTCCGTGACGGGTCACATGTGATTTAACCTGTTAAAAAAATACGATGGGTCACGTGTGACTGAACCAGTTAAAAAAAGTTATTGTAATGTCTTCCTGTGATTGCACCATTCAACAGGGAGATTTAAAAGGAAGAGGAGTAACCAACGATATCTACGAACAGTCCATTCACCTAAAGTATTTCAGGTATCGAGGTTGAAGAACTAAGTAGAGTCAACTGTTTATTTGTGTCGGAAATTTGTTCTTCATTCAGAGCACGTACAAGGGCGTCGAAATAATAGACGGGCGATAATTGAAGAACGATATTGTACATAGAGGACTAAATTTAGTAGCTAGTATAGCGTCGATATACGTACGTCGGTGTTACATCGGCGACGAGGTGGCTTCCAACTCTTTTCACCGGTTTTCGAATTGTAAAAGAAAGTTCGATCATCGGTGAAGGCGTACTCGCACCAACCGGCGAACAGCTCACGCGTCGGTTTCTGACTTTTTTCCGGAACTGGCGGCGAACTGCCTCTGATCGGGTAATGAATACGGCATTCCACCTGAAAGAAATAAAACCGGAAGTTAAGGAACAGCGATGACCAAATACCTGCACGTTCCATATTTTGAATGCGGGGGAGTGGGCAGCTGTGCGCAACTTGATCGCAAGACGTCATGTTAGTTCCGTGTCATTCGCATCCACCATTCTGAAGTAAGCGTAGATGGAAGTGAATCCAGAATACGCCAGGTGTCCACCGGATCAACAAAATTAAAATTCGTGATTTTCCGTTACTTTTCCGCGACCACCCAAGACTTTTTTTCCAAAACTGATATGGGTATCATTTTGCAGAGTTTATGACATCAGACTCAATGATAAAAAAAGTACCATATATAATGCGCATGTTAAAGGGTTACTGATGAAAGTTTCTGATAACGACTTGACTTTTATCATTTTTATTTTTTATTTTCATCATGAATCAGAAAAATTTTACAAAATTTCATACAGTTGAATTTCACGATAGTAAATTTCACATTCATTTTATCTTTACCGAGGTAGGGGGAGCAATTCTCGAGACCAGTTGAGATTATTCAATCTTCAATGCTCATATCTTGTAGACTCTTAAAACTCTTTAACGCTTCCTGGAACTCATTTAAGACTCACTAGAACTGTTCAAAACTTATTTCTGACTTTCTATGACTCTTAGAAGCTTGATTATAGCTCTTCAAGACACTAAGAAAATTTTTCAGAACAAGTGTAGGTTATTACCTCCTCTAGAGTGTAGATTATAAAATATGCAATAGTTTTAGGAAATATTTAGTTTTTTCCAGTGCTGGGCTGCCGCAATGTACAGAAATATCCTCGGTTGATAAGTTTTTTCAAAACTGAATGATAAATAAGGTAGATGAACTTTATCGGTGCATTCTCAAGAGTGTTCCAATTATATCAAGTGGTTCTACACTTTACGCTGATCATTGAGAATGACAGCCTTACAAAATTTCACTCAACAATTAGCACCTTGTTTACATACTTCACAGTATGAAAGTAAATCGCAGTGAGGAAGTTATCATCACCCGCCTAAGGATTGGATATGTACACCTCACACATACGCATCTTTTCACTAACCTGTATCCCCTCAACTGCCCACACTGTGAAGATGAAGACCCTCTCACCGTGGACCACCTCTTCTCATGCCCCTCTCTCACCTGCTTTCGTAACTCTCACCACGTCCTCCATAGTCGAATTTTGGCCCTCTCCAACTCCCACAAGCACATAAACAACACCCTCGCCTACCTTTCCGCTGCTGGATACCTCCGCGACACACAGGCAACAACCTTTTCCGAGCCCAAAGCCCGAGAGTGTAGCTCCGTAGCTCGATAATAAGAATACCTATTTTTTTTTTTTTAATTTTCTTATATTTTTTCTGCCAAAAGTACCTACCTAAAAAATTAAAAAATCGGGACTTTTGATTTTACTCAATGCAGGATAACTTTTTAAAAATTCAAAATACGGCGAAGATGGTCGTATAATTTTTTCATCTCCTAGATACGTTCAACAAGTTTCCATAGTCACAATAGCTCTCAAACTATTACACGGTGTCTACAAGAATGGAAAAATATAAATTTCTGACTTTTTCCAAACTTTTTTTTACTCTTCTTTAAGCCTTTACTCGTACAGTATAGACAGTATATATTATTTATGTTTATAGTACTAGACGCTATGGTTAAAATGAACTGAAATTTGAAGCTGATTTTTGGGTGAAAGCATTTTATTTGTAGAATACGACTCCAGGGAGTGCTGAAGTAAAATTAAACAACGAAAAAAATTTTCTGTGAGCTCATTCTTTGTTTTTTTCCAAACTTCTTAAAAATATTGTTAAATTTCCTGACTATTTACAAACTTCCTGACCTACTTTTCAAATTCCTGACTTTTTCCAAATTTTCCAAACCTGTAGACACCTTGTATTAATTATTTACCTAGGGTTAGGCTGAAAAATGGGCTTTTTGACCATTTAACGAAAAATGAAATTTTCTCAACTTTAAACGTTTTCTAGCGCCTTCAATTTTAAGAACAGACAATAAACCGTACTAAGATTTTTTTCGTCGAAGCCGTACTACTAGCCCCCATAGTCAGATTATTTATAACGTCGTCTTGAAAATTTATTGTATATTTTTGTAATCTTCAAGCCGGCGCACAGTGGATCCTCAGAAAATCTAGCTGGACAAAAGTCAAAAAATGAACTACGATAAACTGATAAACAACTAGGCAGGTATTGTTCTACAACCCTCAAAGCAACTGCTTTCATCTATACCAGCTGCCTTGGCTCCAGTCTTCTAGGGTAGGTATCAAACGTTGTCAAATGGGCGGAGTTAACCATGAGACGTTTTTGCAGTTTCATGCACATGTTTTAACCCATGTCTTACTGTTGTGATATTGTGTGGTTTAATGAATGTGTTTTTCTGAAGTATTCTTTATAGTGAATCAGAATTCAGGTTTGTTTTTTGGTTTAAATGCGTTTGATGTTTGAAATAAGTACGTTTATGTTATCTAATGTTCACAACTTTTAGCTCTACAAAAATTTCTGTGTGCTTTTAGGAACTTTTCATACTTTTGCAACTTTCCGCAACTTTGTGAGAAAACGCTATATAAGTGTTATTAACACTACTATTTTACACACGTTGAATTTTCCGAATTTACAGCTTTGCTCCTCCTCTCCTGAACCCCCTTACGGTTTACGGCTAAAATAATGTAAAAATCGTATTCAGGAGATTCGAAACATATATTTTGATACGTCACACGGTAGTTTTCTGAATTTTCAGTTATGCCCCTCCTCCTTTGACGCCCCTTTTGGGTTTAGACTGAAAATTTCATGGAAAATGAATTTAGCGCTTTCAAAAACCCCCGAGTGCCAACACTGTGCGGCATGACCCCTTCAATTTGCTCGCAGGCAACTCTTCGTACTTGACTTTTTCCCGTTTTATCGAGTACTATGCGCACCTAGAGGATTCTTGAACGAAGTTCGGACACCCTGTACTGCTTTTGAGTTTTGATACGTGTTTTGAAGTACCTTGATTACTTAATCAGGGGCTCCTTGCTTAGCTAGGGCAGCTCAGACACTGAGGTGAAAGACATAGCCTTTCCGCTCATTCTTGATTTAATCGGACAGATTAAGCGAATGATCGAAATTCCAGCACCTATCACAAAATGGTCAATTGAGATTACATATTTTTGAAATGTTGCTACCTGCCGAACCATTCTCAATGGTCAATTGAAGGGTAAAGAATCAACACTCGCATTTGCCATTTTACTTCAAGGGCGCAAATAGGCAAAATACTGTACACGGGTGCAGGAATATCTTTGCTGCAGTACATTATACATATCGCACATTCACAGGCGCAGCAAAGATATCCCTGCACTCGTGTACAATATTTTGCCTATTTGCGCCCTTGAAGTAAAACGGCAAATGCGAATTTTGATTCTATACTCTTCAATGTTTTCGAATATTGCCACCTGCATTGATTTAGCCGGATAGATTAAGCGAAGGATCGAAATTCCAGCAATCACAAAATGGTCAATTAAGATTACATATTTTTGAAATGTTGCTCCCTGCAGAACCATTCTCAATGGTCAATTATGATTACATATTTTCGAATGTTGCAACCTGCAGTACCATTCTAGAGCAGCGACCGAGTTCTGCAACATAGTATACCAGATAGGAATCTCAGTTGATTCATTAACCGCGTACACTAATGTTGTTGCACTTCTTTTAATTCGAAATTTTCAGCTACAGAACGGAGATACTGCAAGCACTCTGGAAATCGGCACTGTACAGAATTTTTCAATGCACAAGCATACATGCCATTCCTGCACAACTGCGAGTCCGATTCTTCGGAACCACAGCTGACTAAGTGGATACATGTATTCGACAAGACGAACCAACACGAATACAAAAGGTGGAATGCATAAATATCAACGTTTTTCGCATTAATCCTCGTAATTCAACTTTTTCATTAGGTTTTTTTCTCTCGTGTCTACCAGTAACGTATGAAATGCACTGGTGAAAACGTCTATGAAAAAAACGCACACAAAAAAACGCATTTCTCACTTCCTTTTAACGAAGTGTTTTCTCACTTACAAAATTCTTTATTTCATTTGTCGATCATTATTCTGTTTCAACTGCACCGCTGGAAATGATTCACGCATACTTTTACACAGATTTTCAATGTATTAAATGATCTGTAGCCGCGGTATGAGAGGGATTTACTACGCTAGCTACAAAAAGTGCATTTCGAAACGGGTGTTCGCATGAATAGAGGGAGGGAATCTTATTACACATTATTTAGCGAACATTAAGAAAAGAACGGAAATGCTCGCTGAGTGAGCATATAGAACATCCATTTTGCCGAGGAAATAAATAGAAATGTAGACGTGCGTGTTTTTATGTCTGGATGTGTGTCTTACTCGCATCATGTGTAGCAGAAGACACCCAACAAACACACGAGTGATTCTCACTCGGTAGGAACTTCAGGCTCACACCAACTACTGTTCTAATTATTGTTACACGCTATATGGTCGTACCTGACAAACGTATGCCATGTACACTTGTACACAGTAAAACATATTACACGCTGAAATGACGTGAGACATCGACTCAATAACAAGTCACATCCTTTCAGATAATGACAGCTGGCAATTTCACTAGTTCGTCCAGGACTTGAAGTAAGCTGCTCTCTCTTGGAAATCAAAAATTTTTCACGGAATCAGGTTTCTAACCACTGATTCAACAACCAGAACGTAACCGAAAGATTTTACGTTCTTTCGCGTATTCAACAACAACCCCAAAATTTTATAGGGTATATTATGATGCAGATATCTGACTTACAAAAGAATCATATTTTTCAGTAAGACCAATACTCAGGAATTCCTCGTATACAGCTGCTATACATCAATAATAAGCAGGGCTGGAGAAACTTAAGCCAACGCCTATAGTCGAAATCTCGGACTAAGGAGAAGTCGAAACAAAAATCTATCTCATTAAGATCTTGAGTATTTTTGTTTTTCTTTTTTTGCAATTTACATTTATAGGGGCGAGGACACAGAAACTCTTCAATGCACAGTAATTACGTGTATGTCGATTAGCTCCTTACATGCCCTAGTCTCTTACACAAGCAAAACCGAAACAAGCTATGAGTATGCTCATTGCAAGAGGGTTTTTGTTTATAGAGATTAGAAAATAACAAATTGAAAAGCATCAACATCAGATAATGTGCGAATAGCACCCAATTTAACAATTCGCCAACCCATTCACCAGTCACCACGTCGTCAACCAACTGGAAGAAACTAAAGAAAAATGAGACGAAAATGAAAAATGGTCTTTCATTAACACGACTGCAATACGCCGAAGGTCCATTCTCTTTGACTTTACACAATACAATGATCACATGTTGAAATGACCACCTGTTGGAAAACCCTAAAAGACAAGTCTTGGATTCGGCGCAATACTTCCCAGGATCTATCGTAGAAAGCCCCCTTCTAGAAAAATATTTTTACACTTTAATTTTTCTAGTCTTTTTACCTAGTTTCTTTCAAATCTCATTTCTTCAGGAATCGCTTACTAGGGCTCTGTAAGCATAATTAAAGTCACAACGCCATCTTAGTTTGAACGTGTTCCTAGGGAGGGCAAGGGGGAATATCGAATTATCATCAATCTGCATTGTGTATCGTGTTATCATGATATACATTAAACATTTTCATAAATAAATTTTTACCGCTTATCAACCATTAACAATATTTTTGTACCACGATCGATCCTCGTTACGTGGGGCAGAAAACATTTGGAAACCATTTCCAGATTGTTCTTGCAGTTCATTGCTGCACACCACGCCATTTAAAAATAATCAATTATATAAGGAAATTCAAACTGCCAAACATTCGCCGACCGGTATGTTCATGTGATAACCAGCGGTGGATCCAAGGGAGGGGAGCATGGGGGTACATGCCCCCCCGCCCCTTAGTTGAATATTTTAAACGCCATAATATAAAAAAAGGAATGAAAATTATGAATTGAACGCTCATTACACGCTACAAAGATCACCGCCGCTACTGTGTACCCCCTTTTTTTAAATCCGCGCCTGGTGATAACTGATACTACTGATACCGCTATGTTCAAACTAAGATGGCGCCGTAACTCTACCCATATATCTAGAGCCTTACTCTTACTAGCTGAGCGCTTCGGGATAATTTCCCTTTTGATCTCTCATGTGAATCTAATACTGGTTAACATGAAGGACTTATCCAAAATTTCAGGCTTTCCAGATTCGTTGCATCGGGATTGGGAGGGGAGGGACCGATGACACTGTTTTCCTTGGAAAATTCAATTCTCCAAATTTGGACGCAAACCACAAAGGAACTTTGTTTTTTTTTTATTAGCGCAGTAGAAATATTTACAGATGTTGAAATTACTATCTTATCCTAAATCCGTCCACCATTTTGAAGAAGTAGTTACTCTGAAGGCTAACGTTCAGACTTCAACACTGGCGAAGACTCGATAAGCCTACTGAAGATAAGTTCAAGTCTTCTCTAGGTTGGTCTAAGACTCTCTCCGACTTTTACAGACTTGTTTATGCCTTTTCAAGACTTCATTTAGGCTTGCTAAGATCGGTTCCAGACTTTTTTAGATGCCTGTTGAGGATCTTTAAGAGCCTTGTTTGAGATTCCTTGAGACTCTTTCAGAGTTCTTAAAAGCTCTTTGAAATTTCTTCAACACGTTAAGAATTTTCTTCAAAATTTTTCAGCCTGACTCAAGATTTTAAAGCTCCTTCATATTTCTCTATGATTCACCAAAACTGCTAAACACTCCATTAAGATTAGTTTACGCTTCTTCAACTTATTCCTCGAAAAATTGGATCGCAATTCGATCTAATTTTTCAAACACTTCCAGGCCAGACTTGTTCAAGACTCTTCAAGACCAGAGACCCAGAGCCGGCCACAAAACCAGAGCTGCTTAGATCTGGCTTTGACTCCAGAGAATATTTGAATTTTTATCGGGTTTTGGCACCAGCCCCCCCCCCCAAAAAAAAAAAAATTTATAGTAGATCCGGCTCCGGTTCCATCAAACAGGATAGCCACTTTTTTTGGAATGATCTGCTCTTCATAGATCTTCAAAAAACTGTTCGACTCAATATACTTATCATATCTCTGAAAAAGCACTATACAGAGAATTTCAGACAAAATTATTAAAATCCTAGAAAATATGTACGAAGAATTGGAGGGGAGGGTAAAGTTAGACAAAAAAGGGCAAACGTTCAAAATCAAAAGAGGGGTACAGTAGGGAGACCCCCAGTCTCAAAATTTATTCAATTGTTTACTAGAAGGAGTATTTTAAGCAATGGGGTTGGAAAATAAAGGTATAAAAACTGACGGAAAGTGGCTTTGCAAACTCCGGATTGCAAACGATGTCGCATTAATCTCCCAAAAAGCAACTCAGCTCCAACAAATGTTGGACGAATTTTGCGCTGTAAGCAAAAGCTGGCCTCCGCATTAAGACTAACAAGACTGTTCTCTCAAACCAGGCTGGGGACCCAGAAATTGCAGTGAAAGGAAATAAAATCGAAGTAAAGCAAGACTACATATTTAGGCCAAATTATATCATTTCCAAATAGTGTGGATAAAGAAATAATTCGAAGAATAAACTCGTGGAAAAACTTTTTCGGCTTAAAAGATATGTACGAAAGCAAAATGCCATTAAAACGAAAAATCCAAACCTTGGAAAAATGTACAATTCCAATAATCACATACGGAGTGCAATCATGGGTCGCAACTGACAATCAACTCTGGAAAATTGGAGGCACTCAAATTGCCATGGAAAGGGCAATCTTAGGAGTTACGAGGTAATATGGAAATCAGGAAAAGAGCCAAAGCAAAAAACTGTAGATACGTTGCCGAAAAACGGTGAATGAGGTATGCCAGTCATGTAGTCAGAGGAGGGGAGGACAGATGGGAAAAAAGAATTCTGGAGTGGACACCAAGAAAGGGAGTCAGAAGGGTAAGAAGACCGAAAATAAGGGGGGAGAATGAAATTCAACGCTACGAAAGGATAGCATTAGAAAGTTAACACTGTCTAGGTAGCGCTAGTGTAACACACTAACACAAACTAAGTAACGCTCAACACACTGGAAACGTCTGGGGGATTTTTTCCAGCTTCCTTATTCTTCTACGTCAAAAATCACGATTTTCAATTTCACGTATTCATTGAAAAAATGTCCATGGAGGTAATTCTTTTGTATCCTGATAGCTCAGTGCTATTGCAGGAATTATTTCAACCAACTTACTTTCAAAAACGATTTTTATAGCACGCCAAAGGCGTTCAAAGATCACTCCTTTACACGTTTTTTATATGAACGAGTTAAATTATCCCCTCGGCGTAGAAGTAGGGCTACCAACACAGGTACTTCTGGTTAACTTCCTAATGGAGTAGAGACACCAGAGCAAGAGAAGGCTAAACCAATGTAGGGGAGGCCTATGTTCAAAGGTGGGTGCGCCAGAGTGAAGACATTGTACTGTTTGTAGCTTCATTGTAAATCTTGTTTTTGTGTTAGTGTTCAAAGAATACTGAAAAACGTATGTTATAATGTGCAAAATAAAGGCTGTTTCGTTTCCCTGACTTCCCCGATTTTTCAGACCAATTTTCCAAATTTTTCGTGAAATTTTTTCAGCTACTTAACTGCACACGGCTTTGAGAATACTTACTATCTGAGATCAAATTTGATATATACATTGACTACTATTACAAAAACTGTATATTCTTTCTCATTATTCTCAAGAAATTTCGTGATTTTAATGAAAATTATAGCAATTTCTCAACTTTTCCCGGTTTTCCGGAAAGTACGAGTAGCTACTCTGAACATGGTTTTCGCCCCGGTTATGAAGGGAAGGGTGGAGGAGAGCGACGGGAGATCAAGACGAGGAGGAGAAAAATGGGAGTACGTTGAAGAACCGGCGCTAAAGTTGAAGCTGAAGCCGGGGCCAGAAAATAATTTTCATGAGTTCTGGCTCCAGAAAATATAGTATTTTTCAGGCTTCGGCTCCCGTATAAAATGGTCGTCTCCGAGCTCTGGCTTCCTGATTATTACCACAAAATTCAACCATGTCATCTACCTCTATTTCCAATAATGGAAACAAAACAATGAAACTGAAGGGAGATTGTTCAACTTGAAATATCCCTCATAAACACAACGCAACTCTTCAAATACGTACATCAATTTCTTCTTGGTAATTAACGTTTTCAGGTTATGTCAAGTAAAAATTGACCCGTGTCTTCGTAGTTCAACACAGTATTTTTTTATGGGAGAACGCGGGGGATCGCCGTTCCCCGCGGGAAAATTCGCAAACCTGCGTTAAAGACAGTAAAAAGTGAAAAAATGAGTAAAAACCAAGAAAAAACAGTAGAAACTTATTTCTAGACCCATTTAAAAGCTGTCCTCAACTCGTACTTGAGCGTTCCCCTAGTTCAGTGGATACAGAAAAAAAAAGCACTGGTTCAATATGATGTCCAGAAATAGGATGTCGAGGAAACTAAAAGTTAACCCCAATTATTATTTTAAAAAAAAAAACTCTTTAGGCAGTTTCTAAATATTTTTCTCTAGTCGCCTGTACCCCCTCCCCTGCTTTCCTTAAAACCGGCATTGATTTAGAGAAGTCAACACAAAGCCATTTTTTTCTCAGAACGAGCACTGATCAGGGGTATAAATAACGGTGAGAGGGTATAATGATACATACACCCCCTTCCTCCACGTCGAGGGAAAGTGAAATTGCAGAGCTTTTAAACTAACATTGTGATAGACCCAAGAGATTTTCAAATTCTTTTGCAAGTCAAATCAAACTTGAGCGAAATTTCGTAGATCGGCCACTATTTTACCTACAAAATTTTCACCTATCCCCTCCCTAAGCAGGCTTTTCTATTTACGCTACTGGCACTGACTCAGGTAAGTGAACAATTTCACGGTGAACCACACATCGTACATAACTGTTTTGCTTGAAACAAATTATAGAACACGAGATACAGAGAATTACAAAGGGGGACAAATGAATCCAATAAAAGGAAATCAACGACGGGAAATATCAAATTACCCAGGACGCGAAGAAGGAATAAATCAAAAAGCATGGAAATGAGGAAAGATTTGATCTCTCACGAGACCTGATATTTACACAGATGCGCGAACTGAAAGATCCGAAATGCGGAAAACTCATGCGCATTTTTCATTTCCACAGTTTCTGAAGAAATGAGATAATTCAAATGCGCACGAAACCAAAACGGAACATTCAGGCATTTAGGTTGACTATATTATATTTGGCGGCGATGAAAATGGCCCGGAAGCGATATAAATCAAAATAGAACAGGTAGAACGACTCGTTGGTGAAATACACCAGTCTAAATGTAGGAAATAAGAAAACTAAAATCAGAGAGGAAATCGAGATAATTATGGCACTTAGACTGTTTTTGTACATCGAGTGACTTACGATGTATACGCACATCAGAAACGTTTACGAACTTCCAATCGAATGTAGCTCTGCATTCGTCTACTAGTATACAGTCAAGAGTAGAATGCAATAATAATTGGAGAAAATCGAAAATGCTTGTAAACTTGAACATAAACCATTTATTTTTGTATATTACGTAGTTTTTTTTTTAATTTTTAATTTTATTTTATATAACAGCATGATATCATACGATATTGGTATCATAAGATGATAATAATTGTCTATCTTCATCGTTTCCTGTAGCACAACTCCAATACTTCGAATTTCGGCGACTTTACTGTTCACCAAGTTGGTAATCTACATGTCTGAATCAGCGATAAGTCGACCACAGATACAATTAGCTATCTTTTCACTAGTTTATCAGAGCATATTCACTCACTAAATCTATAATTAAGTCACACGCAATAACTGAATATGCGTTGAAGAATTAGCGACAATGGTGGCTGATTGAATATGTGGTCGACTGATTGCTCAATCAAATTTAGGGAGTAAGATAAAGCGGACAAGTTACAATTCCTCTCTGTATATCTTGTTTTTCTCTCCCCCCCCCCCAATAATTTACACTTGTTATGATCGAATCAACTGAACAAACACCCGACTGTAATTTATAATACTTGTTCCAACTTGTGTATTAACCTCGAAACGTTTGAACAATTTCGGAACGTAAAGCTATCCAAGCTTTGATCAAGCTTTCTCTCAACTTTTCGAGTCAAGACCATTGAATCTCGAGTCCTGGAATACAACTTTCAACATGTACTTTTCCCACGAGCAGCAAAATTATACTGACAAATCCTGTATCTTCGCTCTGGCCATCTCTCCTCCACCCACACACACAAACGAAGGTTGGGGTGTAATATAATTCATAAAGAGAGGAGACGAAGATTTCAACATGATTTGAGAATGTCATGAAATGGATAGGAGAAAAACTGATGATTTCATAGCATTATAGAAAGACCACGAAGGGGTATCAAATGCAGAGTTGTAAAGAATCCGAAACTGAGAGTCCGAATCCAGCAAAAAGGATTCTAGTATTCCAGAAGAATTCCAATCCACGAAATCGGACTTGGTTTTAAAAGTGGATTCTACAATAAATTCAAATTCTCGGATCTCGATCCTCATCGTGAAATTCGAAAACAGAATCCTAGAATCCAAGAAAAATCCAAAAGAATCCTAATTTTGGTTCAGAACCCGGATACCAGTTTAGAATCTGAGCATGGATTCTGTTGTTATATTCCTTAGTCTCTCAACCAGTAGGTTGCGTCCAAGGGCGCAACCAAGGAGGGGGGCAGGGGGTTAAAGCTCCCTCCAAAATTCGTCAAAATTTCAAAATCAAATTTGAAACAAAAAAAATTGATGCCGATGGCCTGATGCGGTTACGTTGCGTCGTAGGTTCCTACAAATTTACAGCTCATGAAAACAGCTAGATACCAGATTAGGTAGATACCAAATCGAGCTTTCACCCCTGCCTACGTTTTTTCCCCCTAAATTCTAGCCCCCACCAAAAAAAGTTCTAGTTGCGCCCCTGGTTGCGTCTCTCCACTTTGTATGCTTTATTATCTACCCTTCATAGCTTATTCTTTGCCTTCTTTTCCAGTGCTTTCCCTCGACCATTCCCTGTAGCAATAATAACAATATCCCTGGATGTCTTATACCATGACCTACCACAGGGTGTCTAACAAAATCCCAAAACTAAAAAGTAGGACTTTTGCAGGACCTTCAGCAGGGGTTTTTCAAAATAATAACGTACCCCAACCCCCTCCTCCCAAAAAAAAGATTCTTAATGTAACGAAAATAAGTTTTAAAAAATAACACAACAGAAGTAATTACTCGTGATTTTTTGATCAATAAATGTTTATTTATTGGCGTTCAAATTCAATGTTTAATTTTCGCTTGAGTGATAAGGTTTCAAATTTGAAAAAAAGTAGGACCTACAGCTTAAAAACAGGACTTTGGCAGGACTAGCAGGATTGTTAGACACCCTGTTTTAACTCTTCTTTTTACGATTATATTCGTATTCCATATTTCTCTTTTCCCTCCTATTCGCCACAATGCTTCTTCAATACTGATCTTTTCTGTCCATTTGATTTTCAATATTCTCCGATAACACCACATTTCAAAAGCTTCCATCCTTTTTCTTTCTTGTGTTTCTATTGTCCAGGTTTCACACCCATACAATACTATACTCCAAATATACGTTTAAAGAAATCTCAGTCTTACTTTCAAAGCTGTATTTGCCCTAAATATGTCTCCTTTTGAAAAAAAAAAAAAAAAAAAAAAAACTTTCTTAACTTGTTCCAGTAGAAAATAGAATTCAGATTCAAAATCGCAGAATCTAAATCTAGGAAAAAAAAGTGATTCAGAATCCGAGAATCCGGATCCTGTGCCAAGGAAAGTGCAAATTTCTGATTCGAGTACCAGTTCATACCAGAGATCCGGAGCGATCCTGGAAAAATTACTTGTCGGAATTGGAGCCTGAAAAAGATATTTACTGATGCCGGAGCCTAAGCCGAAATCAATTTTTGACTCCGGCTCTGACGTTGGCTTTGACCTCTCAGCCCCTTTTCTTTCTCCTACCCTTTGACCTACTCCCCCCCTCCCTCACCTCATAAAAATTCTCACAGCGAAAACGAAAAATCATATTTTTGAAGTGTAGCCAGAGCAATCAGAAACTTTTTCTCACGACTGGAGCTAAATCTGGACAAAAATGATTATTTGTCGGGGCACCAGTCCGATAAAATTACTCAGAGCTGAATTCAATTTTGCTCGGAGCGGCTTTAATGTCGGCTTCGGGCCCTGATTTATAACTTTTCCAAATGTAAGTCGTTTCAATATCAAATTAATGTCCTTACGAAGGTCTCGTATACCAGTTCCAAATAAGTTGACATTCAAAATAAGGGGTAACGCGTAAATTATATCTTGAAAATGGGATAAATTTGTATTCGTTTGTAACAGAGATAGGCAAAATCAGATGATCTTTAGATCAAAACGATCATAAAAGTCAAGGAGAAAAAATTTAAAAAATCATGATCTAATATCACTGAAAGATTATTAGATTCGTAATCTGAATAGCCGTGTTCGTTTTCCGATTTCTAAAATGATCTAAATCGAAAAATCACAAAAACCGGACAAACTTGTGATCTAGAGATCAGAAGATCATATGAACATGATCCATTTTATAATCTAAGATTTTTTTCTTACAAAATAATCTTCACCACTGAATCTGTGATTTTTTTTCTGTTTTGAAATGATCTGCAGACCATGGCATTAGATCACTAAATCACTATCTTGTCTATCCCTAGTGGTTATGATATGAATTCAGAATTTTTTATCATTTTACATGAGAACCTGAAGTTTTGTAACATACTACCAGGTCAGCTTAATATTGCTGTTGAAACTCCTAGGAACTTCTCAGTTTCATTCGAATTCTGAGAAAATTTATTAGGTTGTCTCAGAACTCTTCAAGATTCTTTCAAACTATGGACTTAAGCAAGACTTATTCTGACTTCCATTAAACTCATCAGGATTTCTCAGAATGCCACTAAAACACTCTCATAGCGCATTCCGATTCTATCAAGACTTACACTTGGTTGGGATTCTCTTAAGACGTACTCCAACATTGTTAGGTCTATTTAATTTTCTCAAAATGCCGAAAAAGTCAAAGTTCATTCGTCTATTTCTGACTCCATTAGATTCTTTAACCAAATTTAAACTCTACACCTTACTTAAACTCGATCAAGACTCGTTGAAATTGGTATAGACTATGTTGAGATGTATCACACGCATGAAAACTGCGTCAGGACCTCTCTGTCTCTGATAAAATTTCTCTAGACTGATAACATTCATTCAGACTTTCGAAGGATAGTAAAAATCTACTGAAACTCATGCGATCCTTCTAAAGGATCTTTAAGATTCAACCAAAGTTCTGCTGAAAACTACTAATTAGTCAAGACTGTTCAGACATTTTAAAATTTCTCAGACCCAAGAAAGATACATTAATTCCAAGGATGCAGGTTTCTATGCCTGTAGTATAGACTACCACTCTGAGAACATTGATAATTATATTGCATATCTAGTCTTCTACATGGAATAGAAACATTGGGAGTAAAAATAAAAAGTAAAAATCAATTTCCCATCCCGCTTTTGTAACTACTCATTCTTTCAACTTGAATTTTTCAGAAGGAAATTGCCGAGCAATTACACATTTTACTGGAGAATCCTTCAGTTAAGAATGGGTTTCAAAATGTTGGAAATATTTTCACGTTTTTTTTAGCATGCTATGCCTTCTACCTCAGAATTATTGGAAACGTATTCTTCAGCTTGTATTCTGAAGCGGGAAAAAGTTGAGAACTATAACATCGGACCCATACATGGTTCATCGTCTAAGTCCATTTTTTAGAACTCAAGTTTTTATGGATTTCGAGTCTAGACACACTGAGACGTCCGCGGTAAAGGAGAATCAACGAATTCAAGGTTTATCAGACTCTATAACACTGATGAGGGTCACTTTTATACCCACTATCATAAATAATATTCATCAATTTTCATAATTTTTCTGTGAAATTTGGAGTTTAGCACTTAGATGATCAACCAAAGCGTTCGATACTAAATTGGAAAATTTTCCAGTCGAGGGTCCAGGAATTTCCTACTACGTTCTGAAAATATTGGAAAGATCTAACAACTAGCCGTAAAATAAACTTTTCTCCTAAAATTCTCAAAATATCTTTTTAGTTTGAAATTTTGTAGCAGGAAATGACTTAGTAGTCATCAAAAATCTACATACTGAACAGGTTTATCCTTATATTGAGAGCATGGACTTTTTCGGAAAATATCAGCACATCTATAAGTGCTTCTCTTGAGATACGAGTATATTCGGACCAAAGTTGAAAATAATATTTATTCAGACTCATTCGGGCTCGATTAAGATTCGCTGAGATTCACTCAGACACTTTTTCAAGTCTTATTCAGACCAGGTTAAGATTCGTCAAACTCATCAAGAAAAGGACTTTTTCAAAGAGAATTGATTCAGATTTAGCAGGAACCCATTCGGATTCTGTTTGAAGGCTGAGACTTTGAGAACTGAAAACATGGTTTGGCGGGAGGGGGCAAAAGCCAAGTTTCTAGTATGTAAAGAGCAACTTTATACATCAACTGTATTTCCCTTGACATCTACATATGATATGAACAGGAAGATAGCAACAAAGATCTGTTTTTTTCGTATTATAAAGCTTTACTCGAGTTTATTTCCTCTGGTGAGAGCAGGCGGATAGGGACAGATTCTTATTACTTGAAAAATCTCATTTGGAATTTCACATAAAGCAGCTGCCTCCCCGCCATACACGCCTTTCCACCAAAGAGCATGCCTATTTCATTACTACTAAATTTCACCTCGAATACACACGTGGCTTCCGAACTTCATTGCAAAAAAACAATTTCCACACCACAATTAGAACCACAAATTTGCTGCCCTATGTGATCATCAACTCGAAGCTCCTTATCAGGACAGCCAACTCATCTAGTAGCCAGAAGGGCCATCAATTCCAATATTACCCGAACTAATCAGCCTTCAATTTGCACTGGCACTTTGTGCCAGCGTGTCTCTTATGGAAAATGGCTGGCGACTCAGCCATTGCGTGCGGTTAGTTTCAAGCACAATTAATAACGTTTAATAGGAGTCACTTACTGCAGGACCCGCAAGGATGGTCGCTTTGACTAGCATGAAAATTGTGGAATTTCATTGACTTTTTTCGCGGACGATGTTCGACGAATACTATCTGGTACGATTCGAGAACTACAGCAACCAACCGCGAGCTTAATTGCTTATTCGGCCACTACGATATACGATACAGTCGCACCATCATACGCGAAATCCCGGTGACACCCTTCGGTTACACGCCGAAATACGGTAATTTGTTTTATAAAGAGTGAATTACGGTAACTGCTGTGTGTCGATGGTAACTGCCACCATGGTAAGTTCGCTCGGCGACGAGCCGACAAAAACGTTCTTACATGTACGCATATAATATGTGTATAACCTGGCAATCTGTCATACACTAAGCGTAACCATAACATGTGTTTTTCTTTCCACTGTTTTTAAAATGCCATATAGTGAAAACGTATGTCGTAATACAGATACAGTAGCGAACGCCAGACACAAACAGTGTACACAATGAGAGGAAGAAAAAAGTGAACGCCGATGGTTAAAAAGTATGTACATGCGGAAACGAAACTGGATGCTTCTCATAAGTGACAATGCGAAAACTCAATTCCATGTCCGATGAAGGAACAACGTGGTATCTTGTTCCAAAAATTCTCTATATAGTACTGAAAACTTATACTCCTCTTCCGCCACCAGAGAAAAAACGTCAGGCGAAATTGCAGGGGCACACCAGATACCTTTTAGGACATGCTCTGCTCTGCCTGAAGAGCGAGACGACATAATAATGACACAATCACCCAAAGTAAGACATAAATATTTAGGGACAGACAATAATACATATTCCAACAGAAAAAACCAAAAAATTGTAGGAGTATACCAGCTACCATCTTCACTACTGACAAGTCATACAGGCAGCCATGAGACATCTATTATTGCAGATAAGACACATGAGACTTCAGACATAACCCGATACAAATATTACTGATAGCTTCCTTCTCCCTCCCTACTGGCAAGACACAAAACAGCTTGAAAAATCTAATAAAGACAGACATGTGACTCATCTACATTGGTGATAAGGCATAAATACAGCCATGAGACATACGTATACAGTTGATGAAACATAAAGACATAGACATAAGATGAATATGAGACCTGCGACATACCCGATATAAACATATCCATGTCAATATTAGTGATAGCTTCCTTCTCTTTCTCTACTCATAAAGACACAGAAAATCCAATGAAGACAGACATGTGACTGGGTCTATACATGGGATGTCAGGACACAGACACAGACAAAGGATAAACATATAACTTGAGACATACCCCAATACAAATCATAATGATAACTTCCTTCTTCTTCCCAACTGGAAATACATAAAGAAAGTCGGAAAAATCCAGTAAAGACAAATATGTGACTGGTCTGTATGTCTATTGCTGGTAAGACATGAGATATCTATATATTACTGACAGGACATAAAGACATAGACATAAGATAAATATGATACTTGAAACATACCTGATACAAATAAAAATATAGTTTCCTTCGCCTTCCCTACTGATAAAGATGTAAAGACAGCCAGAGAAATCCAAGAAAGACAAACATGTAACTTGTCCATATTTCTGATACGACATTAAGACAGACATAAAGCATCTATATATTCCTAATGGGATATAAAGACATAGACACAGACATAAGATACATGAGACTTGAGACATGCCTGGTACAAATATAGTGATAGCTTCCTTTTCCTTCCCTACTGATAACGACATAAAGATAGCCTGAGAAATCCAATGCAAACAGATACGTGACTCGTTTATATATTGCTGATAAGACATAAAGACAGACATACGGCAACTATACATTGCTAATAGGACATAAGATAGACACAGACAAAAGATAAACATGAGACTTGCAACATACCCGATACAAAGCTTACTGATAGCTTCCTTCTCATTCCCTACAGATAACACATAAAAACAGCCTGAAAAATCCAATGAAAACAGACACGTGACTTGTCTACACAGACATGAGACATCTATATATTGCTGATACCTAAGACATAAACATGAGACCTGAGACGTACTCAATACAAATATTTATTACTGATAGCTTTCTTCTCCTTCATACTGGGAAGACACAAAGACAGCGTGAAAAATCGTATGAAGACAGACACGTGACTGGTCAATACATTGCTGATAAGACATAAAGACATAGAGATGATAGACATAAGATAAATATGAGACTTAGAACGTACTCGGTATGATATTACTGATCTCTCATCTATCTTTGATCTCTACATGGAGACAGTTGTAAGGTAGATTAAGAGGCACCAGACAGGTTGCCTAACCGATAAATACAGCAAGGACAGACCAGTTACCTTGAAATCCGAGACTTGGTCTTTCTGTACATTAGGACGCCATTATCATCTCATCTGGTTTGTATAGTTTTTTATTTATGTATTTATTTATTTTATTAATATTAACATAACCAATGTTTACATTTAATGAGCCAAAGAACACATTCCCTTTCAATTGCTCCTTCTGTTGACACTTCTTTTATGTAGCCAAACTGATTTTCATGCAGGACATTACCGTTCATTTTTTCTTGGATTTTAATTCTAATTATTTGTTTACACACTTTCCCTAAGTTTGACAGTAGTATTATTGGCCTATAAGAGTTTGGTAAGGATGTTTTTTTAATCTCTATCAGGTTTATTCAGTAATTTAATTTTACCCACTTTCCAGAAGTCTGGGAATTTCTGCATTTCCAAGTATCTTTTATAAATATTGTTATTAGAAGATCAGGTTGTTGTTTGTTGATATCATTTTGTTGGATGTGTTATCAATTCTATTAGCTTTCCTATTATTTAATTTTTTAATAAAATCATCTAATTCCAGCTTTGTTATCTCCAGTGTAGTGTTGTCTTCTTCTAACGGGTATATCTTTATATTGTCATCGCTTTCTGCGAATAGTTTTGTACAAATTAATTTGTATTTCTCCACTTCCTCTGTCACTTCTTCGCCATTGTTTCCTATTAGCGATGGAAATTTAAATTTTGATTTCTTGCCCATTACAATTTTGTAAGGCTTGCCCCACACACCTGATTCATTTATTAATTTTTTCTAGGAGTCTAATCTCGTGTAGTCCATTTCTTTTCTGTAATATTCTCGAATTTGTTTAATTACTTCAGTGATAATTGTGATTTTGGCTGTTTCATTTTTAACTTTGTACTTTATTCTTGTTAATTCTTTGAGTATTTGTTTGTATCCCTCCAGTTTATTATTCAACCAAGTATCTTCTTTTCTAGTCTCTTCAATGAGTCTCAAGACATTTCTAACCTTTTCATTAACCTTCTGCTCATTTGCGGCGCTTTTAATTAATTTTATTTTATCAGTAAGATCTAGTTTTTTTTATTCTTTCCTCAAATATGTCACAATTCACTATTTTAATGTTTCTTAAGCTGTCTACGGGGACTGAAGTATCTTTAATTAGAAATTTAATTGTTTTATATTGAGACATGGTACTGTTTTTAATTTTAAATTGGCTGATTTTGTACATTATTTTTATATTTACAATTACTAGGTCTATAACACTTGCAACATTTTTGTTTTGAAAAAATGTCTCAACATTAAATGTGTTTCTTATAACTAGATCATTACTGAAAATAAGTTTCTCAAAGAGTTCTGTCCTTTTTGATTTGTGGACTTTTGTTTTATCAAGTTTTTCATACAGGGTTGATCTGGTAAAGTCTCCAAGAATTATTATGTTTTCTACATTGTTATTGATATTTAAGTATTTTTGTATGGGGGTTAATTTTGAATCTGTAGTTCCATTGGGTAAACAGTAGGCGGCTATGATTGTCAGTGACTCTATTTTGCATATGATGATTTGGTCATTCAATTTTTTGATTTCAGTTTGCCTAGTTAGGACTTCCAATTTTGCCTAGAAATGGCGTTATTTTATTGAATGTAAATATACGTAAATATCTGATGCAGTGGTTTAGCGGCGCGTAGTGTCCGGGGAATCCTAGTAGAATCTGAATTCGCGGATTCGGAATCAACTAGGATTCTAGAATCGGCGTCGCTGGATTCGGATTCGAATTCCTGGATTCTGAATCATTTCGGTAGCAGATCGGGATCCTCTTATAAATTCACATTCCTAGATTCAGATTATTACTTTTTGATTCTTTACTACTTTGGACTGGGGCAGAAACTTCGGATCCTTTTCTGAAAACCTACTTTGGACTAGGGCAGAAATTTCGGATTATTTTCTCAAAACCATCAGCCGAAAGATGAAATGCAGCGGCGGCGACGGCTTGAGACGACGACCGGCTTCCTTTCGACGTTCGAGCTCCGCCATTGAGATTCATTCTGGAAGATGCGTTTTTGTGATCGTAAACCCTTCAAGAATACCGCTTGTTACCGCGAATTAATCAATGCTAAATACAGGTCGTTAATTTGAAACAATTGAATGAGTTCATCGATGAGATTTTCTCCCATGATAACGACTCCTCGTCGGTATAATTTCGCCTTACTCTCGACGTCCGTTAGAAGCAATCACACGCAATTAAAGTTTACATCGACGACCCACTTATCACGAAGTTATCACATACGCCGCCGCTATGCTATCGACTAACCGCTACACGTACGTGATGTATAAAAAAGA
The DNA here is from genome assembly GCA_031841125.1 of Acanthococcus lagerstroemiae. NCBI lineage: Eukaryota > Metazoa > Arthropoda > Insecta > Hemiptera > Eriococcidae > Acanthococcus > Acanthococcus lagerstroemiae. Next base: position 10,608,387 of record CM063106.1, on the reverse strand, counting down.
AACGGGGGGGGGGGGAGATACTGGCTTCGAGAGAAAAATCGGGAAAACAGAAATAGTTGAACAATGTAAATATGTCTGACAAATTATTTACTAGTAATACCTACACTTTGGCTGACGCTGCTGTAGTCTGATTCGGATATTATAGCTATACTACCTCGATTTGAAGTTAACCTTAAAACTAACGCAGTAACCATGGGAGGGCAATTTGGCCATAAAATCTAGCCCGAAACAGGACACTGCCTCCCTTAGCAACTCAGTTTGCATCTAGTGACTCGGTTTGTCCCCTAGCAAAAGGAAAATTCATGTCACCCCTCGCCTTTTTGGGAATTTGCAAATTTGGTTTACGCGCCCTGGTATTAGGGCACTGTAAGCATGGGCATGTCAAGCTGCCATTTTTATCACGTGCAATTTCAATCGTGGCTCGCAAAGGCTTGCGACGCACCCGCAACGTATTAGCTCGTTGTCGGAAAAAGTAAAGATAAAAATGGTGACTTAGCATACTCGTGGTTGAAGCACCACCGATACAGGAGGCTGTTTATGGCCCTGCTTAAGACCAGGGTTGGGAAAGCCGAAACTTAAGAACTTAAGATTCGGATGCAGTTTAATTGCAAGCTAGAAGAATCTTTTAGATTCGGTTTCGGCTAGACAACAACAAAAAAAAAAAGCCTTACATCATGGCGAACCAAGGATCTAAACCAAGGAGAAACTTGCTGTCTGGCTCCTCGCAACAGCTCCAAACGACGTTGGACAGCTTCCACATAGCAGGAAACCCGAACGGTAGATAACGGGTAAGCGTCACGTGGGGTAGGTCTCACCGGGACTCCATCCTCTTCCCAATACAGTCAGCAGCAACTGCGGGAGGAGTAAGCTGCATCACCCCCTACAACGACAAAAAAGTCTTCGTTTAAAAGGAGGGGAGGGAAACTCGACACCAAAACCCCCAAATAACTTTTTGGTGTTCAGTTAAAAAAATGTGGGGAGAATCAAACAAAAAAAAACAAAATTTTTTCTCGGACAGCGGAACAAAAACTAAATTACTTCTGTATTATAACTGCAGGGGACTGGTGGCCAAGGAGAGAATTTATGAATTCGAAAATAATATCAGAATTATAAAATGGGACATTATAGCACTTTCGGAGATGAGGAAAAATGGGGAAAATTTGGTGAAGAAAATAAATGGGTACTCCTTCTACCATTTCGGGCAAACCAAAGGATACAAAGGAGTGGGGTTTTATATAAAAGAGGAAATAATAAACAGAGTGGTCGAAATTAGGGGAATGTCAGAGAGAATTTGCTTCTTGAAATTACAGCTGGGGAAAAAGGTAAGGGCCTTGGTGGTCTCAGTATACGCTCCAGTGCTGGACTCGGAGGAACGTGAAATTGCTAAATTTTATGAGGATTTAGAGGAAACTCTTCGAAACCAAAAAGAATACTATAATATTATAGTGGGCGACTGGAACGCAGTTGTTGGAGACTGCCAAAACATTATCGAAAACGTAGAAAATTTCGGTCTGGGAGTAAGAAACGAAAATGGAAATAAGTTGATTTCTGCGTAAGAAACAACCTGAAAGTAGCCAACACTTTCTTCCCAAAGAACCAAAAGTTAAAATGGACTTGGCATTCACTGGGGGGGGGGGGATATAAAAACGAAATTGACTACATGTTGGTTAATGACTTATCAATTGTGGAGAACGTCGTGGCTCTTCCGGGCTTCCGCTTCAGCTCCAACCACAGGACGTACAGAGGTACTGTGAGCTTTCCTAAGCGAGCCGTGTTTAGGAATTGCAGAAAGAAAAAACTGGGGAAAAGGATCATTCCTATGTGGAGGATGAACAAGGCCAGACGGATGCTATCTGAAGGCATGATAGAGATTGAGCAAGTTTGGGAGCAGTGCAGCATTCAAGAACTGTATGATAAAATCGAGAATAAGATCAAAAGCATGTATGAACAATTTGGAAAGCTAGTATCAGTAGAACGAACGGAGGACAAGTTAACAGCGGAAACAAAGGAATTGATAGAAACTAGAAATAAACTGGAAAAGAAGCACAAAAAACGCAAAATGAGAAGATTGAGGTGCTTCAGCGAAGGAAGAAAGTGAAAGCTGAAATTAAAAAGGATGTGGGTAAATACGAGGTGAAAAAGATTGAGGAGATCCTAGCAGAGAGCAATTCTATGAAAAAAGTGAAAAAGATGTTGTAATCGAACAAAATGCTCATTCCAAGCATGAAGGACGAATGTGGCCAGAAGGTGACTGACCGAAAAGGTATCACGGAGGTAGCAATACGTTTCTATGAAGGGTTGTATAAGGCAAGACATAACGATCAAGAAAGTCCAGTGGAAAAGGTTAGAGAGGAGGATGAGAACTTCCCAGAAATACTACAAGAGGAGGTCAAAAAAGGGACCAAGTCTCTGAAGACGGACAAAGCGGTTGGTCCCGACGGAACTGAAAATAGCACACTTAAGCTATTTACACCTATGTTAACAAAAGTTTTTAACAGGATGTTGGACTCTGAAACTGTCTCAAGACAGTGAAAGAGGGCCAAGATTATTATACCGTACAAAAAAAAAAAAAAAAAAAAAAAAAAAAAAAACTATAGACCCATCAGTTTGACCTCGAATATAGGAAAGAGCTTTATGAAAATAATGAAAGAAAGACTGTATGCACAGCTAGACTCTGAACAAGCAAGAGAGCAAGCGGGATTTAGAAGGAACCATTCGACTATAGACCAAATTTTTGTAATGACTCAAATTATTGAAAAAGCAGTTGAATATAAATTTCCCGTATATATCCTTCTTATCGATTTTACAAAAGCATTCGACTCGGTAAATCACGACTTTCTTTGGAAATCACTTTTGACACAAAGCATCAACCAAAAAGCTATGAAAATACTTAAACAAGTCTATGAGGGCGAAACCGCATACGTCAGAACGGATGTATAAGGAAGAGAATTCAAGGTGGAGAGAGGTGTCTGACAGGGAGCCCCTCTGTCGCCAAATCTCTTCAACTGCGTACTGGAGGAGGTAATGAGACATCTCGACTGGGGGGGATAAGGGAATCACAATTGACGGCGAAATTTTAAATAATCTGAGATTCGCAGACGATGTGGCCTTATTAGCGAGGAACTTAAAAGATCTAGTTGAGATGGCAGACGAGCTGATAGCGGCATGCAGGCCAGCCGGGCTGGAAATAAATGCCAAGAAAACTAAATTACTCTCTAATGCTCAAAAAGAGCCTGTGTTCATTGCCAACGAGGAGATAGAGTGGGAGTGTGAAACGAAATACCTTGGCCAAATAATATCCTTCAGTAACTCGAGGGAAAAGGAAGTCTCAAACAGAATTAAAAGTGGCTGGAGTAGCTTTTGGAAACTGAAAGACATTTTCAAAAGTAAAGTTCCAATAACAACTAAGGCGGAGGTTTGGAAGAGCTGCATCCAACCAACAATCACATACTGGGCTCTCACCAAAACCAATTTAAACAGATTTCGAACGACACAAAATTCCATGTCTCGTAGCATGTTGAACATCAGAATAAGAGACAAGATAAAAATGTCGGAAATTAGGGCAAAAACAAGACTACGAGATATTGGACAAGTAATTAAGAGCCTGAAGTAGAGCTATGCCGGTCATATTTGGAAGACAGAACACGACAGATGGGGAAAAAGGTGGAAGGATGGACTCCAAGAAATTACAGGAGGAGAAGAGGGAGGTCCATAACACGTTCGAGGGACGAAATAGAAAAATTTCAGAGTATAAAATGGAGAAGGAGCACCCATGAAAGAGAAACATGGAGGGAAAAAGAGGAGGCTTTTGCCCAACACTGGGCGGTGTGTAGCAAGTTGGGAGAGGATGGAAAAGGAGAAACGTACTGATCGGGGCGCAAAAGACCTGATTAAGGAGTTAAAGGTGTAAACCAAACGCTCAAGTTTATTTTAGTTTAATCTGTGATCCAAACTTCCACTCGTGGAAGGGAATATATGTGATAGGTAATGAACACACATCAAAGCTGTTAAAATAAAATAAATAAAAAATTCGGCTTCAGAAATGTTCATGTTGTACTTTCGGTTTCGGATACAGCTTCAGCTTCAGCTTCGACTTCTCTTTATCTGAATACTGGTTTGACTGGTATAATCTTTTTTGTTATAGATAGGTCGATCGAGTGATTTGAGAAACAAACCATACATCACTCAAACTTAAGGTTCATTTCCACTAGATAAAATATCGATCTCAACGCTTTAGGTATTTTCACGGGACATTTTCAAGTGGATACACTTGAAAATCTCGTATCACATATCACGGCGGTATAACATTAGGCAGAAATCGAAACCATTAAAATCTGATACATTGCGGCTTCGTTTCAGCTTCAGTGAAATTGTATTATGAACTTCAGTTTCGGCTTTTCCCTCGCAAGGGGATTACACTTCGTTTTGGATTCGGCTTCAGAGACAGCACAATATCTCAAACTTTGAGATTCGGATTCAGTTTCGGCTTTCCCAACCCTACTTAAAACTGATGAAAAATGAGAATCAAGCAGCAAATGACCGTGACTGGTGATGAACCTGTGTGACAAACCAGCCGAAAGTGGTCATAATTTGATCTGACCCGAGTGAATAAAATTATATGGAAAGAGAAACCGACAAGCGGGTACAACTGATGACGCAGCTCATCGAGTAAACAAACGTGAAATTGGTTTGCTTTGCAAAACGAGTAGTGTAATCCGCAAAATAACCAATTAAATTGATGAAGTTTTCGGTTCTTTCATTTTCTCGTATTTACACAAGAGATCAACTGGGCCAACGCAGTGATACATTTACGGTAGTACACGAGTGGAACGATAGTAAAGTCGCAGACTTTAGACACGCTGATCGAAAATACTCTTACTTTCACCGAAGCATAATATAGATATTTTTACAATACAGTTTTCTCTGTAGCTTCGTAAAATTGAAGGCACTGTCGTAATGCGCACATTACGAACACCGAATAAAACAAACCAATTTCCTCTTCAAGACAACCCTAATGGTTGGAACGTTAGCAATCCAGACCTAAAGTTGTACTGATCGTTCTGAACGGACTGAATCTGCGTACTGCAGTTTGCAGATATCCTATAAATACAACGGTAATCAATAATGGTGTACTATCTTCATCATCCATTCTTCGAAAATGTATTAAAAACCAAAAATAACGTTTTATTCCGATGATACACTATGAATTTGACTCCCCCTTCGCAAAATTACTCCTTTCTGCTTACAACGTTACATGCTGAAAAAGTGGGGTAATTGCCTCGCTTTGTCCCTCATGTATGCCACTAAAGGGAAGCAAGTCTTGAACAGTGATTTACATTCTATTTTACCTTTTGCCAGGGCTATTTTTAGGGCAGGTAAAATGGGGCAACTGCTCCAGACCTTCCGCCAAGCAGGACCTCGCACTTGAGAAAAAAATTTTCTGGATTTTTTTTTTTTAAATATTAGGCCTTGCAATCACATTTGATTAGAAATTGAATAATATGTTGTTATTACTTATTACTGCGTGTTTAATTGATTAGACATTAAAATAAAGAAAAATATAATATTATCATTCTTGATTCTCAAAAAAAGAAAAAAAGATAACGTCCTAAAACAGACTTTTTTCATTCTTTCTTATCATCATAGCTCGTACTAGTCTCGACACTGCGATTATTAATTTATTACTTTTTATTAAAATGCATTGCTGTTGCTTCACCCGTATTCACGCTATATTTATGTAAAACAATGAATTAGCTGGTAAACCGACAAATCAGTGTCGCTTTTGCTGTAGCGCGAAAAGTTTTTTCACGTTTCACGTTACACCTTCCCTTGTTATGCGTATACAGCTAATTCATACATGAAAGTAATATTTTTTCTATTTTATAATTTTCTTCGCCCGTTTTAGGAATTATGTATTTCTATTAATAAATTCAATAATAATAGGCATAATTTTGCCTCTAATTGCTACATGTTTCACCTTTCATGATTTTTTTAATAAATGCCTTCCCAACTGAAAGACCTAATTTACACCAATATAACATAAACGACTGCAATACAATAGCTATTTTTTTGAAAATGATCAAAATTCGTTTTTTTATAAAATTGATTTTTTATCGATCCTTGCCCCAGGCCCGTAACCAGGAGAGGGCAAGGGGACGAAAAACAACTAAGAACCTCATCAAAAACTGTTTTTAATTTTTTTATCTTTTCCTTAATGCTGTCGTACTTTCTGATACTTACACAAACAATTTTCCAGCTAATTGATTCAGAAACAAATGATTTCCAGATCTGAGAAATTTAGATTTAAGCAATTGCTGTAGCATAATAATCCTTACCTATTTAATGCTCTCATTCCCGGTAGAGGATAGACAATCAATATTAACCATGTTAAACATACGATTCATAAACTGATTTTTCAGGCTGAATTTAATGTCGTAAACCATTTTTGGATAGCACTTCAGAATTTTAATTCATTTTATATTGAAATTTTGAACAACATGAAGAAAGGTTAGATTGGCATACTTCAGCCTATACAATAGCATTCCATGTGTAGGGTGTGCCAATTCACTTTTTCTTCTTCTGTATTCCAGAGCGCTTTCGGTTGTTATGCCATCATCAGTGGAGTACCCTAAATGAGACTTATCTCTTGTGGTCCTGTAGATATAGTCGAGAATAGTACCGTATGGTGAACCTGTTTAGTCTTGTGCTCCTATTGGTTGTCAGTGATTCTGCAGTCTGTCCAATCAATGAGTGTTATTAGTTGTGTGCTCCTATTGCTTGTCTGTGATTGCGCAGTCCGAACAATCTGTGGGGGTTATGTTGTTAGTCGGAACAAGTTCTCACTTTGGAAGTTAGTTGTTGTGTTTATTAGGTTGTTTTGTTTTGTTTTTGCCTCTATTACTTCTAGTTGGTCTTATTTTCTTTTTCTTGTGTTGTTTTCTATGTGTAGAATTTTATACTTTTCTGTCAATTTGTCATTGTTATGTCATTGACAGAAAAGTATAAAATTCTTAACCTTTGATAAGCCAATCTACCTTCAATATCGTTTGCATTCTTATATTTTCTTCATCCATGTCCCCCCTCTCTTAGTTTTACCTAGATTTCCCTCTGTTGATTTCAATATTCCCTCCTCTATTCTACCCCAGTTTCCCTCCATACTGTTAATTTCCTGTGTTTCTTCGATCTCTAATTCTACTAATATATCCTCTTGATATTTCCCGCTAATATTAATATTTTCCTTCAGGAAAAGACGTATGCAACTGTAGATCACATTCATACGATAAACCAACTGGTGGAGAAGGCTTACGCCTATCACATTGAAGTAGCCTTGATATTCGTAGATTTTTGCAGAGCCTTCGATACGGTGAACCACAATTATCTATGGAATGCCTTAAGGACACAGGGATTAAATGAAAAAATAGTGAGGGTGCTGGAAGCCCTATATCACGACACGAAGGCGTATGTTAAAATGGACAGACCTCGTCCGATGTTCATCCTGTTCAAAGGAGTGATGCAAGGCGACCCTTTATTCCCAAACTTATTTAACACTGTTTTAGAACAAACTCTCAGGGAACTTGATTGGACAAAAAAAAAGGGTATCAAAATTGACGGGAAAAATCTAAATCAGCTACGATTTGCGGATGATATAATATTGATAAGTAGAGACAGGGGGGAAGCACAGGGCATGCTTGACGGGTTGGTCGAAGAAAGCAAAAAAGCGGGGCTAATGATAAATACCTCAGAAATTAAAGTATTAAGCAACTCTATGGGTGCAAATATTCGAATATGAGACGAGGAATTAGTGTGTGTGTGGAAGAGTATACGTACCTGGGCCAAATAGTATCATTTAAAGAAAAAATGGAAAAAGCAATAGAAACACGCATAAGACAAGCATGGAGAGGCTATTGGTCCCTAAAATCAATCTTCAAAGGGAACCTCAAAATCATCTAAAATCAAGATTTTGGAATCTCGCGTCATACAAATTCCAGCATATGGGGCCCAGACGTGGTCCCTCACCAAGGTCCAAACAACAGCGTGCTGGAAGAGGTATTCCGTAATTTAAATTCGGAAGAGGGCGGTTTAAAAATGAATGGAAAATTTCTCACCAACTTGCGATCTGCGGACGACATTGTTCTATTTGGCAAAAATCACAATGCACTAAAAGTAATGCTGAGCTAATTCACTGAGTGCAAAAAGTTAGTTTGAAAATTACCGAATTGAGTCCAGGGAGAGGAAGAAGAAGAGGAACTGGTTTGCAAAGGGCGGCAAAATAGAGAGAGTAATCGAATACAAGTATTAGGGACAGTTTATGAACTTTGGTAAAGAGAGGCTGCAGCTAGAAGTAGCTACAAGAATTTCTAACGCGTGATAAGTCTGTTGGGCTAAAAGTTCTATACAGTGTGGTGGTGCCTGTCGTGACATACGCGTCTCAAACCTGGGCCTCATCTATAAAATTAAAGGAAAAACTTGAAGCAACTCAATTAGCCATGGTGCCGAAGTATCCTGGAGATAAAATTGAAAAACAAAATAAGAAAAATAGATATGGTTAAGAATACCGGGTTAATGGATGTGAACTATACGACCAAAAAACTTAAGTTCAAATACGCAGGGCATACGTGCCGCGGGATCCCAGAGAAATGGAATGCGGTGGCAGTAAATTGGGTGTCCAGAGACCTAGAAAGGAGGGTGGGAAGACCAACGACTAAATGTATTGACAAGCTCACTAGAGCAGTACTGGGTCAGCGTAGCACAGGACAGGAAACGTTGGAAAGGAGTGACGGAGACACATGCTCCACGGTGGGTGGTATAGTCGGCGATCTGCCTCATCGGCAATTTGCCGTGGACCAAGCAACGTAAAGGTTAAGAAATGTTATTTACTTAAGACTATACTGTGTTGTAATAAAATAATAAAATGAATTGAGACACGATGGTGACATCTACGACGGTGGACACCTCCCTATGCTTTTTTCATTCAAATGATGGTAATTATCCCGTCTGATGGATTGGTGGAATTTGCTGCGGATGTTATTATGTAACCCAAAATACTACCTCCCCCCCCCACATACAAATCGGAAGTTAGGGTTCAAAATTTGCTGGTAACAAAATTACTACTTCTTATTCTGCTTTCGGTCATCCTTGCAAACTTGGCTACATAATCGCCCGCCAGAAACCTTTAAAGGCCTAATAAAGTCGTCCTTTTTGGCAGAACAACAAATACGTTTTGCTATGTACCTTTCAAGTAAAAATACGGTCCGAATTAGTATAAATAAGGCTCGATTTCTCCAGCAAATTTACGAGTAGCATTTAAAGGACGAGCTGACTTGACATTTAAATGTCGTTTTACCGGAAAATTACTCAACCTTTGCGTCCTAGTTTGAACCTCGAATCTGTTCCGCCGGTGGGAAAATCGAGAAATGTGCACGGCGGTCGTGAGTAGAGCGAATGTGAAAAAGGAAGTGAATTCCGCAGAATCGTATTACATGAACATGGGCGATCGGTTTGAATCATCGTGCCACGAAATTTTGGAAGAAAGAGAGAGAGAAAAAAAAAGAGTAAAACCCATGAGAAAGCCATTACATAAACCTAATTCTGGAAGTTGGTTGATTGAAAACCTGAACTGGAGTGGATGTTTATTCCAGTTTACGGGTGTCACGCGACTAAAATAAAATCGTCGATCGCGATGAGTAAGCTTTCGGCACATCTGATTTCGATTTTCGTTCTTTTGGGCCATAGCAAATCATCGACCTATGATTCAAGATCAGAACGGGTTGTACAGTCATACCCGTTGTCGCCGGAGGGGTCACACACACACACATGAACAGCGAACCGTGAATTCTTTTTGTAAATGCAGTACGTCTGTACGGCATGAACTTGTTGATGTCAACATTCAAACATGACCTTGAGGTACGAATGAGTGAGATACGAGTAGGCGAGGTGGCGAGAACATATTTTCCTTGCGTAAGGTTCTGTCGTTCGGCGGAGTTATTACCTTTTTGAAGAAGAAGAAAAAAATTATCTTCGTCGATTTTCATATTGTGACGTATAAATTTGTCCGGCTCTCGGGTTTCTCGTTCCAATACCGTACAAGTCATACTTCGGCACCTGTGCGTAACGATTCAAGGTGCTGGCGTACTACGTTTAATTAATTTAATTTACACTCCGACCTTACTCTATCCTCGTTTCCCAAAAACTTGTAACACGTACCGAGAACACACGGTAATTTGCAGTTTCACTCGTCGGGTTCATGTTATTCTTCGTTCCTGTTCTGCGCCATCTCTGGGTACACGAAGCACGAACTAGTACATCTCAGGCTTTGTAAAATAAGATACGAATTATGATTATGAGTAGGTACTTATACCGAACACGGATTCCGGATATTGATAAGAATATTGTTTGATCTCTGTGTCGGAAAATCCGATCTGATAATAAGTATTTGTACAACAAGTACAGGCGTGCACAGATATGGTGAAGTGAACACGAGATTGGTAACGGAAGAGTTTCAAATAGGTTATGATCAATGTCAAGAACAAATGAGTTTGTAAACTGTGATTAGTCTGCCCTAAGTTGGAAAAATTGTTGTTGTTGTAGTCCTCAGTCTCTCGACTAGTAGGTTGTGTCTCTATTTTTTTTTTCGTGTGCTAATTTTTTCATTTCTGAGAAGGATTTACACTTTGTATCCTTCATTGTGTCCTCTTGAATGTGGCATTAGGGTGACCCTTATTTTACAAGTTTTCGCCAATTGATTAGGGTCGCGCTGAAATTTGTTCCAATGGACCTAGAAACTCGCCATAAAAAATTTGAACTCAGTTTGAGGCCATTAACCCGTGCCGCTTTGATCTTGAAGTCATGTGTAACACTGTGATTTTACAAAAAACCGCGAATATCTCGGAACATATCAACTTCAGAACCGAAATGTACATAACATAAAATGTTCCTTGTTATAATAATAGTCCAGGAGAATTAGCTTAAAAAAAAAAAAGGTGTTTGGTGGAATCAATTGCAACACAGCTAAAACTTGGTACGATTGTTTAGTACCCTCTTCGGAAAATCCCCGTAATTTCCCCCCTCCCCCGGTGTGAGCGTCACCCCACAGAGTCCAGAAAGTGCCCCCGGAAATAGTTTTTGGCTTGTATCTAGCTTAAAATTGAGTTATAGGTAAAAATATTCCTTACCAAAATTAAAGAGCGTAAAATTCTCTACAAAAATTATATCCATGGTTTTTTCCGTGAATCCCATACCAACTAAGATGATTGGCGTTCAAGATCACACGAGCATGTAAATATGGAGTAACCTACAACGTACGCGGTATACGAACGCTGAAATAATCGCGAAAACACATGACTGGATGCACAAAATGTTACATGATATAATTTCAATTTATTATCTTTATTATTACAAGAATTCATCTTCATCCGAATCTACATGTATACAATTTCCTGCGTTTAAACAACCTCCTCTACAAACGCGTGGCTACAAGAGATACCCACTTTACGGAAACCACAAGCTCGTGATCCCGAAGCGGAAAACTCAAGTTCGTGAAAACGGCTCGAGACCCTTGGATAATTGACCCTCGTTAGCCCTGTCTCAACCCGATATGTTTCCCCTCCAGCAGCCAATCAGAGCGCTCCATTCGAAGAGAGCCATCAGTTTAGCCAATCACAGTGCTTCATTTACATGTAGCCCTCTCACTACCCGAGCTATACACCGGCGTTGAGACACCCGTGCTATACCCTTTATGTATGCCCTTTATAGACCTGTCGTATAGCCCCTCTGTATGCCGCTAAGTATCCCCTTTGTAAACTGTCGTATAGCCCCTCTGTATACCCTTTATGTATGCCCTTTGTAGACTCGTCGTATAGCCCTCTGTTTCCCCTCGCATAGATCCTCGTTGTAGACCCGTTGTATATTCCTTTGTTTCCCCTTACATGGATCCCGTTTGTAGACCCGTTGTATAACCCTTCCATATCCCCTTCATGAATCCCCTTTGTAAGTCCGGGTAGATCCCCACTTGTAATTCAGATACATATGGGAAGGGATGATGGGTTCTCAGCCAGTTTAAAATAGTTTGAACATCCCTTCTATCATGCTGCACTCGTGATTTCCTCAATTCTTTATGTTGAGCACTCGTTTCTGGTGGACAGAGTTTGTGAACTTTTCCAAACCTTGGCAAAGATGAAGCATATGACAGGGGCGCTAAGAATCCACTGCTGAAAAACGCTAGAGGTAACACCGCGTCGATGAGTCAGTCCGCCTGCATTCTTCATAATTCGCATGAGTGTTTGTTCAATTTGCGTTTGGACGCTAAAGAGTCGCTCTCTAGCAGCCTAATGAAATGCGGCGCGCTGATTGGTGTATCTGGACGAAAAGATGATCACGGACAAAAATGTCCTGCAAAAAAACTCAAGTTGGGCTCATCTGATAGGAAATGATAAGGGCTGACACTTTAGTTCTACTCAATACTGAAAATGTTCGAGCTCATTTCACCTGTACATGTTTTTGCGGTAAAAATACCCTCATCATCTCTTCATCCACTACACTAGCGCACCTACAGGAGTGTCCAAATGCCAATAGTCATGTCGCTCCATTTCTATTGTCTGTCTTCAATCCGGCTTCTAAAACAAGCTGGTCCATCTAGTATTCAGGCTGGTCCAGGTGGTGGCGCGGTGTCATCGCCAACTTGTAGTAGTGATATGTGAGAATATCCCATTAACGACGTACTTAATTTTCAGGAAATATCTCAAAAATGAAAGAGTTTTTCAAAAAAATGAAGAGGACCAAATTGATAGAGGTTGAAATTACCTTTCAGATGAGTCCATTTTCATTTCCATCAGAGCAATTTTCTTTAACGGTAACTTTTATAGCAGTTTATCTTTTTTACGCTACTGAAATTGTAGAGCACGACTCTTTCGCGCTCTCAGTTCAAAGGGATTTAAAATTACAGCGTTCAACATTTCTCGCATGTTAGAGTGACGAGTTCGGCGTTCCTATACCGCGTACGTTGTAGGTTGCTCCATATTTACATGCTTGTGTGATCTTGAACACCAATTATCTTGGTTGGTATGGGATTCACAAAAAAAAACATAAATATCATTTTTGTAGAGAATTTTACGCTCTTTAATTTTGGTAAGGAATATTTTTGCCTATAACTCGATTTTAAGCTAGATACAAGCCAAAAACTGTTTCCGGGGGCACTTTTGGGACTCTGGGGGTGATGCTCACACCGTCGGGGGGGGGGGGGAATTACGGGGCTTTTCCAAAGAGGGTACTAAACAATCGTACCAAGTTTCAGCTGTGCTGCAATTAATTCCATCAAAAATGGTAATTCCCCTGGACTATACTAATAACAGCCTCTTTATTTAGTATTAATCATACCTAATTCCAGTACTATTGCTTATCGGCCCATTCCCGGACATAGGCCTCTCCGATCTTCCGCCATACCGCCCTATTGTGGGTTTGTTTGTGCCAAGGGGTACCGACTTCGCCAACTATTTCGTTCCTCCACCCCGTGGGGCACGGCTGTAGTAACTAGAGCTAGATGAAGGTTTTAAATTCTATTTTTGATTATTTTCATAAACATTTTGCATAGGGTAGACGTCAAGCTAATTGGTCTATAATTTTTTTATGTTTTTCTAGTCCCCTTTTTTGTGAAGAAGGATTATTTCCGTTGTTTTTTAATTGTGCCGGGGATATACCTTCGACAAGAATTTTGTTAAATATCATGGTAATTGGTTCTACAATTGTGGGTGAAAGGATTTTTAGTATTTTGTAATCGATTTTGTCAGATCCAGGGGCTGTTTCTGTTTTTTGTTTTCCTAGGATATTTCTCACTTCGTCCACAAGGACTGGGGGAATTTCCTCTTCCTCTTCCTCTCCCCCTACTATTTTTCCATCCTCCATTTCCGGGTTGCCGGCTTTATTCGCGTACAATTCCTTGTAGAATACAGTCGCTATTTTTACTGTTTTGCTACGATTGCTTTCATTGCTCTCTGTCTCGCTGCGCAGTCCCAACATCAAATTTTGACCTTTACATAGTTTCTTTCCATTGCAATGAGACTGTATTCATATTACGTGTTTTCAAAATCGCTGTTTCAATTTTGAAGGCAATGTTTGGATCCGACCAACTGAGTTCCAACACAGGGGGTTCATGGTCGTTATATTGAAACAGTATTCATTTCATAGGTTTTGGGAGGTCACTGAACTCAATTTTGAACGTAATTCTTACAGCCGACACACGAAGTTCCACAAAAGGGGGTTCTGGTCCTACTAAAGGGGTCCTGACTAAATAATCATTATATCGAGACCGTATTCAATTTACAAGTCACTGAGATAGTCGAATACAATGTTGAAGGTAATTTTTGAATTTCTCGTTTTGGTTCCACCAAAGAGGCTCCTGACTAAATAATAGTCATTTTTTTCACTTAATTTTGCAAGTATATTTTGGAAATGATTCCTTGACATGACTACGAGGGCAACAGAAAGATAATTCAGAATTGGCGGCGATTAATCTTCAAATCAAATAGTGTATCACAAAATGAGCATCAGTTCTTGACTTTGACCCCTACAGCGTATCACAGAATGGACATTAGCTCTTGACTCTGGCCTCTACAGAAACAGGTTGTATTCTTGAACAATATACAATTATTTGATGTTTAACTTTTCTGGTGGCATATCAGGGGGTTCGATACAAAATTTATTCACAGAATTGAATTTAGCAACCTCAAACACCTACGATGGAAATATTATGTGAAAATAATCATAGGCGCCGACTTATGGAAAATACTGGGGGGGGGGGGCAGAATCAGTCGGAGCCCGGTTTTTTCTTTGATAATTTTATTGAGACGCGTCTGATATTCCGGTATTATCGATTTTTTCTTATTCGTTTTCTCTTTTTTCTTTTTTGTTGAATTTAAACATTGATGGTAAGTTTTATGTACTTTTTCCATTTTCGAGTTCATAATATTGGGGAGGGGGGCGTCGCCCCTTCAAAGTTTTTATTGGGGAGGGGGAGCCCCCCAAAAAGTGCCAAGTCGGCGCATATGAAAATAATGACCATTATTCAGCCAGAATTCCCTTCTGTGGAACTCTCATCGGTTGGATACAAAAATTCCTTTAGAAATTTGAATTCAGTGACCTCGAAAACAGTAAACTAAGGACAGTCTCGATATACTGACCGTTATTTAGCAGAAATCCCCTTTGTGGGATCCCAATGGGTTAGCTTCAAAGAGAAGGGAATGCGTTTTGAACAATCTTATTAAGTCTTAAACAAGTTCAAAAATGCCTGAATGAGTCCGAACACGTCAAGAGTATTTGAAGAATACTGCAAAAAGAAGTGAACGAGTTTTGAACAAAAATACCTTAATGAGTCTGAACACGCACTGGAGGATCTAAAGGAATCTTAAAGAAGCACCGAAGAATGTTGACTAGTTTCAATGACTGCCCTTGCCACCTCTCTGAAACAAGATTCTAAAGGTACTTCGCGAAACGTTTTCCAAAAGTGGCCGCCCAGTTGAGAACCGAATGAGTTGAAAACTTTTGATAGTACACTTTGAGAGGTATTTTCGTTTCCAAAATCAATACGGAAGCAACCAGCAGCATACATCGTTCATAAGTCCTAGTACTTTTCTCTTGTTTGCCTACATTACCATCTCGACAAGAAAATGATCCAAATTCTCGGGACAGGGGGACTTTACGATTAATCTCATTAGCTGTGTAGTTTTATCAGCAAGTATACCCAACATCTAAAATCCGTACTTCAAATGCCATATCGAGTATCATCGATTCTACAGGCTAATATAAGTCAAAGAATGCCAACTCACCCGGTTATTTCGTTTCAGCGACGCCTTCTTCCGCTGATGCTGCTCCTCCAGCGAAGGCTCCTCGCGCAATATACTAGACAGACATTCTTCGCTGGTGTCGCTGGTATGCAGTAACGAGTCCGAGGCGGTTGTACAAATCGATTCTTGAATACTCAAATGGCTATCCACGTCCAGCAGACTATCCATCGACCCTTTATCGGATAACGTTAACCGCGAATTCACGTAACTCGAATTTTTATCCAAATCTTCGGTGCTGCTATCGAAACTATATTTCAGCCGCGAGTTCTCACTCGGTTCGTTCACACTTAGCACGGACACATGCGCGTCGATTTTCTCGTTCGATGTTTTCGAATCACTACCGACACTTTTATCACCACTATTCACATTATCACTACTATCACTTTTGGTAAGATCAATTTGCACTCCGGAGCCTTCGGAAACATCGTCGTTTGACTGTCTCGTATTCAGGTTATTATTATCATCGTTGATTCGTTTACCGATGCTGTCGTCTTCGGTAACGTCCCCGCTAGGCTCCTCTTCTCTCATCGACGACAGATGGACGTAATTTTTGGCCCATTTATCGCGTTCGTGCTTCGTCTTGAAGCTGCCCGAATACTGCAATTTGTTCTTACTGTCGTCAGGCTTCTTCGGCGATTCGTTGATCTGCTTCAGGGTGGTCGGACTCGAATCGTGGTTCAGATTTTTGGTCGATATTGGCATATCCTTGCTCATGCTCTTAACCAGCTTATCCGTTTTCGAGTATTCTGAATTAGACGTGGGTGCGCCGATGCTTTTCGCCTTCCGTTCGATCTGCTGAGTCAATTCCTCCAACGAATTTGACAAATTCAACTGCTCGTCGTAGCTCATCGGCGACAGACTGCAGGTTCTGACGGTGACATGCGAATATCCGTTCATGAATTCATCATCTACCGACATCAGATTGTTACTGATGTTCTCGAGCAATCTGTCGACGTTGCTAGCAGTAGATAACGGATCTTTATCAGCACTCGGTGTTGAAGGTTGCACACCCCGCTCTGAATTCTGTTTGACTATGTTTACGTAATCTGCTTCTTCGTCGTCTTCTACGTTATCATCGGCTCTCGAAAATTTAGACGATTCTATAGGTTCCCGCACCGAGTTTGTACGTTTAGTATCGAATATAGTTCGTTTCGGTATAGCCGGTTTGATCTTATGGTTCTCGTGCGTCTGCTCACTCTCTACTGAGCACGATCGCATTCTGTAGTTGTCGATGATTTTGCTC
The DNA here is from genome assembly GCA_031841125.1 of Acanthococcus lagerstroemiae. Lineage (NCBI taxonomy): Eukaryota > Metazoa > Arthropoda > Insecta > Hemiptera > Eriococcidae > Acanthococcus > Acanthococcus lagerstroemiae. The sequence goes on along the minus strand of CM063106.1, from coordinate 10,591,311 downwards.
ATAGGTTTGTTCAGTTCATCACTACGATTGTCAGCTTTGGACCATGTATTCGAGCGAGGTATTTCTTCTATGTAGCTCGCCGGTACGTAGAAAGGTCTGCCAGAGTTGCGAATTACTTGCCACCAATCTTCGTTTGTCTTTTTGATCAGATATAACTTTTCGCCTTCTTTGATCTTCACCTCTGTACCATCCTTGGTAGTGTACTCAAAATCGAAGAGAACGCGAACATGAATATCTGGTATTTCCATTGTTGGTCGCGCAAACTAATGCGAACACCGAGTTTATCATTCAACATTTCAAGGACAAGGTAAAGTACACTTGAGTTTCCTGTAAAGAAAACATGAGGATTAGCTTGAGGTAATTTGATAGGATACAAACAGCTAACTAGGTAAGAAATAGTAAAATACACGCGGCAAAAATTTTAGAATATACTGAAGCTACACGACATAGCCTGGCTGGTATGAACAGATTCTAACTGACAGGACAAGACTTGTAATCATTTCAGTTGAATTCAACATGCAGGTCCACGGCATTGAACTTTTGATACAGTCAATTCGACAATGGTTGAATCTCAGATATGTTCAATATGTACAATTTCCGTTATAGAAAATACAGGTCTTCACAACTGAGTGCAAGCAAGTGTTTTCACTCTACTGATCAATGGTAAATTCACGCGGAACATCTCACAAGTAATTAATCATAGACTTGAAGAAACTCAATTGGCAAGATAAAACCTTGAAGACAACTAATAGGTACCTTCAAAATAAAAGAAATTATTTTCTCGACACCATACGCAAAAAGCGTTTCAAATATCGAAGTTCACATATTCACGCTGCACTCCAGCAACTAGTAAACAAGATAAATACATAATTCGAACTTCTAAATCAGTGAATCATCTACATACCCACATTCTACCTTGTCACTTCAGATTTAGATAGTACGCACTTCGCGAGCCAGCGACGTAACATTGAGAATATTCTGAGCTAAATTTTCTTCATATTCAACGATCTGTACCGATAACAGATCACAATTGTAAATAAATTGGTAAAACAGTATAATCGCTCATGATTGACACACGTAAGAACAACGCAGGAGCTCACGCGCCAAAGGTAACTAGAATACCTCTGTCTCCGAAGATTTTCATCAAAACAGAACACCTGAGAAGGTGTACACCAGCACACCACTACAACTACACTACAACACTCTTCTGAATCTCGGTCAACAAGATTTGAAATCTGAAGACTTTGCAGTTCAGAAGACTCCTCTTATCGTCTCGAACTAAGCTCGAACTCGAACGTCTCGAAGTTTGAAGATTGAAGCTCGAAGCATACTTGAAGCTTGTCTCGGAGCAACGTTGAGGTTTCAGGCAACGTTCTCATTCCCAACGTTGGCAGTCGACAGTTTGCGCCGCAGGCGGCAGTGTGCAGAATCTCGAATCTCGGCTGCTCGGCTGCGGTTCTTCGATGTGATGTGGCGCTAAATTGTCTGATTTCTGTCCGTTTCACGTTTTCTTAGACTCCTTGCTCTTGTCTATGTTTAAATGTTTATGTTCTACGATCAGAATCTTAAATTTTGAAATTATTTTAACGAAAATTACTTCGCCTTTTTTTGAACGATACAATCAGATACAATACTTCATAGTTTATATGATTGTACAGCTTCAGGTTTCACGTTTTAGTTATAAATTTTAGATTAATCACATCTCGGAATACTTCTCTGGTCTTCCATCCATGTGCTTCTGGTTGTACAGAGTAACTGATTGCTGGCATAGTTCTCGTTTAGTTCTCATCATGATTATTAGAACTATATTATAGTTCTCTATTTTTGTAAATATTTTATTTATTCACTATGTCCCGATATAAAAAGCACGAATGCGTTTTATGTGGTACCAGAAGCGGAGATGTTCCTCATTTCCGGTAAGATTTCGATTTCTGAATTTCGCCGAGAATTTCATGTTCACAAATCAATCCCCCATGTAAAAAATTATTTTCAACTAGCTGGAAGGATTCTTATCAGCAAAGGCTGCTGATACACTTTTAACCCGAACCATAATAACGTCATAAATTCTCTTTCAACGATATCCTTAATTACGATCGAGATACCATGTCAATGTAAACTTTATGACCTCATGTTTCGTTTTACGATATCCTTGTTATTAAAACTATTTGTGAACGCGTGGAAATATATTCCATTAGATTCCCGAAGGACATCTTACAAAGAACAATTTGGGCCAATTTCTGCGATGTTGATCCCGCTTCTATGAGTGTCAGCCACAAGTTATGTTATCGACACTTCGCTACGGAAGACTTGAATGACAATCGTTATTGCGGTGGCCACTGTACCAAGAAACCAAATGCGGTTCCTGTAATTAAACACATACCTGACCTCGAAGAGTTCGTATATAATACTCGTTTCGGAATAGCTCTGATATGGTCATATGTAACGAGAAATTACTTCATCATTATAATCACAGGTATTATAGCACCTCTGAAGACGAAGGAGACACGGTGGAAACGGTTGCTGTAATGACTCGAAACGTGGTGCCATCCCAAGTCTTACTGCCTAAAAATCAAAATTTGGAGGAATCCAAAAAGATTTCAAATGAAAATGTTGAAATTGTATGTGCAGCCGATTTTGAAGGTAATTCATTTTCAGCTAACTAGAAGCATTATAAGAGCCTTATTTATATTTAGAATGCATGAAATTTAGGTCTGTTTCAATACTCATGGGTTCCCACTCAAAATGGGCAATTGTTATGAGATAGAACGCGAATAAAAAACAGGTGCTGTTATGGAAAGCGACCAGGAAACGTTATCTCTCCCATTTTCAGTTGAAATTGGAAGTTTTCTTGTTGATGAATTTTCTTCGTAATCCATTTACAGATGAAGAAGATAGTAAATCGGAAGCTAGTGGCAGTGATGCATCCGACGAAGACTACCCTTGTAATTACGACGATATGGACGATGTGAGGAAAACCGTTAGTCTTTTACAAAGCATTATCGCTGAACGAAAAAGAAAAATCAGATCGGTACAACAGAAAAACCGGAGACTGCTAAAGAAGATAAAGAGAGCGAGAAGCGACATAGCTGAGTATGCTCAAAAACACCATATTAATTTGAATGCCAAAGCAGACGCGTCGCATTCGGTATGTATATAGTTGTGGATTAATATTGTATCATTTTGTGGTCGATTTTCGATTGTATAATCGAATAGTTTTCGTACAGGATGATGGAATGGAGGAATCTTGGTGGAATAAAATATCCGAGGAGTCTGAGGAAGCATTAGCAGACAAGTCCGAAAATGAACTGTGAAGGTGACGGTGCATGCCTAGCTGTTGGACCAATATTGTGTACGGAAAATTTGACCAGCATAAAAATGAAATTCCGCGTTACCTAGACTGAATTTCATTTTGTTCTCTGTCTAGATGCGATCACAAAGTTTGTATTTGAGAAGTAACGACGTTATATTAGAGCTAGAGCTCAATGTTCTGTATTTTTGAAGAGAAAGCATTATTTTTTGTGCATTAATGTACGTAAGAATTGATTATCGGGATTTGAGATCCATGAAAAATGAAGACCATTATTACCACATACTGTGTTTGTTTTTCTTGTAAACTTCAGGAAGATGAAACTTCTGACCATGTAAATGCATAAATTGAATCGACCAGAATCACATTCTCAGACTTCGGGGTGAATTGTTTCCGTTAAATAATTTAAATCAAGAAAAGCCTTAGCTGGTTGGCCGAGTGGAAAGGGCGTTGGTCTCAGAATCCGGAGGTCCCAGGTTCGAGCCCACGTAGCAACTCGCCAGAATTTCGACCTAGGCTGGTTTTTCGGCCAGAAGGGAAGAGGGCGAAGACAGCCCTAACAGCCTCCTCGACGTCTCTGAAGTAATGCTCGAAAGGGCGGATTCCAGGACTCGGGTGGAGAACAAATTAGAAAAAGAACTCTAATTAGAATGTTATATTGAGGTAACCTAATGAACGATTAGGCAATGACTGCCAGAGAGGCTCTCTGCCGGTGCCACTACTAATGTAGAGTTGTGTGAAATACAAGCACTGTGGTAGTGGAAAAATTTGTAGTGGCTGTAAACATGGCAGTTGGACTACCAATCTCACTGACCAAGTGTTTCAGTTCTATAGCCAATTCATTGCCAGTGAAGTTGGTCATACTACCACTGCTATTGTTTCCAACTCTACAGCCAGTCTCCGTACCTCTATTACCAGCCCACTACTAGTTAATATACCACCTACTCTGCCAATTACACTGGTTGTACTGCCAATCCGCTGCCAAAGCCAGCCAAATATTGTCTAGCAGTGGACAGTATGCTCATATTTTACTGACAGTATTTGTTAGGCATCACAGAAGTGCTACCGTATCCATTGCCAGAAGTGTCGCTGGCAGTATGTCTTCTTTATGACAGTGTAATTCACATAAATATAAATTACTTGCAATGATTCACATGCTTGTTTTAATCGAAAACGGGTTTTATTATCCCAACTCCATAATGATTTCACAAATACGAGTAGGAATTACTCCTGTAGTAAATTTACTAAAGCAATACAAACTCTACCTAATTGGTTTTCATTCAGTTTGATCGTAATTATAATAGAGCGCGCGTGTTACATGAACACGAGCAATCAATGAAGGAATTTCATTCTAAATTCCGGTACCCCATTTCAATTAAATCGTGTAGCTATGTAACTAGAAACACCACCCTAATCTAAATCTACCGCCCTGTATAACGTTTGGTTTCATTCATTCTATGTATCACATTCAATGCAGACTTCCTTTCAAGACATTCCTGAACAATATCAGCCAAAATCAAAGAAGAGACTTTACTGTTACCAACTCGTTCCCATGGCACAGGATATAATAATTGTACCACGCTGCGCAAAGCGATATCTATTCACATTCCTACTTCGGAAATTACATAACGGTGGAAGTACGTTGAGCTCAGTTTCACAAATTTTGAGTGAAATTACATTTATTCCCCTCTCACAATGTTAACTCAGTCAAAATACGGTAAATTTTTCTAATTAAATGAAACGGTACAGTTCACTCGAAGAAATAGTATTTTTATGACGATTAATTTTTTCATTTCTTTTTTTTAAATTTTATTCAGAGGAAATGTTCGGTACACAAGTCAAGAAGCATTGGGTAAATCTGAATTTATATAATTTTGAGAGCAACGAAGCACTTAATTATCCATATATTCTAACAAGTCCGAGATCACTTAAGGCGTGTAAATTGGCTGATGTTAAAGTATGTATGTTCTAAATAAATTTGCTAAAATAAGATTTACGATAAGATTTGAAATACAAGAGCAATTTAATTCTATACGTTCACGTATTCCAGCCAATTGAATTGCTACACCGCAGTCTTGAGGAAGTTGCAACAGATCTCAATTTACCCGTTCATAATATCAGTCATATTTACATCGATTATGAACATGAACGATTGAGTAATCATTCACTGTATTGATTTTTTTTTTACAAAATTTAAAAAAAAGTATTTTCGTTCAAGTTGAGAAAACTTGGTTCATTGTTGAAACTTCTGTTAAAGGAAAATTAGAAATGTGTAAATTGATACGAAAGCACATGCTGACGGCAGATATGCGATTTCAAGACCTTCAAGAAGCAAAATCCATTGATTCATTTTTAAATAGAGAGAATTTCACAAATAATCCGTTTTACTGTTCCAGAGGTAATAAAAAACAAAATAATTAAATGATTAAAGGGTAGTTCATTTTATCCGCGGTCACATTGGTTTTATACAGTACCGGGGGCGGGGGTGGTGGTACTTGTACCTATTGTATAAGTGGTGTAAGTGAAATTTATTGTGTCACACATTGGGATATTGGGATGATAAATAAATACATTAAAATTAAATTATTGCACCCAAACTTCATGAAATATTGACATAAATTTTAATACACGCCATCATATGTATTTATAATCAATCCGTTGTCATTGCATAGGCAACACACCAGAGGGTTTAAAACGAAGTCAGTCATACAGTCCCTGTTTTACACCATCGGAGAATACTATAGCGCAATACAACTCGTTAAGGTTTGTCTTTATCATTTATTAGTATACTTACCAAGGAAGAATTATAACGATTTTCACAAAAATATTGTTCATGAAATCATGATACACGTACCTGACAGCTACATAATAATGTTTCCGTAGTGTGTAAAACTGTAAACAAGAATAACACTACACAACAATTTGAGATTTTGTAAAAAAAATGACATGAGAACATATGATTCTATAAGTATTTTCAGTGAGGAATTTAGTGCCGATGTTAATTTTCGGATTATAGTTTATAGTTCATTTTTTTTTTCTTATCTCAAATGCGAATTTTAGTATCATCAGGATGATACCACTGATCAAACAACTATACGCATTCAGTATTGTTATCAATATCAGTGTAGCTATTCTTGGACGACAAAAAGGAATAAAACGAGAAAAATTCGATACCATTTTAATTTTGAAAGTGGAAAACGAGACGTTCTTGAGGAAAATGGTTAACGCCATCGTATTCAGCATTCAAAATAGAGCTATAATTATATATGAGGAGTTATCTGTCAAAAGGGCGTTCGTTCAATGTATTTCTTATGGAACGGACGCCCTTTTGACAGATAACTCCTCATATAATCTTATCCCATTGGTTTTTGTGCTGTTGTGTAGTGTAATAGATCTCCCTTAACTCCTGTATGCCTACGCCATTATAATATAGAAATTAAATTTGTACACAGTACACGTGAAGAAATTCTCATAAAAGGTAGTTAGGGGACGAACAAAGTTGTTATAGGTAACGTATGTGCCTCTTAAAAGGAATAGTGATGAGGTTGCAAGTAGGTACTTGCACAGTTTCAGAACATAGAGTTTTACCTCACAATAATTACTAATGATCAAGTTTTTTGGTAACTGAACTAGATGCAACACTTGCAGAAATAAGACGTAATTATAAGTATTGACTAATCTATAGGTAAATCATGGGGAATCGCAATGTTTCTAAACAGGTACATATATCTCATATTATGTACCGCCATTTTATTTTCAGGAAACAGAAAAATAAAATAATAGCTTATAGTCTTTCGAATAATAGCAGCATCTCATCATTAGAAACCAAACCCAGACACAATCAATGTACTCAGAGATCGAAGTCGACAGAAAATAAATTATACCGATACGGTAATTCCAAAAAAGGGTAAGCATAAAAAAACAACATCAGAAACAATTTACATTTCTGTGCTCCATTAGTCATACAGCAACAATGGCCTAGCCAGGTGGGTTTCGGGGGATCCGAACCCCTTCTGCGACTTTGACCAACCCTGTTTTTTCAATTTTAGCACAATCTCTAACATGCACCTTCACTCCCTCTGGTCAAGACTAAGCCCCCCTCGAACATTTGGTTGGCTACACTATTGTATAGCGAAGCTTCGAAGAAAAACTTTTCGTACTTAAATATACGTAATTTTTACGATGAAATTAGCACGTAGAACCTATCAATAAGATACAGCATGAAAATTCTTAGTTATCTTCATTATCTTTTCATTATTATAACGGAAATACGATTGAGATACTCGAAAGTGAAGTCATGTGGGTGTCTTCTAGGAGCAACTGAGCCTAGAACCTTTTCTTGCAGTCTCATTTGAGATGAGAATTTATTTTGATGTCAAATGGATGCATTTTGGTACGATTATGAAAACGAAATGGAATACTTGCTTTTGGTGGTAGATGATTGCACTGATTAGAAACGAAACGAAATAACTAAAACAGAATTCTTATAGCAAACTGTAGTCCGGAAGAAGGCTCTAGGCTCAGTTGCCCACATCTCCCATCTCCCAGCAACGACCAGTAAAACTCAACTGCGTAGATAAAAATCGATCAGTGAACGATGGAACAGATCTAGATTTCTTCAGCCATCGAAAATAAGTTCTTGTAAATGTTAGTATAATAAGAGTGCTACGAAAAACAATTTGAAAATATATCATTGTTACATTGTGTCATCGCAAGTACAAATTTTATTGCTCAAAGAGCCCTTCTAACAAGACTTTTGATTTTCAAATTACTATCTAGACTGAAACAAGCAACTTCCAGCAGTAAAAAACGGAATGAAAATAAGAATAAGAAAGATGCGAGCAAACGTTACCACACACCTGAAAAGCGTATCAATGATCAGCAACTGTGCTGGCAAATCGACAAAGTAAAGAAGACTGAGACCGAAAACACGAATAAGAAGCTACGAATAAACCGAAAAAACGCGCAAGAACATCTAACGAATACGCAGCATGAAGCCGAACGTAGTAATTTCATCAATAATTGTGAAAAAGTACTAAGTGGCAAGCAAGACACACAAAAAAAGCAAACGGGAAGAAAGTACACTTTAAAAAACAAAGAACAGGGCAAATCGAGTACGAAACAGAAGAACGTTTCTCACGCAAAAAGTCTACATGATAAATACAACGAGAGTGTGAAATGTAAAATTAATGATACGTCGCAGAGCACTGGAAAACAGAATGAATTCAAGTAAGTTTATGCAGATTCCTAATACTTCCCTAACTGACAGAATGTGAGGTGGATTTATACGGAAAACAATAAATTCTGAAACAGTGTTTTTTGGTGTTGTAAATCCACCTTCACAATAGCATTCAGATTGTTTCGGCTAGAAGCTTTTAAGGGACTCAAAATGCGGATTCAATTTTATTAGGTCTTCTTCGCAGAAGTGTTTTGTATCAATATAATTTGAATACATCGAATTATCAAATTTTAAGTAAGACACATAGTTGTATACCTACATTAATAATGTTTCTATAGTTCATTAATATAGCAACTGCAAACATGAAAAGAATTGATTATTGCTTCTTTTTTTCATTTTTATTCATTAGTATAGATTTACACGGTGACGGAATAAAAAATCACGACGCTCGAATCTTAGATGCGATGCTACTGAGCAGAGAAAAGCAACAATTAGAAGAGAATTTTGTGCGAAAAGCTAATTTAATATGGAATGCTTCCAACTGCAATATGCTGGTAACTTAGCAGTTGACAATGTAATGTTAACTCTTACACTTTATTAATGAATTTGGTGAGAAAAGCACTTTTAATTCAAAATAAGTAAAGCACCCGGCCCTGATAATATTCAAAATGAAATTAAAAATCCTAAGGCAGGCATTAACGGAACCTTTAAGAAATCTATTCAACCTAACGCTGGAAACAGGTATAACCCCACAATGGAATATACCCGAAATCATCATCCTGCACAAAAAAGGTGATAGGTCGGATATTAACAACTATCGCCCTATCAGCCTATCCTCGAACTTAGGCAAAATCTTTATGAAAATCTTAAAAGAGCGTATTTACAATATACTAGAGTTCTAACAACCTGTTGAACAGGGCGGCTTTAGAAAATAATTTTCCACTATCGATCACATACAATCGCTGAACCGGATTATTGAAAAAGCAAAGGAATACAAAACAGAGACGTGGCTGATGTTTATAGACTTCAACAAGGCGTTTGATTCTCTCTATCATGATAAGCTATGGCAGTCCCTGGCAGAACAAAGAGTCCCTTATAAAATCATCGAAATTCTCAGCTACTCATATGGTTGCTCCGAAGCCTATGTGAGGACGGACACGAAAGGAACAAAGTTTCCTGTCCAAAGGGGTGTAAAACAAGGGGATCTTTTGTCCCCTAACCTCTTCAACAGCGTACTGGAGTAAATTTTTAGAACTTTAGATTGGGAGGGGGAAGGGATTAAAGTTCAGGGTCGCTGGTTAAACCATCTAAAGTTTGCAGACGGCATTGTAATTATTGCTAAGGATTTTGAGGAAATGAGGAAAATGACGAAAGAACTAAAGGATGCAAACCAAGAGTTTGGACTTTTTATGAATTTATCAAAAACAAAATTTATGTCAAACAAAGCAGGGGAGAAGGAATTCCGGCTAGAAGGGGAAAAAATTAACAGAGTAAAGGAGTACAAATACCTAGGACAAACCATTTCATCCAACAATAACATGGGTCAAATCATTAGTACAAGAATATCGAATGGCTGGAAATCCTTCTGGGCACAAAAACATGTTCTAAAAAGTAAAATGAAAATTATGCTCAAAACAAAAGTCTTGGAAATTTGTACAGTCCCCACCCTGACATACGGATGTCAGACATGGTCACTAACAAAAAAACAAAAAAAGAAAAAAAAAACTGAAGGTATGGAAAGAAACATATAATTCAATGCTAAGGAATATGCTGGGGATCAGGTTGGAGGATAGGGTAAAAATGAGTTCCATCAGGAAGCAAACGAGGTTAAAAAATAAGGTAAAGTCGCCTAATATCGCCCAGTCCCTAATATCGCCTACCACCTTATTTCGCCCTGTAATGGCGCGATCTGGCGGGAAAAAATTTTTCATGTTTGGTATCGCAAAACAGTAGTACATGTGAAAAGTGATTCCGGAAGTCAAAAACCGAAGAGTGAGAGCTGGGAGAAGAAATCGAGGACCTGAAAACTTTTTTAGTGTTGTTTTTGGATGGCGGTTGTGACTGATAAGATGCATGCTGGATGTTGAATCAAACAGTGTTGTGATGAGAAACGTTCAAATTGTAGTTTTAGATAAAATATTCCAGAATTTATAAATAATTAAGCAGAGTACGGCGTCGAAGGAAGTGAGTACCGTTTTCCCTAATATCGCCCACTTGATAACATGTAGGCGATATTAGGAACCACATATTGTAAACTGTTATCACTCGTGTTCAAAATGTTCTGTGTGGGCGCATGAGGTTTGCGACGCCGCCATTGACGAAGTCTCAAACAAAAAAAAGTACATTTGTTTAAATTGTTTGAACGGATAAAGTCAAAATCTCTTTTATTTTAATTATAAGTAACGTAAAATGTCAATTTTCTTGATTTTTTAGCTAGGCGATATTACGCTAATCGACTTTTACATGTAATTTTGGTGGGCGATATTAGGAGCCCAAAAATAAATTTTCCGATTCTGACTACTCGGCTTTAAAAATTCATATAAAATCAACAAACTTTCCCCCTCCATTTTAGCATGATACTAGAAGGATGTACGAACATTTTGAGCCATTTTCAAGGTTGATAGCTCAAATAGGTGAAATTTTACAGTCATTTTAAAAAAGTAGGCGATATTAGGCGACTTTACCTACACGGTACAAAATAAAATAATTGAAATACAGATATGCGGGGCATATGATTAGAGGAGAACTGACAACATGGAACACTGCTTTCACTCCGTGGATCCCCTTGGATAGAGAAAGGAATTCAGGACGACCAGCAACCCGATGGGCAGATGAATCACTGAAAACCTTAAGCCCTCGCTGGGGAACAACTGCTAGAGGGAAAGGGAAAATATGGAAAAGGGTGACAGAAGCCTTTGGCCCACGGTGGGTAGATTAGGCAGCCACCCAATTACTCCCTAATCAAGGCAGTAAAAAAATAAATTTATAATTGCAAAATACAGGTACCTTCGCAACTGACAATTAAAATGCTAACCCAAGTGCGAAAAGCAAATTGAATTTGGCATATTTCTACCAGAGAAATACTAAAAACTTTGCAGTTGATAATAACGCAAATTTATATGCAATTTATGAATAGACATGCACATCCCAATATTCCTTAAATGTATGAAAAAAAAATTGAATGAATGTGAGGATTGAGTGAGTTTTTCAATAATTAATTCGTTCTAATCGGTACGCGGTCGGTTGTAGTTCTCTCCTGATCTTGTTCTTCATTTTACTTTTAGTGATCAGTTGATCCCCGCCCTGATTTTCAAGTCTCACAGGCCAAGTTGATTCTTGGGACATGTATACCGCTGCCTATCTCAGGTGCAGTTCTGTAATTTGACAAGGGTCTCATAAAGTCCACATGTGGACTATAAATAAACTAGAATAGCAACAATATGAAATGAAATGGATGAATGCCTAAAAATGCTCAAAATACTTTTCATTTTAGGAGCCAATGAAGAATGCGTGTACAAAAACTGTCAAAAAGTTTTCGAAGACTGTCAAACCAGAATTTTGTACGTGCAGAGAAGATATAGCATTCGATTCGTACTTTCAACAAATAAAAAATAAAATGAAGCAATTAAAGGAAGACAGGTAAATTAAGGAACTCTAAAATTCATTTCAAGCGCATAAGCGCACAGAGGTGGTGGCTTAATTCTACTGAAAGACCACTTCCCTTTCCTGAAATTCAGAAAATTACATAAAAATGGGCGTTATCATGTTATACAATACTGCGAACAGAGCAAGTTAGAAGATTTTAGCCTCCTTCAACTCATGAAAAGCTATTTGCGCTTATATCCAAATGGTTTTCACAGTTTTGTTAAAGTAAAGTTTCTTCAATATAGTTTAAACAAAGAATTACACAGCGAACAAGTGCGACAGCTAGCTAGAGAATTGCAAGTTGGTATGGAACAATGGCAAGATCAAGTCCTTCTACTTCAATGGCGGGCGTTGCAACGAGCGAGAATAAACGCGAAACTGCATTTAGAAAACAAACGCTTAAAAACACAGTGCGAGAACAATGAACGAGCCCTATTGCATGCACTACGTTTTCGAAAGTACGTAATAAAAAAGAATCCGTACTGCCCTTTTAATCGACATTGGTAAACTAAGAGAATCTAATTCATGTAGTGTACAAGATATGGAACGTATTAAACAACAAATTGTGAAGAAAGAAATTCAGGAGAAGGATCACCGAATTCAAAAACTGAAATTGAAAAGAGAACGCGAAATATTAGACTGTAAAGCTCAGGCACAATATACAGCCGAGCTGCGAGAACAGCTAAGGTAATCTGTTAATCAATTTTTACATCGCCAGATTTCACTTCTTTTGCAGTTGAGATGAAGAAATTTGAAGCTAGAGTGCATAGCTATCCGGATTTCCACCTCATTTTTCCCGACCAATGATAAAAGGACAGATCCTTTCCAACATTTCTGGCAACATCGCAATTTAATAATGCTGTGTATGTTTGGTCACGAGGTCCCACTGGTTAAAGGAAATGAGGTCACACGGCATATCTCATTTTTAGTTTCCCCTTATCTGAAGCCATTATCATATGAGGACATCCATGCACTGCGAAACCATAATCAGTCCAGGAAGAATTGGGGCTCTCGCTCTAATACGTGACCACGAATGACTCTGTTAAGGAGGGGAAGGGGGTTTCTGAGATTATTAAATCATCCTCAATAACGTCATTTCCCATTCCAACCGTAAAAAAATAAAAAATACGAGGGGAAGGAAATAGGTCAAATGATAAAAGTTACGCCGATAGGGGAGTCTAAAATATGACGTAATATGTAGACGGTCACTGATCCAAAAATGTCACTACTTCGAAACTTCGAGAAGACCCACGATATTTGAAAAAAAAATCACCAGATCATACCCTTCCGGAAGTGAAGCGCACTCTCCTTTGCAATGGAAATCCAATGGCATCTGTGTACGAAACAGTTCATCAACATCTTGTCAGATCCAACCGCATGCGTATCGAATTTTATACACTGAGTCTTCAAGTCTGCTAATACAAATCAATTTCATTATAGGAGGACATTAACACCAGAAACATTCGATAGAAAAGTCAACGACGCAATGATCAAGTCAAAATTCATAAATCGATCTCTGACTGCTAGTCCGTTCACTGAATCTCACATTCGACTCGGATGAAACAGGACCAGATGCATCTCGAATAAGATACTGTTATTTACATCGAAACCCACATATTATAAAAATAACATATTATGAAAATACAGCAAATTTGTTAATGAATCACAGAGTTTATTTAGAATCACGTTTTCGATGGTAACACCATAAAGAAGTAACAATTAAAAGAAAATAATAATGAAAAGTAAAATTAATGAAACAAACAACACGTGAAGAATTAAGAGATAGTAACAACAATGAGAACTTGTAATTCAAGTTCAAATGAGAAACGGATAATAGGACTTGTAAAATATTTAATCTTGCGTAAAGATTTCAAACGAGACCGATGAAAATGTAAATAATAAATCAGGAGTCGGCAGATAAATTGCATCAAACTTTGGTTACTTTTGAAATGCCATTTTAATCTACCAAAACTGCGATGAAGAGCGAAAATTTTGAGAACTTGGGTTTTACCACTATTTTTAATTAGAAATGTCTAATTTTCAGCACAATATTAGTCATCTGATGAGACTGTAATTACTAATATACTCAGACGAGGTTATTTTAGTATCTGATTTGTAACTCGAGCATGCCGAAAATGTGTGTATCATCACTTCTATAAAACATAATTTACTCTCGTTTTCCAGGACTATGGCTCCTGGAAGTTTTGATATCAAGACAGAAATGTTTCCCCCATCAAATCAGGGTTGAGCAGGATTTAAATCCTCACGTATTTTAAATCCAAATTTCCAAAAATCCTGATTTTGGATTTCAAATCCTTTTTCAAAAAGGATTTCGGATTCCGGATTTAACTTCTAGTTATTAGCAAAAGGATTTACATTTTGATGATTCCAAAAATAATTAAAATCCAAATCCAAAAATAGGGTGCTTGCAGCGCTGCGCTGCGGAAAACACCCTAAAATCCTCATTTCATCAATTAACACTTCACCATTAACTTATTGATATCTTGAAAATCTAACCTAACATTGATAGTTTTACTTCCTTTTTGTTGTCGTGAACGCGAAGGAAGCTCACTTGGTTACCTGTTAGCAGGGACTGAAAGCCGAACAATAAAGCTTACGCTTTCGAAATTTAAAAATACGGCTTCCGCTTTCGGCTTTGAACTCAATCAGCTTTTAACTTTCAGCTTTAGCTTTCATTCCAAAATCTTTCGGATTTTCGGACAGTTTTTACAATATTACTTCTCCCCCCCCCCCCCGGTTGCCTGACACTTCAGTACCTTTAGGGTGTCTAGGACTCTGAGGAGTTGATTTTTGGCATTTCTCATTATCAGTAGCCTATCCTTTTTGTGTTTCGAGAAAAAGTCGAAAAAAAAACCGAAAAGATCCGGCTTTTACTTTTGGCTTTCAAACACAATTGGCTTCCGACTTTCTGTTTTGGCTTTCACGTCAAAATCGTTCGGCTTTTCAGCTTTCGACTAGTTTTCAGTCCCTGCTTGTTAGTAAGTAAGAAATTAGAACGCTGAACGCAAAGTCCTAAATATTTCTCGCTTTCACTGATTACAATTAGCATTTCAGCGCTGAGCTGTAGACAACAGAAATTGTATACGAACGTCCTCAGCCAGTGGTAGACTGAAGATTGCGTGGGTGCTTACGGCTGAGTTACTGAAATTTAGAAGTCAAAATTCAGATTATTAGATTTTGGATTTATAATCCCAATTTTTCGGAAATTGAAAAGATTTTGGATTTGAAATTCTTTTCTAAGAAGGATTTGAGACTTTGTATTTAAAATTTTTTTTTAACCAGGATTTTGGATTTAAATCTCGGAATTCCTGGATTTTGCCCATCCCTATCGAATGAACAGCGGTGACTCTCATATTCCGTTCCGTACAAAGTGAACTTTGTAACACTGTGACAGAAACATCAAATACATCCGAGCATAGTCTGGACTGTGAAAATAACTTTCTTCAATTTCATAAAAACTGAATTGTTTCAGTTGTGTTTAAATTAAACCCTGTAGGACTCCAAATTTTATTATCGGACATTTACGTTCCTGCCTTTGATAGTAGCGGATCTACATCATGGGTTCGCTCGTGTTTTTATTTGATAAGAAAAAAAAATCAGGCCAAAATTTGGTTTATATTTTAACCGGATAAGCAAAAAAATCTTAGAATACTTCGGTGTCAAATTTACTTTTCCCACGCCTTTAGGGAAGTAAGAGGGAAAACCCCAGCCCTTTATTTATGCAATTGTACAGAACAGAGGAATATTGCAACCCATGTACTAATTAGAAAATATTAATTTTTTTTTTTTCTAAAAAGAAAACAACAACAAAAATACTGAAATTTCAACCGACTTGAAATTCAACAAGAGCCCCAACATCAAGTCCGATAACTAAAAATAGATCTTAAAATTTACAATTACATTAGAAACGAAATCTTTAACAATAAATGCACCTCAAAACATTTTTCTCCTTTCATAGATTTCACCAGAAAAAGACTATGCTCTGTACATTCGTGTTTGTTCTTCATGTTCATAAGATAACATTCAACAACTCTGGCAGCAAACAGGCGAAAGGAATAACGTTAAACAGCCGTCCTTAATTTTCAGACTACTACAAAGTTATCAGCTTTTTTACAAACAAAGTATGTACCTACAGCATAGTTTGTAGAATAAACGACCGCAAATTATATGAACTCCGGTCTCGAGTCACGTTTAACGCAAAGTACTTTTATGAAAAGTTCGGCAAACATTACCTGCTAAATGTGGCACGAAAAATTTATGTATATATCACAGATACAATCGAGAAGCAACGTTCCCGTAATCAAGTCTTTTTAACGACGGTCGTCGATTTACAGCTCGCCATATCCGTCAGCGGTGTAATTTTTAACCTGCACAAAAAGAAAAAAAAACATTTTCCAAAACTTGTTCGAATTTTGGTAACTTTTAGCAAGAGTTGCTTCAGACTTTCTAAGACTCTTGAAGATTCCTCACTGTTCAAGAGTTTCTGCTTTGTTGAAGACTAGACAACTTTCCAACTGGTTCACTATTTTTGAAGATCTTCAACTAAAATTTTCCTCTCTGGGACAAATGATTGCCCCGACTGTCTTCCCACGTATCCGAGCTTGATATGAAATAAGATATTTCTAGCAACATTTCGCTCATATGGTCTCAACAACTAAGTTTTTATATTACTTCCGTTCCATTAGAGCTTAAGAGGTGAAGGAGGAGGACAGACTATGCTGGACAGAATACCCACCTATATTCATTAAAATTTTAAAATTGCAAAACAGATTTCGTATTCCTTTTTCTGAAAAGCTTCACTTCTATTTTTTTAACGCGAGTCTTCCCTGCTTCAGCCAATAATAATTTGACTGAAAAAATTTCTAGTTGAATAGCAGGGCTTTTATCAGGACCATAAGTATCAATTTTTTGGAGAGGGGTTGGGGTGCGAAAAAATGCGATAATATATTTTAAAAAAATCAATTTAAACAAGACGGTATGTCCTCACTTTCCCCCTTTTTGCCGATTGGCTACAGCAGAGAGTGCCGACTTTAAATAACGACCCTGGATTCAATCGTGATTCTAGTAAAACAAACAAAATTCTACCAACCTCCCGAAATTCATTGAAGTAGGTTGAATGCGAGATCAGCCCTTGCAAATGAGGCTAGGATCGCCCAGCTTTCGTCCTAACAAGAAAAATTAGTTCAATCTTCGAGGATTTGGTACTATGCACAAACTGCAATGCCTTATATTCGTGAGGTAGGTTGGACAAGACAAGAATCCCAGCTAAATGAAATGTAAACGTCAACCTTTCTGGCTGAATCGAGAAAAATGAGTTCAATGTTTTAGTACAATGGTACATTCAAATGGAGGGCTACAACTTCGTATGGGTGATTTTTAAAGAAAATTAGCAAATAAGGTTGAATCACGTTCCAATGTGAAGACCGGATGTTATTCGAAACACTCCATACTTTAATTTTATTTACTTTCGTAACGTCTTAACCCCACCTCCCCCATCAGAAGCGTAATCTTTTCAAATTATTGGTGAAAAGGCACTGCTGTCACTTAATCATGCTTTGCAATTCTATTCTCACATAATCATCTAATTTAATAACAATTACTCACTTCGGTCAATCCTGCAAAACAGGGTCTTCTAAAAATGCTAAATCCGACTCGAAAACTAGAATTTGTTGGCGAGAATAGCGTATCTAGAAATAATTAAATTTATAAACAATAAATGATGTCGGACGTATGAAACAAGAATAAGAAATCGACAATATTATTATCAATGAATGACAATATAAGAGCAAAGAATATCAAGCGAGGTCTACCAGCTTCCGTACACAGCTGTCACAACCTCAACATAGCTTGAATCATTAAAAGCAACCCTAATTATTTTTTAGCTTCATAATCAACAAGATTACTTACTTGGTCGAAAGTTTCAAAGTCCTCTCGATTAATTTAGAAATCGAATAAGTCCAATATAAATTCATTAAAAACAATGCAGTCAGTACACCATTCAGAAAGTAATGTGCTGCGAACAAATGCGTTGCCACCAATGGGGCTCTGATGATCGCACTGCAACATAAAAATTGTGTTTGAAATTACTGACAGTTTCAAGAATAACGATTAATCAGTACTATTGCGATTTCTGGACAATGGTTTTCATGGCGAGTATAGAACAGTTTTTCCGAGTAACTGATACACGATATTAGTTACCTGTGTAGTACCCAAAATGGATAGTAAATAAGCCTGGTAATGGTCCATATAATGACAAGAATTGCGAATAGAATGCGATTTAGTTTCTCACATTTCGCATATTTCGATGCCTTTCCAGCCTAAAATGGATTAAAAAAAAAAGGTTCAGACAAACATGTAGTAAGGCAAAATTCAGCTATGCACGGATTAGCATACAGATGCAATGGGTTGGATTCTTCTTTTTATTATTACAAGGAGTCCTTGTCGAGGGCATTTACTGGAGTCAAACAAAAACTGAAAGTAAATTTCCCTTGTGAAAATTCGTTAAACGATGTCGTAGATTTCTCGATGCTCCACCCTCAATATTTTTCACCTCATTAAAAATGTTTATCCCATTTTCACAGTTCTGTCTTCCGACTCGTGAAGACTTACCAGATTCTGATAGTCAAGAAGCACACTGACTATTTGGAAATTCTTCGAACTCATTCTTATACTGTTACTACTTTCCCAATTTTAATCAAACTTTATCAAGACCCTCGAGATTCATTCCGGCCATATTAACTCATTTAGAGTCGGTGGAGAGAGACTCGTCTAGATTTACTTCATCTCTGTGAAGACTTATTTCGATTTCTCAGTCAATTCAAACCGTATTCCGTCTCGCCAAGACTTACTCTATCTTAAGACGTTGGACTCATGAAGAGCGAATAAAAACTCCTTTCAGACCATCATAACACTTATCAAATTTCTAAGATTCATCCGAACTCTGATGAAACTCGGCCGCTTCGAGGACTTCTTAGGCTTTAATCCGACTCAATCAAAACACATTAAAATGTTTCAGACTCACTTAAGAAGAGCTCCAATAAGTTCTATTCACTTGAAATTTAATGGTGTTAACTTGCATACATAAAATAAGAGCGAAGTAGAAGACAAGTTTTTCACAGATCCTCTGGTAAAAGCAATTTGATTTGACAGTCTGATAAAAGTTTACCAAGCTATCAAATCGAAATTTCAGAAAACATTCAAACAGCTGAATAATAATAGATACTGTTAGTCTACGACTCCTCAGCTTAAAAATTCAATTCAGATGCTGTTAAAATTCGTTGTGTCGATACAAGAGCACCTTTCCGATACCTTTTTGGATCATAATCTTCTGCTACATAATTTCAAAATACGGAAACCAATTATTTGCCTTCAGTAAAAGTAACGTACAGCAGCTACCTTTCAACTCTCATCCACATACTGTTCGCCGCCAATGCTTTTCATTATGTAACAATAGCAATTATGGTCCCAAAAAGTTTGTTATTTTGGAACACAAAACTATGTAGCAAAATCGTCTTAAAGAGGGAAGAAGGAAGCAGAAAAAAATAAGGGAAAATTCTAGGTTCTTTTCCTTCCCTCAATGAGCACAACAGATTTTTGTCACACTTCTATTCTGTCAAAACAAGTTTGAAATTTGGCAGCATGACATCAAAAGTTAGGTCTGTATAATCAATACTTCTCTATCGAACACGATGTGCCCACCGCTGTTAGTGCGATAACACCTAACATAGAAATTAAAAAGTGTAGTTTACACACACTTGTGTTAATATTGACACCTGTCGATGTAATTCAAGTTTACGATTCCACCATACAATTATGCGAGTTTTTCGAGTAGTTTACTTACACTGAGGGCCGCATCGGTCAAGTCGTTTATGAGCAACACTATAGTACCGATCCTGTACGTGTTATAGATCCACGAAAAAGATAATAGCATTATGGAGACGAAATGACGCAGGAACCTCTGCCAAAAGTGAAATCGTTTTACTTGAATGAACTGCGAAATTATTGAAGACCAGTAAAATGCCAGCGAAATCATGTAGTACCACCAGACGTCTGATGTAAAGCCCTGCCAAATTGAAACACAAGAAAAACAATAGTGAAAATGCAACCAGGAGTGACACAGTTATACAGAAGAAACAATTTATAATGGATACGAGAAATGATACGATTCCGAAATCAATTAGAATTAAACATTTTCTCACATTTGTTTCTCGAGTTTACTAAATGTAAGGCGTAGCTCATCACTCACTTGATATGGATAATTTGCCCAACAATAATCCAAATTCCAAAACCATGGCTTACTCCACAGAGTAACAAGTCCGTACAAGAAAATGTTGGAATAGTAAAAACAACGCCAACTACAACAAATAAATAAAAAGTAGATACCGGAATTATCGTCTTGTAGCTGCTCAACGATTAATTTATTATTCAATTCAGAGGGATGGTAAGGTCCATGACTCTTCGTCTTCATACACTCAATGCAGAGCATCAACAAAGCTAGCATTCTAATTGTCTTGTTTCAGTACAGCCATTATGGTTCAATAAGGGTTTTACCATTGGTATCTTCCTCTAAGAAATAATAAAAAATATGAACAATGCACTACAACTTCGCCAGTGGCTTCAAGTTCTCCAAATCAAGTTTTCTTATCAGATGCGATTAAAAAAAACAAAAAAAAAAAACAGTGAATACGTACCAACTTTCGGAAAACTTGTGAAGGGTTGAAGATTTGTCTTGCAGTTTCCGTAGCCTGAGCCATCGCTCAATTTGTCGTTCCGAGGAATCTGTTTGTTTGGCTAAGCCGGTAATGTCTTTATGCGTCCATTTGTTGCAGCTTTTAAAAGCTTTCTCTAAAACGGCATTCGAAGGAGCTTTCTTGTTCTTAACATTTCTCAGTCCAAGGGACACGCCGAGACGATGAAACCCATATCTGTAAGTGGTTTCATCGCATCATAAACTACGAGATCTTTCAACTCGGGTTCGAAAGGAAGAACGAATTGATTTTGATAGGTCTTATGAGATATAGTACAATTCTAACCATTTTATACACTAGTATACGAATTACAGATGATCAGTGACTGTTATAGAGCACGGTAACCTAACAGTTCTTGATTTTTCAATATCTGCGCATAGAGGTGTCTCAGCATTACGATACCAAGACTAAATTGATTTTGAATGGAGGACTTACTTTTCCAGAGCGAAACGAAATGACAAAATTACGACAGCTATCGGTATAGTATACAGATACAGGTCTCTATAGTCTGCGAAATCATACTCGTCTTCTGATTCCACATTCCACACTTCTGCACTAAGCCAAAATTTTGACTTCCAAAGGCTTGATAAAGTTTCTTGTATACTGAACATAACCGGGCGAGGTAAAGCTCCATCAAAATACTCCTGCTGATAAAATTAACTGTTTCAGCCAAGGACATAAATCTATCTATATACGTCTGAACTAGTTGAAATCATTAACTAGATTAATTATGATGCAGAATCAGAGAACAGTTTTAGTAAAATTATTCTTACTTTCAACTTTCCAGCAGTTGTAATGCACTCGGTATGCAGCTGATGTTCGGACAGTACATAATATTTACTCAGAGAATTCAAACCATTTAAAAGTGAACACTCGGCTTTTCATTGTCGTAAATTCACGGGAAATAATTATTATCGATTTCGATATTACTTACTACATTAGTAATATTACGAATATTACGAAGATACGAAAACTTCCATGTTATGGTCGGAAAAACAACTTCAAAAAGTTGAAACTTGAAGACTGCGAAGAAGTAGGGATGGAAAATGAATCATGGCCTGTGCAGTGTATCCAGCAAGGCCAATCAAAAATGCGCTACATAAAAAATTAATTTCTCTCGCAGTGATGCACAAATGAAAATAAAACGGATCAGTTTTCCTTCCATTTTGGTCCAGTTAATTAAACCTTCCCACTGCCCACTCATTATGTACAGTCAATGCTTGAAGGGTAGGAAGAGCATGCTTAGGGTGAAACCATTATCAATGGGGAAATTTTAGAGGCGCTTTTCTGTGAAGTTCACTACGCCACAGAATTGATTCAAACGTTGGAAACAGAGCTACCTGTAACCTGTAAGTACGTAGTAGGTATAGGTATGTACCTGTAGACCTCATCACATTTAATATCTGTTACAAGAAAACTGGAGAAACGTATATTGAAGTTCATAGTTCATACTTCTCAAGAGTACGTCCGATATCCCCACCATTATATACACTGTATTTTTCCATGATTTTTCACTTAAACATCATGAAATAATATGTACCATTTCAAATTCCCGTAATCTTAAAAAATGACCAACGATGTGCAATTCTGGCCAAGACTGATCTATTATATCTTCGGCTTAAATGAAACACGGTAGCTTACATCACAATTCCACCATTTCAGCATTATTTTTCCAGTTGAACATACCACTTCAACGAAAAGTTATAAACCAGCCAATCGATATATTTGCATCCAAAAAACAGTAAGTACCTGCGATATTCGACAAAAAAAAAAATTAAGGAAGGAGGAAGAATTGTATACAACAAAAAATACTTACAACATACAGATATAACAAAAATAAATGCATTTATACAATTAATATAAATAATAGTGATTATTTAATTCAAACGAACTTGATTGACTGATATTTTCAAACTCACAAAACCATTTTTACTCAGTATAATGAGGCTTCCCTTACTTTTCGTACCAATAACTGAATTATATTACAACTGGCGTTATGACAAATTGATGATAAAGCAAATCACGTTTGGAACGGAATAAATGAAGGCAAAAATCACAATAACGTGCATGACTAATGGACATAGTCTGAAATGAAAACTAAAAAATTTTAATTACGACTCGCAAATAATGATTTTTCGTACTACGACTAGAGATTACATGAATATATATTACGTATTAGTATACGTTTTTTAAGGCGCATTTCGAACATTAACTGAAAGTGTGAATGCATTTTTGAATAACATTTTAACAAGGTAAAGACGACAGTCCATGCGTGAATTCTCTGCACCAAGCTCGACATTTAGATTACTAATAACTTCATTAATGGAATAAATACACCCGGTATTTCGTAACGATTAAAATATAAAACGAAAGAAGAAAAACAATACTAACTTAATTAAAATTTGAGACTAGTGCGTGCGCAGACCACTCACAGTATCAAGTGCATTCACAAAGGTATTAAACATGAACACTAAAACGCTTTCTAATAATAATGAATGAAGAAAAACAATGCAGTACCGGAGTGTCACTTTGACGCCAACTTTTAAGTATATACAAGTAACTAGACGAATAAAATTAAAGTAGTTTAAAAATATCAAGTTACGTAGCCCTACGAGAAAACAATAAAAATATTTTATCTACATCAGAGGAACTGCAACTGTATTAATTTTTTCTTGTTAAAAAAATAACACTGGTGATTAGTTTATTGAGTTTGAATAACTGTTTCCAATTTTAGCGCTGATATTGTTTTCTTTTGGCGAATGATTGTTGCGTATCAATGAGTTACCCGAATCGTCACTGTCTTCGCTACTGCCAGAACTTCGAATATCGCCTTCGAGCTGCAATAAGACCAAATAGAGAATTGAAGTATGTATCATGAAAAATTCAGGTAGAAATACGATTTTGTTATCAAATACCATCGTCCACCGCGATACACAACTTAAAAAAGGAGATTCTAGTAAATGGAATGAGCAATTCACGTATTCTCTATTGGGTAACGAAATTACAGTCAATCTACCAGCTCCTTCAGTTCGTATTCTAGACACGTTTGAATGTACATACGTGCAAATGTAAGATAAAGGGTGTTTTACTAATTACCTCTCCCATCCTATTTTTAGGAACCGTGATCAGATCAATGTGACACCAAAGATCGTCTTTCTATCTAGATGATGAGTTTCGCCTAAAAAGAGGGCTCCAACATATCACCAATTTTGGAATTTCAAACGGGAATGTACTGAATAAATGAGGACCGGACGCCAAATATAATGAAAAATTCGAAATCAGTACTCTAAAACACTCCAACGTCGATATTCTTTCAATTTGCTCAATTTAGTTGATTTCGTCCCCTTTCAAATGCGAAATTCTGATTTTGAGAACTGAAATAGGAGGCGGACTAGAAATCCGATGCAATATTCGAAATAAAACTCAAACCTACGTTCAATTTCCGACGCCAAATCGAAGTTGCACTTTTCAACTGCAAAATTTTGATTTTGAGGCCACATTAAAATCAAAATTTATGTGTATGGTCGAGTCCCTTTTTGAGGATGGGTGGAGGTGTGGGGGGGGGGAGATGTTTTCACTCAAAAGGCAACTGGATCTAGCAACTTGAAATTACTTTCGTAACCATTCGACTTGGCCGCGCGTTCACAAAAATTAATGAGAAGGGAAAGGAGTTGATTCGTGAAACACAGCATAATTAGTATCCAGGTAATTTTAACTATCTCACCTGGCCCGCAGTCCATGTTCGGTAAGCTACTTGCAGAATCAGTTTGGTCCAGAATATATGTAAAATAAATAACAGCATTAATAAGGCGTTGAAGATGTAATAGGCTGGGAACATCATCTTGGCGACATACGGTGCTTCTAGAGCTGTGCTGAAAAAGCAAGACAAAAATACAGTTAAAAACGTGAAGTTTAATAACTATAAATATAATGATCAAATAAAATGAACCCCCGAATTATAATAATAATTATCAATATTTATAGGTACCTGCGAATGATCCACAGCGGAAATATGATTATTCGAGTAACAATCCACGTTAACATGAAAACGCCGAACATTATTGTACAATCGTATTTGGCATACTTGGCCGCTTTAGTGCCCTGGAAAATGTGGGAGAATGTTACATAAAACATTGAGTACATTGAAATGACCATGGTTAGAAATACATCAAAGTGAGATCTTTTAACAGCTAATATTTCACGAAAGTAGGAGTCGACAAGGACAGAACAGCTTCTTTGCAAAATTTGTCAACTATAGATAATCAAATTTGGGACCTCATGATGTCCTTCGTATTGATTTCGAATGAGAAGATGGTCATGCTATGCCACATCTCAACTAGAATCGTTCTTCTCTTACATGTTCAATCAATCTTGTACGTATACCAGGAACTACTACTGGGGAAGATTCTATCAATAATAGTATATTACTATACATGTGGGTAAAGTGAATGTTTACCCAACAAAGCAAAAGTTTGCGATATGAGCCGTTAGGCGAGTTGAGCAATTTGCTGAGTTGGTAAACGTTCACGATACTCGCATGTATTGTCAGATGTTTTATTCTATATGATGTTGAAACAGAAATCTATCCTCTTCACTTTCAAAATCAAAATTGCACGAATTCAGATTCACACTATCAGGATACACAAATTTATGGAATGGAAGGAACGTGAACACGTGAACGAATCATGCTCTCACACTTCTCACGCTTGTTGAACTTTTCACGCGTTTTCATTGGTTCATACTGTGGTTAACCTTTTTCTTCATTGTACTTTTTTTTTTTTTCACGCCTAGCATAGGTGCGGGTAAAATGCACTCTTACCCGGAGGTAGCTTACCGTCAAAATACTGTTTTAACATCATGTATAGAATAAAATATTTTACTCCAGGAAACCAAGTCTGGTGAAATATTTTGCCCATGTGTGAATGATCATCACGTCAATTCACACTCTAAAGCTAAACGACCTCACGCACATTGTTACTAGAAAATCCTCGTTTATTTTGTGTCGATCTCACATCTAATTCAAGCCAAAATGAGGAGTGTATTTTTAGTTACACCCTCAATAGCAGTCACATATACTTCTCGTATGCCGACGCTGTAATGTAAATAAATGGAGTAATCAAAACGCCTGCAAAAATAACAAAGTCAGACTTCACACTTCCAGATCAAAAATATAACAATTATCTTTTCTCTTGCTTTCAGAAGTCCGATACACTGTTATATGAACTATGAAACTCGATAATTTCAAACCAATTTCGTCACATTCCTAAGCTAAATGTTTTTTTCGCTGCCATCAATTTATCGTCATTCGGTGCCCTCGGTGGTTATTCAAAAACAAGCAATCAGATGACGTAAAAGATTAAGTCACATGGAGTGAAATGCTGCAATTTCATAAAGCAATCGAGAACTCGAATTGATAAACAGGGAAAATTTAAAGTAGCTGAGATCACACAAATGAAAAAAACACAATCCAGTAATGACTCGCGATAAGGTTCAACGAACATTAATATTCCAATTGATGGTCAAAGTTCTTCAATAATCGAGAAATCTATTAATATACCCACAAGGAAGCAAGTTTCATTTCACAGACTGATAAAAACTATTTTAGTTAGTCCTTGCACAAATATAAAAAATATTCAATCATTAAAATTGTTGTACGTTTTACAGCCTTTACCAATTGAACATCAATAAAAACACAAAAATTTCCAAACCGGCGCTTTAAAAAAAATCAACATTTGTCGATTAAAAACACAAGAATTTCAATCAATGCTTTAAAGAATGTTGAAATGTGTAAACTCATTGCCCATAAATAACTGAATGAGCCTCGGACGAGTCTTCAGGCAGTGTAGATGAATCTTGGCTGAGTCTGAATAACCCGCACCAAATTACAACAGAACTTGAAAGAGCCTCAACAGTTAGAATGATTCGCAATATAATAATCACGTTGAATTTTAACAAGGCTCAAACCAATATGAATGAGATTCAAGAGTCCTGCGTGAACGTTAACTTCACTCTGAACAAGATTTCCAACACCATTTTGTATCGTTCAAGGACTTGGATACAGACATGCTACACAATTTACATTATTTTATGTCTTCTTGATTGTAATACTCTACAAGCAGAGATTTTAACTTATTTGTGTACGATCGGACGATGTATAAAAATCCACAAATTACGGTTTCCCTGGCAAGAATACAACATTCTATAGCAAAATTACCAAGAACCGATACTAAGTCAGTATTGAAAGATTAAATTTCGCATTTAGTCCTCATGAGATTCTGAAACTAGCTGATGCTGAGTCTTCAATAACTCAATGTTCGGTAATTGGCGAAATACTACCGAATTCGTTAATTTTTTTTTATCAAGTTGTGTTCGGCAGATGATACCGACGGACCAGTGTTTGAGGAATGAAATTAATTATCGTTTTACGTTAAATTGATGCAGCATTTTGCGACGGTGGGTATGAGAACAATCTCGAACTCACTATCTGAATTATTAAAAAAAAGCGATTTGAGTTTTTTAATATGATTTTAAGGTTCCTGTAGATAACGATAAGACTTTGTTTTTTTTTCTTCTGATCAATTTCCCCCCAAATACGCGTACCGAACATCGAAATCATCTTCGTTTTCGTCTTCCAAATCAACTCGCATTTGAAAATAATAAGTTGCAAAATTGTACCATTCATGTGACAGAATTCAATTAGTGAACTGGTTTCTTCTTCGGTACGATCAGATTTCGAGTATTCAAGGTCGAAATGCCTATTTTTTTAAAACCTGAAATTTCTCACTATTTGGCTCAGCTGAACGACAGAAATTCGAAACCGCGAATTTTTGTAGTAGTATTACAAAATTAGGTGGGCAGGCAGTTTTTCAACTGGGTGGCTAGAACGCCGAAGATGGAAATTTATAAACAGCTGACAGTTTTTGGTCGAAAGAACTTATGTAAGAAAACGTTATTAATGTTGGCGTTCAAAAGTAAGGCATTTCAAGGAATGTTTAATACAGTTACCAGAACGCAAATTTGGGTTGGTACAATAAATAGGTAAAATTTACTAGAAGACCGGTGAAGACTTCAGAATTCAAAAATCACGTACATAAAATGTATAAATAATAACAATGATGGAAAGTAATAATCGCTTTTCAGGTTTTCCGCCAGTAGTTCTGGCCCACTGCCTTATTTTCCTTCCTCTCCCCCTGCACCCCTAATATTTGTATCTATATTTTTATATAGTTACTATTTCACTTTTTTGTACTCTACTCATTATTTATTTAGAATCTCAACAAATAGAAATAGAAATATAGAAATACGACAGCCAGTAGTAGTAGTAGTAGTAGTAGCAGTAGTAGTAGTAGTAGTAGTAGTAGTAGTAGTAGTAGTAGTAGTAGTAGTTAATGCTTTGCTTAATGCTTTATTGTGCGATAGGCGATATGCAATAGTATAGTTGTATAGTAGTAGTAGTAGTAGTAGTAGTAGTAGTAGTAGTAGTAGTAGTAGTAGTAGTAATAATAATAATAATAATAATAATAATATATAATGGCAAAAATGATCAATTATGATAATACACGGCATTGTGATCCCCCGATGGCCAAATGGCCCGAGTGGGGATCACCGAGGACCACCACCACTCCTGAATGTACACATGGGCACTCAATAAACAAGCGGTAACTGCACGACAACAGGAAACAAAGACCTAAAAACAACAATTTTGGGCAACAATACAAACCAAGGCAAGGCAATATGCGACATGAACACAAACAACAATCACAAAGGGACAAGAGCAGAACCCATAACAGATGAAACATGCACAGAGTTACGACAAAATACTAGGGGTAGACTGCGGAACAGTAGAAAGAGACAGCCGGTAACAGTGAACATAACAGTAAGGGGCACTAAGCTGTAACAGGAAATAGTGGCATATAAATAACGGTTTCAGGCAGCAATAACAATTCGAGGCAAGGTAATATGCAACATGAATATAACAACGACACTAAGCAACAATAACAAGGTAAACAGCAAAACCTATATCTAACAGATGGAATATAAATAAGTTAAGGTAACAAATATTTTTATGGTAACGAATGTTATGGTAACGAATGTTAAGGGTAAACAGTGGAATAATATAGAAATACGACAGCCGGTAACAATGAATACAATGAATACAACAGTAAGGGACATTAACAGAGGTAGAAATTAGCCTGGTGAGGATACAGTAATAAGCAGGATACAATCGGAATACTTGTGCCGACTAGGCTTGTGTTCGTCATTCGTATGATTTTGCCGCCTCTTCCCTTCATTACCTTGAGCCTATGCGTCAACAACTGGAGAGTCAATAATGTGACCGGTAAGTTCAATTTTGAATTTTTTTAGTTTGACGATTGTGTCCCTCTTTGTCCCATTGAAGAGGTCCCCTGCGCCTGTTCTCAGCTTGGCGGGTAATTCGTTGAACATTTGGGGTAACTTGTAATCAACCTGTTTCCGGCATGTAGCTTTTAAGTAAAATGGCTTTTCCAACTGTACAGTGCTACCTCCTCTTGTTTGGGTTTGTCTGGCTTTTCTGAATTCACTGAGATGTTTTGCGACATATAAGCAGCTGACTAGTTTATATAGTTGATCAACATTCCCTATCTTCAGCCTTTGAAAGGCTTTGGCAGTTTTCTCTGATTTTCGGTTCTGTCTACTGATACTTCTAATTACTTTTCTCTGTAGCACCTTTACTGGTTCAGTGTTGACCTCCGAAGCCCCTCCCCACATTATAAGTCCATATCTTAGGACTGATTCATATAGGGCTTTATATATCTGAGTCATTTGTTTGGTGTTAAAATGGGAATTCAGGTGGTACATGAGATAATTAAGTTGGCGAAGCCTTTTCTGTAAGTTTTGTAAGTGAGGGCCCCATGTTAATTTCCCATCAAGTGTAAGCCCTAGGTAGGTGGTTTCCTCTGCTCTTACTATCTTGTCGAGTATGTTATCTTTGTTGGGCATTTTAATTACAATTTCGGAAGGTGTAAAGTACCTATGACCATATATATAACATAGCTGGTTTTCTTAACGTTTATTTCTAGGCCATTGTCCCTGTACCATTCTGCAATTTTTGTGAGGTCCGCGTTGAGCTACAGATTGCAATAGTAATAGCAAACATATAGCGTGTCTAATGAAATGCCTCCTCATTTTTAGTTTTGACTGCGCATTGAATCGAAGGGCGATACAGTAGGATCTCAATCTGATAATGCTTTGTTTCTTTTTGAGTGAAAAATCTTCCATCCTCTGAAAGGGAAGCTGGAACGTTCCATCAACTTTGGGTTTTCAATTGAGAACGTGTGAAATCAAGTATCGAAGCAGAGATTTCTTGGATCGCTGATTTCGAGTATCCAATCGGACTCCTGATATCGATCGCGATTGGGTCCCTGAATTCGAAGTTCACTTATAAAACTGGCAAAATCTACCTTCTTTTTTTATTTTTAAACTGAACCCGGTATTAAAGAGTTTCCCGGATAGGTGATTTCAAAAACTTCATTGGATTTTAGCACCAGTTCCAACTTCAGCTCTTTTACCCACTTTTAAAATTTTGGGACCTGAATGAGAGTCGAGTCAGAAATCTGATACAATTTTTGAGATCAGCGGCTTAGAAAACACCATTTTAAATATTTTCCTCGATTTTTCGAAGTTTGCTCATTTCACGAGTGAAATTTGTATTTTGAGATGAAAGATCAGAAGCCTGATCAAAAATCTGATTAGATATTCGAAATCAGCGATCCGAAAAAAACCTATTAAGCAATATCGCCAACAGGCACGTTTTCCAGTGACGTCACGAAGTGAGTTATGCATGGTTACTGTTAACTGTTAGCAAAAATACCCATCTTGGTTCCAATGAACGTATCGGCTCCCGTGAGAAAAACACGAGGAGCAAAGATCATATATGTTACTACCAGAGAATAAGAAATTTGTTAGAAACCAGTCGTTTATTAGCAAATGCTCAGAACCTTCTGGATTAAAATTATGCACTTTTAGTTTCTAACGAATTTCTTATTCTCAGGTAGTAACATATTGATCTTTGCTTCGTGTGTTTTTCGTAAGGGAGTCGGTACGTTCGTTGGAACCAAGATGGGTATTTTTGCTAACAGTAACTCACGGGAAGCCTGATAAGCACGTTTGTGACGTTAAAGAAAACGCACCCACTGCGATGACATCTTACTGGTGGCAAGCTATCAGTGACATTTACAAGATTTCAAACAGATAATTCTCTTACAAATAGTTCATCAAGTCGGCGTTTATATAAAAAATCATAAGGATGAGTTTTGTTGAGATTGAGATTAATCTTCTTCAATTTGGGTAAACTTCCAAGTTTCAAAAACGTTAAAATTTTTATCATTACTCTTCCATAAGCAAATGTACAGTGACGTCCACCTAATTTCTATACGCTGGTATGTTCTTGTTAAGCACTTCATTTGACAAGTTCTCATGAAGATTCTGCTTTGTCGTACCAGCTGCGATTTCTCGGTCAAGAAAAAAGATGAATGATCTTAGTCTCATTTTTTTTCAAAATTAACCATGCGGGGGGGGGGACTTCAATTTTAAAACTGACTCTTCTGCTCCAGAGCTCACAATGTCACGTTTTTACGATTACGTGCTCGGGTGCTCAGGTTTCTAGATATTTTGCATCCTTCAGTTGCGCTATACAATACATAATAAAA
This sequence comes from Acanthococcus lagerstroemiae, assembly GCA_031841125.1. Lineage (NCBI taxonomy): Eukaryota > Metazoa > Arthropoda > Insecta > Hemiptera > Eriococcidae > Acanthococcus > Acanthococcus lagerstroemiae. The sequence continues at coordinate 10,559,724 of CM063106.1, read as the reverse complement.
TGGACTTTCTCATGAAAGAATGGAGCCTGTCACGAGTTACTACTGAAATTTACTAATCGCACTATACAGTAGTTTTGTCAAGTTCTTCTTAATGTTATCAACAGTCTTAGTGTATTTTTGATGATCAGGAATCCGGCAGCTTTAATTTCTATTTACAAAAGTTTGAAGCTGGCTAGACACTCAAAACCTAATATGAGCGTTCGCTATTCTCTTCAAAACAGTGAGATAATTACAACAATGAGAAGTGTAGTTTTGAAAACAAAATAGTTGTATCTCTCTTTCTGAACAATTTTGTGAAATTCCATATCGAAGTTCCATTAATGAAACCATGAAATTTGAGTACAAATTCCAGATGTTCATTGCGTAACTGATGAGATCAATTTAGGAGCAATAATACAGCGTATAAAAAAATTCTTAATGAGTGAAAAAAAGTAGCATTGAAGATTTAAAAATACAGATACTATTCAACAACCGACCGGATATACGACCCGCCATCATTAAAAAGCATGGATATTTGCCAAATTAGCAGCCTATCCTATCCATAACCTTAATAATTCACGTATAGCGTGGCAAAGCAAAAAGCTCCGACCTTCGATCGATCTACTCGATTTTGAATAATTATGGCGGAACAACATATACAACTGTTTCGGATGAAAATAATTTTCCCGCATTCTACCCGGCCAATTTTACTTTGCATTGCGAACGATGGCTGTTGATCTAAGTACTTAACACCTTTACTTACATCTATAATACAGTCGGCAGCATCGTGGATCACCAGCACCAAGGTGCCCACGCGGTGAAAGTTGCATATCCACGAAAACGACAACAGCACGATGGTAGCGATATGATGGATGAACATTTGCCAGAAGTCTTTTCGTTTTACATCGAAAAACTGCGAGAATGCCAGCGACCAATAAAAGGCCAATGAGATCATGTAGTACCACCAAACGTCTTGAGTGACACCCTGAAAATAACACAATGTTAATCTACAGTCACTTTCTACTTTTATGGAATTGGGTGATAAGTCTGAAACATGATTGTAGATTTTAGGGAACAATCCAAAGACAGTGTAGTTAGAAAAGCCTCAAGGAAAGAGTGGTTGATTAAAATCCAATCATGTGGTTAGCTACAGGAATTTTCGGGGGAACTTGTTTGGGCTGGGTGGAGTTCCGCTCATAATACATATTACACACACGGCAGTGCTATATCCATAGGCGCAAATAGGTAGGAAGAGGCTAGCTCCCCAACCTGAAAAATTATACGAACGAAAGATTTTTCAGAATTATTTTGATACGCCAGCCCTCATGAGCCCTCTTAAAGTAGACTATTTGTTCTAATGGCTATATCTGTTATCAGTTTCGTGTCTGTGATTATTCGTTCCTTAGTTACTCCCAGTAGGGGTAGGGGAAAAATTCATTTTTTTCGGCTGACATATCACTACACCGGTTCCAAAAATTGAAGAAAAATTCTGCCAATTTCGAGAATTCTAAGATGTTAAAAATTCTATAATTCGTCGTCCGTAACGCAAATTCATTCTCCATCACTCATACACTATTAAATAGTGTTTCTCGAAGGGCAGTGCTCAGCCCAACGCTATTTCTAATAGGTATAAACGACCTTACACTGTCTGTTCCTCCACTCATCTCTAAAGCACTCTTTGCAGATGACTTCTACATCTACATCTGTTGCAAAGACCCCAAACCCGGAGAAAACCTTCTGCAACAAGCTGTCAACCAAATTCTAATCTGGACTTAATTCAACGAACTTAAAATCTCACAAGCCAAAACCACGGCAATTCACTTCTGTAAACATTACAAATATCCTAAGAATCTAAATAATATCTACCTAGGTAATACACCTATTCCCGTCTCAAGTAACGTCAAGTACCTTGGTACAATTTTCGATAATTCCTCATCCTGGACGCTACAGATCCAAAATCTTAAAAGCAAATTCTTCAGGAAAACCAACCTTCTCAAAAAACTCGCTCACACCTTATACGGATCGGATAGATCAACGCTCCTGCCCACCCAGTAATCGACTATGCTGCACTACTGATTTGCCTCTCAATCGCGCCTCGACTCTCTAAGTACTATCCAGAACTTTGGTGCCTTCCAAACTACTCCTACCGACAGTCTACGATGTGAGGTATCCGAACCCCCTCAAAATATTCGAAGGCATCTCATCTACACAAATGCTATCCTTAATATTCTCGCTAACCTAAACTATACCAGCCCCCTTCATTTCATGATCCCCCTAATTCCCTCCTTTTCAACAACAACAATCTCTTACAGTCGATCATCCAAACTAATAGTAAAAACTAATACTAAACTATTACATCTTCCCCACAATATCAATCCATCTTCGCTCTTATACTCACCAAAGCTAGACCTATCACTTACCAACCTCGACGGATCCGAATAAAATCTCAATCACCTCTTCAACAAATACCCTAATTCCATGCGAGTATATGAAGGGTAAAGAATCAAAACTCACATTTGCAATTTTACTTCAGGGCGCAAATAGGCAAAATGCTGTACACGGGTGCAGCAAAGGTATTACAGCACCCGTGTACAGTATTTTGCCTATTTGTGTTATTGAAGTAAAATGGCAAATGTGAGTTTTGATTCTTTACTCTTCAATACTGACGGTTCTAAATCTGCACATTAATTAGGATGCTCCACTACCCACACGTCTCAATCCTTTCAACAGAACTCTGCGCTAAACTAGCCATCCAATATTGCCTAGACGTCGCATTAAACGACTTCTCAAGTCTTCCAGACTCGCTATCAGCTCTCCAGAGATAGGCGTTGCTCTTGAAGAGCAAGTTGTTCACTTGCTCTTGTTCACTATTTGGTGAACTAGTTCATCTCCCCAAAAAAAGAACAAGAACTAGTTCACGATTTTTGAACCTGATCAACTTGTTCATTCTTTGTTCATTTATTTTTTCGTAATTTTCTTTCTTTGGCGTTTTCTTGTATATTTCCACTTTTCAGACTTTAGTTTCAACTTTCACAATGGTTTCAGAGTTACAATTACAAATTATAACATTATTGAATATTTATTTGATGTTTAAATTTTATCAACAATCTCATAGGATTTCAATGGGGATTAAAAAAATTGCTTGGGCAACAGCCTAGTTTTCAGTTGTAAACTATTATCCAAGGAAAATTTTTGCTCGCAATTTGTTTGTACAAAAACTAAGAGCAAGAAATAGTTCACTAAAAATTGGAAAGAACAAGAGAGCAAGTTCATTAAAAGGTGAACAACGCCCATCTCTGCAGCTCTCCTATCGATTGGGATGTGGAACGGAATGTAGGAGCGCTAATGTGCACTTCCTAATGAAACGTTGAGTGATCACAGACGGAAATAACATTGCCGTAAATGAGAAATACGGGTTATTCAAAAAATCATTATAAAATTATACAAGAAATGACGCACATGCTTCAAATTTGAATTGTAGGGAGCTACTACATATTCGAACTTGCGATTAAAAATTGAATACGTCAGGCAGCAAAATTAATAGAAGTGCGGTGACGTAAGAAATGACAGCCGTTTATTCAAACAACACTTAATTTTTTAAGTGTCCTTAAATGGAGAAAAGCACTTAGGATTGCTATCAAGTAACCTTCGGAGGTTACTAAGTGCAATTTTAAGTGATTTTTTCATTAAAGGGCACTTAAAAAATTGAGTGTTTTTCTGCATTTTCACTCAATGAGGGTTCACAAAACATCCGCGAGATGTCAGCCACTTTGATTCCGAATCCCAATCTCCCAAAAGGTATTACATAATGCTATCGTCCTCAAACAAAGAATTTACTCTATGTTGGATACCCTCCCTTTCGAACATTCCTCAAAATGACATAGCCGATGTAACCGCAAAACTTTCCTTGAACATTTCTCCAATTCCTAACATTCCAATCTCGATATCAAAAGTCAAAAAAATCAGTAAATCATTCGTGCACAAATCCTTCCAACGAGACTGGGATTAAGTCCCACCAACTAACAAACTAAAATCCATAAAAACCACAGTCCACTCCTGAAAAACATCCTATTAAAAGTCCGGAAAAGACGAAGTAATAAATACTTTTCAGATTAAGAATTGGACACTCCGCTCTCACTCATAGCTCCTGAACAAACTACCCCAACCAACCTGCGATACATGCTATACTCCTATCTCCATTAACCACGTAATTACCTAATGCCTGAAATTCCAATCCCAGCAAAACACACATAGTAACCCAAACTGAACACTTAAATCCCTGTTCTCCGACAATCACACCCAAGACCTTAAACTCATATATCATTCCTAAAAGCCACAAACTTATACTCCAAAATGTAGCCCATACAGTCTCCACGTCTCTAGCCAATAGGCTGTACATGACGTGGCTAACTCCCCACCCCCAAAATTAAAACAAGAGAGTAACTTTACCTATGTTCACTGCCTCCCCCCCCAGCATTTTTTAAACATTCGACCCGTGATTCGGAAAATTTTTCAATTTTCTGTGATTTGGGAAATTTTTTTGGATATTACCGGGACATATTCTTCGTTTGATTCAACACCAACTAGACGGTTTCTTGCACCCAGCCTTCAACTAGTCTAATCATTCTTCTCTTCCACTTACGTGATGTGGATAGTTGAGCCAGCAGTGATCGATATTCCAGAACCACGATTTATTCCATAATATAACCAGGCCGTACACGAATGACGTTGTGTAATACAAACATCGCCAACTGAAACAGACAACAAGATTACTAAAATTAGCCAATTCTCATTTCGCTTTTCATGAATCATAAGATCCAATTCATAAAGCTATGTAACCAGGCCCGTGGCTAGATTAATGAAAATACAGGATTCAACGCAGAAAAAAAGTTAATTTTCGCGTTGGATTTCAAACAAATTCAAAAATGTGTATTTTCGCCACCGAAGGAAAAGAGGGTTGATCGACAACCACTCATTACGGCTCAGAATGAATCATAAAAAAATGTTGTACCACAAAATTAGAAGAGTTAATTACTAGGATTTTAATTTTTTAAATTTCCAACGAATTCAAGCCAAAAATTTAGTAGCACAAAATTTGAAGAGTTAATTACCAAAATTTCCATTTTCCATCATTCCATACGAGATACATTTTACGCATAATTATGCAAGTTCCCTGTTTATTATCTATATGGCCTTGTCTGCAGACCATACCTATAATCTTCACCATTATTAACCCGCTGACCTATACAGACGAAAGTTACCGGCACCGACTAACCCTGGCGTTTTATCTCAGTTTCGATACTATGAAAAATTTCAACATTTTACAACCAACATGTGTGGTCTAATCACGAAAATAAACCTTCGGATGAAACGGAAACTGGTGCCAGCCCGTTTGATGCTTCGGTACACACTGAAAGACTGATCGGTAAGAACGACTGAACTGAAAGTGATATCATGAGATTACCACCTCACGTTATACCCTTACGTAAAGATCTAAGAGTTGGTTTTTCGCAGAGCTGAAAAGCTCAGTTTGGAGCAGAAGAGCTTCAATATTTTTAATGGGCTTCAGGAGCGAAGCGATTGTCGGAGAACAGATCAACCCACGAAGCAGTCAGGACCAAGCCTTCGAGTTTCAGTAAAGATTTTCAGGATCAGGCCTTCGGGGTGTGGTCGCGGAAGTTGTGAAATTTTGGGCAGCTTTCTTTCGGACTATCTGGGTCCTGGGATGGTTCAGTAGAGACAACTGCCGGGGGAAAATTCTGCAGAAGGAGAATTCCAGCAGGCTAATGGCAGAAAGTCTTACTGGGCAGCCACTTCTTTTAGCGTGATTTTCCCTGCCAATCAAGAAGGGTAAGACTCCAAAACAATGGGTAATCTCAGAAATCAATTTGACATGGATATATCTATTGGCTGATCCTCATCTTTTATTTCCGACCGACACTGAACTTGATTCCAGTTCAGTTCCATTATGCGTACTGCGTGAAGCCAATCAGTATGACTTAGCTCTTCATAGTCACAGTTCAGTTCAGTGGTCCACATTTCCATGGAAATTATTTTTCCTTCTAGCCGTGTGCTCATTGATCTTGATTTTCGTTGCGCGACGGCAGTCTGCAGCCGATTAGTTTGCAATGCTTGAAAGTTTGACATGGATATGTCTATTGACTGACCCTCATCCTCACGTTTTTCCGGCCGATACTGAACTTGATTCCAGTTCAGTTCACAGTTTTTCATACAAAGAACCCCCGCCGTCACTTGCTTTGCTCGTGCCGACCTGCGGTATGTCGCAAGCTGGATAAGTATAACTACTATTATTAAAAAAAAAAAATTCAGCTATCACGAGAGGCGGTAACTGCCATGAGTCCGCAAGAAGAGGGTAGCCCCTCTTAATGCCTGTATGATGGAGAAGATTCAGACTTGTAATGTTAATTGTTTATATGAACACCAGGATATAGCTGGGTACGACATACATCTCGCAGGGCTGCATCAATAGCTGTTAAGGCGTGCACCCCTATATAGGAATTAAATTTCACGGCAGAATATTTTTATTTAATGACAGGTCTTCTCTCAATTATACTCACTATCAGTGTATGACGTGATTTGGAGGAGGACAGCTGTGGTGGGAATTGGCAGAGGGTAGCTCACCCCAGGGGGGTCCTTGGTGGAGGAGAGAGCTGCTGGATGGTGTAGCGCCGTGTTGTTTTCATATAATTTCCATGGAAATTTTTTTATGTAGGGTAAGATACACTTATGTTACTATGACGTCCAGGGCCGTGCCTAGGGCGCTAGATTTTGGGGACAACTCTTATCAACAAAAATTTATGACGGAGTGAACAAAAATTTAAGGGGCACTAATTCTTATTCTGCCTAGAGATGTGAGCATGTTAAATCCGGCCCTGATCCCTACGGTGGGGAAGGAGGAGGTGGTTTTTACTGTTTTAGAGTATAGAGAGCACTCCCCTACCACAACTCCTCGTCCTTCACCAGGACCATCCTCCCCCAAGCTCCCTTTTCTACCATGAACCCCTTCCCAAGGGTAGCCCACCCTTGGAGAAATGAGCAATTAAGAGACAGGGTAGGCAATCCGCAGTGGGTTTTTTTATGTTGCTTATATGTAAATACGGCTCTGGACGTCATAGTAACATAAGTGTATCTTACCCCACATAAAAAAATGTCCATGGAAATTATATGAAGACAGTACGACGCTACGCCAACTAGGAGCTCTCTCCTCCACCAAGGACCCTCCTCTGGGATGGGCTACCATCTGCCAATCCTCACCACAGCTGTCCTCTATCACAGTCACTTTCCCCCACATGCTCCTTCTCGCCCACCGCGACGCCCTTCCTCACCATAGCCGTCCTCCCTCTCCAGGAGCTCCCACCACCACCGAGAAGCCCTCCGGGGTAGGGTACCTCTGGTGAAACGTGAGATTAAGGTACATGGGGAGGCTACCAGGAATTTATTCCCACAGAGGGGAAGGTGGAGGTGGCTTTTACTGTTTAGTGTATAGAGTCCTCACCCACCACAACTCCTTCTCGTCCTTTACCGCGACCTTCCTCCACCATGAACCACCCTCCCAAGGGTAGGCTACCCCTGAGAAATAAGCAATTAAGGGGCAGTGTAGGCAACCTGCCGTGGGTTATTTCTCCCGGAGGCGGCAGATTTTACTTTTTTAGTACATGGAGAGATATGTAATAATTACATAGGCTGTCGCTAAGTAACAGAGACTAAAATTCGTACGGCCCACCAACGCTTCCTATCGGCGTTTCAAAGCAGTAGGGGAATAATCTGGTTCATTAGCTATCGATTGAGACCACGCCGAGCTCATTTGATTGAAAACTCGCTATTCCAGACCAGTTTGAAAGAAACCATATGCGTTGACTCCTCCAGGTTTTTTAAAGATTTTTTTAAAGAAGGAAAAAAAGCATACGATTACAAAATGTCTTATTGATCACATTTTCATTGAGTACACAAATATCTTTTGCAAAATAAGCGCCATTCATGGCTCTACAGGCGTCTATTCGTTCTTGCCATTTATCAAACGTTTTCGCGTATTACGCCGCCGGTAACGAGAAGAAAAACATTTGCGCCGCGGTGATGACTTCTAAAAAAATCACAGTTCACCCCTACCCCCCGTATAGTTCTGACTTCGCCCCCTGCGACTTTTGGTTATTTTCTCAACTGAAGGCAGCCTTACGCGGTCGTTAATTGAACACGAATCAAGAGGTCATCACCACGGCGCAGATGTTTATCTCCTTGTTACCGGCGGTGGAATATGCGAAAACATTCAATAAATGGCAAGAACGAATGGACACCTGTATAGCCATGAGTGGCGCTCATTTTGAAAAAGATATGCGTGTACTTAATGAAGATGATGATTAATAAAAAAAATTTTAATAGTATGCTTTTTTTCCTTCCTTAAAAAAAAAATCTTTAAAAAACCTGGAGGGGTCAACGCATATAGTTTTTTTTTCAAATTGGTCTGGAATAGCGAGTTTTTAATCAAATGAGCTCGGCGTGGTCTCAATCGATAGCTAATGAACCAGATTATTCCCTGCGTTGAAACGCCGATAGGTAGCGTTGGGGGGCGTACGAATTTTAGTCTCAGTTACTTAGCGGAAGACTATGTGTGGGCTGACAGGGAGAAATGGACCTCACGACAAAAAAAAAAACCATTTTTGTGATAACAAATGTTTTTGACTAATTTTTGGCTGCTCTTTCGCCTGGTGCTGTCGAGAAAATTCTAAAAAATTTTCCCAAACGGCTGTACGTCACCAAAGTTGAATGTATCTGTAACGTGAAAACGTTATCAATTTTGTTTATCCGTTCTCCTGTAAAATTTACATTTTTGCGCTGAGGTCCTTTTCTTCCTGTCAGCTCACATGTATAATAATTAAAGAATAGTTATATTTTTCCAGCTTGCGAAATACTACAGGCCGGTAAGAGCGAAGCGAGTGACGGCAGGGGTTGCAGGGGCCTTCGCCCCCTGGTTAGTATTATTTCTTTCACCTGGTGCTGAAAAAGGCAAAATTAAGTTTTACTCACTTTCAGAATGTTTTTGATACTTTGCGTAGAAATGACGTGTTTCTGGTAATGCTACACTCATTTTCTTTTTTAATCGAAACAATTAGCTTATGAGCCTTCTAACTCGTAAACTGGGACACAACTGGAAGAATACAACGAACAAGACTACACAGATGTCTTGAACAGGACCAACATACAAGTACAGGTTTGTCACTGAATTGTGGGTCCCAATTAGCACCCTAGTGGAGAACCCACTCTGAGAATGTTTTTCCAATCCTAATATAGATTCTTACACTCTGCACCCTGACGGAGGAACCACACCGAGGATGTTTTTCGATTTCAACAGATTCCTGACAAGCTGCACTTTCGCAATACAATCGCACATCATTTCGATGGCCAGCAAATGAATTTCATGACTTTTGACGGGTAGAAATGAATTATTTCATAATACGAAATCACATATTTACAATGAGCGTAGGATACGTAACTGAGCTGACTCGAATGCAAAGCTTGACCGGTTTGACGAGTATTATTTTTTACATCTTGCCAATTACACAATGATTTTCAAATCTGCTGCGAGCTAAATCGGTTAATTGAAAGCAATGTTAAAAGTCGATAAATTGATCAAAGTTCAGCGCTGCGTGATGAAATTTTTGCCATCAGTTTATTGTAACGTATGAAGAGTTTACCATACTTTTTGACACTCACAAGAATAAGAAACTATAAAACCGACCACACACAATAGCAATCACTTATTTCTTTTCCAATTTAGATTTCAAAAAATCTATTATTATTATTCAGCATAGCAAGTTCGTCATCTTTGGAACGAACCAATTAACATTTTCTGATCTCCAGTACTTTTAACTCATTTTCTATTTTTCTTTTGTCATTAATACTTCTCACTTCATCATCCTTTTTCAATTTTAAGGCTTCTTTTCTTTTCGCACTCGAATTTTTACAGTATATTGAATCACGTGCGAATTATGTAAAATTGCTGACTTCTTGCTGATTTTAAAGAAGAAATACAATATTTCTTTTGTACTTAAGGCGCACGCAATGATTTGAATAAATTAAGTAATAATTTCAATGGATTCAATTAATTTTGATGATAATTGTTGTAGTCCTTTCGGAACATAACTTTAAAAATAGGAACATTTTCGGAATTTCGGAACATTTTGGGACTGGTAGACACCCTGAACTTATGTCTTCCGGCTTCGAATTCAAACCTCTTTGTTCAATTAGGGTAGTTTTACAAACAAAAAAATTGGTCTTCCAGCCGCTTATTGAGAACCACTGCACTCTGGCAATGAGTTAAATGAAAGACTTAATCAAAAAGAAATCTACACTAGAGTTAAATATTTCGTGCGTGTGATTTCGTATTCCCCCCTCCCCTCCGTCACCATTTAAAGTACTCGTTTATCGGCAGAAAATTCGTTTAATTTTTTGCGCGGTTAATTAGGGAAAAAACTAAGCATACCGGATCGATTCGATTACAAAGTACGCTCGCTTGGTTCTTCGCAACTAATTTTTCACGCTCAACTCGAACTGTGCCAAAATGAAAAATTCTTTGAAATTAATTTATTCTCGATAAAAGAGCACCACGTGTTAGCGTATGGACACAAAAGAGGTTCTGAAGAATATAGATATAAAAATTATTACAATTAAGGAATGCACGTTCATTAAACGGGAAAATCGCAACAGACTCGAACAGCATTCGAGAAGAACGCTTGAATAGCCGCCATTACCATTCATGGTGATGAAAAAAAAAATTTTGGTCTTTATTGTTGTGGGATTATCGAAAAAAAAGCCACCGAATTGCCTCAACTATTAGCCACAAATACGTGACGCGAATTCGTACTTACTCGTGACGGAAACAATTCGATGGTTTTCGAAAAGCTCTGAAGATTTCAACGTTGATGTAATGTTAATAAATACGAATGAGCTGGATGAGCTAAATTTAGCCTTCGAATAAGGAAAACTTGAATAGAAAAAAACGAACGTAACTTGGAAACTAAGTAGAAGTAAAGGTTCTGATTTAAGTGAACGTGCAACAATGTTAATGAGTACTGAACAGTTTTAAATGAGTTTCGGAAACATCTGGCGGAGAGTCTTTTTCGATTTTTACAGTTTGAAGCAAGTCAGAAACATACGGAGCAAAAACGAGGAAAGTCCTTTGGAAGCGCTCAGCAGTGACTGGACAACCCGAAAACTCACGCACAAAAAAGGAATGAAAGGACAATCTAGGGTCAGGGACGAAACTAAAGGGTGCACGGGAGCAACGTGTCCACCAAGCCTCGCCGGAGTTAGGATCCCCCCCTCCAGGAAAACCTCTTCGCTACGTCCCTGGCTAGGGCCAGCTCAACATATCATATGTTGAGCTTCATTTCACTTTTCCTCTTTCACGTCTCTTACAAATCACACCAACAATAGATAACAGATACGTTTACTTTGCTTTCGGTTCCTGCTACCATATTTCTATTGCTCCAACCAAGAGCTCATAGAAATTTCATTTTCCAATGTTAGAAGATGCCCTGCTAAGCAGTACTTACATGCATATAAAGTTAGTTGTGTTTATATTCCTCAGTCTCTCAACTAGTTGGTAGCGTCTCTCCATCTTTTTCCCTTCTGTGCCGATGTTTTCATTCCTGAGAAGGATTTACACTTTGTATCCTTCATTATTTACCCTTCATAGCACATCTTTTGCCTTCCTTTCCAGTTCTTTCCTTCAATCATTCCCTCTGAAAGTAATAACAATACCCCTGAATGTCTTATATCATGTACATTCATCTTAATTCTTCCTCCTACAATTTAGTATATTCCAATTTCTCTTTTCCTTCCGATTCGCCTCAGTACTTCCTCATTCCTTATCTTTTCTGTCAATTTGATTTTCAACATTCCTCGATAACACCACATTTCAAAAACTACCATATTTTTTCATGTTTGTGTTCCTATTGTTCAGGTCTCACATCTAATGCTACCCACTAAAGATACGTTCGAAGATATCTTGGTCTTATTTTTAAATATGCAAACATTTTGAAAAAAACCTCTTCGTTTGTTGCATTCTACTCTTTATTTTTGTTTGACTTCTTCCATCTTGCGTTATCAGACTACCTAAGTATTCAAATTCCTTTACCCTTTTTATTTTTTTCACCTCCTGTTTCCATGATTATTAGATTTTCTTTCCACCTACTGATTACCATCACTCGTTTTATTTCTTCTTCACTTTGCATTTGATTTTCAAGTTTTCAACCAACTTTTTCAATGTTTTCTTTAGTTTTTTTTTTTCATGACTGCAATGTCATCTGCAAACGTTATCATGCTAACCATGTCCTCTTGTACTGGTCATATAAGTCAACTAATTTGGAAATAGATCATCTGAATCATCTAAAGTCATATTTTTTCGCTGTAGGTCATTTAAAAACTGTTTATTCTATTAAATAGTAGGGGGGAAACTTCCAAAATAACAGAAGTCTTTTATATAGACATGAGTTAATGAGTAGATAGTCAGCGAGTATGAATAAAATAGAAAGAATAGGAATGATGTTCTAAATGCAGCATACAGTAGGGAAGCCACAGAAAACTAAACGATCGAAACGAGAAAAATTTCTTTTGAGGCTGCTAAAATGTAGATAAAGGTTATCTAAAGTTACCTTTGTTTACTTATCATTTCTAATAAATACCCTACACATCTGATTTCCTTTCATTCATTTCTTCAATTACTTTTTCTATAATTAGACTCAACAGTACTGGTGACGAACAGCAACCATGTCTTACTCCTTTTTCAATTTTCGCTTCTCCCACTTCATCCTGTATTTGTGCCATTTGATCCTTATACATAAAGTTCCATATTACTCTTCTTTCTTTATATTTAACTCCTATCTCCTTCAATATTTGAAACATTTTTGACCCCTCAATATTATCGAAATCTTTTTTCAAATCGACAAATGCTACACATGTATCCAAACCTTTTTTCAGTATTTTTCAGAAGCGCAAATAGGGCTCAGAACTGGGGGAGGGGGGGCTTAAGCTCCTTATTATGAAGCAACGCCACTCCCTGCATCATTTTCTTCGGTAATCTTTCAGAGTTGGGAGGGGCTATTTAGAAGTTTGGGGGAGCTAAGCCCCCCAAGGCCCAACCTATTTGCGCCTATGGTATATTTCTAATAAAAGTTTCAAGCATAAAATTGCTTTCCTAGTCTTCTACTTTTTCTGAATCCAAACTGATCTTCTCTCACTTTTTCTTCCATTTTATTTTGTATTCTCTCATTTATTATCCCAGCTACAATCTTTGATGCATGTGATAGTAAACTTATAGAACACCAATCTTCACATCTGCTTGCTCCTACTTTTTTTAGGGATAATAATTAACCTGTTTTTCTATAAATCTATTGGAATTTCTCCTTCCTCGTACAGTTTGCAAAATAATTTGTATGAATTTCTTAAAACTACATACCTATTTCTCCTGCATTCTCCAAAAACGCACAATCAATTTCATCAACTCCTTCTGCTTTACCTGCTTTCATTTCTTTCAGAGCATTATCAAATTCCCACCTCAAAATAGGATCTTCTCTTTCTACATCCTCCACAGTATATTCTTTTTTACAGTACATGAACAGAAAGACGATGTTTACTTTAGTATTTTGCACGTGGAAAGTGCACTTTTCATTGACGAATCAGATACAAGCAAAACCTCGAAGTTAAGTAAACATGCCTCAGCGTAAGAACATGAGTCACATTTTTACATGCAGGCATGCATAAGCGCTGACTTTTCAAAATTTACGTGGGTGTGTACTGACTGCCGTTTCCCCTTTATCTTTGTCCCCCTGGCTCCCTTCCCCAAAAGGCAATATGGGTGTCAAAATGCAAGATTTTTCCAGCTGGTTACATTTAGCGCAATTGTCATGCATTTACAAACACCCTGAAAAATGATTTTATAAAAGCACATTTGGATAAACTGAAAGCATAAAAATACATCAAAGTAGAATACGAGTGTACTATTTTTAATTTTGAAACAAAACCAAAAAATATTGCTTATAATTATTACATGTAGGTACCTAGGAATATCTCGAATTTGGCATTTTTCCCCCTCAAAAAAATTTTTTTCTTTCTTTTTTTTGTGGATGATTTTACCTACGTATTTTTTTACATGCGTGCTCACCCACCCACACACCCACGTAAGTCAGCGCCTATGCAGGCATGTGTATCAACCGACACAACGGAATGACACCAAGAATACCGACAGATGCCGAGAATGTTATTACGCCGTTATCATGGCGACTTGGGAAAATGCGTATACTGAATTTTTCAACGTCTTTTTTTTTCCCCCAAAACAAAACTGTTGTTTTCCCTTTCTGATCATGTATTATTATAAAACATATCTTTCAAAACAAGAGCCAAAAGTGAGTTTATATGTCACATGTAAACACACACTTTTGACTCTTGGCGTGTAATATACTATTTTTACATACTATTTTTCAACATATCTCACCTACCTTCTTACTTTCTCTTTTTTAGAGTATAATAATTTCCCTTTTTCATCCATTAATTATTCATTATCTTTGTTCTTGCTCCAAAATATCTTACTTTATTAACTATATGGCTGATCAGGGTTTCCTGCTCTCATTTGCTTCTCAGTTTCCTCACAATTCTGATGAATCTGTTTTTCTTTTGCTTCCTTACATTCTCTTTATTTGGTTTCCTGAAGTCTCATATTTGTCCTTACTTTTTCTATCATTGGCTTATTTATACTTCCCTCTTCTTTCCATCAACTCTAGTACCTCACTTTTCATCCAAGGTTTTTTCTTTCTATTATTTGAGTACCCATCCTTGCTGCCAGATTTATTGATTTTTTTCTAGTGCTATCCACTCCCCTTCAATGTCATATCCTTCCTTCAATTTACTCATTACTTCTCTTGGATATTTTTTTTTCTTTGCCTCTTTCAATAACTCCAAATTTCATTTTACTTTGGGGAATATTATAGGGCACGACAGGAAAAGAGGGTTGCACGACAGGACTTTGGCATACTAAATAATGATACACAACGACAATATTAACAACAACTATTTCATTTGTAAGAACGTCAAAAATATTTTCGAATGACTTTCATTTTAAACGACAATTCATTACATTCCCCACCAATTATATTTTTTCTCGTGTGCACGTATGATGCCCTCTACCGAAATATTTTATCACTAATATGTTTTTGAGTGATATGCCTTTATTGCCCACATGACGTTCACAGTCACAAGCACCTTATTAAAAAAAATCTGTGAAGTTTAGGCAAAATTGGAAATGGTTAACCCGTAACATTGATTTATGGAATTTGAGCTTCAATCGCTCTGGGTACCTCCCGATATGAGCTTAAAAACTGAAGCGCTGCGTGGAAGAGGGAGCCTTCGTCTCACGAGAAATATAGTGATCGAAGGCCCTTCTTCCACGTAGCGCTGCAATTATTTTCTATTTCAAATGAAGGTTTTACGGGTCGCTGACTTCATTTCAGGGGTCATTTCCTCTCTCCTCTCCATCCAGGCTTCGCTGGGGACTAATTTTCAGTTACTCCAATTTTCCTCAATTTTCGAGTTCTTTACATCGCTAGTAGAGTTTTTCAAGTCGCTGAATCCATTTTAATGTTTTTCCCTTCTCTCCCCTCAACCCTTCAGGCTTCACATGGGGTCAATCTCCAATTATTCCAGTGTCCCTGATTTCTAAGTTCTATAAGTTAATAGTACGGTTTTTGGGGTTGCTCAATCCGTTACTGGAGTCATGTTCCCCATCCTCTCCGCCTTTAAGAATCTACAGGGGTCTGATGTACGATATTATCATTTTTTATTTGTTTATTTTTTCATTTATTTATAGTTTTAAATTAAATTGACGTCCAAACCAAACTTCGCTTATAACATTTAATTTGTCGCCACCCAGGTTACTGTGGTAATTAATTTTCAGCAGTGCATTGTACATTATTGTCGTGCATCATATTTCGTATAGTTTAATTCATTTTTTACGTCGCCCCACTTACTTTTTCTGTCGGGCATTCATTTTCTTATTGTTTACTGCGGAAATTGTCGTTGAACCTATTAAATTGTCGTATTTGCATTTGTTCCTGTCGATTTATCCCTTTGTTTTGTCGGGCCATTAAATTGGACTCTTTTGCTTTTACTTTCTTCTTATTCATCTTTTTAAATCTAAACATACATTTCATAAATAGCAAGTTCGTCACTATCTACATCCGCTCTTGGGTAAGTCTTACAATTCAATATTTAATTTTTATATATTCTTCCCGTCATAATATATAATTTATTTGATATCTTATTTCATCTCCTGGGCTTTTCCACGCATATTTGCTTCTCTCATGATTTCTGAAGACAGTGTTTTCAGTAACTAATTTA
Organism: Acanthococcus lagerstroemiae; assembly: GCA_031841125.1. Classification (NCBI taxonomy): domain Eukaryota; kingdom Metazoa; phylum Arthropoda; class Insecta; order Hemiptera; family Eriococcidae; genus Acanthococcus; species Acanthococcus lagerstroemiae. The sequence goes on along the minus strand of CM063106.1, from coordinate 10,543,338 downwards.
AATGATTTCATATAACAACGCCTTCTAGCAATATCGCCTTCTCCCACAAAAAAGTGAAAAAGGGAGAAATGAAGCAATATCGCCTAATAGCAATATCGCCTTCCGATTTACTACTAGTATATGTGACAACATTGTACTACAATAAGATTCAAAGTATAATGGAACACAGTTACAAAAAGAGAAAACAAAAGGCAGAAATCAGTGTTGCCGCTCTAACGATTTTGTCACCAGATCTAGCGAATTGAAGTACAATATTGCGATATAAATCATTAAAAAATCGCCAAGCGACTTTTTTAGCGATTTATCAGGAAAGTTGCAAGTTGCGGCAACTATATCAGAGAATCAGCATTAAATGTCGAATTACACTACCCAACAGCCATAAATTCTCCAGTATAGCAATAGATGATTCTAGAAGTATCTTGAACGCTGAATTTAACGCCGAGCTTAATTTTTCGCAAAGGGCTCGATTTATTTCAAACAGAATAAAAAGATTCTACAAAAATTCCTGGATGTTCCCTTTGTTTGATCATTCTGAAGTACGCAAAATGGACGCACAGCAATTAATACGCGCAGCCGACAACAAATTTTTTTTTTGGAAAAATACCGCGGACTCATTATTTTTTGTATTTTTTGTGGATGTAGAGGAACCATCAAACTATTCCTAATACTTGGGAATGGCTTTCAATAAACTGCTTTCAGACAATGCAGCGTTGCCGTATAGTACAACGGTACAGAAACGGAAGGCGATATTGCTAGGGAATTCCCTTTTTTTCTCTCATTGTAGGCGGAAGGCGATATTGCTAGAAGGCAGTTTTGCTAAACACCATTTACATTCCTCACGAAATTTTATGAGTCTCGACCTTCTTTCATTTCGTTCTCCTCAACTATGTTCCCCGCATACTTTTTCTTCTTTTCTTCCTACTACTCTGATGTTCCAATCTCCCATTATAATTTAATTTTCTTTTTCTCTCACCTTGCTTAAATACTTCATCAATTTCTTCGTCAGGGTGTCTACTGTCTAGCAGATTTGAAAATAGAAAGTAATGGACTTTTATTGGACTATTTATCGGACCTTTTCATATGCCTGATCACAACTAAAAAAGTCGCGTCTATGCCAATTTTTTATTTATTCATATATCATTAATTTGTTTAATCGCTAAAAGGATTTTCTACTTCCAAAAATTGACCCATTCTCAAACAATGCCCCCAGTCAAGTTTTTCCACAACATTAAAATTATTTACTTATTTCCTTATTTTTCAATTTTTTATTGGACCAATATTGAAAGTAAGTATAGGATTTTTATCGGATTTATTGGACTAATTGGACCGGTAGACACCTAGCACTAAAGATACTGGTTAGCTGAAATTCTCACTATCAATATTCTCTCTCACTATGTTGGGTACCACTTTGCACTCTATTCCCTACAGTCCTGCTTGCCCTCTTTTCCCTACTGCATAATTATTCTGTATTCCCATATCAAAAAGTCATTTTCTTCTGGCCACCTCACTTCACTAATTCCTATTACAATCTAATTTCAATCTTTCCATCTCTTTCTTTAGGTTTTCCAATTTGCCTACTTCATTCAGTGTCCTTATATTCCATGTCCCTGTTCTCAATTCTGATAGTTTCTCACTACGTAATCTCCTCTCGGATAGCCGTTACTTTTTCTAAGTATGATAATTCTTTCCTAAACACTTTCCCTAAAATTGATGGTACGTCAACAGGGTGCCCGATGTTTTTTTCAAAGTGAAATTCCCTGACTTTTTCCTTACTTTCCCAGACACGTTTCAGAGCGGTCCAGTAGGTGGCTAAATAAAGTTACAGGGCGTGCGAGAAGATAAACGCAATATTTAACTTTTGCAACTTTATTACAAGGAATAAAACCATAAAAAAACCTAAGATACAAGGATTAAAAAATTCAGCTTCGTCCACTTTAAAGGACAACACATGAAAGTACACTTTTGGAGGCTCTCTTATATGCATTATGCTCTTTCCAAAAATACTTCCTAAAATTTCTGACTTTTCCACAATTTAAAAGTCCTTGATTTTTCCAGAACTGCCCTGGTCAATAATGTATTAAAAATACCCATTTCCCATGAATAATGCGGTTTTATTGTGCGAATGTAGAAGATAGATTTCTGTCACCAGAGGCACGCATTAACACGGTTGACTAAAACGTCAACACAGAGAGCAGTAAATAAACTATAGAGAAGGCCCTGGCCTTATTACCGAATGCGCAGTAGGATGGAAAAATCGGATTTACTTTTCGTAACCATTTTATATTTCACAACAAAGTGCGAATGAATTCTTCAACAAAATCAAAAATTCTTTTCACAGTTCTTCCTGTTCGAGTAGTCCAGTGGCATGTAGAATAAATGGAAAATGAATTCGAGGGCTATGAACTACACATGCTCGTACACGAATTATGACACAGAGCTGTTATCAACATTAGTATTATCAAGCCGAAAACATCCAAATAGGAAGAAGATGAAACGCTAGACCATAGGCTTACATGGGTAAATCCAATCCGCCCTTTTGATTGCAGAATGACAATTCAAACATAATACCCCAAAAACTTTCAAATTTTTCGAAATTCTGGCTGAAGTTTTGAATTTTAAGTTCCAGATAAGCCCTAGAACGATGTGGCAAATACTGTTTATCCATTCTCATAATCAAGACCAACATTTTAAGAACATTCATAATGTCACTGATGCGATACTCGAAAGGATAGTTTCCGGGATCGGGGGTGCGGTGTTATAGGGGCCACTTTGGCATGCGTGCATCGCAATACGTCCCTCGACACCAATATGTTCTATGTTTCTATTAGTTGATTCGCATTACTTTTATGAGGTACTTAGGATTCATTTTCACGTAGAATTCGAAATTTCAATGAAAATTTCGAGAAAATTCCTAGTTTTTGAAATACAACATATTTTTGGATTGTACTCATGCGTAAAGAACAAGAAAAACCAATAAGTGGAAAAAAATGGAGGAAAAAATTGATTTACCTTTCGAGTATTAAAAAAGAAATACGCTGTATATTTTATACACTCCGGGAAACGACAAGAATTTGTACTAAACCAAGTTTCGAACAACAGAGCTTAAAAAGTACATAGAAACTTGATACCCGGACTGGACTAAAAGTAATTGTTTCGGAGACACGGAAATACAATAATACGAAAGTAAGTTTTTCTTCAACGTAAAAGCTTCAAATGTAAGTTAACTACAGTTATACCGAATAACTGCCGATATTTTTCTCTTAACGCGAAGGTGACAAAATGTCCCCATGTATAAGTTTTATAGCGCCATCCTTTTAAGCTGACGTACAAGCCTCCTCTCCTGATTTATTATAATTACTATTTTGTTGCTCTGACAATGAAGCAATATTCTAAAGCATAAAACTGATTGATAGTAAATAGATGTCATATTTACGAGAAAAAATTGTGATCACATAGAAATACAAACTCATAATCAGTACGAACATGATGATTAACGACTGAATGAAGGACCATGAGTAAAATGTATCCCCGAAGCAAAACCAGTCTTCAATGTCGGTTCACTACTTAAAAATACGTACATGTAACTTAAAAGCTGCCGTTAAGAATAGCGAGCGTATACTCACTTACATTTCAAAAATATGCGAACTTTATAATATAACTTTGTTCCAGGGAAGCGTTAACCGTTTTAACCGTATGCAATACATAGTATTTGAAGGCAATGATGAACTCAAGTCAGTAACAATAAAAAGCATGGTAGTTTATTAGGCTCATTATCCTCCTTGGTGTCTTTGCCCCAAAAACATAAATTCAATTCTTAAAATAGAAAAAAAAAAGAAGAAAAAAAGGAAGAACCCCAAGTTTTTTTAGAACTTGAAAAGGTACGGTAGAGTGCGTTCAAAACATCTGTCTTCATTCTACAGTCCTATCGTTCAATGCATAGGATTCTCCGAAAAGTTGTGCACACGTTTACAAATACCACATGTGATAATTTGTGCCCATCTTCATGAATCACCTTGTTTACCATTCAAAATGTGAAGAACAAGACCTATAACAGCATGCCATTCTCTAGTAGACACGATATGCAGATTCGGGTGAATAAAACGAATTTTTTTTCGTATTTTAACGTGAAGTCGGACTGAAAACTTACATTTCGGCATAACAATGAAGAGTGCAAAATTCCATGACAAAATATTACAATTTCCGCAAGGTTCGAAGGGGCTGAAGTTTTATATGAGTTTTACACATGTATTTCAGCATTAAGGGTAAGGGTGCCGATTATCAACCAGTTCCTAATATCGACCAGCGCGAGACTCAGCTGTAACTAGCACTACCTAGCGGGACAATTTTTTCTTCTTCATATTCCTTTTTCACAGAAAAAAAGAACGAGACTAGAATCACGACTGTAGGTCAAAAACTCAATGAGAAAATCTAAAAAAAAACAATTTTGATAAAGTGAAAACTATTTTCATGCTTTATTTCGAAAATTTCTAGACGTTTGAAAGTTTTTGTTTATTTACGAATTAAGTGTTATTTAAATGTACTTAATGCTGCAATTCACGGTAGTGTAATAAGATTCGAAGCATAATGAAGGCAAGTACAGAAATTTTCGAAATGAATCTTCATTTTATGGAGCTGCCTAATATCGACCACCTCTGGTAATGTTCATTTTGAATTTTGGGAGGTGGTCGATATTAGGATCCAAAAATTGCGACCTTCGTTTTTCAGACACTTTGAGAAAAAATGCATTAAAAATACTCAACATTACTGAGCGTCCTTGGGGCTTTGAAACGTGGTAGGGGAAGCTTGACGTATATTTTAAGCCATTTCTCATACTTCCATCCTCAAAACTTCTCGACTAGCAATGAAAAATCAAAAAGTGGTCGATAACCGGTACCCTTACCCTACCTTTCTGGCAGAAATACAACTGTAACGATAAAAAAATATAATACAAAGCTTAAAAAAGTTCAGGCTTGTTCACAAGCCCCATTCATTTCTCCATACCTTAAATACACCATGACAAGGTACTCTTTCCGATTTCAAGTCTGCCTCCTTTTATTGTAGTATACAATATATTTGAAATGGGAGGGAGTAGCTTATCAGGGTATATGGGAGGTGGGTTTTGTGAACCAACCTAAATTATTGAATGCTTCATTACCTTCCTGGGTAGCTCCAAAAATTAATTTTTCTGACACGGAACCAAGAAGCCTGGTAACCAGTTTTTTCCGACACAGTACTTATTATTAGGTTTTCGGAGCCACTGTATGTGCGATCTTGTTTTTTCGAACCGACTATCCATCCGATTCGTCGAATGAGCACCCGAGGAGCACAGGAATCAAATTTTGGCTTTTTTAAATATCACATTTGTGTTTCTGGTGAATTCGATTCTGAAGGCGACTTCAACTTCAGATCAGGGTTGGCAGGTGAAATACATTTTACATGTAAAATAATCGACTTGAAATAGCTTTTCATTTTACAATGTATACGTAAAATGTAAAACGAATGTAAAATAAGGGAAAAAAACAGTTCAATTTTTCAATCAAAATTTAAAATTTGTACACAACCGGAAATACAGTCAGAGTCAGTTGTCTTCTTCATCATTCAATTTTATAATTTATACTCATCAAATTCATAACAGGTAACTCATAAGAAAGTAGTATGTTTTATACAGGATTTTATTGCAAAAAAAAATTATAACAGTAAAAACATTTTTAAAAAATTGAGTAATTCAGGCCAAAAAAGAAATTTCAACATTTTGCACCAAACTTTTTAAAATTTTAATTGAAAATTTTCAAGGAAAAAGAATTAATAAAAATAATTACTATTCATTCCATAATTCATTTTCAATTTTTCATTGTTATTTCTTATCATATCAGTCATCATTTATCAACCATCAATCATGCCATTTTATATTTTACGTTTCGTTTTAAATTGTACATGTAAAATGCCAACCTTATGGTCCAGGGAGGGGAAGAAGAAAATCGGGGTGATTCGCATCATTCAGTATTCAATTTTTGTTTTCAAGATCGCTAGTACAAACTCTGAAAATAAATGTCTGTATTCTTATGCAACTAATCCAGATGAAATTCAAGCTCGAGTTCATGTCTCATGAGCCACAAAATGCAAAAAATCAACATAAATTCTCTAAAAGTTTAAGCATATTTGTAACGTGCCTTACTGAAAGTATCAAAATTTGATAATAGAAAAAACGTATAAGTGACCTTTCTTTCTATAAATTACTTTCGTCATTTACACCCCCTTTCTCATCATACAATTTGACCCCAGCCCCCTAACTGCTGACTTGGAGGTCACACCAAAAAAACAATGTTAAAATTGAATTCAGCGACTTAGGAAACTTATAAATTGGGTACCGAATCGAAAAAATGATTACCGATATTTTCTTGGCTTCATTTTGAGGCTACTCGGGGAGGGGATATCAACATTCGTTATGGTTCGGTATTTTATTCTTAAAGAATGTCATATTTATAAACTACACAAATAGAATACGCCCGCATTTTTAGATGAAAAAATTGAAATAAATACGTCAAAACTCTTGTGTATTTTTCATCAGAAGAAAAGGAGGAGGAGGAGGAGCGATTACGCACAGGTCAATATTATCCAATTAACCTCAAACTTTGCATACATTAGTTTTAGGAGGTGAAAAACCAATAGAGGCGCAGGCAAAAAATAAAAACAAAATCAGAAAATAAGGACCGGGTCAATACACATGTAATAGCTATAGTAGGAGCTTGGCAGTGACAAGGGGAAAGGGGATTTTCTGATTAATATACCAAAGATCCATATATACCCAGAGCTAAGTTTTCGCCACTGTGGCGGGAGGGGGGGGGGTTGAGTCTTTCCATAACTCATTTCTTTCAAGAACTCTCAACATGATCACAGATACCAAAATAGTTTTAAAAAAATCATTCGGCATCGAATTTCTCATAAAAATTAGTGTCAGTAAGTTTTTATTGTTTCTAATCAGAAAATATCATAAAAGAAAGGATGAAACTGGTCTTTACAGAAATACGCCCAAATGTAAATAGCAAGGATCCGTAACCAGCATCAAAATCGGAGTCGCTTGGAGGTAGCGCCTAACTTCAGAGTAAATCTGGCACCGGTTCCAGCTCCGGCAGGAAATTCTTGATAGCTCTGGCTTCACTCATTATCAAGCGGAGGAGAAACGGTGCAAGAGAGCGAGGGGGTCAACAGGGGAGAGGAGATGGGAAGAGAGATTGAAGGGTCCAAGCCAAAAACGCTGGCTCCAGTAAAATTCTAAAACTGACCAAATAAGTTTTTCGGGCTTCAGCTTCAGCTTTACTGGAAAATTATCTGCTTTAGGGCTCCGATCTTCGACTTTGGTTCTAGATCTCTTGTAAAAGCCGTTTTTATTTTTTATTTTTTAAAAGTGTGCTGAGTAATTTTTGCTAGAAATATTTTTCCGTATCCATAGTTTTCAATGTTAAAAAAAAAGTGAGCAACAAGAGTAGCCGTCAAAATTATAACAATTAGCATGAAGGCTACCAGGTGAGATTTTTTGTACTTTATTCAGAAGACGCCCCCTCTTTCCTTGATTAAAAATCAGTTTCGAAGGTGGGATTTTTTATACTCTAAGAAGACGCCCCTCTTTTCTAGATTATCTTTCGAAAAAAATAAGTGTTCTAATGAAATTTTAGTCTAAATTCTCCAACATCGACTACCGGTATCTAAATTCGGTCTTGAGTGAAGTCAAATCCAAACTTAAATGACGCCATATGGCTATGAATGGATCAAGGTCACCATCAGTTGGAAGCAGAACTATTTGAGATACGAAAGCAGTGTGCATTTATCAGCATCCTCGTTACTAAACACAATTTTCAGAGTAGTGGGTGTACAGAACAATGCACTGTTTTATATTATTACTTTCTAAACTCAATTCTATCGAAATGCATAGCAGCAAAAAATTATACACAATATACAAGGAGTAATAAGAACTTTACATGAAAAATGCAACTGTTGTGAAAGGAATAAATCCAAATGTTAATGCTAACATTTTTTCTTTTTCATTTTCTCGAGTGCAAACATAATGAAATGTTTTCAAAGAATCATAATAGCAGGAATCATGAGTACTTTTAACGAATATTGAAAAATTTACCTCAAGGATCATTAGGACAGGTACTTTTCACGAGAAGAAAATTTTAAAGACTGGCGAAAATTTTGCAAAAAGTTGACAATAATCACTTTTCAAATTCTGTTGTACGATAAAGAAAATGAAGTAACGAGAAGTCTTGGAAAGTGAATTCACGTAGTACATTTCTTAATCTTCTAATGAAATTCTATTCTGAAATTTTTTAATCGTCTATCATTATAGACAAGTCAGATTTTGGGTTACTAACACTCGATACAACTTAGATAATCACAGACATTCAATTATTTCAGATTTTTCAAAAGTTTTGAAAGCAGAATACATGAAATGTGACTAAATTTACAAAAAAAGGCACGAGCAAGTACACATACCTCCACAACTAAATTTTTCGAAGCCTGAATACATGATGCTAATTTGCTTTCTCGACCAGTGATTGCTGATGGCAAATTAATATCAGTGGTATTTCCATATTTTGCCACATTTATTGATGAGCTAATTCATTTAAGAAGAGGCACATCTCCAAATACTTGTACAGACCATAATCGTTGGCTACGTTATCTATAATGAATAAATGATTTTTTTTTTAAAGGCAAAAACGTTGAATTACTAATGTTTTCCAATTTGAGTTCTCTTGTCCGACACCAAATGTAAACGGAATTATGAGAATATAGCATTTCATTTGAACGAATGTAGAACAGGAGTTACAGTGACTGCCACCCCCTGAAGATATCATGGCGATATGACCATATCTCTCTTTTGTCATATCAGTTACAACTTCCGAAATGCGAAATTAACAGTTTTATTTTGCTTATATTTCGCACAGAAACAGAAAATACACAAATATATGATTCGTATTTGCAAAATATTTAGATGCCATTCAGTGACATGGTCATGAAACATTCATCAGATTTTACTTTTTATTTAGATCAATGCACAAACCAAAGTATCTATCTTCAACAGTTAGTAACCTGCAACGTTTGAATTAGTACGTAAAGCTGTGAAATCACAGAAGACTGGTCAAAGAACGACGGAATGGCAATAAATTTCGACAGGTAATTAGTTACTACCATTTTGAAAAATACCTCAAATTCACACATACATCAACAGATTACAATTAAAACACCAATTGCGAAACTGAGAGCTCCTATCCCCACGTGCCACTTAGGTACCCTATCAGTTCAATAAAATTATTTTAACCCGTATACACAACTCGGTCACACTGAACTGGAACAACAATCATCTAGGAGAGTCGCAATATTTACCTGTTCTCGCAGAATTTCACCAATGTTGTGGGTTTTCCTTGCATTTTTCGCACTCGCAGCCACCGCATAACCTGACGTTCAGTCCAGTCGATTCGTTTAGCTAACCCGAGCACATCTTTGTGTTTCCACGTCGCGTCATTCTGAAATGCATTCTCTAAAACGACATTATTCTGCAGTCGCTTCACTTTAGTATTCTTGATGCCGAATTTCAAGCCTAGAGGTTTGAAGCAGTACCTGTATGCAATTAACGATCGAGATTAGTTTCCCGGCTAACCAAAACCCGATCAACTTTTTTTACTTGTAATTTAGCAGTCAGATAATAATTTCAGTGCGTTACAACTACAAAGATGAACATCTATTATATATATAGGAGTTGTTCTAATACGAGTATATAGGAGTCGTTCTAACAGGTAATCTCCTTACTGGCTGAACAGTTTGCTTTGTAAAATGTTTTAAATGAAAGCCTCAGTTTCCTAGATAGTTTATTGTAGAAAATATTGCAAAAAAGGTCATTCGTTAAGCTGTAATTAAGCTTTAAAGTGGTTTTGCCTGTGTATCTATGTGTGCGTGCGACGTTTGCTTCCACTCACTGGCTTAGAAGGCAATGTACCAGGTTTGAAACTTGGGCCATGTTGCATCTTCTTTACCGAACTTCAACTTTACAAATACTTTTTTGCTTCATTTGTTCGAAACTCAGGTCATGTTGCGTTTTATTATTACCGAATTTTTACTTTACAAATACTTTTCTTTTTCATTTGTTCGAAACTCAGGCCATGTTGCGTTTTTTTATTACTGAATCGGAGAATCTATTATCAAAACTTGGGTCATGTTGCATTTTTTTTTAATTAGCGACCTTTTACTTAACAAACACTTTTTTGCTTCATTAGTTCAAAACTCAGGCCATGTTGCGTTTACTTTGCTGTTTTATTTGTTCAAAACTCAGGCCACGTTGCGTTTTTTTATTACCAAATCTATTATCAAAACTCGGGCCATGATGTGTCTTTTTATTATGGAACTTGTACTTTGCAAATACTTTTTTGCTTCATTTGTTTGAAACTCAGGCCATGTTGCGTTTTTTTATTACCAGATTTTTACTTTATAAATACTTTTTTCTTAATTTGTTCAAAACTGAGGCTACGTTGCATTTTTTATTACCAAATCTGTTATCAAAACTCGGGCCACGTCGCGTTTCTTTATTAGCGCCTTTTTACTTCACAAATACTTTTTTGTTTCATTAGTTCATAACTCAGGCCATGTTGCGTTTACTTTTTTGCTTAATTTGTTCAAAACTCAGGCCACGTTTTGTTTTGTTTATTACCAAATCTGTTATCAAAACTCGGGCCACGTTGCGTTTCTTTATTAGTGCCTTTTTACTTTACAAATACTTTTTTGTTTCATTAGTTCATAACTCAGGCCATGTTGCGTTTACTTTTTTGCTTAATTTGTTCAAAACTCAGGCCACATTTCGTTTTTTTTTATAACTGAATCTATTATCGCAACTCGGGCCGTGATGTGTCTTTTTATTATGGAACTTGTACCTTACAAATACTTTTTTGCTTCATTTGTTTGAAACTCAGGCCATGTTGCGTTTTTTTATTACCAGATTTTTACTTTATAAATACTTTTTTCATTTGTTCAAAACTGAGGCCATGTTGCATTTTTTATTACCAAATCTGTTATCAAAACTCGGGCCACGTTGCGTTTCTTTATTAGTGCCTTTTTACTTTACAAATACTTTTTTGTTTCAGTAGTTATCATAACTCAGGCCATGTTGCGTTTACTTTTTTGCTTAATTTGTTCAAAACTCAGGCCACGTTTTGTTTTGTTTATGACCGAATCTATTATTGGAACTTAGGCTGTGATGTGTCTTTTTATTATGGAACTTGTACTTTAGAAATACTTTTTTGCTTCATTTGTTCAAAACTGAGGCCATGTTACTTTTTTTTTTTTTTGCTTCATTTTTCATTTACTGAAGATGTAGATGTTTATTATACAGGATAGGCAATTTGAATGTGAAAAATTACAATCCTACTACAATGATAAGAACATATAGCGCGACCTGTGACACAAACATACAGACTGTTATAAAAGCAGTTATCTTTAATGTTTCTGAAAGTCTCTAACTGGGGTTGTGCAAATTGCAGAAGTGCTAGCATCAAATACATTATAATGTAAACATCTCTTTGTTCCATTGCCCTCATTTATGTTAATTCAACTTTTCATTATAATGTAAAGCATCACTTTGTTCCATTGCCTGCATTTACATTAATTCAACTTTTCATTGCTATTTCTCACAGTTTTGTTTAGTTTTGATTTTACAGTAATTTTTCATCAAAAGTTTGTAGAACTGTTTTATGTACCAACTTCTTTTTATATCCAATGTAATTTCTGTCATCATTCAACAAAATATAACTAGATATATATTGTAAAATAGTACATCGGGTTATTTAGGCACAAAAGCACGTTGTTGTCTTTACATTTAAAAGATATGAACAATGGATGGACAGCTTGGACTGTGGAAGGATATGTTAAATCAGGGTTGGCATGTGAAATACATTTTATATGTAAAATAGTTGATGTAAAATAACTTTTTATTTTACAATTTACAGGTAAAATGTAAAATGAGTGTAAAATGAATTAAAATGAGTTTAAAAAATTGATGTTCAATATTTCCATTGAAATTCTTGAAACCTGAACACAACTTGGAACTGAAGTCAAATGTGGTTGTCTCTTTTATCATCCAATCTTATAATTTATACTCCTCAAATTCATTTTAGATAAATCATAAGAAAGTGCAGTATTTTATAGAAAGTGAATTACAACATACATGTGTAAAACAATTTTAAGAAAGTTGAGCAATGCAGGCCAAAACAAATTTTAACATTTTCCGCCAAACTTCTTAAAATTATAAATTTTCAATTAACATAAACTAACACAAAGTAATTATTAATAACTCTTATAAATTCCATTAAAAAAAAAATCAAGTTAAAACTCATCGGACTTTGTGGCATCAGCAATTTTTACTTAAACTACTCTATTTGTTTTATTTTACCGTCAACATTTAATTAATTTCATCTCAATTATTTATTTCATAATTCCTTTTCAATTTTTCATTCTCATTTCTTATCATAAAATTATCACCTATCAATCATCAATTATGTTTTTTTACGCATTTTACATCGATTTTACATGTTACATACATTTTACATTTCATTTTACATTCATTGTACATAAAATGTAAAATAAATCAGTTTACATGTAAATTGCCAACCCTGTGTTAAATCACATAATTCACTAATTCCATATAGAGACCCCAGCAAAGGCAAGTGGTTTGATTTTTGTATTACAGACGAAGAGACTACACTTGGAGTTGTGCGTTTCAATGATATTTCTATTCCTCTCAAACTATGTACATATAACGTAACAATTTTGTATCCAAATACTTTATTGTAACAAATAGTAAGGTTGTTACAATGTTTTATTCAATTTTTTTTCCCCCGAATAAAATGGATTTTTAGAAATGGTTTTCCTCGAAAAATTGGAAATCTTTTCTCTCAAAAAATGTCAGTGACGAAATAGTCTCCAAAATTGGATTTCTACCCGAAATAATCCTAAAATGTCTCTAAAAACATCATGTTTAGGCAAAAATGTTATTTTTAAGGGAAAATAGTCAAAAAAAGGGCGTAGTAAAGTTAACTCATCGATTTCAGGATTTCCTGATTCGTCCAGAAAACCTTAATAGACCGAATAGGCGTGACTGTGGGAGGGGTAGGGAGGAAGGTTTGTACCAGAAAATCCAGGCCCTAATTATCATCATACCAGCTGTCAAAATGCGAGAGGCCGTCAAAGTCGGTTACCTACCTGACTGAGGTCATTTCAACATAAAATACTGCGTTAACAACAAAATAAGTATGTAGTTGTATTACTGTTATCAGCAGCATTATGCAATAACACTTGGGGTTTTTACCCCCTCCCCTCCACAGTTTCGCTCCTCACGTTTTTATGATAGATACAGAATTTAGTAATTATCTGTGGCGATTTTCATTTAGGAATATTTTATCTCTACACTGTATTTTTTGTTTTGCTTATTTTTAAGGTTGCGTGCCCGTTTATTTCCTAGGGATTTGAATTTAGTGACAGTCTTCGTACCGTTTTTTCATTATCAAATTTATTTTATTTGGTGATTTCTTAATTCCATTTGTCTGCATGAAACTTCTTTAACCAATTTTAATCCTTTTGGAAATTTGATTCCCGGTTTCTTTTTCCGGAACAAGTTTTTCGGGGGACGGGGTAAAAATTGTGAAAGTCCCAACTGACTCAACTCAGAATTCTCAAGTATCAAAGCAAAAGAAGAAAACCCTTTTGACTCTTGTTGGGTTTTTCCAACTTCTCAACTCATTTCCCGAGTATCAAAGCAAAAAAAATTGGATTTTCCCAACTCGCCTGACTGAAATGGTAAATCTTCTCCACTGCTGAGTAAAAAATTCCTACGGGGGACTCCCCTCCCCTCCAGTCCCTGAGTGTTGCTAGTACTAGTGTATTCATTTAATTTGGTTAGTAATTCATTCCATTTTGGAAGGTGCGAGTTTCTTGTTGAAATGTTGTCCTTCATTTCTACTTTTATCAGGTGGTGTACGAAGTGTTAAATCCAATTTGTTCAGGATATTAAAATTAAGTATAAAATTTTGATTTGGGGTGCTATCACGTAACTGGGGTTGTGCAAATTGCAGAAGTGCTAGCATCAAATACATTATAATGTAAACATCTCTTTGTTCCATTGCCCTCATTTATGTTAATTCAACTTTTCATTATAATGTAAAGCATCACTTTGTTCCATTGCCTGCATTTACATTAATTCAACTTTTCATTGCTATTTCTCACAGTTTTGTTTAGTTTTGATTTTACAGTAATTTTTCATCAAAAGTTTGTAGAACTGTTTTATGTACCAACTTCTTTTTATATCCAATGTAATTTCTGTCATCATTCAACAAAATATAACTAGATATATATTGTAAAATAGTACATCGGGTTATTTAGGCACAAAAGCACGTTGTTGTCTTTACATTTAAAAGATATGAACAATGGATGGACAGCTTGGACTGTGGAAGGATATGTTAAATCAGGGTTGGCATGTGAAATACATTTTATATGTAAAATAGTTGATGTAAAATAACTTTTTATTTTACAATTTACAGGTAAAATGTAAAATGAGTGTAAAATGAATTAAAATGAGTTTAAAAAATTGATGTTCAATATTTCCATTGAAATTCTTGAAACCTGAACACAACTTGGAACTGAAGTCAAATGTGGTTGTCTCTTTTATCATCCAATCTTATAATTTATACTCCTCAAATTCATTTTAGATAAATCATAAGAAAGTGCAGTATTTTATAGAAAGTGAATTACAACATACATGTGTAAAACAATTTTAAGAAAGTTGAGCAATGCAGGCCAAAACAAATTTTAACATTTTCCGCCAAACTTCTTAAAATTATAAATTTTCAATTAACATAAACTAACACAAAGTAATTATTAATAACTCTTATAAATTCCATTAAAAAAAAAATCAAGTTAAAACTCATCGGACTTTGTGGCATCAGCAATTTTTACTTAAACTACTCTATTTGTTTTATTTTACCGTCAACATTTAATTAATTTCATCTCAATTATTTATTTCATAATTCCTTTTCAATTTTTCATTCTCATTTCTTATCATAAAATTATCACCTATCAATCATCAATTATGTTTTTTTACGCATTTTACATCGATTTTACATGTTCCATACATTTTACATTTCATTTTACATTCATTGTACATAAAATGTAAAATAAATCAGTTTACACGTAAAATGCCAACCCTGTGTTAAATCACATACCTAATTCACTAATTCCATATAGAGACCCCAGCAAAGGCAAGTGGTTTGATTTTTGTATTACAGACGAAGAGACTACACTTGGAGTTGTGCGTTTCAATGATATTTCTATTCCTCTCAAACTATGTACATATAACGTAACAATTTTGTATCCAAATACCTTATTGTAACAAATAGTAAGGTTGTTACAATGTTTTATTCAATTTTTTTTTCCCGAATAAAATGGATTTTTAGAAATGGTTTTCCTCGAAAAATTGGAAATCTTTCCTCTCAAAAAATGTCAGTGACGAAATAAGTCTCCAAAATTGGATTTCTACCCGAAATAATCCTAAAATGTCTCTAAAAACATCATGTTTAGGCAAAAATGTTATTTTTAAGGGAAAATAGTCAAAAAAAGGGCGTAGTAAAGTTAACTCATCGATTTCAGGATTTCCTGATTCGTCCAGAAAACCTTAATAGACCGAATAGGCGTGACTGTGGGAGGGGTAGGGAGGAAGGTTTGTACCAGAAAATCCAGGCCCTAATTATCATCATACCAGCTGTCATAATGCGAGAGGCCGTCAAAGTCGGTTACCTACCTGACTGAGGCCATTTCAACATAAAATACTGCGTTAACAACAAAATAAGTATGTAGTTGTATTACTGTTATCAGCAGCATTATGCAATAACACTTGGGGTTTTTACCCCCTCCCCCTCCACAGTTTCGCTCCTCACGTTTTTATGATAGATACAGAATTTAGTAATTATCTGTGGCGATTTTCATTTAGGAATATTTCATCTCTACACTGTATTTTTTGTTTTGCTTATTTTTAAGGTTGCGTGTCCGTTTATTTCCTAGGGATTTGAATTTAGTGACAGTCTTCGTACCGTTTTTTCATTATCAAATTTATTTTATTTGGTGATTTCTTAATTCCATTTGTCTGCATGAAACTTCTTTAACCAATTTTAATCCTTTTGGAAATTTGATTCCCGGTTTCTTTTTTCCGGAACAAGTTTTTCGGGGGGACGGGGTAAAAATTGTGAAAGTCCCAACTGACTCAACTCAGAATTCTCAAGTATCAAAGCAAAAGAAGAAAACCCTTTTGACTCTTGTTGGGTTTTTCCAACTTCTCAACTCATTTCCCGAGTATCAAAGCAAAAAAAATTGGATTTTCCCAACTCGCCTGACTGAAATGGTAAATCTTCTCCACTGCTGAGTAAAAAATTCCTACGGGGGACTCCCTCCCCCTCCAGTCCCTGAGTGTTGCTAGTACTAGTGTATTCATTTAATTTGGTTAGTAATTCATTCCATTTTGGAAGGTGCGAGTTTCTTGTTGAAATGTTGTCCTTCATTTCTACTTTTATCAGGTGGTGTACGAAGTGTTAAATCCAATTTGTTCAGGATATTAAAATTAAGTATAAAATTTTGATTTGGGGTGCTATCACGTATGGTTTTTTGTTTTGTTCATTTAGTGAAGTCCACGTCCATTATCTTCTTTTCATTAAAAAGAAAATGTATCCAGTTTCTGATTATTATCGTGTTCTTTATTTGTTCTAGTTCAATCTTAAAAAGTCAGGGAGCCGACAGTTTACCGGATTATAGTCTCCATGTGTAAGTAATTTACTTTTTCGTCTATTTCATAGATTTTGGTATGCCCATTTTGAACAAAGGCTTCGTTAACCCTGATACATGTTTATCTGTTCTAGTCCTCTGTCCCTAATATTGTTCATTGAAGTTATTTTGATTCATTTTATTGGTAATTATTATAAATAAGAATTTGACACCCACTGAGATTTTTAAATATATGTTGGAGAATTATTAAACAGTCATATTTATTTCTCATTGCTTAGTGTGGAACATAAAATACTGGATTTTTAGCACTGCTCTCGATAAAATCATTTGAAATTATCTAAAATACAGCTAATATACACAGTAGACTTCGCTTAATAGAAACACTTTGGGACAAAGGTAATTTGTTTCAATAAACCGATTGTTTCAATAAAGCGATGTTGCATTTTGTAGTCCACTGGTAACATCTGCACTCCCTTAAAACATCGAGGTCGAACACTCTTACCGATTACCAACAATTTTCTCTTCTCACCATCAAGACTAGCACAGTACAAATGGTGAGTCGTTTTTTACTTGTTTTGCATCCTTTGACTTCTATGTTCTTCAGGAAGAGCTGTAAAGTACAGCGCAGTCTCATCAGCATTAAAAATCTCCACAGGGAGTACTGTGCTCTCAATTGTGGCCATTGAGTTGCAAGCCATGTTGATGCGGCTTCTGTATCAGCATCTCCCTCTTCTTGTGTTTTTTCAAAAGAAGTGTTTTCCCTCTTCTTCCAACGCTAGAACCAGCCTTCCGATGCAACAGGATCATGTTTACCCAATTTTCTAGCCAGATGCTCTGCCTTCTCACGTAGGGTCGGACCATTGACTTTGGCATCCTTCTCTTTAACTTTCATAAACATTCCTTCAGAGCAATCTTCACAAGTTCTTCTTTACCAGTTCGTTTTCTTCTTCGATCAACACACTCATTTTCCAATGGAGCCTGTTCAACATTCGAACGATCGTTCAAAATCCTACTTAAAAAAGAATGAGAAATGTTGAGTTTCGTTCACCTGATCTGTTTAAAATAAACGATGTTGTTTCTATAAAGCGATCATTTTTTCATGTATCAAGATACAACCGGTCCGTTCCAAGGCATTTTGTTTCAACAAACCGATTGTATCTATTATCCGTGGTTCCATTAAGCGAAGTTTACTGTAATCGAAGAGACTGCTAACGTCATGTCAAAGAAAGCATAAAAATGCAAAATACTTAGCAGTACAGTCGATACGGCCACCAATGTTATTAGAAATACTGCTAATTTTAACAGTATCCTCGATCGTTATATCTACAGCGTGGATAAATTTGTCGCGTACACTGACAAGTGCTGGGTGAGATGTTCGGAATTCATTTCTAGAAGTCATTGTACATTTCTTATGGACGATACTGCTAATCAGGCTAAAATACTGTTAAAATTATCCTCACAACTGCTTAATTTTTGACCTGTTAACAGTGAAAAGTTGATCGGGACAGATTATAACGTTATCAACTCCATTACGTACCTTTCTAACAGAAATCGAATAATTAAAATCATGAATGCAAATGGAATGGGATACAGATACACATGCCGGTAGTTGGTGAACTGGTACTCGTGCTTCGGTTCCAGATCTTCCCATGTGTAATTAGGCGGTAACCACACATGTCGGCTCCAAAATATTTCGTTGAACATTCCGAGAATCTTCATAGTTGGACAGACGATGAAAACGAGACTGAATTTGATGAAAAATCACAGCGAACTTACAAATTACATAATCACGAGGAAATACCGGGATACAAACACGCCTTAATCGGTTTAAACACTAATAAGAGCGACCGCACCACGAGCCCATGATAATCGTGAATAACGATAACGGATTCACAGAAATATCACGAATCACGATCACACCACAAAGTTGCGTAATGAGTAGTTTTTGTACTCGAATCGGTGTAAATAATTAGATGTATGTTAAAAGCAAGAGTAACGAGCAAATGAACTGGACAAAAATTAATACCGAAAACCGAATCCGGCAACCGCGAACAGGCCGACAAATCAGCCGAGTGCCGACCGCTTATCCAACGTCCTACCGTCTACCGCACTTCCCGCGTGCCCACCACCACCCCACCCGCCACTCATCTGGGACGAACGAATTTTACAGATGATTCAATGTCGTACGACGTCATAAATTTGGATGAATAGAATCGGTAATAAAAGCGTCCTGACGAACTCTCCATACGATCCACGGAATAATAGTATAACTTGCGCCTAATGCGTAGGTCATGCGTTCAGGTATGCTTTACTACGCATATAACGTTGACAGTGAAAATACGGGTATCTTCCAGTTGTTTCATTTTCCTTGGTGAAACTAGAGATACTGAACCACGTTGGGTACTCTCGACCACCATTTTAGTAGCAGAAGCTAAGAGTAAACATTACTTATCACAACGTAAATCATTATCACAACATGTTACGTGTTTACTCTCGGATTCTGCTACTAAAATGGCGGTCGAGAGTACTCATCATAGTCTAGTATCCCTAGTGAAACGGAAGGTTAAGAACAAAATTTTACAGAGAACAGAAGTTACTAGAAATGTACATTATATTTTTTGTGCCGATACACTTCAAATAATATGCAAAATGAGGCAAAAGAGGAAGGAGATGTACAGGTATGTACTATGTAGATGTACAGATGAATATTTTAGGTACATTCTTTTGTAAAATACTTTTCAGCGATCATTTCTTTCACTTATCCAGTCGTGCGTATGTCTCTCCAAAGAATAATATCTTATTTTCAAATACCATTCACAAATTACAGTGAAAAGTGTAGTTACTAGTTAGTTTAGTATTTTATTATCCAAATCATCTCTGGTCACTGATGCGATTCTCGGAAGGGTAGTTTTCGGGGCCGAGGTCATAGGGCCACTTTGGCATGCGTGCATCGCCATACGCCCCACCACACCATTATCCAAATCAAATTACAAGGGGTATTCAATAAGTAACGTTCTTTTTGTGTGTAACAAATTTATTTATAAATATAAACAAAATTGGTTTGAAAATTCGGAATCTACCATCCTTACTCTACTTTTCTACATAATTAGGGAAAGAATTTTATGCATTTATCTCAACGCAGTGGAAGTTTATCTGTACCACATTGATAAGATCCCGGGTTCACACAGAGGCGTTTCTACCGTTAGGCAACCTAGGCAGTTGCCTAGAGCGGCAAAATTTTGAATTTTCAGCTTTAAAAAAAACAACAACAATTTTTCTTAAATTTAAAAATAAAATGAAGGAAAAAAGGAATGAGAAAAGTAGAAAAATGGAGACGGAATAAAATAGAAGAAGTAACTACGCTATTTAAAAGATTTCTGTCATGTATAAGATGACTGAAAAGCAGGGATGGCAAACGAAACAAAACGAAATAACGATTGATTTTTGTCTACAATATTGAAACGAAATAACGAAACGAAAAAAAAAAAAACGTTTCGTTTGCCATCCCTAGTTTTCTGATTTGTGATTTTTAGGATCGGCTACTAGTAGCCCAGCCTATTGCACCCACTTTCTAGGGTCGGGTACTAGTAGCCGAGCCTACT
Organism: Acanthococcus lagerstroemiae; assembly: GCA_031841125.1. Classification (NCBI taxonomy): domain Eukaryota; kingdom Metazoa; phylum Arthropoda; class Insecta; order Hemiptera; family Eriococcidae; genus Acanthococcus; species Acanthococcus lagerstroemiae. Next base: position 10,522,927 of record CM063106.1, on the reverse strand, counting down.
GTAATCGAAATTTCATTTCTTTTCCCGGGTGAGTTGAATTAGGGTGAGTTAAGTAAATAGCAGGGATGGCAAACAAATGAAACGAAATTACGAAATAACGATTGATTTTTGTCAAAAATATCAAAACGAAATAACGAAACGAAAAAAAAAAAACGGTTTCGTTTGCCATCCGTGCTGAAAAGTCCATTCCTACTGAAAAATGCTTCGCAAAAATATTCTAGTCAACTTATCGAGAAAATTTCTATTGCAGTGGCATTCTTAATCCATTACTATTGAAACAATAGCCATCCTCCGAATTATCAAAGCGTACGAAATTTTTAGTACCCGTGACAAGGTGACAACCAAGTATACTGATCCCATGAAAACGCTCTATGCAAATCTGTAATTGTGACCGGCTCGGAAGAAAGGAGGCTTACCGGCTTACATCTAAAAATCGAAAATCAAGTTTTTGAGAAAAACGCGTTTGAAGTTCGGTAACACTGTATCGTTACGCATGTGGTTTGTACTACAGGTTATGCCAGATTATGCCTTCAGAATCATGTTGTGTGACATCTGTGAGTGTGTGGAACATGTCGGAGTGGTCAGTCAGGTGCACGTTCTGCGGTGGGGAGTGGGATGAAGCGGAGAGAAAGTGATTAGTCAATTATAGTTTCTCTTACTCGTATTTAAAAATTCTGTAATATTTCTAAATGGGGAAACTCACCTTAGTATGTTACTTCATTTACAGAAATATAAAAAATCTCCCTAAAAAGAATAGCCTATTTTCAAAATTGAAGGGGCTATGTATTAATTAAAAATTGATATTTTGATGAATTTTTTGCGCCTTCAATATTGAAGATAGACAGCTATGTCTACAAAGTATTTTGTTACAAATAGTATGAACAATAAAATTAAAATTTTTTTGAAATTACTATCATCATTTTTAAAAACTAATATTGAATTGCCCCTTCAAAATAGGAAGTATGCAACCAATTATGTAGCGGAGATTGAAGATTGTCTTTTTTCAGAACCATTCATTTTGTGAGAATAATCACACACATAGTTGTTAACTTTCTTTCTTATAAATTACCTGTTTTTTGTTGTTTTTTTTTTCAACTATCAATTTTCAAACACTTGTACAGCCGCGAAAAATAGGTTTTTTTTTAAGATGGGTAAACGGGAGTGGATGCTCCTTAGGATCGAGAATATGAATCTGCAAAAACCCCAAAATCAATTTTTTAGACGTCGGCCTCCTTTCTTTCGAGCCGGTCACAATTGTAATTTTTGTTTCATTATTTATTTCAATCATTTTTCAATTTTTTTTTTCCACTGTAGTTTGCTACACAAAATTTTGTCATGATGTATTCGGAGTGCTTAAAGCGGGGGCACGCTGTTGTCGTTTATCTTGTAACCCTGATCGAGGGGAATACTTTATTTTTTGCATAGGCATACGAAGAAATCTCAAAATATTATGAAAACGAAAGCGTTTATCGAAAAAATGAATAGAACAAAATTTAAGTATAGTACATAAAATTTTTCTTCCATTGAGACCATTTTAATTTCAATTTGATGAATTTTTTTTCTAAAATGCGTAGGGTTTTGGTAATTACGTAAAAAAGTAAAGTAAAAACTGTAGATTCCGAATTTTCAAACCGATTTTGTTTATCTTTATAAATAATTTTTTACATGCAAAAAAGGACGTTACTCCTTGAATGCCCCTTGTATAACTGTTGAAGTAAATTGGGTTGATTACAATGAGAAGACGAATTTTCACTACACAACATAGAAAAAAAGAGGTTGGAAGTAATTGGAAGAAACGTCTATGTAAAGCCCGGGCTCATAACTCACTGTAGACCAAACAAATACTATTTTGGAGGTCTGATAGAAAATAACTGGCATGATTTAAGGAGAACCTACTAATACAGCATTGACATTATGTCACGAAACAGATTTAGGAAAAGACTAACAAAATCCACTTTTTGAGAACACGTGATTTGAAGTTCAAGAGCCATGTAGAAACTATATTATGGCACTGCGTTTACTGATAAGTTTTTTTCAACATGAGTACACATCTTTGAATTGGTGGCCCAATTTTGAAAAATTCTACGTTTTACGCTCTTTCCAACGATACTAATAACTCATTTTGTTTACAAAAATGTTAGCTGGTTCCCTTTTGTTGCACGGCGTCCAATTACTCAACCATACGCGCATGCGCGTTGGAGTGTGAATGACTAGAGCCGAGTATTGTTTACTGGCGAGTCGGACCAGATGAACGCCCGAGAGTCTGGCGACGCAATGGAGAGCGATATAGTCAACAAAATTTCGTTCGATGCTCAAATTTTTTCGGGGGCTCTAAAATGGTGTAGGGCGGAATTCAATATGATACCAAAACTGAGCTCCGTATTTGTCACGACCGTCGGTAAACGCTTATTTTTACATTACTGACATTCTTCAGACCCATGCTGGGCCATTTGCACCATTTGAGGGTTCAGAATTCCTCCTACAGTAGGACAACGCCCGCTCTCACATTGCTCAAGCTACTATAATCGATTATTTTTATTATTATTCTTTTTTTACAAAATTCACGTTTTATTTCTCGTATCACATTATCTTTATACTTTTGCGTGTTCGTGTTTGGGCTGTGCTAGTACAACATTTTTCCTAAATTTTTAGCATATTAAGTAAATACATTTTTAGAACGTTTCTGCTGCATTTTTATCTTTTAACTAAAATTTTACAGTGCGGAAAGACTTTTGTCGCGCACTGTAGTATGAAAAATATATCGAACAAATGAATAGAATATGGTACCTAGCTACAGTTTTGTATCTTACACCCATACAGAGTCGTCATTATCATACAATTATTACATGCTTGTCTTATAGTTCGTGTCTGGTCTCTCATATTCTCGCGCAGAGACAATGATAGGAAGCTACATATTTCTGTTGAGAACCTATTCTGTATACGGGACAGTCGACAATACACGGTACCGATCCACCGATGACTCGATTTGCGATGGTTATTCAATACCTAATACGGCTCTAACACCCAACTAACTTCATTCATTCAAGACAATCAATAATAGCAATTATTCTCATGTCTTGTATCATCATATAAAACTTGAAAATAATAAAATCAGAACAGCATAAATATATTCATGAACCAATGAATGTGAAGTTAAATAGATCTACGGACCTATATGTAGCTAGCGAAAAATACCGAGATTCCAAGGACAGGAATCTGGAAAGCCCTCTCGGTTAATGCGGCGTTCGTGCACGTGAGCTTTTTCTGTTTTATGTTTTCAATATGACTCTAAATCTCACGTAGGTACTTAATCGTAAATGTTCATTCTACGTGCTCTATAATTTAAGAAAAATATATGTATGTAGAACACATATCCTTCGACTGACGAAAATATCGATCACACTTGAGAGCAAGAATTTCAGCCAATTATAAAACTAATGATGGATTTTTTTTTTATCGAGGGAGGGGTTCAATTTTTCAAGAGCTTCTTTCTTTCTTCTAAATTTAAAAATTTCAGGGGAGCGGTTAATCCCCCATAACTACGCTAATAGATTATTGTAATCAAAAAGTAAGTACCTACATATTTATGCATTTTATAAAATATATACAGACGTTGATGTTGCTAATCGGAGGACAAAAATGAACTATTGTACAATGTCAATTGAGACAGATTAAAGATGTATTTCTTTTTTTTTTTCAATGCAGTTTAGCTGGGTATAAACTAACCTAATCTAATTATCGCATAATGGGTGAATCCCGCTTACCTCAGGAAAAGGTTAACGATACGACTAGTTCCTATAATTATTTAATATTTTTACGTCACCTTCCCGCATAATTCATAATTTCTTAAATGATTAATGAAAACTAAGATGAGAATAGTAACAATACCTAATGCACTTTTTTTTATTCAACTTGAGAATTATATAGGAAAACGTTTTTGAAAGTTGTACGAAAATTGTAATTATACTGTAACCAAAGGTATTTTGTAGCAATAAAAATGTGCATAATATAGGTGAGTTATGCACGTATGTCCCCACAAGTATGTATCTTCTTAAGTCTCATTTTTACAGCGTGTATACGATCCATGTGCGTATTTTCTTAATCGGTAACATGGCAAAACCACTGTCGAAAGGAATAAGTTATGAGAAGATATTAGTACACTGTACCTACTTACTATTTAGTTCGTTTTTGATCCTGTACCTACTTATAATGATTCGATAAGACTCGAGAGAAAGAAGAAAGCACACAAGCAGTTCAGAATAGAAATAGCATAAAAAGAGTAAATTAAAAGAATTAAAGGTTAGGTCTTCTAGGTTATCGAACTGTCTACTAAGAACACCGTCAAAAATTTGCAAACGCATCGTGTATATTTGCAATTTTTACACCTTAATTAAATATGGGTGAAAAAAAATGAAAACTATCTCGTTTGAACGGTCAGTATTCTCTGAGTACATTAATCTAGTGCGAATAAAGAACCAAAAAATTAATGTCGCGTGACAGTTATTATTTGGGTGTGGTTAAGGATAGATACAACAGTCCATTCGTTACAGCTTTTATTTCCACAGCGTAACCACAAAGGTAATCCAAAAATTAAAGTAATGAAGAAGAGCATTTCCACCAGAAACCGAGATTATTGTGTGCGTTATTTGATAAAGTATATACGGCGAATTGCGAGCATGTTATTCATAACCGTGTGCCTTAGCTGAAGAAAATAAAAAATAAAAGTGTGTTTACTTTTAAAACAAAACCAGTCAAATCATTAAATCGAGTGACCACCTCTACGTAACAGCGTAAGTTGAATGTTGCCATTTTAAAACATTAGTTATCAGAAACTCAACGAAAGATGAGAATAATAATAATGCACTTTTTTATTTGAGAATCATATAGGAAAACGTTTTTGAAAGTTGTACGAAAATTGTAATTATACTGTAACCAGAGGTATTCTGTAGTATAATAAAAATGCGCATAATATAGGTGAGTTATGCACGTATGTCCCTAGTATATGTATCTTTTTAAACTTATTTTACGGCGTGGATGTGGCCTATGTGCTTACTTTCTTTTTGTCGGTAACATGGCAAAACCACTTCCAAAAGGAATAAGTGATGGAGATGTATCAGTACACTGTTCTTACTTATAGATTTTTAAATTAATGAAATTATTTTTTAGATTTTGGAATAGACCGGACGTCCCCAGCTTACTGACAAAATGGATGCAGAAATAAATTCAACTATGTCAGAAGTAGACAAGATACTAGAAACTGAAACCTTGGGTGGAATATTAGTCTGGCACGCTTTATTCATCATCTGCAGCGCTATTCTAACAATCTGTGCGAATAATTTTAGTTTGAATATTAATTAATTTGTAAATTTACAACATTAGCAAAAAGTACCTACCCATTTTTTTCTTGAAAATGCATATACAATGACTCTGCAAGGTGTTTTGAGCTAAGCGATGTTCAAGTGTATTACCCGTCAACTTTCTTGATTTTAAGAAGGAAAATTGAGCGTGATATATGAAAAGTAATCTTCTGATTGAAGAGTGACTCAGAAATACCGAATTTTTTGCTAAAGTTTACGTATACAGCTCGCAGTAACTGACATATAAGAAATTATCCAAAAAATGGGCAGTGTGAGCCACGAAAACAAGCAATAGGTATATACAGAGTATTGTAAATTTTTTCCACACAAGTTTCATTCACCTAAGATTCTAACATCATGATTATTGTTTTAAGGCATTCCTAACATCGACGTGTACATAAATCTTACTGAACCCCCTTTTATCATCCACCATGATAGTTTTTACCTATAGAGTTCAACTCGAAGGGCAGGAAGCTGAGAACATTTTATGTTTCCTAAATTACCTCGGTACATAAAATATAATTTGATGAATTAACAGTTTCTGGAATGAATCTCGTATATGTACATGTAGACTAAAACTTACCTGTATTTCTTATTCCATATGGTAAATTTATCTGTCTGCATGTGTGAAACCCCGGTAAATTCATTTTTTTAGTGATCCTGTTATGCTGTTGTATAAGCTTTCGAATACCCCGCACGAAACAAGAAATAGAAGCCGACTATATCAGAAAACAAATAGCGAGGAAATTTCGCAAGCAATTAGATTTAATTCAAGATTCTGAAATGGACGAAATGGACTTGGCTAAAGGTACTTAGCTATTCACTGCTTACGTTAGTAACGGTAGGATTATTCTATTGTGATCGGTGTATGCCCTGGCTTACAAGCAACAATATATAAATCTTCTTATTGAAATCGCTAATAGCTGTAGAAAAAGTGAGATTTGAGCTTATGTCAGACGAAGAAAAGGCAGCGGTTTTGTTCAAATTAAATAATGAACCGGTGTCTCAGGTGAAGGAGCAAATTATGGAAGTGAAATCAGATACGCCGGAGAAAATTTCTATAAGCAGTAATACAGCTCTAAGAACCGGTAAAACTGTTCACGTTTATCACGAGCGACAAGAAAAATATCTGCATGAGACGATTTTCATGTCATACGGGCTTTTACATTTCAGGGAACTCTGCCGAAAAGCTGATGGAAAGAAGCGGCACCACTGGTACTTTCAGCAATAAACTTGTCACCATTGTGAACGCATTCAGTATTCTTCGCGCAAAGAATAAGCCTTCGGTCCCAGTTAACTCAAAGCAAATGACAGTTTAAATGGCAAATCGCAATTTAGAACAATATTTTCGAAAGTACTTATCGCGGATTGGAAGGAAGAACAATACTTCGTTTATCAGAATTTTATGTAATTTTCCTTCAAATATCTTCCTTTATTTCATTCTAATTTATCACTCATCCTCAAAATGAATACCAAGCTCAGTATCTATCGGAGTTTCATTATTTTTTAGCAGTTTTTCATCTACATCATAGGTATTTAATAGCTCTTTATTAATTTCATCATTTTTTAAAGCAGTTCGGTAGGAACAAATCTGGTTACTTTTTCTGTTAACGTTCTAGCATAAAATACCATGTTTTTGTGCGTTAAAAAGTGAATGTAGTTGGTAAACGTATATGTAAAGATGCGAATTTTTGAGACAATATGATATTCTTCTTGAATGATGTAGGCGTTGGGAGCCATTAGATCTAAATTATAGTAAATGTAACTGAATAAAATATATATCATAACGCTGTTTTAATCACCTGTACGCATATTTCCCATAAATTATGAATGTATCAGTACGAGTCTAATTTGACCATTTTAAAATTATAACATACTCAAGCGTTAAATGAAGACAACAATTGAAAAATGAACGTAAACACCGCAGTTATGAAATGATTGTGATTACTCATTACATGCAAGCAACATCATTATTTCAATGGATAAATAATACGCGAAAATAATTTTTGCCTGCACGCCAGCTTACGCTCAATATATTCTAAGCGAAGGTATAAAGTTTTGCTTGCTTCAGTTATTGAAGGAACAACCAATGAGCTGTCTTGATCGTATTCCAACAAGAAAGAGTGTGCTTCAAAAATTAACAGAAAGGTCAGTGGACAGATTTACTTTAGTAATACGAAGATAACTGAGAATAGAAGCTGCGTACACATGAAGTACTACATGATAACCCTGGAGGTAACATAGTAAATTTTTTCTCTTTTATTCTTGGAAAACAGAAGCAAAAGTAGGAAATTTAACACGCCACCAGTTAATTATAATATCTCGGCGACGTATCTGCTAAGGTTCTGGTCCCTACTATCGAAATTCGAGAAAATTCGAGAAAGACACATCACACCTGACTCCTGACTATCACAAATACCTATATTTTACTCATTTTTGGTGGTTAGAATATTTTACTTATTTGCTGATCGCAGATACACGCTTGTAATATTGGCATCAGATCTTGTAATCTTAGATTATTTTCTGAAATTACTGTTACATGAAACCCCTTTCATATCTATGACGTGATGATTGGGTACAGCAAGACAGAGAGGATTAGAGGTATTTCGAGGAAACATAACCTGAAAATATTGTGTTCGATGAAAGCCTCATTTCAAAATTGGTTCTGTTCAATTTCAACATCGCTTTCACTCTACCTTGAAGTAAGACATACTGCCAGCCGTTTTCAGGAGGCCTAGCACCACAATTGGGGGACACACAAGCGTTGGATAGGTGCTTACTTTTAGAATTGTGGCAAGAAGGATGGACTTAACGCGTAGAAAACCGTGGTTGTTAAATTTGCTACAGTTGTTCTCAAAACTTCCAAAGTCTAAGACATATTGCCAGTTGTTTTCAGGAGGCTTAGCACCACAACTGGGGGACGCACAAGCGTTGGATAGGTGCGTACTTTTAGAATCCCTTTAAAATGATTAATATTAATTACTTTAATAAATGAATGATTCAATAAAAATAAAAAATTGTACGATACTACAATGAAAATATCTTTAGCTGATTAAGAGCTTCCATTCAGCTAGGAATTTTTGGCACCATTTTCTTGTTTTCCTTCAAAACTACCGGTAGGGGTACTAGTAGTGAAGTAGTGTGTTTCCTCTACTTTTGAGACACTATATGCTACCTTTGCACCAGCAACTTCATTAATTATTACCGATATCACTAAACTATTAAGTATGTATTTGTAGTTATATGTCAGTGTTTTCATCTTATTCGCATTAATTATAGAGCAATCTGATGCTTACGTAGCGTATGCATATTAATTATATGTATCACACATGGAGATAAAATTTAAAACTTCACCGTTAAAACAAGATTTAATGCATTATATGTTCTCGAATTTCAGAAAATGGCGAGGTGAAATAAGGGTACACGTACCCATTACGAAATTTCCTTCCAAAAATTTATAAGTAGTCAAGAACGTACCAACCGAGGCTACGGGAAGAACCCTCTTCTTCTCCGAGAAATAGTCAATTGTTAGAACTGAGGACTTCGGGATTTATTTTTTTATTTTCCTGCAAGTCAATCTCACGTACTTTTTACTGAGCAAAATTAAACCCCCTCCCTCTTAAGCCAAAGAAAAGTTGCTTCTGTTTGTCCCTGTCAATCTATCTTCCATTACCTCCCTATGATGAATGCCATGGCAGTGGGTTTTACTGCCAACACAAGCACTATTACAGAATTGTGTAAAATGTAAGCAAAATACCTATGGTGTTTGAAAAATTCTTGGTGGCTGTAAATTGTCTGAATTTATTGTATTAAAATTGCAGGAGGATGGTAGTGGAAGACAGGATGTACGAATTTGAAAAGAAGGTAGAAAAAATAAAATGGTATACAATAGGACTAGGGGAAGTGAGGAAACGGGAAGAAGAACTAACACAAAGAAAGAATGTAAATTTCATGTATTATTATGAGAAGACAAGAGGGTGCAGGGGAGTGGGGTTTTATATCCGAAAACCAATAATGAGAAAAATCAAAGAAATTGGAGGAGTCTTTGAACGGATTTGTTACCTCATACTCTCAGTGGAAGAAAAAGTCAATGCATTGATAGTCCAAATATATGCCCAATAATGGAGGCTAAGGAAGGAGAAAGGGAGGAGTTCTATGCAAAGCTGGAAGAGCTTTTGGAGCAAAACAAAGAATATTAAACTATGATAATGGGGGACTGGAATGCGAAAATTGGCGGAAACGAGGGGAGGGCCTGGAATCTTGCGTAAATACTGTTTAGGAATCAAAAACAAAAATGGAGGAAGATTAACAGAATTTGCATCCCAGCCAAATCTTAAAATTTCGGACTGTACAAACAACAACAACAACAACGCCGGAACTGATAAGCGAACATTGATGGTTACTTTGATTCCCATAAGAAAAACACACGGAGCAAAAAAGATCATTATGTTACTAGCTGAGAATAAGAAATTCCTTAGAAACCAAAGGTATAATACATTTTTAATCCAGAAGGTTACTAGCATTTGCTAATAAACTTCTGGTTACTAACGAATTTCTTATTCTCAGGTAGTAACATAATGATCTTTGCTTCCTGTGTTCTTCTTACGGGAGTCAAAACGTTCGGTGGCCAAAAGTGGGAATTTTTGCTAACAGTAATCAAGAACTGTAACTTACTGTGTGACGTCAAATCACCGATCGCTTATCAAAAAATACCTGATCTACACTAGCGCTTCTACAATTTGCACAGTCCCAATAGCAAATAATTTCTACAAAAAGGGACAAGCCAGAAAATTCACATGAATATCCCCCGATCAAGAAACCAGAAACGAAATGGACCATATTTTAACAAATGATATGAAGATAGTACAAAACGTTTTCACATTGACTAATTTTAACTTTTCATCGGACCATAGAATATCACGAGCGAAGATAAGATGGCGAAGGAGGATAGAATACAACAATTATAAGAAAAAAGAGAAGTTTGCAATAAAAATTATCCCAGTGCACAGGTACGACAAATATAGGGAAAGAGTCAAAGAAATTATTAAAAGGAGACAAAAAAAAATTGGAAACTCAGTTCAATAAAAATATAATATCACAGAAGAAGCAATTAAAGACGGTAATAACGAATTTGGGGTGGTTAGAGAAAAAGAAATAACGGATGAAAAACTAACAGAAAACTTCAAAACGATAATCGAAGAAACGGAGCAACTGCAACAGAAAACATTTTTGGCACCAACGGAGAAAATAAAATTGACAGAATTGAAGAAATTAGCAAGACAACGAATTCGTAATGACATGAACATTTTATGCAGTGAAAGTGGAAAACAGTTTGAGAGACAATGTGTCTATAAAAATGGCAGCAAAAGAACTGAACAAAGGGAGAAAGTTGCTATTGAAGGTAGAAAACAAACAAAGGGAGGAAATTAGGGACAGGGAGCAAATTGTGGAAACAGCTACACAGTTCTATGAAAAACTAGAGGGCAATGAAAACGTAAAAGAGAAAGAAAGGGAGAACGAACAAAACGAAAAAGACGAACCCAAAATATGTACTAAGAAGTAAAGTAAAATACGCCCTTAAGAAAAAAGTAATGAAGCTCCAGGCTCCGATAAAATCAGCAATGAATCGCTGAAAATATGTACTAATGGAAATATTAATCACTCCATTAACGGAACTATTCAATCAAATATTAGAAAAAGAAGCGATACCAAAACAATGGGAAATAGGGGAAATAATTTTACTTAATAAAAAAAGGAGATAGAAAAAGCATAACAAATTACAGACCAATAAGTTTAATACAAAGTTTGAGTAAACTTTTTTCGACTATTGTCAAAAATCGTTCATACATAATATGAAATCTTCATAGTTAATCAATTAATTGAAAAAGTCAATGAATACAATCGGGAAGTGTATCTTAATTATGTTTATCGACTTCAACAAAGCCTTTGATTCAGTTTACCACAACTTTTTATGTAAAGCTATGAGAAAACAGGGGGTTGAAGCACAATGGATAAATATAGTCAAAAAAATGTACGAAAATGCAAAAACCTACATAAATATGGACAAACAAGGACGGGAATTTGCAATTCACCCTTTCGAGTATCGCATCAGTGCCCGGACATTTGTCCATCGGTTGAACTTTTTAATAATATATTTCACTGGTACCTAGGTAAATACTCGTGATATACTTAACATTCAACTATAGCCCGGAGACAAAATTGAAAGAGTTTTCGACTCAAAATTAATGCACTCACGTCCATCAGGGATAGGTTTGTAATATTTATCATTACTGAGAATAAAAAAAGTGGAATTATAGTAAGAAATATTCTCGCCTGTCACCCGATTCAGATATGGTGAACGGAAGTATCAGTTTCCTGGAATACTGAAACTATACAAAATTGGTAACCACTGAAGTAAACAATTTTTGATGGCTTTTGCTTTTAAAAAAGGGAAGGGCTCTCTATGCTGTACCAGGATGCAACAGATTTAGTTAAATATCGGTCTAGCTAATAGCATTTTCATTTTATGAAGTTTCTATTACTGTTTAGTATCTAACGCGGCAGTTCGTTTGAGGTATTACGTTCGTCCAGGGACGAAACAGATTACTCGTGAGACTCATGCAGTTCGGGAAGCAGCCTATAAGTCCTGGGATATTGATACGGTAAGCGACTTTTTTATCCTTCATTTCTTAAGAAAGCGATGAATTAAAAAATTCTTATTGGTATAGAACCGGAATGAATTAAAATATTAAATAAAGCTAGTGTCATTTTTATAAATTCCTAGAAAATAAAGGACGATTTTATACCTGGTTAGGTATGTTTGTTCACATAACGCCCATATATTGCAATCGCTTTATATTTATCTAACAATCAAGCACCATATAACAATAGTTAATGAATGTACTTATCGATTGAACTTTGATTAATAGTTTACATTTGCAATCGATAAATAAAATAAAATTCCTTTTGATTTTGTATGTGTGTAGGTTTTTTCGCAACAAGTACGAATGATACGAAAAGAGTGATGAACCTTTGAAGAAATTACGTTCTATGGTTTTTGGTGGAGTTCCAAAGAAATTGTTTGTTTCTGATATCCTGATCTCGTTTTCGTGAGACCTAAATCTTTATAGTCATTGAATTTACCAAGATGGGCAGAATTCTCAACATTTTGACGCTTTATGTGAGTCTGCACATCGCTGTAATACTTCAGGAATGCGCAGGAGCAGCCGCTCCAAATCCGACCATGCGGGAAGTATCGTAAGTACCCTCCAAATTGCTTAATTTTCCAATTTAAATGAAATAATATAGGCGAGAAGGGATACGAATGAATACAAGTAAATTAACCCGACAAATAATACAAGAAAAAACGAGTGCAGATGAGTATTGTTAGATTTGAAATTTTCTGGACTCGATGGTCAACTGCCATAAAAATTTTATACGAAAAAGGGATGTTCAGGATTCCAGTTTATTACCAGGAAAATTCGATCATCGGGTCTACATTTGTGAGATGTATCAATCGTTTGAAAAATTTCTCAAATCAAAACAGTTACTTATTCGATGCGTTGAATGAAAAAAATTCATTCAACATTATTTTTGTCCAACTGGAATAATTGTTGTCTAGGTCCGCAGCTATAACTGCTTGTGTGCGCCAGGACATTTATAATAACTATTTCAACTACATCAGGGCAGGAGGGTACAACACAAGTTCATTACTTTTACTAACACCTTCCCCCCCCCTTTTTAAATTATTTTTTCCCGAGTTCTAGCCAGGGTCATGCCATGACATTATAGCTACGGACCTGAATATTGGAATATTGTGTATTTTATATACGACCAAGTATAATGGACTAAAAAGAATAATGAGGAGAGTGAAACCAAAAATCAGAATATCACACGTGCAGATGCACTCTCTCGTAAACATCATGATGTGAACAGAAAAATAAAATACTAATGCTGGGAAAAGAAACCAGTCTATCACTCCCAGCATGTTCCAAGATTTTGCGAAAGAGCGTTTGACGCTGTCATACGTACACCCCTCCCCCTATTCTTGAGTTAGTTATTTTAAATAATACCCTATCGCCCAGAAATTTTGACATACATGTGCGTCAGTTGGTTACATAACAATTTAGTCCTTACAGCTCACTATTCTCTTTGTAGATCTTCTAGTAGCTTGAGAGGGTTAGAGCCAACCTTCTCAGTATATATTGTTGAGTACCGGTTTTTTCAGAAAGGTCCTATCGCTGAAGAGGATCTTATAGTATGGTAGGACTATCTTCCTGAAGACTGGTACCTACTTAATTGGCATTCACTGAAATGATGGCACAAAATATGTTCTCCAGAGTCGAATACTTCGAGATTTTGCATCTGAAATATCTCCCAAAAACGGGGGGGGGGAACTTCAGTCCTCCATTACATGTTGAATACGGTACCTACATGAATTTTTTATACAGTAGCGAACTTGTTTTTGAAAGCATCACTGACCTCATGTGAAATATTACGATTTTGAATGAATAGTGCAAAGTATACTCGCAGTAATTCTTTAAATTGAACGGCTACATTAGAGCATAGATAATACAAAACATTAATGTGTATCATCCACGATACTCAGTTACACGAGAAAGAGATAATAAAGTGGAAGTCGGAACAGCCACGAGTGAAGCACAGGAAGTATCCTAATCAGTTTCTACAGATAACAAGAGTCGGTACTTCCTAATTATTCGTATATCGATTCATTAAAAAATTATGAAGACCTAATTTGAATATTCTGTGTATAAGTTCAGGAAAATATTTAAAAAATAAAATCGCCGATCTAATTAACAATAATTATTAGTTCAGCGAACTTCAGTTCATACTTTGAACTAAGCTTTGCGAGACTACGATATTGGAAAATAGGTAGATCAAAAACTAATAACCCGCAGAGTATACTTACCCCTTCACAGTTCTGCAATAAATGCTATCATTCAACATGATCAGAACATTAAGTAGATTCGAATGGGCGTTTAAACTCCAGTTTAGAGAATCATGGTAAAAGCTCTTAGCCCAAAAATCCAGGATACAAGTTTTTAGGCTCATGTACATAATCTGCATGATTTATATGAGTACTTTACCTATAGTCACGAACACACAATGGTAAATTAATAATAATAGGTACATAATATTCAAGAGTGCAGGACTTAGACTGATTAATCTAAAGAAAACGTATGTATTTATTTGTATGCTATTCCTGTCGATTAATCGGTTTTAGTATGTATAATTGCGCCAAATAGGTACTTTGTCAGAAGTGCTGCATGAATGAAAACGAATATGTCATTCGTTCATTTTTTTTCTATTCGTCAATGAAACATTCAGGAATTGGTCTCTTCGGAATGGGAATGAATGTTATCTTTTTTCATTTTCCATGAAAATTTCAGTCTTTATTTCCATTTTCTGTATAACCATTCTGAGGACAACATCCGAGTAATAAAAAACTATTTCCATTGAAAATCTCCATCCTGGCTTGAGGTACCTACTAGGTATTTTATCTTAGTGCTAGTTTCCCATATTGGCTCGTCGCGCTAATCCATTCATTCCCATTCTGAATGAGCCAATTTGTAAATGCTCATTCTTTGGAAAAAAATTTCCTTTTAACACCTTCTACCTATGTTGTTTTTTCTCAGTTCACCATTTTTGCGGGGAAAAAGGAAGACATTCCCCCTCTACACTATATATAAAGATACATATTATATAGCTACTTAAACATTTTTTTCTTTTCCTACTTTTTTTTTCTTCTTCCAGACATGAAGATATACGAGATGCTATTTTATCATTGGTGCACATGTTCCGTGATAATACAGATAAACTAGAGAGGCACGAGTACAGGGAACGTCAGCTGGGAGAACAACTGAAGAAGACTCTCGCTGCAATTGAAAAGAAACAGAAAACCGAAGAGACAAATGTGGACGCGATAATAGAGACACTGAACAACGTCAATAAACGATTAGAAAGCTTGGAAAATGCTATTGCTAAAGTAAGATGACGTCAGTATAGCAGAATAATCTATTTTGATATAATATACTCAATACGGAACTAATCTACGGATGTAGTCCTTCACACAAACTGTTTACTTCTTGTATCCGAGGAATACTTATTACATAGGTAGCAGGTACCAGGTCTAGATGCATACCACTGTAGCCTACTTTTAACACTCAACCTCATACAATCGCGTTCATTCATCTCTTTGAGCAACTTCATTCATAGTACCTATAGTTACAGTGCCATTCTAATATGCGCTCTGCCGATGTATGAACTTTTGTAGCATGCGCTCTACCATCATACCTCTTTTCTAGTATGCGTTCTATCAGGGTAAGGTATGCAGATCTTTTCATTCATATTATAACTTGAGGATAGCGTTGCATGGAAACTCGCAGAGAATATGTCTCAAACACATAAGAGTAAGCAAAAGGGTTCAACCATTCCGCGGCTAATCACCAAGAAAATTACGTTGATCGACCCAGGCACTGGTGCCCACAAACAAGCTGTTGGCAGGTTGTGGTTGGATACAAAAACATCGATAATGAAGAAGGAAGAGAGAGGCATTCTCCTTCACATGCTGCAGTCTCACTTAGACCAATACTGTTGTCAGATGCGGCGGAAAACTTCGGAAGACCTCTTCATTGCATTCCTTGAAGACATTCGGACAATATGTATATATAAATTCGGGACAAGGAACATTTCTTTGGCTAATTTGGTGAATTCTGACAAAACCCTATACCAGCGGTGGAATCTTAGGAGATTTGTAAGCCGACCCTCTTCATGGTGTCTCCTGGGTAACGCTAACAGGCTTACAATGGTAGAACGCATATTAGAAAAGAAATATTATGTGTTGGTAGAACGCATACATAATTTACGTATGTAGATCTGATGACACGGGTAGAGCGCACATTAGAACGGCACCCTAGTTATATTGCAGATATTCGATCAGGAATAACACACAAAACAATACTTACCATCCCTATTGAGTTCAAAGCTATACAGTAGAGACATGTTGTCAGACAGCATTCTGGTACACACACCAATTTAATATGTATACTTACTCGATGTTACGTTTCTGTACAAGACATCTGAATTTGCATTTGATTTTATCTCGCGTTGCTCTCTACACAGCCATCGAACCACCAGCACTAAGTAATGTATTTTTAGAATAAAGAGAACGGTCTTACATTGTATCATATGTTTCAGGGCGCCAGCAAACCGATCGAATCGGTTACATCATCGGTTACATCTCTGGAACAGTCATTCCAACACGCGTTAGAAAATATCGGTCAGACTATTCAAAACAATGAGTTGAAGTTGGATAGTGTACGGACAAACTTGATGCAAAAATTAGAAGCAGTCTTGCTGAATGTCTTACAAACTCAGTCATCCGTGTCAGCTTTGGAACAAAGATTTGGACAACAGGCTGCAAATGACAATACTGACTCAACCGCGCTGGTCAACAAATTTGATGCTAAACTGACACAGCTAGGAACGTATCACGAGACGCTTGATAAGATTTTGACACTGCAGCAGAACATCTCTGAGTATATTGTTGAAATTCAAAGAAACGTTGCCAGAGGGCTAATGGTTGAGAATCTTGACCAGTTTACAAATGCGACCACTGACCGGCTGCAACAACTGAAGTACGACATAGAAACGATCAGCGAAAAAGGAATGCTGAAGTTGCAGGAGCAAATAGGTAAGAACACAAGTGAAGATGAGAGAACCAACCAACATTGGTAAACAAAATGTGAGCTGACAGGGAGAAAGGGACCTCAGCGCAAAAATGTAAATTTTACACGAGAGCGGATAAACAAGATTGATAACGTTTTCACGTTATGGAGACACTCAACTTTGAAGACTAAAGCCGTTTGGGAAAATTTTTTAGAATTTTTTCGACAATACCAGGCGAAAGAGCGGCCAAAAATTAGTCAATAACAGTGTTATCACAAAAATATTTTTTATTTTTGCCCTGAGGTCCGTTTGTTCCTGTCAGCCCACATAATGAGTTACTATAGTACTGTTGGAAAGAGTATAAAAAGTAGAATTTTTCAAAATTGGGTCCCCGATTCAAAAATATGTATACTCATTACTCATGTTGAAAAAAAGCTTATCAGTAAACGCTGTCATATAGTTTCTACATGGCTCTTGTTAGTCCCCCGCTTAACAGCGTGCATACTAAACCGTTTTCTTTGCGAGGCAATAACCAGAAATCAGTGTTGCCTTTGGCCAAGAAATTTCTCAGTGCCAAGTAACATAAAAAAACCTGCGGATTTTAAAGTGTTTGAGGCAACATTGTTAAACCAAACTAACTTTGTTTTTTAAAGTAGGTATTGTATTGGGAAGAAAGGGTAAAGGGGAAGAGGGGTAGAAAAATTTGAACCCAGAAAATTTTTTGCTCCACATGGGATTTACAAAGTTAGGCGCCCCTGCTTGCTGACTGATTAAATTTCACCAATCCTGGATGCATGGCTGGAATAAGGGTGTGGAAGCTCCAGGGTCAAGAATTTGTGGGGGGGGGCCTCATTTTTCTCAAATTTCCAGTTAAAGAGCAAAAAATAGCTCAGCAAGTCAAAAATTTGCAGTTTTCAGATGCATTACAAATTAGTACTTTGTTTCGGTAATGTGATGTTTGATAGAGGCCTCGTGCCCCCCATCCCCTCCGGATGCCTAAGAGGTCGATTAATAAGGAAGATAAGAGCTGTCTTTCTGAATTTTAACCCACCAAATATTCATACTAAGCGCAGACACCAGGAAAAGTTTAAGATTGGCCCCTGCAGAAAAAATAATAATAATAAATAAAATAATTGTTAAACCCACTGATTAATTATTTGAATTAATAATGCAGGTAAATCACAAGATATTCTCAGCCAAGGCCAACAGAACGTGTTATCAGCTGTTACAGACACGGTAGGCATGAATGATGGATTGAACAGCAATGTCCAAAAAAGTTATGACACTTTACTCAAAGAGGTCAAAGGGTTGTCTAAAATCGACCAAGTCCTTCTCCAGACAGCAGACAACGTTTTGGATACTAAGCGTCGTATCGAATACGGTACCCATCAGATCCTTCTCGAAGTTGGGGAACTGATCAAGCTTTCAGCCAAGGACACCAATGATACCGTTAACAAACGATTTGATATGATCTCGGCTGAAATTCTTGAAAATCAGAACGGAGCTTTAAAGAATCTCAGTTTGAAAATTGAAACTGAAATAAGTCAAGTATGGAGACAAATTGGAATCATGTACCAGACGCTGACAAATTCGGCCGATGCTTTGGATAAATTGCAGCATCAAACAGAAATTTATGTTAATGGAAGCTTAAATACGATGGACAATATGGAAGGTAAAGTAGGCCAAATCACTAGCAGAATGAGCGAGGTAGACGAGAATCTCAACTATTTACTAGGACGCTTATCATTGGTGACGCAAGAGTTCAATCAAATTAAAACTGGACTGGGGCAGGCTTTAGATAACATTAGGAGCAGTTTCCATACCGTACAGGATAAGGTAAAAGACGCAGGTCCCGGCCCCAATCCAATAGTGGAGGATGAAGACATCGATCAGTTAAACAAATCGCGATACAGTGTCAACTGAGACTGGAAATCCGACTGTGTAACATAGCGGACTAAATTATAACCTAACTTTTTATACTATTATTATTACACCACGCGCTACTGTATTTTTTGGAACTGATTAATAAATGGTATATGTATAAGGTCAGAATGTCATCGGTCTTCGATCATGTTGGTGTGTGTCAAATTATTATTTAAGAATGTCGGTAATACACTATCCAATTTGATGAATTGAACCTTGAACCATAAGATGCTGAACATAACATGAGGGGTATGTGTTTCTGGCCTCGGATCTGCATTTTCTGAATTAAAAAAATCAGAATGTAGTACACGAATCTAGTTTCACGTCATTTTGATAAATTAGTTTTCGGAAATTAATTCGTACGCAAACTAAACGTGTAATGTTTTCATGCTCATTGCTCTATATTTGGATGATTGGATGAGATGTGGATCTTGACTGATGACCAAGCCACGTTGTCAACTTGCATTAAAAATCCAATTTACACGCGGGGGGGGGGAGGGGATCAAGAAAGGCGATTCCCAAAAAACTGACATTATTTCACATTTAAAATCAAAATAGGTGTAATTGAAATCGAATTGCAATAAACAAGTTTGTACATAGTACAATTATCAAACCTTTACAAGTAGATACACGTATACGTCGCGTTGCGAAAGTCGAAACAAAAGACGGGAAACAAAATGAAAAAAAAAAATCCGGAAAATAGCGAAACAAAAATACAAACTTACTCACGTAATAACAATTAATTATTGTTTATATGAGACAATAATGGAACACGGTTCCAAACGGTAGTTATCGTAAAAATACGATTACAGATAAAGTTCATTCTTCTTGAAAAATAAAATTATCACAACTAGGAGACATAGAATACAAAACTGATTACGATTTTACCAGGATGAGCGGTAATCTCTGTGGTTATTATTTTTTGAAAGAGCTCGCAATACGCTTTCTCATCCGTTAACCAAAGCACGATCAATAATTATTGACAATCATCATCGTTTTCTGTTGTGATGCTATAAAGGGAGCAAACACGATCAAAGATTCACCCAGCACACATCACAAGGCATTTGATTACGCTGCGGCTTCATTTTTTGTAAACTATCTCCTTCTTCGTTGGTTTATTTCGAACTTTATTACTTAGGCCACTGCGGCGGCCATGTAACATGTTCAAAAGATTATACAAGCAATGTGTTTTCAAAGAATACTTCCGCTGGAAATAATTCTCATCAACACTGAGGAATGTTTGCCTACTATCGTTTTTCCACCGTATGGGTGTATATAATTTACTAATGTATGTAGTATGTATAACAATTACAAAAATCAAGAATACCTAAGGTACAAGGTACTGAAAAAAATTACGATTTACAAAAACTCAACGTTGTTCTCTTTCGTTTTCGTTCTCATCAGTCTCGAACAACGTGATATAACCTTCAAACCGAAAGAAATATAGTGTAATGTAAGAGTAGGTAAGTCAGATAATTATAAAGAAACACATAGAAAAACAGAAGTGGTGTGGTGGGACATATGGCGATGCACACATGCCAAATTGGCCCCTATGACACCGCACCCTCAGCACCGGAAACTACCCTTTCGAGTATCGCATCAGTGGCCGTGGGGAGAAAAACAGAAGTACACTAGTACATATATTAAAATTCGTTAAATAAGTCAAAATTTATACATCGTTTGAAGTAAACTGATATAAGCTTACATTATTATCGCACCGCTAGAGCAAATATCACAAAAATCAGAAGACCAGGAAAGATCTTTTCCTAATTGCTAAATTACAACCATCGAGAAGGGAATTGCCAACTGATCGCATTTACTATTCCCTCCTCTTTGATGGGACTCATTTTTGGCTTGATTTTGTTGTTTTTTTACAACGAATGATATCTAATTTAACTTCGCAGATATACTTGACATATGTTGGATAGTTCATTAGTAACAGCTTTCAAACTGGCAAAGCAGTTCGACAAGAAATCTGACGACACTGAATAAGGCGAATGAAAAAGGAAATTATAATAATTGAACTATAAACAGTTCAAAATATGTAAAATTCGAACGTTAGATATATCATACGAACTGTTTTGTAACAAAGTTGTCTCTACTTGTGTTGGATTAAAAGAACCGTTATAACGCCATTAACTTAGATGACTTAACGAAGAATTTAACATCAGGCGATGCCGACTGTATGAATAATGGACAACTGAACACTCGATAGCTTTGAAGAAAAATAATGTACAGCTAATGAGAAAGTCTGTATTTAAGATGAGCAGCATAACTGTGTAAGACAACGAAACCAACCTTGATAGTAGAAAAAGATTTTAGTGAAATTCATTAATAAGCATAAATGGAGAGGGGGGGGGAGCTAGGGGGCTTGGCGTCCAAAACTTCTCCAAAATACTGAAAAATTATACAAATCAAAGAATTTTTGGTATTGTATTGATACTTGTCAGTTTCCTATGAGCTCCCCCCCCCCCCACTCCAGGTCGGCTATCTGCGCCTACGAATTCAACAGAACTACGATAAAAATGTCATTTCAGTAACATTCGAACGACAGAAGTTTTTGGATTACTTGGATCCCGCTGAATCCGAAAATTATAAGAAATTTTCAAACGGAATTTTATGGTGGGATAGTTCATGAAGGTAATATAAAGAGGCAGTCACCAAGATTTTTATCACAGAAATTGCGAAAATTTCAATTTTATTCGACAACGAAGGGAGAAAACACTAACAGAAAAGACTAGCGTAAGAACTTAGAAGCAAAGGTCGATTTGTTTACAAATAACTCTAAACGGAAAGATCATGAACGTCTTACATCTAACATAAGCTATATATGCAAGTTAGAACACGGTTGATTATTAGGAATAAAAATTCGGAAAAATGGTTTTGTACTTCTATTTTTACTAATTTGTGATTTTATAACGACTGTGAACATATTCGAGTGCAAAACAAGATACTATCACAGTGAATAAGAATCTTAACAAGTTTAGAACCACAGTACGTTCTACTAAAAAATGTCATAAATTTGTCATTAGTTTTTTTGTTTTTTTTTGACACATCCCCTACAGCACTAATGTTGAATGAATCCTACATTTAGATTTAGATACTAAATTAACAATAGTCACCAGAGCACGAATGTTGGTAAAATATTATATGATTTTGAATACATTAATAATTACAACATAAAAAGTGTTTTAAATCAACGAACACGATACATTTGATTAACATCAAATTAAGACTAGAAGTTTACAAGATGAAACAGCTTAACACGAACCTAATATAAACCAATGTACACGTTGTCAATTTTAAACTGAACTATCTATGAATAGTTCATCACATCCATTACATCAAATCATCAGGTCATCCGGTTCTTTCTCTGTATATATACCGGGAAACTTTCAATATGAAGCCGGGATATTATACAAGACAGTAAATTTTTTACAGATAAAGTAAACTTGTACAATCACAAGTGCAGACTAGACAGGAATATTGTGCGGCAACACTCACAATGTATCACATTTTTGATTTTCAGAGTCGGCTGAAGTATCTGCTAATCGCAAAATACTAGTATCGGTTTTATGAAATGCGAATACAGAAGTAATAGTCTCTCACATCTTTTTTCCATAGGCACTTCGATGAGATAATTTGGTCTGTAAGCAAGGCATCTTTTCATTACTTGACATTCTAAAAGAAATTTTAGAGGCTCGAAGTGCCACATGAGGCTGTGTAAGTATTTACGAATTTGTCGAGAAAAGCAACGTTTCAGCTGTCAACTACTTCAAGAATTCTAAAGATAATGGGTACACTACTCTCAGTTTAAAAGTTTCCATCTTGATGTCTACGTTCTAGTTTCTCAACTGAATACAAGTAGTAAAGAAATATTCCAAATATTCGTGAATATCCAAGAATTAAATCAATTTACCTAGAAATTTATGTAACCAATCGCAGTACAGAGAGAAACGAAATCGATAGTCAACAAACCTTAAGTTCAATTTAATGACGATATGAAAATTGACAGAAGCTGCAGTCACGCAACGCTATAAAACATGACAAAATGCTAGCGTTTGCACGTCTCTCCGATCATCAGGCGGCCTGTCAAGACAAGGAACCAAACACTGCCTCATCCGGTCACAAAATTACTCATTTGATTTAGCAAGCTCACGTCATTAGCCTCAAGAATAGCCAGAACAATTTGACTTGTTTTATTGTCTCAATAGAATTAGAAAGAGCATTATTTTTCCCACAATACCGATGAAAAACGATTAAAAGAATCCTGGACTAGTAAGTATCGAGAAACCGAAGCGTCAACATAATCGACACACCATAACAAGCCATATCGCTTGCACGTAATTATGTATGTACATAAAAGACCACGATCAGATTGGGTGTCGGTAAAAAAAAAAACACCTATAAAAGTGTGAGGATAAGAACGATACAAAATGTTATGCAACTGATCCTAACGTAGCTCATTGCTAATCTCTCTGAAGACGGTAAGTTTGCGGACACATTAATGGCACGAGGATTAAAATAACATTTCTCATCTCCTCTTTCATTAACTATAGTTAAAACTCTTTCTGGAACATGAAAGGACCTCACATTCGCACGGCCCCAGATACAGGAATTACAACTTTGGGCTAACATAATATATACAAGAAAATTGTCAATGATACGTACATTAACTACTGGTAGAGGCTAATGGTGACACGGGGCTGATAGGTGATCGTGTTGAATCGTGTAAACAACCGTTCAGCGTTACCACTAATTTTCGACTGCCTGCGTGGTCACGATGTTCACATAACCAGATTCCTTGCCATGTTCCCAGGTTAAGTTTTCCATCGGTTATAGGAATGGTCAAAGAAGACCCGAGAAAACACGCTTTCACGTGGGCTGGCTGTGAAGCAAATACAAAACAGACCAGTTAATTTCAATGTTTATGATTAGCAAGTACGTATTACCAGTTATACCTAGTACAATTCGGGAGTGGATATTGACATAGAATTCAACGGGGACTGGGAAACGTACTTGAAATTCATTAGTACAGCCTCAGATCAACTTCGTTTGGAAGGTTTTATAAATTGTTTTTGACTTTAATTTACTCGTGTAATTCAGAAAAACCAGCGACGGGTGAAATTCAAACTTGAAGGATAAATGTCAAAAGTGAAAAGTCACCACTTCCTTAATAATGGACTAAAAACCAACTACGTATCACGTTGACAAAAATAATAATCTTTCATCCCAGATACATACAAGAATGAAATAACTGCTTTCAGATCAACATTCTCGTCGAACGTGACTGATAATAATTTATACATATCAAGGAACCTTGAACGATTCATTCGGTTTCTCTTCAAGACTAAGGTGCGTATGAAATTATATCTATACTTCCACAACCTTTCTGAATTACAAAGCTAATTTATCAAATCTAGATTACGAAGCGATATACAAAATCTCCTTACTCACCATGTCATCCGGACCTTCGCAGGAATGTCTGTAAGGTAAACCCTGAAAAAACAAATATGTATGAGCAACTGCCAACGCTGGCATTCAGTCTAACTCCTACACCAATTCAACTTACTTCAGGAACTATCTTGTTCAACATCATTTCCATATCATCTCTATAAACAACAACACACGATAATGTACTCGTCACTCTTTAAAAAATACGATTATAACTGAGATTGAAAATAGGACGAATATTACCTGACATCTGGATCCCAACTTTCGTTCAAAGCCAGACTCGCTGAAGTGTGCAAAACTGAATTCATAAACGAAGTCGCATTAAATAAAAAAAGGAGGAAATCGACAAATGAAATAAAAAACGGATACTCACTTTGCAAGTGACATAAGCCAACGGAAAACTGACACAATTCTGGCATCTGCCTCAGGATTTCTTCAGTCACTAAATGCACTCCTCTGTGCTGTGGACGTAGATTCATTTTCCTCTGGAACCACGCGTTTCCAATTTGTATACCTCTTGTCGACGAAGCCATAATAAGTCAGTCATCTACGATAATATAACGCGATGAAATCGAAAGCATGGAGATACAATATTCCATCCATTTACATCGTACGATTAAAAGATTACAATCTTCATCGCGATCATGGCAAAAATGTTTCCGCACGCAAGTAAACGACCAAAATACGTTCGATATCACTCTAATCAATGATTTCCAGCCAAATTTCTAACCATCTAACGAATTAAACATATCTAATTTAAACATCTTCAGACCTGAAACACGCCTCCATAACGCACACAACCCTTACGTTTCGAAACTTGACTCGTAAATAGAATATGAATAGAAAATACTCGGAAAAGTTGAAGGAAATTCGTCAAGTTCAAAGTTGAGGACGGTGGCCGACAGAGTTGCGTGCTTGCGTCTAGGGATACCTACCCTCCCACTGTGATACACGAATTTGCTCTGACGAGTCCCGAGAAGTAGACCTTAATAATGATGAATTTTAGGTCTCTTCTCCCAGACATTTTTATTTCGCACATTCATCAAAATCATGTGCCGTGGGCAGGGATTTAGATTCGAATTCGAATTCGATTAAAAAATTCGATTCTTCCGAATTCTTTCCGAATTCGATTCTTTCGAATCCGATTCTTCCGAATTCTTTCCGAATTCGATTCTTTCGAATCCGATTCTTCCGAATTCTTTTCGAATTCGATTCTTTTTGAATCCGATTCACCCGAATTCGATTGCGAATTCGATTCAAGCGCTTGCGAATTCGAATTCTTGATGCTTTGGAATTCGAATTCTCGGGAGAATTTGAAGCGGTTGGAAGATAGATGCTCGATTCTCGTTTGAAATTATAGAGTTTGTAAATTGTAAAATTTGTAATTTCTTATTTCTATTTAGCACTTGAATAATTGAAGACCTTACTGGACAAAATGTTTATTTTTTTCTTCTATTCTCTAGTGTTTGATGTTACTTATAAAACTAATTAATGCGGCAGCAGTATTTTCGTGATGAAAGTAATAATAGTTGAGCAGTCATTTTTCTTCGCATGAAATACATTTGATGGTGATGAATAATGAATGTATTACAAAAGGTGCAGTATACATTGAAAATTTCAAGTATAAAACTAGTTATAAATCAAAGACGAATGTCGCCATTGATACTATTTCATAATAAATTACTTATTACAAATTCCATTTTCAACAGAATTTCAAACGAAATTCAAGTAATGACTGCACTTGGAAGAAAAAGATAATCAAAAGACTCGACGGCCCACAAGAAAGTTCTTCCAGAATGATTTACTGTACAAGCCCAGGATTTGAACTTGCTAATTAATGGACTAATAAAATCAGAGCAATCACTCATGCTACTTACATCGCGAAAACTTTGTATATTAATGGTATTTAAGACTGATTCATTTTATGTTTTTTGCATAATATAATTTTCCGTGCTCTTCACTCCATTTCTTGGGGAGAAACATTAACCCAAGTTTTTCAATTCCTAATAATGATCTTACTAGATAATGTTACATTGTAATGGTCTTTTCCTACTAATCTCGAATTTCCACTAACACATCGATGGTATACTCGTATGTACATTTACATCATCACTGCTACACAAAAAATTTATAAGACTGCATTTTAGCGTATCTGGTAGCATTACCCCTATAAATGGAATGTGAAGTCTTAACTGTGATTCTTCAACAATTTTTTTAGTCCATAAATAGAAAATAGACAGCTCTTCATGTATGTGGCAAAAAAAATGTACGATCGAATGAATGGACAGATAACTGATGCAAACGTATGACGTTTTCGTTGGAGACGAATTTAAGAATCAAGATGAAGCTAAATTAACCAGCCTTGTATGATCATTATCAAACAGATGAACCCATCAAAGCTTTTATCATAATTATGCTATATTAAATTATAGCAGTAAGTTATAATCCTGTCCAAATGGCATGAAACAGGAGAAAACTGAAAATCCAACTTACCTACAGTTACAACTCCGCCGATCTAGTCCTCGAAACCATTTTTTTTTTGACATTTCCACTTACGTTTGGCAAACGAAATTCGCAGTGTCATGGGTAGGTATTTTTACATTTTGTATTTAAATATTGTAGGATAGCGATTCTCAAACTTTTTTGGTGACAGACCCCTTTTCAACTGCACAATGTATGTTATGGAACCCTTTACTAAATTAATAAAAAACCTTTTACTTTTTACTCGCTATATAATACACGGCCACAATTTTGGATTTTGGATGCCCTGGTGCGGCAGACAGCAGAGCCTTTGCGGAGCCCCGGGGTTCCGCGGAGCATACTTTGAGTAAGGCTGCTGTAGGAAAATATCTCGAAACAGCCAAGTTGGTAAAGTTGTATACCCGATCGTCCTGATTTGAAATACTAAAATTCGGCTACTCTCCTCCAGTAACGATGGGTTGATACATTCACCATCGAAAGAATCACATTCATTCTTATTCAGAATTGGACCATTCTTGAATTTTTTATTCGCAATTAGAAGAGAATGACTGAATGAATACAGGCATTATTTTCTATTTATTCGACACCTCTGCAAACCATAACACACACAACACTCACTTGTAATTAAATACGCAACAATCTTTCTGTAAGCGGTATAATAATTTTCATTAAAGGAATAAATGGACTTCGTACAATTATTTTATCTTATTAACCTGCCGGGTAATAAGTACAAACTGAATTGCCGAAGTAATCACGCAATATCGAGTTGTCAATGCTGCATACATTTGATAATATCCACAATATATTCTCCTAATTCGAAATTTCTGAAAAAGATGGCAAGAAAGGAGACAGGAGAGCCTAATTTAAAACCATTTCGCCACACAACGATATTAGTTATCAGTGGTCATCAACCCATCTGCCATACAAAAAAAAATTGACGTATGTTCCACATGGCCCATATACGTTAATTATTTGTACGGCAGCCATGCATACGCATCAGTGTTCTCTTTGATTATACCGCACATAATTTCAACGTAAATCCATTCAGATGCGTCTTCCAAAAGGGATGAAATGACAAGATACTTTTAGGTCCCGTTATCCGAACTGCTGAATGCACGTACGCATCCATATTAACTGTCGCAAATCCTGCAACATCATCGACCCGCGTAAACACATTTTCCCGCTATTTTTTCATGCCCACATACATAATTATCACGAAGACGAACGTACTTGGGTTAGAAAAACGACGTGACAAATTTCAGCTTCAGCGTACGACTCAAAACGATTTACAAGATATATGTACAATGGCACCGAGAAAAACCGACAAGATCCGCGATTTCTTCGCTGTAAAACCCGACGGAATTTTCATGAAATGCATACACTGCGAGTACACCCCGAAACAGGTACTTATGCCGGAATTATTACATTGCACATACGAATATATTCATTTGAAGCGTCGTTTTCAATACAAATGTATGCTTGATGCGCCGTTTTTAACACATGTGCGTGTTATGTGGTATACATTACCGTATAAAATATCTTACGGACGTATACACTATTGCTACAACCATCATCATGCTTTCCGACAAATTGGATTTACAATCAGTTTTTACTGCTTGGTGTACCTACTGTTCAGCCCTGTATACAACTTATTACACAAATAATAAAACAAAATATCGACGATGATAGCACCGGTCGCACCAAAAATACGCTTTGCAAACGGGGTCGTGCTAGGAACTGATGCGAGAGAAATACCAGATCTATTCATTGTATGCAGAGTTCCATGGTACGTCGCTATGACTAGTAATTCATCTGTAACATCACACCGGCACTCTTATTGAACAAGAACTGTAATTGAAATAAATAGATGCTATTAGCATACAGTATTACTCACTTATTCTCACATTTGCGAACAGATATGAAGAATATTCCGACAATAGCTCATTCTAAACGTCTGAACAAAGTCAAGATTCTGTCAGCAGGAATACAACAATGTTCCACCGTAATGAAACGTTCATACGACATGTTAATCGTTATTTATGGTTACAAGCTGCTTGTTGATCTGAATAATACACGCAATAGTTAATATCAGAGTAAAAATACAAAAAGAAGTAGGCAGGGACTAAAGGAAGACCAAAAAAATACTAAAATACGTAATGCGGTCAGAA
Source organism: Acanthococcus lagerstroemiae (assembly GCA_031841125.1). NCBI lineage: Eukaryota > Metazoa > Arthropoda > Insecta > Hemiptera > Eriococcidae > Acanthococcus > Acanthococcus lagerstroemiae. The sequence continues at coordinate 10,493,856 of CM063106.1, read as the reverse complement.
CATACATATTTCATGGATATGATGAATTGAAAGAGCGAGGTTTTATTTTAAAGGGTTAGTTAATATTTTTCACCTAATCATATTCTTGCTGGCATACCATTCTGCTTATTGTAGAAGGTAATAGGTATAATGGAACCATGAGCGAATACTTGATCAAAATTCTTCAACGGGGAAATAAATTTCGTCATGTTAACGCATGATTCATGGAATAATTATCAACGGTTCGAAGCTACACAGCATTTCTGGCAGATTGTTGAAATCTACTCTCCTCTTGCCCTTTGCAAAAAGTAAATTATTCACTTTCCATCCGGGCTAGTTCTTGCCTCACTAAAACCAAATTACTAACGAAATTCAGGAGAAGTGTTAAGTCTATGACAATGAGAGCGCTTAGAAGTAGGACGTTAACATAGTAACTGGGAAAGTAACATACGTGAAAGCATTTTAATGTCACAAGACCAGGGGAAAAGCGCGAGATAACTGAAGAAGCCTTATAATGAAGTTCTACTACTTGCCAATACCAACTACTGAACCGTAAATATATATTAACAAATATATGCTAGCACACATGTATGTAACATACATATATCCAGATCAATCACGAGTAAGTGAACAGATCAGATAGTTTTACCTTTTTGTATCATCCAACAACTGGACTCATCTTGGGTATGAGAGCAAGCAGATGAAGGCCGCTGATGAATACATCGCGTAACTTTGCTCAAGTCACATTTCCAACAAAGCAAAACCAACACGCAACATTAGTAGGTACATAACTCGCGTAGTTCTCAGGGCCATTGGCATTCAAAAGGATGTGCAGCTTCTAATTCGAATAGTTGTTGGTAACGTGGTAGGCAATGGTAGTAACCTGAAACCGGTTTCATAGTTGTAATACAAACGCGGTTGACTTCACCTTTGCAGCATTCAGGCGACAGATGGAGATAATTTGTCAATTAACCAGTACATACCAAATGTTTCGGCATACATGCAAATACAAAACATGACTCGGGTTATGAATAGACTGGCATCGATTTTACAAACGTTGATATCAGACTGTACACAACGATAGATACTTATTTCTTCATGATGTCACTATGTGAGGCAAGAACGTGTCAATCAAACGCATATAATCTGAAAATTTCAAAATGTCCAATTCAGAGCAGTCTAATCTGAAGAAACTGATATCCGATCACAAATACGCAATAGTATCTATCAGAACGATCCAGCGCATAATTACACTGTAATATAATAGCTGAAAGGAAGTTCATGATTGACACAATAGCAAATTATCATTGCTTCAATCGTGGGCAAATGGTAATGAGATATGATATTTGGTAATACGGCGGTCGTATTCTCAAGCATTTATGGAAATTAACTTACACATGAAAAATAAAAAAACCAAAGCTTCGAAGAACACAAGAACCAACCACGATTTTCACACGAATATAATCATTGAACATTTCTATTATTGCAGGCCAGGATGATACTGAAACTGACTGATCATCTCCAGCCAGATACTCATTTACCTGTGAAAACTGCAGAAACATGATGAATACTACCGATAATATACTTTACAATATTTTAATAGTACCTACCAGTCAATCAATACTAACCTGCTCTTCATAATAATACGTCCGTGAAACCAAAAAACGCCATTCCGTATCAACATTCGAATGTTTAATAAATTTTTCATTCAATAATATACAATTACTACAATGCGAAATTTAACATAAAATGCCTCTTCTCATAATACACAGGATAAAAACCGTAATATTTTCACAATAATTTTCATTTCGCACGTCAGTTCACCGAATTCAGGAAATAAGACGATAATTTCAACATTACTACAAACCACAACAATAATATTATCCAATAATCTATCAAAGTATTCTAAAAGAATCCGATTCGCAACGAATTCGAATTCAAGAATTCGATTCGAAAAAATTCGCAAAGAGAATCGAATTCAAGAATCGGATTCGAAAGAATTCTCAACGCGAATCGAATTCTCCGAATCGGATTCGAATTCGAATCGGAAAAAGAATCGAATTCTAAACCCCTGCTCACGTCAACCATGAAGATGAAACAATCCAACCCTCCTGACGGCTCCAGTCCGAACTTTGGAAACCTGAATTGTCTGTGATCCATCTGTGCTTTCTGAGCTCTGAGGGGTTGTTTTCCTCTTCCCTTCGCCGTGACTAGTGTCAGGCCAGAGAAGCTCTCATGTTCTCATTCGCTTCTTGAAGTCAAGTTTTATGAATTAAGCTTTCAGCCTTCTGGCTGGGGCGCACGTAATTCGACACAATATTAACCTGATAGTGATTTAACAAATGTCGAACTCGCGAATGAGTAGGTGTATGCTGATGGTGAGCTGTCTGAAAACGTATTCGCTGACAAATGAAGATATCTATCATGAAGCAGAGGAATATGAAGCCCCACCTCAATTTCTTCATCGCTTGATGCAGAAATTTTAGCCAGTATGTTTCCATTTCATCGGAAACACGGCAACACTCAAAGTTCCTGCAAACAATCAGGTAAGGTGTTCGTAATTCCGCAAAAACTTGTTTTTCTGGCTTCGTGATGCAACTTCCCGTCGCAGTTATTGTCTATCCGAAATAAAATTTAGGCAATTCGTGTTTTTGAACAGGTAAACGTCGTTTCGTTAGAGATAATGATGAAGTGGAAATGTCCGATGAGGAGTACCGAAAGTACGTTCAGCGAAACGATAACAGCAGACACCAATCAACCAGAGGCGCTCATGATCGATACTGCAACAGAATTCTACGCGAGAAAGAAGGCGTTCTGCTTTCTGGACTGTCTTCAACGGAAACGCTAGAATCACCCACCAACAGTTTTCGCTTCGGCCCCAGTAACAATAACATTTTCAAATGTTTACTGAATCAATCGGAGAACAAACATCGAGAGAGTATTTCAATGCCATCGAGTCCTGTCGATAGTAGAAATTCATTGGGAATTGAAAACACCAGTCGGAGGAAAAGTGATACAATGGCTGATGCTAACTGCGCCGGAAATATGAGTATGGTGGATGAATATATATTGACACTGAAAATAGACGATCTGGCTTCTACTATGGACGATGTCAGTTTCTACAGAATAGGTCCGAAATTAATGGATAGTCCTACTGATTATTCGCAGTTGAGTGATAATTGTGATTATAGTCCCGTGAAGATAATAAATTACGACAGTATGTCAGTGCAGTACCGAGAAGTGGATTTGCAGACGAGCGTTAATTTGAAGAAATTATTAATTGGGTCGAAGAACAAACAATTTCCTAACCAATGGATGCGGCAGTGCTTCAGTTTCTGTCATATTTCAGCGAGTCGATGGCGACTGGTACAGATCAAGGTGATCACTTCTTTATTTCAATACATGTTATATCATTTCAGTTAGGTATAGTAGGTACATTCAATTACACTTAGAGTGATTACTATTTCTCTATGGTGAGAGGGGGAGGGGAAGATATTAAATACGTATCATTTTGATTCGTGCCTTTTGAACATTTGTAACTCACTTTCAATTTTAATGATATTTCCACATTATTTGCAATAATTGTATCAAGTATACATATTCCATGACAGAGTTATCCTATCCAAAATTAAATTTGAGGCAATTGTAGAAAGATTCAACCCTCCCAGGTAACCACCACAAAAGTCAATTTCTTATCAGCTTTCATTGACATAAATTTGCTGGTATGTAGCCCTGTAGTCTCAATCCAGTTTCAAGTATTCTCATTTTTAGTGAAGACTTGGGCCAGGAGGAATGATTGGATGAGTACAGGAACTTTGATTACTATCCAAAGAGCAAGGTAATCACGCCAACTCAGGATTAAAATTATTTTCAGCCTGGATGTTGCGGTATCATCGCTGCTGTCGAAGCGTTCCTGATCAAGTCCTTACTTTTTGAACCTGGCTTCTGCAAGTTCAAAGAGCCGCTCCGACCAAATCAAAAAGAGGTTGTTGATGCCTTCATTCACGCACTGTCGTACATTCTGTGGCAAGCTGGCGACTTTGAAAGAGCTGTCATTATAACGTAAGAGTATTTTCCTTAATACATGGAAAATGTATGCCTCGTATATTTTCAATCGAATACCTGTGTCCTATGTTTACCAGACCGCGTTGTGGTTCTGAGATAGAGGAGTCCGAGTCGTATCTTCAAAATGGAGTAACTGATTCGTTCATCTATGCCGAGTACTTCGACTTTGATCAACTGAAAGAAGCTGTCGCTACGAACATGAAATATTTCACGAACTCGCCGAATCATGGTTACTTGAATTTCGTCGTGTGTGTGATATTGTCCCGAGGCATCAGCAGGTTGGTATTATGTATGGCTGATGCATAAACTTCAGATTTACTTGTACTGACTGAGGATATTTCATTGTAATAAATAAGCGACATTTAAGGCATGTTGAAAGTACGCTGCGAATATTGAAAATTTGTTGATTTATGTTTTTAGAGTCGAATCAGACATGGATTACGACGTGTCGTTGATTACTGAGAATGGGCACTGTTCTTTGGAACTAGTCATGTTACTGATCACTGGAAAAGCGATTTCCAATGTCTTTGACAATGATATTCGGATTGATTCTTGTTTGCTTAAGGGAGTGAAAAAAGAAGTGGATGTTGGACTTCTTTCGTTGTTCGAACATTTGAATACATGCGAGGTGATTTCTTGTGATTAATCATTTTCTACGACTCAAGTATTCTAGTTCAGTGCCAGTATGGTTCTTCATTCTTGAAATCGATTTAATTTGGAAGCTGTATGCAGGAGTTAGAAAAGTTCTAAGTTATTTCGCTTCATTTGCTTTGTCAAATTAAAGATAACGCAGACTGTTCAACTGTAATAATTTGTACTTCTCCATGGTTATTATTATTTTACGTATTATGATGAATAATGTTTTTAGGTTGGCACGTACCTGAAATCCCCTAAATTCCCAGTTTGGCTGGTGAATTACACGGATCACTTCACAGTGTTATTTTCCAGTAAGCTGGAATATGCTCAGCACCATATAGAACAACCATTTGTCCTTTACCATTATGATTCCATGACTGCGTTCTCCTGCGACAATGACATCAAATTAGTTATAGGTGAGATTTGACTATCTGTGGTATTTACAGCGGATTCTACATCGTGAAAAACAACTTACTGTTTTACCTTCGGTATCTTTTTTCTTTCGTGTACGCCACTGAAAGTCTGGCAAGTTTTATCGATTAGTCCATTATTTCAGATCCGTTGGCTAATTTTTCGGATGATCAATTAGAAACAGATCAGACGCATTTACAGCTGTGCATACGAACCAAATGGAAAAACGCTATCGTCATATACGCTGAAAATTCGGAATTATTTCTAGTCTAAACTATTCATTTTACTCGTAGATAAGTGTAGTTTCTTCTCCTGATTCCTATTTTTCTCAGAGTAGAATAATATTACTGCATCTGTTTCTTTTGAATTTTTTCTCCAATGCCGGTATCAGCAGACTTATATAGTCTTGTTTTGATTTTGACCGAGATATGTATTAGTACAATATGTGATTTAGTGTTAGAATTTTTGATTTAACTGACATAGACATACTCAAATAATCGATTAACTCCGTTGAATTCAAAAGAAAATCACTGATGTTTGAATGATCTCAATTATGAATCTAAATGATTCTCAGTCATGTTCCTGAGTCACCTGTTCCATTTCAATTATGATGAATCAATTATTCCTATTTATGTGGATAATTCCTGTTGTTTATTTACCGTTGATTTTTATTTGTTTTTTTATCCTGTTTTGTTTTTGATTGGTGTATTTGTTTACGTTCTCATCAAAATACATTATCTATTATTAGAGGTTTCTGTTTCTCAACTGTGAGGGCTTTGTACGTCCATTCTCTTTAATAATACAAAATTTTTGGTATCATTAAGAAAACTTATTTCACGATTAAGTATACAGCAAACAGGTGTATTTCGAAGGGTTTAAACCGAATACGGGAAGACAACGTAGGAACAACACATTTTCTTTTGGAGACAGCTCCACACGTCATGAGTTTCTGAACCTTAATTATGTCATTTCGGAACGAGGTGCGAACAGAAAAAAAAACATTTAAACATTTTCTGTAGATAAAAAAACATGTCTAACAATAAATTCACTTTAAAACGTAATTCCCGCCATACATTTTCCTGCACATGAGCCAAAGATTCTCTTGAAAGCTAAGATTGTATGCTAAATGTTCGTTATCCCGGTGGCATAAGGGATAATGGGTGCAAAATAGACACTGTAATCTACATTTTGTTTTTTATTCATGACACTATTTAGTTCGTTATAATACAGTAAAAACAGTAAATATAATGGGCAATGGCGCCTACCCTAGAGCAAGATGCCGGGAACTTTTGGGGTGCGTGGGTTGTTCGCAATGTCAAGAAAAATTACAAAGATATACATAAATGACAAAAAACAAACTTGCTGGAGGGATGATATAAGGTGGGTGGGTCTCTCAGGAAGATTTCTGCTGGATACTTTTCAAAAAAGGGGCGCTACGGGGGGGGGGGAGCATGTTAGCACAACATTATCTAATAAAAAGCTGATTTCCAAAATGCAGGATCTAAGCAGGCATAGATACACGGAGGGCAACTGAGCCATTGCCCCTTCCAGAGAGAAAAATATGAATGAAGAATGCTTCAAAAATAGATGATCAGAAGAACTTGCAGGCTTCCAGAGGAGATTCAAGAAATCTAAGCGCGTTTAAAATCAGGCCCATATATTGTCAGAAAGAGTTTGGTCACGATACGGGATCATATGAAGAAGAGGCTTGAAAGTGTTAGAAGAGGGTACTGGCGAATCTTAGCTATAGGCTGAAACAATTTGGGAAGGTCAGAGTCTTGAATCAGCTTTTAAGAGTCTTAAACGAGTGTTGAAGAATTTTGAAATGTTTCAATAGGTCATCAACTCATCATCAAACCTGAAAGAGTGAGTCATAGAGATAATGAATCTTGAAGTGTCGCAGCGTGCCTTGAATTAACCAGTCTCAAACAAGTTTGAAAAAGCCTCAACGAATCTTAAGCGAGTTTCAAAGCGTGTGGAACAAGCGTAGAAAATTCCCCAAGAACTTGAACAAGCCTTGAGGAGTTTTAACAAAGTATAAAAGTCATGAAAAGTCTGAACATTTTTGAAAATCCAACGTGTGTTAAAATTTATGGCTTGTAAACATCACTGAGAGTTTAAAATGAACTCCGAAAGGTCTTGTGGTAACTAAAAGAAGCATTTTAGAGTTTTATATACGAATCCGTAGGTAAGTCTTGAGAAAGTATGAATGAGTTTAAGAAGTGAAAATCATGCATTAATCAAGCATTAGAGTTCCAGAGAGTTGTAAAGGAATGTTGAACAGTTTTAGCGACAAGTCTAGAAGCGTTCATAATCGTTTTAAAGGACCAATGAAGATCTTTAAAACTGCTCTCAACACAGCTCGTTTTCGAAAAAATTTCAAGGAACCTTAGAGTCATGCATCTAAAAATAATTATTGTTCAGCCGAAAAATCTACAAAAGTTTAAAAACATTTGATAACACACATTCAGTTCTTATACTCATACGGAATTGCCTCTTTCTACTGCTTTCTGGATTTGCACCGATTGTCAGTGTATTTTTATCAGAATTAGAGGCGATTGATCCTACAACTCATCAGTATCTCTTTATCGAACTGCAAAAAAAAAAAAGAGTTCATTTTTATTGAAGTACTGAAAGTTGATACGGAAACGTTTTTAGGTATTGAATAATAAGATTTTGATACGTAATACTATTTCAAAAGTGGAAGTATGAAGAAACTGGAGTTATTCATCCGATTCTGAAGCAAGCTGAGAACTTTCTCCGAATTTCTATCGAAAAATGTGAGACAAGAGAGAAAGAGAAAAAAAAAAGGATCAGAATCTGAGAATCCGAATGTTGAAACCAATTATTCTGTACTAGAGAGAACCCTCGTCTGAATCCCGACATAGTGATGAGATTTCGAGAATTCGAGAAGAATCGGAATTTAGAACTGGGGGAAGAACGAGACAGAAAAGCACAACCAATCCCATATTCGGATTCATTCCTTTTCAAGAACAACTCGATGCGCAATTAGTAGTTAGCGTTTTGTTGAATATCGACCAGCACTTTCAGAAAACACTGGATCTTTTAAAAATTAAATTCATCATAAGCAGTCCGAATCTTGAAAAAGCATTTTGAGTTCGCAGATTCTAGAATTCAAAATTAGATTCCGCTGAATTCATTTCTATTTCCACTCGAAACGTTTGCACGCGTGAACGCCATCACGTTCTCTATATTTTGTGGCCCAAGACCGCCATTACTTATTCTTCAAAATGGAGCCTAAGACCTCACGAGTCGAAATCGACTCTATGACAGGACAATTCACCGAAGGAGAAAGGCCACTAACACACAAAGCCTCATTTGACTAACATTGCAATCTGACGAACAGAACGCAGGTCAAAGCCATTTCATCTGAATCAAACTTGCATAACTTATTATCAGCACTCTCAATCTAAGACACCGTCATAAAGCTACGAACAATTATGTCGGAAAGTGATTCATATCACACGATTCACTTTCCATCAAACTGATAAACGGTACACAGAACACATAATATGATCAGTACATCGCTTGACCGTTTGTATTTTTCCTTTACAGTATACAAATGCGACTTCATTCGATAAATCTAAATCTTAAGACTAATGTTCGCAAATAAAACAACATTTGTAGCTCTTACTCGGCCCAATAACAGGAACACGATATTTCCTCAACGCCCACAATGACAGAATCCGCGTCAATACTCAGCAAAAAACAAAGAAGTTGGAAGCCTTATAAACCATTGTGCTACAAAAATACAAGTAATAGTATAAAAAGTGTACAGCCTCAACTGCAACATGACGAAATTCAGATAACATTAACGTATTTTTTCAGTTCTTCCACCCTCTCTGGATCAGAATCTTCCAATTTCCGCAAATATTCTATCAATTTCTCTTGTTTCTGTCGAGGTATGTTCTTAAAATTACGCAACAACTGAATAACCTCGCTCTCGGGCAAAGTTTCGATTGTGTCTGATTTGTTGGACGACGCGCTATCAAAAGCATCCTGCAACATTGCCAATGTTGAGCTGGACACATCATTCAGGTTAAATCCGGCCGGGATCGTGGAGACCTCGGTATTCGAACTAGAAACAGCGGCAGCGGCCAATATGGCCGTTGAAATCGGCTCCTTGGCCGCGACTTTATCCTTCGACATTGCTTTATTCCGCTGCTCTTCTTTCAAGTTCTCAACCACCGTATTGATCAGCGCCCGCAATTCATCTTCCGACACATCAGTTCTACCCTGAGCAGTCAGCACCTCTGCTATCTGGGTGGCGATCAACTTTTCATCGATTACTATATCGTCTTGAGCCGCAGCCACCGGTAGGCTCTCTTTTGCCGGTTCTTCAGACGGTTTGTTGTTTCTGAATGGGAATTCTTCCTCGGTCGAACGATGGTACTTCTCCGGAGACGAACTTCTACCGTAATTGTCGCCTCGTTTCGGACTGGTTTTACGGAACGGGTAACGATCTTTTCCGTAGTGTTTGTAATTAGGTGGCATGGGTTTATAGCCACCACCGGGTCCCATCGGGGGATATCCGCCGTACACGTGAGCACCGTACGGCAGCGGCGGCGGCTGCGGCGCTCCCATCGGCTCATTGACACCGGCGCCGTACAACAAACCGGGCGGCGGAGCGGGGATCCGCGGCGGCTCCGTCGGCTTCATTTTTGGTACCAGCAGTAACAGCTCTTCGATATTCTTGATGCAAAATAGCGTCGCCTTCACCATTGATTTCTGCACGACTCCCGCCAGCAACTGACCTTTCAGTTTCTCTTTGACTAATTCGAGAAAGATTACATTCTCTTTGGTCAACAGATCGACGGAGGATTGAGGCTTTATCTTCTCCATACTCAAGCCACTCGAGAGTAAACTGATAACGTGATTGGCGTAGGAACCCAACTGAAATTCCAGCACTGATAACTGTCGTAACACGGTGATGATATTCAGCGGATTTTCGAAGTTAATTTTCTTCATCGGTTTTCTAGGGAAATATTCTTCTTTGTAAAACGACGGATCCTTAGGATACGACCGTCCCTTGGAATGCGAGCGAGAACGCGAACGCGATCTGGATCGCGTAAAACTTCTGGATCGGGAACGCGGCGGCACCGAGCGACGACCCAGTGATTCGGTGTCCGAAATCGAACTAAGCGGCTCCGGGGAAATGGGCTGCGTACTGGAATCGTCCAGAATGCTGTTTATCTTCTTGGCCTTTTCCGATTTCGAATTGGACTCAGACTTGGCGCCGTTCACTTCTTCGTTGTCCTCTTCCCACGGCGATGGTGATTTACGTTTGGTCGGCTCTTCGCGGATCTCGAAGCCAGTCAGCTCTTTCCACATTGTTTTGATGTCGACGACCGGTTTCTTCTCTTCTTCGAATGGTGCGCCAGATTGTGCGTCGTTTTCTTTCTTCGGCTGAAACAAAAGTATTCAAGAATAAGGCTTTGCTTGATCGAGAAGATCGAAGGTTCAGAGAAATTTCTTGCGTTAAACAAGATTGTAACTACTGCAGCATACAATTTGTGTAATGTTTGACTTGAATAGTTGAATTCATTCGATTTACAGTCATATTTGGATAATTCTTTATATTATATGAATATGTAACACTGAGGAATGAAATGCCCCCCCCCCCACACACACAAATTTTGCCAGTACAGGCGAACTTGAAGAATTCAGAGCGTGGCATTAGGCCACACGCCAAGTAAGTTCCATTGCGACTAAGAAAAAGCGAGGTCAAAACTTCAACCATTCATCGTCTTGCTTCTTCGTTTTCAGAAAAATTATGAGCGGAGTTATGATGAGTGAGTCTTGAAAAGTTTTATCAGTTTTTAAAATGTCTCAGTGAGGTGAGATCAATCTATATAAGCTCACGTGAGAAAAGTAAGGAGTCTTCGAAGAGTCTGAACAAAGTTTCATTCAGTTTCAACAAGTCTCATCAAGTCTTTATGGAGTATCAAGGTGCCCCAACAAATCGTCTTAACAAGTTCCAATTAATTTTAAGAGAGCTTTAACATGTTTTGTCAAAGATTCGAAGGATTCTAAAAGAATGGTCACAATTTAAAAATTCCTAATGAATTTTGAAGAATCTAATCAAGTTTCAACGAAGTATGCCTTATCCAGTCTTCATCCGTTTTAAAAAGTTTCACATTGTACTGAAGTATTCTAACATAGTCTTTATGAGTCAGAACAAAGCTAGAGAAATCTTAACAAAGTCTTATGACGTTCTAACATATACTTTAAGTGGTCGTCAGAACGTCTTAAGCCATCTCAACGAAGCCTTAACAGCCATAAGAGAGTATCAAGGTGTTTCAATAAGCCTTAAACAGTCTTGACGCGTTCTAACACAGTTTTGAGTAGTTTCATCATAGTCTCAACAGTTTACTGAACAGCAGTAAGGAGTTCTGATGAGTCTTTGACGAGTTTTGAAGAGTTTCCGAAACTCCTAACGGTCATAACTGATTAAACACTATAACGCAAAAACGAGTTGTGAACTCCTAATTTCATCGTTGGAGACGTAAACGTTCCCGAAAGACGACTGCGCTGCAAGCCTGATATTCTTGGACAGTTTTGATATCGGCTTCGGATATCACTGGACATGACTGATAAAGACATGTCTCAGAATTCCATGCTATACACAATTTACAATCGAAACAGAGCACTGAGAATTCTCTAACTGTTCAACCAAGTCGTGATGAATCTTCCAGTAGAGTTTCAAAACATCTTCAGAAGTCTTGAAGAAGCAGTACAAAGTAAATAATCTTCAAATAGTCGGGTCAAATTTGAGAGAAGTATTCCTAGTGTTGACTAAGTCGTAATGAGCATGAACATGAAAGTATCAATATCCGGAATTTATTTTCCGGAGTCGTAAGTGTACCTTTTTCAGTCTCTTTATACATGAGATTTTAGAATTCACTTTCAATAAAGATGGAAGAACCCTCAAAGTAGTAAGACACAACTGAAAATGGCCAAATAACCGAAAACATTCTTATGCAAATCAACTATTGGAAGTAAATTCTGGAACTTCATTTACAGAGATGATCAATGTACTTAAATGGGTCTTGATTAGTTTTAAGAGTTCTAAATTTGATTCCAGGAGTTTTGAAAAACCTTTATTACTTGATCAGGCCTAACACAGAGTAATTCAATTCCCCTATCCCACCCTTTCAAATGTGCTTCAATAAATCAACTATTGAAAGTAAATTCAGGAACTTCATTTACAGAGATGATCAATGTATTTAAATGGGTCATGATTAGTTTTTAAAGAGTTCTAAATTTGATTCCAGGAGTTTTTTGAAAAAACCTTTATTACTTGATGGATCCTAACACTTGACAGAGTAATTCGATTCCTCTCTCCTACCCTTTCAAATGTGCTCCGATATGCTTTTCCGTGAAAATCTGCTTACCAATACAACTGAGTTTCAACGCATTTCGATTTCAAGCCGCCGCCAACACGATTCTGAGGTGAGGTTGGACAAGATAAAGTTACATAGATCTGAGATCATTTAAAAACTTAAAAAAGATCACGGATTCAGATCAAAAGATCATTTTGAAAATAAATAATGTACTATGAAAAACATCCTAATCTTGTCATTTTTCTGATCTTTAGATCACCATTTCATCCAATTTTTGTATTTTTGACATTAAATCATTTTGAGAATCAGAAAACGACAATGATCATTCAGATCACTGATCTAATGATCTTTAGGTGATTTTAACGCCTGAATTATTGGATTCAGAGAGCACATAGTCTTGCTTATTTGTGATCTGAAGTAACTATCTGAAAATCGACAAATCATTTAAAAACGAATTACGTACAGTCAAGGCCTCGTCCTCCTCCGGCACTCCGTATTTCGCTTTCAAAGATTTTTTCCGCAACTGCAGTTCGTCTTCGAACAGTTCCTTGACCCGCACATTCCAAAACTCGATCCATTCCGGCTTGTAATCGTACGTGTGCGGGTCGATTTTTCCTTCGGCTTGCAGCTCCTTAAATCGAGCGCACCAAAATTTCTTCCACTCCTCTTGATATGCTGGATGATTCTCTGGCGTCTCCGAGTACAATTTCATCTCCTGGTTCAACTTTTCCTCCACTTCTCGCAGCTCTTTACGATACGCGATTCTGCTCTTTTCATCGTACCTGCGCAAGAAATGACACAGTTATAAAGGTCATTGGGTTCACCGCCATATCGACAGGAATTCAAAAGGTCAACGACAAGAAACGTAGAAGAGGAAGAAAACATCACAAAAGGATTGGCCAGGAATCAATTTGTACGAAGATTTTTTCAACATATGACCGGGTTACAAATCAGAAAGGAAATCTGTAGGGCACGAGGAAGCAGGGTGGTAGAAAATCAAACATTATCAAACATGAACATTTCACAGCCAGACCAGATGGCAAAGCAGATTAGAATTCAACTCTAACAACCGAAGTATTTTCAGAATTTTTTGAGTCGAATACACAAAAACGAATGCATTTAAGAAACGTACTAAAAACATAAATATCGATGACTGACCATTTAGCCTCATTTGGTGGAGCGTATGGCGATGCACGCAGGCCAAACTGGCTCCCCAGCCACCGCACCCCTGGCCCCAGAAACTATCCTTTTGAGTATCGCATCGGCGACTAGAAGGACTGATCATTTAGCCGAACAAACGGCGTTTCCAAAACTTGACGTTTTACACTCAAGTTTTAAAAAAGGGCGCATCAGGCTTCAGTTCAACCAACTCAGGTAAATTCATGAAAAAGTAAATACCAGCGGACTTGTCGAACGAGAAAGAAAATACGGTTTGCTTACTTTTCTTTTTCTTTGAGCCCACCAGATGGGTTAGAACCGGGTATTCTCTGATCCGCACGCCGTGGACTTCTGGAACGCGACTGAGAACCATGCGGCCTGTAAACCGGACTGCGATCTCTCCCACGATGCGGCGACCGGTTATTCGAATGTCCTCGAAACTTCGAAGAATATACGGACTTCATATCTGGCGTCGGGGACGGGCCTCGAGGGGACGAGCCTCGATGTCGATCTGAATATCGTTCGGGAGTTCGACGCCGGTAACTAAAAAGAAAGAACAACCATAATTGTGATCTTGACAAAATATAGACAAAGTTCACTGATTGCAGATCATACTGCAGATCACGTTTATGGAGTCTATTTTCATTCTAATGATCAATGATAGTATGGCGGTGCATGCACGTCAAATTGGCCCCGGGACACCGCACCCCTTAACCTGGAAAACTTGGGCCTGCGTCAGGATAGGGGATAATAATCGATGATGGTGCGTTCTAGTGATAATCTGATTATGACCGTAAAACTTTTACTTTGGATGATCTACAAATCTACCTCGTAATTCTCGGTGATCTGATTTGAAGCGATTTAGATCATGATGTAGTTTTTTGGTTATCTTTGAACAATTGCGGGTTGTGTTTCGAAATATCTTCCCCTTTTATTTCTCGAACGAGAATACAAAAGATCTTCATATAGTAATGGACAGTTTCTTTCTGGGGAGACAATATCCACTCATCTGAAAAAGGCCTGGAACGCACCACCATCTTCTGAGACTCTTCCCGAACAGTACAAGAATTCAGACTCCTTAGGAGTTCTTCGAAACTTGGTAAGTCTCATTCACCTTGTGATAATGATTCCTAAATATTACCTAGAAGGTCTGGACGACGAATGAGGGTACTTTGGATGATTCGGAGGAGGCGATCTTCGATAATATCGGTCATGCGGAGATCGTGATCTGGATCTTTGTCGTCTAGGCGATCGGGATCGAGACGAGCGGTGCCGCCCCATAGACCGATAGCGCGAAGACGAAGGGTATCTCCGTCTGTGCTCCGGCGGTGTTCGAGACCGATGATGTGAGCGCGAGCGAGGAGATCTTTCTCGGTCGCGGCTTGATGGATCTCTGTGATCTATTGTTAGGACGAAAATAGCAGTGAGAGATTAAACATTCACAATTGTAACTGCAAGATGTAGTGTGAATTTACAAAAATTGCTAAAAAAACTAACCACGTTTGTGAGATGGTTTACCAGCGCCCATAAATACCACATCTGGAGATTCCTCGCGTCCATGGCTATTAGAATCGCGACTACGTAGCTGCTTTTTGTGCCCGCTTTTCGAACTCTTATTAAAGAGACTGAAACAAAAGAAGCTAAACGTGAATATGAAAAGCACCTAGGAGAATAATTAGAGCTTAGAGTCAGAGTATGCGTGTCAATGTACAACTGCAGGGGAATTCAAAAAGTTCAAGTATTTATTGCTCATGGATGGGGTTTAGTCAAACAGTCATTATTTCATATTAAGCTTGGAAAGCGAGAACACGTTCTTCTCATTGCGTTACAGACGTGTGTCAACAGAAAACGGTTTCTACACAACGGACAGTCATTACTCATGATATTTTCCGCCACTTCTACCCAACTGAAATAATTTTTTTTAGTAAGAAAATAACTTTAAGGTCTGATTGTTCTTGTACTATACTAACTACCAAGCGCTGAAAAACTATGAAGGGCATTTTGCTCTCTAGTGCCGTCAATTTACGCCCATGCTATGGGTGAGAATCCCTTCTTCTCATTTTATAGCATAATAGCAGGACACGCGCCTCGCGTTCTGAAGGCTTGATGTTTCGCGCCGCCTCATCGTGTGTTCAAACTTTTTAGTTATCTCAGATTTCCCACAAAACTTCCCCTTTTCCGTGTCCTAATAAAAGCAGATTACGAAACTTTATACATGTTACCGGCAGTCTGTAAATTCCTTCAGTTTATAAACAGCCTAGGTAGTTTATAAACCGCTGGCAGATTGTAAATAGAGCTCTTGGTCCAACAGACTCCCTAGACCGTTTACGAACTGTCTACTATCTATTGCGAGACGAGCGTTGATTCGTTTCATAAACTTATCCTTGTGGATATTTTCATCGTTGTTTTTTTACTGTTGTTTAAATTCGGCTCGATACTCATTTTCACACAAGAAATCTCAAGTTCTTTCCGAATGAAATGCTGAAATCACACTACAGTTGCATACGTACACCGCATTCACACAGTCATGTTCTTATCTAGTGACGCATTGAAAGTGAATGTTGCGACTTGTACAGGCAGGAAATGTTAAAACTGCACGCTTCTGCAGACAAACGACTGTATTATAAATTTTAGTATCTCAATGAATATTAATTGTGTAATTTTGAATGTCACGCGGGTAGTATTTTGTTTTGTTCACACATAGCCTAGAGATAGTAGGCAGTTCGTAAACGGTCTAGGGAGTTTGTTAAACCAAGAGCTTTATTTACAATCTGCCCGCGGTTTATGAACTACCTAGGCTGTTTATAAACTGACGGAATTTACAGACTGCCGGTAACATATATAAATGTACTAGCAATACTACCGGCTCTTCGCGCGAGTTCAAAACTTTTAAGCCTTACTTCGCCACAACGATTGAATTTACTCAAAACTTCTCTTTGCCACAAACACGCTTTGAAACACAATCTACATACCGATCCATGGTCCCTGTTATGGACAAACACTGGAGAGATTGATTTATTTACTACTCAAACTTTCCTTCGCCACCAACACGCTCAGGAACATTGACTTCCACTTGAGATGATTTACATACTGATTTATTGACTCTATTGGACAAATACTGGAGACACTAATTCATTTATAATGTTGATCTATTGACACTATCGGACAAACACTGGAGACATTGATTCATTTATACCATAGATATAGATATTGGACAAACACTGAAGACATTGTTATTCCATTATTGACAGTAGTAGGCCACCTTCAGGAGAACCTTTTTGATAAAGTGGGTAATGATCATCATTAGTTAAGTGTTTCATTTAGGAATGGCTGTGGATACCACATTTAAAATATTTTCGAACAACTTTCTCATAACTTATGCTTGAAGAACTAAAGACGTATATTCTACCTTTTTCTACACTTTCTATTCTGCATACAGTAGTGGCATCCGCTATTTTCAGTCGCTTGGTGCCCGAGGATTCACAATTCACTACCCGGAACGTTTCGCGTACCAAGTTGTGAACCGTCGGGCACCGAACGACTAAAATGGCGGATATCAGTACTCGAGTGTTTCTACGTGCTCTAACTTAAGTAAATACGTGTGGATATAGTGACAGATAGATACAAAAAATACGTGGACGCGACAGTACGCGCCAAAAGGAGTTCAGTACAGTAGTGCCTGGATTTTTCGGATTAATAAGGGAAGAGTGATTCGGATAATCAAAAATCCGAATACGGATTTTTTCCCTAAAAATGCGCGTTTTGTCTCATTTTCCCCCCTTATACGGATAAATCCGTACGTCTGGTAACACTGTTTACAGTAGTCGCATCACGAATCAATTATACGAATTTAATAACTCAATCTTGTGCTAAACAAACCCACGTCTGTAAGTCTGGATAATCCGGAAAAATTCGGTTAATCCGAAGTCCGGATAAACAAAACTTATTTTTCAAGTCCGGATAATCTGAATTCTGGATAACCGGGGTACTACTGTACAAACAGAAGATAGATTTGAACGCTCAACCCATCTCACGAGAATTACCTTTTCGAGTTATGATCTTCGGCCTTCTCCACTGTATTCGTAGTTTTCGGCTTCAGCGGAACTAAAATGAAAATTACAAACATTACTTTTCAAATTGTGACAAAATTTGTACATAAAACCTTCCTTGCCAGTCAAGATTGGACATTAGCAGCTGCCACTGAAATTGACAGCGATGGCTGAAATGTGTGCTGTTTTAAATCGAATGAATTACAAACAGATCGTCAAATTTTAGGGTTTAACCCGAGGGGGGAGGGCGGTCGGACCTACCAACTTTCTGCGAGGCTCACTACATGATTTCCGACAGACTTGATTTTATCAACTATTTCGATTTTCAATTGCTTTTAAGGAGTTTGGATTACCAAACCGAATTCTTCTTCTATCGTCATTGAAATTTTCTGGCGCTTGGGAGATGATTTGGCTAAGCCACTATGATGTAAAACAAGCAAAAGATATTCTCAAATGAAACAAAAACTATTGTACTCCTGATCGGTCTCAGTACAGTCTTAGTAAATTCCAACACAGCCTCAACGAGTCTTGTAATGAATTTTGAAAGTCCTACGGAGAATCTCAACGACTACGGAGTCTTCCTGATAGAGTCCACATTCGTTTCAATCTTCACGAAGTTCGAGAGTCTCATGAGTCTCGACAGTGTTTCTATGAAACTCAACAACGTTTTAACGAATCTTCATATCTTAATTATTTTTACCCGAATCTTAATCTGCAGTAAATTTTAATAGAGTCTCTTGCAGATTTATTGAGGCTTAAAACATGTTCACAGCAACTGAACGACTCTCCGAAAAGTCTAATGAAATCATAGGGTACCGACTGTCCCCGCATCTAATTTCGTCCCCCGTCGTTTATTAGTGCATTCTCGCGAAAATTGCCCAAAACTATTGAGAATTATGTAAAGCGACCTGCTAATATGTAACCTTGACCGATGCTGATGTATTTCGCCGTCCATCGAACATTTTAATTTTTGTGAATGCCGACAATTTTTTCTATCATTTTCAAGAAGGTGAAATTTTTACTCAAAGTAAGTAATTTCGATGTTTTATAGTCTTCAGGTATAGCTTGAGATGTTTAGTAATAGAACCACATCAAACATGAATTTTGTCGGACGTGTTGTTTTTTCCAGTAGGTGTTTACTTTTTTCATCAAGTGACCTTAATTTCGTCCGCAGGGGACGAAATTATGGTACAAGACCAATTTGATAACAATTTCAATTTTCGTCGTATTTAGATGGTAAAATAAGAACAATGGTCTAATCCATCAGAAAGTATTAAATCGAAAACATTTTTTAGGTGATAATTGTTCGAAGTGTTAAAAATTAGAAATCCGAATGTTTTAAATACGGTCTACAATAAATTTTTACTTAATTTTTACGTCGAAATACTCGAATATTACTTCGAAGAAATAAAAATGTTCACTTTTCTATCGTAACACTCAATTTACTTTGAATAAGAAAAAAGAACACTTTTTTTCAAATTTTCGCAAAGCTCACTTTTTGGTTTTTGACGCAACTAGGAGGGGGTAACTATTTTAGAAAGAAATTAACCTCAGAGTTAGGTGGCCAAGGGTATAAGGTACCCAATACACTTCTTTTCTTTCCAACTTTGGCATAGAAACGGGGCACGATAATTAGGCCGCTTACCCTATTCAGTTTTAACAGGGTCCTTCTCTCCTCTAAAGCCTGGTTCATCGTTCAGTTGAAAAATGTCTAGTCTGAATGATTTTCAATACAATCTCAACACGATTTTTAATTATTGAGTCTTGGTGAGTCCTTGATCAATCTTCATATCAGTGCATCTCAACACAATCTTCAAGAGCCGTAACAAGTCTTAGTGAGTCTCAAACATCTTATTAGGTCCGTGCAATTTCAGCTTAAACAAAGACCTTAAAAGAGTCTCGACAAAGCTTTGAAAAAGTCTGAATAGAGTCTCAATAAATTATTGGGCGTCTTAGATACTACTTATACAGGGTAGCCACTTTTTTTTAGCAAGATTTTCCCTGACTTCCCGGTTTTCCACACCAATTTTCCAAATTTTCTCTGACATTTTTTCAGCTAGTATTTGTACACAGCTTTGAGAATACTTTGTAAAAGAAATTTCAATACGCTCTACGCTGATATTATTCGTGAAAAATAATATTATAATTCTTTAATTCTCATTGTTCTCCAAAAGTTTCTTGATTTTGATCAAAACTATAGCAATTCCCGAACTTTTCTACAAAGGAGCTACCCTGTTACAGTTTATTTGAAATCTTATTTAACCTTAAATACTAGTCCGCATTGGACAATATGACATTCGTGTTACTATCTCGTAACATACTTCATTTGATTTTCATGATGCCTGAATACTTCTTCACAATAGCGTCCAATTAGCCCCAACAATGGCTGAATTAATCTCTAAACCATCTGTGAAGGACTCTCAACCCACACACCATATCTACGGCTTCCAAGAAGCTACCCTACAGGACCAATTTTCAACCTTTTCACTGAATTAAATAAATATTCGTCTCATGAAGCCCCCTAGTCAGTGTCAGCTATAGGTAGAATTCCCTTAGAATAGCTATTAGCCCTCGAAAGATTCTTCAAACGCTGTTTTCCCCAAACTAAACAAAGAAAACTGTTCTAACGGCTTCCCTGACCAATATCAGAGCCCTACCACAACTTCCCACTATGGGCCTGTCAACCTGCCGATCAATTATCCATTCTCAAACTTCTATACTAGCGAATACATTAAGACGTAACACAAAACGTACAGTTCTTCAGGAGCAGATGGGTATTCTGAACGTATTCGATCGTCAACATTCCTTCCAGATAGCTATCTTCCGGGGTTTCGCTGTAAATTCGAAAAAAACACATTTAACACTCTTTTTCGAAAACGCAGTAATGGTCAAGAGATCAAGATTCAAGAACCGTACGTACGTGAAATGTACGGCGTTATCAATTTTCTGTAACAGAATTGCTCGCTGCTCTGGAACATTAACAACGTCATCTCTAGTTGGCGTCGGTTGCAAGCGCCCGTATTTTTCTTCCAGTTTTGCGATCAGATGTGACGTCACCGTACTCACGCTGCTCCGACATTCATTCGATTTTGGTAGTTTGTCTATCAGCGAGTGGAATGTGCGAAAATACTTCCTCTGCAATAAAAGTGAAACATTCTTAGACGGGCTCTCGGGTAGAGAAAAAACTGTGCACAAAATCGGATAAATCAAGATGTAGTAATTTTCTCAAACTTCAAACTCACCAGATACATTAAATAATGACTTTGACTGGTCAGATGAACTAAAATACTTCTAGGATCACCGCGTTTATCGCATAGCAGGCATAAATAGCGCGGCTCCCTGAGGTCTACGATGTGCAACTCAAGCAAGAATTCCAATCCGATCAAAGGCTGGTCATACGATTCAAGGGTCTTTAAAATCTGACACGGTCCAGAAATAATATCTTCCATACCCGGCGGCAATGGCTGTCCTTTCGAAATGTCCGGAATCGCTGAAAAATTAATGCGTTATGAATCAGCAAGGGTTTTAACTGGATTTAAATTGCATTATTCAAACAGGGTTTAAGAACTGAGATGTTTGACGGCCGATTTTAGTACTGCAAACATAGGAGATGGTCCACAAACTAGGTCAAAAACTGCATCGAAGGTTTGCGAATTGAAGAAAGGAACAGTTTCAGTCTAATAGCAGCACTGATGTGAAAGGTAGTGTCAATCATCTTTTGAGTATATAACCGCCATAGAGAAGAGGGGAAAAATAAAATAAAAACTCTTAATTGGGACACAGCGTAATGCCTGGCGATTAACATTGTTGCAGTGATCAGTCATTGCCGAGTACGATAAGAAATCATTCTAAAAACTGGTGGGACTACGAGGTTACAAAATTCAAAATTTGACAATCCACTCTTGGTATACCGTACAATGTTATGATAATGATGTTTGAGCATTCGAGTCATGAGCAGCAACTTCACAAGTGGTCAATTTACAATGAAACGGTAAATACTCGAGCATTTTAAGCATTTGACAAATTGAGCTACTCTTGGAGAAAATGCTCCAGTGCAAAACTGAATAGAATACTGATTCATTTCAAAGTAATTATCTGCTCTATATTATGTAAGAAATTTTGTTCTAAATTAGTTTCTTGCAAGAGAATGTCAACGTGATTTATGGAGGACGGGAGAAGGGGGAGGTTGAATTTCACATACAGTAACAGTTTCCAATTTGTCATCACAGAAATTTGGGGAGGGAGGGGGGTCGCTCAGCGAAATATAATTTCACGTAACTAGTTGGAAAAAAAGTGAAATACATGAACCATAAACGAGAAATGCAACCCAAGGGTCGTATCTCATTATTTTCTCCCGAGTTGCGATGGATAGTTTTTTTCAACACCTCAGAAGGCTCAAAATTATACTGAGCTGCGAGCAGCACAGTGGTAATAAGGTACTTCCCGTATACGTATTGAGAAAATAATCGTTGTTCAATTATTACAATAGAAAATTTTACAATTTTTCAAGTGTCTTTTTTCGCCCCTCCCCTTATTCGGAACGTTCCTGGCTTTTTTGGTGTACGTATTTCCGAAAACAAGTTAGATTTCAAGTATCATTCTCTGATTTAAAAACAACGAACTCGGTCAGTAGCAAGCGCAGATATATGAGGGAGGTAATGGGGAAAATGTTCCTACGAGAGGAGAACATTGGAATCAGAAATGCAACACAAATGACAATGACTTACAGAATCTCAAATAAACCTGCTGATCTCTTTAAAAATGTCAGATATGAGTCTCCAAGAACCACTGAGAATTTTACACATTTTTGGAAGTCTTACAGAATCTCATGTTTTTAAGGATCTTAAAAGAATTTTCAAAGGTGGTAAAAGGATCTTGAGGAAGATCAAAAAGTCTTAATCAAGTCTTAACGGTGATAATCGCGTGTAGGCGAGTTTGAAAGAAACGTTAGGGAATCTTGACGAGTCCTAAAGTGCCTTAATACAGTTTCGGCAAATCTTGAAAATATTCAAAAGAATGCTAAAGAGCACCTCTTGTTTTACACAAGCATAGAAAATTTTTTATAAGTTCCATCTCGATCTATCCTTGAGAAGTCGAAAATGTCTTAAACGAATCTTAAACTCAAGCCAGTGAGTTATGAAGAAAAGTTCCACTCTTAAACGAGAGAAGGAGTTTTAAAAAAAGAGGCTTATAGAGTCTTAAATATCTGTAAGAATTTTAAAAAGTCTTCATTATGCCTCAGAGGGACATAGTCAAGTCTGGAAGAGTCATCGAGACTCATAACAAGTTTTTAAAATAGTTTTAGAGAGTCTTAAATAAGTTTGGGAAAGCTTTAAACTTTAAAGAATTTGAAAAGCCTAAAAGTGTTTTACATAAGCACTTGGTTAATCTTCAGAATTGCTTTACTGCCCTTAGTGAAAAAAAAAAATTCTCTAACAATTTAAACACAATCAACCTGACCTCACATTTTAGAAGGCATTTATATTTTTAATGGCACTAACGAAATATTAGCAAAATCTAAGTAGGTCGCTCTCATCTATTTATTAAATTGCCGGCGCGAAGGCAGACAGGTTTTATGGGGAGGGGGGGGAGGAGGAGGATAAGAATTAGAATTAGAACATTTCTGAATTCTTTTAATTTCAATTATTATGATTATTAATATTCATTTTTTTTGGGGGGGGGGGGGGTTATACTTTAAGCGGCCAGTGCGTGAGGAAATCGTTTCATTTAAAGACAATACAGAAAAAGTAATTTCTAAAAGAAGGAACTCGGCTTGGAAAAGTTTCTGGTCATTGAAAAATATCTACAAAGGCAAAATGCCGTTGAAAATTAAGAAGAAGAATTTGGAAGCACGTACAATGCCGATACTATTACACGGTTCACAAACATGGACCCCAACCGAAAATCGTAATATGAAGCTTGCCAGAGCTCAACTGGCTATGGAAAGGGCTATGATCGGAGTGAAAAGGAGGGATAGGCTGTTTAATAACTGGGTAGGGGCCAAAATGAGAACAAAGGATTGTAGGTACGTCATGAAAAAACTAAAATTCGAGTATGCTGGACACGTCGCAAGGGGTGAGGACAATAGATGGGAGAAAAAAGTTCTAGAATAGTTACCAAGAGGGCAAAAACATAAGGTAAGGAGACCCACGTTGAGGTGGGAAGATGAGCTGAAGCGACGTGCCGGCATCGCATCGGGAAGAGACGTAAGAGAAAGGGGCTGATGGGAAACAGTGGAGGAGGCCTACGCCCAATTATGAGTGTATTAAGTTAGATGTAATTTTAATTGACTTTAGTTAATACGTACAAAGTGGCTGTACAAAAAATAAAAATAAAATAGAAATATTAGCAGTACAAATCACTCAAAAGTCTAAGTACGTGGCTCTCATCTATCCATTAAATTACCAACGTGAGGGCAGACAGTTTGTTTGTTGTTGTTGTTTTTTTTTGGGGGGGGGGGGAGTGTATAAAAATTGGAAATTCAAGCCGACAAGCGAAGTATCTTGAAAATCGTGTTTCTCTGGAATCCTACGAGTATTTCAATGTTTATTTTACTCAGGGTGGCCACTTTTTTTAAATTATGACAGGGCAAGTCTTCTCCAAAAGTATTAATCACTGCTACATTTGGCAATTTTTTTTCCAAATATTTTGTTTCGCCTCAAATTGAATTAGAGAGAATTTGAGCCACGCAAATTGTATGGCAAAGTCCCCTGAATAATTTGGTACATAATATTTGCAATTTAGCTCATACTGGTCTTCGCAATTTGAAGTGGAAAGTGAAAAAATGCTTAATAGATGTCAATCACCGGTACCTTTACCCTAATATTAAAAAAAAAAAAAAAAAAAGTTCAGAATGTAGGAGTTTAGCAAACATCTTACCGTGCTCTACTTTCGAGAAATTGGACCTCGAATGTTGGAACTTGTTCATGCTGTCGTGATGCCATTTGGTGTCGATGTGCTTCACCAGATTTTTCCAAGTGTCGACAAAATTACACGCGTGGCAGCGCCACGTGGAGAGTGGACCCGTTTTCGTGCACGTGAACACATAACCGATGCAGCCATCATCCAGCGGAACCGTTCGCAACAGTAGCTGACTCTGTAGCTCTTCCTCGTTCGGTTCTTCATTCTGGAAATAGTAAAATCAATGCCAATTTACAACGATACAGCAACACGTACATCGATCAACTTGAAAATACATTCAAAATTCGTGGTTGCGTCAACCAGCTATTCAATACTTACGATATTCAAATTCGCACTCAACTGCGTAACTTACAAAAAAATCAACTTGAAAATGTACTTGTAACTTCAAACGTGGGAATCAAACTTTCGTTTTTGAAGAAGATTTCATTTTCCTTTTTTCACAATAAATACTTACCGCGCTACGTCGGGAAAACGGTTGGCAATTTAAATTGGAAAAATGTGTAAATCGAAACGTGCTCCGAACGCTAAATATGTATAAAATTCGATATCGCAACTGAAAAAGGGTTACTGCGTATGCGTAACTTCAAAACACTCGAATGACGAATTTATACTAGTATTCGCACATGGAAGAACAAGACAACTGTTAACGTTTACAAATAATCACTCCAACATGATAAGATAGCAATAAACGTCGAGAATCATTTTTCCACGGTTCATTTCTGAATCATGATTCTACATAATTCCATCGCAGTCACGTTGAAGGAAAAGGCCCGCCTTTAACGTTGGAAATTTGATATAACCATCAAACTTACTTGGCGATGAACGAAGGTAAATACGTAAAATAGAACTCGATGAAAATTACAAAACAAACAAAAAAAGAAAAAATAACAAAAATTAAAAACCGTGATGTACACAACAATTACCTTCAAAGCAGAATCCACCGAAAAAGGAGAGCTTTTGCGAACAATCGGAGGAGAGTTATTGCGAACAATCGGAGGTTCGCTTTTGGGCTCTATATCCATTTCGTCGAAATTGGTACACATATTTGCAAAATAATTAGTTTCACTCAAAATTTAAAAACGACCTTACGTAGTGCTGCGAGTACTTTCTAAGTCTTGAGCTGAAAAATACAGAAAACAGATATTATAAAGTGGAAGACTATATTGTACAAAAATAATACAATAATAAAATAGTACACAGTTATATAAAATTGACAGAATATCAATACACAAAATCTGGAAGGAAAATTCATTTTTCCTATGATTAGAGAAGAGCATTCGTTAAAGTAAATATATGTAGGTATTCTATTTCGAAAAGTAATATTATATTTCGTTGACACTGTCGTTCAGATATCTGCGCTGCTTAAAAACGTGACGGGGAAATGCGAACAAAAAACTGATCTAACAAACACCGTTAACACTTCATTTCCAGTAACTTCAGCAGTCAACAGAAACGCAAAGAACGATAGATCACAAATTGTTGAACATGAAAAACAGAATCGTAAACCGTGAATTTTAACTCACTATCGTTAACGCTCGATAGCTAGTTAATCAGTTGAAATTGTACGCGAACAGACCGATTAAAATCAAGTTTAAGGATAAGGTGATGTAGGAAAAACGCAGACTCAGGCAATTCAGCATTACAATTCCGATGACTTCAGTCGATCCACTACAAATAACGGGAATTGTTGAAGTAAAAAGTATCGGTTAATTCCAGTACACGTGAACATTTCATATAAATAAATTAATTAAACAAAAAAAGATGAAAGTCATTGGAAAAGGAGACTGAAATGTTTTTTTGATACTGTAACATGGAGTAACATTGAAAATAAGGGGTAACTTTGAAAATCGCAGACTTACAGCGAAGAGCGAATCACAGCGCGCTCTCCAGATGCTTAATGTAAATTAGTATCAAACGCACTGGACGACCAATCGAGTGGGGCCATTTTGGATCCAAAAGCGCCCGATGCCGAGTCCGACTATGCGGAGCGTACCGCGTAGTCAATTCGGCATTGACGGGTGCTTTTGAATCCAAAATGGCGTATGACCCTACTTATATCTGTAGCGCTCTACCAATACTAGAGTGCTATAAATACAAGTGCGGCACTACGCCATTTTGGATCCAACTGTGCCTGTGGATTCCGAATTCGACCATGCGGAGCGTACCGCATAGTCAATTCGGCATCGATGAGCGCAGTTGGATCCAAAATGGCATATTACCGCACTCGTGTTCACACTTCACAGTGTTTGACTAATACCAGAAACTCCGTTTAAAATACATTGATCGGTTTTGGACTCAGCAACTAGCATTCTAGCTGCAGGGTTTGTTACTATGATAATAGTTAGCATTGTGCTCACTGACACTAGATGGAGCCAAAACACACACAATGAATGAAATACATGTAGTACCAAACCCTGCCACCAGGATTTTCATAACATAGGAGTTTCTAGTATTGTACAAGGAACGTGATGCTCGCGTGGGAATACAGGCTGATACAACAAGTGTTGTACTCGCAGGCGAATTAAGTGTCGAGTCAGTCAGTCAGTAGTTTTATTATTATTATTATTATTATTTGTTGTCACGCTCTAAAGTAACGCTTTTTTCCGTTGTGTGCCAAAGTAAAGACATAAATACAAGGGTGTCAAAACGAATTTCCATGGAAACGATAATTCCTTTTCGTTACTCAGTTTTGTTCCCCTTCAAATGTAACGTTTTTCTCGTTGGTGTTATACCCATGGCTGGAATGTGCCAAAGTTAAGACAAGAAAATGTCAAAATCAATTTCCATGGAAATAATTATTTCATTGCTCCTCAATCGTAATGCGTGAAAGTAACGTGTTTCTGGTTTGTGTGCCAATGTAAAGACATGAAAATGTCAAAATACTGAACGGGGTATCTTTGAAAGCTGATTGGCGTACTAATAGGAAAAATTATACGGCCATTTGCAGAAAAAACGTGCCTCGTAATCCGAGAAAGAAACCTAGTGCGAGAGAGTATCAAAAAATTGCTTCATGAGGTTTTTCCATCTACATGCCTCACTTTTACTGTTATTTACAGCGGTATTTCTTGCTCCTGCTAGATCAAATTTGGTAAACGAGTAGGTATAGCATCTATTGGTGATCTTTAAGAACATTCTATTTTAAACTAGTTAGCTATCCCCTATGAGTTTTCAAAGTTACCCCATTTCCAGGATAACTTTGAAGGCACCTTTAAACTTCAACACTGCCAACAATATTACACCAAACATTTTGTTTCACATATTTCGACAGATTCCGTTCTTCTTCAACGGATGCCTTTCCATCCATCCCCTCACCTCTATCTACTTTTCTGCATTTTTCAAAAGTCAAGGCATGTTTTTCAATTTTCTTTCAATGTTACCCCACGTTACAATATTTAATAAAAAAAAAAGTTGGTTTAAAAAAATCGTTTTTAAAATTATTTCAACCGTTTCGGCATCATTTGGCCGATTTCTATTCACTTGGAAATTCGGAAAGCCCAAATTGTTAACTGTAGCATGAAACGACGTGATCTATGGCTCAGATTGTTCAGAAAGGTTGAAAATAATATCCACTTGCTTCTATATGTTTCAAAATCCCTAGTTTCGCAGTACAGTGAAAGGAAAACTTTGAACTTGTTTTCCACAAAACGATGTTTTTGTCTATACGCCCCTCTTGTATGGTAATACTCAATTCTACTCGCATAACGGCTACGATAGTGCATACGAAATGTATCATGTTATGTCCACGTGGTTTCAGACCTACACAGTATTCGAGTTAATGTTCTCAATTCATAAAAAAACGAAAACAAGACCCAAGATACAACAGATCTACAAACATCTGATCTTTTAAGAATGACAGATGAATTTGATGAAATACCAAGAACAATTAACATGAAATTTATCAATTTTAAAGTGAAAAGCAGGGACGAAACTACAGAGGGGTGCGGGGGGTTGAACCCTCCTCCACTAATAATTTGGCCGTCGGCAAATTTCTAAATTGTCCCTTTAAAATTTTCATTTTTTATTGATGTTTATTTTTATTTTATTTTTCAATTAAAAAATCGGCAAATTTTTCATTCTTAAAAGTTTTGTCGGCGAATTCTTAGTATAAAAGAATATTTTTCAGCAAATTTTTCTTCTCCACCTCCACGAACTAAAAGTCAAATTCCATTTCTGAAAGCAGAGTACCCTAGACTCCTGTCAAAGACTAGTCAGTCAACAGCCGAAGGTTTCAAGCTGAGTATCGAACGTTATCTGAAAGATTGAAACAAAGCTGATATGTGGAAGACATTTCGAAAATCTGAAAATCGGTAGCACACGTAGAATTTCTAATTTCAATGACTATTCTGTTTTTACTAAATTCTCTGTTTGACCTAGAGCCTGAAATTTGAAAAAGTTGAATATTTTATTAAAATCTAAAAGTTGAAAGCAAAAGATTTATTTTCTAATGTCACAAGCTGAATCCGATAACAAATGTTCTATTGGTGGATATAGGAGGGGAATTTAGGCTGGAACAAAAATCAAAACTCCATGTATTTTCCCCCATAAAAACGAAAGGGAGCTTGTGGCACGGATTTCCCTAATCCGATCAACCTGAAACTTTGTAGATTTTTCTTTTGTTGTTGATTTTATTGGAACCAATTTAGGAGACGAATCAGAGGAAATTCGGAAAAAATACCACCAAGAGTAAATAACGACCACCTTAATTTGTAAAGGAAGTTGTTTGTTCTTTTGAAGTATTCCTAACATCCTTCCAGCTTCCTCTCCCCCACTAGGGTATGCTCATGTGCGCAAATGTGAGTGCTTGGGGGATAAGGTTCCAATCTGCATTTGCAGGGACGAAACTGGGGGGGCGTGAAACACCCCTCAATATTTAAATTGAAACTGTTCATTCGAATTTTTCATTTTCTAAGTTTGCTTATTTATTTTTTTTTTCTAATAGAAAAATATTTTGATTAAAAAATTGGTAAATTTTCAAATTATTTAAAAATTCTGTCGGCGAATTTTTAGTTTTCAAAATATATTTGTCGGCAAACTTTTCTTCTCCCACCCCCCCCCCCAAAAAAACACCAAAAAACAAAACACCAAAAAACAAAACACCAAAAAACAACTGAAAGTCAAGTTTTGTCTGTGATGAAAAGCTTAAAACTACGTATCTTTCATGTTTTGAAACCAAGAATCTTCATGCATTTTCGAAAAGCTCAGTGGAGGAGTTTACGTAGTAACATAACACAAAACAAAATATTCACGTTGCCCACGTTGGAAATACACAGATGTCTGAAGTATCGATCGAGGTTCTTATTCATAATAGAAGTAAAAAATTTTCAAATTTGACCCCAGCTCGAATACTATGTCAAAATCATAATACCACGACAAGCTTTCATATACACGATGTTCGCCATCTGCGGGCAAAATATTACTCTTATTCCTGGCAGCACCCACCCATACTTTGATGTTTAGTAGTGCTAAGTAATAAATATAATTTGCCATCTGTTTGTTAATACTCAAGTTTATTTGTCAAGTGGAACACCTTCGTACAAAACTATTAACTCGAACTTGTTTCTCGAAAATATAGCGAAGAATTTTAGAACCGTATCAGGTTAACTGCCTACAATTTTTACGGATTTTTGTGAGTATATTATATCAAAGCTGAACGCGGCCGATATTTTCCCTATCTTTATCGTTGAAGCGTGAAATCTACTGATAGTGTTCACTAATCGATATGAAAATTTCATCCCATTAAACCGTTGAATCTGGTTGCCAACCCGTTGGAAATTACTTCTATCTGGGATAGTATCATTGAAAAATGTTATAAGTGTTAAGAATTTCATACATCTGATGGCATTCTCAAAATAAATAACATATTTTTCGATGATAACCACTCAAATGTATCCAGCTAGCTATTCAATTTAATTACAATTCTAGTCATAAAGTGCAACCTTTTGACAGTTATTCATCGCAGCTGCTATTACCCTCATGCAAGTTCCAAAAATTGTTGTGATTTACTTTCATAATTTCCTAACACAGCTAATCTCATTCAACACCAACAGGTTTCATGTGCAGTTAGATTACTGGACTAGTAAATCAAAATCGCGGCAGCTCAATTCCAACTCTAAAAACTGCATCAAACGTGTATTTCAAATCTGTAATTACAAAAATACTAACGAATTCTAGTCCCCAAATTTCGATAAGAATCAAGCCGATTGTTATCGAAAATTGTTAATCGAAACTATCAAGATTAATGATGAGGCTATTTTTCAAGAAATTAAATGTATCGGTATAGATGAATAGTAGTCTGTCAGAGCAGATGGGTTGAAAGTCTACACCAGCGTTTTTTAACCAGTGCGCCGCGGCACACTGAGATTTCAAACAAAGTAATTTTTTATGGTATGTTTATTACGAATATTCACTTCAACATTTTGATGGATGACTCATAATGTAACTGAAGAAGAATGAACGGATGCTCAATAATTTTGGATTTATGCTTCTCGAGAATATCCAGCAATATGTACAAAAGCGTTTACTATTTTACTTCCTTTTTCCACCTCCTACCTCTGCGAAGAGGCTCTTCTCGGCTTTAACAAATATAAAAAGTAAGATAAGATGTGGGAGCGCCTTCTGTCGGTTGAAAATGAAATTCGTGTTTGTTTATCGAAACTTAATCCACGTGTTAAAGAATTATGTACAAAATCTCAGGCTCAAATCAGTCATTAAGAGATTTTCAATGTTTAGTACACATTTTTCTTCATTTTAGAGAATTTTAAATATTTATTTTGAATTGGTGTGCCGCGAAGAATTTACGGAGTCTGAAATATGCCGCAGACACGAAAAGGTTGAAAAACACTGGACTATACGATAGGTGTAAGCTGCTGTCGTAATTACATGTTTCATTCTTGCTTGGAATTTTCAAGACATTGCCAATTATTAATTCTGTAATTCCCCCCTCCCCCTAACCTCTGTGCGTGTTACCTTAGCGCGGTGAGAAAGCTTAAAGAAAAACTAGAAGTACCCTAGGAGAAGGAAAACTCTGACATGATGAAAGCAAAGGGTAACATCAGAGTTCTTCCCTGGAGATGCGCCTCTACCGTAACAAATCCGATGGCAGCTCACAAAATAAATAATAATTCCGGATGTCCGGGCGGAGACTACCTGGTGAGAAACTATATCAGAACTGAGAATAGGGACATGGGATGTAAGGACACTGAATGAAGCAAGCAAATTAGAAAACCTAAACAAAGAAATGGAAAGATTAGAATTAGATATAATAGGAATTAGTGAAGTGAGATGGTCAGAAGAAAAATACTTTTGGACAGGCGAGTATAGAATAATTTATACAGCAGCGAAAAAAGGGCATGCAGGCGCAGGTATTATTATGAATAATACTGCAGGCAATTCGGACCTAACAGCGTGGTGGCGTGCTGATGTTTTACGACTTTTTATTGGATTTCTTATCAACGTTAAGATTAAAATGTATGATTTTATCCTTAATAAGAACACAAAAGAACTAGATATTGTTGAAAACTTCCGCAGATGTCAGCCATTAGGTTGCTAGGTCCGAATAGGATGCAAAGTTATACCAACATAGTGAGAGAATACTAATGGTGAGAATTTCAGCTCAATCAGTATCTTTAGTGATAGTTCAAGTTTACACACAGGAAGTTATATTGAAGAAGTAGAAAGAATCCATGAAGAAATTGATGAAGTATTAAGCAAAGGAAAAGGAAAAAAATATTTAATTATAATGGGTGATTGAAACGCCAGATTAGGAGGAAGAAAAGAAGAAGGGGTACGCGAGGAGCATGGTTTAGGAGAGCAAAATGAAAGAGAATCGAGGCTTATAGAATTTTGTGAATATCAATTAGTTATTGGAATCAGTCTGTTTAAAAATCGAGAGAAAATATACGTGGAAAAGCCTAGCAGATGAAAGAAGATATTAATTAGATAATAATCATGACAAGAAGATATAAAAGTCAAACACTGGATAGCACGGCACACCTCGGAGCGGATGTAGTTAGTGACCACAATTTAGTAGTGATGAAATCTAGGTTTAAATTTAAAAAGATGAACAAGAAGACAGTAAATACGAAATGGATTTCAGAGTTATTGAAAGAGGTTAAAAAAAAAATGAAAAGAAATTACGAAAGAACAAGGTAAATTAAAGGAAGGGACTGATATTAAAAGATAGTAGATACTAGACAGCACTAAAGCGAGCAATAAATCTGGCAGCAAGGAAGAAATTAGGCACTCAAATAATAGAAAGAAGAAAACCAAGGGTGGGAAAAGATATTTCAGAGTTAATGGAAGATAGAAGAAAGTATAAACAAGCCAACAATAGAGAAAGTAAGGACAAATATAAGGCTTTGAGAATTCCAGAAAAGAGAGAGTGTAAGAAGGCAAAAGAAGAATGGATGAATCAGAATTGAGGAAATTGAGAAGCAAATTATAGCAGGAAAAGTCGGCCAAGCCTACAATAAAGTAAAAGGATATTTTGGAGTAAGAAAAAATAATGTAATTGATGAACAAGGAAAATTATTGGATTCTAAAAAAGACAAAGTAAAAAAATGGGGTTGAGAAACTGTATAAGAATGGAGCAGGTACATATAAGTAAATGTATCGAAAGAGAAGACAGAGCGGAGGATAAAGAAAGAGGAGATCCTATTTTCAGATCGGAATTTGATAAAGCTCTGAAAGAAATGAAAGCTGGTAAAGCAGGAGTTGATGAAATTGTTAGAAAGTTATTGAGGAATACAGGAGAGGTAGTTCTGAATTAATTTACATAATTTATGAGGAAGCAGAAATGCCGATAGATTGCCACAAAACCAGATTAATTATGATCCTTAAAAAAGCACTAGCCAGCAAATGTGAAGATTATCTTACAATAAGTTTACTATCGCATCAAAGATTCTGGCAAG
Source organism: Acanthococcus lagerstroemiae (assembly GCA_031841125.1). Classification (NCBI taxonomy): domain Eukaryota; kingdom Metazoa; phylum Arthropoda; class Insecta; order Hemiptera; family Eriococcidae; genus Acanthococcus; species Acanthococcus lagerstroemiae. Next base: position 10,460,364 of record CM063106.1, on the reverse strand, counting down.
GATAATAATTAAAAAATTATGAAATAAAATGGAAGAAAGGGTGGGAGAAGATCAGTTTGGACTCAGAAAAGACAGAGTAACTAGGGGAGCAATTTTATGTTTGAGGCTTTTATTAGGAAAAAGACTGAAAAAGTGTTTGGATACATACTCGTATGTAGCACTTGTAGATTTAAAAAAAAAAGTGTTTGATACTGTTGAATGGTCAAAAATGTTTCAAATACTGAAGGAGACAGGAGTCAAGTATGAACTTATATTAGGATCAATAAGATCAAATACAAGTCGAGGATGACGTGGCAGAAGCAAAAATTCTAAGGATTAAGACAAAGTTACTGTTTGTCACCAGGTACTGTCTACCACATTTGTAGAGAAAGTAATTGAAGAAATGCATGAAAGGAAATCAGGTATGATAATACAAAGGGAGACGGTTAGAAAGATAAGTCTTGCAGATAACATTTCAGTAGTGGAAAGAAGTAAAGAACTAAAGAAAACACTAAAAAAGTTGGATGAAAAATTGAAAACAAAAGTGATTTTAGTCAGTAGGCAGAAACAAAATCCAATGAATATGGAAATGAGTGAACAAATAAAGGAGGTAAAGGAACTTAAATACTATGTAGTCTGATAATGTAAGATGGAAGAAGTAAAACAGAAATAAAGAGTAGAATGGAACAAGTTAAGAGAGTTTTCTTTCAAAAAGGCGACATTTTTCGGGCAAATATAGATTTGATAGCAAGACTGAGACTTATTCAAAGGTAGCACGAGAGAGAGAAAAGTGGAGAGACATAACCTACTAGTCGAGAGACTGAGGAATATAATAACAACAATTCCTTTCTCTGTTACATATAAACATATTATGAAGTACAATGCTGAATTCTTTTGTCATCTGTCTATAACAACTAAGGTAACAACTCCCTAAATATTTTTCGACATTATTACATATATTGTTCAAGCCGCTTTCTATAAGTTTCCTGACCATTGGTTGAGCAAAATGTGTAATAGAATTGCTATCAATAAGCATGAGATCGTATCAGATTACTAACAAAGTTCTATGTATTACATCGCATCGCACTAAAAATACTTAATTAATTACAATCTTAATCATAATACGCGATTGTCGAAATTTCGCGCAACAGACCGCATTTGGGAGACAATTTGAAGAAAGTTGAATAATTACAAAGCCTTTTGGGTCACCTTTCCGCGTGTGGATTGACAAAAATACGATTCTTAACTGGTATAACTGGCGCTAAATGCAAATGAAATCCGCAATCAACGTCCGAGTAACACGAATCATCTTACCTTTGCAACGGAACCAGTTTTTAAAGATAAAATTTAATAGAAACACAAAATAGAAAAAAAAAAATGAACCGAACATGAATAATGCTCATCAATCGTTCCCTCTTATCATCAATTCTACTCTCAGTCATATTTCAGCTAATGGGGGATATTAGTCACAAATATTCTAAAAGGAGTACTAGAAATAAGGGCTTTTTCCTTTTTCAACGTTAAACACAGTGCAGAAGCATTACTTTAGGCTTCTACACTGATCTCTTCACGAGTTATGTATAACTAATATTTAAATGAGAAAATGGTGGGTACGGTAAGTTTGAAAGTTAAATTACGTAATTCTATCTTTATCGACCATCATTCTTCGGATCACGTTACTTCTAGACATTAGATTATTTGAACTTCAACCGTATAGGATTACTGTAGATGTGCTCATGCACATGAAGTTCACGTCAACGACTTGAGAAATATGGAGTTTGTTTTGTGCACCAATATTTCAACTGGGTTCGGTATTAACACGATTAACGGTATTCTTCCCAAGACAATGGAAACTCGAGATGCGTTACGATCTTAATTAATTGTAAAACGTACTTGATAATCGGCTAGATACCTAATGGACATCGGAAATTTAGTATAGTACCTACTTTGTAACGAATGATTTCTTCTACTGAGGAAGAGCTTACAGAATAAGATATTTGGATGCATAAAATGTTAGAAGTTTCATATAAACTGATCTAATAACAATTATTCCAACGTAACTGAATAATCGGTTGGTTAAAAGTTTCGATGCTGGCAGGGGAATCAACTACAGGCTTGAGAATTACTAAGGAATCAATGAGATTGCACGGCTGTTTTGGGTTGTACTTCGAACATTCTCATCATAACGGGGGCTTAATTCAGAAAATGGTTAAGAATGAGTAAAATATTATAGGCAGTTGTATACTGGACTTGACAGGCAGTTGTATACTGGACCTGACAGACACTTTCACAGACACAAGGAACAATTCGCTGAACTACTTTGATATCTACGTTTTCCAAATTTAGCTATGAGAGTTCTCTTGTCCAATAAAATATAAAAGCGATATAAATTAGAATAAATCAAAAAGCAGCCTAATTATGCGCAGGTACTGATGGTTCACATGGTTACACCTATGAGACTGACATTTTTGACACAGTAATGAACAATTAAACCGTAATCAAAACATCGCACTAAATATTATCCTTCAATGGTACATATTATACAAAAAGATTAATTCATCAGACTAGAGCAATGAAAAATCGCCATAATTTTAGAGCTTCCGAAACCCCACTTATTGAACAGATTGACCCTAGCATTTAATAGCCAATTGAAAGTGTTGATTGTAAATCACAACCGTTACCTCAACTATTCGCAATCAATCAGAAAGCTTCGGAGTAGACTGCCATCGTTACAGCAACAATTTGCAACCAATTAGAAAGATATGTGAACTGCCACCATTGCCCTCAATATGAGGAAGTGGTGGCGATCTACAACGGAGGTTTCTGATTGGTTGGAAATCGTGGCAACAGAAATCCACTGAGATGTTTGGCTATGAAATTGTGGCCATTTTACGTCACTCTTGTTTACTGAGTCATGACATCAGAACCAACCGTGTCCAGATAGCTGAACTTTATTCAGGTTTAAGAACGTATTGGGCTTTGACAATGTAAAAGAGAAAACAAACTAAGAAATGTGGCAGTTTCTATAAAAAAGGGATAACTTTATCGATCCGACAAATTTTGAGTTATGGACAGTACGTAATAGAGGAATGAATGCAGTGGCGTATTTAGGGGGGGGGGAGGTTCAACCCCCCTTATGGCCAGAAAAAGCTCTAAGAAATATCAAAAATATGCTCATTTAACTTTTTTTTCAAGGAATACCCTGAAAATTAAAAGTTACCCCCCCCCCCCATGATTTCATCCTAGATACACTACTGAATGAATGCCCATTCCAACGAGCTATTGGCGAGATTTGTAGCGTTTCTTGTTCCGGAGATACAAGCGGTCAAAGATGAGTGTAACAAGAATGCGCGAAAACACGTTTTTGGGAAAAACGCGCTTAAAGTTAGACACCCCGTTTTTCCCCCACTCCGTCAAGCGGCCATAACTCACCGCGGAATCACGTTACCAGCCTCGACGAGGGCTTGTTGGAAAGGTAATTTTTCGCTCTTCAGCGTAGTAACAATTCGCCGTTGAAACGCTCACCAGGAGCGCTACAGTCGACTGTAATATACACACACATACACATTAACACTAATAAACAACAAAAATCCGGTATGACATGAAAATATCAATTTCTCCTATACTTTTACATGGGGAGCCAAGATCTTTTTTGTTTTACGAACACTTGAACGTCCATTCATTTTGGAAGACCATTTTTATTTGTAGTTTATAGCGCACAGAACTGCATTCAGTTAATACCTATTGTCAAAAAACTGTAATTTTTAAGAATTTCAAAATATCGAATCATCGCTCGTACATTTCTTATGGGAGCGATTAATTTTTCATACCATAACTGTGAAGTTGCTAGTTCTGCCACCAGATGTCAGCCACTTTGTGTTCAACGCCCATTTCAGAACATCGGATTTATTCGTGAGCTCCGAAAAATCACGAAGAAGCGAACGCAGACATTCCTATTCTTTCCTTTTTCTCATTCTCTTTCATAATTCTCGTTTGTCTCTCTCCCTCTTCTCTCTCGAGCGCGTAAATTTTGTTTCTTCGTTATTGCGATGTTTTATCGATAGAAATCAACCAGAATCTCAAAATTGATTTTTTCTACCAAAAGAATTTCTTCTTCTTTTTTCGCGTTTCCTGAGACTTCGATTGATCGACAAAGTTACTCCTTTTCATAGAAACTGCCATAAATTTTAAATTAGAATAGTAATAAATTATTCTGTATAGAAACATCAGCATTGAGGACTAATCTCAAGATGAATGGATTTAGTACTTTGACTTGATAATACTCAGAGAAGAAATCGATGATGAATCGGGTTCGCAAAGATCAATCAAGTACTATTGATAAGAGATGATGAGTAACTTATGAGAAAAAAAAACACGGCTCAGGCACACGTCCCCGAGCTAGTCAACACCAGTAGCGTAAACAGAATGTTCTTGAGGAGAAGGGAAAAGGGGCGGGGGGGTATGTTATTCATTAATAAAAATGTTTTGGTAGGCAAAAGTACAACCATAACCGTAACAAATCAACTCCCCCCCCCAAGGTTAATCAATCTTTTTCTCGGGGGGGGGGGGGGGATTTACGCCTCAATATTCTCCCAATTTGCACCATTGGTGGTCATTAGCATTCGGGTACACTTCTGCGAGTGTATGTGCGTGGCTGTTAATATGATTATCCTGGTTCCATATTTACAATAATTTTCAAGTCAAGTGTAGAGGTCATAGACCTAGTAACCTTAAAACGTAAGTTATACGTTCATTGCCGATAAGCTCGATCAATATTTATCTATAAGGTTTGGCTGGGAGCGAAAATTGAAATTTCCGAGTACATTCGTCATAATTTGCAAGCGATCTGAATAATTTAGAATACGGGGTTATGATACGGACTGCCCACACACACTTCAGGCTTCGTTCTTCCAAGTAATTACTTTCACATTTCGCGCACTTCTTAACAAATAGTACACACGGTAAAGATGAACGAAACAAATTAGTTTCATAAAACACATTGAACGGCTTCTTGTTTACAGTTCTGGGCGCGGCAACTCGAAGCTTCTCGTTCGATCTGATGGATTTAGTAGCACTCAACTATAAAATTTTAATGTTGAAAGCAATAATTTTCAATATAAATTTCATTCGCAGAACTTTCATGTGTGAACAAAACGTGAATAGTGTGTGACGCTTCCGCTGACTTCATATAACATTTGCTACAGAAATCTCACAATATTCACATTTGATAAATACAAAAACTGTCGTGAAAAGATACAGTCTAATTCCTCGGTTCATCAAGTTTGGTAGAATGAGATCATTTGAAGACGAAATAAGGAGCATAATTAACGTTGGACGGTGTGGAGGAGTTGCTTAGTGAAGCCAATTAATGCGATTATCAACTTCTTCGAGCTCACTATAGTCAGGTCAAATGTGAATGGTCGGGATAAGATTTCTCGTAGCCGAAAATAATCCTCATAGAATTGAAAGGGCGGTGACGGAAACGTGCTAACTCGAGTTAGCAAGTGTATGAGACCTTGGTCGGAGATTGTTCTTTACAGTCTAAACAATTAGTGGTTGAAATTTCAGAATGTTAGGTGCATTCCGTGCCCGTAGAGAGTGCCACCAAGTTGTCGAGCTCACCCTTGAAGACTTGGGATCTAAAGTCTAATCCATTAAAATTTTTTCACAGCGCAACTCTGGTAAGGAACATTGGGAGTTCGGGACTCGGAATCAAAGTGGCTGACATCTAGTGGATGTTTTGTGAACCCTCATTAAGTGATAAATTGGGATATAAACCTCCACTAGAGTGCGCTGCAACATCACCTGTGCGGGTGAAAATAAATGAGTGATCATGTGTTGTTTCAAATAGAACTGCTGTTTTCAGGAGGGTAAAAAAAGGAGTAGAAATTATTCTACCAGTAGAACTGATTATAATTCAAATTTTTGGTAATGATGCGGTTAAATTTAGGACAAATTTTCCTTAAAAGTGAACTTCTAATCAATGATAGTTGAAGTTTGCAGAACACTTATGGTAAATCATACCTGATTACTCAAATTTTATGCAGGCTGCCAACACTTGAGACTTTAAGTTTCTATCCCAATGGAGAAAAAATAAATTTGTAGGTCGCGCGGGTCGGGCCGACAACTGATAACGAATCTCACATTTTTAACTTCACCCCACTTCTATTAATTTTGCTACCTAACACATCAACTTTTTAACCGCAAGTTCGAATATGTAGCTCCCTACAGTTCAAATTTGAAGCATGTCCGTCATTTCTTAATTTTATAATGAGTTTTTGAAAAAACCCGTATTTTCTATTTATGGCAGTGTTATTTTCGTCTATGATCACTCAACCTTTCATTAGGAAATGCACATTAGCGCTCCTACATTCTGTTCCACATCCCAATAGGAATTTTCCAAGGTGGTGGCGCGCTAGTATCGCTGTTACTGAAGCAAATGGGAACTTTCCAACGGAATGGGCGAAATTGGGTGGCTGTTTTATGAACCGCACGTTATCATCAATAATGAAAAATAACAACAGTGAAGCAGGATAATTCGTCAATTTTACATTACTATTTCACAGTTTTCCTCCAGAATTTATTAAGTGATGATTTTTTTATTCCTAATTAATTAATTATTTATGATGATTCGTTCTGTGGACGTAATAAAATGCGTTGACTGTCGTGACAAAGCCAGAGGAAAAGCTGAAAAACTAAAATCTTAATGTACTCTGTGCAAACTAAATGTAACTGATAAATTTGATCCTGCTTCACTGTTGTTATTCGTTTTATTAGTAACAACGATACTAGCGCGCCACCGCCTTGGAAAGTTCCTATAACAACAACAGTGAAGCAGGATCAAGTTCGTCAGTTACACTTAGTTTGCACAGAGCACATATTTTAGTTCTTCCGCTTTTCTTATGGTTTTGTCACGACAGTCAACGCGTTTTATTACGTCCACAGCACGAACCATCATAAATAATTAATTAATTAATTAATTACGAATAAAAAATCATAACCGAATAAATTCTGGTGGAAAACAGTGAAATAGTAACGTAAAATTGACAAAGTATCCTGCTTCACTGTTGTTGTTACTATTCATTATTGAAGATAACGTGCGGTTCATAAGAAACCTACCAGATTTCGCCCACTTTGTAGGAAAGTTCCTATAGGGAAATGGCACTTCGGCTTTGTTTACATATTTCGCCCCCAAGTTTGATAAAATTGGTAACAAAAATGAATAATTTTGCGAATTTTTTATCAAATTAACCAAGGATGGTGAAAAGTTGAATATATTATTAAATTTAATTAGAAATAACATAAAACCGAAGTACATAATTCAAAATGTTGAGCTGTTTACTAGTATACTCATTTTCAGATGTTTGAAATTATATGGAAGTTGCTTTATAAAAATGTAAACACCCTTTTCTACAAATTTAATTCTTACCATTTTTCACTTAATTCCATTTATTTTCGAGAAATTTCGGCATAAATGGAAAAATTTGTTAACTTCCCATTAGACTACATGTATTTCATTTTGGTTCGTTCCCCCAATATTGATAACAAGCGTTCCGGTGATGTCATGTGTCTCTGCCAGGGCTTTTCCAGTACTCCATATTGCATACATATTCGCCTTTCCTGTTATCAAGTTGGTAGTGTGTGATAATAGAACTTGATGTGTGAAATAGACCCAATACTGGAAAACGCTGATCAGAATTTTTTGAGAAAGTTTGAATTCTCTCGACGCAAATGTTGCTGAATTGCGTTGCCAAAAGTGTAAGCCGAAAATTGAATTATTATTTAATGAAATCGATAATCATAGGATAAGACCATGAGGACTGATCAAAAAACGAAAATTTCGAATTATACAGAGAACAGAGAAGACACACGAGGTATCATAAAAGGTACAACATGAAAGACGAAACTCAAAACTTACTGGTACGACCATAATATTACGAGATTGTGATTATGTTCTTATCATACACTACCAACTTGATAACAGGACAGGCGAATAAGTATGCAATATGGATTACTAGAAAAGCCCTATTCTATCGATGTGTATTGCGGGTTGCAAATTATGTTTCTTAAATGGACCAGACTTTTATATGTGTTTACAGTACTTTCCTGCCGCCTTTGTCGGCTTTTTACTTTCGTTGCCACAAAGTGTAAGGTTCACATGGACGCCATTAAGCGAGACAGAACCAAGCGACAAAATCTGTTTTTTGAGAACACGTGATTCAAAGTTCAAGAGTCACGTAGAAACTCTATGACATAGCGTTTACTGATAAGCTTTTTTCAACATGAGTACACATTTTTGAATCGGGGGCCCAATTTTGAAAAATTCTACTTTTTACGCTCTTTCCAACGATACTAATAACTCATTTTGCCAACAAATGGTCGCTTGGTTCTGTCTCGCTTAACAGCGTCCATATTATTTTGTCAACGAATCAAGAGTGGAAATTCTTTACTCTTTCACGACTTATATCTTGAAATGTTTAATAAAGTACTGCTTTATCATTTTTAATTATCAGTTTTTCCAGCTTTATAACGCTGTCTACGGACTTCATTTGGGAGAAAAAACGCCGGCAAAGAAAACATGCTCAGTCCTTTCCACTTTGAACTGATTATAAAAGTAGAATAGGAGAGTTCAAGCAATAGCTGGGAATATTTCCTATCGAAAAGTAGTTTACGAAACTTGAAATTAGGGTTTCTCAGGTCACAGAATAGTGAGTTAGAGCGTTTCAATCACTGCCCTTTCAATTATTTTGAGAGCGCAGTCCTTCATGAAGTTTCTAACAAGGTTACATCTGAAATTGGACAGAACACAGATGGCGTCAGGAAGACTTCTTCGTTGTAAGTGTCCACAAGACAACATGCGGTAATGTCCAAGAGTCCAGTCTTTTTTTGCAGTATGAGAAATTTCTTTCACCGGAGAATTTACTTCACGAGGTAGTCAAATCAGTGTTTGCTCATCTGCATGAAGTAGTCAAGTCAGCGTCCGGCTCAGCCGTCAGCAGCAAGTTTTTAGATTCCTGGAAGTAAAGTATTAGCCCTTCGAATTCGCCTAATAGTTTCAGCTATTTGAATTCCTATTTTACTATCAATGGCTTGACTACTTGTAAAATCGCATTTTCAACACACTTCAACATGGTTCTAAGCTGAGTCAGCAACTCCTCGTATCAAATGATTCCTCCGTACACATATTTTCACAGTTCATAAACAAACCACAGTTCCAGAAATGGATATTGGGAAATATGAAAAGGGGAGGGGGAGATCTATGCTTCCAATTTTACCAAATGAAAGCCGACCCGAGTTCACTAACGGAAGTCCTGGATCCGTCAGTGCCCAGATAACTGACGTGTTTTTTACAAGTAGAAAATGAACAGATTCAGTGTGTAAGCCCTGTCTCAATAATTCTAACATCACACGTAGTTTGCGAGGTTATCAATTCCATTGAAATTGATCACGTTGAGATCTATGCAATGCTACCGTAGCTACTAGGTTATGTAATAAGCATCAACGGTTTCGGATCGTACCCTGAGAGTACAGGGCAAGCACGCACTCTTTTTACTTAATATACTTACATACATAGCTTTCAAACGAAAACTGAAATTGAAATTACAATTGCAACTTCACAGAAAATAACTTTAAAACTAATAATTCATTCACGATTGCACTATCAACGAAACTTAAATATAAGTGTACGTTATGAAACTTGGTCGATCACCGACCAAAACACGCCGAAGCCAACATGGAGCAGAACTATAAAATAAAGTGGTAAAAACTCGAAATGAAGATAAATCGCGTTACGAGTAATAAAATATTAACACACTCAACCTACAATTATATAGATCTAGCAAGCTAAGAAATAAGCTGAAAATATTAAAATAAATTTTATATATTTTTAGATAAAAAAAAATACGACGAAATGGAAAAGGAAGAAAAAAACAAAGATAAATTTGAAGACATGAGAGAAAGAATAATAATAAAAGCAACTTATGCTTATATTACAATGCTTACAACGAAAAATTCAAAATTAAGTTCACTTGGAAAACAAGACACAAGTTCAACAAGATGTTCCTAGAAATTTTGTTCTTCGCGAGCGATAATCCGATCGTTCTCACTACAAAAATATATTATTATAAATTGGTAACAATGTCAGACATAAACGACAAGCTATTCTTTTGTTTTGTGGAATAGAAAGAAGGGAATACGAACTAAATACAATAAGACATTCTTCGACACACTCTGCAATACATTTAAAATTAAGGCTTTCAATAAGGAATATTAAAACCATTTATGACAGTTTTTAAATTGAGCACAGGAGCACTTGATACAAGATTTTAGGTAAGTAGATTTTCAGTAACCGAAATTTGATTAACATTTCCAAGTTTCAGAACTCTGAGTCCCGACAGGGCAAATACTTTTAACGAAGTACCAATAGTTTTCATTCCGATACTGTTTCAAGGTTACATTCTGGTTTTACCAGTTTAATGCAGGAGAGCACATTTTTTATTATTTCTTATACACTTTGTAATTCATTTCACTACATATCCGGAAGGAAGACAGAAATGTTTTCGCATTATTAGATAATATTTTGAGACAACAAATAAGGTCAAACTCGCTCTTAATCAACTTAAACCCGATAAAATGTACAGCTGTGCTCGTCAATCTCCCGTTACAAAATTCGGTGCAATTTAGAAGCCCAATCGGATGATTCAAATTTAAATGTACACGGTTATATCATTTATCGTTTAAATTTTAGCAAGAAATAAATTATTCAATAATTAACAATATTCGAATTAGAAAAATAAGCTCAACATTGCAGTTTACATTATAAAAACCCTGAATTAGAAATACACATATTATAAGTAAACCGTACATCACGAGATTTAAAAAATAATACAATAGTTTTGTAAACAATACAAAAAGTTAAAAAAAAAATAAAATCGACGTATTTACATCATAGGATTTTCCTCTGTATTATTTTACAAAATAACGAAGTAAGTCTAACATACTAAAGGTGGCGTTATAAGCTGATATAAGTACACTATTGGACGAAACGAGAAAAAAATGATATCATACGACTAAATAGAATGCTAAATTTATAAGTGGAACTCGAGTGAACTTTAAACAATAAAATCTCCTCTCGCCAATTTTCAATGCCATATCAACGCAATAAATGATTAATTCGCACGTGCCGCTGGTTTGAATTAAGTTAAAATATGTTTTTGTTCCTATGTACTTAATTGAAAAAAGTAACTGGTGTTCCCTGTTTTCAAGTTTACCTGAAAAATATCGAATCGTGATTTCTCATAATTTCTATATTAATGCGAGCACAGTGCTTCATGTAACACGTGTCATCTTGCACAATTATCATCATAACAAGTGTTTCTCTACTGCAGATACCGGTTACCCGTATCAACATCTTCATGTTTTGGTGTAATGAACGCCCTTCACACACCACCTTTACATTAGTCGAGTAATTCACACTCACATACTAAATGCTCGGCTGGCCAGTCATACTCTTTTCAAGAGTATTTACTCTTGTGGAATAATGAAAAAAGAGTAATCTCTCTTTTCCTTTGAACTTCAATTCATACTCTTTTGATAGCATTATAGAAAAATTACACTACACAACAGCATCAAAAACAATGGGATAAGATTATATAATTTTATCTATATTTTGAATGCTGAATACGATGGCGTTAACCACTTTTCTCGAGAACCTCTCGTTTTCCATAGCAGGGTGTCTACCGGGTCCAAATTTTCCAATTCCTTGACTTTTCCTTGACCTTTTCTCACTTTTTTCATAACCGTTTTACACACATATACAAATATAATCTTATTTGTAGAACCTAACCAAGGTGGGGGGGGGGCTCACAATAAATGGAAACACTAAAAAAATACTATGAAAAAGGATATTATGTAACAATCTGAAAATATTTACGTTACTTTAAATTTACTTGTAATTTAAAAAAAAAAACGTCATAATAATTTTGAGGAAATTTAAATGAAAAATTTATGACTTTTTATAACCACTAACCAAAATACTTGACTTTTCCTTTACTTCCTTGACTTTCTTTGACCACTCTCCAAAATACTTGACTTTTTCTTGACTTCCTTGACCGGTAGACACCCTGCATGGTTAAAATTTTTAAAATTTTCTTGTTTTATTCCTTTTTGTCTTTCACAAATAACTACACTGATACTGATAACAATACTGAACGCGCATAGTTGCTTGATCAGTGGTATCATTTTGATGATACTAAGATTCGCATTTAAGATAGGAGATGAGGAGCAAAATGAACTATATAGCCCACGAGAATTACACTCATAAAGTACAGTGAAAAGAAAGAAGTTGTCAGCAAAGGTTTTACAACTGGAATGCGCTTAGAACGGTGTCCATAATACGTAGTTAAAGCCCTCACCCCAACCCGTTGGCTACCTCCTGGGGGGGGGGCAGAAAATGAGAAATTTCTGTCTCTTATTCAACTATTTCGGGGTTTTCCCGAAGAATGAAGCAGGTTACGGAAAAAATACAAGAGACCAAAAATGTGGCTCGTTAAATTGCCTAAAACAAAGTTTCTTACAAAAAATTGCCTTAGTGGTATAGATACGTGCCAAATGCTTGCAGAAGAATGTTACATGTCTCTTGCTGCTGTTTTTGAGAGAATGTGCGTTCCTATAATTGTTTCGGATTCGTGCGTATTTAATGCTGTATATGATTTTTGGGGTATCATCAGGTACCATGGCAACCGATGAAGTCGGTGGCTTCCTGTAACCCTAGCGGCATGGGAGTAAAGCTCAAGGATTCTGTTCTGTCACACGCCAACTCACTGTCAAGCCTCAACCACCCTCCCTCCTTCACTCCTCATCCACTCATTTCACCTCCTGCCAGTAGGGTTAAAATGGCGGTACCACGACACCGTTAGGACGTGCCTGTTCTTCTCTATCCTGAATCTTCTCTCTTCGCTGTTCTAGGCTCTTTTCATCTTTTCCTCTCTTTCTTACCTTCACGCCCGACTCTCTTGACGGGTTACGTAAAACCCCCTCCCTACCACAGGGGAACTGACATGCGTGTACGTCCACTCTACCGGGAGATGCAGTTCAGGCACATTAGGGTAAAACCTGGTGGACACCGCCTGAGTGGCTCTGTGGCATAGCGGTAAGAACTCGGCTTAAGTATAATACTGGACCAATTTATGTAAATCATCACAGGGCATTAGGGCTAGGGCACTACCAAAAAGCTCACCCGAGACATTACTCGATTACTATGTGGCATTCTAAAATCAGAAATTTTAGTATAATTGATGTTTAACGCAGCAGTATTAATAATAAATAAACTCTAAATAAGATGATATTGATAATGATTGTGGCAAAAGGACCCAATACTAATTTTACATATTACAGAACCTCATAACTTACAGCGGCTTCAAATAATGAACATAATAGAATATGTGAGCGGGTTTGATTCCCAACGCCGGCACCGTTATCAGTAATGCAAGAAAGAACTCGTCACACATTCTAACACCGCATATTCTGATAACGTACACAGAGTCACAACCACTTACAGTAGAGGCTTTCGAGAAGTGTGTAATCGGTCGCCAGTATTTGAAAGCTGTAAATGGGTAAGGCGCTGCCTGCCGGTGCTCGTTGAACTCACCGTCATAAACCACGGGGCTAGTGATACAGATATTCGACAGGAAGATAGCGCAGTTTCGACCTAGGCCGATTCCCGGCAAGAAGTGAAGAGGGCTAAGACAGCCCTAATAGGCTCCCCGACGTCCCTGAGGTAATGCTCGAAGGGGCGGTTCCAGGGCTCGGGTTGAGCTCAAATGAAAAGAGGTGGACACCACCTGCACAACATGGGGAGTGGGTTACGTCCTGTCAAAGTCAGGGAACATGTGGTGCTCGCTGTGTGAAAACGAGAGCAAGGGAAGCTTCAAGGTCGACGGCCATAAGCGTGAAGTTTCGGGATGGTCTTCTCAAAAAGCCCACACTCAAAATGCAATGGAACCGAACAGGACTGCCGCAAGGCGAGCCAAATTAGCTCCACTGCAGAGACGGACTCACCGGATACGGAAAACTCGCTAACCCAAACCAACTCTACGGCACCCCTTCATACGAACCAAGACCAAGGCCCCGCGGCCCACGCACTAACATCGGATTTCGATATGTCAGATGAAGGGGAAAAAATGAGAGAACACCAGGAGCTCCCAGTTGAAGAAATTAGCAACAGCAGCAGCAGCAGACTACTCTGATGAAGAGGAGGTAAACATGCAGAAACAATCCAACACAAAAGTACACAACAGAGTACTAACCAGCAAGGAAAGACAAAAGTACTATGGGGTGCTGGCACGATTGCCAGGCGAGTCTGAGAATGACTAAATCAGCAGGAAAAGCCGAGCAAGGAAGGAGCGGGCAAAGATGGAAGGACGAGCTGAAATCGCCGCTAAACTCAACTCGAGCCAGTCAACTATGCCAGGCAAGTCGGCGAACTCGACACCTAACGTGACACCTTTCACCACACCTCTAACACTGCCGGGTAATGGAGGTCTATACAACTTCATGAAGACTCGCCAACACCAAAGTCAGCAAAAACTGCAGAGGATGAAAGAAATACGAATAGAAAATGGGAAAAGGAAGTGTATGGTCCAAGATGCATACATGCAGGGGTGGAACCAGAACTGGGAGGGGGGCTGGAATTTAGAAAAATCGTCTCCCTCCTTAAATTTTGATGTTCTTGCTTTGTGAACTTGTTGAATATTCTTTGGGTCGTGAAGGGGGGGGGGCGGCGGAAGAAAAAAACAAAAAAATGGCACTTTAATATTCTCAGTTTCTGGGGATTGACCCAGAGTCCGAAGTAAGACGAGAGTGGTTCCGAACTAAAAGACCAAGGAGAATCCCTTTCCCCCACACCGCAAAAAATAGGTATTTTTTCTAATTTTACTCTCAACCAGAGCCCTGGAATCCGCCCTTTCGAGCATTACCTCAGAGACGTCAGGGAGGCTGTTAGGGTTGTCTTAGCCCTCTTCTCATCTTGCCGAAAACCCGGCCTAGGTCGAAAATGTAGCGAGTTGCTACGTGGACTCGAATCCGGGACCTCCGAATTCCGAGACCAGCGCGCTATCCACTCGGCCAACCAGAGGTCTGAACCGATTTATACCATCAACCACAAACAATAGCATGAAAACCATAGAAGGCGGAGGAAGGAGGAAGGGAGAAGGACGAAAAATTAATCTACTCCTTTTCAAAATGTGGAAGGAAAATTATTTCTAGGCACTGTTACACATATATTAGGAAAAATTACGACACTTGGCTGAAAAAGTCATAAAAATTTCTCCCAAGTTTTCATTTTTGATGCGAAAATTATTTTAAAGAACGGTCTCCGTGAGTCAGATATTTTGATTTTGTTCTCCTCTTAAAAGAACAGGATTCTACGCACGTAACAGAACATAAAAATCTGAAATTTCAAAATTAAATAAAACCTACGGTAGGGTCCATTAGGAGGAGAATGAAATGGAAGGAATCACTCGCATAAACACTGAAAATTTTCGTTCATGCCTGATAAAAATTGTGGAAATAAATTTGAAATAGTTCGAAATTGAATCCGTAAACAGAAGCCAGATCAAATGAGAGCGACAACCACCCATAACCATATAACTTGGCGGGAGGGGGGGGGGGCACTAAAGTAATATAAAGAAAAATTGGGAGGAAGTTGACTAAAAATAATGGAAGACAACTAGAATCTTACGTTAAGAAGAAACTGTCTATATCTGGACAAAATTGACCAAAAGGACCAAAAACTACAAAGTCGAACCAAAAGTGATCAAAATCACTAGCACACCTCGAAAACATGTCGCAGACGGCAGTGCAACCACAGGAGAGCATTTTCATGCCTCGATTTCAATATCGACGCGACTACAGTCTGCAGCCATGTTGTGTTAATAGAAATTTTCATGAAAATGTCAACCACTAAACTGAATTGTCACCCTGGAGAGCAAATCATACGGACTGGCTTCGTGTCGGGGGGAGCGTAACGTTTTTCGCTCAAGTCTACCCATGGCTGAAAGAAAAATAAATTTCCATGGTAATGTCAACCACTGAACTGAATTGTCACCATGAAGAGCCTTGATTTCGATTCTCGCCTCAGAAGTAACGCTCAGAAAGAAATACTTTTTTCGTTTATGTGCCAAAGCTCTCGATTAGCTGTTTATTTTTTCGTGATGCTCCAAAGTAACGCTCAAGAAGTAACGTTTTTTTCGTTGATGTGCAAAACAAAAACATGAAAGTGTCAAAAAAAAACTTGATCTGTAAATTTGTACAAACCTACGACGCAGCGTAATCATATCAGGCCATCGGTATAAATTTTTTTCCGTTTCAAAATTAATTTTGAAAAAATTTCGAATAATTTTGGGGAGGCTATAGCCCCCTAGCCTCCCCCTTGGTTCTAACAGGCAGTTCTCAATGTCCGACATTGAATCTGATCCAGATGATTTGTAACATTATGGTTAATTTCTTTTATAAATACTGCACCTATTTTAAATTTAGGTTAACATTTATGATGTGAAAAGTTTTTTTTTTTTTCTATAAAGATATTCAGCAGCAAACGACATGTAACGTTCTTCTGCGAGCATTTGGCGCCTGTCTGTACCACCAGGGCAATTTTTTGTAAGAATTTTTCTTTTAGGCAATTTAACGAGCAACATTTTTTGTCTCATGTATTTTTTCCATAACATGTTTCATTCTTCGGAAAAACGCCGAAATACAGTAAAACCTCGATAGAATGCGAATGAAGGGATCGAGAAGAAT
Organism: Acanthococcus lagerstroemiae; assembly: GCA_031841125.1. NCBI lineage: Eukaryota > Metazoa > Arthropoda > Insecta > Hemiptera > Eriococcidae > Acanthococcus > Acanthococcus lagerstroemiae. Next base: position 10,443,588 of record CM063106.1, on the reverse strand, counting down.
GCGCACTATACAGAGGTGGGGGAAAAAACTTTCAAATTGCGTGTAATAAATTTTGGAAGATAAGTAATGTACTAAGCATGAACTACTGTGCTTAAAAGAAATTGGTAATATGAGACTGGCGAGTAGTTGCTACACCGTTACAAATAATGAAATTTTCAATTTTATTTAAATTATATGATTGATGTCACTAGCATTAGAGGGTGCAGCTGCAATGTACGAACCAAGGAGGGTGACTGCATCTAGGACATCACTGCGAGATGAAATGTGATTTTCTGCGAGTGCATCGCAATCGTTTTCATCAGAATTTTTGTCCTCACCGTCTCCCTCTTGGTACTCAAGTCGTTTATGGTACGGAATGCGGTTGTCAATACCTCATCAATGGAAACATAATCGTCAAAATGAATGTCGCCAACGTGCTCCTGAATTAACTTCCAGTCGTCATCATCTTGAATTCCTAAGTCTTCCTCATGGTTATGAAAGCGTGACTTCTGAGCAGAACATGACTAAACACAACTCAAACAGACGTACAGTACATTACTTCTCTGCTTATTTGGATAGTCGGGCGGGTTTTTCCATAAATTCTTATCAGCGCAGTGGTTGTATTTTCGCATTATATGGAGGTTTTAACAGCACTATAAGGAGGTGTTTTTGTGTACATTTGACAGGCAAAGTCAAGGGACCAAGGAAAATTCGCACTATACCGAGGATCGCACTATATCGAGGTTTTACTGTAGTTGAATAAAATATAGAAATTTCTCATTTTTCTGCCCCCCCCCCCAAGAGGAAGCCAACGGTTGGGGTGAGAGTTTTAACTACGTATTATGGACACAGTTCTAAACACATTCCAATTGTAAAACCTTTGCTGATAATTTTTTCCTTTTTAATTCGGGCCTAGCAGCGTGGTGGCCGCTGATGTCGTTTTACAATTTTCCATTGAATTTCTTATCAACGTCAGAATAAAATGAACGATTTTATCCTAACGTTGATAAGAACACAAAAGAACTAGATGTTGTTGAAAACTTCCGCCAGATGTCGGCCATTACGTTGCTAGATCCGAATTCCGTATTCCTCCTGGGCTGATAATCCAAAAATTAACATCGGCATTAAATTCCTCGTTGAAAATACTTATAGAATCATGTATGTTCTCATGTCATTGTTTTTTTTACAAATTCTCAAAATTGTTGTGTTGTGTTATACAACTATAGACAGATTTTCTCCTAATAGTTGAAAATATTTTGAAAATTTGACTGATTTAAGAGAAAAGTACCTATAATTACTCATATCCAACGTGAGACGTTTCTGCAGTACAACTCTTTATTAGCTAAAAAACAAAATGTACATATTGCCAATTGGCAAAAACTGATGTAACTGGAAGCGCCCTCAGCTGAGGAGTTATCTTTAAGAACGACCTCCCCTTAATGTACTTCTCATGGGATGGAAACCCGTTTCATATATTGTACACTTTGTTTTCAGCTACCCCCCCCCCCATGAAGTTGAAATTGTGAGAAGTGATAACGGTTTTCAGATTACAAAGAGGTTAGAATCAAACCCGACACTTGCCATTTTACTCAAAGGACGCGAATAGGCAAAATACTGCACACGGGTGCAGGAATATTTCTTGCTGCACCTGTGAACGCGGAATATGTAACACATACAGCACATTCACAGGTGTAGCAAGAGATATTATACCACTCGTGTACCGTATTTTGCCTATTTGTGCACTTAAGAGTAAAATGGCAACTGTCAGTTATGCTTCTAACCCCTTCATTTTGTGTTTATCACTTCATCACAATGTTGTTGTACTTAGTTCACCTGAAGATGCTGAACAAATTAGGAATTCAGAGGTTTGCACACCTGCAACCTGAGGACTGCAAAAGGTGCCAAAGTTTCACGCCGTAGCGTGAGAAAATTTCTTCATTTTGGAATGCTCTTTTCTTTCTGAAAAAATCTGATCAGCCAGTAAGAATGCAGATACGAAATGAGACAAAAGAAAATCTCAGTCCGTCAAATAAGTGGTTACATCTAAAGGTCTTTTTCTACAGAATATAACCAATCAACATGAAGCGTTCACGTGAAAAAATAATTTTAGTCAGTTTTAAAATTCCGACTTTGTAGACAGATACCGCTGTATCCACATCCATTATGCTCTAACACGAACATGAATTTGCATTACCACTATCCTCGCTTTCAAAAGCAAAACCAAGCTACTGCTGTGTGCTGCACAGGTCCCGTTTTTTTAAGTCATACCTAATCAGCGTTTTTCCATTCAGAAGGTTCCACAAAATGTAACCGATATCAGGGGTATAGTGATTAAGGCTGAAACGAGAATGTTCACCTTCCCCTAGCTTTGCTTGTTACAACTCGAATTAGTAAAAACAAAATTCACTCGCGGTAAGTTTTAGTAGCGAAAATTTGTCTGCCCTCGCCTTTCAATGCTGCTCTCTTCGCTAAGCCTCAAACCGGCATACATGGAAACCCAGGTTTGCATGAACAGACATAATTGATCAGCCGAGTTTTTCACTCTGAGGTCATCGTTTAAGAAACCTGGGTCTGTGAGTTTCTCAATGCACAGACCGGATCCAAGGTTTCATGCACGGACTCAGCTGTTGCGCCGATCATTACATTCGGCAGACTACGTTTAAGAAACCGAGATCTGTGTCTTAGACTTTGATGAACTGGATCCATGTTTGCATAGAAGGATTTTGCTGCTGATCCGAGTATTACACAGCACGGTCTTCAGTTTGAAAAGCCCGGATCTGTGTTTCTCAGTATCTGGCCTCGGCCAAGAGAAAACTGGATCCGTGTTTGCATGCACAGAATTTGCTGCCGGATCAAGTACTACACTACATGGCCAGTGTTTTCAATGCTTGGTCTCCGCTATAAAAAAACCAGATTCGTATGTGCATGAATAGAATTTGCTACTAGGTCAGGTATAGTCTTGGTTCAAAGAGCCCAGGTTTGTATCTGAATTTCTGGCCTATGAAACCAGTTTGCTACGAAAAACCAAATTAGATCTGCGTTTGCTTGCATGGAATTTGCTGCTAGGCTAGGTATTACACTACACAGGCTTTATTTTGAGCCCGGGTCAGTGTTTCTCAATGCCTCAGTTTGCTGTAAGCCAGGTTCTATATTGTGAAGTTTTACACGTTAGTTTAAAAATTGAAAGTCTGAGTCACTCAATAGGTCTGTGTAGTGGTGTAGGAAAGTTTTTTAAGGAAAAGAAAGGGGGCAGGAGGTACAAAAATTTAATACTCAGGTCGACAAGCAGCAGAAGAAGCAAAAAATCTTATGAATCACCAAAAATTTCTCACATCTTGTCTCTGAACGCTTTCAGGGCGCCTTGTTATCAACTTGCTGAATAATTTTCAATTTTTACTGATTTTTTTTTTTTCGAGAAGGAGGCGTACAAATGATATTCTATAACCCCAAATTTTCTCGGTGGATACAATGTACCTGTGTACCCCCTCGTTCCATCATCACTGGGTCTGTTTTTCTCAACGTACAGACTGAGTCCTTTATCAAAAAGGTCCAGGTCCATATTTTTCCATGCACGGATTCTGCTGTACAAGCCACGGTTAATTCTTTACATACACAGACTTGGTTACAATAATCAATTTTTACAGTGTAGATACCGGGTCAACAGTTTTCAATGGGGTACCAGTTTTTTCTTCTTTAAGTTTCATATGTTGCACATAACAGGTTTTTTAAAGTTGCCCTTGTGCACTGGAACACACAAGTTCCAATTTTTCAAAAGCGATACTATTTACTGTAAAACATGGGCTGTTTTTTTCCAACCATATAGACGGACACACCGTTCGAAATTATGTGCTAGACCTCCACGACAGGACTCATGCAACACACTGACAGACACGGCAAAAATTAAAAGGTAAATCACTATCCGTTATATCCCTACTAATTAACACAGAGAAAGGTAACTCACACATGCAAACAGCATTCAAACTTAAAGAGTTCAAAAGTATTTTCATAGTTTAATAATCAACGAAGGACCAGGAACTGTGCCTTCTAATCAGACAGGATAGATACACGTGCTCAGCCCCCAATACAGAATTTACATCATATCTTTAGAACTTGACCATTTAATCTGACACATGTGATGTTGATCGCTGTTCCACAACTGTCCTTTCAATAAGGTAACTAAAAATGGCACGAATACGAACAAAAAAAAACTATAATATAAAAAACTTCTTTAGTTGAAAACAGAAATATTTTTCCAACATTTAAAGAATGAGTAAAAAACAAATCTTGATAAACGTATCCGTGAGAAGAAGCATTGATCGCAATGTATGCAATCGATTACAATTTCAACTTGGGCGAAACCTCTTCGGCAAGGCCGCCCATGTTAAGTTTGTAGGTACGAGACCGCCACCGTATAGTCGGATCCCAAAAGGCAGAGAAAAATATCAGAGGGCCGCTGATTTCACGATATAACCAGCCGATTATGAAATAGAACTTACTAAACGGCAACGTGCCATTCTGTATAATGGCGAGGAGAGTATAGTCAAGTAAAAACCAAATAAGTACGTGAACGAGGTAAAATACGATCGGGTCCCATAAAAAAATCACATACACAGCCCAGGAAGTAAATGCCCCGAGGATCAGACACTCGGACAATGGCTCTAATATTATCGTGTGCGGAACCATAGCGGATCTCAGCTTAGTCCAACGTTTTAAGCGCTCGCGAAATGTTCGCACACTGGAACAGCCTGGATTTTGTAGAGCTGGAAGGCTACTGACTCGTGTTCTCCAACCTCGCTCCATTATTGACTTAGCCATGAAAAAGTCTTCAGCTAAATAACATCCGAATGACTGTAAACCACCAACGTCATCCAACAGTGATTTACGTATCAGCGTCGACATACCGGTGTGACAGTTGACTTGCATAAAATCAGCGAACAGGTAAATACGAGCGTGAGCAGTGCCGAAGTAGATTTTCTCTAACGTAGGAGCAAAACCTTCTTGATCCCACCTGAATGGAAGCTGATGTACAATACCGACGTCCTCCTCCATGAGCTGAACCATATCGGTAAGGGTTTCTTCCTTCATTCTCAAATTGCCATCCGAAATCATAACGTACTCGTACTTGGCAGCCGAATAGCCCGGCTGCATGTTATTTATCTTGGGATTAACGCCGACTGCACTTCCTCCAATGAACACTTTGGCGTCTATATCTGGATATTTCTCGATTAGACTGTTTACTAAGGAGACAGCCGGATCGGTGCTTTCTTCGAAACAGAACAGGATCTCGTACAACGGATACTGCATGGTGAAGAAGGTTTCTAGATTGAAGTACAAATTACTATCCAAACCCTTGAGAGGTTTGAGAATAGAAACACCTTCGTACGGAATGCCATCGTATGGATCCACTTTACGGTGTAATTTAAGCTTAGCACGAAATATAGCTATCAAGTGGAGAATCCATAGTGCACACCAGAATATTATAAAGATCACAGCTAAAGCGTAAAACACGTAAAACATATCTACTGTCCGTCTCTTTTAGTTTCACCATATTATATGAGTGCTGCTGGTTACAGAATGCACATACTTCAGACGTGATATTCGTACCGTGGCGGATATTTTCGGATAACTGTTAGTAATTTACATGATCCAATTACACACTAAATAAGAAATATTTGGCAACGAATTGACATTACTAAGAAATTACTAAATCGAAGTGACTGAAGTAACTCACCGATAAAACGACTAATCCAATGACCACTCAAATACTGAATAAAAATTTCAATGCATTTATGCGTCACTAAGCTTGACTATGGTCATAACAAAATCAACTTCAAATTATGAACACTATAATTGTATCATGCAACTCTGAATATTGAATATTTCGCAAAAATGCTGTTTGCTCGATTAGTACGAATACACTATCACGGTTTCATGGTGATCTTCAAATCTTCACAAATTCACGTTTTTTGTTTGGTTTTTCATGTCCATATTGTTGTCTTCATTTCATTCGCATCCACTTCGTGATTGTGGATAGTTACGCGTCTCCGCCAACCGATTGAGGATTGATATTTGATAGAGCGGCAGAGCACTGAAAACATGGCAATAATCATCCGCCATCTTTATCCTCAAAGTGCGGAAGCGCCGCAGCCCGCAGTAATCATAAATTGTGAATTTACACATTTACTGTATTGCAGCTAAAAATTCTAGCTTCGGCTTTTGGCTCAGACTTTTGACCTTGAAAAATACGGATCTGGCTTTCTGCTTTCGGCTTTCAAGAAAAATTCAGCTGGCTTTCGGCTTTTTGGCTTCTTTAGTCTTTACTGGACCACTATTCTAGAAAAGTTGTTATGCGATGTTATGAAGTAGTTATGATCAGGGCCCGGATTTTTATTCCCTAAAAAAACTGAAGTATGCGCATATAATATGCGTTTATCAAATGTAAAATATGCCAAGAAATTCCCTAAAAATACAAAATGTTCTATTCCTCTCTCAAATTATGGCAGGCAGAAAGAAAAGTGAACAGAAAACTCCTTGCTCTGGGTTCAGCAGTGTTGTATAAAACCTAAAGTCGCAGGATAAAGGCCTTGATGTGTACGTACCACTAAGGTCCTTTTCTTGTGACATGTCACAAATTCATGAACACTAAAAATAATTGAAAGTTGAATAACATTTTTTCAAAATTATTATAATTGTTTTTTCAATAATCTGGTAAAGTGGTAAAATATTCCAGTAAAATGGGGAAAAGTAAGCGAATATTCCAAAATATTCCTTGAAAGTTGAAACCACGGATTATATGCCAAAACATGCTTTTTGGTTGAAATATTCCCAAATAATATGCTCTAGTAATAAATATAGCTCATTTTACTCCAAATTTCATGATTCGTCAAGATAACCCTGGTATGCCCAATAGACTAGGCTAGAAAAAAAAAAATGCTAAAGCATGAAAATCCGGGCCCTGGTCATGATAACAACCGTTGTTATAAGAATTGTATACATATTACTATACATGTGGGTAAAGTGAATGTTTGCCCAACGAAGCAAAAGTTTGCAATATGAGCCGTTAGGCGAGTTGAGCCATTTGCTGAGTTGATAAACGTTCACGATACCCGCATGTATTGTAAGATATTTTATTCTATATGATGTTAAGTTAAAACATAAATCTACCCTCTTCCCTTTCAAAATCAAAATCGCACAAATTCAGATTCACACTATCGGGATCAGGGATGTCAAACAAAACCGTTTTTTTTTTTCGTTTCGTCATTTCGTTTCAATATTTTTGACAAAAATCAATCATTATTTCGTAATTTCGTTTCGTTTGTTTGCCATCCCTGCTATTTACTGAACTCACCCTGACTCAACTCACCCGGGAAAAGAAATGAAATTTCGATTACAGTAGGCTTGGCTACTAGTACCCGACCCTAGAAAGTGGTTGCAATAGGCTCGGCTACTAGTAGCCGATCCTAAAAATCACAAATCAGAAAACTAGGGATGGCAAACGAAACTTTTTTTTTCGTTTCGTTATTTCGTTTCGTTTGCCATCCCTGATCAGGGGGCTTTCCAGCCAGCCGATAGCTACTAGCCAATAGCCGATAGCTGACGGTAGCCAATGGGTTCCAGCTAATAGCCGATAGCAGGCTGACCTGAGTTAACCAGCCAATAGCCAGTCATCATCCAATCAAATTTTTGATAGCTATTGGCTACTTTTTCAACTTAGCCAGAAAGCAGAAACGATTTTTTTTTTTTTTTTTTAGTAAAAACAAACTACCTTGAGTTTCGTTTTTGTGCTTTAGAGGGTTTAGGTCCTTTTGCTTAAGCCACGTTCCAAATTAATCAAAATATTATAAAATTCTAATATTCAGGGATGGCAAACGAAACGAAACAAAATAACGAAATAACGATTGATTTTTGTACAAAATATTGATACAAAATAACGAAACGAAATGAAAATGTAGCAAAAAAAGCGAAATGAAAAATAGAGTGGAGGAAAAACGTAACGAAAAAACTAAACACTTAGTTTTTTTGTTACCTTATTTCATTCTTTTGTTGTTTATTTTTTCGTCTGCTTTATGGCTGCACTGCAATGCTCTATCTTGTACTTATGTCTTACGTTAGAAAAATAAAGAACCTTATGAGATGTAGTTGTAATTTCAATGAAGTCCTTTTTTTTGGCCGGTATTTACTCATGTTTCTCATTTTACCTGTGAGCTGTGAGCCTGTGACTATTTCTGTGTTGGTTCTTGGTTGTTCTGTGTTCTGTCTTCTGTGATTGTTGTGTTGTTATCAGGTTTAAAGAAAGAAGGACTCCCGCCTGTCCTAATCTCGAGAATTCTGAGTTATTTTTCTTACTGTGTACTTTGTCTTGGGTTGCTAGTTGGAATTTCAATTTTTAAACTCGGTGATCCGCACTTTACTAGATGTAGATTCATTAAAATAGGAAACTAGTTTCTCTAACAATATAGTATGTACATTTTTTTCAAAGTTGTATCAGTAATAAATGAAAACTAATAATTGTGAATCTTATTACTGTTTTTCACGAATCGTGACTGAAAACTGAAAAGTACAAAAAAAAAAAATGAAAGATACCGTGAATGAAAATTAAAATTACATCAGTTTCAGAAATGCATGGCAATCAGTAATCCTTTGAACGGTTTGAACTAATATCTGTATTGTACCCAATGACATGGGGAAAAAACAAAAAAAAAACAACAAAAAACGAAACCATAACGAAATGATTTAGTTTTGTTATAAACAAAACGAATGAACACCGGTATGAAATAAACGAAACGGAAAACGAAACGAAAAATCGCTTATGAAAAACCGAAAATGTTGAAAATAACGAAACGAAAAAAAAAGTTTCGTTTGCCATCCCTGCTATTATTACCAGAAGTACAAGCATCTGCATCTCACGACGAGTTTTTTGAGGGGTCACATGGTTTTTGAACAATTAAGCCAATAGCTAGCCAATCAAATTTTGTCAGCTAATGGCTATAGCTTTATTCCAGCCAATGAAAAAAATCAGCTCGAGCCGATAGCTAATAGCCAATGATGATTGGCTGGAAAGCCCTGATCAGGATACACGAATTCATGGAATGGAAGGAACGTGAACGCGTGAACGAATCATGCTCTCACACTTCTCACGCTTGTTGAACTTTTCAAGCGTTTTCATTGGTTCATAATGTGGTTGACCTGTTTCTTCATTGTACCTTATTTTTCTTTCACGCCTAGCATAGGCGCGGGTAAAATGCACATTTACCCACAGGTAGCTTACCGTCAAAATACTGTTTTAACATCATGTATAGAATAAAAGTTGTTATGAGTTGTTACCGGGTGTTACCCACTTACCACAATGTTGAATAACATCTCATAACCACTCATAACAACTAGTCCCAACTCCCAAGGAGGTGTTATGCTGTTATGAGTGGTTATGAAATGTTATTCAACATTGCGGTAAATGAGTAACAACCGCCCAACCGGTAACAACTCATAACAACTTTTTTATAACAATGGTTGTTATCATAACATCGCATAACAACTTTTCGAGAATAGTGGTCCAGAGATTCTGTTATCTTAAGCCTCGTTCACACTAGCGTTTGACTCGCTGCAAATGAGCGTGCAGCAGTGGCATAGCCAGGGGGACGAAGGGGGCGAATGCCTCCCCCAAGGCACCTGAAACTAAATGTAAAATATGCAAAAATGAGCGAATTATCACCTTTAAAACACGTTTTGTTTTTTTTTTTAAATTTTGCCCAAGCAGTAATCTTACCTTCATAAAGGGACCTGAGACCTGAGAGCAAAAAAATCATTTTTGTGGTAACCACTGTTTTTGACTAACTTTTAGCCGCTCTTTTGTGTGGTGTTGTCAAAGAAATTCTAAAAAATTTTCCTAAACTGCTGTAAGTCTTCAAAGTTGAGTGTCTCATAACGTGATAACGTTATCAATTTTGTTTATCCGCTCTCATATAAAATTTACATTTTTGCGCGCAGGTCCCTTTCTCCCCGGCAGGTCACATATAAACCAACTTTTTTGGATTAAAAAAAACAAAACATAAAAAACCATTTTCATAAAATTGGAAGAAACCGATTGGAAGCTTAAAAACTTTCAGCTTCCGCTTCCGGCTTCCTGCTTTTAACTCATTCAGCTTCCAGCTTCTGGTTTCTCAGAATTATCCTGAAACTGTAAAAACTTCCGGCTTCTGCCTTCCAGCTACCGGCTTCTCCGCAACCCTGAACCACTGGCATCTTGATGATACTAAAATTCGCATAAAATGAGGTGGATGAAAAAATTTAACTATAATGAAAAAATTAACATTGTCATTGAGAATACATATAAAATGGTTATTCTCATATCATTTTTTTTTTTTTTTTAAATCTCAAATTGTTGTGTATAGTAATAATTTATGATCATAGTTAACTAACAATAACTACGCTGATCATTATCTCAAAAGATGGCCACAGTCCCCGGTCTCTATTCTTCAATTACTTCTTACAGAAACTACTGTCTCCCAATGCAGACTTTTCGCAGAAAGGGGAGTGTTCTCTCCAGAGTTTCAGGTTCATCAAGATACAGAAGTCATTCAACAGTCGTCAACTAACTTCACATTCCAGCAAACACAAAAATTATTAGTAATTATATAAATATTCAGCTTGAGTATGTAAAGGCCCTAACACATACCAAAAGCGACAAAAACACGCGTTATAACAAATAGGTATGCGACAACAATTTTCCTTGGGGAAAAAAAAAGTTATTTCAAATTGTAAGACAATACAAAATGAGGATTTAATTTCAGTTATTAATGCAGGATAGTTTCATCTGTGTACAAAATTGATGTCAAAAATTCAAAAGAAGTGATGAATTTGGTAAAAATCAGTATTAGTGTAAAGAATGTAAAATTTTATTAATGAAAAAACGTGATGATGAATTAAAATTATTAGATGATAAACAGGGTGAATGTGGGAGAAAAATGAATACCTATAAGAAGTTATAACACCCATTCAAAATTAAATTACTATAAAAGAAGATTAGAAATGCCGAAAGAAAACAATTTCAAAGTAGTCGCTTGAAAAATAATTTTGTTATCAAAACTTTTTTATCTAATCAAGAAAGAAAGAAAGGAGAAAAAACAAAGAAAAAAAACAGGCGAAGAGTCAAAAAGTATTGCTGAACAGATTCAGTTTTTCGATACATAATATACCTACATGCAAATAAAATAATAAGACAAATTGAATATTACACTACACAACAATTTGAAATTTTTCAAAAAGCAATGGCATGAGAATACATGATCCTATAATATTTATGTATTTTCAAATTTCAACGAGGAATTTAATGCCGATGTTAATTTTTTGATTATAGTTAATTTTTTTCCCTATCATACGCATTTTAGTATTATCAAGATGATACTACTGATCGAACAACTATACGCGTTATTGTTATCGGTATCAGTGTAGCTATTCCTGCACGACAAAAAGGAATAAAAAGTGAGTAAGTACTTTAATAAAATTTTAATTTTGAATATATGGAAAACGAGAGATTCTCGAGAAAAATGGATAACGCCATCGTATTCAGCATTCAAAATACATCTAAAATCATCTAATCTCATCCCATTGTTTTTTATGCTGTTGTGTAGTGTTATTTAAGGAAATACCTACCAATAAGATTTTATATAACTTTTAGAGAAAGGGAAGTAACAGAAAAATTAAGCGAGTTATACATAGGTACCACACTGATCCAAAAATTAGGTCAGTCTAGATATTCCATCCAGATATATTGTAATTTCCTTTGAACTGGTGTAGTGGGAGATATGGCGCTGCACGCATGCCAAAGTGGCCTCTGAGACACCGCACCCCCAGCACTGGAAACTACCCTTTCGGGCATCGCATCAGTGCCGAGGGGTTCCTTTGAACTGTAACGACATTTAAAGAGCATTGCTAAATTGGCGGATCTTGAACGAGTTAATGTGACTTGAAACAACAAATTTTTGTTCGTTTTGAGTTCAGTTAAGTTGATTCTTTTGCCTGTTGTTCAATATCAAAAAATCATATTCGCGTGTTCGTGCTCCCCAGCATCATCGCGTTTCGAGACCGCATTCTTAGTTACTTATTTCTAATAATTAACTTTATAGTTTCAGACCTTAAAATCAAAACTGGGGCATCGGATGGGGCGATGTCATAACTCATAAGATGGGTGTCAATCCTTAGGTTTCAAGAGTTTCTGTTGACATTCAATTTAACTTCATATGCAAACTGCGATACTAAGGGGAGCAGTCTGAATTTTAAAAAATTCTACAAGTATAACATGAGTATCATTTCACAGGTTTTAAGAATCACTGAATTCATTTTCGACATTAATTTCAGCCTCTTCTAAAAATGTAGACGTACCTAAAGGGTGAGAGAGGATACATTGAAATAAAACCTACAAACATATTTATAGAGTCCTTAGGACAAAGTCGGGGAATTACGAGTAAAAGGCCTTAATATAATTTCTGGCCCCAGGGGTCCCAGAAACCTTAATTTGACCCCAGTTCACGTGCTTTCATCTAATTCAATGTGCACGAGTAATGTACTCTTCTTTCATAACTATGCGTAGCTGCACCACATCAGAGCGCGATAATATCATCACCACATGAGTAGCCTAAAGTCAAAATTCACTTTTGCCATTTCCCTTCAAGGGCGCAAATAGGCAAAATACTGTACACGGGTACAGGAATATCTTTTCTGTGCTTGTGAACGTGGAGTATGAAGTGAAATGGCAAAAATGAGTATTGATTTTAGGCTACTCACATATCTCCTCTTTTCATTTCCTCTCACCCGAGCCCTGGAACCGCCTCTTCGAGCATTACCTCAGGGACATGGAGGAGCCTCTTAGGGCGGCCTTAGCCCTCTTCTCTTCTTGCCGGGAATCGGCCTAGGTCAACTGTGCTATCTTCCTGTCGAATACTCGTATCACTAGCTCCGTGGTTTATGACGGTGAGTTCAACGAGCACCGGCAGGTAGCGCCTTACCCATTTACAGCTTTCAGATAATGCAAGAAAGAACTCGTCACACATTCTAACACCGCATTCTGATAACGTACACAGAGTCACAACCACTTACAGCAGAGGCTTTCGAGAAGTGTGTAATGGGTCGCATCGCCAGTATCCAGTATCTGAAAGCTGTAAGTGGGTAAGGCGCTAACTGTCGATGCTCGTTGAATTCACCGTCATATTATAAACCACGGGGGTAGTGATACGGGTATTCGACAGGAAGATAGCGCAGTCGACCTAGGCCGATTTTCGGCAAGAAAAGAAGAGGGCTAAGGCAGCCCTGAAAAGGCTCCCCGATGTCCCTGAGGTAATGCTCGAAGGGCGGTTCCAGGGCTCGGGTAAGAGGAAATAAAAAGAGGGATGAGTTGGCAAATTTTAGTACGAGTATATATGGATCAGAAGTTAGAAAAATCCAATAAGTCAAAAGGTTTTTTTTTGTCAATACCAAAAAATTTTGCTTGATAATTGGGAATATTTAGTTGAGTCGGTTGGACTTCCACAATTTTTGTCCCCCTCTCCCTCCCCCAGAAAAAACTCTTCGGTACGTCCTTGGAGTAAACCGTTCGTGAATGATGCCTATCTATACTCCCGACTGACAATGAGACTGAACAAATTAAAAATAAAAATACCAAGAAAGTGATGTGAATGAAAGCGAACGGCCGTTCACTATGTACAACGAACTGAACGTATTCACTTTTTTTTTTTTTTTTACTCATTAACGTGAACTGAGCGCATTCATTATTTTCGCGAACGTGTAAACGCTACTTCTGGTAAACAAATAGGCCTAACATTCTTTGGATATCATCAAAAAGTTCTGTCAGCCTTGCGAGGGGTGGGGTCTTCTGGCTAGTGGTCAGGAGGTTCTACAAGATACCATGGATAAGAAACTATAGCTCCAGGCATAGATTCACCCAGGGGCGCAACCAGAACTTTTTTTGGTGGGGGCTAGAATTGAGGGGAAAAAACTTGGACAGGGGTGAAAACTCAATTTGGTATCTGCTTGATTTGGTACCTATACCTATTTTCATGACTTGATTTTGAGAAAATTTCGAATGGGGGGGGGCTATAGCCTTCTAGCCTCCTCCTCTTCCATTGCGCCCATGAATTCACCATCTCATTTCAAAAATATATAACCTGTACTTACTAGATCCATTTCAATAATAATACTTACTATATATAAGCGCGGTTATGAAACTTGATTGAAAATTAATTATCAAAGCGGCGTAATAATAGTTTACGCAGAGTTAAAAGTTTTCTTCCGAATAATCTTAATTAATCATATACTTAATCATACTACGGGATCCTCCGGTTCGAAACTGGAAAGAAAGCGTAACCACGAGTTCAGTTAGCGTGAAGTAGGTAACGTAAATATCAATTTATAATTTCAAGTACTTTTTTTTTAATTTTTTCAGTTTTGAATTGCAGTTTACGTGGTTGAAAATGACATCTACATGGTAATAAATTTTGGAAAACAATTGTGTTATCAGCTGCATAGAAATGCCGCAGTGGTAGAGAACTTGTACATATGTATACGTGGTTGTACACTGAATATTCAATTCAAAATTATTCATGTAGAAGAAAGAGAATATTGTATGAACATTTTATGGATTTTTTTGGCAGAGACTGTGAGTATTCTGAGATTTCTGAACTTATCAAGCACAGGTTCAAATAAGGGCTGGGGGGGTTAGCCTTTTTCCCTTCTTGAAAGCCACTCTAAAAAAACTAAAAACTTATTTGTATATGACCGAGAGCATTGTCAGCATTATTTTGACACTTGTCAGCCCTCCCGAGCCCTCTTCTCTTCAGGTTGGTTATGTCGGGTCGGCTTTCCTCGAATCCAACGCTAAACATCGTAACTTTTCTTTTCTTAATCCAAAATTGTGTATAACCAAGATAATTTGTAATAAGACGATGGGAAAATACAAGCAAATAAGGTTTTTGATGTTACCGTGCATTTGCGTGTAAATCGTAGCAGATTTAAAAGTGCATTCCCGCGCATTTCTTGAAAGAAAACATGTTATCAGTTCAGCACAGAGTGCTTATATATTTCACGCGTTTTCAACATCCGATAAAAGAATTTCAGTTGCAGATGAAATCATTCAACCAATGCCCACAACAGTAACTTGAGCATAGATGGAAGGGATTTAATAGTCGAAGCTCTGAATTCATGCACAGCCCTCTTTACTATCAGTAGAAATAGCAGAACTGATTCACTCGCGATATCGACTTCCGCAAAACTACATAATGTGAACTACGCTTCATTTTCTATTATCGTTCGCCAGTTATAATCTTACAGTGAATTTAAATTTACAAGCATAAAAATTCTGTGGCGTTTTTCGGGTTCAGTTCTTGTGTACACCACAATTTACTTGAAGAATGTGGTGTTGTTGGACTTTCGATCCAGCTTTCATATTTCATCTCCGAGCTTTGATTTAAAATAGTAAGTGGAGTAATTTTTGAAATTTCATCGAATATATGATTAGAATCAGTTGCTGATAATATCTTCATGACGACGTGAACCTTATTATAAACATTTTTAGAATTTCAACCACCTCACCCATCCCACCCCCTAGTAAGGCGCGTATCCAGTGGGATGAGGACTACGGCCTATTGTGCGGCTATCAAAAATATTGAGGAAATTACTTTTTTTGAATTTAAATTTGTTAAAATTTAACCATTTTAGCTCGCGACTAGTGATAATACGAAAGTATGTCCTCCTTAAAAATATTCTAGATAAGTACCTGCGCCTCTGCGTTTTTCTTCGATACTTAGATTTTTATTTTATTATGATCAAGCCACGGAGCTACATTCTCGGGCTATGGGCTCAGAAAAGATTGTTGTCTATAAGTGCCAGAGGTATCCAGCAGCGGAAAGGTAGGTGAGGAGGTTGTTTATGTGCTTGTGGGAGTTGGAGAGGGCCGAAATTCGACTATGGAGGACGTGGTTAAGGTGGCCCTAAGGGGAGGTATAACGGGCAGCCATTTAGATTGCTAGAAATGAACAAACCTCATGTTGAAAATGCTTATTTTGCAATCAAAATGGCTCTCCGTTATACCCCCCCCCCCACCCCCTTAGAGCCGCCTTAACGAGATGAGAATTACAAGACAGGAGAGGGAGGGGCATGAGAAGAGGAGGTCCACGGTGAGATGGTTTTCATCTTCACAGTGTGGGCAGTTGGGGAGGGGGGATACAGGTTAGTGAGAAGATGCTTATGAGTGAAATGCCGCCACTCTTTGAATCACTTACGCAAAATGTTCTGGCGAATGGCGGAAGTGAGATCTGTTGAGATCAATGGCGGATCTAGAAATTTTCCAAGGGGGGGGGGTGTTTTGAAAATAAAACTTTTTCCACCTCCGCCCCCTAAAAAACCAAAATGTATGTCATTTTAAATAGTTTTTGAAGACAAGTTTCATAATAATATTATTAAATCGTTTCAAAATGAACATTGTAGACTGTAGTGTTGCAGATACTCAAAAACAGGAGCAAAATTCAAGCGGTTTTCTTTTTCTTCTTCGGCCCGAAGGGAGTGTCCGAACCCCCAAAACAGCCCCCATAGTTCCGCCACTGGTTGGGATAGGGAGGTGAAGAGTGATATATGAGAGCGCTACGTAGCTTTTGCTGTGCTGCTTGATCGACTGTCTCATTTCCTGAGATACCTATATGGCTTGGGATCCAGAGGAAATGAGATGGAGAATGAGATGGATGCGTTGGACGAGAGCGTGCGTTGAAAGGCGATCAGAAACAGACCTTAAGGAGGAAAGTGAATCTGAGAGGACCAGATGGTAGGTGGGGTGAGTGGGTGTTCGAGCGAGGAGATCGTGACTAGGCACTGTAGGATAGCATGGAGTTCGGCTGTGCAGATGGAAGCTGTGTTTTTAAGTCGGAAGGAGTGTAGTACACTATCTATGGAGCAGGCGTAAGCGTGCGTTGGTTGTACTTTGAACCATCAGTCAAACATAGGATACGGTCAGGAAAGCGGTCAAGAATTTCTTGCAAATGAGTCCGATAAACTTGGGGGGGGGGTGTATTCATAAGAGAATTCTCCAAGTTCAAAATTACATGGGGAAAGTTCAACAACCAGGGGGGGGGGTGATGTATGGATTATTGGTAGTGACTTGTAGGGAAATGTATGAGCAGTGTCCCTTCAAAGTGTGAACGTAAATGCAATGAGGATTCAGGAACAAGGGTGAAGTTTGAAGGGTTGAAGAGATACTCATGGGCTGGAAGATTGAGGTTGTGTGCTATCGCAACGATAAGTTTGGCAGTGAGCTGCATTCGGTGGTAAGATAGAGGAGGAATTCCAGCACCGGCACACATACTCAAAGCTGGGGGCTAGTGCGAAAGGCGCCAATAACGATACATAAACCCGCATTTTGAGCAGTGTCAAGAAGCTTCAAGTATGAGTGAGGGGCAAGTCCATACAGGAGTGATCCGTAATCCACGATAGCTCGGATCAGAGTCTGGTATAACTGAATTAGTAGTTCTCTACTACATCCTCTGAAAGGATATGAGAGGCACTTCAGAACATTGAGTGAGCGCATACATTTGGCTTTTATGTGTTTTATATTCGGAAGGAGAGGCGAGCGTTAAGGTAGAAGTCGAGAAATTTGACAGAATTGGAGCGAGGAATCGATTGTGAGTTGAGTAGAAGAGGTGGGAAAGTTAGATTGTTTGTTCGATGATGGAACATCGTGAATTCTGTTATGCTTGGTGATACACGGAATCCGTTTCGAGAGGACCATGTTTCGATTAGTTATATACGTTTTCTTGGAGTAGTCTATGGGCACGTTGTGGGTCTTGGATTTGAGGTGAATGCCGAAGTCATCAGCAAATAGTATTTGTGTGAGAGGGAAATGATCCTTTAGAGTGATCTCATTAATAGCAATCAAAAACAAGGTTATGTTTAGGACTGAGCCTTACGAGACTCCATTGACGAGTGGTCGGGGACACCTTTCCTGCTCCCGACCACTCATTTATTTTCTTTTGATTTAATAACAAATGTTAAATAATGGCGCATCTAATTTAAATAAAGAATAAAACATGTTCACTCATACATAGACATCGCTGTGAGGGGAGGGGGTAAACGGGTAATACTTACCCCCCCCCCCCATATCAAAGGCCAATAATTATATCTATTTATACTAGTAGTTATAAAAAATTTGTAAACGAATTAGTGTCATGTGATACCACAATTAGTAGTACCGTACCATACACTTAACTCGCAATACACATACACAGGGTGTCTAAAAAAAAATCGAAATCTGAAAATATATTTCCTTCACCCCCCCCCCCACCATTTGCTATGAATGCGCTAAAATAATACACTAAAGCTAAATATACTTCTTCGCCTATAATACTACATTTTGAGTGGGGGGGGGGGGAACTAATTTTATTGCATAAGGTAGATGAGCCCAATAAGGCCCGGATCCCCAAAATAAGGCCCAGTGTACCGATTTTGACTGCTATGCTTTAGACTGCATTAAAACGTACAATAAAGTTGTTCCTTCATGATATCCAGCGATGAATTTCCCGATAAACACATTAGGCAAGTGCCTAAGGCGACAGATTTCGAGGGGCGGAAAATTTTTGTACAAAAACACCGGGAAAAGGAAGGAAATCCGGGAAAAGAGAAAAAGAAGAAGAGACAGACAGACAAAAGGAAACTACTTTAAAAGTTGCAGAAAATATAACTGGGAAATAATTATAAATTTTTAACCTGTAGCTCATTAGGAGGATATGGAGTGGAGAGGCGAGGGGGACATTTTGTTGAGTGCCTATAGCGGCTTGGCTTCTAAATACGGAGCTGGTTTCAAAGAGAAAAAGTGGAGTCTATAAGACATTAAGAAAGAAGTGAAGTGACCACCCGCTTATCAGTTGCATTAGCAGCCGATGCCGTCAAAGCGGGAAGGGTGGAGGGAGGAAAACTGCAAGGGTTTTCAGGCAGGAAAAGATCACGGATGTGGATGACAGGGAATCGTTGGAAGGACGGGGAGGGAAGATGGGAAAGGGGTTTGCTGTAAAGGGAAGACGAGAGGATTAACTCAGTTAACCCAACAAACTTTAGCCAGCTCATCTTAGCCCACGGTCTAGATGAGTCACGAAGCGAGTCAGCTAGTTATTTATATAATTTCACTCCACCTGAAAAGGAGGAAGTTTCAAATTGAGAAAAGGTTAGAAAATACTGTTTTCGAGTGTAGCGAGTGAAAACTCGTTGAATTCTTGACAAATTTAAGCAGAAAAAACTTTTTTGCCACCTAAGAGAAGGGTTTGAACTTCCAAAACCCCACTCATGGCTACGTCCCAGAGTTCAGTACGTGCTACATTCAACTTAATTTATTTAGGATAATAAGGTCATGAAGTCATGTTTCAGTCGTATAAAAATAACTACCTAGTTTATTATTAAATAGCAGCGAATATCAGAGCTATTAAATCTATGTACCCATTCATTCATGGGGCACGCATTTGATAAGGTAGGTATGTATAAACAGAGGTACATAATAATATTACGATTGTAATTCCTAACGTTGAATCCTTCCTCAGGAATTTGTGACATATTTTTGGACTAGTTCAATTTATGTGTCTTGATCGACCCACGGATCTGAGAATGTGGCCCGAGATCTTATTTCATTAGACTCCATAAAGTTGATGTATGAAAGAGAAATAGTCCCAAAAAATAACTTTTTTGTTGAGAGTGAGGAAACACTGAGGCTGTATACTTGCAAATGTGTACAAGAATGGGAATTAATTTATCTAAAAAAGGGGAAGGGATACAATATTTCTTTAATGCAAAAAAAAAAAAAAATGACTTTATACATTAAGCTTAGCCGAAAAATACTCCACCCCCCCTCAAAAAAAAAAGCTGTCGCAGCTCACGCCTGGTGAAAAAGTTGAGTTTTCAAAGTAAATTGCTACTTTATCGATTAACCGATTATTTTTGAATAATTGATGACTTATATTACTTGATTGTATTCGATTATTAATCTGTTGCTTCCGATTGATCAATTGCTTCCCATTTGTTAAGAAGCAGTGCTGATAATGAAACTTATTTCCCCTTAACAAGAGGGCTGCTATTTCGTATTTTTAAATTTAGCGGCCGCACTGATTTCTGAAAACTGGAATTGTAAAATAATGAAAAAGATTCACGAGATATGAAGACTCCGGACAGGGAACTTTCATAGTGAGGGGGAAATATTCTCTAGAAGTAATAACTCATAATAAGTGACAAATGAGATAAACAACATAAAATGATGACTCAATAAACGAAAGAATTCCGGATTGCAGAATGTTGTGCAGTTATGTCTTGCCGCATCCTCTCCCCCCGGGGGACGACTTCTCTGGCATGGTAACTTTTACTGACCACATAACTTATTGTCCTGTGTATTGTTTGTGCAGTAAGCTCGTTATCCGGTTTTAACTGGTTACTAAAAATATCACTCCTGGCATCAGAGTTCTTTAGGAGGCTGGATTTCATAATGCTGATCTCCAAAAAGAAATAAGAATGAGGAATACTTTTACAAATCGCAAGATACTTTTTTCGTTTTTCTTTTTATTATAATTTTTTGGAGGAGGGGAGGGGGTCAGAGTGTCAGATCAAACATTTGGCACAATAGTCAAAATTAAGTGATCAGAAAATTCCTGTTTCAATAGTTTTCCAATTTTTTGGTCTAGGTAGGTATTTCAAGTCTTATTCTGTGAGCTTCTGTGAAACTCAGGATCAGAAATCTTGATTTTTCCGAAACGAGTATATTATCATTCTAACAAGCCTCTCACAACGAAATTTGAAAGGATGGCTTACAAAGAAATTTTTAAAATCGTGAATTAGATTTTAGTGGCTTATTAAGCTACAGCTAAATTAGAAAACTTTTGCAATATTCGATTCACAACCCAACAGCCAAAAAACCGCAAGAACGAGAGTAGCCGATTCTAGAAGTATTTTTCACGCTGAATTCAATGCCGCTTTTTGTTTTTCTTAATTAGCTCTCCTTTTCTCGTAAATTCATTCTGAATTATTTCCCGTAATTTCCCTCTTGTGTTGGAAATATTAGTGAATGTGGCCACACTGCATGTATCACAAAACAAACTCGCCAACACAGTGACGCGTGTGAACGTGTTTTGACGTTTTGATATCGGAACGATCTAAACAGTTTCAACTGATTCTAAGATTTTATCATTAACGATGAAGTGATGGAACAACAATTTTGAGGAAGGCGATCTCTTCAGTGAAAAATTAACGCCTTTTCATTCCGGTATTTACAGTTTATTGTTTCTTTTACGAAATGTAAGTGAACTAGATAAATGTGTTCCAACAATAAATTTGATGAATATGTGTTCAATGCCCAAGTATTCATGATAATCACAACGCTCGTTGTTGAATTGGAATAATGCTTACGGAACACAGAGAGACAGAGAACAACACGGAAGTTTTCTATTCAGTACTGTCAAAGACGAAGCTTATCGGTAATATCAGTTTAATACAACATCAGTGTCGCCACATAAAATAGAACAATTTCTCATAATACACTATTAAATTTCCCAGCAAACGTAAAAAATGATTAGCTAACTCAGCATTTTTAATATCATATTTGAATTCAGCGTGAAAAATACATTAAGAATCATCTATTTTCCTTCATGCGGTTTCCAAAAAATCTCAGTTTGTTGTGTAGTGTTATCAAAACAAAAATTCTTTTCAACAGCAGGGTGAATGTCCCCCGGCAGTATACTTAAATATAAAAACAAAATTCAACAGCTTTCTCAGTTCTTTGGTCGAGTTGATCTTGCTCATTAAAATTTCTCTTTTGTTATTGTTTGTGGTGAGGGGAGAAAATTCAGGTACCTATTTGTATTCTACTTGAAACGAACTTTCATTGATATTTCGTTTGATTTGTAAAATTCAATATACTTAGCCTATTCACAGATCTGACCAGAAAGTGGTGGAAAGATGATTTCTGACTTTAGTTTGTTCTATTTAACTCTTAAATTTCTGTTGTACT
Source organism: Acanthococcus lagerstroemiae (assembly GCA_031841125.1). Taxonomy (NCBI): domain Eukaryota; kingdom Metazoa; phylum Arthropoda; class Insecta; order Hemiptera; family Eriococcidae; genus Acanthococcus; species Acanthococcus lagerstroemiae. Next base: position 10,421,597 of record CM063106.1, on the reverse strand, counting down.
TTTTCCGGCTTGCATTAGCAAAGTACCTAAGTATTTAAATTCCATTACTTCCATTATTTTCCATCTCCTCTTTATCCATATTCATTGTATTTTGTTTCCATCCACAGACTGCCATTACTTTTATTTTATTTTTATTCATCTTCGTTTTATACTTGATTTTCAATTTTTCAAACAACTTTTTCAGTCTTTTTTCTAGTTCTTCTTTACTTCCTTCCACTATTGCAATGTCATCTGAAAATTTTATCATTATTCTAATCGTCTCCTCTTGTATATCATCCTAAACTCCTTTCATTCGTTTCTTCAAGTATGTTTTCTATAAATAGGTTAAATAGTACCCTACTGGTGACAAACAGCAACCTTGTTTCACTCCTTTTTGAATTTTAGCTTCTCCCACTTCATCATCTATTTGTATTTGAGCCTTTTAATGCTTATAGAAGTTCCATATTACTCTTTTGTTTCTTTATACTTAACTCCTAACTCCTTCAATATTTGGAACATTTTTAACCATTCAACATTATCAAAAGTTTTTTCTAAATATTCAAATGCTCCATATATGTATCCAAACCTTTTCTCAGTCTTTTTTCTGATAAGAGCCTCAAACATAAAATTGCTTCCCTAGTTTCTCTACCCTATGTGAATCTAAACTATCATAACTAACCTGCTTTTCTGGAAATCTATTCATATCAACTTGTCAGAACTACTTCTTCTGCATTCTTCAGTAACTTACCTACTAGCAATTTTATCAACTCCTTCTGCTTGACCTGCTTTCATTTCTTTCAGAGCTTTATCAAATTTTGATCTCCAAATAGAGGATCTCCTCTTCCTCCATCCTCCATACTATTTTCTCTTTCCATTCATTTACTTATACCTAGTACATTCTTGAACAGTTTTTCAACATATCTCGCCTATTATTTGTGAATGCTCCGAGGCAGTACAATGATAAAATATATTTAAAAAAAAAACACTTACCCATCTATTTTAGAATCTAACAGTTTTCCTTTTTTATCCGTTAAGTTATTTGTTTTTGCTCCAAAATATCTTTCTACTTTATTATAATGCCTAATTGGTTCTTCCTGCTTTCATTTTCACCTCAATTTCCACACAGTTTTTATTAATCCATTTTTCGTTTGCCTTTTTACATCCTCTCTATATTTGATTTCTTAAAGCTCTATACTTTCCGTTTCTTTCTCTATTATTGGCTTGTTTATACTTTCTTTCTTCTTCCATTAACTTTAGTATCTTGCAGGCGCGGATTTAGAAAAAGAATATGCAGCCCGTTGAACATTTTGGGTGCTGCAAACTTGTGGCTGCGTAGGGGCAGCTCCACACTTCACTACTACACTCATAAATACATAAGTAAATATACGTGTCGTGTAGCTGCAATGTAGTTGCAGCTCCACAATCATTCGCACCTCTAAGGTGCAGCAACCTTGCGTAAATTCGCGAAGCTGCAGAATAGTTGCAAGGCCACTATTTCTCGCACCCCTAACATGCAGCTACGCTGCGTAGATCCTGCGTAGTTGAAACTCCACTAATTCGCAGCTACGTTGCGGTACCTTCGCCACGCATGCGCGGTCCTCGAGATTGAAAGCCAAAGAAAACCGTTTTATTTGAATTACCAGTTACCTATCACTATCAGTGTTTAGCAGTTGTCAGTTATTCAAAAGTGCAGTGTTTTATTCTGTATTGTGGTATAGTTCAGAAGATCAAATTAATGTTGAATATAGTGAGTACGTAATCCATTGTCGCAGTGGAAGGAGATAATGAACAACGAAAGAGAAATTATTTCATCCCAGGCGTGGGTTTTGTAAAGAAATCAGAATTTTATTAGCATCAAAATCAGCCTTACAGAAGGAAGTAAGTACATGCTTAGCATTTATTTCGCGTGCGATCGCATAGAATATATTGACAATATTCAAAATTTATCTTACTTGATAGGCTACTCATAAAGAGATTCACAATGGCCACTTTAATAACAAGTTCTAGTCACTCTACTGATACGTATCAAGGAGAAACTTCCTGTACACCATCAACGAGTTTTTTGGTGCGTCATCCTGATGCTGAATTATTCAAGACCAGTGACAATTGTACATAAATTATGCTCATGTCTCAGAACAGCTCTCTGATAAGGCGCCTGATATTAGTGAAATTGAAGATAACGATTCTGTTTTGGTAAGAGTACCGGTGTCGTTTATTTTTAAGAATTTTTCCCCCTGCATCGTGACGATGAGTCAATATGAGGTATAGGAATTTTCACGTATGCAGTAACTAAGTAGAAGAAGACAAGGGTACACTTTCGAGCTTTTCGACAGTGAGAACATCTAAAAGTGCTTTGTCCAATGTATCTTCGGAGAAGTTTTATACGTTCGTCTTCCCGGTCGAGGTTTGTAATTCCGCACCATTTCCTATCAAAACATAAATAATATCAATAATTTGTTACACAAATTTTACTATATGCATTTGATAAGATCCCTTTCAAAGTTACCTCAGCAAACAAATTGCGTCATAACAAGACAACGGTTTGAGATATCACGAACTTTTTTTTTTCATATTAAAGCTGAAAGAGTACGTAATCAAGATACTATGGTACTTACTTCGTTTTTTCGTTTCAACAATGAAAGAAAACAAAACTAAAATAGGGTACAAATTTTCATCATTTTGTCGACCAAATTCACAGGTTATTTGAAAATATGCAAAATCACAAATTGATAAGAACAAACACATAAACATCGTGCCACATCATTCTAAATTACAACCTGGCGGTTCATACCGCAAAATAGTACCTAGCGAGGTCGCGCTAAGTAAAGAAATAGTTAGCGTTCAAAGTTACCCCGGGTGTTCAATGTTACCCCAGATTACGGTAGCCGAAAAATACTCCACCCCCCCCCCCCTCAAAAAAAAAAAGCTGTCGCAGCTCACGCCTGGTGAAAAAGTTGAGTTTTCAAAGTAAATTGCTACTTTATCGATTAACCGATTATTTTTGAATAATTGATGACTTATATTACTTGATTGTATTCGATTATTAATCTGTTGCTTCCGATTGATCAATTGCTTCCCATTTGTTAAGAAGCAGTGCTGATAATGAAACTTATTTCCCCTTAACAAGAGGGCTGCTATTTCGTATTTTTAAATTTAGCGGCCGCACTGATTTCTGAAAACTGGAATTGTAAAATAATGAAAAAGATTCACGAGATATGAAGACTCCGGACAGGAAACTTTGATAGTGAGGGGGAAATATTCTCTAGAAGTAATAACTCATAATAAGTGACAAATGAGATAAACAACATAAAATGATGACTCAATAAACGAAAGAATTCCGGATTGCAGAATGTTGTGCAGTTATGTCTTGCCGCATCCTCTCCCCCCGGGGGACGACTTCTCTGGCATGGTAACTTTTACTGACCACATAACTTATTGTCCTGTGTATTGTTTGTGCGGTAAGCTCGTTATCCGGTTTTAACTGGTTACTAAAAATATCACTCCTGGCATCAGAGTTCTTTAGGAGGCTGGATTTCATAATGCTGATCTCCAAAAAGAAATAAGAATGAGGAATACTTTTACAAATCGCAAGATACTTTTTTCGTTTTTCTTTTTATTATAATTTTTTGGAGGAGGGGAGGGGGTCAGAGTGTCAGATCAAACATTTGGCACAATAGTCAAAATTAAGTGATCAGAAAATTCCTGTTTCAATAGTTTTCCAATTTTTTGGTCTAGGTAGGTATTTCAAGTCTTATTCTGTGAGCTTCTGTGAAACTCAGGATCAGAAATCTTGATTTTTCCGAAACGAGTATATTATCATTCTAACAAGCCTCTCACAACGAAATTTGAAAGGATGGCTTACAAAGAAATTTTTTAAATCGTGAATTAGATTTTAGTGGCTTAAGCTAGAGCTAAATCAGAAAACTTTTGCAATATTCGATTATCAAAACAAAAATTCTTTTCAACAGCAGGGTGAATGTCCCCCGGCAGTATACTTAAATATAAAAACAAAATTCAACAGCTTTCTCAGTTCTTTGGTCGAGTTGATCTTGCTCATTAAAATTTCTCTTTTGTTATTGTTTGTGGTGAGGGGAGAAAATTCAGGTACCTATTTGTATTCTACTTGAAACGAACTTTCATTGATATTTCGTTTGATTTGTAAAGTCCAATATACTTAGCCTATTCACAGATCTGACCAGAAAGTGGTGGAAAGATGATTTCTGACTTTAGTTTGTTCTATTTAACTCTTAAATTTCTGTTGTACTTTTTCCGGCTTGCATTAGCAAAGTACCTAAGTATTTAAATTCCATTACTTCCATTATTTTCCATCTCCTCTTTATCCATATTCATTGTATTTTGTTTCCATCCACAGATTGCCATTACTTTTATTTTATTTTTATTCATCTTCGTTTTATACTTGATTTTCAATTTTTCAAACAACTTTTTCAGTATTTTTTCTAGTTCTTCTTTACTTCCTTCCACTATTGCAATGTCATCTGAAAATTTTATCATTCTAATCGTCTCCTCTTGTATATCATCCTAAACTCCTTTCATTCGTTTCTTCAAGTATGTTTTCTATAAATAGGTTAAATAGTACCCTACTGGTGACAAACAGCAACCTTGTTTCACTCCTTTTTGAATTTTAGCTTCTCCCACTTCATCATCTATTTGTATTTGAGCCTTTTAATGCTTATAGAAGTTCCATATTACTCTTTTGTTTCTTTATACTTAACTCCTAACTCTTTCAATATTTGAAACATTTTTAACCATTCAACATTATCAAAAGTTTTTTCTAAATATTCAAATGCTCCATATATATGTATCCAAACCTTTTCTCAGTCTTTTTTCTGATAAGAGCCTCAAACATAAAATTGCTTCCCTAGTTTCTCTACCTTTTGTGAATCTAAACTATCATAATTAACCTGCTTTTCTGGAAATCTATTCATATCAACTTGTCAGAACTACTTCTTCTGCATTCTTCAGTAACTTACTAGCAATTTTATCAACTCCTTCTGCTTGACCTGCTTTCATTTCTTTCAGAGCTTTATCAAATTTTGATCTCCAAATAGAGGATCTCCTCTTCCTCCATCCTCCATACTATTTTCTCTTTCCATTCATTTACTTATACCTAGTACATTCTTGAACAGTTTTTCAACATATCTCGCCTATTATTTGTGAATGCTCCGAGGCAGTACAATGATAAAATATATTTAAAAAAAAAAAACTTACCCATCTATTTTAGAATCTAACAGTTTTCCTTTTTTATCCGTTAAGTTATTTGTTTTTGCTCCAAAATATCTTTCTACTTTATTATAATGCCTAATTGGTTCTTCCTGCTTTCATTTTCACCTCAATTTCCACACAGTTTTTATTAATCCATTTTTCGTTTGCCTTTTTACATCCTCTCTATATTTGATTTCTTAAAGCTCTATACTTTCCGTTTCTTTCTCTATTATTGGCTTGTTTATACTTCCTTTCTTCTTCCATTAACTTTAGTATCTTGCAGGCGCGGATTTAGAAAAAGAACATGCAGTGTACAGTAGCGGCGGTGATCTTCGTAGCGTGTAATGAGCGTACAATTCATCATTTTTATTCCTTATTTTCCTATTATTGCGTTAAAAATATTCAACCAAGGGGGACCATGTACCCCATGGCCCCCCTTGGATCCGCCACTGGAATCTTGCTTTTCATCCATGGTTTTCTTCTTTCATCTAATAATTTCAGTACCTAATTTCTTCCTTGCGGCCAGATTTATTCGTTTTCTTAGAGCTATCCACTCTTCTTCAACCTTCCTATATTTTACAAATTTCTTTCGTTATTTCTTTTTGATATTCTTTTCTTTTCTTTACCTCTTTCATTGACTCCAAATTTCATTTTGCTTCTACTTTTTCTTATTCCTCTTTTTAAATTTAAACCTATACATTTCATTACTACTAAATTATGATATCACTATCGCATCCGCTCCTGAGTATGTCTTACAATATCAAATATTTGATTTTTATGTGCTCTTCTCGTAATAATATAATCTATTTGATGTCTTCTTTTATCTTCTGGGTTTTTCCAAGTGTATTTTCTTCTGTCACGATTTTTAAACAGAGTGTTTCCGATGACTAATTTATATTCTTTACAGAATTCTATGAGCCTCGCCCCTCGTTCATTTCGCTTTGCTAAACCATGCTCTCCGCATACCCCTTGTTCTTTTCTTCCCTCTTCTGTGACGTTCCAATTTCCCATTATAGGTAATTAAATTTTCTTTTCCTTTTCCTTACTTATAATACTTCATCAATTTCTTTATAAATTTTATCTACTTCTTCTGCACTAGAACTTTCTGTAGGCATCAGTATTGTTAGACATAACAAAACAAAATGACAATTGAATTTTAGAAATTTAGTCATAATGACAAAAAAACTTGGTTGTGACATTTTGTCATTACGCGTTAGGTTTTTTTTTAGTTCTCATTAAATAACAAACAGAAATAAAAGTTACGAGTTCTTTTTTGTTGTTCTCATATTAGAATAAATGGTAAATATTAAATACTTGAAAAGACTGTAATTTCATATTAATTGAACAGAGTTCTGAACAGAAAGACAAGATGACCTGAGCAGCTGGAATTTTGTGTGATTTCACGCAAGTCTGTCACGTGCTAACTATGATCAAGAAGGTTGAGAATGAGTCATCAACTTATACAGAAGAACCTTTTACTTTTTATCTTTTGCTCTTTTATTCTTACATTCAAAGGGAAACTCAGTAAGTTGGTATTGTTATTTGTTAGTTTGTGTATTCTTTATTCTTTCGCGTCCCTGATAAGGTAATAATTCCAAGAACTTTCCTGAAAAACAATCGAAGTCAGAAGGTAAAGTCCCAAATGTGGATCAGTACCCAAAAGAGGATCGATAGTCGTGTAGCGTGACGCAAATACATGGCGTCATGCAAGATCACATGCACCGTATTATCAACTAACTCTTTCCCAACCTAGAATAGTAATTACCTTGACATTCTTCTCCATTGTGAAATGCCGGGAAAATAGTATATTGCACGCCAAGGCTCGAAAGTGAGTGTTTGCAGTCGAACGTGCGAGTCCTGCACACTCACTTCGAGCCTGGCTGTGCAAGATATTTTTTAATCCAGATGTATGGAAAATAGAAAATTTTATTTGTTTTTGGAGAATGGATTAGGTAATAGCGAATTAGAGATGTAAACTATCGGACATTTTCGTTATCGATAACTATCGATAATTTCGTGGAAAATATCGATATAGTGCTGGTAAAACAAAAGTGGAAACTCGAAACTGTGTACATCACGTGAACTCCGAAGCAGAGATGCCGAACGAGTCGAGAAGAACGGCTCGTTCCTCGTTCCGTTCCCGTTCTGTTTACATGTCGTTCCGGAACGACGTTCAGAACGGCTCATGCCGGAACGAAAATGCGGAAGAACGACGTTCCCAAAGTCAATTATTGCCAATAAATAAAAAATAGGCGCGAATTGTCTTTCCGGGGGGGGGGGGTTCATGTCAGTTCAAGTTATTTGAGTAACAAAACTTCAGTAGATATATATCAGCAAATCTTTCCATATTTTTTAAATTAAACTTTTCGTTCGCATTTTAAAGTTTATTAAATGACGGATAAGTGCAACGAACAGTCGGAAACTGCAGGTCCATGGCCTCAGTTTGCCGAATATTATAAGTTTATTCGTGAGGAGGAGGACGAAAAATGTTGTATGCAGAATCATATACAATGCAGTTCCAAATTTCTCCTAAAATAGGCTCTGCATCAGTGTATAATGTACTGAACTGAAATAAAAAATGAAAAGTATTGTAACGAAGTGTTTGATGGTAGAGAAGAAAGAAAGAGGCGACTTTGTTCTTTTTCTTTTGGTTCACCAAGTTCGAAGTTCCTTTGACAGAGTTGCCATTTCCTGAGAAAGAATGAGTAAATCTAGTGAAAGATGCATTTTTATGTCCTTAAAACTGTAAATTTGTGAAAATATGCCAGAAAATGCCCTAAGAATTTTAAAAATAGTCGAAAATAATAAGCAACTACCCATAAAATATACAAAAAATGCTCTTCTAAATATATGGCTCATTTTACTTCAAAGCTTACAGTTTGTAAAGGTAAGTGTTCAGTGAAGCAATGGCAAAAAATATGCAAAAGCATAAAAATCTCAACCCTGGTTATCATGTTGCGTAGATAGAGAAATATTATTTCATAAAAATTGTTTTCACTATCAACAAGAATGGCAAGGAAACAGACTTGACACCAATCATCATTAATTTTCGCCGATAACAACCGATCTCAAATCGACAATTAAGGAACATGAGGAGTACTCCGAAGTCAAATGAAGCGCTGCGTAGAAAAAGGGCTTTCGACTGATAAGAAAAAAGAAATTCGTTGATTGAAAATCCTTCTTCCACGCAGCGCTTCATAATGAAATGAGTAGCACATTAGCGCTCGCGGCGGTGGTATGCGTAAGTTGATAAAGGAGCGGACTGTAATTTTTACTTTACAGAACAGTATTCTGTAATAGTAAATTACAGTCCTGTATCAAACTTGGAGCTACAAAGTAAGACTTTTGGAACGGTAAATAGACCCACAAAGAAGCGTTTTCCGTGCATCTGGATTAAAATTTATGTTGTGTTATCAGAAAACGTGTTTTTTCATGTGTGCCCTTGTTTGCCAAATCCTTTGGCCAAATCTTAGGCGTTTGCTAAAATTTCATTATTTTGGTAAGTATTTGCAAATTTTGTGATTGTAATAACTTTTATGCCTATAGATTTATCTAAGGGAGAATAGTAACAATGAAGCCGAATGTGAGCGCTTTTGTGAACATCACTCAGTAATCACACTACTGGTGAGCGATCACTTCACATACACTATCTTAAAATGATTAGATGGTGAGCACTCACAAAGAAATGTGATCGGCCAAAAGTCTCAAAATGAAAGTGGTTTGTGACATGTTGCGTGAGCGCTCACCAAATTGTCAATCGGGTTCCTCATCTTCAGTTACATCATTTTTGTTTCCTTTGACCTATTATATTAGTAAAATGAAGTTTTTCTATACAATTTTACACTGACTTGGAAGCATGACCCAATAGTGGATCAATCCACATTTGGAGCAAATCATATAATTTTTCAAACAATGAAATAGGATATCTAATCATCTTCTGTTTCAACAGTTGAGATGCATCTTAATACTTGTAAAAAGGTATTAGGTATGGTGTACGGTAATTTTTACATCTCATTATTGAGTATTCATATTTGAGTATGGCAACCCAAAAGTGGATATTCAACACTTTTTTCCAAATATTCAGGAAAAATCTAGGTTTTGTTTGATATGCTTGAAACATGTATGTTTTATTATACAATACAATAAACATATATAACCCACTGGATGATCTCTACATTACTGACTTCCTAGTTCTGGACGACTTAAAAAACATGATCCACATTTTTAGGACTTAACTGCTGCTGTTCTGCTAGATGCTTTCACCCGATGCGTAATCAGTTATACCCTCTAGATGAGTTACCCAGCTACCCGCGGAAAAGTTATCTGTTTGTTACCCTCGAATTACCCTCAGATTACCCTTGTATCCCTTCAGTTATCCGGGTAACTTGTGGGATTTTGCGCATCAGGCATAGGAAGCTCAAGCTTTTTAATTTTCAAAATGCAGTTATTGACTACACTACACAACGTTTGTAGGGTTAACATTGGGAATTGGTGGAATTGGATTGTATATAAAAATACCTGTATAAATTGATATGTATTGGCATTTTGACAAAATGACAAAACCATGAAAGAATAAAATGACAAAACTCCAAACATGACAAAACTAGCGACATAACGGGGGGGAAAAAAAATGAAATTCTCGTCCGACAAAATGACAATCGTTTTGTCTAACATCACTAGTAGGCATATAAACTTGACTATCACTAAAGATACTGAGTTTGCAGAAATTCTCACTAAGTATTATTAATAACTACATCAATAAATAAATAATAATTTAAAAAAAAATCCCTTTACAGTCTTATTCATAATAATACCTACGCCTGTTTGCCTTTTCTTCGCTGCTGTATTAATTTTTCTATAATAGGTACTTTGCTGTCCACAAACTTTTTCTTCATGTAATCTCACTTCACTAATTCTTATTATCTAATTTTAATCTCTTCATCTTCAAGTTTTCTAATTGGTCTACCTCATTCAGTGTCCTTACATTCCATGCCCCTATTCTCAGTTTTCTGATAGTTTCTCACTAGGTAGTCTCCGCCCGGACATCCGAATGGGAGACTTTTTACGCCCATTCACCATCATCATATCGCAGTGGTGGGTATCTCCAGGGAAGAATATGGATGTAATTTCTTCTTGCTTTCATCAGGGTTTATCTGTCGGAGTTTTCCTTCTCCGCCTCTTTAGTTTTTCTTTAAGCTCCCTCACCACACCAAGGTAGCACACACGGAGGGGGAAATTCCTTTATCGCCTTTATTCTTTCACCCCCAATTTCCATACTTATTGGATTTTGTTTCCATCTATCGACTATACCATCACTTTTAGTGAAATCTGAAAAATACCCGTTGAACGCATAGAAAAAAAATTTAAAAACGCGAGTCAGAATCAGATATGATATACACAAGGGGTACAATGGACTGATCGGTTGGATAAAATTTTGAGAGGACACGGTCTGGATACTATATTTTATCACTGAACTATGCAGGAATCAAAACAGTATAGAATACCTACATGTATAGTCTTATTTCAAATTATTTCCATTAACACGGTACCCAATTGAAAACCAATCAGTTAGGTATATCGAACTGTAAAACCAATATTACAATGTCATTGTACAAGCCGATCTTCAATGCAGTGTCATATTAAATTTGGTACACATGTTCCAACATCCGGAAACGGGTACAGCACACATACCGTGTACTTATAAATTAAATTGGTTTTGAGGAAGTACACTAAACAAGCGCTCATCATTTCACACATTAACATGTAATTTGAACGGAAGTGCTCGCGGGTATAGTTTTCACTCGTATAGAGAATTATGATTAAGAGCTAGATGTTATATTTATTATAATATTATTTCAGAACACATATCGCACCAAATCGCCCATGTGTGAACGTTTCGAAGTTCAAGACAGATGTGTTGACATTCTCAGTACATACCTACTCGTATTTTCATTTTTATGTGCAACGTGATTCAGATTACAAAATGTTATCGCCTAATTTTTATTTCCTTGTCACAGTTCATTAATTGTTCTCATTTGATTTAATTCAGTAGGCTACAATCGCTTGTTGGTGTTTCAGTGTAGATCTTCTTTTCATTTACAGGAAGTGAAAAACAAAACAGAAAAAAAAGAAAAAAAAAGGAAACGTATCCGAGTAACTACGCAATCTACAACATGTCCGCAGAAAAGTTGAATAAAAACACAAAAATGTTTGGATATTTAGAAAAGCGAGGTAAAATGGTGAGTACATTCATGTTATATTTGATCTAGGATGAACTGTAGTATTAAGCGTGGATCAGGGACAAGATTTTTTACGGCACCTAAGGGGGAAAAATTTAGGGGAGGAAATGTTGAAGCTCGGTACGACAATACGAGGTTTCTCTATTAACCCCCATAAATCGAAAGGTCTTAAAATGAGCTGTGATTCTCTTTTCAAATCTGAGGATAAATCTATAAGTTCTTCATGTATCAATTTCGTGAATTTTTCAAAGATTTCATGCACAAAATTAGGTTTTATCTATTGGAAAGGGAGGGAGTAATGAAAAATAAATAATAATACTGGTTCCGAGCAAAGGGAACGAAAAATTTATTAATAGTCATGAAATTAGGGTTGAGAAGTTTGTCGTCCGCCAAGGGGGAGGGGGGTAATCCTCAAACTACCTAGCTTATGGGTTGAACTACAGTAACAGTATGTTCGGCCTTCAACTAAGTAAGTTCTGAGAACAAACTTTCAACAGAATATTATACGTACCTAGCTAGCATTTACTACCTACCTCAGAACATCGTTGAATTGAGGACTAGAAAAGAGTAAGAGAGTAAAAATTTTTGGTAATTTTTCATTCGTGCTTTTCAAAACGTGTTTCGAAACTAAATACTCTCAAGAAAATAAATTTTAAGCAACATTTCCTCAGCTCTCGCTTTCAAGTTTGAACCGCAAAATAGTCTCAATTATTTGTGTTTGGTCATGATTGGGTTCCACTACTTTTTTCGTTTGTGATTCTCCCTGGGTAGGGGCCAGGCGTAGAGGGCAACGATAGCACATACCCCTCCAACAGAGAAAGTATTTAACTGAAAATATTTCAGCGATAATTGAATGTAAAAGTTTTACAGTCTCAAGGAAGTTGACAAAAGTTTTGAGGAGTTTAGTGAAATCTTTAAGCATTGAAATAAAAAATCTGTTTAGAAGAGCATTACAGTCTAGAGCCAGTTTTCAGGAGTTTTAAAACAGTTTTACAAGTTTGGAAGTCTTCTAAAAAGTTTAAATCAAGCCTTAAAAAGCCTTAATCAAGTCTGGAAAGTCTTAAGAGTGCTAAACAAACCAGGAAGAGTTATAAAAAGACTTCAACGAGTTTTAAACAAGTCAAGAAGAGTCGTGCACGAGTTCTGATCATCTGATTAGTTTCAGCGAGTCTTAAAGAAGTTTTAGAAATTCCATTTGTAGGGTGTGCCAATTCACTTTTTCTTCTTCTGTAGTCCAGAGCGCTTTCGGCTGTTATGCCATCATCAGTTGAATACCCTGAATGAGACTTGTCTCTTGTGGCCCTGTAGTCATAGTCGTGAGTAGTACCATATGGTGAACCTGTTTAGTCGTGTGCTCCTATTAGTTGTTCGTGATTATGCAGTCTGTCCAATCAGTGAGTGTTATTAGTTGTGTGCTCCTATTGGTTGTCTGTGATTGTGCAGTCTGGCCAATCCGCGGGTGTTATGTTAGTAGCTATGTTTCTTTTACATGGATTTTGCATAATCTGGATTACGGATTGTGAAAATCCAACAAAATTCTGTTTTATTTACAAATCCGAAATCGGATTTTGAAAATCCACCTTGTTCGTTTTGCCAGATTCTGAACAGTTTAATCCAGATTATGAAAATCTAAAATCTACTAGGGTAGTAGATTTTGAAACTGGATTGTGGATTCTTCTTATCACATAGAACTAACTTTACGAATTTTGTTGTTCGTTTTACTGGATTTTTATAGATGGATTCTGGTTTTTTGGATTTTGCAACAGAAAATCCGTGCATAATCAAATTAAAATCTGCCATAATCCAGATTTTAGATTCTGGCAAAATCCGTGTAAAAGAAACAAACTTATTAGTTGGAATAAGTTTTTTCGCTTTGGAAGTTAGCTGTTATTGTATTTATTAGGTTGTTTTGCGTCGTTTTTGCGTTTATTATTTCTAGTTGTTCTTTAATTTTCTATTTATTATGTTGTTTTCTATGTGTAGGATTTTGTAAGTTTCTGTCTATTTGTCATTGTTATGTCCCTGGTCATTGCAGTGTTTTCCAAACAGTGACTTGTCATCATTTAGCTTCTGTGATTTTTCACTGGCACACCCTACAAATGGAAGTTCACGCACATTCCGAAATCGACACTAAGTTTTAGAAAGCTCTAAAGAGTTTGAAGTGAGTCTATGTACGTCCATTCTTGAACTATAGCATTGAAGAGTTCTGCTGGTAATGTTTAGGACAGACCCCCTTCTCACATGAATTCTAAAAATTCTCTACAAATTTTTTTACCCGCTTGAAAATTTAGCGAGTTGAAAAAACCTGACCGCACATTTTGGAAGTCAACTATTTTTGATGAAAAAATGGTCGGCAATAGGTACAAAGGTTAAACGTTCAAAACTTTCGAGTATTTCCCCCTCTTCTCACTCAATTACTATCTTTGGAAGAAATAATATATTCATTAGAAAGGGAAAAGGGTAAAACTTTTCTTTATTGCCCCTTTCAGGATTGTTCTCTGGACTCTGTCTCTCTCCTCGCACCACTTTAAGGATTTGCGAGAAGTGTGTTTAACTTCTGTAATTAATAGCATTGCAGAGGCCCCGCTATTTGGAAAGGATCAACAACGATGAAATGCAGGGAAAATAAAAAAAAAGTGGGCGTCAAAAAGAAAAAAGGTCCTCTTGAATGATGTATAATTGTATAGTGTATTCTTATGAACTAAAAATATATTCGGCAAAGATAAAAGAAAACAGCTTGTTTCAGCTTATCATTTCCTAATACATCTATGAATAAGAACGCCGAATGATTCATAATCAGCGTTGCAGAGTAGATATAATGTCTAATCTCTAATTTTCTGGTCAATCAAAATATCAAGAATGATAAGAGAATATAATTTTAAAACGTTGTTCCATTTCGCAGGACGTCTCCAGACTGGTGATAATATTTTATGTTGAGACTTAGTTGATTTGCCATTCAGTTTTTTCAATAGTACCGACTTCATTCAATATTTTTGCACGTAATTTATCACTCACATACTTCTAACCGGTTCGTCAAATTACGTTTCCAGAAACATACCATCAATAATTATTTTACTACCAGGGCACTAAACACGCACATATATGTATTTCAGCAGTCATATCCATATTGAATTTGAGGTCTCTCCTCAAGTTCCACTATTCGCAAATCGAGGGCTAATCATTGGCAGAAATGAGTTCAGCGACCACCGAAACCTATAAAACGATACCCGGGTATTGCATTCATCAACATCAAGTTGAAGCCGCACCTTCTTCAACCAAGATAACTTAATTTTCAAACAAACGAGTTCAGAAACTGACAAAACCTATAAAACGATATTCATATTGTATTTATTGATACACTTAAGTTGAAGCCCTTCCCCCTCTTCTGACGCCATAATTTTTAGAGTAGGAACAAAGGATTATCCGAGATGAGTTCAGCGACTCTTTTAACCTATGAAATTACATTCATATTGTATTGCCTACATGCAATTTTGTGACCCCGTCGCCTCCTTAAGATCACAATTTCGAATTTAATGCCAAATCAATACCAAGATTTAATTCTGTGATCTTGAAACTCTTATTCGGATTTTCGATTCGATGATTCGTGCTAATTAAAGTTTTAAAAGTGTTATGCTTAAAAAAGTTATTTTAGTATTAAAATAACATAAAATAACACAAAATTGAAAGTATGGTATTTAAGAACGAGGGGGGGAGGGAAGGACACGTAGATGATGATGAAAAGAAACGGGTTCCCGGATTTGCATATCCCTTTCTGTACGTTAAAATCGGTAAGATCGAAAAAAAATTATAAAAACTGCGTTTTCTCTCATAAAGCCTGCGTTAATAAATGGCAACGTAAAGTTTCATTTTCAACCCCTATTTAGGGTACGTTGAAGGTAGTTACGGGGAAAAAAAGTATTTTTCAACAAGATTAATATTTATCAATTTATCGTCAGAAATTCAATATTGGGAGACTGTTTTACCTCCAAGGGGAGGGGAAGCTTCATTTTATTGTCAAAAATTCAATTGTGGGAGGCTGTTTTATCCTCGGAGGGATGGCGTAGATTCACAGGAATCTTTGAGGACTTTCAGTACTGCTTTATAGGGAGCCAGTTCTAACAATTTTATGAAAAAATGTTTCATGATATATTAGTCCATTTCATGTTCTAATTCTGCTGTACATATGGCATCATCTGAGGGGCTGATTTGGTACTCCCAAGGAGAGAACTTACTCCCAAGGAGAGAATTCTTCTTTCTCGCTTAGAAATTCGAAGGCTAGATGCCAGAAGGCGCCCCCATACCGGAATCAGCCTCTTACGTTTTTCTAGCGTCTCAATTTGTAGGCGGGTTGGAAGGTAGGGCAGCTGGATGTCCGGGAAATTCGGGAGTGTCCCGATCACTAAAAGCGATATACAGTACCGGATTTTAAAAAAATGTAATAACTAAAAAACTTAATTATTGACTGATCTACTACGAATCATTGGTAAGTCAAAGTACTCCTTTCATATCTACTCCTTCAATTTTACTATCGCGAAAGTGAGAAACTGATCTAAGTACTCAGGAGAAAAGGGAGCTAATAAAACGAAAACTATTCTTAGCGATTTGGTATTTTCCCTCCCAATATAGCTTTGTGAATCCACCACTCAGGGTGAGAGGGCTTAGTGAAGTTGAAAAAACATTTGTCCCGGAAATTTTCCCTAAAAAACTCATTTACTCTCGGTAACGACTTCACATGTTCTTTGTACAGCGCGTGTCAAACACATTGATTCACAACGAGTACCTACTCACTATCGGCGAAGTCATGCATTATTAGGGTGACCTTTTCCAGGGCATATTTATGAAAAGACTGGGTAAGTTTGCCGTCTGTGGAAGTAATTTATATTTAAGCTCAACAAGAGAGGTGAAGGGTATATTGACCAGGGGCCATTTAGGAGCCCATAGAGTACTAGGGTTTTTCATTCCATCTTTCCGAAGGTATACTACGGTGTTAGAACAAGTGCCCCAGCAATGTTTGAAAACGGTGATAGTGGGAAATAATGCAAGAATCCTGGCATAGACGAAAACGGATAAAATTGTTCAAAATCATAATTTTAAATCAAATAATTCATTCTCTATATTGATATTCTGTCACAGACGTTGACTGGAAGATGGAAAAGATGGTGGTGCGTACTAGAAGGCCAACTCTTGTTGTACTACAAATCCGAAACACAATATTTGAAATTAGCACCATGTTGTGGATCACTGAACATTGCCTTGGTCACAACCATACGACCTCATACCGGTTGTCGAATATACATTGAAACGCATTCTCAACTTGTGATATTGGTAAGTCGGTCCTTAAAGTGCATCCTAAAATGCTGGGAATGAAGTAGCTGTCTGGTTAACAAGTTATGAGCAGGGTTTCATTGTTAAAAGGTAATAACACACCGATTCATTCCTTAACAGGAAGTTCAAATATCACCTACTTCACGTTCAACGGTAGATTTTAGTCAGCTAATTAGGTACCTATTCTAACATAATGCATTTATAACTGTAAAATTATTTTAGAGGACTAAGACTAAAGAGAAACAGCAAAGTTGGTTTCACGCGCTCATTAGCGTCCTGCCACCGGACAATTATCCTAACCCGACGGGGAACAGAGCAACACTAATCCAGTGGGACTCCAGATGGATATCGGAAGTGAGTATAATGAGATAGTAAAGAATTTTCGAATATCTCGTTTGAAGGGCTGTTCGCGTTATTCAAGAATTTGACTACATTCTTCAACTTAATAAAAATGAATGTCGCGGATTGCAAGGCGTAACTGGAAACTATAATTATCCAGCAAAATATCGCAATTCACAATAATATTTTCCAGAGTTTCTGAACTGTCTACATATTTGCGGTCATTCGAAAAATAAATTCAGGTCGGTAGGGAGATTGGGAGGTGCGGAACAAGATAATTTTATAGGTACATGGAGCCGGACACCCTGAAATTTTCTTTCACTGGAATTGCTGTTTTTCGTTATCATTCTAATTAATCACGGAACATTGTACAATAAGTTACATTTACATCATTCATCATAGGGTTTAGAAATACAAAATTTCAAATTGGCTTATTTCCAGGCGCCCAACTTGAAAGAAAATTCTTTTGCATTCTTCCTCAATTTAGTTTTGACCTATGTTCAGACTGAAAACATCTCAACACTTTGGTTTCAAAATTATGAAAGTAAATTTAAGAATTACCAGCTCAAATGTAGGGTCGCAATATCAACTAAATGTAGGGGAGACTCTGTTGTACCTACAACACTTTTTGACATTTTCGAATGGCCAGCCCCTTGCTTTTAGGTTATGGAATTTTCACGTATACCATGAGAAAGAGTAGGAAATTATTCTGCGTTGAATGTGCATTAAGTATTTAATTTCATACTGACAGTAAAAATGGAAGTGGTAAAATTAAAAAAGGCGAAAAGATAGAGTGTTCGGAGGTACAACTACCTAATGTACTTAGGAATCATTAGGAACACTGTGTAATGTACCTGGAAACACTAAAAAAATTGTGTAAAATTATACGATCTACAGGCAACAAGTGGAAAAATCAACATTTTGTGAAATTTTTTGTGGTTTGAATATTGAAATGAAATACAAACAAAAAATCAAAACTTTCAATTATTCAGCATGTTACATGTTCTTAAACGAAAAAGAAAATGAAATTTCAATATTTGCAAGTAGTTCAGGCATATTTTACAAACTCTGTTCAGTGATATTGTTGAAATAAGACTTTCCCCACCTATAGTGGCAAATAGTTTGACTAGGTTCAAAATGTTCGTGATCTCAACTTCGGCAATATCATCAACTTGAGGGCATTGTGTTGCATAGGTATAACAGGTTCATTTTCATAACATTTAATGATCTGCATGACCAATATTAAAATAAACTGCTTCAATTTACACGCTGAATTATTTACCTACCTCATGTCTTCTTTTTACAACATTTACTTTGTTAAAATATGGGTGCTTTCAGCCGGCAATTTCACAGAATTTGCATGAAGTGATAAAGCACTTGACGCACTGATAACAAAACTTTTTTTATTTGGACGGTGTTAAGCAAAACCCGCCTAAGCGACATTTGTTCACAAAATGAGTTTTAGTATCGTTGGAAAGAGCATAAAAAGTTGACTTTTTAAAAATCGGGCCCCTAATACAAAAATGTGTATACATGTTGAAAAAAAAACCTATCAGTAAACGGATTTTGTCGCTTGGGCGGTTTTTGTTCACCTGTGTCCATACTGTGTACAGTTGGACGCTATTCAGCAAGAGGGAACCAACTACCAAAATCCGCTTTTTGAGAATACGTAATTCGAAGTTCAAGAGCCATGTAGAAACTACATGACACAGTTTCCTGATAAGCTTTTTTCAACGTGAGTACACATTCTTGAATCGGGGGCCCTATCCTTTTTACGCACTTTCCAACAATACTAATAACTTATTTTGTTTACAAATGTTAGTTGGTTCCCTCTTGCTGAATAGCGTCCAGTTTACTCTCTCATGCAACACTGCTGCTTTTAGTCGGGTAGGAGCGCTAGTATTGCCGGAATAACCAAGTAGTATTCCTAGGTACATTGTGTTGTAGTAGGTACAACACTCTCCCCCTACTTGATGTTCAAAGGATAATATCAAAATTTTAAAAACGGCGAATTTTTTACTGTTTACAGCGACACAAAACTTGTTATAAGAGAAGAAGCATGAAGAAGAGATTTGGCACTTTTCGAAGACGTTCTTCAAAGTCGCCTCTTCAATTTGGTACTTTTGCAAAAGTTTCTAACGAAAAAATAGTCGGCTCTAGTGAAAATATCGAGCCGTCTTCTGTCTGCGATCTGAACAATCAAATATTCAAAGAAATTCAGAATAATAAAAAATTTGCTCAGCCTGAAAAAATCGTTCTTGATTTCAACAAAAACCTTAGTACGAGCAATCTGAAAACCGATACACACATAAATTCTGTACAAATAGAAAGGTGTTCTTCCTATCACCACATCACCAATGTCAATTCGGACAGTGGGAAGGACGAAGTTGAAATCAAGAGAAGCATTTCGTGTGAACGTCTATACCTCTCTGTCTATAATCGAAAAGACAACGTCGGGGTCCCTCAGAATATGCATCACGAAAAATATGAAAGTTTTGCTGAAACTGCGTCAAGTTTACCTGAGACGAATCACCGGAATTCAAATGCGAAGGTGTTACGAGACACGAAGAAAAAATTGGTAGAGCGGAGGCCATTGCGTTTCCTCAAGAAAATTCTGTACAATCGAAAGTTACAGCAGTCTGAAGAAATAGTTGAGCCGAAACATACCAACAAAGAGCAAGTAAGATTTTGTTCTTCTCAAGTCATGGTCATTTACGTCCATCTTGAGAGTAGTACCTATTTTTATAGAAACTGAGGTAATTATCACAAATTTCATTCGAGTCCCAACAGGAAGTTGTAAATAAAAGTAAGTGACCCGATGATTTTCACTAAACATTGAATCAGGGGCGTACTAAAGATAAACGGCTGGGGCTTAGGGAATCAAAATATTCTAAGTGAGACGTCTGCAATTTCACGAACGGACTGAGCGAAAAAATAGTTAGGTTTTTTTTCTTTCTTACTGATTTGGGATCGAAAAACCTCAGGGAGAAACTGTCAACAAGTCTTAAATTTTCCAACAGAGGACCGCTGATTTTCAATGGAGGTCAATTCTCAAACTTTTTCATAGGGGAAGGGGTCCCCATCTTCCCTTTGGTACGCCTTTGCATTAAATCTGGAACGCCATTAAAAATTTGATCGATTTTATTTCTGGATCATTGCTGATATTTTCATCACATGGATACAATGTCTCACAGTTCACTTTTTTGAACTTGGAACTTTGAACTCGAGGTCTGTATTCGGAAAAAGATGACCACATACTAAGTGACTGCGTTAGGGAGGAGGTTAGATTCAACGGTGTAGCCAAAGGAGGGGGGTCGAGGGGTCTGGACCCCCTAGCGACTTCGTAAAGTAGTAGTTTTTCAAATTATAGCGCGTCCTCCCCCTTCGGTCAAGACCAGACTCCCATAGATTGGTTGGATACGTCTTTCACGTACAAGATGTTCTCTAGAAAAATTCTGTTAAATAACCAAAGCAAAGAAAACATTTACTCAACCAGTGATTCAGTGTTGCCAATGGATGAAAATTTTAAAATCAATGAGCAGAAGGGAAATAAACCTGTCAGGGAATAGTATTCCGTTCCAGATTAACACGGGCTCAAAGTAAAACGGATAATTCAGCTCTACTTTATGCTGGAGTCAATCTGTAAGGGACCATTAATGCTCGCTGTGAAACACAGTTGAGCTAAGTGAGCGCAAAATTCGATCCATAAGTCAATGTTAGCATGGTAACTCGACGTTGGTGTCGAATTTGATATCAAAGTCGACTGGAATGTCGAGTAGAAAAAGTAATAGATTTTGTCTACTGACATTTGTTTCCAAGGGAAAAGATCTTAGATTGCCTATATGTTCTTTCTCCAACTCTAGGGAACTCAGCCAATCAATAACAAGAGAGGAGAAGCTTCATCTTATCCAAAATACCGTCTTTGACCCTCATTAAGCCAGTGTACATAAAGAGTGAAGTTATCAAGGCGTTGCACATTTTTTTGTACAAAAGTATATAGGTGTCTCTAATCGTCATATAAATTTTCAGGGCTTACAAGAACATGACACAGAAGTACAAGTTACCGCCCCCTCTCCCTGCATTATTGAAGATGTCACTGAAATTCGAGTCAGTGGTGAAAATGTGGAAGAAGTAACTAATGCAGAACCAACCAAATCAGGTAATAATGCATGATTTATTTGTCTCGCAAATCAGAACTAAAGATATACACAGTTGTTTTATTCAAACAGAAGTAGGTTTATTACAAGCCGACATCATTTCAGCTCAATAGATGGCGAAACTGGGAGAGGGGTAAGACTTCAAATTTTGATTTCCTGATAAAACTCGGTCTTGAACATGGTATAAACGGCTTGACGTTCAACTGATCGGTTACAGTATTACGTTCCCAAGCCTCTTAAACCCGAACACTTTCAGCATGCGAATATGTTTTTCAACCGAGCAGACTGATGAAAAGGATTCACAACAAAATGAAACAGTAGTTTCCATTCGAATACAACAGTGTGTACTGAGTAAGAATAAGTGCTGTGTTAAAACACCGTTTCTTTGTGCTGCTAATTTCAACTGTTCATTTTGTTGAAAAACTCACTATAACTAACACCTCACTTGCCAAAATAAGGAAAACTAATAATACGTTATTGTCCAGTATGGGTAGGATTTGTAAAGGAAAATCACCAAAAAACTCTTTTCTTTACCGTGGAGAAAATGGAGGATCAGTCACCCGGAGCGAATTAGAAACCACAATGGAAGAGCACGGCCTCAGAACCCCTGGGATCATCACCAGTATTCATTTCATTTAGTAAATGAACCCAATTGTTAATTCATATGATTTTAGATGGGAAGCAAGGACTCGAACCTGTATTAGACGAACATGAAAGTGGCGACATGGAAGAAAGTCGAAGCTTGTTGTGGGTACGTGGTAGCGACTATCCGGCTGAAAAGAAGTCGCCTGGACTACCTGTCAAACGGAAAGTCAATTCAAGCGAATATAGTTCTAAAATTGCTGAACTGAACTCCAACCCATACGATTTGGTTGGTAAAGCGGAAAGTGAACCCCGGAATTCACATGCTAGTTCAGATCTAGACAACATGCTACTGCAGCTCAATAATTTTTATTTCAATCCTGAAAATGTGATGACCGAGTCTGGCGAACATAGCACGGTAAAGTTCAAATTAGCCAACCTAATCTGTACTGTTTTTCATCTAATTAATAAAAAAGGTAATTCGAGTTTCGACCTAAATGTTCTCCGGTAATTTTCTGGGAGAAATGAAAGGAAAAATCGATATTTAGTAATAGAATGATCATTACAGATAAAAATCTTATTCTCATCTATAAGTATCATTTCTATGTTCTATGACAATCGCTCAAGACTGATGAAGATCCAGATTACGACTTTCCAATACCGCATGCTTCTCTCATAGACAGAACTGAGGATCAAAAATTGACCCAGGTCAGAGAGTGTAGCAGTTCAAGTACAGATCTGACTGTTTCAAGGTAACTATTTATTTTCTATCGGAAATGCTGTAGTTCATTTACGATTTGATTGAACAAACTTTTTTCATCATAGATGTGAAACTTTGATATCTTTGGACATGACGCCTGATTCACTGGAAGTACTACCATGGACGTTAACTCATCCGAAGCGTATCAGTAGCTGGTTAACAGAGGATGACTATCATTTTTATACAGGCTGTGATTCCGAATCGGACAATGATGCTTTATACCACGATTCGTTGAATAGTTCCAGAATATGTTCGTAATTCAGTTTAAACAGGGTGAAAAATATCAAGCATTTAATTAATAAATAAATTTACAATCGTATCTCGAGTTATTTGCTTTTCTTTTTGAATTTTTTGAACCCAGGTTTACCTTTCTTTAAGCGTTTCCGTACTCCCGTAGCACCTTCCATATCATCGTCATCCAGATCAATCTTCTTCCGCTTTTTCTTCTTAGAAGTCTCTTCAAGTTCTTTCATATTCTACAATAAAAATCGGGGCCCATATTATCGAGCTGCTACTTGATACTAATACAGATTCACAGAGTCTAGTGAAAGGCTTGGCACATTTTGGCAACAGAGAGGGGTAAATAAATCGAATGACAAAAATGGGTCATGCTAAGGTCAGATTTTTGAAAGTTTTGTGTAGAACGTTCTCGATATTTGAGAATTTCACATTTTATAAACTTGTTGCACACGCACACATGTGAAAAAGATAGACGTAACAGGTAATGTTGACGAGGAACAGCAATAAATGAAGGTTATACTATTAATAAATACATTTTGAGATCGGATCGTAAACAAAAAGAAAATATGATTACCGTTCTCGCAGCACGCTGAGCCTCTGCAACTCTTTCTTGCAAACACATTACATCTTGTTCTTCCGTTTTATAAAGTGGTAATTTTTTACCAATCAGCTGTTCTATTCTTTGGTACAGCTCTACATCATACTGCAATGAAAATGAAATATTTAGATTCGTTCTCCGCACTGTCATTTATTCCGAGATTCTGTCATAAGAAATTACAGGACGAAAATCTAGAACGCAGTTTTTCATCGCAAAATCATACTCGTAATTTGAAACAATAGGATATGTTGATTCAAATGACACTGACTGATTTACACATTACAAGACTCTTCAACATCAACTGCGAGTTATAGTTGTTCTCTCTTTTTAACGATGTTTCTATTCATAACCCTACAAGAATTTCGTTCACTTATTTTACCTGAGTTACAAAAGTAATAGCCTGTCCAGATCTACCCGCTCGTGCTGTTCGACCCACTCTGTGTATGTAATCTTTACTGTGCATGGGAATATCTAGATTAATGACAACATCTACATGCGGAATATCCAAACCTCTGAAACGAATACAGAAATATATCACAACAAACTGCTCCATACTTTTTCGTCTTCACACTAACTCTTTTTTCAATGTAACTAAAATAATGTATACCTGCTGGCGACATCAGTCGATATTAAAATAGCTCTGGATTTCGCTCGGAATTTGGTTAACGATGCAAGACGCTTATTTTGCGACATCTGACCATGCAGAGGAATTGCAGAAAGGCCTAGGCTACGTAACATCAATGCCACTCTCAGTGTTCCACTGCACGTTGAGCAAAATATCATACACGAATTTCCAGCTAATTCGTTCAGCAGATACACGAGGTACACATCCTATTTCCAAAACTTTCAATTAGTCTTCTATACAATGTACTTTCAAGTTACAAAGTAATGACGATTACCTTATATTTTAACGGAATAAAAACATAATACTGCTGCAGTTGATCCACAGTTTGGTACTTCGTCGAAACCTCTATCTTCACGGGATTTTGCAAAGAAGCTCGTTGCAATTTCTGAACTTTTTTTGTCATTGTAGCCGAAAATAAAAAGGTTCTCCTTTCACGAGGAATATTTTTCAATATTTTATCAACCTCGACTTCAAAATCCATGTTTAAAATACGATCAGCCTCGTCCATGACCTGGAACAAGTTGATTACTCAACAACAACGCCAAATACAACGTTTACATCACCTCTCAGGGAACTGACGACGTTTTTCATTATTTTTTTATCATTCTACATCGTACACAGTGGCGTAGTTAGGGGTTTCCCAAGAGGGGGGGGGGCACAATAAGGTTTTCAAGGGAGAAAAAGTCGAAAATTGAGGTATTTTATAAAAGACGCCGATATTAAAGGACTATGTAAAAATATTGGGGAGGCACATACCCCTCGTGCCCCCCCACGCTGCAAACAAATTCATATCGATTGAGAAACTAATGAAAAACATCCAGATTCCTATTTGGAGTAATGCTACCCTTTCAGTCTGATAATGATAGTTGTAGGCCGGGTTCAGAAGGTATAAGGTTGAATAACATTTCACATTCCAATCTTACCAGAAATCTTAATGATTTTAAACTAAATCCTTTCGTATTTTGAAGATGGTCAACTAAACGGCCAGGTGTGGCGATGATAATATGAGGTTTCTTTGCCAGCATCAGAGCTTGGGTTACCATGTCCATACCGCCAACTACGACGGCGCATTTCACACCGATACCGGAACCTAACAAATGATCGACGTATAGAAATACTTACATCAAAAGCGGTTAATACAGAAATACAATCGTACGAAAAATGTTACCTAAAGCTTCAATCTGCTCAGAGATCTGGTACGCCAATTCGCGAGTTGGAGTTAAAATGACGGCGAAGTATCTTTGAGGATTTTCCAGTAGTGCTTGAAGAATGGGAATGGCGAATGCACCTGTTTTGCCGGAACCAGTTTCCGCAAGGCCAATAATATCATTTCCTGCGAACATCAAACGAGTTGAAATATACCTCATGGAAAATGGAATAGTTAAACTAGTAAACTCACTGAAAATGCATCGTTATAACATGGCGTGAGATAATTTAAATGTTTATTTTCCAACAGGTAGTACTGTAGAATTGTTTCACAGAAGAAAGTACCTTTGAGGGCAACAGGAATAGCTTCTTTCTGTATTTTGGTAGGTGCTTTCCATTTCAGTGATTCACAAGCCTCACAGAGTACATCCACAACACCCTATTATGAAAAGTACATCAGTAAAATAAGCACAATAGATTTCAGGAAATCAAGTTACCGATTATATTAATACTTACAAGATCACGAAAAGTTGTACTATCTTGGGAAGTTGAGGGTAGTGTTTCTTGATGTGACACTTGAGAAACCTCTTCCTCATCTGAGAGGTCCGACATAATTATTTCGTCGAACAAAAATAGTACAAAAATAAAAAGTCTACCCGATTTGCCTTTCGCCGATCAAGTATAAGAAATGAAAACAGCTGAAACTAGAAGTGAAACCTACGTGCCATGTGCACTATCCAGTGACGTTAAATTTAGCCATGAAAGGTTGCTCTTAAGACACTAAAATTTGCAAATTTACTCGTGAACAGAAACCAATGCGGGAAAGAAAAGTCGGATCATGGCAAAACTGATTTTCAATTTCGCATTTCGCAGCATTCGCAGTTCACAGCCATTCGAAAAATACCGAAAATAGCATGCCACTAGTCACCTCATAGAAGAACTAGCTAGGAGCGCTAAATGGCTTTATTTGTTTATTTTATCAGGCTGCAAAAAAAAAAAAAAGAAAAAAAGTTTAGGTTGAGCAAAAACTGCAACGCTCCCCCCCCTGTAACTCTCCTCCATAACATCCCACCATAACGGCCCCCTAACGCTCCTGTTCCTATGACGTCATACTACTAGGGTACTAGGTAATGCGGTAATCTAATGGCTAATGGGCATGGGTGTATACTTGGGCAAAAACTGTAACGCCCCCCCCCCCCCGATAACAAATCCCTGCTGTAACGCTCCTATTACTATGACATCATACTAGCGAGTATATTGAAGTTGATTTACATTCGAGTCGGCAACATGTTGCGGACAAACTTTTAAATGCTAAAACGCTAAAAGTGTGTCCGCGACATATCGACTCAAATGTCAAATGTAAATCCACCATGACATGAGCGAAAATTGTGTTTATACATTTCCATGGAAATTTATTATTTCCAGCCAGGGGTACACTTGAGTGAAAACTAAAGCCAGTGCCCTTTCAAGCATTACCTCAGAGACATCAGGGTTCTCTTCTCATTTCCAGCTCAGTTCAACTCGCAGTTCTTTAGCAAATTAGCTCTTTTGCATATTTTTGCATATATTCTGTTTTCACTTTACTCCTGCAAATAGCCGTAAGTCATAAATAAATGTTGGAGAAAATGAAAGTTATTGGTTGTGGCAACATTGTTTAGTTCACTGTTGTTTGTTTCGTTGTTTCTTGTTTGTCGCGACAGTAGGGAAAATTCCCAGAAACAATGTTGAATGTTGTCGTTGTAATCTACTCATTTCCCCCTCCAAAATAATACCCCTAATAGATTTGAATTTGATTTAATTAATTTTAATTGATTGAAAATGGAAACACTCCTAATTTTCTTCATAACGATATTATTGTTATATTTTTCTTTAGATTTTATTTAATACTATAATTATTTAATAATATCCTTGTACTTCCTTTCTTCTCGTCTCATACTCAGCTGTCAGCTCGCCAAAGTAGTCTGCTGCAAAAGTTGACACTCATCGACAGTTGATTTTTTTAATAATTTAAATTGTATCAGTTTGGGATCCCAATGTATAAATCAGTATAAATGAACAAAGTGAACCAGTTGTCAACTGAGGAGATAACAATTGACATTTGACAACTTTACGGTTGAGGAAATTTGAAATTGAAATTTGAGGCCGGAAGCTGAAGAGCTATGGGCTCTCGACAATAACTTTAAAATTGAAACTGAAAGGTCGTAGAATCCATCATGAAGGATTCATAAATTTACATATTGTACCAAATTCCAAGGTTGATTTAATTCTCAGAAATATATTTAAAAGCTCTACAGATAACTCCTGAGATAAAATAATTCGAGATTTCTCAGTACGGTAAAGAATCACAGTATACATCCGGAACAACATCCCCTTATCAGGAGTCTTCGTTAGATTATTTCATATCTCCTCCTGAGTCCGACTCGTAATAGCTCCTGATCAACTCATCCAACTGACGATGCATGGTGCATGCCGCAAATGAAATGAACGCGAAATGCCAAATTTTGCAAATCATATAGAATTTTTCGTGGATCAGAAAAATTAGCGCATGCTCGTAAATTTATTAATTAATCGACCGAAAGGCCTTGAAGCAGGAGTGATTACAAATTACGACCTTGAGTGCCCCACCTTTTTTGATTTCGTGAATCGAAAAACTTGAAAGGCGATGGGGAAAATGTGAGGATGTAAAGTAATATAATGATAATGGGAATCAATAACCTTTTCTAAGTTTACTAATCTTGCGAAATTAGCTAGTAATGTAATGTGCATGTAATTCGTTGGAACCCTGATGTGGTTGAATTTTCTTTTCGTTTAAGTAAAATATGAATTGTAAGCGTAGAAAACTGCTGTGATGGAATGTACTCCGAGTAGCAATTTTAAGGAGATAACGAGGTAATACTGTTACTACAGCTTTTGTTGTACATATTAGAATAACTAATAAAAAAAGACAAGATTCCAATGCAGGATTCGATACGATAGAAATATTTATGTTCGTCCTGTACTCTATTACCTGGTACAATTCAAGTACTTCGGACTGCAGCAGTTGTAATATGTGGAATCGTTCATTGAAATACGTGCTCGATGTTTGAAGCTTATTATTTATGATTTAACATCCGTTGCATTTGAACCAGCTCCTGAACAATGCAGTTGGGGTCTATATTTAATAGTGATAACGTATCTAACTTCATAGCTGTAGATTATCGCATCTCACGGTTAAATGTAACCATTATTTTTTTCTCTATTTTGTAGGCATACAGACTATTTCAAAAATGTGGTCGAACCATTGCTAGCAAATGGCTGTGAAGAAAAACTTTGCGAATGGTTGAAAAAGAACAACTTGATATCGAAACAACTGCTGTGTAATAACGAAGAATGTGCCCAAGAACCTATGAAATGGAGTAAAGCCAGAGTTATAGATCGTTATAACTGGATATGCATTAAGTGCAAGAAAAAGTTGCCTATTCGTCATGAAACCTTTCTCGCCGATTTGAAATGCGATTTCAGTAGCATATTCAGCACCATTGATGGATGGTGTTCTCATAAGCTATTGACTGAGTTTCCGGATAATAAAACATATCGGGTTGCTGTTGGTAAGCGTATTTATTCAATGTGTACTTCAGCAGCCGAATCGTATATGAAGAATCACCCAGAATTGGGTCAGTTAGGGGGTAAAACTACCGACGGAGAAGATGCTGTTATAATAGTTGATGTCTTTCCCGACGGCTCAATGACGATGAAACCTCAAAATAATAATAATTATACCAAAAAAATATTATGTATAGCCGATACATCGCACATACCGGCGCGTGTATGGACACAGCTTCTAGATAATGCTTACGAGGTGAGTAACAGGTGTTTCTATTGAAGAATTTTATGGGTATCCTGAGGTGCTTGTGATATACTGGTTGTTCGTAAAATAATTTTTTTTATTCTACAGTTATATGAAAGAGGCTGTCTTTGTACATGCGTTTAGTAAAATATACTTTTTAATGTTACAGGAAGATCATAGTAAGATCATAGATGTAGTGATAGCACATGTGAAACCTAATTCTACCATTGTAACCAGTCACATTTTGTATCCGTTCATAAAGAATTTACAAGGGTATTCGGAAGTGATAAATATCAAAACGTTAATGACGTTCGATCCAGCACAACATGAGAAATCACTGAAGAATATAGGTAATCCCAAGTTATATTGTATTTTGTACATTCATCTGAATAGAGAATGTTCGAGTGCATTCATTTCACGAATGAATTGGGTAGAGTTAGTTGTGATTCCGAGGACACTATAACATGACAGTTCATTGAGTGAGTGGGTGGGTGGGTCATTTTGATGGTTTTCGTATTGCGTGATTGCGGTGTTATAGTTGCGAAAGATATTTAGCTGAATTTCTCGCGTATGTTTCAATTACTGTTGATTGGTTGGACCTCTAGTGTTACACGAAACTGCATGTTTACATCCAGAAAATGATGAAATTTTATTATTTATTCTGATTTAAATCAATTACAGTTGTATATTCTGTAGTTGGCTCGAAGAAAAAGTACAAATTATGAATTGCTTAGAGCACAAACAACTTGTCGACAAAATCTCCGAATCTCTTACGTTTCTTCCCGAAGCACGAAAATGTCGGCCCTCGCTATTGTTTCATGTAAAAAGCTGTATGTTTCGTTTTTCGACTGGATGGTGGATCCATACCAAATGTATTTGGTTTGGAATTGGGCTAGGCATCCTCTATTTTGTTGATTACGAGATTCTCGTTACATTCTGCATGCCTTTCGGTACCTTAAACCCTATTTAGATTATATTTTTAACTATATGAAAGCGGAAAATTCTATTTATAGGTTGTTTCTGCATGTATCTGTTGAAATAATGCAGCGATGGTTGCTAAAGAGATGTAACGCAGGAAATGATGATCGAAATGTTTTTAATGTTGCCAAAGTTGATGAAAAATATGTATCTTTTGAATTTGGTCCAAATTATTGCTTTTCAATTCTTTATCCGAAACAACTGTATAACGTATACAAAATATTACATGTAGTACTCGAGCAAAGTTTCTCTTAACGGAAAATATGAACTTGTTGAAGTATTGGATATCATTCGGTTCATAATTACTGATAACGACATTAATGTGCTTCATTTTATCTACCTCAATTGACCTACTTTCTAGAGGTTAGTTTTTCAGGGTTATTTTAAGACTTGACTAATGATCAGTCGTATTTCAAATTCCATTTTTACCGTTTTTCAAAAGTCTTGCGATAGAATTCAGCATTATTATTTTCCATTTGTTCATAATTAAAATAGAAATGAAGATTTCCATGAATATTCTGCTCGTTGTTCTTCTTTAATAAAATAAACCCCAACCAGTTTTATATTTTTCCTTTTCTCTCTCTCTCTTCGCTGAATTCGTAATTGGTTTCCTGTTTTGGAGACTACTCAGTTAAGTTCTACAATTATGTCAGTTTATGGGATAGGTAGCTCTATCAACTCTTCGGAAGAATAGAATGCATAAAAAACGCTTGTGGTTTTGAATAACTGAAGAAAATGAAATGTTACCTAATACAATTCGGAAGGATCACCTTTCTTAATCGGTCCTCGTTATGACGTTGTATAGAAGATAAGAATAATCATTATACATAACTTAAATTTAAATAATCGAGTGTAACGATGAGTGTCGTGTTATACCAAATGAAAGATTCTCTGAGTTATACTCAACTTATTCAACAAGATTTTTCCTTTATGTTGCAGAAACCATCTGGGCTACCACTGTTGAAACATGCCAACAGGTGCAGAATATGAGTCCAAATGCAGCAGAACAAGCGCTGTGGGAGCTTCACTGGAGACAGATCTTTGGTTTGGACGCCTTTCGTTACATCCTGCAACATCTTGTCCAGTATTTCAACTCACAGCATGCTGGATCAACTCCAAATCCGAAGTAATAAGTCTTTTGGTAATCAATTTCGCACGCTGTTCATGTTATTAGGATAAATATAGTATATTTTGCAAGGAGTGCAAGAAGCGCGTCATTCCTGATGAGTGCGAAGTTTCACAGCACGAGCGAATAATGCGCTTCTCGCATAAGTTGAAAACTATATTTTCTTCAATACATGCTCGAAAAGCAGTCTGTAGGAGTAAATTATTAATCTCTTGAAACTAAAACGGCGGTATCCATACCGAAACGAAGGGAGTACTCTCATACAGAACAGCTGTAACGCTTATCGCTTATCAAAGCGCGCATAAGCGTCGAAAACGACGCGCCCGTCCGTCTAGTGTGAATAATTGGACGCCGTAAAGCAAAAAATGCTGAAGCGACAAAATCAATTTTTTGAGAAAACGTAACATTAAAAGCCAATGAATAATGCCGGTTTACGGACATACCGTTTACTGAAAAGCTTTTTTCAATGTGGATGCACATTTTTGAATCGGAAGCCCAATTTTGAAAAATTCTACTTAAGCTCTGCGCTTTTTTCTTAACAGCGTCCAATTACCCTTCCTTCTATTGCCAAGTAAAGAGTCATACAGTTTGACGTCACTTTGTTGCTTTAGTGCAGAACTGGATTATTTTTGCATACTTTTTTGGTGTATTGTTTGTATAAAACCACGGATTCAAAGTTTGAGCCATTAATTGCTTAATTTTAAGTTTAAGCTGTTTAAGCAATTTTAGGGCAGTCATTAAGTCAGTGATTCGTTCGGATATTACTTACTATTTAAGCCAAATGATTATTGTTGATATCCTATTAGCTTATAAATAACTAAAAAAGCCATTACAGTATTCCTTACCAAAATGAACGATCAGGAGAACTGAGTTATAATGATACTGAGTGATTACTATCTAGTAGATTATTTCTGCTGATCTCGTTGTTTTTTTTTTGTTTTTTTTTGTTACTGCACTGTGATAGTGGCTAGTTTGCTATTCGGTGTGACGGATGATACAGTATGTAACACGAAATTAAGCCAATGGGATTGGCTTAAGTCAACTTGAGAAACTCGACTGAATGAAAAGTTTAAGTTAAGTTTTAAACCAAAAACGATTGACTTTGAATCCCTGTGTAAAACACTGTAAACACGAATGCGGAAACCTGCCATTTTTTATCCAACCGCGGCCGTTAATGCCGAATTGACTACGCGGTGTGCTCCGCATAGTCGGATTCGGCATCCACGGGCACGATTGGATACAAAATGGCAGGTTTCCGCACTTGTATGGTTATAGGTTTCTAGTTTGTGCACTCCATTGTCGATTCAAAAGTTTCTCTTCTTGCACTGAAAAGTGGTTACAAATAGGACCCTTTCGAGCATGTTTTGAATTTGAATATTGAACTATTTATAACCGAAAGAACTTGATTGACATATCCCATAACTGTGATTTAAATATCTGACTAAAAAATCTAAAAATAATCTAGATCTATGACTTTTTTCTCTTTACATTGCCGTAATCACGTTTTGGGTTTGAAATAACCCCGCTTGGGTTAATACTCGTAATTTCAGTAAATGTGAATTTTTTTAATATTTTGGTTTCCAGCGTGTTTAATTAGAGCGATCGTGATAACATTATTTGTAATTCTGCAGTTGAATAGACTAGCATAGTTTAATTGGTTTTAGAAATAATTAATTTTGGGGGTGAATAGTGAATTTTTTGAATTGAACTTGAATTTGTTGGCTCGTCCTTGTGGATTTTATGGGTTAAGCTCAGGTGTATGGTTATGTTTATTGTTCCTTGTATTGTTACTATATTGACTTGTGTCGCCTTATTTGTCTTATCTCTGATATGACTCCCCTTGAAACGCAGTCTATATAAAAATCGACTCTTGTCGATATTTAGAATCTGTCCTTTTTCCAACACGACATTGTGGTCAAATCGGATACATAAGTCGAGTTACCATGCCGAAATCGACCTTTGGATAAGATTCTACGTCGAAATCGATACACGTTACTCTCCAAGGTTGATGGCGATAATCGCGGCATGATAACTGGACTTCTGTATCGAACTCTCCATTGTCTACTAAAATTTTATCAGTATTGAAATCTAGGACATTTTTAATACATATTTTCATGTGCAGTGCGCATACAAAAGTCGATGCTTTGTTTACTGTTGACTGTGTAGTATATATTTTCATAGACAAAATGATGAACTAAGTGTTCAGTGGGCGTGAAAATTCAGTAATTTTAGTCAACAAGTATCTACATACATCGACATTACTATAAACATTGTAGAGTATACAGTGAACTGGCATGCGTTCAGTAGACAACAAATTTTCGTATACTTAGTAGACATTTCAGTTGACATGATGGCCGGCTATCAACATTACAGTATCATTGCATATAAAAGTAGGCCCAGCTGTACAATCGACATTTGCATTGACATGTCTACTCGACAGTTTAGTAGTTTTTGTATAAATTAAGCTAATGTCATAATTCTTATATGATTGGGTTTAATACAATGTGTTCTAAAATATCTGAATACAAAAACTCAAAAAAAGTGAAAAAAATTATGTCGATACGAATGTTAATATTTCTATCAACGTCGAGAGTGTTTCGCGGGCAGATTCAATTACAGTGTCGTATTGAAAAAGTGACGGATTTGGCATGTCGCCATTTATTTTGAGGGGCATTGTCAAGTTGTTTGTAACGACCAATTTTTAAATGCATTGTTGATTTTACAAAAAGAAAAAGCTTTTATTTTCAGTTGCTTTTCACTCTCATTGATTGATTTTATTTATTGATTTTATTTATTGCTTAGTTGCCTTATTAAATTAATTTTGTGTTCCCGTAGATTAGGTTTCAATATAGAATTATCGTACTTAACAAAAGTAGAATTTAGTTGAACAAATTTGTAAATCGTGTTGTTTCCTAGTTAGTTAATGATTAGAATTCTTAAAGGACTGATATTCGTGACGCCGGGAAATTTGAAAGTGGAGAAATTTTCATATTTTACCGCGAATTTAATGTTTGTATCAAAGGCTGGAGAGTTAGGTGAAAGTGGATTCATTTAAAGAAGAAGAAAAAATTCTAAATTAGATTGAAGTTGGTTTATAAGCATTTGCCTGATTGGATTAATGACCTGAAATTTAGATCAGATTAATGAAGCAGTTTGAAATTTAGATCACATCAACAATATATGTAATTCAGATAAAATCAATGATCTGAATTTAGATAGATCAGTAATCTGAAATTTATGTTATATGTTGGATCAATAAATGAAATTCAAATTAGATTGATGATAAGAAATTCAAATAAGTTGAATAATATGAAATTTGTATTTGATTTACAATCTGGAATTTATATTAGCTCATCAATGTGAGGTGATTCAAATGATCAAGAAAATGTGAAATTCAGATCAGATCAAGGACTTGAATTTCAGGTAAAATGAACGATCTAAAACTAATCAAAGTCATCTGAAATTTGGATCAGATTTGCAGTCTAATTAAAATCAGCTCAGTAATCTGGAATTCAGATTAGATCAATAATGTGAAGTTAAATCGAGATTAGATTAATGATACAATATGATATTTAGGTCAGATTAATAATACACTGTGAAATTTGGATTTCATCAACACAATATTGTGAAATTCAGATCAGATCAACAATACGATATAAAATTCAGAAGACATCAGAGGTCTGCTTCCAATCCTGGCTTGTGCATCTATTTCGGTAGGGCTTGTGGTAGTTATCATTTTCAAATTGTAAGTCATTCCTAATTGAGAATGTGCATTTGTGAACATCACTGAGTAATCACACGACAAGAACTAATGCTGAGTGATCACTTCGCACACACTATTTTAAAATGATGAGATGTTGAACACTCACATGTGAGTGGCCAAAAGTCTCAGTAGTGGTTTGTGATATGTTTTGTGAGTGCTCTCCAAATTGTCAATCGGGTTGCAAGTAGAGGTATGACTAGTTAGAGGCGTGAGGAAGGGGAGGAGGCGTAGCCCTTCTGAGAATATTATGTTGCGCCAAATACCTTTTTTGAAAAACGAGCGTATGCTAGAGCATGTTTACATTCCCAGGGATTTCACTCTATCCTTTCCTTTAATTAGAAAAAATATAAATCAGAATCCAATTCAAGATGGCGATAACATTACCATGTAGTATAGTTGACAGTAGTTTTAGAATTTGAAAGCAAAATGTGAAATCGAATTTTGCATCTCTTTTTCTTCATTATCTGGCGTCACTTTGCTTGTAGGTCATATGATTGATCGATTCTACTATTATTGTTTAGTTGTTGTAGTGTAGTATTTTGTAAAAACATTTATTGCTGCTTATGTTAAATTATGGTCAGACTGTTTATAATAAGGAAAGTTCTCAGATAGGTGCGTTCTGTTTTGGGATTGCATCGAGTCGGATATCATACCGTTAATTATTTACCATTATATTATTTCAAATTCTTTAAAATGCTTAGGAAATCAGTACGCTCGTACTTCGAACGTACAATCAAACTTTTTATGTAATTTTTAATGCAATGCATCCTAGTGATAGCTGTATAAAGTATCTCTTTTTTTCCTATTTAAGTTTTATCATTGTTTTTTCTGGTATACGATTGTTGTTACATTTTTCTACTTCAATATTTCTTTTTCCATGTTTAAGTATTTATTTGTGTAACGAATTTGTTTTTCTTTTCTACTTTTGTATACTTTTTATCATTACTTTGTTTGTTTACTTTTCTTTTTCTTCTCTTTTTTCTTTCTTCTTATTATTTCTTGAAGTTTTTAGTAGAACTATTTTGTATTGAATTTTGACGGTAAAAAGCACGTGCGACGAGATTTCTGCGTAATTAACGGTTGTTAGGTACAATTTGGAAGTTAGGAGACACTGGCTTTGTCGAGATTTATTTTTTTAATCATTGAGCAGGGAATGTGTGTACGTGCGTAAACTTTTCAAATCCTTTCAAATGAAACAACGTATGTATTTCATGGAGGATATTTTGACTGATGTATTATACGCGTTGTGCATTGTTTTATATAGTTCTTTTATTGTTGAAATTATTGTTTGCTGATGTGATAAGCTTGTTAACCAGTTTATTTTTCTCCACAAATTGATTTTCACTTTTGATTCTGTTTTATTTTTGATAGTTTGAAGTCGTATTTCTAGTAGTAAGTCATATATTTTATAATTACGCATTTAAAAAATTTTTTTTTTTGATTTTTAGTCTTTTGTGTACAAAGTAGTGTACCTATTATTAGTGTCAGGGGTTAACTGCAATTGTTTCATCAGTTTTTTCTCGAGGTTTGGTTTCTTAAATTGAATTTTTGATATTTTTACATATTGGCTTATGAATGACGTGGGGTGAAGTGTGATAATGAAGTGTATATATATCATTTTGAATGATTATTTTTTTAATTGGAAACCTGAGAATTAAAGCGCGTTTATGGGGTTATGTTCAGATTCTTTTTTTTTTTTTTGTGATTGTTTTATAACGTACACCAAGTACTTAAAATCTATTCGGATTCTCTGGAGCACTGTCACTAATTTTTTTGTAGATTTAATACCTATTTTAGCTGGACCGTTGATGTCCATCAAAAGTACATTTAGTTTAGCTATCGAATCTATTTGGAGAAATGGGAAAAGTATTTTTTCATACCATTACAGTATTTCAAATATTATTTATATTTCGTAGAAAACACTGAGCGCGTGACACAAATAGCAGGCCTGCTGTGTCCAGTTTTTGTTCCTTCGTTCCTTAATACTAATACTTCTTCCTACAATCCGAAGTTCGAGAATAGATCTATCTGTGGCTATAATTCACTTCTTGCCCAGTAGTAAACGGTCGTCATGTTCGATTTATTTCACGGTTCTATTTTGAACTCTTTTTGTGACTGAAACGGAATGAATATTCAAAACTCGAACTCATGGTTATCCTTTTGAAAAAACTTCAGCTCTGTCTTTTAGCCATCAATCTAAAACGAATTTGTCTTTTAGCCCCGCAAGTGCCAATATTCTCAACTAATCAGGATATCGATTTTTTTTTTTTCCTTCAAATTTTGCCATCGAAGCAAAAATTTACTATTGTTATACTGTTGAATAATTTCGACCTTTTTTGGGTACCTCTTCATTACGCCTGAGTATCATATTTAAATGAGTATGATACGAGTACTGATGAGTGGCAGCACAATGCCAACTATCGAATGTTATGAGTACAAATATAGTCTAATGTTAGTGTAATATGCAAAACTCCATTTTCTATCAATTTTCGCGCATTTTGAAACGTAAAACTTCTACAAATGTACCGACGTAAACCAATAACGAATCTTTCATTTATTTTCAAAATTCTTGTATCTTTTGAATCGGCTCTAAAGATTTCTACCGACTAAAATTAGATAACGGTATCATTTTTGTATTTTGTGACTATCTAGATATATTAAGTGTAAACTGTTATAAGTTTTTTCCAATTTATTTAAAACTGATAAACGGTGCTGTAATTTAATTTACGAGACGTAAATATTTTTACGTGATCTCGGTGTATTTCGATTTTATGTGCGAAAATCGACTGTTTCTATTTGGCGGTATAAAGGTCGATAAAGCGATGCATTTTTCGTATGTCTTCCCTGATAGGTTTAAGAAAGTACTTCGTAATTTTAATTAAATGTACGGGAAAACTCTATTTTAAGAAAATCTAACTTGTAAGGTTTTTGGAAAATATATGAGAACGTTTCTATATTTTCATTCAATTTTCTGTCGGTGTTCGTGCTGAAGGCGTCCGTAGCCTCAATCTTCTTTATTTTATGAAAGTGATGAACGAGCGTGGACCGCGTAGGATCCTGAAATTTTAGTTTTTTGGTAAGTTTAAAACAATCTGTCGACAGGCCATACCAGGAAAAGGTTCTTTAATTTTGAGATTTAAATGCGGTATGGCACGATCTATTAAAAGAAGGGTTTCTTTGGTCGTTACATTTTCATTTGGCTTTGATTTGAACTCTACAACGGGAATTCCAACTTTCAAATTGGCTAAATTAAACGAAGTATTAATACGAAGGTCTCCTTGGATTGCATTGCTTTTTGTTATGGGCCCCATTCGAAACACAAAATTCTAGCTCGATTGCGAAAATGACAGTTTTTTCTGCGAAATTCGGAGTTGAATCGTTGCATGTATCGTAACACGGAGTGACTTTGTTCATTTTTTTCTGTACTTTTTCAAGTTTGACGCGCCCTACTGATCATTAATCATAGAAACTGGATTAGAGGACCGGGTTTCTTTTTGTAGTTTTGATGGGACATTGCGCAATACATTCCCCAAAAGATTTTGTGACACTTCCCATCATACAAATTTTTCCTCCGAATTATGAAATAAGTAAGCTGAGTGGTACCGCAGTGGGGTGACGTTGCACATGTTCATTAATGAAGGGGTAAGAAAGTTGTAAATGTAGTGCTGTCTTTTAGAATTGCCGAGTAATGCCAAATCAGTACTATGTGTACAGATGTATGCACATAACCAATGACTGTTGACCATGAGAACTGTGCTCATTCTTTACCCCAAAAATCATGAGAAATTCCATGGATTTTTTTCTGACATTTTCATGTCTTTGCTTTGGCACATAAACGAAACATTAGAAATATTTCGCAGACGGATCTGCAACCACGGGAGAGCATTTTCATGTCTCGCAGCCATATATATGCTTATTGATCTTGATCTTTGCTGCGCCCTGCGCGACTACAATCTGTAGCCGTGTTGTTACTGCGCGACTGCAGTCTGCAGCCATGTTGTTAATGGAAATTCTTTTGATTAGGATATTGGGATTTAAACCTGCACTAGAGTGCACTGCAAAATTACCTGCGCGGGTGTTAGCCGGTGAAAATGAGTGAGTGATCATGTGTACTTTCAAATAGAAACACTACTATCTTCAGTAGGGTAAAAAACCGAGTAAGAATTATTCTGCCAGTAGAACTGATTATAATTTAATTTTTTGGTTATGATGCAATCGAATTTAGGAAAAATTTTCTTTGAAACTGAATTTCTAATCCACTTATCACACATATCGCAGGGCTGCCAACACTTGAAACTCTAAGTTTAAATCTCAATGATCACTGATCAGAAGTATAACGCTCAAAATGAAACACTTTTTTTTCGTTTATGTGTCAAGGCTCTGGATCACCTGTTTTTTTCGTGATGCTCTAAAGTAACACTCAAAAAGTAACATTTTCTCGTTTATGTGCCAAAGTAAAGACATGAAAATGTCTAAAAACAAATGAGACTTTTCCTTCAAAAGATTCACGACCTTAATACAGGAAGGTATGTCCTCGACATCTCTGAAATGCATAAATATTCGATATTTGTACTCGTTCATTCACTGGCTGTATAGGACAGAACATGGAAAGCGATCATTTTCTAGCTTAGAGAACAAATAAACAATTCCGAGGAGATTCATCCATTCTAATTCCCCCCCCCCAATTTTTTTCCGATTGCTCAGTAACTATGCTGATTAATATCATGAACGTGATCAAATTCTGCTTGTAATGATATCAGGTACATACAAGTTTCCCTCAATTTTCATTTATTATATAACACAGTAGCGTACCCAGGATTTTTGCTAGGGGGCAAGCAAAATTTGTTAAATATGTCTTTCTTGTTATCGAATTGTCCTAAATTTACTTTTCAAGCTCATAGAGGTCATATTCCCCCCCCCCTTGGCCCCGCCACTGTTATCTAAAACAATTTCTGTAATATGTGTAATTTTTATACGTTTTTTGAATCTCTGCCCAAAGGACATGATAATGCTGTTCGGAAATAGCAGGAATACGCCGAGGTGGTTTTACTAGAGCACTAGAACACCCAAGTGAAGACATACACCATTTTTAATCCAGCTTGTT
Source organism: Acanthococcus lagerstroemiae (assembly GCA_031841125.1). Lineage (NCBI taxonomy): Eukaryota > Metazoa > Arthropoda > Insecta > Hemiptera > Eriococcidae > Acanthococcus > Acanthococcus lagerstroemiae. Next base: position 10,381,587 of record CM063106.1, on the reverse strand, counting down.
CCGCCGTGAAACGAAAATCGGCTATGCGGTCGTTCTCACACAGTCGATTTTTCTTTTCTCGGAACTGAACTGGATAGAAAATGGCGTATGTCTACACTCATTTCGTTCTAGTGTTTTAGTTTTACATGATAGCTACCTACAAGCTACAACATTCTACATTACAAAAAAATCGCACATCAGTGTAGCCATATGTTCAATTCATCCTTCGCGCTGACCCCATGATTGCAAAGTCACCCGTATTTCAAACCGTTTTGCTCCAGCTGGCTCCAGTCCAGAGTTACTCGTGTTTTTCCACTTCTGCCCAGAAAATGAAAAATTTCGAAAATGCCCATCAGTGTGTTTTGTATTGCATATCTAACGTGATGAAGGCGTTACACCACAATAAAGTTCTACACTGTTACAAATTTCTGAAAAATGTGGTAACGCCTTCAATCCGTGGAATATGCAACACAAGTGCACCGATATACATTTTGAGAATTTCTCATTTTCTGGGCGGAAGTGGAAAAATGGGAATAAATTTTTTGGGCAGGAGGCAACTAGAGCAAAACAGTTTCAAATTTTGGTGAGAGCAGATCATTTGTGACAAGTCTACCAGTTCACCTAAGAAAATTCATTTCTCTCAAGAACACAGAGCAAACAGGAGAAAATTCTCCATCTTGCAAGAGATGCTCCAACTTTCATTACCTTCATTTTAACAAAAAATGGTCTCCTCTCACCAAAATTTCAAACCGTTTTGCTTCAGCTGGCTCCAGTCCAAAGTTGTTCGCGTTTTTCCACTTTCCTTCCGAAAATGAGAAATTTCGGAAATGTACATAGATGTGTCTTTGTTGAAGGCGTTTTCACATTTTTTAAAATTTGCAATAGTGTAGAACTTCAATGTGGTAACGCCTTCAACACGTTGAATATGCAATACAAAACGCATCGATAACATACATTTTCGGAATTTCTCATTTTCGGGGTGGAAGGGGAAGACGCGAATACTTTTGGACTGGAGACCGCTAGAGCAAAACGATTTGATGAGGTAAGAAATGAGAAAGTACATAACAGAGTAGGAGGTAAAATGGATATTTGGAAATGTCTGAAAAGAAGAAGAGATAAACTAATAGGGCATAACTTGAGGCGCCCAGGAGGTTTCCATTACGTTCAACAGATAATCGAAGATGTCAAATATAAGGGTTATTTCAAAATGAAAGAATTTGCACAAGATAGGGGGAAATGGAGAGCTGCATCAAACCGGTCGTAAGACTGATAACCTTGTCGTAATTGAAAACAAACTTTGTTGTGATTTTTTATAATAGGATTTGTGCCATAGTACTTTTGCCTTATTACCTAGGTGGGGGCAAAAGTACTTATTCATTAATATATTCATTGATGTTTGAGATATCGCTCAGACTTCGCAGTCCATTACACTATTCCTCAAGTTGCTGTTAAGGATCAGCTTAGTAACCTCACTTTTATAGGCATAGCCAAAGTGAGAATTTTACTGAGCTCTATCCCTTGGACTTCACTAGGTGCTGGATACTCTAGTCCCAGTGCTTCGCGTCTTATCCCGGCTATTGCTGGGCATTAGCATAGGGTATGAATCGAGGTTTCTTCCTCTTCTCCACAGTACCTACAGGAGCCGCTTTTCACCACTCCTATTTTATAACACATGTGTTTTGTGGCTCCATGGCCGGTTAGTAGTCCGACCATGAGCCTTGCATGCTTCCTGTCAAGCACTAATAGGCACTTAGGGAACTTAGCATACTTACTGGGGGCGTCCTCTATCAGTGTTTTGCTGACTTCTATGCCACTGGCCAACCGCCAGTGCATTTCCGTCTGCTTACTCATCCAAGCCTTCATTTTGGATTTCATGACGCTGTATGCTACAGGAAGACACGGCCTAGGTGTTGCCAGCTCCTTTTTTATGCCTTCCATCACTTGCTAGTGATCATGTTCCCTTTTACTCCGCAGTGTCCCGGTATCCATAGTATGGTGACACGGTTCTCCTGAACAAGGGTGTATAATTTGTTAACACACTTCGCCACCACCAGGCATGTAGTTTGGTGTGACGATAGTGTCTTAATAGCTGATTGACTGTCTGTACAGATATAGATCTGCTTATTAACAAGACCCTTTTGCTGGCTTTTATCAATGGCCACAGTGACCGCCATTACCTTGCTTGGAGGATAGTGATGTCCCGGTCCAGTGCCATTGAATAGTTGTCAGCGCCGTTTGCATTCGTGATTACGATTCCCATACCTTGGTCATTCTTAGAGGCATCTGCAAACCCCACATTTTCCTTTATTCCGAGAATGCTTGGTCACCTCGTTTCCTAAGCCTCCCATGTGGGTATCAACGCGCGTACGGCTTGTCAAAGAAATTCTATCTTTTGGCATCCCATAGCATTTGTCCATCGTCCCCGCCATCTCCCATATCCTTCTGTGGCCTGTATTTTGGGCCTGAAGGTTTGGTTGGCCCAGACGATCAGCCCCCGTTATCGCAGCTGCTTCTATTCGCGTTTGGACGCTAAAGAGTCGCCCTCTAGAGGCCTAATGAAATGCGGTGAGCTGATTGGTGTATTCGGATAAAAAGATAATCAGTGACAAAAATGTTCTAAAAAAAACAACTGAAGTTGGGCTCTTGAAAGGAAATGATAAGGGCTGACACTTTAGTTCTCTTCAGTTTTCCATAAAAAAACAATATTGAAGATGCTAGAGATCATTTTACTTGTACATGTTTTTATGATAAAAATGCCCTGATCATCTTTTCGTCCATAACACTAGCGCACCTACAGGACTGTCCAGACGCCAATAGCAATGTGAAGTGGTGGCAAGTTTAGGAGCCTTTCCAGTGCCTCAGTTGGCGCCGTTCTCATTGCCCCCGTTGTTATCACGCACGCGAGCCTTTGCAGGTGGTCTAGTTCTTCTCTGGCTTTTGCCAGCTGGACCCGGTCTCACCACACAATGGCCGCATATGTGATTTTGGGACGTATTTACACCGATGTATATCCGGTGCATAATTTAGGGAGAGAGTCCCCAGCTCCTGCCGACAAGAGTGTGGCAAGCCCAACGAGCCTCAATCCCTTTTCTTATTTTATCTGAGACGTGATCCCTCCAGGAGAGTTTTTCATCAAGATATACTCCTAAGTGCTTCACCTTTCCTGTGAGGGCTAATGGTGTTCCCTTGTACTGCACCTTGATCAATTCCTTGCTCTTACATTTGTGGGTGAAAAGAGTGACCTCAGTTTTGTCCGGGTTTATCGATAACCCCTTTTTCCACACAACTGAGTCCCCACTGCGTTAACTCCGCGATGGTTGATTCTTTCCCATTCACATCTCCCGTGAATTTATTTTAAGCGTAAGTGTCGTAAGCGTCAATGGGTGATTCTCCGAAAAATGGACAATTCAACGTGGACAAAAACAAAAAAAAATGAGGTTTACTTTTCAATTTTTTTTCGTTGAAAGCGATACTAGGGGTATTGAGAAACCATATTCCGGTACCGGCCGGGCTTAAATTTGATTTTGGGGGGTTGTAAAAAAAATTGTTGCCCACGTTGAAAGACAAATTTTTCACGCTTACTTAGTGTGATAAGATGAGGCTGTACGATCACACAGCGACACCGTGGGTTGCAATCTCACGGATCACGGTTTTATGAAGTACCAAAAATTCATCTAGGAAAGTAGTCTCTGCACGAAAAAGATTTAAAGGCTGTTTCTACAGACTGCTTCTAAGTGTCGGAAGATGCACGTTCTTCAACGTGGATACAAGAAATACGTGAGTATCCACGTTGAATAATATTTTATGTCCACGTTTAAGGACAAAATCGCCTTTTTCCTTTTCCCATTGGGTAAATATGCGGAGAATATTTGATACATGTTGCTGAATGTAATGTGGTCAACATTAGATATATTATTACGTTTTTACAAATTCCGAGTTGTAAATGCAATATGCCTGTCGATGTCCACGATGAAGGACACCTTTTTTTTAGAAACCAGGATCTCAGCAATAAATGAGTATTTTAGCATACAAATTATTATCATTTCACAGAAGTTCTTACACAGCCTTCTAGAGGAAGTTATGAGGAAGTTATATGAGTATTTGAGAGAAGTTTATGCTTATAGTGGAACCCTACAGAGAGGTTTGAAAATTATGCACGTTGAAGGACATATCTCTTCCTAGACACAACTTTGAGGCATTCTAAAGGTTACTTAACTTGGTTAGAAAAAGATTGTAAGACCTATACCGCGTTGCTTCAACTTACCTCTTCAACAATGGGAAACAGTAGTTCCTGGAAATTATGTATTAAACCCTTCCAGTGAGCAAAAAAAAAAACGGAACAAGACCAGGTTGACACCCACGTTGATGGACATTTCAGGTGCATTTTCGATTTTCTAAGGATGTTTTGCTGAACAAGGGAGAGCTTTTACCACTGTCTCCATCAGAAGAGTTCATTTCCTCAATTTTGACATATTGCGTATAGCATTCTGATGATAAGTGGCAGAGTAACAGCCCATTTGCATAAATTGTCCATTTTTCGGAGAATCACCCCAATACAGTTGCTGTTTTGCCTAATGTTTTATTATCTTTTATTTGTTACAGTAAGCTGAAGTTGATATTGTAAATGAAAACTTATTTTCTCGGGAATTTTCAGGATAAGCGACGCTTACCTTGCTTGCCTGGAATGCACGCCACTGCTCAATTTTGACCCACACATAATGGGATGACTATGCACTGATCAATCAGTCGTGTTCGTCAATTGAATTAATACCATGTAATGAAAGACGGACAAGTTCAAAACGGCCATTAATCTTGGAACGAGACGATGCCGGCAAGGAGATTAACCGGTTAATATAATCGGCGATAACTCGTTACCTGTCGGCGAATGCGGTTGAAAATAAACCGAGGAATACTAGGACGTCAATGAACGCGTTTGGCCTCTTACGAGTAATGTTTCCTGTTGGTGGCCAATTCACCTATATTAAGCCGAATGTACGAATCACGCAGCAGGTCTAGATTTCAGACCCCATGAGATTATCGTCGTTCCTCTCAGACTGTGATGCAGCATTAGACTCGATCGATCTATCTCGACAATCATGTATTCCTTCCTTCATATAGTCGTCGTATGTTTCCTAGCCGCGCATTTCGCGTACATTAGCACCAATCCGATACCGGAAAGCACCAACAAGCCCGATGGCTCCGAAGAATTATTCGATCAGCGGCAAAATGGCAGCGAGAATGTGCGAATCCACATGAACGACGTAATGCTGGTTATGGCTCCGTCCGAAGGAATTTTACAATTGATGAGCGCCTCGGCGAACGAATTTTTGAACGCCAATAACGACATATCGAATTCGAATAAGCCCCCCGGATCTTCGGCGTACTCCTCGGATTGTGGTGCAGACAACGCCGCCAAGTGCAAACAACAGCCGCATAAAAAGTAAGTTTAATTAGAATTTTAATTAGGCACTTTTGTGGCGCATCTATGCGAGTATACTGGATGTGGTTCATTTGCTTCGATACATCGATCGCTTCGGGGTGTTATTCGGCGAAAATTGATTAATTAGTATCGTGAGAGACGGAAAGCTGAAAATTTTTCCGATAGGCGGCCGCACTAGTGTGTTCAAAACTGATCAAAAGAACAGACGCGCACCCAGAAACTTTCTTGAGGGAGGCCAAAAAGCTGAAAGGCACAAAACACTCGTGAACGGAGCGAGCGAAAAATGTTTGCATTTTTTTGAACGAACGTTAAATAAGAGGAAAACATTTCCTTTTTAAGGACAAAGGGAACTGCGTTGATCTAGAATGTACAAACTAATTTCCCGAATTCCAGAAAAATGTATTGTGCAATATGCAATTTGCATTAGAATGTTTTCAGCTTATAAAATAGTCGAAACATGCTGGAAAAATTGTTCTACGTAAAAACGGACGTGAGGGATCTACTTTTGTTAAGGATGATGGATGGGGTTCACATACTGGATCCTTAAAACGCGACAACCAGGAACGTACCGAAGAGTTTTTCTAGGGAGGGAGCAAAAATTGTGGAAGAAAGTCTCAACTGACTCAACTCAAAATTCCCAAGTATCAATCGAAATGTTTTTCTATCGGCTAAAAAAACCTTTTGACTTCGATTTTTCCAATTTTTGATCCATCTACTAAAATTTTCCAACTCGTCTCTGATTGAAATATTAAATTTTCCCAACTTCTGATTGAAAAATAACTGCAGGGGGAGGGGGTAGGTTGCCCCCTTATCGATACGTCACTTGCGACAACCTAAATCGGTTCCATATATTTAAGTTCAACTCGGTCGAATAAGAAGAACTTGTACCCCATGGCCCCTCCCCTTTTATGTAAAATGAATATTATGCATTTTTAACTGTTTGAACTTCAATCTCCTTAGTACCGCTAAAACAGGAAGAGCTCAGCAATAGTGATGATACTTATCTCCATAACTCACACAGGGACGTAGCGAAGAGTCTAAAAATTGTTAAATTCCCAAGTATTAAAATTGGTTTGTATCAGTAAAATAAATAAATAAATAAAAAACACTTTTGACTTGTGTGATTTTCCCAACTTTTGATCCATCTACTAAAATTTCCAACTTCGGCGAAGGCTTTGGAGGGCTGCCCCCGTACCCCCTTTATTTACATCCTTGAACTCATGTTCTATTATAATGGTATTTTCTTCATAATTCCAATTCTATTGAATTGATTCCAACTTAGTAAATCATGCTGTGTCAAATCGGCCTACTTTTAAGTCTTAGGTCTTCAATGTTTTTTCTTCAAATTTCGGTGATGAATTTCCCCTCGAAACCTCCGAAAGCCCCTTCCATTTACCTTTATCTAAATTTGTGATGAAGAAGGAATCTGTTGAAACTTTACTTTAGTACCGGACTCCGAAATTCTAATGAAGATAGAAAATTGATGTTTACATTTGCTATCACGTCTGCTTTCATTTGCAAGTACATTAGATGTTTCGTTATCTCAGCTTTATCAGTGATTGAATTTTCAAATTAAAAGTGTCGCGGGTCTTATTTCAAAAATCAAATAAAATTACGCAAAATTTATCAGGGCTGACATAAAAAACTTAAGTCATTGATTTTTTTCTATTCTCTTTTTTTGATTGATTCCTAAAATTAGCAATTTTTTAATAATTCGCGCCCTTAATTGGAAATCAACACTTCCGCACCTCTATGTGGTGCATAATTCAAAGAAATGTCTTTTTAAAAGTTTGAGCTTAATCGGACGATGCTGTAGGTACTTGAAAGGAATCGACATACTAATTTTTTTTTTTTGTAGACCAAAATGGGTCCTGAAAATAATAAAATAATAAAAATTCAACAATTTTAACGACACTTGCGTGAGTTGTCTACACCTGGCCCATCATATATGCAGAATTTTCCCGTTCTGTTTTCTTCAATATTGCCACAGCACCAACTGAACTGTCAAAAATGTATTTGAATTGGTGCTGTGACAACATTGGTGAAAAAGGACGGACAAAATTTTGCGTGCACGATGCACAACAACAACTCGCTCAAATTTCGTCAAAATCGACGAATTTTCAAGTTGTTTTTTCTCTGTCTTTATTTCAGCTTTCTCCCACACGTTGACTCCCTTTCGAGTGCTGAGCATCATTCATTATCGCAGAATTTTTAAAAGTCATTTCTTGAATCATCTCCAATTGTTTTCAAATGTGGAAGAGCTGATCGCCAATAAATATTCCGACTGTAAAAAAATTGGAAATTTCACAACTGAATCGAAAAAGAAAATAAAAGAAGTCAACGGGAGACTGTCACAGTTTTATTACGTCAGCACTATAATCAATCTTGTCCAATTTTTTCAGGTTTATTAAAGAGGGCTTACGGCACTGATGCCCTTAGTTTTAAAAATTAAACTACTCCAAACTGAATTTGGGATATTGGTTGATATGTAGAAATGAAAGTAGACAGGGATAAAATTAAGGGGGACATGGGAGCAGCTTCCCCCCTCAAGCCTCTAAAGAGTTGGAAAGTTTTAGTAGATAGATCAAAAGTTGGAAAAATTGGGAAAATCCAACAAGTTAAAAAAGATTAAAGGTTTCTTTTTTTTTAAGCCAACAAAATAATTTTGATACTTAGGAATTTTGAGTTAAATCAGTTGGGAATTAAACAATTTTTACTCCCCCCCCCCCCAACAAAAAAGTCTTCGCTACGTCCCCGAAAGTAGATATGATAATAAATTGAATGTCGTAAAACTTCACTTTGCTATCGTCATTAGTTTTTAGGAGCCATTAAGCTTTACTTTCGTCGCAAATCTAGGTAAAGCTGAATATGGAAGAGAGCTTTCAAAATTTTAAAAGAAAGCTATTGCCAAAATTTGGAAAAAATGTGAAGATTAGGTGTCAAAAAAGCTAGGTGATTTGGTATTGAATGGCCCAGTGCCATTTCATACCTAATTTTACCGATATAATTAGGTAAAGATTACAGGAGGAGATGCTGGAAGGATATCATGAGTGGAGTAGGGGGACGGTAGTTCAAAATGCTGGTACTTAAAACCTTTATACTAATTGGGGAGGGGCGTTGGTGTTGAAAGCTGAGGAGTACAATTGACATTTTATACCCTAACAAAAGTGGATCGAAAAGAAAAAGCTTTCGAATTTCTTTGATGAGCAAGGCAAGTTTGTTTCCTACTAACCGGAAACCATTGTGAGGAAAAATTTCAGGGAGAAATATTGGAATTTTTCAGAATTGATTTCAATTTGAACGTTGAGGTCGAAAATCGGATCGATAAAAAAGAAGTGTCCTCTAATTCCTGTTAATGATTTTATTTTGCTTGGAAAGTCCTCCCAGACAGATTTCAATATAATAATATAAACATCCTTACAAAGTTTCATACTGATTAGATGGGAGGTACACTAGCCTCAGCACCTTCTTTTTAATTAGAAAATCTTTGACATTTTTCTTATCGGCGCCCGTAAATGTTAAGAAAACGTACTTCTTACTTTTGGAATGCCCTGTGTCTACTAATAACGTGGATACCTAAATCGTTGCTTCTTCATGGTGACTCCAAAATGGAAAATGGAATAAGGAAAAATAATAATATCGGATATGGGTGTCGAATTGTATGTTTTCGGAGCTACTGAATTCAATTCGGAAAAATATCATAGATTCGATTTCTCGAAGTGCCACCAAAAATATTAACATATCCAGTTTCCTGAATGATTTAAGAATTCCTTCTCCCTCAAATACCGACTGGGAGCCCACCAATCTTGAAATTTTCCATCAGAAGAGAAATTGTCGAACTTGTTTGTTTTTTTATCTGATACTTGATATGCCTTCAATTCAGGCTCCAAAATAAAATTTCACCCCCAAACTGGGAGAATAAACTCGGCGTATAACATCGAGAGTATATCAAAGTAAGGGCTTTTCGAGTCCGCTGGTAGGAATTTTTTAGATTTTTTGGTCCGGTCTTGATTTCATCCTCCAACTGAGAAATTTTCATAGAAAGTTAGAATGTAGGTATTTTTGATCATTTAGATTCGAACATTCCGTCAGATTTTATATTCAGGGGCTCCAAATCTGAACTTCACAATGAAATGCTTGTTTTTCTGAAACCATGAAAAATTATGATTATTTATACTCGTAAATTTCAAAGTTAATTTCATGGAAATCATCGAGACGCCAGCGTCAAATCGAGCACAAATGTATGAAAATATTAACCCCCCCCCCCCCCCGCAACCACTCGGCACACAGTTGGTTAAAACACGACCTGAAACGGATAAATTTCACTAGACATGAAAAGATATCGAAAAATTCGAAATTGGTGTTTTTGGGTTACTGATATTAGTTAACATCGAATATTTGATCGGGGTCTTGATTTGAATCCCCAAATTCAAATCTCTCTTAACAATTTTCGCAGTTTTTTCATTTTAAATAGAAATTTTTTTTTTTAGAAGGCTTTTGGTAAGAAGAATACAAATTCGTAGTAAAATATCAAAATGTTTGATTTGAGCCTTGAGCTGAATCCCCAAATCCAAATCTCTCTTCACAATTTTCGCAGTTTTTTCATTTTAAATAGAAAATTTCTTTTTTCAGAAGGCTTGTGGTAAGAAGAGTACGAATTCGTAGCAAAATATCAAAAATGTTTGATCTGAGTCTTAAGTTAATTCCCCAAATCTAAATCTCTCTTCACAATTTTCACAATTTTTTTATTTTAAATGGAAAAATATCTTTTTTAGAAGGCTTGTGGTAAACAAAGTACGAATTCGTAGCAAAATATTAGAATTTTTGCTTCGTAGCCTCGCAGAGGATCGTAAAACTATTTGGGAGGGGTAAACTCAAGACGACCTAGAAAATCGAGGGAAACCCCCTGTTGAAATCAGGAGATTTCGAATATTGTATCAAATTCATATTCGGTCTAGGATTGGAGCCATTGAACCCAATTTTTACATCGAAGAATATCGTTTTATCAGCTCATATACTGTGTACATATTTGTGTATATGGAGAGGAGGGAGGGGAATGAAAAATGGAAATTGAAATGTTAACTTCAGAAGTTAATTTTGCACAAATCATTGAAAAACTTGTGTAAAGCATTGTCTAGCATATAGAAGAAGCAAATTCAGATTCCTACAAAGTATTTGTAATTCACTTGACGCAAGCTTTCTAATGATGTGCTTTGATTTTCTAAGTCAAGTTACGTTTGCCAACTTCAGGGTAGAATTTCTGTTCTGAGGTATTAATTGGAGCTGAATCAAAAATCTCAAATTCTGACGGGATATTTGCAGTTAGCGGCACCAAAACATCTGTTTTAATTATTTATTCGATGCATCCTCATATGCAATTTCCGTATTGATGAGTTCCTTCCTGACCATGTTGAAGGGATGTGGATTTATTTGACCCCTTAAGGAATTATACTTTGCCACTTCTCAATTCAAGATCCTTTTTGGGACTTAACAACGCGTTTAAAAAGTAAGACTGTGGGCTCGTGGAATGGATGAGTACAGTTTTAAAGACAAAGGGGTGTAGAACAACTTTCAAGACTAGCTAAGATTATTCAAACTTCAATGCTCCTATAGGGATCATTTCATTTATAATTCTTTAAGATCTGAGAACTTTTCTAGGACACGTTAAAAACTGCTTAAAACTTATTTATGACTCTTTATAACTCTTTCAGATTTGACCGTAGCTTATATGCAGATATGGTTAAGATTTTTTAGAACCTAGTTATTTAAATCTCATAATATAAGATCCTTAAGGAATCCTTGAAATAAGATTCTTCCAAACTTTTTCAATACTTTTAAGGGTCTTCAAGGTCGAGGTCCTAGGGAAACTCAACCACTGGCACCTATAAAGATAAAAATTGAAGAAGTGAAATAAGCATTGTAAGGGAGGGTATAAATGGTCAGGCAGGGTAGAGAAAATAATTGTTTAGATCCCCCCCTCCTATGACGGATTTATTTATACCCTTGAAGGCCTTATGTATAAGGTCTGGATTGTTCAAGATTCGTTTAAGACATTTTACAACATTGCAAGACCCAGTCGAAACTAATAAAAAATTATTCCATACTGGTTTAAAATAAATACGTTGTATCCTTTTTAAGAATCTTTCCAGATTTTCTAAGATTCGTTGAGACGGTCCAAGACTTTTTCAAGACCTCCATGACTCCTTCAGACTTGATAACGATTCTCCTGGACTTGATTAGGACTCTTCATCGAGACTTGTTCATGATTTTTGATTTCCTCAAGACTCCTCAAAATTTTTCAAAACTCATTTAAGATTTCTGAAAATGTGCTTAAAATTTTTGTAAGGTTTTTCTAAACTTGTTGAAAACTTGTTACGCCTCTTGCAAGATTCAGTTACAACTTTCGAGACTCTTTCACACTTGTTTAGGATATTTTAAAACTATTTAAAAGATTCGAGCAGCCTCGTTTGAAACAATACAAGATATTGCCATTTATGAAGCGTTTTTAATTTCAGTGGTTCCTGTGAGAGAATCAATGGCCCTCATTGCCGCCTACCTGTATCTGCAGCCCTAAGAATTTCAGCTGACTTGAAGGCCAAATAAATATTGAAGCTGAATCCAGTTACCTTTTTATGAAGGATCGAAAAGTTCAAACAAAAAACATAGGTTCTGCGTATGATGTGTTGAAGAGGAGCAGGGTGGTGAGACGAAAAAATTCAACAGAAGGCTGAAGGCGAGGAAGTGATTGATGAAAATAGAGACTCTTCCGAGGAAAAAATTTCGTGAAACAAGAACGTAGTCCAGGAAAGAACTATCCTTCTATATATTGTTTAGTAACAATACAATAAAATGTAGGACGAGATTTCTCTTAAAATCAATTTCTAATTCATTTAAAGACGTTTACAGTTTGCTGCAATCTTATGGAAAATTGTACATGATCACCTTTTCAGTACGCAGGGCTACCAACTTTGGGAACTCTAAGTTTTAGTGCCTATTACTGCTAATCGACCTTTTCACAGTGACGTCATAAGGAGGACTGTTGCGCAGCTGCTCCAGCCAGTCGTAGCCATCAGGGTCCAGCTTGTTTTGTCTACATTCATTTTCCATGTAAAACTCCAAAAACGAACATTCGTTCTTCTTTGCGAGTCCATAAATGTGTGTGTGAGTGAGAGTGAGAGAGAGAGAGAGAGAGAGAGAGAGAGAGAGAGAGAGAGAGAGCATTCTTTAATACTTCCAGACGCATATTTATGATCTAAAAGCATTTAGTTTTGATTTACATCATCGTTCAATATTAAGAAATGTTCTCTCTCACAGTGCCGTATCCAGGAATATGGCGAGGGGGGAATGTTTCTGAGATCGGCATTTTCCTGAATTTTTAAGAGCACAGACGTACCCAGGGGGTTCAGACCCCTTACCCCCCCCCCTTGTATACGGCCCTGCTCTTTCATATTTATGGACTTGCGAAGAAAAACGGATGTTCGTGCTTATGGAGTTTTACATGTAAAATGAATGTAAACAAAACAAGCTGGACCCTGCAGGCTGCGCATTGCTGTGAATGTTGGAGCAGCTGCGCAACAGTCCTCCTCATGAGTCAACATGACGTCGCTCATGAAAAGGTCTATTATTTAGACTTTGCATGCTGGGAGGCTTAAGGCTGTTTTCAAAATAAGAATGCGGGCTCCGTGATTATTCATAAAAACTACTTTATGAAATTGCATTGCTTCACACGTGCAACATTTGCCCCAAAACTGAATTTTAACAGGTGCACTATTTGCCCCAGAGTAGTTTCTTTTTTGCCCCGTCAGTGTTCAACATTTGCCCCCAAAGTATTTGGAACTGTTTAATACCCAAATAATTATTTGTTGCTTTCAATTACATAGGAAGAATGCTGATAATTGGTTTACTCGATTCATGTAAAAACATTGGAAAATGAATGAGGCATTTTAGAATAAATGACCTCCCCCCTCCCGGCAAAATATAATTTTTTAAAGGGAAAAATGGGTAGTTTTCATTGTAAATTCTCTTGAAAATTTTAATAGGAAAGGTATTCAACACTTCTCTTACTGTAGTACGTACCTAGTAGAAGGTCCAAGCAACACTGTAGCGTCGAGATATCCCTTTAAGTGTAAAAATCCAGAGAGATATATAGCCGGTTCAAGTTTTGCCCCAGAAATTGGTGTCCACTTTTTGCCTCGAGTCACCCTAGTTCTTAAATTGAAAAATAATGTATGTAAAGGGAGGTGCAAATAATATTTTGTACTCTTTGCTCCCTCTTCCCCGTTCCAATTCCACTAAACAAGTGCCCTAAATCCTCGAACCAAACCTGGCATTGTCGAATAAGCAACTTTATTACATTTCCAAAGATCTTTCAACAGCTTCGGTGCCATAAAAATGTTAATTTATTGATTTGTCAGCTACGAGAAACTTGGACAAGATCAGAGCATGAAGTATATCTAGTTGTATTAAGATATCACTGTTTAGCTGTTGTATTAACTGAATGAACTTTATTTTCAGGAATCGTATCCGGTTATCGAACCTTCTCATTCCACTACTGAACAGAGCCACTGGAAACTAGCAGGATTAACTCGGGTCGGTTTATTTTAAGCATAAGCAAATTTGTACTTTCATTTTTAGCAATAAATAATTTATACACGAATCATTAAATTAAAATGTTTCATTTAGTTCGTTTCACATACATACACAATATTTAATTACCGACATTATTGCGCTCTTTCGCCATCGAACGCTTCGAACACAGGGGGACATTATTACCACATTTTTTGGAAAATGAAAGTCATAAGACAACATGCAAACAAAATATACAACTACTGCGTAGAAATCGTCAACTGTCATTGCTGCTGTATCTTCGAAGTCTCATTGGTTGGTGCACTGATTCTCTGTGGAACATTATCTGAAAAAAATACGACAAATTTTGTTAATTAGGCTGGACACTCCATAGAGACGTTGTAATGTGTGAGAAATAATCTACCTGACATTTTATGTATCCATCGATATTTCTCACCTTATATGAAAAATATTACGAAACCTAAATTATACAAGATTAACAAAATGGTACACCTAGTTAATGTAAGGGCACCAAATATCGCCCACCTTAGATTATTGTCTGTTGATTGCACTACCTGGTGGTCAGTTGTATAGTACTAGGTGCGTTTTGTTGATATACATGTCGTTAAAAAGGTAATTCTCGCAAGACCCCCCCCCCCCAAAAAAAAAAAAAAAGTTTTCATAATATGTGATTTATATAAATTCAAAAGCTTGAAAAAAATTGACGATTGATTTGATCAGAGTGTAACAGTTCAAAGTATCGAGCTCGGGTAAGTTTCTTTCTCAGTTTTCACTATTTTTGAATTAATTTATAAGCAATGCGCTCGTTCCCTAACATCGCTCACTCATGAAATTTGTCAAATATTGAATTTTTATAGCGAAATGCCCTCGAATCCCGTAGAAAAACGTGGCTGGTCGCAGAAGCGAATGAATTTAACTGTTTCTCTACTGTTTAAAAAAAGAAAAAGAAAAAAAAAGGGCTTGATAGAAGCGCCAAGTGTATTTGATGTACCGAAATCTACTCTTAAAGATTGAAAAATATAAAAAATAGCATATTTGTACTACATACTTAAATTTGTAACGTACTTCGTTTATGTGATGCAAGTTATCAATTTTTTTCGTTTTTTGAAATATTTATTTGTGGGCGATATTAGGAACCCCTCGTTTAAGACCCCCATTTTGGTTATTAAGCAAATTAATGCAACTGCTTCTCCTCTAATTGAAATTCGGACTCAAAATTCCGTGAAATTGAAGCTAAGGTTCCCTCTACACACTGAATTTGCAATTCTCGGGATATCTCAATTTAAAGTGCAACTTTTTGGAGTTTGAAAAAAGGTGGGCGATTTTTGGCGCCCTTACTTTATACGAACTAACTTATGTAACTTTACATTCGATGAATTATACGATGTGGTTTTAGACCCTGAGTACATCTCTGGTTACTTTGGTGAAATAATCAGCCAAGTTCTTTAGGAGAGAATTTTTTATGACAGTGATTTTTCATAAAATTCGTCTGCATCAGGATCTTAATAGAAGAAGCGCAAATAGCCGACCTGTAGTGAGGGACTCATGGGGGCTGACAAGCGTCAAAATAATATTACAACTCCTTTCACTTGCATAATTTTTCTATTTTTTAAAATTTTTTCAAGAAATGGAGGTTTTAGAAAATTGGGGACCAAGTCCCTCCTGTTTGCGCCTATGGTATGTACCATGTATGGGTCATTTTTCATCTATGTACGTTAACCCGAGAAACAATTTTGAGAGCAGAAAAACAACTCTTTTCTTTGACATACTGAAAAGATGATTGGAAATTCGCAGCTTTTGCAGTTCTGAATTTTTCCACCGAAGACGAGTCAGTTACCCAACTGCTTTCTCCCTTTTGGTAACGCCTCTCTGCAATAAATGGTATCATGTACTCTGCTTCAATGTGGGAAGGTTGAGTCAAGATTTTTCGAATATTTGAACTTGTGACTGGAAAAAGAACATAAGTCCTGAAAAAATACCAGCAAACTGAAGTTGCAGTTGATAGCGGTAGCGCATGTAAACAAATGGGACTTATGTTCTTTTTCTGGGAAACGTTATTTTTAGTGCTGTTTCCGTGGGGTTTATTGCGTTTGTGACTCCGCCATCAGATTCAGTGCCTTGTAAACTATGAAAAATCGTTAAAATCTCATTTTTCATAAAAATGTGACTTATGTTCTTTTTCCAATCACACGTTCATTTATGAGCTTTAGTTCGTTCTATATTTTCACATCAATCAGTAGATAGTCGTTTCTGCTTCTCTACTGGATTGGATTTCGACTAAAAAATAAGGCATCTCACATCTACACAATATGCTATACTCCAAAAATATACATATATGTTTAAAGAAATCTCAATTTTACGTTTAAATCTATCTTTAATCTTTGAAAAAAGCTTTCTTAGCTTGTTCCATTCTACTACTTTACTTCCGTCTTGCGCTATCAGCCGGCCCAGATGTAGCATTCACACGCCTCTAGGCAAAATAAAAATTGCTGCCCCCTCAGATTTTCGTTCTCTTTTTTTTTCTTCTTCAATAAATACATAGATTTAAAAGTGTCAAGAAGACCCCCCCCCCCAAAAAAAAAAAAAAAAATCGGCCGCTAGGCACGTGCCAATATTGCCTACACGCAAATACGGCCCTGGCTTATCAGACTATACCCAAGTATTTAAATTCCTTTACGTCATTTACTTTTTCACCTCCCATTTCCATATTTATTGGATTTTGTTTACATCTACTGACTGCCATCATTTTTGTTTTATTTTTATTCATCTTCATTTTATATCTTATTTTCAATTTTTCATCCAACTTTTTCAACATTTTCTTTAGTGATATGATTTGCAAAAGATGAAGGAATTTTTGTAGACAATGAAGGACTTCTTATAAACTGCGAATCAGTTATTTTTGTAGACAGCAAAGGGATAGGGTAAATCGTCCACTTTTGGCCAGGGTACCATCTTTGGCCAGGTTTCTCATAAATTTGTTAGCAGATAAGGACTGGATAACACTGGGAATGTGAGTTTTGCACTATGAAATCAGTGAACACTGCTGTGTATATGGTGTGTGGTATTTTAAAGTTTACGTCACTCATTCTTTTTAAAATAATTGATCTGTGGCGGATTTCAAAACTTCAGTGATTTCTTATCAAAACTCTTAAGAATCCAGCAATCGGAAAGATCGTCATACGAACACTTCCAGGTGGTAATTGCATTAGACAATGTATTTTTCTACTTATTCATAGTATGATGAGTAATGGATTTTGATTTAAAAAATTGGTTTTTACTATGTTTTTCATTAATTAAGAGGCATGGCCAAGTGAGGGTCTCGAATTTAATGATTTCACCATCTTTGGCCAGCAACCTGTCCAAAGATGGGTACAGTGCTAATCCATTTTTGGCCACCCTTTGTTATGAACGAGTTAGAAAAACTGAAAATTTCTCTTAAAATTTGCAGATTCTTCGTTATGTCACCACTAAAGTGTCGCACAAAAAATAAGAAGACTCATATACCAATAATTTTTGAGCAATTTGCGAATATGAAATGACACATCAGAAATGTGAGATTTGTTGTATGAATATAAAATACAACTTATTATTTTGGAAGTAGGTACTATTTTTTCACGAAGAAATACGTCTAATATCTTCTGTTTGCACTCGCTACTACTTTCCAAGCTTATTTCAGCTTAAACGTGTAAAAATTTTGTCCTGCAAATGAAATATAATTCATGGGGTCAAAAATGGTAATGAAGTGGGCCATAGATAGTGAAACTGGCCAAAGATGGGTGTTTTAGGGTGGGCCATAGATGGCAAAACTGGTCAAAGATGGGTGTTTTAGGTTACAATTTTTTTATTTTCAGTTACTAGGCAAGTGAATCATTTATATGAGCAGATTAACAGTCTCCCAGTCTTTCAGAACATAAACAATGATGATAAGACAAATTTCATGAACGAAAACTGATTCTTGTATTTTTAAATAGCGTTCAAAGTTGAAGAATTTCCTTAACCTGGCCAAAAGTGGACGATTTACCCTATCTTGAGTCTGTACAGTCACAACAATGGATTCTGATAACAAAGAAAACCTAAGTTATGTACACGGCGGGGAAGTTATTCATGTTTCCCCCATCTGTATTCAAATAACTATAAATAATTATTGTAATAATAACAAAACTTTCATAGGAACTCAATTGAGTAGTTCGTGTTGAAAATTTAGCACCGGTTTCATGGTTACCATCAAATAAGTAATGAAATAAAGAGAGAGTGTAAAAAGGCAGAGGAGAGGATTGGATGAAAGAAAAAAGTGATAAAACAAAAGAGTTTATGAATAAAGGACAAATAGACTTGGCCTATAGAAAAGTAAAAATGGAGTTTGGAGAAGGAAGGAAGAAAGCAAGTAATATAACAAATAGGGAGGGAGAGCCTAAGGGCTTTCCACTTTTGGGTTTGTTTACATGATTTCTTATCTTGCTATAGGATTAGCAGTAATTTTGTAGCGCATTTGAATGTGTTGAAATTACTGTTTGAAATTAAAAAAAATTATGTCGAGGAATATGTTTATAATAATTAATAATGGGGACCTCCATCATGAAAGTCTCTTATCTGACTGTTTTCCTACAGATATGAATGTGAATTAAGATCGTTTTCTGGAGAGTAGATACCTGCCATTATTTATTAAACTTGTTGATGCGATGCCCGAAAGGGTATAGTTTCCGGTGCCGGGGGTGCGGTGTCTCAGGGGCCACTTTGGCATGCGTGCATCGCCATACGTCCCACAACACCAGTATTCGCACCTCTTTGGAAATGCTTTAAACAAACTTTCGAATTTCGATAGCCATCTTCACGTTGACTTGAATCCAATTTCAGGGCGGAAAACTATGCCTCAACATGTTTTAATGACAACTTACGATATTCTTTACTAAATCTGGCTACAACTTTCAGCAAACCAAAGAAGGATTCATGAAGATACGTATTGCTTCTCGAGTCACAGTTACTAACACAACAAAAAAATCATGTGAATTTTTTCATAAAAATAAAAATTCAAGCCATTGTCAATGCCTATTTTACATTCAGTTTCAGGTGCCTTGAGGGAACATTAGCCCCTTTCACCCCCTGGCTACACCACTGCCTCGTAAAAATCTTCACATTATATATTATGTATATCCTCAAGCCCCCTCCCCTGGTAAATAGTCAGCACCCTCTACCGCTGATGGCTGGCTACGGGCCTGATATGGGTATCCACTGCCTTATCACCGGATTTAACTACAATGAATTATTTGTTATAATGGCCAATGTGTAAGTAGGTACCTATCTTGTCGTTGCTCGTGTGAGCAGGTAAGTATGAATTTCACTGGGCCATTGAAACCGTATACAGGCGCACTCTTGTTTTGCTTTAGAGTGAGAAATTCCCGATGTATAATGTGTACCCTTCACTGCAGTCTATAAATCAGTGAAACTAGAATAACGGTTCGCTCTTCAATAATCGAATGCTTTATTTATTTTTAAGAACGCATTTGAAACATGTTTCCAAGGTACGATCGTACGATTCAGATCACTGAACCGTTAAATCGTATACAATGATCACGAACAAGATCAAGTCGATGTGTACTCGAAGTGACTTTCTGGCTCAGATAAATTCGCCTAGGTCCGAGTTGGCACTTGGCATTGCAGTAAATTTGATGACACACTTATTCCATTTATAACAGTTCTACTTTTTCTTTTTCTTTTTTTTCTTCTTTTTTTCTACAAATGATATTGCGAATTGTAAACGAAGTTTTCGAACTAGAACAGTTTCAGAACCGTAAATATAGATCTAGAATGGTTATTAATAGGTATTTTTTTTAAAACCGATACATCTATATTACATACAGCCAGTACTTGTATCTTTTTACCTATCTTGAGTTTCCTAGTTTTTAAACGCCAAAAAATCGTATTCCTGAAAGCAGGAGCTTCTTACAAGAATAAAAGATGTGCAGTTAGTTGCATAGAACGGAAAACCCTGTATTTTTCGATGCAGGGGTACGACTTGGCACACCTGTAATTAAAACTTGAAGGAATATGTTAAGAAATGTATAGCCCTACCGGTAGCCATGTCGAGTCCTCTCATAGGCGCAACCAGAAATTACCTCTGGGAGGGGCCGAGCCAGAGAAAAGTAAGGGGAGTGGGGTAAAATTCATACGAAAAAATAAGATACTTGACTTGTAATTTTTAGCTTTTCGAAAAATGCTCAGGGATTTCGGCTCCCCTGTGAGTTCTCTAGGGAAACACAACCTCAACTGTCAGTTTTGCACTATGAAAGTGTAAATGCCAAAATTAATCAACACTAAACTGTACATACAAAAACGGTTTCTTGCAATTTGTGTGTCTGTCCCAGAACTTCCGAAAATGGAGGGGGGGGGGGCGATGTAGGTCATGTAATACAACACTTCGACAGAACGATACTGGGCAGTGGTTTCTTTATTCCACGGTGCATTAAAAATATTTTATGAGGAGCAGAATATATTTCTAAATGCTTTGTACATAAGTATTTATTAATTACTCATTGCTGTATCATATATAGTACTAATTATTTTACAAATTTTTTATTACAACGAGTATAAATATAACTGGAATTTGAATTGGGGGTGTAATTTTGATCATTTTTATACCCCCCCCCCCCACAAAAAAATTAATAAAAATAATAATAATAATAATAAATAAATAAATAAATAAATAAGAGCGAGGGCGAGTATTACCCATCTACAGATTAATCAATTTCCATAACGTTGTTAAAATAATACTAGAAATGGATTTCATTTTTATTTCATTTGGTTGTGAGGTGGCGCTGCATGCACCGGGGGCTCAGATTTTGCAGGCCATTGCACTGTTCCTCAAGTTGGTGTTAAGGATCAGCTCAGTAGACTCACTTTATAGCCAAAGTGAGAATTTTACTGAGCTCTATCCCTTTGACTTCACTGGGTGCTGTATACTCTAGTCCCAATGCTTCGCGCCTTGTCCGGCTATTGCTGGGCATTGACATACGATATGGATTGAGGGTTCTTCCTCTTCTCCATATAGTACATACAGGAGCCGCTTTTCACCACTCCTATTTTATACCACATATGTTTTGTGGCCCCATGATCAGTTAGTAGTCCGACCATGAGCCTTGCATGTTTCCTGTCAAGCCCTAATAGGAACTTGGCATACTTACTGGGGGCGTCCCCTATCAGTGTTTTTCTGACGTTCATGCCACTGGCCAACCGCCAGTGCATTTCCGTCTGCTTACATGTCCAAAAGCTTTTACTTTGATGCTACAGGAAGACACGGTCTGTGTGTTGCCAGTTCCTTTATTATGCCCTCCTTTGCTAGCTTACCAGCGATCATGTTCCCTTTTATGCCACAGTGTCCCGGTTTCCATAGTATAGTGACACGGTTCTCCTGAGCAAGGGGGTACAATTTGTTAACACACTCCGCCACCACCAAGGATAGGCCTTAACAGCCGATTGACTGTCTGTATAGATACAGATCTGCGTATTAACATGACCCTTCTGCTGGCTTCTATAAGTGGCCACTGTGATCGTCATTACCTCTGCTTGGAGGATAGTGACGCCCTCGCCCGGTGCCACTGAACAGTTGTCAGCACCTTTTGCATTCGTGATTCCGATTCCTACATCTTGATCATTCTTAGAAGCATCTGCAAACCACAAATTCGTCTCTTTTCCTAGAAGGCTTGGCCACATCTTTTCCCAAGCCTCCCGTGTGGGTATTAGCGCACGGTATGGCTTGTCAAAGAAGTGTTCCATCGCGATTCTATCCTTTGGCATCCCAAAGCATTTGTCTATCGTCCCCGCCATCTCCCATATCCTTCTGTGGCCTGTTTTCTGGGCCTGAAGGTGATTGACCCAGACAATAAGCCCCCATTATCGCAGCGTGAAGTGATAGCAAGTTTAGGAGCCTTTCCAGTGCTTAGTCGGCACTGTACTTATTGCCCCCATTGTCATCACGCAAGCGAGCCTTTGCAGGTAGTCTAGTTCCTCTCTGACTTTGGCCAGGTGGACCCGGCCCCACTACACAATGGCCGCATATGTGATTCTGGGACGTATTACACCGGTTTATCCTGTTCTTCATTTTGGGAGAGAGTCCCCAGGTCTTGCCGACAAAGGTGCGGCAAGGCCAAAGAGCCTCAATCGCTTTTCTTATTTTATCTGAGGCGTGATCCCTCCCGGAGAGTTTTTCATGAAGTTATACTGCTAAGTACTTCACCTTTCCTGTGAGGGCTAACGGTCTTCCCTTGTATTGCACTTCGATCAACTTCTTCCTTTTCCTTTGGCGGGTGAAAAGAGTGATCTCAGTTTTGTCCGGGGTTTATCGATAACCCCTTTTTCACACACCATTTTCCCGCACATCGGAGTCCCCACTGCGTTGACTCCGCGATGGTTCCTGGAAATTTGCCGGTTACCATCACAGCTAAATCATCAGCGTAGTCCTGTGTGTATATTTTTTGACCATTTAACTCTTCCAGCAAACTGTCCACCACTAGGCTCTACAATAGGGAAGAGAGTACTCCCTCTTGTGGACAGCTCCTGATGATCGTTGCATGGATCCGTTCCTGTTGGTAGGTTATCCGAATCTCCCTGCGTTTTAGCAACAGATACAATCCAGTTTCTTAAGTTTTTCTTTACTTCCCTTTCCTTCAGGGCTCTTTCTATTGATTCATGAGAGGTCATCGCGTCAAACGCTCTCTGTATATCCATGAATGTTGCCAGGCCATAATCTCCGCCAGTCATCCCCCTCTCAATCACCGTAACAAGCGAGAGCAGTGATGACTCTACTGATCTGCTTGCCCTATATGCGTGCTGGTTCACATGTAGTGGGAGAAATTTCAGGGTAACCTCTCTTAGGGGCCTGTCTATCAGCCTTTCCAAGGTTTTTAGCATAAATGATGAGAAAGATGAAATTAGAGGCGTTAAAAATCAACTAATCGGTATTAATATTGTGTGTTGCGATAATTCCATTCTTCAACCCTTACCCCGAGACTGAATTAGAGATGAATATCCAAAATGAATTTGGCAGTTTCGCCCCTCTTTCAAAGAAAAGATACATCGATTTCATTTTGTATTCCTGTAAGAAGCCCGGATGTTCCATAAATACGGCTCGTGAAACCAGAGGCGTCGATGGACTCTTTTTTTTGGGAGGGGGGGATATAGTACGTCATATTTGTATTGCGAGTTGAGTGTAAGTATATGGTACGGTACTACTAATTATTATTGCTGTATCACATAGTACTAATTCGTTTACAAATTTTTAGGGTGTTTGCCCGCGCGCAGCGCTGCAAGCACCCTATTGCAATCGAATTTTCATTTTTTTTCCCCCATTAAATACGACTGATAGGTTTACACTTCATAGTTCAGTTTTAGTTCAGTTTCGTTCTCCGTCAACTGTTGCCATCTATTGGGATGTGAAACGAAATGTAGGAGCGCTAATGTGCATTTCCTAATGAAAGGTCGAGTTCTTGAGTTATTGCAGCCGGAAATAACGAAATAATATTGCTGATTGCTGTAAACGGGAAATACGGTATTTTCGGCATATTTAGCGACAAAAAAAGCCTAAATAGTATGCACATATTTCAATCATTTTTAGGCATATTTTTGACAGCCCTTGTTATGAATATTTTCCCTCTCGGTTAGGAATGCAACTTGGAAAGATGAAAATAAAAGATTCTCATTCCGGCGTATATTTTGGTACTGTGTCTGAATATTAGCTTCAAAGCCTCAACATTTCAGATTTGGTTTCGTTTTATCAATACCAGTTTAGGAAGTTAGAATTTAAAATGAAGCTAGCGAAAAGCTCATTTTAGTGACTTTAACTTAGTCAATGAATGTAGTAAAACTCCCACAAGCCATAAATAAGCAGATAACAACATTCAACTTAGAACATGGCAAACACCCTCTTACTATCTCGCTATCTGCGAGGTAGCTTGTTTATAACTACAAGTATAAATATAACTCGCATTTGTTTGGGGGAGGGGGGGGGTAATTTTGATTATTTCTACACACGTATACCCTCCCTTCAGCGATGCCCATGCCTGAAATAGAAAACACAATCTTATTTGTGTAGTACGCAGAAATTCGGGGGCAGCAGGGATAGGAAAAAGATTCTCAGGGGTTGAAAACTATAATTATTGTAAGAAAATATAATTTCAGGTAAACCTAGCATCCGTACTAGTGACTGTACTCCATGGAATGAAAAACTCCTTCCCCTCATCATACTGTTTCGTCCTATACAGCCTGCGTTATATAACTCTTTCAGTCCCATCGGAACAAAATGTCCCAAAAACTTTCAAAAAATCCTATTGGGATTACTAACAGCGTTTAAATCCGTTTAAACTGTCCCACTGGGAGTGCTTGACCTGCTAAACAATGTCTCAGACATACTTTTCCGCTAGAGCGCGCCGCAAAGTAGCTATCAGTCGCTGTATTTGGACGGTGTCAAGCAAGATAGAACCAAGCAACATTTGTTGACAAAATGAGTTAGTTATTAGTATGAAAGAGCGTAACAAGTAGAATTTTTCAAAATTGGGCCCCAATACAAAAATGTGTACCCATGTTGAAAAGAGCTTATCAGTAAACGCTACGTCATATAATTTCTATAGATGGCTCTTGAACTTCGAATCACGTGTTCTCAAAAAACAGATTATGTCGCTGGGTTCTGTTTGTTCAACATCCTCCATTTGTGAGTTTGTGTTTTTCAGTACCAGTAGGATAATATATCCCACCGAAATATCTCATTAGGACATATTATCCTATCCACTGCCAGGGGTGGGGCGGGGGAGGGTAAAAAATTCATTCTAACAAGTTTTGTGATCTTGGGGGCCTCCTGAACAAGTTTCACTACAGATTTGGTTCCAAAAAAATGTCCATGTCCTGGGACCGAAAAGGTTATAATATTGCATTACATGGACTTACTTTGGACCCCACGTTTTCGTAATTTCTCGGTCAGATACAAAGAAAAAAAAAACACAGTATGTATTTTAATTGAAAATGTATCGTAGAATAATTTTGCTATTTACATTTCAATCTGACGTTTTACGGTAGATGAGTTATTAAGGTAAAACTTAGGAAGAGACATGCATGTTTTTCTAGGGGGTTTAACGCGAACCCCGAGGGGGGCTACTCTTCTAAATATGTATATTCCCCAAAGTTCCAAGCTTCCAACTACACAGGTACCACGTAACACCTTTGAATCAAGAAATTTAAGGTACATTCAGCTAACATCCGAGCTACATTGCTCACGGAATGCCTATATAACTGCCTACTATATTTGCCCCTCTTTCTTGAAGACATCGCTGTTTTTTTTAGGGGGGAGTCAATTACTGAATAACTTTTTCCTCAATTTCATTTGTGATAGGGATTAATTAAGAAGAACAGATATTTCGTGAATTTATAACCCTTTTAGGCCACCACAGATGCGATTGCTGATAATAATTTGAAATGATTCTAATGACTAAGTAGTAAGTACCTATACAATACTCGTACGTTTTTCGATCACTCCGATTACTCAGAATCTAATTTCGGATACTTATGATTAAGTAATTTTGAGCAGCAGCGTCATTAATTTGATTAATATGTGAAAAGTTGCACACTCTGGTATAATATTTATGGTATTTTTATATTTAGTAAAGCATTATAGAAGCCGATGAAGCGGATGAGCCTTAGCAGATATGAAGACATTTTTGCTTAGACCAAATCGAATATTACATAGTATAGACCAGTGAGGTGATTGTGGTTAGTAATAGATAGTATTCGGTCTTCACTTTGAAAACATGGAAGAAAAAAGAGCGCTCTAAAACCAAATCTGAACGGACAAAGCTGTCATTCAGCCTCAACGTCAGTCTATTTTTTGACATCATCTAGACGTCTATAACAAAAAATTCTCAGAATCATACCCATTTTTCAAAGAAATTATAAAAATTTATCCTTGTCTTGCGCTTGCTCTCCTTTTGTCACTTTTACACACGTACTAAAATCGTTATAGGTACACATATCATCATGATAAAAGACAAACTCAAATAATTGGACATAAGCATTCTTTGATTTTACGAATTTATGAATTACGTACCTGTACGGAGCTCTGTCGACCAATACATTATAAAGTTCTTGAAACACGTAATGAGTCACATTATTATCGAATCGATCTTGATATTCGAGTTGCGGTTCCATTCCTAAACAATACTTAATAAATATAAACAGTACCAACGATATTACAAATATCGGCAATAACGACGAACTGTCTGCCATGTCGGCAACTGCTCAACTTGGCATTTATCAGATCATTGCGATAAAAACTATCCATGAGAAAGAAAAATCACATATGAATAATATCCCCGCTACGCTGGAGACGAATATTATTCAATTCTAATGAAAGTAACGTCCTACATTGTTCAATATTTGACGGTCTCGAGAAAGAAAGCAAATCGTCGTTATACATGATGAATCAAATTTATCGCCTGTTTCAATGACCTTAAAACGCACGCAACGAATGTTAACACCTGAAAGGTATGAAAAACGCACGAGGTAGGTACGTTTATTTATACACGAATTCATTCCTATCGTTTCTGGTTTGTGTTAGTGCAATCCCCAATAGAGGTACCTATCAAATTTGGACATCAAAAATAGATATGTTTCAATTGGGAGGTTCACATTTGAACTAAGTAAGTATGGAAGCTCATTTCGAAGAAGTTAACGAACAAATAAAACCTAATATACTTATATTATGTTTACGTTTATGAATGTTTATCTGTTTCAGTAAAGATATTTCTGAACCAAATAGTACCAATAATCAGGGGTAACATTGATAATCCAGGGGTAACTTTGATACCTATGTTTTTTCGACTATTACGCACTCTAGCGGCTGAACTAATGAAGCTACAACCAGTGTCGGACTGGCTTTCTTTAAGGCTTCTGGCGATTCTCGCACATTGGGCCCCGTGTCCTACCCCACTTTTGAAAATTGAGGCCTTGCCCTTCAACAAAAAAACATAACAGAAAAGACTGTAGTTATTTTCAATAAAAAGTCAAAAAATACTTGCAATGAATTCTACTAAACGTCATTATAAAAATGCAAAAACGAATAGGGAACAAATCAAGAGTAAAACGATAGCATAATAGGCCGCATAACCGTGAACAGGTTCGCTAGTGTCGACCTCCTGCAAATGTGATCAAGGTTGATGTTCCCATAAGAAGACGCGTAATGTTGGTATACTCTACAGCTTCTGTAATTGCTGAAAATACGTTTTCTTGAGTCATATAACATGTCAAATTAAAGCTTGAAGTCTCTAGTTGATGATGAAAGGTAATTTAATGCACTTTATTCGCTCTAGTTGGATGAATAAGTTGATTTCCAAATTACCGTTTTTCTTATGGAAGTTTACCGTTGGTACAAAACGCGCTTGTAAAGCAACTCATACATGGACAATGGAGCCGTTTCAAGTTCATGAAGGAAAACTAGAGACCTTAATCTCTAAATTCATCTATTATAAGCCGCAAGAAATAGTACATTTTGCAACAAGTGCAAGAAGCGCGTTATTCGTGACGAGTGCGAAGTTTACAGCACGAGAGCAAAGCGAGTGCTGCAAAACGCACGAGCGAATAACGCGCTTCTTACAAAAGTTGCAAACTATTTTTATTTTTATTTTTTAATACATGCTCGAAAAGCAGTAGTTTATAGGAGTTGCTGGAACGCTTAGGTATCAAAACACGCATATAAGCGACGAAAACGGTGTTTTGTTTACACAGTACATTGTCGATTGGGAAATTTCACTTCTTGCACTGAAAAGTGGTTACAAATAAGACGCTTTTCAAGCATGTAGGAAAAAAATATTATTCGGCCGCTGGTAACAAGGAGAAAAACATCTGCGCCGTGGTGGTGACTTCTTGATTCGTGTTGAATTGACAACCGCATAAATAGGCTGCCTTCAGTTGAGAAAATAAGCAAAAGTCGCAGGGGGCGAGGTCAGGACTATACGGGGGCGGGGTGAATTGTGATTTTTATAGAAGTCATCACTGCGGCGCAGATGTTTTTCTCCTCGTTACCGGCAGCGGAATACGCGAAAACGTTTGATAAATGGCAAGAATGAATGGACGTTTATATAGCCATGAATGGCGCTTATTTCGGAAAAGATGTTCGTGTACTTAATGAAGATTATAATTAATAAAAAAATTTGTAATCGTATGCTTTGTTTTTCCCTTCTTTAAAAACATCTTTAAAAAATCTGGAGGGGTCAACGCATATGGTTTCTTTCAAATTGGTCTGGAACAGCGAGTTTTCAATCAAATGAGCTCGGCATGGTCTCAATCAATAGCTAATGAACCAAATTGTTCCCCTACTGAGTTGAAACGCCGATAGGTACCGTTGGTGGGCCGTACGAATTTTATTCTCAGTTACTATGCGACAGCCTATGTATATTACTACTTGGTATCAGTGATGTTTGTTGTGTGTTCATAATTCAAGAGTTAATAATTTAAGATAGCAAGTTTTTTACTAAAAATAAATTTCTATGAAAATGTCTACCACCGAATTCGTGTCGGGGTGAGCGTTATAGTTTTCGTTCAAGTATACTCATGGCTGAAAGGAACATAAATTTCCGTGGAAATGTCAACTACTGAATTGGTGTCGGGGAGCGTTACTTTGGGACCGTTACGGTTCTCCAGCATTACGGTTTTCGCTCAAGTATATCCAGTAGTAAACGCATATAGATTGCTAAAAATTCAATCATGTCAGTGCACATGGATGGAAGTATTTCGAGGGGGGGGGGTAACGTTTGGTACAATCCATGGAAATTTCTATTAACAACATGGCTGCAGACTGTATAGTCGCGCAGGGCGCAGCAAGATTAATACATATATCAATGAGCACATGGCTGGGAATTCGTGTCGGGGGAGCGTATCGGGGGTCACGGTTTTCGCTCAGGTATACCCAGTAGTAAAAGCATACAAAATTCTAAGCAGACTGCAGTCGCGCAACAACAACACTGCTGTAGACTGTAGTCACACAGGACGCAGCAAATGTCAACCACTGAATTCGTGTCGGGGGATCGTTCCGGTTTTCGCTCAAGTATACTCATGGTTGGAAGAAAAAAATTAATTTCCGTGGAAATGTCAGCCACTGAATTCGTGTCAGGGGAGCGTTACGGTGTTCGAGCATGTCCGGGAGAGCATTATGGTATGCGCTCACGTATACCCATGGCTGGAAGAAATAAAAATTTCCATGGAAATTTGAACCATTCTGAATTGAAAACTGACCGTGAAGAGCTATATCATATGGATAGAAGTAACGCTCAATCTGCAGCCGTGTTGTTAACAGAGATTTCCATGGAAAATTTTTTTATTTAAAGTAACGCTCAAACTCTCAAACTCGTTCCTCGAGGAGGGTGGGCAAAAAATCACGCATATTGACTCCCGACAAGTAATAATGAAATTGTGGCTGGGCGACCGCAATCTGCAGCCTTGTTGTTAATAGCAATTTCCATGGAAATATCAACTACTGAACTGAATTGTCATCATAAAGAGCTAAATCATGTGGACTGGCTTCGTGTTGGGTCAAGGGGATCGTTACAGTTTTCGAGCGTATCGGGGGGAGGGGGTGTAATGGTTTTCGCTCAAGTATACCCACGGCTGGAAGAAAAAACCAGACTGACTAGCTTTGTGCCAGGGGGATGCAAGACTGATAGAATTACAAGGTTGACCCACTTGGGTAGGCAACCCGCAACAATTCTTCCCGTCTCGCCCGCACCGAGATTCACTTCATAAGAAAGTAATGGTAAAATTGAATTTTTGCTGTAGAGGGCTCTTCTTTTTTTTTAACGGTAGCCAATTGAATGTTGTGTGTGGTAAAAATAATTGAAAAATATGTTGAGGACATCAATTATGAGTAAAAATTGAAAAAAACTGTATTCCTGTAGACGGCCAGTGTGAGTTTCAGTACAGTGACGTCATTGACATGTTTGCGCCTGGCGAAGTAGGCCGACCTTGTAATTCTATCAGTCTTGAGGGGGATGGCTAGAAGGAATAATAACACTCAAATAGTGCAGCCACGTTGTTAATAGAAATTATCTATGGACATTTTTTAAAATTAGGGTATGATTAGATGAAGAGTAGTCGCGCAGGGCGCAGCAAAGATCAAGATTGATGAGCACATGGCTGGAGTTACAGTTTTCGCT
Organism: Acanthococcus lagerstroemiae; assembly: GCA_031841125.1. Classification (NCBI taxonomy): domain Eukaryota; kingdom Metazoa; phylum Arthropoda; class Insecta; order Hemiptera; family Eriococcidae; genus Acanthococcus; species Acanthococcus lagerstroemiae. Next base: position 10,351,398 of record CM063106.1, on the reverse strand, counting down.
CAAGTATACCCATGGTGTAATGGGACGTATGGCGATGCACGCATGCCAAAGTGGCCCCTATGACACCGCACCCCCAGCACCGGAAACTACCCTTTCGGGCATCGCATCAGTGCCGGCCATATCACGCTGAATACACACCGGTTCTCGTCTAAGTATTCCCATGACTGAAAAATAAAAATAAATTTCCATGGAAAAGTCAACCACTGAATTCGTGTCGGGGGAGCGTTACGGGCGTTAAAGTAACGTGTTTTGAAATTTTTTCTATGTGCCAAAGCAAAGATGCGGAAGTGTCAAGATTTTGTTTAAACAAAAGTAAGCCGGCCTGATTGATAATGAAGATCTTGACTGATTTTAACGTTTTCATGTCTTTGCTTTGGCACATAAAAGAAAAACACGTTACTTTTTGAGCGTTACTTTGGAGCGTCACGAAAAGGAAAAAAAACCAGCTGATCGAGAGCCGTGGCACATAAGCGAAAAAGCGTTACTTTTTGAGCGTTACTTCTGAAGCGAGAATCGAAGTTATGAAGACCCATTGCTACCGATCTCCGCATTACGTATTTCCATGGAAATTTATTTTTCTTCCAGCCATATGCTCATTGATCTTGACCTTAGATAGCGTGTTGTTGCTGCGCGACCGCAGTCTGCAGTCGTGTTGTTAAATGGACATTTTTTTAATTGGGGTATGATCAGGTCGAATTATTTAATTTTTTTCCTTCTTCGTTTCAATTTGAGTATCGTATACGTTTCACTACCGATATTACTGATAAGTCGAAATTGAAGTCGAGACATAAAAATGTTCTCCCGTGGTTGATGTAGATCCGTCTGCGACATGTTTCAATATGATCCGAGTCATTTCAAAGGTAAAATGAAGATCGAGTCAAAAAGAAAAGTCCTGGAGATTTCTACAGCTTTTACAGACTTAATACTTACGATTTTCGCTAATTTTAATGGCATCCTCTGTGTGCGTGCTACCTTGGTGTGTTAAGGAAGCTTAAAAAAAAGAAAATCCTCAGGACCCTGTACTAGTTCTAACGTATTGTAATAAGAAGTATTTGTTTGAACCACTCGTCGCATATTATCGTTGTAATTTCGTCGTATTCTGTACGAATCAAGGAAGTTGGCGACCATTAACACCGATTACTGACAAGTCAATATTAAAATCAAGACATGAAAATGCTTTCCCGTGGTCGCATATCCGTCTCCGACATGTTTTCGTTTATGTGTGTTAGAAAGACAATCATTTTTTTCTTGGTTACCACAACTGCCCTTTATTATTACCTACTGGTACCATTTTTCCATCTCCAGTCGTTAAAAGGGGGGGGGACTTTTTAAAATTTGACTATAACTCAGCCCCTTCAAAAGTAAGAGTGTGCAAACATATCTACATATTCTTGAGGAAAGTTGCCTACTTACCAAGTAGAAGGGGGTCATTGCGAAGGAGATACCCTGTACCCTGTATTTAATGGATGTGAAAGATAGAATAAGTTATATGAGTATATAACTGTTAAAAAAAACAAAAAAACAAAAAAAACTTTTCATCTTGCATTTATAGTTGATGAGATATTCAGGTGGAACAAAAATATTAACATTTTTGGTAATAAACACCAATTATTGCACATGTGGGATACAACTAAAGCGTGAAAAGAAAATCATAGAAATGAAAATTATATGTATCAGCAAAACTGCTAACATCCGGACTGTTTTTGAGTTCCTTCAGGAACCTGTCAGAGGCGTCCCTTTCTCGGAATTTTGGAACTGCCAAAACAAATGAACCGTATACAAAGGGAACTGTGTTTCATAAAAACGCTTTTTGATTTAAAAGCTCACAGTAGGTAAGTCTCGTTTTCACCTATATAAGAACTGGGAATAAAATAATCATCATCTTGTTCGTCATAACACAAATCAGCGGTTTTGGATGATATAGACAAATAGCCTAATCACTAACGGACCGAATGCTGTTTATCGCAACTTTTCATCAGTTTCCGGTTGCCCGCTAGATTTTAAATATCATCTATCGTCGATATCTAGGTATACCAGATGTGACTCTCAACTCATGACTGTTTTTTTAAACCACCGTATATAGAAAAATTAGTAAATACACCAGCGATACAATAAGCTGGCGGGAATTTTTTCTAGGTCCACAATACAACTGAGCCGTCACGCTAATGACGAATTCGACTTTATGCATCGCATTCAATGAACATCAACAATGAAACGAAAGGAAAGTAGAAGATTATTGTTCGCAGTATTCGCGGTCTCTGGCGATAATATACTCGCGTATATTGACGGTCCCGGCTCTCGGACCTCTAAATAAACCAAGTTGCAGTTTTTACTTCCTCCATTGTTCGTCGATCTTCAATCGAATTAGACAATTACACTCAAGTTACACAAGTAGAGCATATTCAGCAGGGCTTAAATTTGACTTCTGCTTTCTGCTACAAAATTCTCAATCTTTATAAGATTGCCCCATGTACTTAGTAACTGGTTTTCGAACATATCGTCGAAACTGTTTCAAATAGCAACAGCATGATGTTTAAGTTCTCTAGAGTTCGTAGACCTGATGAATAAACGTTGATTGTTTGGATCTGCGCTTATTTAGTCGTTCGTTTCGCCAGTCGGTATAGCTTTGAGTTCACGGTTAAGTAACGAAGATTATGACGAATATTACAGGCACTGGAGTTTTGGATTCCGAGGTAATAAGCTGGTTTGATGCTTGATGATCCGAAATTGTAGAGGGCTAAGGTGAATTAGAAATCACCCATGCGCACAATCCCAAGATGCGGGTTTGATAATGCAGTCACCTTGCACATGTCGATGAAGCTGGCCATCCGCAGGAAGGTCAATAGAATGCGAAAATGAAGCCATAGGCGTGTCTGCCAGGTGTGCCGAGTGTGCTTACTTCTTCTAGAAATTTGTTCTTCCTCGACTATTAATATAGTCACGATAATGTAAAATATTCATTTTTCATTTTCATGAAAAATTAGAGCTAATCCTTAAAGTTGCAACACTGACTATCGAAAATATAATTTTAATATCGCTATCGGCTTGGGACGTTCTCTTCCTACCTATCAGCAGGAGTGGACTAAATCACTAAACTTCGGACTCGAATTACAAATTACTGATTATTTTTTTGAGCTGAATCGCGGATGTGGGATACGGGCATCAAAAGTGATCCGAATCACGAATCTCGGATTATTTTTTCCATTGTTCTTTTCCAGTGTTTTGATCCGAATCGCAATGTATAGTCATTTACGGTTCATATAACCTTAGAATAGACGTGATCCGAATCATGGATCACGGGTTGATCAAGAGTAGAAGCTCTGTATACTTCGTGGAAGTACAATCGTCCGCCATTTTGACTTCAACTGTGCCCGTGGATGCCGAATCCGACTATGCGGAGCGTACCGCGTAGTCAATTCGGCATCGACGCGGGCGCGGTTGGATTCAAAGTGGCGGACGATTGTACTCTCCTATCTAGAGCTTTATCAAGAGACAAAAATTGAGTAGCCTAGAATCAAAACTCACTTTTGTCATATCACTTCGAGGGCGCAAATCGGCAAAATACTGTACACGGGTGCAGGAATGTGAACGTGGAGTATGTTGTACACACTCCACGTTCACAGGCAGCACAGGAAAGATATTCCTGCACCCGTGTACAGTATTTTGCCGATCTGCGCCCTCGAAATGAAATGGCAAAAGTGAGTTTTGATTCTAGGCTACTCAATTAACCTAAAACGTCAGTTATATCGATTATCACCCATCACAGTAATGTCACTGCTGGAAGCTGCAGCCAGTATTTCGTAGAAAAATTTACACAACTTTCTAACCCATAAAACTTCTCATATAGGAAACAATCACATCTTGTTCGGAATCGAATATTTTAAAAACTTAAAAATAATTAAGGAATGTAAACTCGATTTTCGTGAACTAGAAACTACCAGCTTTAATTTAAGCAACTCTATAGATCTCAATTTTTCATGATACCATCAATAAACTGAGCTCTTTTAAAGTTCGCTACTTCAATACCTGTGTTATCACTAATCACTATTTGTTCTGAAGTAATGCTCAAAAGGGCGGATTCCAGGGCTCAGGTTGGGAGCAAATTAGAAAGAAAGAGTCACTATTTGTGTTCGCGGTAATTTTGTAGTAAATCAAATAATTGTGATACTCGAAAACAGTCGTTCCTTCGGATCCCAAAGCTCCCAGCTCGAGACTCTTAATACAAAAAATTGGCTCATCAAATGCTTCAAAGCAAAACATTTTTTTCAAACGTTTTACAGATTTATCAAAAAATTTGGGGACTCGCAATTTTTTTCGGGGGGGGGGGGAGTTAGCCCTCTCTGGTTACGGGCCTATAAAGAAAAAACATCAGTTCACCTGCTGCTTTATTCATTTTCATACCTTTCCTTCGTTGGAGGCATAGCCGGACCCTTCAAAATAGAACAAAACCCGGCATTTCAAAAGGATTCGCTTGAAATCGCAATCAAATTTTAAAATTCGACGTAAAATGAGGAATTCACAAGAGTGCTGTCCAGTTTTTTCCATATCAACAATGATAAAAGACAGGAGTTTTTTGCAGTGGCACTACATGGTGGCGTATCCGCGTGCTATTACATGCGGACAAGATTTCCGCGTCGTGTCAATAACACCACCCAAAATTTAAATTAAATAACAGAACACGTTCATGAATATAACTATTTAGGACAAAGTGTATCATTAATAGAACAATTTCAAAAAAAGAAGAAAGGCAATGGGATATGGACAAAAATTTTGGAGTCTAAAATATGTTATGAAGAGGGTAGTTTGCCAGTTGCGTCCCGAAAAGCAATTTTCGTATCAGTTGCGTCCCGGCTTAAAAATGAAGATGTTCGATTTACGTCCCAGCAAAAATTAAGATGTGCGAGTTCCGTCCTACATGTAGGGTAAGTACATTGCGTCAGAAGAAAACAAACATACAGGTTGTAGGTATATGTATTAGAACCTCGAAAATTTTCAAGAACACAAAATGTTCAAATTCAAATATTTTTAATCATCCACGAATTTTAAATCGCTGGGTTTACGTGTTGCAACTATTTTAAAATGTACAAGGTAATGTTTTTCCAAAAATCTCAGTAGTCTACGTTTTGTTGATAGTCCATGTTCAAATAATACTTTTTAACATCAACTCCCACTGAATTATGAAATCAACTCTTTAAATTATCTTACTAAGATAATTTGAATCCCAGATAATTGTTTATTCACGTTCAAAGTAGATCAGTCGCCTATTTTCTATAAGAACTACCACGCATGCTATTTCGTTTAACATACATTTTTTGGAAGTGTAGACCACCAAAATTTTGTACTAATAGATGCTCGCACTAAGCAAAGAAGTTTGAAGTAAAACAAAAAGTGCAAAGCCGAAAAAATGTTATTTCCTTGTCTGATTTTCTGAGGAACATACCCCAGTGTTACAAAACATGTAAGTAGTTTCCAAGACAAAATTAGCTTGAAAATTTCAATAAAATAGAAAATTTTCAACATATCCTCATATTTTAATATCCTGTTTATCCTATTCTAATCAGTATTTCACACCAGTCCGCCAGATAGCGTACCTTCCAGGCTTCAATCGTTAATACAAGTTTATTTTCTGATTATGGGTGGATATCATATTTTTGAAATCCGGGGAGCGGTGAGATTTAAATTATGATGTCCCGGATGATTATTTTTAAAATTGAAAGATGATTGACATACAGACCAAATGTACACAAAACAGGTAGAAAGTATGAAGGACTAGTGACGAGAAGCAGGACGCAACTTGTTCATCGTTATTCTTTACACTCGGGACGGAACTCACTTTTTTTTTTTTTTTTCTCATGGGACGCAACTAAAACATGTTAAAAATGTACTGGACGCAATTCATACCTATAGCCATGAAGAGACCGTATAAACTGTTCCAAAAGAGCCAGAATTTATTAGTTGTATTTTACCCACTCTCACTTACGGATAACAGACTTGGATTCTAACAAAAAATGAAGAAAAGGAGCTGGCACCAACTCGAAACTCCATGTGAAGGTCGATATTGGGAATTAAATTGAATGATAGATCAAAAATCTCAGAAATTAAAAATAACAAGATACGTATTAAGTACTAACAGAAATATCATGGAGATAATTAGAGGAGACAAGTGGAAATGAGGGGGGGGGTGGTACGTATTACAAGATTAAAGAATGAGAGATGGTCCTCCAAAATTATTTTTCGGTACCTACTACCTATCGTAAATATAACGAAATGAAAAAGAGGACGCCTAAGTAAGAAATGGGGAAATTATTACTAGAATTTTCTGAAGAACAAATTATGGCATCAAATAGCTCATATATGCGGTCGAAATGGACATAATATAGGCGGCAACTTACAATTTTCCCAAGGGATGCTCGAACAAAATAATGAACTAACAAAAAAAAGTTGTTGTTTTTTTGTTGCAATTAACACGTCATAAATACTAGAAAAGATGAACGAGTAAATTACTTATTACTAGGTAACATGTACGAAGTTCATGTGCGTCGCTAAGGGCGGGGTAGAAATGATCAAAATTATCCCCCCAAATTCAAAGGCCAATAATTATATTTATACTTGTAGTCATAAAAAATTTGTAAACGAAGTAGTGCCATGTGATACCGCAATTCGTAGTACCCTACCATACGCTTAACTCGCAATACACATACACAGGCTGTCTAACAAAATCGAAATCTGAAAATAAATGACCTTCCGCCCCCCCCCCTCTCTATGTGCTATGAATATGCTAAAATAATAAACCAAAGCTAAATATATTTCTTCGTCTATAATACTACATTTTCATGGGGAAAAGAACTAATTTTATTGCATAAAGGTAGATGAACCCAATAAGGCCCGGATCCCCAATATAAGGCCCACTGTACCGATCTTGACTACTATGCTTTAGACTGGACTAAAACGTACAACAAATTGTTCCTTCATGATATGGCAACACTGTCCAATTGTTTTTATCAAGATATGAGTCCACTGGTGCGCAGTGGCGCAGCGTGGGGGGGCACGGGGGCACGTGCCCTTCCCCCACAAATATTTCTACATAGTCCTCTAATGTCGGCGATTTTTAAAAAATACCGCAATTTTCGACTTTTTCTCCCTTGAAAATCGTATTGTGCCCCCTCTTTGGGAAACCCCTAGCTACGCCACTGCTGGTGCGAGATATGCCGTTGAATGATTTTCCAATAACATAAAAAGTGCCCCGATATGTTTTTGAGTAACATGGAGGATTTACGAGTATTATGTTTGTCAAATGGAATTTATCCAGAAATCAAACATTGGATAGTTGTTGTAGTGGTAGTTGGTTAATGATCGACGCCAGAAAGTGAAATTTGAGCAATTTGAAACCGAGGTATGCGATACTCACGAAAAATAGTATTATGTAACCTAATAAGGTGAAACCTGGTAAGATCAATTCATTATCATTTCAGTTATAACTTACTCATAAAACTCAATTCCCAAGTGTCAAAGTAAGCAAAAAAAAAAGAACTTCTGACATGTTGGATTTTCCTAACTCCGCCTGACTAAAATGGTAAATTTTCCCAAATGCTGAGTACAAAATTCCAACAGGAGGGGAGGAGTAAGTTGCCCCCTCCTCCGTATCGGTACGTCCCTGAACAACTTAAGTTACTCATAGGGATTTAAACTTAGAGTTTCAAGTGTTGGCAGCCCTGTATATGTATGAGTGATCATGTATGATTTACCGTAAGTGTGAAAAGAACTTCAATCAGTATTAAGTCGATTAGAAATTCATTTTCAAAGAAAATTTGTCCTAAATTTAACTGCATCATCACCAAAAATTTGAATTATAATCAGTTCTACTGGTAAAATAATTTTTACTCATTTTTTTACTCTCCTGAAGATAGCCGTTTTTCTATCTGAAAGTACACAATATCGAGTGACTCATGCACACTTGACCTAAGTGAAAAAATCTTTTTTTTTTTCAGGAGAGCGATTTGAAAATTATAAATAACGTTGCTCAAATAGTTTACGCCATCTAGCGGACTAAAAAAGAAAGTATATTTTTCTAAAAGCTTTTCTACTAATTCATTAACCAATTAAGTCTTCTCAATTTTTTTTTGGAGTCGGACATCATTCTCAACACTAAAAAAATAATCTTTTGGGGGAAAAACTGAAAAATAAGCAGAATTTGTGCAAAATATGCGGTAAATGCCAAAACATGCGATATGCAGGATGAAGTGCTACTCATCTGGACTCAGAATTCTGTGATTCGTGAAAATCTTTTGAAACATATACCTATACGCTAAAGATAAAAAATATGCATTCGCATAAAAATTGCAGCCCAGGCCATTATAATAGAATTTTTCAATTCTAAATTCTTTGTTTTCTCATTCAAGGTATAATTTGCTGATTCTTAAACCTTTAAATGACCATGACTGAAAATAAATGACTTCAATGACTGTTAGACACTTTGATACAACATACTATACACCCCTCTCCCGAGAAATCCACCCACACCAATGAATGTAGGTCAACACACTGAAAAAATTACCCCCCCCCCCAAAAAAAAAAAAAAAAAAAATCCAGCGACGCCTCTGAAAAAGTTGATAAACGATGCAAATTTCTGTAAATCCATTCGTTCATCAATTTATCCAAATCAATATCGCGATTGATGTTTTTATGCACGTAAAGTACCGAAACTTGATTTAAACGTTGAGCGGTTAACATCGATCTTAAATAAGTTTTAAGTCTCCTTATCGCAGAGAAAAATCTTTCACATGTACACGTCGAGACTGGAATAGTTTAAAAAATTTTAAGCAACATAGTAATTCCTAAAACTAAATTAAGTGACTATGAATTTTCAGGTTTTTTGAAAAACTGGACCACCTCATTTATACATTTCGGTGTTAAATTTAAATTTGAATTCTTCATAAGGTCTGAGGCCATATTTCGATGTAAAATTAGACGATCTGCATTCACGGTATTACGGAATTCTTCTTCATAAAACGTGACAATTCCCGTAGCAACTTCTTTCGAGTCTGAAGTTTTTTCAATTACAAATTCCTCGAGTCGTCTGAAAAACGTTTGATCATTATCATTGAAACGCTGATTTAAAACTATTGAAACGGAGTCGATAATCTCGTAATATTTTTTTCTGAAATGCTTTTCAACCCCAAAGTTTGTGGCGAAGAACTGGACTCGTATTTTTTAGGTGCCTCTCGTATTCTCGAGAGAACTGGTTCATTCAGTTCAAGTCGAGTAGTTTCTGCATTAATAGAGCTTCCTAAATTTCTGAAATTCGTGATACGTTGCGAGAAAAGAGATCTTATATTAATCTCACTCACGCTCTTGTTGTTTGCACACAGTGACAACTGTAATAAAATAATGTCTATAGGTATAATAACAAAGCATAGATTTTTTTCTTTTTAGGGGGGGGGGGGTTTCAAGGGATGCTCGAGCCCCGGAGCAACCCTTAAGTTCCCGCCTATGGGAATGGCAAAGGTTGAGGGAGGCCTATGTCCGGTCTCGGCTCGACTGGTTAACTGTTAACAGCGATAAGACAATACGTACATGATTCACAATTTACTTCACAACCTTACGTGACTGATCATTAATTACCTACATACTTTTTGACCGTTTGCATTAATGTTACCGGCGAATTACAAAATTCCGCAAAATTGAGCAGCTTCAATTTTCAGGTGTTGCCGATTTCATGCAGTCGGCTGCCCGATCTACAAATTCGTGCATTTTACGAAATGAGCAATTTCACGAATTACGTGTAACATACGGGTGAGCCAAAAGGTAATTCACACGTTCTAAGAAAAGTTCATTCACATTGTGAACTAACTGTAGAATCACCCTATATTTGTAAAGAAAATTTCGAAAAATTTCGGCCAACAGGAGTGTTTGAATCCCCAAAATACCCGTCGGCACGGCCCTACTCATTACAATACTTTAAAATATTTAGAGCCTTTAAAGACCTTTGTAGCTTCAGTAATAATATAATTAGATTGTTTTAATGTATCAGTTACTCAAGTAGGTTTCACAATAGATTTATTCATACACGTGATATTTTCATTCAGTTACATTTATAAAATCTTCATGTTTTAAGGATTTTTACAAAATATGCAACTACATTTTTACTTTTAATTTTGTATCTAAAATGACTGAAAAATGAGCATCGTTATCAAAATCACTATTTGCTCGATAAGACCTGATAATGCCGAAATTTAGTCAAAAGAACAAGCCCAATCTTTTCAATATTCACACTAGCGCTCCAAGCGGGACTCGGACAGTTGACTTAACGACAGAACTTGTATAATTCAAATAAGGGGCAAAACGGGAAGAGAGATCCATCCTCAGAACTAATTTTCTGGACTCAATTTGCCTTTCGAAATACCGCCTTGTCCCGTTTCGAACAAAACAACAAAAAACAGTGTAAAACATTTAATTGAAAGTAAAGAAAAGCAATAAATTACCACGATTGAGAAAACGGACAGACGTAAAAATGCAAACAATGAATACTTACATATGGCAATTACAATTTTTCGCTTTTCGTCGTCGATGTATCGACTTTCCTCGCCTCGATGTCTTGACTGGACACAGCGACCACTCGTTCCCGGTTGTTACCCAAATGTACAGTTTGGTAAGTTCGGCCATCCAGTTTGGAAGTCGTCTTCTTGGGCGTCTCCGGCACAGTTTTCGCTTCGTTGTCCACCTTCTTTGGGGTGGTTTCGCGCACCTCGGCTGGCTTCTTAAACTCCTTTTGCTCTTTCTGCTCGATGATTTTTGGTTCGGTCTTCGGTAGGGCCGCTTCCTTTTTCTCTTCTTTCGGCTCGGGTACGATAACCGCCTTTATCTTCGAATCTTCGGCGGCTAGTTTGAATTTTACTTCGTTGACGGCGGCGCTTTCCTTGCCCAGCAACGGCAGGATGTCCTCGTAGTTGTCAAACTGCCCTTGGCCTTTGATATCCAAAATATTGATGTTCTTGTTCGGTATGATAAGTAGCACGATTTTATCCAAGTGAGCTTGAATATTCAAATCGCCGTCCTGCCTCTGATCGAAGCGTTTCAGCGGTCCGGCATCGGCGGTCGCGAGGTATGACACGCAAAGTGCGAACAGTATTTTGAACGCGTCCATGTTTACAAAAAAAATGATACTGAATGGTCTCGTGTGTACCTTCAATCAAACTAAAGAGCAAAACCGTGCCCCGGTACAGTTATTTTCCATTTGTTGCTCATCCGGATCATTTTTAATAGGTTTTATTTGCGTTTAACGGATGGTTAGTCGGATGTTGATATTATCTGCGGAACCGGTTGTAGATGCCGCACAGAGCGTCCTTTTTAACAGGGTTTCTCAGCTCATTTTAGCGAATTTCCGTTATCCACACTATCGGCGCAGTTGATTCGGGAGACCGGTTGATTTATCGCGATTTTTAAATCGGCTGGACGCGGCCAACCAGTTGGTTGACCGAAATCAAGTCGCAGGAACCAGAGACGATTTAGCGGAATGTCGAACGAGACGGTCAAATTTTTTAAGAAGAAACATATTTCCGTCTTCTTCAGCACTGACCTACTCAATACATGAGTCTGCAAAGATGTTAACAACGCCGCGTGATTTCATCGCGTCTCTCATTTGAAAGTTCTTACACGCGGTCTACCGTGAGAACTTTTTTTTAGATTTTTAAAGAGAGACACTTCGTTTTTTTCAACGCCCTACTTCAAGTTTGTATAGATCTAGCGTAACTAAAATATTGTCCTTTTTCTTCTCCACTTCTGAAGTACTGGTTTTCTGGTGGACAAATGGAAACAGTATTCTAGATTTAATGCTTTGATCGATTACCAGTCTCATAAGTAGCTGGTCAAGGATTCTTCACACTTTTTTTTTCTTTCTTTAATTTTTCTGTGTACGTTTCCTTGGGAGGAAGCGGATTTATACTTTTCTAACTTGGGGATCTATGTACCACAACGATTTTTTTTCTTTGTTTTCAGGGGGAGGGGGGAGAGGAAACTTATTAATAACAAGTGTAGGATTCTTCAGATTTTTCTTTCCTTTTAGCTGTTTTGCTTACTTTTTCTCAGGAGGAAGCAGATTCATATTTTTCCAACCTGGGGACGGCACACTGGGCGAAATCGTGATTCTAAATGGCCAAAACCTAACTACACGACTTTTTCAATGTTTACTTTGTTCCAAGCATAGGCGCAAATATAGTGGGGGGCCTGGGGAACTTAGCCCCCCAACTTTTAAATAGCCCCAAACACTGAAAAATTACCAAAGAAAATTATGCGGAGGGGTGATGTTGCTTCATAATACGGAGGCGTAAGCCCCCCCTAGTTCTGAGCCTTCTTTGCGTTTCTGGTTCCAAGTCAAAATTTTACGTTAACTTGTACGTAGAAACACTTCCTTTCCTTCCGGTGGTCAGTCCCTATATAAAGGGTGTCCTCTTGGTCCTCTTCACAAGTAATGTACAGGGTATCACGACTTGAATCAAAACTACAACAAATTTAAATGGGACTCGTTTAAATGGGTAACATAATTTTTATATCAACATCTCAATATAGCTACACAAATTTGAAAGATTGTTTCAAAATTAAAACTGAAGCAAAAACTGAGTAGGTAATCATTAAGAAAAAAATTAATAATTAGAAATTATCTTTTCACCTTGACTACTTTGAGTAGGCTATACCCAATACCCTTAAAAAATTTATTAGTTTCGTTCTATTTACAAAACAAAGGACGGAACTGGATTTGTTAAGGCACAATCAACTTCTAATAAAAATCAAAATAAAACCAGAACTAAAAACTAAGTTCTGAGGAACTTTTCTTATTTACATTTAATCAAAAAGAACGCACAAATCTTCTAATTCAAGGTAAATAGAATCAAACACGAAATGTGAAATGAACAAATAACAAGAACTGAGAACCTAGACCCCAGTTTTGCCAAGTTGATGAGAGGAAAGGAAATCAGGTACATAGTAATAATCGTGATACTACAATACCAGGGACGTACCGTAAAGTTTTTCCCGGGGGGAGAGGGGGTAAAAATTATGAGGGCCCCAACTGACTCAACTTAAAATTCCCAAATATCGAAGCAAAAAAAAAAAAAAAAAAACTTTGTGACTTGTCAGATTTTTTTTCAACTTCTCAACTCAATTCCCAAGTATCAAAGAAAAAATAAGAAAGAAAAAAAAATCTTTTGACTCTTTGGATTTTTCCAACTTTGCCTGACTGAAATGGTGAATTTTCCTAACTGCTGAGGGAAAAATTCCTAGGGATACGCCCCCCCCCATCAGTACGTCCCTGCCCAATACACTGGATACGCGCATAACACCACGGCGCACATCTCATGGGTGACCCTCTATATTAAAACCCACCTAGGTGTGTCAAAACCGGTTTTCTCTAGAATTTCAATTAAAGTGTCCCGCCCTCCCCTCCTCCCACTGGTTCCTTGAATTTTCTCGTGCTCGTAACCTCGTAACCCAATCCACTCGGAACTCGCGACAAATAATTGAACTACGTTCACACCAACTATGCAGCTCGGTTTGAACACAAAAACCACAGTTCGCTGCGTGTAAGTGGTTTTTGACAGACTGGTTTTAACATAGATATGTTTTTGGAGCGTTTTATATAATTTCCCATAAAATGGGACAAGTCCCACATAAAAAAACAGGTCTCCTGCATTCCCAAACACCCAAAAAGTGAAAATTGATTTTTTGATACACTAGGTGGGTTTTAATATAGAGGGTCTTGCTGCGTTCCCCATCGTTCGTCATTATTTCCTCGTTTTCTCTGAAGGTTGCGAACGGTCGCAGCTGAATGATGGTAGGATCGTTGGATGAATGTTCAAAGAATAAAATTCATTTAGTACATTTTCGGATCGAGTTGGATCACGGTTTTTCCAGTCCATAAAGAGAAGGTATTTGGTAGGGCACAATGGATAGTAATGCTGAACTTAATATTTATTTTGAGGTTAGAAACGTGAAGTTACTCTTACAAAGAACTCATTCAAATTGAACTGTATTTATCAATGAATAAAAATAAAAACATAAAAAAAATTCTACGTCAAGTTCTGGCTTCAGCAAAATTTAAAAAAATTTTTCTGTTTTCGTTCCACCCTAATATTTAGGTCAAGACTGTGTAGTGCTACAGACAACTTCAGGGACGTTTCTACGACTACCCGTAACTCTTCAAGTGGGGCAAACTACAGACCAAAGAGGGTAAGATTTTTTCATACATTTTAAGTACTTCTAATCGTGATTTTTCTCACCCCCCCCCACGCTAAAGAAACTCATTCCAAATACTAGCAGTGTTGCTTATTAGAAATGAGAAAATTGTAAAAAATTTTCTACGTATAACTTTAAAATTTTGCATCAGTGTTTTTTTTGTTTTTTTTGAGAGAGAGAGATTGTTATTTAAAACTACACAGTTTTGCACGAAAATATCATTTCTATATGTATTTTGATGTTCTGAATACGAATCCGCCATTGCAAAATCTCCTAGACATCGAGAAACTTCTAAAAAGTGAAAAAAGTGTCGAAAACAGCAATTCTTTATATTTTTAGCTTACCTTATTTTATGTTTATGACTTTTAAATGAGTTTGATAATTATGAGGAATTTTTCAAAATATCAGGAAAACGCAGCAATTTGGAAGGAAAAATAAATTTTTAAGATTTTTGCTGTTTTCAGCTCGATCTTTTATTTTAAAATACTGCTGTCAACTGGGGTAACTTCATACACTTTTTCATGGTTTTGAAAAAATGAAGGGAATGGTAGTCATGTTTGGTATTACTGGAAAGAGGTAGATTCGGGGAATGTTTTGATTTAAAAATGAGTACGCTTGCATGCGACCGAGAACAGGTACGAGCCTCTGTAAAAAGAGCGTAAAATTATACCACGATGGAGGAACTTCACATATTTGTAGGAAATATATCTAAAATATGAAAAGAAGTTATGTTTAACTGAAACAAAAGTTGAAATTTGTTATCTAATGAGAAATAGTCGAAAACAAATTGTCCGGGGGTTTTCACAAAACGGCAGTGCTTCAGCCAGCAGCAAATACTTGAATGTTAGCAGACTACTGTTGGACTTTGAAAAGCGAAACTGATTCAGATTTGTATGAAAGAAAGAAAAAAAAAAGTACTAATTAAAGCATCTTCTAACAAACCACGTTTTTATTATTGCTACTGAACCTAAAAAATATTTTGATCTATCTTTTAACTGCGATTGTGTAGGTTAAATGTGCTATTCTAACCTTTTTTCATGTTTTTCAATGAAGAAAAATTCTGAAGTGCTATCCAAAAATGGTTCACGACAAATTTAATTTCATATGAAAATCAGTAAAAGTATCGTATGTTTAACATGGGTAATGTTGATGGCCTACCAAAAACGAGCATTTTGTCAAATACCTGGATTATTGTGTTACAGCAATTGCTTACATCGGAATTTCTCAAATTCTCTGGAAAATTGTGTAAGTATCAGAAAGTACGACAACATTGAGAAAAGAAAATTTTTAATGAGGTCTTTATGTGCTTTTCAGTAGACTAAAAAGTATGCAATTTCGGCCTTTTTTTATATTTTTAAAAACTTTAACATAAAATTAAGAAAAATCCAGATGTGCAAGGAAAAATTGGTTACGGCATTGAATTCAGCGTTAAAAATACTTCCAGATTTGTACATTTTTATCTTTGAGAAAAAAAGAAAGCGAAATTTTGCTGAACAGTTGTCAAAATTTTTGATAAATAGCGTTGGAGTTAAGAGCTTTATTTCTCCTGTGAAGTGTCTAAAAAATAGCAAATTTTGCCAGGGGCAAAGAGCGCAGCCAGAGGGGTATCGTCCTCTGCCCTCTCTCTGTTTTTGAGCTTGAGCCTGGGGCAAGGAACGAGGAAGGATTAATTTTATTAATAAGCGAATTTTCCGAAAAATTAGCTAATGCATTGAAGTCGTTCATGTTATATAGGTATAAATTTTAGGTCTTTCAGTTGGGAAGGCATTTCTAAAATTAAAAAAATCATGAAAGGTGAAACATGCAGCAATTAGAGGCAAAATTACGCTTATTGTTATTGAATTCATTAATAGAAATACATAATTTCTAAAACGGGCTTAGAAAATTACAAAATAGAAAACATATCACTTTCATGTATGAAAATCAGCTGTGTACGCATAACAAGGAAAGGTGTAAGGTGAAACGTGAAAAAATAACTTTTTTCGCCCTGCAGCAAACGCGACACTGATTGTCGGTTTACCAGCTAATTCGTTGTCTTACATAAATACATATAGCGTGAATACAAGGTGCAGAGAAATTTTGTCAGTAGCAACAGCATTGCATTTTCAATAAAAAGTACTAAATTAATAATCGTAGTGTCGAAACCAGCACAAACTGTGATGATAAGTGATAAGAAGGAATGAGAGGACGTTATCTTTTTTTTTTTTTTTAAATCAATAATGAAATTATATTTTTTCTTTATTTTAATGTCTCATCAATTAAACACGCAGTAATAAGTAATAACAACATATTATTCAATTTCTAATCAAATGTGATTGCGAGGCCCAATAATAGAAAAAAATCAGTATTTACTTTTTTCCAAAAAAGTTTTATTCAATTTTTTCTTTTCTTTCTCTTTTCCCCCTTTTTTTCTTCGTTTTCTCTTCTTTCTTTTTTTTTTCTCAAGTGCGAGGCCCGGGGCAGTAGCCCCGTTTTGCCTGCCTTAAGAATGGCCCTGCAGACAACATCAAAAATGAATTGGAGGCACAAGGAAGAATCGAAAACCGTAACTAAAGCTGTTATAAGCAGCTGTACCAATTTCAGCAGCTTACAGCCTCCTGTGTTACCATAAAGAGGGTGACCTCACCAGTGAACGTAGGTACATTGCGACACAGTCGAGAAAATTAGGTAGAAAGAGATCATCATGATTTTCTTTTTTCTGTTTCTCATATGAAATTTGCAGCAATTATCAATTCTGGGACGTAGAGGCAAAATTTGAGAAAAATGTTTTTTGATTTTCAATATTCTTCGATAACAACACATTTCAAAAGCTTATATTTTTTCTTTCTTGTGGTTCCTATTGTCCAGATCTTACGTCTATACAATGCTATACTCCAAATATACGTTTGGATAACTCTCAGTCATACTTGTAAAACTATATTTGCCCTGAATATGTCTCCTTTTTGAAAAATAGGTATTTTTGCTTGTTCCATTCTATTCTTTATTTCAATTTAATTTCTTCCATCTTGCGTTATCAGACTACCTAGGTATTTAAGTTCCTTTACCTCCTTCATTTGTTTATCTCCTATTTCCATATTTATTGGATTTTTTTCTTGTCTACTGATTACCATCATTTTTGTTTCACTCTTATTCATCTTCATTTTATATTTTATTTTCAATTTTTTATCCAACTTTTCCAAAGTTTTCTTTAGTTCTATTCACTATTACAAAGTCATCTCCTAACCTTATCATTCTAACCTTTCCCCTTATATTATCACATCTGTAGGGATGTACCAATAGGGGGGGGGGACTTACCGGGCCCCTTCTCCCCGTAGAAAATTTTCACTCAGCAGTTGGGAAAATTTACTATTTCAGTCAGGCGAGTTGGGAAAATCAAACAAGTTATAAGGTTTTTTTTTTTGCTTTTTGCTTTGATACTCGTACTTGAGAATTTTGAGTTGGGTCAGTTGGAAAAATCCAATAGATCAAAAAAGGTAAATGATACTTGGGAATTCTGAGTTGAGTCAGTTGGGAGGTTCACAATTTTACCCCCCCTCTCCCCCCAAGGAAAAACTCGTCGGTACGTCCCTGCACATCTGATTTTCTTTCATTAATTTCTTCATTCACTTAATAAGTTAAACAATGGTAACCAACAGCAACCTTATCTCACTCCTTTTTGAATTTTAACACCTGACACTTCCCGTGTATTTATATTTGAGCTTTGTATATCCTTATATAATCAATATTCTTCTCCTTCTTTCTTTATACTTAACTCCCTATCTCCTTCAATGTTTGAAACCCTTGAAAAAATATAGACAATTTATAAAAATTTGATATAATATTTTGAAAATATCATGACTTGACAACAAATTATGAGTAAAAGACCTATTTTTCTTCTAAAAACAGATGAATTTTTTCACGATGAAAACTTGAAGAATTTTTGGGATTTATAAAAGTAATGAAATGTGAGCTAAAAATTGAGAAATTTTTAACTGTGCCAGAAAGAATAGCTATCCACTTCCATTTAATATCATTTCATTCCGTTGATTTATAAAGTTTATTCTTTATTTCATTTTGACAATTTTCTCTCTTCTTTATCTCTTTTAATATCTCCGAAGTTCATTTTTTTTCTTACTTTCTTCTTACTCGTCTTTGTCAATTTAAACCTACATTTTATTACTGCTAAATTGTGGTCACTATTTACATCCGCTCTTGGGTATGCTTTACAATTCAGTGTTTCACTTTTATATCTACTTATCGTCATAATATAACCCTATTTGATATCTTCTTTCATCCATTGGGCTTTTTCAAGTGTATTTTCTTCTTTCCTGGTTTTTAAAGAGTGTGTTTCTAATAATTAATTTATATTCTTCACAAAATTCTATGAGCTTCGATCCTTTTTTAGTTCGCTCTCCTGAAGTGTGCTTCCCGCATATCCTTTTTCGTTTCTTCATCCTACTTTAGCGTTCCAATCTTCCATCATAATTATAAATTTTTTCTACGTTTTTATCGCTATAACTTTCTGTAGGCATATAAACTTGTACGATCACTAGGGATACTGGTTTCACTAAAATTCTCACCATTAATATTCTCTCTCTATGTTGAGTATAACTTTGCACTCTATTCTCTACAGTCTTATTCATAATGATACTTACGCCAGCTTGCCCTCTTTTTGCTGCTGTATTAATTATTCTATATATACTTCCCCGTCCAAAAATCATTTTCTTCTGGCCATTTCATTTCATTAATTCCTATTATACCTACAAATCTTTCCATCTCTTCTTTACCTCATCATTCAGCGTTCTTACATTCCATGTCCCTATTCTCAATTATTATGATAGTGTCTCACTATAGTCAGTCTTCGCCCGTGAATGGGAGACTTCATGTCCGGAATTATTATCTACTTTGAGAGTTACCATCATACCTAATTGTCGGTGGAAACGCATCTCCAGAGAAAAATACTGATATAGTTTCCCCTTGCTTTCATCAGGGTATACCTGTCGGAGTTTTTTTCTTCCTATGTTCTTTTAGTTTTTCTTTAAGCTCCTTCACCACGCCAAGGTAGCACACACAGTGGGGGATTTCAAATTATACACGTTAAAATTAACGTTGAGAATAAATTCAGCGACCATGAAACCAAAAGATCAATTTAATCCGACATGACCGACAGTAACCTCTGATAGAATATCTGGAGTCACTCTTTAAAATCATGACGCTATCTTTGAAGATCTTTACCCAGTGCCGAATCAAGATTTTCGTAGGCCCTAGACAATTCGTTGCTTTAATTCTTTTTTTTTCTTTTTTTTTGAAAGTTTACATGCCACCAGTCATAATTGAAGTAACATTATTTTTATTATTTTTGTTTGTTATGTTGAGAACACCGGTGAAGGCAATTAAATAATTAAAATTTTAAAACATTGCTTGTGAACGCGGCCAGATTCCAGTAAGTAATTTAAAAAAAAAGTTCATGCTTCATAGGCCCAAAACAGTTCGTAGGCCCTAGGCAATTGCCTGCTCTGTCTGGATAAATCGGCACTGTCTTTACCGAGCTCGAAAACACAAAGAAAAAAGTAAATTCAGCGTTGAATTATTTCATAAAGAATTTAATTAATGAAACTAACTTTAATAAATGCTTGTATAATCTGTAACATATCCTTACAATATTATGTACAAAATAGGATGCTTCTTTATTCGATCGCTTAGTTATTTCCCATTATTTGACAATGTACTGTGTTCCGGCGTTTGTTGGAACGACTTAATAACGCCCGGGGTGTGCACCATTTGCAGAAAGCTGTAAAACCAAAGGAGACAATAATTATAAATTTATAATAATGTATAAAACAATTCGTGCTTACCAACTTGTATGTTCTGAATACTATAAAGTAATTAGTAGGGCTGACGCTAGGACATGAGAGGGAGGGGGCTGTGACCTGCAGAATTAGGTAAAGTAGCGCATAACAGCTTCAGTCACATCGTTCTGTCTTTTTGGGCCGCTTATTGCAATGCTGATGTTATCAGGGCCGGCAACTTCTGTATAGCGGGTGTAGCAAATGCTACACACGGGAAATTTCATGTGACGATTCAGCGCAAGGGAACTAACCAACATTTGTAAACAAAATAGTTATTAGTATTGTCGGAAAGAGCGAAAAAGTAGAA
Source organism: Acanthococcus lagerstroemiae (assembly GCA_031841125.1). Classification (NCBI taxonomy): domain Eukaryota; kingdom Metazoa; phylum Arthropoda; class Insecta; order Hemiptera; family Eriococcidae; genus Acanthococcus; species Acanthococcus lagerstroemiae. The sequence goes on along the minus strand of CM063106.1, from coordinate 10,331,037 downwards.
TTTTTCAAAATTGGGCCCTCGATTCAAAAATGTGTACTCACGTTGAAAAAAGCTTATCAGTAAACGCTATGCCATATAGTTTCTACGTGGCTCTTGAACTTCGAATCATGTGTTCTCAAAAAACAGACTCTGCTGATTGGTTCCTTTACGCGGAATAGCGTCCAATTTTGGAGGTATGCATAAAAAGAAGCTTCAGCTTTCACTTCGCAAAAGTAAAGTGCAGGCTGAAGAGTGTATGCAGAAAATAATTATGATGAGGAAGCTTGTGCTCAGGAGTGAGAGCGTTTACTTTGGGAGAAAGGTTTCCCTTCGAGTTGTATACGCATCAAGTGGAGTGTTAACTTCTAAAGTGAAGCTATCGCTCTCCAAAAAATGCATCTAGTCCCGAGTAGACTTCTTTTTGAAAAACACGTGCAGTTATCATTTATCTTCGAGAAGATTCCTTTGATTTCAGAAGATAATTTCCGAGGAATTTTATCGAAAATATTAAGGAAGAATTTCAGATAATTTTCAAAGAATTTCATCGGACATCACTGAGAAAGATCTCCGGTGATTTCCGGAGAATTTTGTTGAAAATTTTAAGGAAAATCTCCAACAATACCAAAGGATTTTATTGGAAATCATCGAGAAATATCTCTGATGATTTTTGAAGCATTTCTTCAGAAAAAAAGTTCGATGATTTTCAGAGATTTTCTTCGGAAATTTTTGAGATAAATTACCGATAATTTCCGAAGAATTTCATTAGAAAATTTCGGGGAAAATCTCCGATGATTTCCAAGAAAATTCATCAGACATCATTGAGAACAATCTCTAAGGAATTCCGTCGGAAATCTTCAGAGAAAATTTCCAATGTTTTCCGAAGAATTTCTTCAAAAATTTTCCAATAATAAATTTTTGAATAATTTTATTAAAAATATTTTGAAAAAATCCATTTTTGAAGAATTTTATCGGAAATTATCAAGAAAAATCCCTGATGATTTCCAAAGAATAATTTCATTAAAAATCTTCGAGAAAAATCTTCGGTGATTTTTAACGAACTTCATCGGAAACTTTAGGAAAAAATTCAGAAAATGTCCGGATAATCCCATTGGAAATCTTTACAAAGAATTTCCAATGTTTTCCAAAAAATTTTATGAAAATTCTTCGAGAAAAATTTCCAATAATTTTTGAATAGGAAACATTCGGGGAGAACTCCGATAGTTTTGAAGAATTTTATCGAAAATCTTCAGGAAAAATCTTCGGTGATTTCCAAAGAATAATTTCATTGGAAATCAAGAAGAATCTCCGATGATTTTTAAGGAATTTCATCGGGAATTTTTGGGGGAAAAATCCAGTAATTAACGAAAAATCTTATCGGACGTCTTCAGGAAAAACTGGCAATGTTTTTCGAAAGATTTCATCAAAATTAATCGCGAAAATTTTCGATTATTTTTGAAAAATTTTATAGGAAATATTCGAGGGGAAAACTCCAATGGTTCTGGAAGAATTTTACCAAAAATCTTCCGGGAAAATGTTCGATGATCTTCGAAGAATTTCATCGAAAATCTTCCAGAAGAATCTCCGATGATTTTTAAAGAATTTCCTCGGGAATTTTTGGGGGGAAATTCCGATTCTCGAAGAATTGAGACTATTTCCCACTCGTGCGATTGTATAAGAGATTTTCCCCGAGGATTTTTCATAAAATTTCTCGGAAAATGGTGGAAATTTTTTCTGAAGATTCCCGATGAAATTCTCCGAAAATTATTGGAAATCATTTTCGAAGATTTTCAATAACTTTTTTTTGAAATTATATCGGAGATTTTTCTCAAATTATTTTCGATAAAATTCTTCGGATTTGTGGGCTGATTTCCCAAGAATTTCATCAAAAATCTTCAAGAAAAATCTCTGATTCCATCGTATGAGTGGAAAATAGTCTTAATTCCTCGGAAGTTATCGGAATTTTTCCCTCAAAAAATTTCCGATGAAATTCCTTAAAAATCATCGAAGATTCTTCCTGAAGATTTTCGATGAAATTATTTTCTGGAAATTATCGAAGATTTTTCCCGAAGATTTTCGATAACATTTTTCCAAAAACCATCAGAGTTTTCCCCAAAATATTTCTGATGAAATTCTTCATAAATTATCGGAAAATTGTTCCGAAAAATTTTGAAGAAATTCTTTGGAAAACATTGAAATTTTTTTCTGAAGATTCTCGATGAAATTCTCCGGAAAAGATTTCCGAAAAAATTCTCCTGAAATCCTCGGAGATTGCCTCAATGATGTTCGATGAAATTCTTCGAAGATTATCAGAAATTTTCCCCTAATATTTTCGATAAAGTTCTTCGGAAGTCAAAGGCATATTCTCGAAGATTTCTGATAAAATTCTTTAGAAATCATCGGAGATTTTCCTCGAAAATGATTTCATAGTTTTGTACGTTTGGTCCTAATTTTTATGCATACGGCCTAATAATACGATAGTAAAACGTTATTGTGTAGAATCAGTATTGTTTTTTTCGTTACACATGGAATTATGAAAAATTGCCGGTCCTGGACCTGCAGAATTTGGTAAAGTAGCGCATAACAGCTTCAGTCATATCGTTCAGTCTCTTTGGGTCGCTTGTTTCAATTTTGATGTTACTTCGAGTCTAACCCCTGCTTCTGTAGCACCATACGGAGCCTTGATCTAAATATTTATAAAAGAGAAAAATTCGAAACTTTTTTATCGTTTTCGTTCCATCCCAATATTTAGGTCTAGACCAGTGTACTGCTACAGGTATGCAGAGGTCTGGTTGGCCGAGTGGATAGCGCGTTGGTCTCGGAATCCGGAGGTCCCGGGTTCGAGCTCACGTAGCAACTCGCCAGAATTTTCGACCTAGACTGGTTTTTCGGCCAGAAGGGAAGAGGGCTAAGACCGCCCTAACAGCCTCCCCGACGTCTCTGAAGTAAAGCTCGAAAGGGCGGATTCCAGGACTCGGGTGGAGAGCAAATTAGAAAAGAATAGTGTACTGCTACAGGCAACATCAAAAATGAAATTTAGAGGCACAAGAAAAAACCGAATAACGTACAGGGATGTACCGGTAGGGGGTGATAAGGGGGCAAACCCCTCTCCCGTCTGTAGGAACTTTTTACTCAGCAGTTAGGAAAATTTACCATTTCAGTCAGGCGAGTTGGGAAAATCCAACAAGGTAGAAGGTTTTTTTTTCTCTTTGATACCTATTTGGGAATTGAGTTGAGAAGTTGAGAAAACCCAACAGTCAAATGATTTTTCTTCTTTTGCTTTGATACTTGGGGATTTTGAGTTTGAGTCAGCTGAAAAAATCCAACAAGACAAAAGGTTTTTTTTTGTCTTGATACTTGGAAATTCTGAGTTGAGTCGAATGGGACTTTCATAATTTTTACGCCCCCTCCACCCCCACCCTCAGGGAAAACTCTTCAGTACGTCCCTGACAACGTAACTGAAGCTGTTATAACCTGCTCTACCAAGTTTAGCAGGTTACAGCTTCCTGTGTCACCATAAGGAGGGTGACCTCACCAGTGAAAGAAAGCACGTTGCAACGCACAGTCGAGGAAATTAGGCAGAAAGAGATCATGATTTCTTTTTCTGCTTCTCATATGAAGCTTGCCGCATTTATCAATTCTGGAACGTAGAGGCAAAATTTGAGAAAAACTTTTTTTCACTTGTCAAATGAAATTCGTAAGATTTTAACAGGAACTAACGGTGTATACAACCCCCCCCCCCACCACCACATGTTCTTCACGCTGGATCTCATTATTCAAGGCCTTCGATGCCCCTTATCAAACCGGAAAAAAATGAGTTCAAGAATTTTTGAAATTGTGGGCATTCAATGAACAGCCAGAATGAATATCATTTATGTATACTAGACGGTGAAAAACGAATAAGTCGAGCTAGTTTTCGTTGGAATACGCAGAATAGTTCTCATTCATCTGAAATCATCTGAAACACGAGAATTATCTAAATTTTGTTTATGTTCGATGCTCGCTCCATTATGGTAACACCTGTGTCCCTTTCAGGAAATGAAGCGAAACATGAAAGAGATGGTTTTCGGTAGTGCTGCGATGGATGGAAATGAAATTATTCGTGTATAACATTTTGCATAACCAAAACGCCGAGAATGATAATGTTTAATAAGTTGCATAGGCGATCGCCGTGAATAATAAAGGCGAGCAAAAGGTCGGAATTGAAATGAATAGCTAACTGCCCATTATTATTCCTCGGAAAATAAATTTTATTTAATATTTTGCGTTCAGTTTAAGGATCGAAGAAGGGCGGCCAACCCAGATCATACGACTGAAAAATATCTGACCCTGGAAGTTCGAAACTATGCCCATTTCAGTTCTGAAAACTTGTTCGAGATTTTGTCATCAAGATCGCAGCAGGTAACATCTGCAGCATGGAAAATCTCGCATCATTTCGGCCTTGTACACTGAAAATACATTAAAAGTAATCAAAAATAACCCGAACGGTTGCTTTACCATAGTTGAAAACCACAGGTTAATAAAAATAGCGCATTCAGTTTTCAGTTTCAGTGTTTCGGCCGCAGTCTGGTCAATAGATTTCGAATGATCCCCAATCTTCCCCTATAATCAGAGGGCAATGTATTGAAGTTAATGGAATAAATTAAGAATTACAGTTCGGTTAGTAAAGTTTCGCTACCTTCCTTTCCATGGAGGTCCAAATACCAAGCACTGGGGGGAGTTCTACGAGGTTAGTATATATTTTATAAAGCGAGTTCATGCATCTATTGATATTGTTAGGTATGCGATTACAATCTCAGGTAACATCTTCAGCTTAATATGCAGCCTACAGTAGGGCGGCCTTTATTTTCGACCATCAGAATTTTATACGCCCCTTTCCCATAGATAGGTTTTAATAAAATAAAATTCATGCAAAGTTCCAGTCGATCGAATGAAGGGAAGGCGTGCAAGCCCACTTCCCTTCTTATGGAAAAATATACACGAGTTTTGACCTTTTTAACAAAAATTATTTTGCATGCTTACTTACGTTAAAAATCTATTCTCTCAGATTTCAAAAATACATTTCATGCAGACCAAAAGTAAAATTGTGTTATTTCTCAACGAGAGTTAAAGACACTGGGAAGTTGCTTCAAAAGAGAGGGGAGAATGATTAAAACCTGAAATTCGAGGTAGGGTCGATTGATAGGGTTTCAAGGTCGCTGAATTCAATGCTGGAGGTAATTTTTTCATTTGACCCCCAGGTGTACCGCTGGCCAGAGTGAGGATACGATACTCGGTTTTCCAAGATAATATTTGATTTGCAGGTTTTTAGTCTCCAAACAGGGATTTCTAAATTTTTGTGAAATGATCATGGTTTGGTGGAGCGTATATATGGCGATGCACGCATGCCAAAGTGCCTCTCCAAACATCGCATCCCCGGGTCCAGAGACTACCCTTTCGAGAATCGCATCAGGGGCCAGAAGGAAGTAAAATTACCATAACCTGCAAATATGTAATATCACTCTGACCCATATTTCTTGTTTCAATACCAAAACCCCCCACCCCCTCCGACAAAAGTAGTTTTGGACTTGGAACCAAGAAGGGGCAAACATTAATATGGAAATGGTCAGAGCAAGTTGATCAAGGCTATGAATCAGTTTTTCTTGTTCACTCATGCAATTACTGAAGGCATAAAAATAACATGGACTCTGCTGGGAGAGGGATTATTATTATTACAGCCTTTTTTATTTACAAGCGAGTATGATCTACTTATAAGGATTACTATTTGTAAACGGGGGAAAAGTCCTCGTTCCCCTTTGCTTAGGTCCCTCTTCGGGCAACGGCCTCTCCGTACAGAGCCCAGTTGTTGCGACTGGCGGCTACTCTTCGCCATGGAAGGCCTATAAATTTCTTAATCTCGTCCCTCCATCTTGTCAACGGCCTTCCCCTTGATCTTTTGGCTTCGTATGGCGTCCAGACTTCCGCCTTGTTGCCCCACCTGTCCAGACTTTGTCTTGCGATATAACCAGCATAGCTCCATTTCAATTTGTTGGTGTCGTATCCTAAATCCACCATCCGCGTTTTTTCCCTTATGATTTCGTTTTTAATTTGTTCCCTCCTTTTTATGCCCAAAATGCTTCTTTCCATCGCCTTTTGCGTGTTTTGTAATCTCTGCGTCCCTTTTTTAGTTAATGCCCAAGTCTGGGCACCATAAGTCAATACTGGTTGGATGCAGCTTTCTCACGTCTTAGTTTTCATTTTCAAGTTTACTTTTTTACTTTTGTAAATTGATTTTAAACTCCAGTAACTTTTCCACCCTTGTTGAATTCTTTTACTTATTTCTTTCCCCCTTCTATTTTCAAGTGATATTAATTGTCCTGAATATTCAATTTCTTCTACCCATTCTATTTCGTTTCCCTCTATAAATATTTTCTCTTTCTTACCATTTGATAATATTTTTGTTTTCTTATAATTTAGTTTCAATCCTGCCTTTTTACCTATTATTGCTAATTCCTGGCCCAGCTGCACCACCTCCCCGATCGAGTCGGCAAATCTTAAATTACACAAATATTCTCCATCGATTTTATTTCCTTTTTTTACCCAGCCCGTTTCCCTAAAAATCTGTTCTAGCACACAGTTGAAAAGATTAGGGGACAGCGGATCCCCCTGTCTCACTTCTCTCTCTATCTTAAATTCGCATCCTTTCCTATCGGTTTTCACATATGCTCGTGAGTTTTCGCACAGTTTTTGTATTAGCCGTATAACTTTCGGTTCAACTCCTTGTGCTTTTAGTGCTGACCACAGGTATGCATGTTCAACCGTATCAAAGGCTTTTTGGAAATCAATAAAGAGAAGGGATAGTCCTAGATCACATTCATTCGCCTTTTCAATTATTTGATTGAATGTGAAAATGTGATCAATAGTTGAATAGTTTCTCCTGAACCCCGCCTGTTCCCTCCCTTGCATCGAGTCCAGCTGGTTGTAAATTCTATCTTTTATTATTTTGGAGAAAATTTTACTAATATTTGACGTTAGACTTATCGGCCTATAGTTGTTAATATTTTTTTTCTCTACTTTTGTAAATAAAATTATTATTTCAGCCTCCTCCCATTGTCTTGGTATTTCTTCCTCCAGTAATATTTTGTTGAACACCGATGCTAGAGGCGAACCTAGTTCTTTAGCAAACTCTCTTAATGTTTTGTCAGGGCCAGTTGCTTTGCTAATTTTTAGTTTTTTCAGTACATTCAAAACTTCCTTTTTGATAATTTTGGGAAATTCTTCTTCTTCTCTACCTTTTACATCTGGACTGCATCTTCTCTCCCATTCCTTCCTTTTTTGTGTGCCCCCTTCACTACTGTATAATTTTTCGTAAAACTTGATGGCTATCTCGACTATCTCCTCTCTATTATATTCTTCCTTGTTTTTATTATTTTCCATGGCAACAATCATATTCTTCCCATTACTAAGTTCTTTTTTCACCCTTTTTGTTGATCCACTCTCCCTTAGTATTTCGTTAATTTTTGCTTCATCGTAATTTTTAATATCCCTACAGATTTCTTGTTTAACTCTTTTCTGTAATACGAGTAGTTCAATTTTTTCTAGATTCGTTTTTTCTATTTACTTGGCCAGATCATTTCTTTTCTCTATTAACAATTTAGTTTCTCTACTGATTTTATCATTGCGCTCTTTGGCTTTTTTAATACCATATGTCTGACTGATTTGAGCTAAACAGTTTTCGATAAAGTCATATCCCTCCTGCATTTTCATTTCTTCCAATCGGTCTTCGTTAATTAGGAAACTTAATTCTTTTTTCGCATCTTCTAGCCTAAACTGAGGTATAATTTTTCTTTCCGGCATCTCTTTCTTTTTATAATTCTTAAATTTTCCCCTTCTTTTAATCGTTATTGTTGATCTACATAATCTATGATCCGATGGAAAGCGGAAACCTGGCAGCATGGCAACATCTTGCACTATCGATAGGTCGGGCTACCTACTCTTAAATTGTTTTTAGCCCCGAATTCTAATAATTTGATCCCGTTTTCGTTCCTCTTACCTAATCCGAATTCTCCTATCGTTTCCTCCCTCCCTTCTCTTGCCCCTACCTTGGCGTTCCAATCTCCTATTACGATTGTATAGTATTCCTTCTCTTCGTTTATAATTTCGTCTAGCCTATTATAGAATCCATCCCTTTCGTTTTCGTCCGATGCCAACGTTGGTGCATAAATTTGGATAATCATTATTTTCGTCTTTTCATCAATTTTCGGATATAATTATTTAATTCCTATACATTCGAGTGGTTACTCAAATTTTTAGAACGGCAAGACTTCTAAAAATTAACTGAGACTCTTCAATGCTCATTTCGAACACTCCCAGCAGCAAGACTCTTTAACACACTTGTTTGAAATTTGTTGATAGTTCAAAACTCGTTCAGAATGTCTACGACTCTCAAACTTTATTAAGACTCTTAAAAATTTGCCCAAGACTTATAAGGATTGCTCCAGCTCTATACTTGTATAATATACAAGTGTACGATGTGCGAGACTTTCTCAAGATTTTTTAAGATTTGTTGTGACCGTTCAATAGTCGCTAAAGACTCTTTTTACGGATCTTCCGGACTTTCTTCCAGATTTTATTAGGACACTTCAAAACTTGATCGCGACATCTTAAGATTGTATATAGACAATCTGAAAGCCAATTTTATTTACTTTTCTGATTGGTTAAAAGATGGCAGGTTTCAAACAATCAGAAGACTATAGTCCGTTCCAGATAAGAGTATCAAAAACTCATAGACGCGGCGGCATCACAGGAGAAAAGGGAAGTAAGAAATTCACACTGAACGCATTGAAGACTTAGACCATACAAGAGAGCGTTTTCAGGGAGTTGGATTTGGAAAAGAAGGGAATCAATATAAATGGTGAACGTCTAAGCAATTTAAGGTATGCAGACGATGTAGTACTAATAGCAGATTCCGTAAGCAAAATGAAAGAGATGATTCAGGAACTAAACGAAAAAGGAAAAGGGAAGGGTCTAACAATGAATGCCAGTAAAACCAAGATACTAGGCAAAGGAGAAAAGAACATAGAAATAGAAACAGATGGGAAAAGAATCGAAGTAGCAGAATATGTAATATATTTGGGACAGAAAATATCATGGAATAAAGGAACTAAGGAAGAAGTGGACAGAAGGATAGCGCTCGGAAAAAATTCTGGTCTCTTTCTCAATCAAAAATAAAAGTAAAATAATGAACTCCTGTGTATTACCTACACTTATCTACGGATCGCAAACATGGGTGATGACGAAGGAAGAGGAGAATAAAATTAGGGTTACACAAAATGCTATGGAGAGAAACATAATGGGTATAAAGAAAATGGATAAAATAAAAATAAGCACCATTAAAAGAAAAACGAAATGGGTAAATAACTTTGTATGGGCAGCGAAAAGAGAGAAATGGGATTGGGCTGGGCATGTGGCAAGGCAAGAAGAGGGAAGATGGACTTACAGAGTAAAAAATTGGTTTTTAAGGGAGAACAGGAAGAAGGGTAAACAGAAATTGAGACGGAAGGACGAAATAATTCGATTTTTAGGGAACTATAATAGTCTACATGAATTAGATTTTAAAACGGAAAAAAATCATAGAAAGCTGAAACTTGGTACATTGGTCTAATTATGTTTCCTGAACAACATACTAAAAGTCCCAACGAATCCGGTGCCGGCGCCGTCCCCTAGGGGGCAAAAATGGGGGCGTAAAACAGTTTTTTGCTTATATATCGCTAAAATTTGAAATAAAAAAAAAGTTCAAACAAATCTAATAGAAAATAAAAAAAATACATAAAAAACTATCCTACACATTTTCCCGTAGAGTGCGTATTTTTCGAATAAATTAATATCAAACTTTGAGATATTTCCTCCGTGTATACGCATTCAATAGAACTCATTGCATAATTGATGCGACGTAGACTTGTACGCATACGAGAAGATTTATTTCAAATGCTCGCAGCAGTGATGGAATGAGGAGAATCACCCCCTCCCATCTTCCGTGAAAAGAGATGTTGCAAAGTGAGCAAGTTCGTGCGAAAAGCAGATTTTCAGTTCTTCATCAGTTGTTTTCAAGAACGTGATTCTTTGGAAAAGTAAGAGAAGGTCGACAGGTATGACGCTTCCTCCAATGCAAATACTGCTGTTGATAGACCCTAATGACTTCACTTTGTTTTCTAATTTTTGACAGAAAAAAAAAATTAACAATACCTAATGGTTTTCTCTTTTCTTCTTGTAGTATATTTTATTCATTTATTTTATTTATTTATAAGCGTACGATACATTTGTTTTTCCGTACTTAATATCTAGGGCAATTATTTTTATGCGCTAAAAACATCAAAATAAGCGCTTATAATAAGCGGTTAAAATCTATAAAAAAAAGCATTTATATGCGCTAAAAACCTGAAAAAAACAGAAAAAAGCACTATAAAACTGTACCGTTATGGGTATCAAAATGTAGGTATTTTCAAAGCGCTATCAAAGAACCTAAAATAAAAGAACAAAAAACCATTGAACATTTATTTTTTTCGAAAATACAAATTCATCGACTCATCGTCTTTAATTTTTCATTCAACTTATGTTTTAAAATATGCAGCTATCACCATGTGCTCTTTCAAATTATCGACTAAAAATGATCGCCGGTTATCCCGAAAGAAACTTTTCAGCATACTGAAGGACCTCTCTACGTCACAAGATACTAACGGTGCATATCGAAAATTGAGTATAACTCTGCTGGCGACATATCTTTCGAAACGATAATTGTACGAACCACTCACATTTGAAGTCACAGATAAAATCATTCAGTTTGTTTTCATTTTTCAATTTTTTTTTTAAATCAAAAATTTCATTTTTTTTTCATTTTGTTGGCTGATTTTTTGCCGTTTTTTCTCAAAAAAGCTGTAACGACCTGAAAAAAGCTCAAAATAAGCGCTATTCTGACGTTTTTTGGCTAAAATAAGCGTTTTTCAGCATTTATACCCAAAATATGCGAAAATATGCGCTATAAAATTTCACCATTCGTCATAGAATTACACGAAACGCAAAGAATACCCCTTCAATTTCTAAAAGATATTATTTGGCCCAGGTATGTTACTTCATCCTTTCTTTTAACTTCTGTTACCCCAATAGTTACTGCTGTTTCCATCTTCTTATTTGTTAACAATATCGTTTTCTCCCAATTGATTTCCAGCCCCGTCTTTTTGCTTTCTTGATACAATCCTTCTCCTAATTGTATTTCTTCTACTGAATTAGCTATAACCACCACATCTTCCGCGAATCGTTAGTTATTTAAATATTCTCCATTTATCCTTATCCCTTTCCCTTTTCCTTCCCAGTTCAATCCCCGGAAAATTTCCTCTAACGTGCTATTAAATAGACTGGGGGAGAGTGGGTCCCCTTTGCTTTACCCCTCTCTCGACCTTGTCCGTCTTTATGTAGGCTTCAGTCCCTTTATACATATTTTTGATAATTCTGATGTATTTTGGGTTTACCCCCTGTTTCTCCAAAGCCCCCCATGGGAAGTTGTACTCCTCTGTGTCGAAGGCTTTCTGAAAGTTAATGAAGAGGAGGAAAGGTTCTAGGTTGTATTCGTTAGATTTTTCTATTATTTGGTTTATCACGAAGATGTGATGTGATATACATACTTGTACATCTTTTCAATTTTATGTCGGAAAATGTTTTCCCAACCATAGACTGGACGCCAAGATTTCCACCAATGCGCTTTCGTGGCAATTGATTGAAGCATCCACTATAACACCTGTGGATAGGGATGCTATGTTCGGCGGCTCTGGGAATGGGTTATGCGTCAAAAGCCACTGTGTTAATTTTTCAACATCTGAAGTATCACGCAAAATTCGAGAAGGACGTAGGTCGACATGCTTTTGCTTGCATGTCTCTTGCACCCTGTGTACTCCTCAACTTCTTCACAAATGGCCATAGCAACGGAAATACTCAAAATCCATTTTTGAATCACACTCGGCTGTATACCACGATCACGTGTCAATCCTCCTCTGCTTTTCATGAGTCTCATCAAGGTCTGTTCGATAGTTATATCACTCCAAATACCGACAAAGTAATTCTGACTTCTTCTTATGGTGAAACATGTACTTCGAAAATTCAGTGTAGGTACTTCAAAATCACTAATTTTGTTTCGTAGGTGATAGGCATCTTGTAGATAAAGGTGAGCAGTCTTGGCGGACGGTAAATGTCCAACTGCATGGAAAAATTCAAGCATCTGCTGCACGCACTCAAGATGCCACGGCCAGTAACCCATTCTTTATGCAGCAACAAATTTTTTTACCAATGATACCGTTTGGAAATATTGAATCCACAGTTTAGCTGTGGGCCCTCAAGCTTCGACCTCTGGCATATGAGTCTCAAATCATTGCATCAAGTCACCTAAGATCTCACTTGGACATGTAAATTGTTTGACAAAGTAAATAGAAATTAATGTATTCACGCGTGCGCGAGTCTACATTGCATCGATTACAATAAGTTACATTAAATTAATGTACGCATGGAGGAAACTTCTCAACGTTTGATATTCATTTATTCAAAGAATGCGCACTTTACGGAAAAATGTGTAAGAACATTTTTTGTGTATTTTTTATTCTCTACCACATTTGTGAAAACATTTTTTTTTTTCTAAACTCAAATTTTAGTGTGATATAAGCAAAAAACTGTTTTACTCCACAATTTTTGCCCCCTAGGGGACGACGCCAGTATCCGATTCGTTGGGATTTTTAATATGTTGTTCAGGACACTTAATTAGACCAACGTACCAAGTTTCAGCTTTCTATGATTTTTTTCCTTTTTGTACTCTTATTTGGGCTAACTTATGTGGACTAACATTCATCCATTTACCCTAGCGAAAAAACTAAAAAAAAAACTATTTAAAAAAAATGAGAAAAAAAAGACTAGGAAAATGTGTAAAATAGCCCCAATTTACGGTATTGATTGAGAAATTATAAAATGAAAAGTTTTATAATCAAATTTATCTATGCAAATTATTTCGAACATATTCACACAATTCTAGATTGATAACATAGAGATATGAAGGTAGGAAACTGCCGGGTAAGGCTAGAGCACCTGGAAACACCCGAGTACTGACATCCGCCATTTTGAGTCACTTGGTGCCCGATGATTTAAAATTCGATCCGCGGCACGCTGGCGGTACGTTCCGGGTAGTTAATTGTGAATCGTCGGGCACTAAGCGACTGAAAATGGCGAATGTCAGTACTCAGGTGTTTCCAGGTGCTCTAGTAAGGCGTGGTAGAATAAAAGAAGGTTAGTAGTTTATTATCTCGCCAGATAGCGCTTACTACCGATCACTTGTTTTCGTTGTATCATTACTACAACTACCCCGTTTGTACGTTTACCCCGCTACGCCTTTTATTTGAATGAATAGGATAACTTTTTTCATAATTATCTTTAATCTGTGATTTGATTCATGTTTTCAGTGGTCTGTGAAATAAGTAGGTATATTATTTGGATTGTTTCTTTTCGCAGTATTCGTATCTGTAATTAGAATCATTTTTGTAGTATTTTACCTATACTATGGCCTGCGTGCATCGCCATACGCCCCACCACACCATACTCTTGATGGAGGATGGGGCGCCAATCTGGCTTTTATGTCTTCGCTAGTGTGGCACAATATAACAATGTTTTCTCGGTCAGTAACTGGTCCTCAAAAATTACCCTCCTTCGGGATTATTATCCTTTCTCATTTCTTGTTAGCTCATACTGAACTATTCCACATTTTAGCCTGCGAGTCGATGGATTTAATGACATGTACTTCGAGTCACCGTCGTAGACGCTGTTGTTTCGCACCAGTAAAGTTTCTAATTCCACACTGGTGAATTCCCTTTCGCATCTGAACACATCTAGAAAATTATATTCTGTCAGCGAATAACAGATGTCTCAAATTTCAATCCTCTCACTGACCTTTTCTTCGCCGCATTCTTCCCTTTTTTGCGAACCCGTGCCAAATTGGTTCTCACTGACAGAACGAATACACTGGCAACTCGATTATACTTTGACAGCTTTTGTTAAGACGTGACGTTTGTTAATTTACAGCCAACTAGATTGAGAGCAGTACATGTTGCCGGAGATAGCTACAGCTACAGCCATGCTACAGCCCACGAATGAATCGTGACCGTGAAACTATATAGGTCTATAAATTAAAAGCCGTTAGTGTACTTACGGTATGTGAGGTTTCCTCCGACTTCTACATCTGCCCAGATTATCTCTGTAATAACCGGGAGCGCATTTCTTTATTTTAACGGCCGACTCTTGATCAATGGTAGTAGCGTTTACGTGTTCTGGGGTGGCCAGCAATTGATTAGTAATTACAATCGCCGAAGAGTTTATTGAACCCAAAGAATTATGGTAGGCACTGGAGGAGTTGGTCTGGCCGGAAGCAATACCGGAAAGAGCGGGCTTGATGGTAGTTGTGTTCGTCGCTGGCCACTGCTGTTGTTGACCCGTGGACGTCGAGGGCTTCTCTGTCAGTTCCGAATAATCGTAATCATACTGTAAAATTATACGTTGGGTTACAGAAACGTGTATTTTCAAATTCGAACGTGCCGATGTTGCAGCATCATTATAGATTATTTTCATCGTACCGTTATTATACAGCGCTAAATCTGATTGCATTTGCACGCATAAGAAGTGAAAGAAAAAAAAAAAGAATTCGGGTGTATAGTACAATGACACGCGAAAATGAATCGTTGGATTTGATTTTTTCCCACTACTAATTTGATAATAAAATGCAGCATAAAGAAGATAATCTAAACGATACAGAAAAATCATCAATGCATTTGTACGCGTGGAAATGCTCTTTACAGTTTACATCCTAATCAGCGTTGTCTTTTCGTCATGATCTAGTTGACTCGAGAGAGAGAATTATCTGGTGTGAGTTTTATCGGGGATACGTGAATAATTTCCTAGAATATAACTAATTGATCTCGCCAGAGATACAGACAATGATTTGGATATTATTTCCACTGTAATATGTGTAAGTGTGGTCAATAGGGGGTGTATGATCACAATCCCCCCCTCCCAAAAAAAAAACAGATCCTATAAATAACCACTCTAACAAATGAAAAAAAATCAAAACTACGCAATCAAGAAAAATGTAGTTAACTTTGTGTGTGCTACCTTGGCGTGGGGAGGAGCTTGAAGAAAAACTAAAAGCACATAGGAGAAGGTAAACGCTAACAGATATATCCTAATGAAAGCAAAAGAAAACTATATCAGTTCCACCACAACAAAATTATGATGGCAAACCACAAGTAAAAAATAATTCCGGATCTAAAAAGTCTCCCATTCGGATGTCCGGGTGGAAACTACCTAGAGAGATACATATGAAGGTAGAGATAAAACATAAATTGTTTGCCATTGCCGATCGCCAATTTCAGTCATCCATTATATGCACGAAAAATACTGACGATGGAACTATATATACCTCCCACCCCTGAAAATTACAAATCTTAAAAAATTACTATTATGTACCATAACCAACAAAATTACTAAGAATCATATGTATTTTACTGTTTTAATTTTAATTAAGGTAAGTGCGCCAAATAAGGCCCTATGTTTGGTTTTGGTCAATTTCTGCCTCAGAATGAATGTTGTTTTTGTTTTTATTTGTAATGTACATTTCATTACTAATCTAGAACATGATTTTCGGATTTTTTTCACCACGTAGTGCTCGTGAAATCCAATTTTTCAATCAAAATATTTCTTAATTGAAAAGAATAAAAATAAAACAGAAGCAAAATATGGGCCCGGGGACTAATTTTTGAGAACGTCTTTGTACCCGCAAAAAAAGTCTGCCTTTTTTCTACTCTTTATTTTTCTTCCTTCCTTCGTTCCTCTTTTTACCTTATTTTTGAAGCGTCTTTTTTATGGTGAGCCGCTTGAGACATTCTCCTTCCTCGGCCCTTGTGCAAACCATACAGCGACATCTGAGAGGTTTCTTGGATTTATTTAATACTATGATAATAAGACTCTTTTGACCCATCAAGACCTCCTACTCCAATTTATGTAATACTTTTAGGACTCGTTCCGACTTCTCTGGGACTTTATAGATCTTCTGAATTTGTTCAAGACATTTTCAGGCTTCATTAAAGTGTTATACTTTAGAACATGAAAAATTCAAATGAACTGTTTCAAAACTGGCCGACTGTCAAATTATTGGGTATTTTCACCCCCCCCCCCATAGTTTCGTCCCTGCAAATGCAGATTGGAACCTTATCCCTCAAGCACTCACATTTGAGCACATGAGCATACCCTAGTCTGGGAGGGTAAGCTGAAAGGATATTAGGAAGACTTGAGAGGAACAACACAACTCACTTTACACATTAAGGTGGTTGTTATTTACTCTTGGTGATCTTTTTTTTTTCTGAATTTCCTCTGATTCGTCTCCTAAATTGGTTACAATGAAATCAATAAAAAAAAACAAAAAAAACATACAAAGTTTCAGGTCGATCGGATTTAGGGGAATCCGTGTCACAAGCTCCCTTTCATTCTTACGGGGAAAACACATGGAGTTTTGTCTTTTGTTCCAGACTGAATTTCCCACCTATATTCAGCAGGACCAAAGCACGTAAATTAAATTATAGAATATTTGCTATCAGATTCAGATTGGAAAATAAGTTTTTGGCTTTCAACTTCTAGAGCCATGTAGCCATGGGGCAAGCTGGGGCTGTGCTTCCTCTAAAGGTATCTTGAGCCCCCTAGGCAGAGATACCACAATTTTAAAAAAATCATCACTACGCCAGGCCCCTAGCCAGGGTAGTGCTAGGGGGTACTGAGCACCCCCTAACGCTTGCCGGAGCCTCACCTGGCAAAATTTCGTGAGTAAAACTAACGAATTCCTTCAATTTTTCTCGCTAGTTTTGTTCAAAAATTTTCGTTCCACTACATTTTAATGTTTATAAACTTGTCAACACTGATTTTGCTTTGAAAGATAGAAGAATCGTATGTTTGTCGTTCTTTATAAAGGGCCCAAGTGTCCACAGAAACAGAGTTTTTTTTTACTTCCAAAAGTTCGAAAATTTGATCGTTCTAAGTGTTCATTTCTTTTCACGCGATCTATTCAATTTTTTTTTCAGTGGGTTGTCGGTAAGTTGAATCACCAATTTTGATTATGAATTTTGAGACCAAATTCAATCAGTGGCGTAGCCAGGATTTTCCGGGGGAGGGGGGCAAAGTAAGATTTTCAAGGGAAACAAAGTCGAAAATTGAAGAATTTTTTAAAAATCGACTATTGTATGAAAATGAAGGTAAAATTACTACCGAGAAAAAAAAAACGTGTTTTAAAGCGAAAAATTGCTCATTTTTGCATATTTTACATTCAATTTCAGATGCCTTGGAGGCATTCGCCCCCTTTGCCCCCTGGCTATACCACTGCCTCGTAGAACTCTTCACATTGTATACTATGTGTATCCTCAAGTCTCAAGTCTTCCCCCCCCCCGGCAAACAGTCAGCACCACCTACCGCAGATGGTTGGGCTACGGGCCTGCTTTTAGATTTTAATAAAATGTTCAATTTTTTCAATTTTGGGCTATAAGTCAAACAGAGAATCTAGTAAGAACAGAATAGTCACAGAAATTCGAAATTCAACGTTTGCTACCGACTTTCAAATTTTCGAAATGTCTTCCACATTCAGCTTTGTTTCAACTATTTAGATAACGTACGATACTCAGCTTGAAACCTTCGGCTTTTGACTGACTAGTCTCTGACAGGAGTCACGGGTACTCCATTTTCAGAAACGAAATTTGACTTTCAATTTGGGGAGGTGAAGGAGAAAAATTTTGCCGACAAATATTTTTTTAAACTAAAACTTTGCCGACAAAATCTTTTAAGAATTAAAAATTCGCTGATATGTTCTAATTGAAATATTTTTAAATTGAAAAAATAATAATAATAATAAATAAACAAACAAATAAACATTCCTAAAATGTGAAAAATTCAAATTAACTGTTTCAAAATTTGCCGACTGCCAAATTATTGGGGGGGGGGTGCTTCAACCCGCCACATCCCCTATAGTTTCGCCCCTGTCGACCGGCATATCTCGCACCAGTGGACTAATATCTTGATAAAAACAATTGGACAATGTTGACTTCGCTGTACGTTTTAATGCAGTCTAAAGCGTAGCAATCAAGATCGGTACATTGGGCCTTATATTGGGGATCCGGTCCTTATTGGGATCATCTACCTTATGCAATGAAATTAGTTTTTTTCCCCATGAAAATGTAGTAGGTATTATGGACAAAGAAGTATATTTAGCTTTAGTTTATTATTTTAGCGCATTAATAGCAAATGGGAGGTGGGGTGGGAAGGAGAAGATCATTTATATTTAGATTTTGATTTTGTTAGACACCCTGTGTATGTGTATTGCGAGTTAAGTGTATGCTACGGTACCACTGCGGTATCACATGGCACTAATTCGTTTACAAATTATTTTATAACTACAAGTATAAATATAATTATTGGCCTTTAAATTGGGGGGGGGATAATTTTGATCATCCCCCCAAAAAAATCGCGGGGTAAGACCCCCTCCTCAACGACGCCCATGATGGACAGAATTAATCTTCAATGTTAATAAGTCTGAAAAGAATTAGAAAGAATCTTATAATGGGATATGATACATTTTTTCTATCATCAGTGGGTGCACACTAACAATTCAATTTTAGAATAATGTATTTTGCACGCACGGAGAGATGATGACATAATGATACGATTTTGATACGGTAATGAGAAATCGCTTTTTTTCGTAGTAACTACCAGAAAATTGTTTATGGAGGAGTCGAAGCTCTTTCACTTTGATGATTGGTAGGTACCCAGTAAAAGCGTTATAGATGAAGTACGATACATACTTCTGAAAAAAAGTCAAAAAATAACTTTTACAATCGACATTCTTTTACTGATTATCCCAAAGGGTGACTGACACCGATAAAATCAGCGAAACTCACGATGACTGGTTTTTGAAGTCTTATTAACTTATTTAGTTTTCGTTTCGAAATGATGTCCTGTTTTTATTTGCGATAAAACGAATTTGAATCAAGTTTCAACCAGAAACCATTTTACTGTTCCGGTTGATCTAATGTAATATGAATGCAATGCATTGCGCGAACATCTGCACACATTAAACAGGGCCTGATGTGCAAAGAAATTAACTGGTTCGTTAAACTTCGAACATGAACCCGAGTTATCTTTTATTATCGTTGTGTAAGTATTGACACCAAACATATACCTACAGGTATTGTGAAGTGAACGTAATTTATTTTCTCGTATCCTCTTGCTGATTTTTTTGTTCAGTTATGTACAGAGAAAAAATACAGAGACAAAGCTAGAACCACTCGGGAAGGGCAAAACTGGAACATATAAAATTAAGTAGGAATTCTATTACCTCTCACACTTTTCTTCTGAAAAAAATATAAATCAAAATAAGTATTAGTATTGTTGTTAACTGTATTTTTACGCGTCAAATAGCAATTTTATTAGTTCAATTAAATTTAACTGATCGTCGACGAGTTTGCATTGAAGCCTTCGATTTATGTGACAGCATTAACACATGGATGATGAACAGTGTTTAACGGGTCCTAAAGTAATACAGATAGATCATTATACGTTATTAGTTCCTACTTTTAGTATACACCTAAAGAAATCTGGACATCAATTTAAAGTCTATATTGAATTCGTAAAAAGAAAAGACGTACTAATCAGTGAACCATTTTCATAGGAGGTGGGCACAGTTTCCACCAACAAAACTTCGAAAATCAACAACCAAAGTAGCTGAATAGCTTCTATTTTTGGAGGAGAGGAGGAGGGAAGGGGCTTAGGCCAGTCATAACTAGGCCCTATAATTAAGCACAGGGAGCAATACCTAGAAATCATTGCTTCGATGAGGAAAAGAGTACAATTTGTTGTAACACAATCTTGGCGTCACTTCCCAAAATCCATGATAGTGGGGCGTATGGCGATGCACGCATGCCAAATTGGCCCCGGGAAACCGCACCCCCTATCCCGGAAATGCCCCAAATGGGTCTGCATCAGAATAGGATGCCGTGAATTTGAAATATGTAACTGGTTAAAGTAGGCCATTGAAAATATTTTCCAGTCCTTACAAGATGTGTAATTTTTGCAGATTACGAGAAACTGACCATACACTTTTACCAGTGATAAGATAAGAAGTCCCCCTCCCCTCAATACCTAAAGAACAAACCTAATTTTGATGTATATCTGGCATAATCGCAAATAGCTGACCTAAAGTGGGGGGAGGGGAATAGGGGATGACAATATCAAACCTCTTTTTTAACCCTCACTTAGTCACCACCACAAACCGCGCCTCGTAATTTGTTTTTATTGCAACAACATACATATCTATCTTTTTTTTTCTCTTAGTTTATATTCTAAATTATTCTCATGTATTTTGTATTTTTGAAACAAAAGTCCTTCTACATGTATTATAACTCCCCTCGTTTTTGGCCTTCGGGTTGTTGAGGTGGAGTATAATAATAATAATAATAATAATAATATTAACAGTGCTGAAAATTATTTTGCTCTTGTACACTTTTTCAGTTTTTTGGAGAGTTTTCAGAGGATGGTAGGCTACTTTGATATCTGGTCACATTAACATTTAGGTATCAGTGGTTCAGTGCTTTCTAAATTTTCTGCCGATCACGAAATTATAACCCAGCATTGCATATACCTGACGAGAGGTAAGAGGATTCTTCCAGGTTCGGATTTTTTCAACGAATGGGGTTTTCAACTAAGGGAAGTTCGGGTAAGTGGAACCACTGGGCAAAAAAGGAACCACTGCAAATAACTTTTTTCCTAATCACCTCACGTGTTGTGTACAATTTTTTGATAAGGAATTTGTGAATCGTGTTGAAATAATTCCATGAATCGCGAATTTTGAAAGTGCGATCATTTCAATAATTGAAGAGTATTACGATAAGCATTAATATGAAAGAAAGGAAATTCTGTCTACTTACAGATGAATGCATAGTAAGGTCCTTGATTTTGCTTTTAATAACTTATTATTACGTAAATGTAGAAACCATAGTTGTGTTCGTTTAGACACAAAAATTGATACTTTTTAACACCAAGTGTTACACCAAGAAATTTTTGCCGTTCGATTTGTTCTGTGGAGAACTCCGGTGTTCAGTGTTTTCTGTTTTATTTACCAGTAGGGTAACACTGGTGTTAACACCTGTGTTAAACATTTTAACCCTGCTCCCGGAGTAGGGTTGAGTTTGGTGTCATTTGGTGTCACGGTGTATTTTTGTGGTGTTGGCTGAATGTTTATGTTTTGTTCGATTTGATGATTACAAACCCCACACTTTTGTGTACACGTGACGTCATTTTAGTGTTACACCGAGTTAACCCTAGCCCAATGCTGGGAAGCTAAACGAATATGGCTCATGTGGGTTGGGCAAGTGGAACCGGGCAAAAGGAACCATCAAGTAGCATTAATTATTCATATTTTTACCGACTTTTCGGAGAAAAGGGAGGCATTATACTCGTCACAGTTGTCAAGATGGGGACGGGGGCCATGTTTTTTTTTTACGTTTCAGAATGTGTAGATTACAACTCGGTCGAGCTGTTCATGAGTTTTCCTCAATTTAAGGGCAAAATTTGTAGCACGAAAATTTCAGGAACATTACTATTGACTCAATTGATTCCAAATTTTGGTATGTTATAGAGAAGTACTCAAAGTTGTGCAGGTAAAAGTTTGATGATTAGCTGAGCGCTTTAGAGCCCTCATCCCTCTTGGTTTGTGGGAAGGAAATGGTTAACAATCGGTCGAGTCGTTCATGAGTTTCCTCAATTTAAGGACAAAATTTGTTGCACGAAAATCTCAGGAACTATTAACTCAATTGATTCCAAATTTTGGTAGGTTATAGAGAAGTACTCTAAGTTGTGCAGGTAAAAGTTTGATGATTAGCTGAGCGCTTTAGAGCGCTCACCCCTCTTGGTTTGTAGGAAGGAAATGGTTGACAATCGGTCGAGTCGTTCATGAGTTTCCTCAATTTAAGGTCAGAATAAGAAGCGCGAGGTGACTGACGTACCTACTCAATGTTGTTGTTTTTTTAAATTTAATTGATACGAACTCTAATTTTGATAGCCGCGTATTTCTGTTGTATCAGACAAATAATGTTTCGGCTCTTCGGCCTGCAACGTTTCGATTTCAATTTTAATTTATACGAACTCTAATTTTGATAGCCGGGTAGTTTTCTATTTTTATAATACTATTCCATGTCGAGATAGGGCTCTATAGTTTCACCTGGGTATACTAAGCCGCCATTTTGGTTCATACTGCGCCCGTGGATGCCGAATCCGACTATGCGGAGCGTAACGCGTAGTCAATTCGGCATCGACGGGCGCAGTATGAACCAAAATGGTGGCTTAGTATACCCAGGTGAAACTATAGAGCCCTAGTCGAGAGTGGCGTTTCTTTGAACGTCAATGGCTTTAAACATTTCGGCCGAATAATCTGAGTAAACGAAAAAAATTGTAATCTTGTATTTTCGGTTATTACTTATTGTTTTTATATCGAAATAGATTCGTTTTGCAACATAGAACTTTTTTATCCTCGAATTTTGGATGTTTTATAGATGGTTCCTTTTGCCCGGGTCATTGGTTCCTTTTGCCCGGCCATTTTTCAAGTGCTAAAAAAATAGACCTTTGGTAGAACTAAATTTTGACCAACTTAGAGTTGGTTTTTTTCATGTAAATACACTATTTGATAGGGCAAAGTATGCTTTATCCAATAGTGTATTTAGATTTCAGATCGCCACATAAATAAAAATTCTACAGCCATTTTAAAATAAGTGGTTCCACTTGCCCGAACTTCCCCTACGTATAGTTTCTCAATTTTATTCTAATTTACTGCTTTTCATTTCATGCTCTATCTTCCCTCGGGCCAGATTTTCTTTCAACCGCGCCCTCTCGTTGCATTTCAGTAAATTAATAAAACATAGAAATTTGTAAAAGATAACGTGACTTTTTAATCACGACGATCGCGTTGATTACACTACACACAGCAACATAAAAAACAATGGGATGAGATTACATGATTTGAGCTATATTTTGAATGCTCAGTTTGCGTTAACCAGTTTTCTGAAGAACCTTTCATTTTCCAAATTCCAAATTCAAATATTATCAAATTTTTCACTTTTTATTCCTTTTGGTCGTCCATGAATGGCTACACTGGTATACTGATAACAATACTGAACGCGCATATAGTTGTTTAATCAGTGGTATTATCTTGATGATGCTAAAATTCGCATTTAAGGTAGGACAGAGGGGGAAAAATGAACTAAAATCAATAAATTAACATCGGTATTGAATTCCTTGTTGAAAATACGTACGAGTAACATAGAATCATGTACATTCTCATGTTATTGTTTTTTTTTTAAATCTCATTTTGTTTGTGTGTTATTGTTGCACCTTATGACTCAGTTTTCATTTCTCAGCATATTTTCTGAGCATGAGAAAGTCTTGGATCCCCATGTCGTCTCCCTCCAGGGACGAAACTATGGGATGTTTGGAGGGTTGAACACCCCCAATAATTTGGCAGTTGGCAAATTTTGAAACTGTTCATTTGAATTTTTCACTTCATTTTTTCAATTAAAACATATTTTGATTGGAAAATCGGCAAGTTGTTGATTTTTAAAAAATTTTGTCGGCGAATTTTTAGTTTAAAAAAATACTTGTCGGCGAATTGTAAGTTTAAAAAAGAATATTTTTCGGCAAATTTTTCTTCTCCACCTCCCGAAACTGAAGGTCAAATTTCGTTTCTGAAAATGGAGCACTCTGAATTCGAAGTCAGAGATTAGTCAGTCAAAAGCCGAAGGTTTCAAGCTGATCGAACGTTATCTGAGAGGTTGAAACAAAGCTGAATTGTGGAAGACATTTCGAAAATCTGAAGGTCGGTAGCAAACGTTGAATTTCGAATTTCAATAACTATTCTGTTTTTACTAGATTCTCTGTTTGACCTAGAACCTGAAATTTGAGAAAGTTGAACATTTTATTAAAATCTAAGAGTTGAAAGCAAAGGACTTATTTTCCAATATCACAAGCTGAATCCAATATAGCAAATGATCTATTGGTTAATTTATGGGCTTTGGTCCTGGAGAATATAGGAGGAAAATTTAGTCTGGAACAAAAGTCAAAACTCTACGTGTTTTTCCCATAAGAACGAAAGGGAGCTTGCGGCACGGATTCCCCTAATCCAATCGACCTAAGACTTTGTAGTTTTTTTTTCCCCCTAAATTTATTTACTGATTTTATTGGAACCAGTAAAGGAGACGAATCAGAAGAAATTCAGAAAAAAAAATTAAGCGACCACCTTAATGTGTAAAGAAAGTTGTGTGTTCCTTTCAAGTATATTCCCAACATCCTTCCCTCTCAGACTAGGGTATGCACATGTGCGCAAATGTGAGTGCCAATAATTTGACAGTCGGCAAATTTTGAAACTGTTCATTTCAATTTTTCATTTCCTAAGAACGTTTGCTTGTTTATTTATTTATTTATTTTTTTTTTTTCAATTAAAAAATATTTTGATTGAAAAATAGCAAAATTTTCAAATAAAAAAAAATGTTGTCGGGGATTTTTTAGTTTTTGAAAAACATTTGTCGGGAAATTTTTCTTCTCCACCCCTTCCCCAAACTGGAAGTCAAGTTTCGTCTCTGTCTCCCTCATCAATTTGGAGATGAGGAATGAACGGAATTTTATAGAGCGAAGAATGCAGATACCAAGTAAATTTAAGAAATTTATGATGGCTAATGTCATAGTGAAGCGATTTGAGAAAAGCTTTTTGAAAAACTCTGGTTTAAAAATGATGAAGACTTTGACTGAAAAAATCCACGATTCGTTCCTCCTTGGGAAATATTTTTTGTCAACATTTTTCATTTTAGAGCATAATTCCTCAGTATTTTTCTAAAACTATTCCACTCCAAGTATGCCATCCTAAATTTTCGAAATTCTATTGAAACTTGCATTCCTTGTAACCAATGTCATCCAACGCTCATCCGTAAGCTGATTAAGGGAGCAACACAAGAGTACCTTTAATTTTTGCATTACAACAATAAGATATTTCTCGGTGTTTAAACTGACGCTATTGTAATACAGGTACAGGCACAAACTTGAAAATTGTAATAAAATAGATAAATTCATAAACAATTTCCGAACTTTTTTTAGTCAAGTTTTTCATTTTTAGAACACCCTTCTTGTCAAGATACGGTTTCTCCAATTTTCAGTTTTCCCAAAAAAAATCTACATATTTTGCTGAACTTGATAACATAAAGCCACTCATCAGAGGAGGCATGCTGAAATTCTAAAATTTTACATAGCCAAAATGTACATGATTTTCGGCATTTAAATTATTACCGTGGTAACACTGACAAATATAAATGGATAAGATTTTGTGTGCATAAAGTTGTTTTGACCTCAGACAATAACTCCCCGTTTCATCAAAATTCATCGATATTTTTCCTTTCATTCTAAACAGCCAATTCTGACAAAATTAAAAACCTTTGACCGCATGAGGCTTGGATTAACACTGCCTTATCAAGTTCAATAATTTTTTCAGAATTCTGTAAAATTATTAGGAACTACTCCCTGTGGGTGCAAACAACCCTGTTGGAGGGGAAGGAGGGGAAATACTTTGGGCTCAGAATTTCAGGGGGGCCGATATTTTCAAAAGGCTTGAATTTCAACGCTTACGGCTACATAGCAATCACTCCTTACACCATATGAAAGAAACCTCTTATCCCGTAGCTTATAATTTTTTCCCATCTGACAAAAGAAAAGAATGAACTGGAAGGAGGGAGGCCCGTCGAAAATTCCCCAGGCCCTCTTTTTCTCTCTACCGGGTTGGGTGCAAATTCGAAAAAAAAATTTCAAAATAGGTACCACTCTAACTTTACATGTTTTTCATTACCTCTCTCCCTGACATGCTTATGTTTGGAGTAACCAGTGGCATAGCCAGAATTTTCCCAAGGGGGGGGGGGGCAAAGTAAGATTTTCAAGGGAGAAAAAGTCGAAAATTGAGTTTTTTTTTAAATCGCCGATATCAGAGGACTATTTTATGAAATTGAAGGTAAAACTAGGGGACTTGGCCCCCTGGCCGCTTCGTGGCCCAACCCCCTCGCGCCTCGTCCGACCATCACAGTCCTCAGTGTTTGGTCTAAAACTTTTGTTCCTGAGTTGAGGTTTGCTTTGCGCTTTTTTTGCTCCCCCTTTATCAGCGGTCCTCAGTCTTCCACCATGAATTCCCCCTTCCATCCTTTCTTCATCACGAGCCTCCTCCTCCACCACGATCCCCTCGTTCACCACGGTCGTTGTCCGCCTCCACGGTCGCACTTCAACAGTCGCAGCCCTCCTCAGCCACAAACTCCTAACACACAACGGCCATAATCTCCTACCAGAGGCTTCAGTGCCCACTCTATGGTCTTTTACCTCCGCAGTATCCCCCCTGCGAACCCTTTCCTTCTGAACATCCGGGTTGGCCCTGTCCATTGGACTTCCTCCTCACCTCTACAACCGTTGACCACCACAACCGACCTCCACCAACTGGGCCTTAATCTCTTTACATTATCTTCTCCATCGCTCCATGACTATCCGTCCACAGCTTCTCCCCCACATGGTACCCTCCGTTCATCCCTACGATCATCACCCAGTCCTCCACCCAGTCTCCCCCGATCACCCTCTTCCACCCCAGAGCCCTCCATTAGGACCACGTCCCCCGCTCCCACGCAAAGTAAATTTTGTTTTAGGCTCGATACATACCGAGCAATACAAAGTGAAACTTAAAGATGGCTTTTGTTTTATGATCCTACCTTATCTTCCAACTACAATTTCGTGCCGCAATAAAATAAGATCTCTCGCGATACTTTAACAACAATGGTAGCGATTCTGAAGCAGAGGGGACAGCTGCCCTCCCTCTGAATTCGGGGGGCATAGTTTTCCTAGAAAATGGTTACTGAATACGACTTTTTAGGGATAAAAAAATAATAATTAAGGCGTCTTTTAAGAAATTTTAGAGCGAAGAACTGTTTTCTGTTTGCGCTTTTGTGAACTTGAACATGTCTTCCTCCCGGGAAAAGCACAGATCGCCAATCGCCACCATTGTTTAGAAACATACCTAAGTTTCAATTCGTTCGATTCTGTTAATTTTAATTTCATATCTACCCTACAAATTCAAAGAGTGACCTTTACCTGTCACCGGGTTGACAGAATTTATTCGATTGGTCATCGCATTGTTTAAAGTAACGATAATTTTCGCGGATATTTAAATGGAACCGCAGACGACGACGACGACGAGGGAACCGGATTCATACGTGTGATTAGAGATCAAATATGGAATAAATAATCGTTCTTTAAAACCTATCTTTATAACGGCAATCATAATCAGATGCATAAATAACGAACGTCATTAAGCTATTAAGACAAACCAATCCGACCAAACCACTACATCATAAACCGTTAAGAGCCAATAAAAGTGCGGACAGAGATGATATAATTTACAAGCGCGATGAGCAATTGCACCGTTATTAATAGTAACCATTACCTCGCTATTAAGAATGCCTTCGTCCAAGATGGCGTATAATTCGATGTTTTTGAGATGAATCTGTACGTTGTAGTCACCAAACTGGCTCTGATCATACCGGATCGAAGCGCCGTGTACGCCGCACACATTAAAATATGATAAAATTACGACACGCAAAAGCAACAGGAAGTTGAGCAGATTCGTTGCCATCGTGTGCCGATGCACTGTCGGAGGACACCTGCTGCGCGGATCTGCCTCCGCCACCAGATTCGGACTTTGCAAAGAGACGGCGAACTAGTTCTGTACTTTAACTAATCTGAGGTCACTGGGCGCAGACGATAACTGTACATCCTATCAAAGTGTGAGGAGAGAACTAGATTTTAAAAAAAGGTACACACACCGACATTAGTTGACGCCATTTAATAGTGTTATAAATTCAGATAGATGTTCTGCTCACCGATTGTATTTTACTTCGTGCGAATAGCCTTCAGAGGCGGTGTTAGCGTTTGCGAGACCTGAGGCTTAATATTACACGGAGGCATTTTTTGTAGCACAAAAATATGGGCACAACAAGGAGTGGTGCTTAACCCCCCCCCCCATCTCAATCAGGATTTTAGAATTTTGTAATAAGTAAGAAAGGTTTTTTGAACTTTGATGATGGTTCCAACAAGAATGTTGCATCTTCACTTAGAAATAACGTACCTACCGTAAATTGGGGCTATTTTACACATTTTCCAAGTGTTTTTTGTTTTTTTTTAGTTTTTTCGCTGGGGTAAATGGACGAATGTTATTGAAAGCTATCAATAGTGGTATTATTGGAAAGTGAACCGTGTGAGCATACACGGACTGGCTTTTTCGGGCGCTCCGGGAAATCTAAGGACTGAAAGGACGCTTCGCAGAAGAGAGCAGATGACCTGTGCAGAGCGGGGGTTTCCCCGGGATCGAGTTTTTTGAAGGCCCACTAAGGGCCCGCCGCCAGTGCTAAAAAGGGCCCTAAAAACATTGTGTTTCTTTTTTTCTTTTCCCCCCTACTTTTTACATCCCCCCTGGGCCCGGATTTCCTCTGCACAGCCCTGGAAGAGAGGCGGTGATAATAATAGCGATTATTTAGTACGAATTTACATAGTTATTCGATAATTACGATTTGTTAATAAATCAGTCATCGTACTAGCCCTCTTGTTGGGCGAACGCCTCCCTCAACCTCGCCCATTCGGTCCGGTCAGCGGAAATTTTGTGGAATAAGCGGTGTTTCAACATTTTGTTCAAGTCGTCTGACCACCTAGCTTTCAGCTTGCCTGGGTTTTTTCCTCCCCACATCTGCCAAAAAGTTACTTTTTTCGCCCACCTACTATTGTTCAATCTGTTTAGATGTCCTGCAAGTCCCATTTCATCTCTCTATGTATTACAAACCAAAACTGCTCCTCCCCTTCCTTAAAAGAACGCACTGTGGGTTGCCTACCTAAAAATTAGAAAAACTAGGGGGCTTCGCGGCCCAACCTCCCGCTGTCACAGCCCTCATTGTTTGGTCTAAAACTTTTGTTCCTGAGTTGAGGTTGGCTTTGCGCTTCTTTTGCTCCCCCTTTATCAGCGGTCCTCAATCTTCCACCTTGAATTCTCCCCTTCCATCCTTTCTTCATCACGAGCCTCCTCCTCCTCCTCCACCACGACCCCCTCGTTCACCACGGTCGCACTTCAACGGTTGTAGCCCTCCTCTGCCACAAACTCCTCCCCCACAACGGCCATAATCTCCTACCAGAGGCTTCAGTGCTTACCCTATGGTCTTTTACCTGCGCAGTATCCACCCTGCGAACCTTTTCCTTCTGCACATCCGGGCAGGCCCTGTTCCTTGGACTTCCTCCTCACCTCTACAACCATCGACCACTACAACTGACCTCCACCAACTGGGCCTTAATCTCTTTACATTACCCTCTCCATCGCTCCACGACCCTCTTCCACCCCGAGTGCCCTCATTCCCACCCCCACCAAGACTTCTTCACCCATCACTACGCCCTTCCCAATTGCGGCCATAATCCTTCGCTACAGCTTTCCTCTTCCACTGTTCTTTCTCGGCGGCCGCCTCATCCCAACTCCCACGAAGATCCCCTGGTCCTCCACTCAGAAGCTCCCATCACCATGACCACCCTTCCCCTTCAGACCCCCACCACCAGCCCCTCTCGCATCATGGCTTTCATTTCCCTCTCCAGTCCCTCTTTCACCCAGGACTTCCTCCTCCACCAGGATCTCTTACTCATCATTACCCCCACCCCGGGCCGTTATCTCCCTCTACAGTCCCCGCCACCACCGTGATTTTCCTCGTCTTCAGGAGCTCCCTCCGCCACCATGAGTACCTCATATAACCCCGGGCCTTTACTCACTAAATTTTTACTGCCCCTCCAGAACCCTCACCCACCATACCTCCTCCTTCCTCAATGGCCACCCTCTCCTACCAACGATTTCCTCCATCACAAGGACCCCTCACCCACGATTACCCCCTGGGATTTATCTCCCTTCACAGCCCTGTCCTCACTATGGTCCTCCAACCCCCTTGAAGATCCCTGGCCATCCACCCAGGAGCTCTCACAACCATGACCACCCCTCCCCTTGAGAGCCATTCCCCCTCAAGACCCCAGCCTGCCACCAGCCCCTCCCGCACCTCGGCCATTTTTCTTCCTGGTCCCCTCTCTCGCCAAGGACTTTCTCCTCCATTGGGTCCTCTTACTCATCTTAACCCCCTGCCCCCCAGGGCCTCCCCACGCCAACACAGGGGCCCTCCTCCCCTTCAGGAGCTTCCTCCACAACCATTAACCCCCTCCTGATGGTAGGCTACCCCTGGAAAATTGAGCAATTAAGGGGCAGGGTAGGCAACCCGCAGCGATTTGAGATCTCGGAGATTATGGGTAATTATGTTATTATATGTCTTTTTATGTCTTATTACCTCGGTTATGTATTAAAACTTGGAGATCTTTTATGCTAAAACAGATTATGTTCTTGAAAGTAGCTTATCTGCCCCTGCAATTTTACTGATTTTTAGGTAAGCAAAAAAAAATTTGAAATAGATGTGTAAAAGAAATATCAATTTCCGAAATTTTGCCGAGTTGGGCAAAATTGCCAATAAAAATGACTCCGGGGGTTGACAGGGGCTGTTAATCCCGGAGTCATTTCGCACCGGCTCTATTTGGACCTAGTTGCATCCACATTGGATTTGGAAAATTCAAATGGCACATATTTTTCCTGCAATCAATACGTAATTCGTTCCCCATAATATCAAACAAACTAGACAAGATATCTTACCCATTACTAATAGACCAGTTTTGTGTGACGTCACACCAGTGAGTTACTGTTAGTAAAAGTACCCGTATTTTTTCGTATGAACGTATTGACTCCCATAAGAAAAACACATGGAGCAAAGATCACTATGTTACTACCTGAGAATAAGAAATTTGTTAGAAAGCAGAGGTATATATTTTTAATCCAGAAGGTTCGTAGCATTTGCTAAGAAACTTCTGACCTCTAACAAATTTCTTATTCTTAGGTATTAACATAATGATCTTTGCTCCGCGTGTTTTTCTTATGGGAGTTATTACGTTCGCACGAAAAAAGACGGGTACTTCTTCTAACCGTAACCGAGAGTAGTAACACACTTTGTGACGTCATCACAAAACTGGTCTATTGCGTTCAGATTTCATTGCAGCATGACTATAAAAGCTTCTGAATATGCAGCATGACTTGAAAGATGTTCACCACAACCCAAGAAATTCCTAGTCTATGGCCTTCTATTGTTGACACGACCCAAAAAATTCCTAGACCGTGTTTCTTCATTGTCGACCACGACCTAAGAAATTCCTAGGTCGTGGGCATCAAATTTTGGAAACACTGTGCCCCCTTCCCCAGCAGAAATTAATTCCCGGCAAATGTGATTAATAACATGTAGGATACATGTACTAATAAACAAAAACTCGAATAAAATAGGTTTCTGTTTTTCAACTTTTCAAACATCAAATGTGGCAAGTTTCTAAGGATTACCCAGTTACAGTTCAGTCATAGTTTATGCTAACCCTCACAAGATTTACTTTAACTATCGGTCCATCAATACAAGCACCTTCTCTATACCGTCTCGTTTTTTTGATTTCGAATGCCTTTACTGCGGGCGGTCCGAACCCCTCTCTCGTGCAAATTCTTGAAAAACCCGCATTCCCCTTGAACAGCTATACACACTGATTCCACCGCCTTTTCCAGTTTTCATCAGTATTGGGGCACTCAAGTCGGCAGTTTCTGAAGTATCCTCGTCACGTACCTTTGGATGTCAGTTACTGATTCGAAATGTGTTTTTCTACGATTTGTTCGATCTGGGGCAACGAGAAATAAGTCATACGGCGACATATCCGGATGTTTTTTAATGTGAAGAATTGCGTTATGTTGAAGGCATGATGACATGGCGCACCGTCAGGATGAAGAATCCACGTGTTTGCGACCCCTGGGCGAACTCCAACGGCTCTTCTTCGTAACCATTCGAGCAATTTGACGTAACATTGTTGATTTACAGTCTGCTTAGGTGGTACAAACTCCTTGTGAACCACTCCTTTGCTATCACAGAAGCAAATTATCATCGTTTTGACTTTGGATTTGCTCTTTCGCGCCTTTTTCGGGCTGAGTTTTGGGACAGCCACTAATGACTCATAACTGTATCACCAAACACCTT
Source organism: Acanthococcus lagerstroemiae (assembly GCA_031841125.1). Taxonomy (NCBI): domain Eukaryota; kingdom Metazoa; phylum Arthropoda; class Insecta; order Hemiptera; family Eriococcidae; genus Acanthococcus; species Acanthococcus lagerstroemiae. The sequence goes on along the minus strand of CM063106.1, from coordinate 10,298,785 downwards.
AATCACATTATTGAGCACTTCCTTTCCGGATTCGCCAAATTTCACTCAAAAACTGATCACATACCCCGGCTCGATTGTACGTTGCTTCATTTTCGTGACACGCATCACATTCACGAGCTTGAACAAGGCGACACAATTGGAAAACTAACGTTTATACTGGGGTCGCAAATACATTGACTGATAGAAGAAAAGCTTATTAGGTTATCAAGTCAGCAAAGTTTCAGATTTGAAGGGTTACTACACGCGCGGCGAAAAAATTAGTCCTGTTATTTTTAGTACCCGTATTAGGAACGAGAAAGCTTGGTCCTCCAAACCGGATAGAACGTGAATACTGACACGGATCTCTTTGAAAATAGCAAATCAGCGTAATTTCCAGCCGCTATTAAGCCGATTATAAATTGCTGAAAATATACATTCAGTAGTAACAGCATTTGTATAGGAAAGAGTGTTGTACCGCGAGACACATTCCATTGAAATTGAATTTTCAAACTAAGTTTGTGGTCGTTCAGTCGAAACACAGCTGGTACATATAGTTATAGTCTAAGTCACAACTAGTCAAAAATGCAAATGCCGGGAATGCATTTTGAATTGACTACCATTTTTGTCTCGAGGTTCGGTGTTGTATCTCGGGACACCAGTCACACCATTTTGCATTCTGTATAACTCGAATACAAGGGCCGGAAATGCATTTTTAATTGACTAACTTTTTTGTCCCAAGGTTCAGTGTTGTACCTCGAACACAGAAAATTAACTTTCAGCAATTATGTATCGCACAGACGTACATTATATCGTGCATATAGCTCATGAAAAACAGAAAACACCGATTTAGTTCCATGAAATAGTAATTATGGAATCCATCAAACTAGAACCTTCGGTTTTTGACCGTTCGCCAATACAAAGTGCGCCGTCACGAGTGTGTCATGGTGTGGTTCCTTTAAGAATATAATAGAGAATCATAAAATGATATCTTTGATTAATGGTTTTCCAACTTTGGAGCTGTCCCAGGGTGCATGAAATGACCCCCGGCAGGGCGCACCCATTTTTAGATTCTGAATCGGCCACGGGACTGCATGAATCATCATCTGTCAACTGAACGACATGCCATGCAGTCGATACCCGTGAAAGTCTATTCGATTTATCAGTGCAAGGCTGAATAATCCTTAAATCATTTAAAGCTTAGGTAGTCATTAATTTATAAACTTCGTCATAATGTTGGTGATTTAGCGTAGAACTCATTTTGAAAGTGCTGACTGTATTTTTATACTCATGATTACTGATTTAGCCGACTTTAACATATTTTTGGGTAAATTTGCCGACTTCCAAAAACATTTGGGGATAGATACCCCTCCCCTTTCGGAACGCCCCTGCATGGGAGAACATTTCAAGTAGATAACGATGGTTCCAAACAAAGTTTGAATAAATTCGAAGTTTCTCATTTAAAAAAAATTATTTTTCATTACATTTTATTCACCGGATTCTCTTCCAGATGTATTATTATTATTTTTTTATTCACTAACTCGCTAAACAGTTTTCAAATTATCCCTGTCACTCTCCCAAATTCGATTTAATCGAGCGTAAAATAGCTTCAAGACCTTATGAACATTTTCTGGTTTACTATGTAGAAAAACTGGCCAGTAAAGACTTAAAAGTCGGTTTTAGGAACTTGTCTAAGGAACGTTGGGAACGCCTTAAAAATTTCTTTCTTATTCGAATATGATAATAAGTAGTAGAGGCTTGATGACTCGTAGGGGGGAGAGTTGAGGTTCCCATAGTCCTCACGATCTGCCACGGTCGGAAACCATTTTGCACAATACCCATTCGTTCTCAAGTTTTCGATGTTTTTATAAAATTGATATTTTCCTGAAATACAATGAAGACCTGGATTCACAAAGTGCCTTAGTTCAAAACAGCAAAGTACGGGAAAGCGAAAAAACCTTCCCATTCTTTGTAAGGTTGGTAACATTGATTTGATGGTTTTAATGGAAAGTCAAGGATACAGCAGCAACACTAATAAAGTTTGAAAACTGTCGGTGTCATAGTTTTCGAGCTGTAGGGTCGCAAAGTGGGAAAGTTGTGGATTAAAGACCAGTCAGTGATAAGAAGGCATGTGAGCTCTCGGTAGAAATTCTATATGCTGTCCCAAAGCCGTCTCGACAGTGGAAAATTTTCGTCTTCTCGGTCTGGATAATGCATGTGGATTTACAGTACCTATCTAGTTTGTAAATATAAACAGTCACTCTGATCAGGTTTCTTTAAGAACGTACTTCAATAAATTCTAGTTTTATCCTCTTCAGTGCGAAAAAATAATCTGTAACATCTTGGGAATGCACAATGACCTTCTCCACCAGATGGAGCCAAAAAACCGACTGAGGTAATTTTGAACTAAGGGTACGGGTACTTTGTGAATAAGGTCTCCAATTAGGTGTTTACTGTATATTTCGTGAAATGATGGAACTAAACATGCACGAGCACTTGTTGGAAAGATTTGAATGTACAAAATTATTTGTATTTTGTCGTTTCTTATTTTGTTGAATTTCTTCGGAAAATTATTCCTAGGCTGGAAAGGTATGCAAGGAACGAGAAAAAAAGTAAAATTTAAACCATTCCGGCTGTCATAACCCTGTATAAAATGAAGAAAATATCAAAAAGCAGAATACGTTAGATCATAATGAAAACGATTATGCAATAAAACTTCCGGCATGAAATATGCAGATAGGAAAATTTTATAATCGGCACTTTTCAGGTCTATAATAGAATATCGTAGCACAGGGGCATAGCTACGGGGGGGGGGGGGGGGGGTCTGAGCCCCCTTGACCCCGGCCGACAATGTGAAAAAATTAAAATTTATTCTGATAATAGTAAATATTACACCTGTAGTCTTGTAAAAGTGAAACGACCCCACCCCCTCATTCCAAGTCTGGCTGGCTACGCCACTGCCGTACCATAATTTACTATCCAAAACTGTGCATAAAAAACACAAAAAGATAAGAAAAGAACAAAGGAAAAATTCTAGTGGGTATTATAGCAGCGTATAAAACAGTATCCTACATTGCAACTAATATCCTGTAGACCTACAATTACGAAAAACGAACCAAATCAAAACGATAAAATTGTCCCAAATGAATGAAAGATAAAAACAAGAAAACGTAAAAGAAATAAAGAAATATAATGGTCTGTACAGGAAGAATGCAGAAATGGAAAAACAGGAAGAAGAACTGCTGCACTAATATCTAACATATTAGAGGAAAGCCTCGAAATCAAAGCATTAATACCAAATGTTTACCTGACTCAGTTTCTAACAGGGCATAGAAACTTTGGAGAATATCTCAGAAAATACAAAATAACAGAAATAGACAAGTGCATAAATTGAAAAAGTGACGAAACAGATATACCTGACCACACATTCTTAAAATGTTTAATTTTCAAACAAGTCAGGGCCAAATATAACAAAAGAAACCATTCAAAACTGGTTCACTGAAGAAGAAATCACATAGAAAACCATCTATTATGTTCACGAAATTATGAATAAAAAAGAGAAGTACACATAACTAGGTACAATAGTTACAGTAAAAAGTAAAGTTATAAAATACCTATATATAAAACTGTAATGACTTGCAGAGCGCCGATAAGCTTAAGAAGCAAATGTGGTCCCCAGGTCAGTATAGTACATGTATGGCACAAGATGTAAAATAAGATATTAATAAATAAACCAACCCTATAGTTAAAATTTTTTTTTTTTTTAATTTATTATAGTGAATATTATTGCCTTATGGGCTTTAATCACTTAAGTTAAACTTATTTATTAAAAAAATAAACTTTGAAGTTCTTGTATAAAACCTTTTGAAAGCAATTCGGAGGAAAGGGTATATAAATTCTTTAAAAGAAAATTTGATGACCTTCATTTTTCAGTCAGTTATTGGAATGGTGTACAGATGAGAAGCAATATTTTAAAACGACCTGTGTCCAGTTTTATATTTTTTTCACGGGGAAGAAAAAACCTGGTGTATCACTATATTACACCTATATGTCACGGTTGATAGTCAGGTTGCCTAGTAGAACACTTACAGGAATTTATCACGTTGAAATATATACTCGTATATTGAATGTACCTCGTACAGGAGACGCGCATGACAGTCGCGAAGTGGGGGATCTCTGGGATAGAGGCCGTTTTGGAACAACATTTTTGAATTCTTAGTTTTTGTTTGGCACAAAATTAGACATACTATGCCTTTCAGTAGACTCTAATTCATAAAATTCTCCAGATAATGTCGACTCCTCTACTGCGGAGAAGCCAATCAACTGCGTCCGAAAAGTAGCCCTCACACCTTTTTCATAGTCTTATTGTGTCCCGTTTTTGCCCCTTGCTTCGAATAGTTCGATTGCGTTCGAAATGTAAACAGTGTGCTTCACTAATAGTTCGACTGCGTCCTTCATAAAATTGTGTTTGACCGAGTAACGTCACAAAATTACCTCATCTCGCTTGTCGTTCTCGTTTCTGTTTGCGTCCTGCGCTCTAACTGGTTGAAAAAGAAGCACTCTGTTGCCTCAAACCTCAGTTTTGGCTGTTTTGTGTGCTGAGGCTCTGTAACCCTCTTTTTGTCGATGGGGATGGAGTCTGGATGAGTCATAGCTCAGCCTCAGTGAGTCTAAATAGTCAAAAAGTCTGAACGAATCCGAGTCAATCTCACATGCCTGAAAATTTGGTCTGATAAATCTCAAGGAGTCAGCACGAGTCTCATCAGAGTCTAACAAGGCTTAACAAGTCTGAAGAAGTCTCATTCAGTTCTAACGGAATCTGATAATCTTAACGAAAAGCAGAAAACGCAATCTGAATGCGTATGAGTGGTCTTAACCCTTTCGCTCCCAACAGGACACCGTTTGTCTCAATGGGTTTTGAAAAATTCTACTGGGTCAAATATACGTTGACAACAGTGCTAATTGTATCCCACTGGTAGAGTACCTACGTACAGTCTACAGAAGCATATCTTAGTTCACTCACGTCTCGATAGGTAGCGTGATTGTTTCTAAAATAATTTTTTTGAATCTCATTACATTACTAGTGGGACATACGCTGTCGTAGGTCCACTGGGGGTCCAAGGGGGAGTGAAAAATTCTTCGACACCGGATTCGTATTATGGGGAGTCCATTCAACAATTTCCAGTAAAAAAATAATTCAAATTGAAGGGAAAAAAATTGGGAGCGAAAGGGTTAAGGCTGCATTTTGGCCAAAAATTTCTATTAGATTTCCAAAATAAGACCTAAATCTATATAGGTGCTTTTTCTTCTGCATCTCTGAACTGGGCAAGTTGTGCACTCACCTCCACGTTTTCAGTTCCGCCGTTTATTCAGATTTTGAAGAATAGTTATCTGGATGTATATTGAAAGTCTTGACTGTAGTTCGGTCCGCCACCTCGTTGTGCACTCTGGATGACGTTAAATGGACTGGGACGCAATATAACTATGAGCCTGGACGCAAAATCGAAGCCTACATCGGGCCGCAATGAAACCATTCATTTTCTTCAATAATCTATCTCCTCGTACTGACCCGAACGCAATCGGGCGACGCCCCTCTATTGTGATAAAAATATGTGGACATAGGCCGTTTTGACTGTACAAAAAATGTGCTATGTACCGATTAACTGATGATTAAAGTGGCAAAAGAAAAGTTTTCACTACCTTGCTCGCATTTAATTATTTGCTCTTCGTCATTACTGTGTAATTAGTCGGTATAAAGTCTGTTTATCGCTTGCACTCTCTACGTAGAAAGTTTACTATTGACAAAAGTCCTGGGCCTATACCTAATGGAGCGTTATCTGATTTTTCGAAAACTGGGAGCGAGCTGCATGAGACATTCTATCTCACATTATGCTGTGCGGTTACCTTTTCGTTATCATAATTCTATTATAAATAAAATAATAAATGCCGACATGAACTTCTTTCATCGACAGCAAGTTATATCTTAAGTAGATATCGGACAATAAAATCTGCTACGAGCATGACGTAACAGTTCTCCACTATTGTTGCCCTCTTTTTATGTGACAAATCTGTATCATTGGGCCGTCTTCAATTCGACAGCGGAAATTGATCGTCATTTTTCGATTGAACTTCTTTATTATTAGTGCTTTTCTATTTTTTAAACGAAGCGATACCCGCGATTAAGTCATTGTACGAGATGATAACTAACACTATTTCCAATTGTGATGGGAAATAAAAAGCTTTACTATGGGAAAGTTTAGAAGCAATTTTAATTTCCTTCGACTAAGATCAATGATACACGATAAGTGACGATGTCATTCAGCAGAAATGTGGGAATGGACCTACAGACAGCTTTTCGTTCCCCTAATTCTAAATTCTAAAATCGTCTAAATACCCATTTCGAAAAAAATGGACTTTGGTCAGATTTAGTGAAGAGCACTGTGTCTAAGTACTGCTTGAGGAAATCCACCCCCAGCCACAGAAAATCTTGTTAAAAAATTGTTACTCCATTTGACCATAAGAAAATAATTTTTTCTCGATCCCTCGAATAATTTATTTACTTTTTGCATTTTGACGAGTTTAAAATTAGTAAGGCGGTACTTATAGCTTTTAGTTTTCCAAAGAAAAAAAAAAGTCTATACAATACCTATTTGAGTGAATTGTTAATTCTAAGTGTGTTCACAGTTACATAAAAAGGATTTACCAAAAAATTATGTTACGTATAATATGTAGGTAGATGTGCATGTACATATAATCGCGTAATTATGACAACGCATTTGACTTATTGCATGTAGTAAAATTATACTTGGCAGCAATGGATAAGTAAATGGTCTTAGCTCTCAGTTCCGCCATGTTGTCAAATTTAGCATTGCTGAACTGACGCATACAAATACAAAATGTTCCAAATTAGTTCAACTTCTCCCCCCCCCCCCGCGAAGTCTGATTGCTAGGGGATAAAAACATTCTTCAGGATACTTTAAGGTCTAGTTTCGTTTTGAGCGAGAAAATTTTTTCTTTCCCAAAAGAAGACTCAAAAGTACCACCGAGTTTGGAATCTTATCGAAATATGCGACTTTTGACTCCAAAATTCAAATCTTCACCATTTAGAGGGGCCGATTTAACTTCACCAACAAAATTGAACAAACAATCAAAGTAGGATTTGTTTACATCTTTGAGTTCAAAAATTGTGTTTTTAATCCAATCCCAAATTCAAATCGGCTTAATTGAAGGGGTGAAATTTAAATTTTGGGGTCGAAGTCGGGGCTAATACAAAGTCTAATAGAATTATAGAATTCAGTGATCCAAAAAGACCTATTTTGATACCGTTTTAAATTTTTTCTGCAAAGTTGAATTAGCCCCTCTAGGAGGATAAATTGAGAGCCCAAATCGAAGCAGGATCGAAAAAATAATGCGTTATTCGAAATCAGCAATTAAAGGAATAATTGTTGGACACCTTTCCATTTAGCATTTCAAAATTAGTAGTACGTTCGAAGCCTCTTTTTGAGGGAAAGAACATTTTTTTACCAGGAAACTGGACATTTGTGACTTGACTAACATTTTTTGTTCTGTCGCGACCCGACTTCGCGATAAAAAAAGAAGGGGTGGGAGACCAATTCGTGAGTCGTGAAATGCCTTGGGTAAGTTATGTTATAATACTATTTACATTTTACATACCTACATATGCCGACTTATTTGCACTATAATTATGCAAAGAAATATCCTCGCTGGTTCATTGGAATAGAGCATTAGATGAGTGACAATGATTCCTCTACCATGCTGCATTATCTGTATATCTGTCTATAAAGCAATTATTTATGGGTCAAAGTGCCGTATATTCAGTCACACCTAACTGTTAAGATTTATCATTGGAAATGGCAATGGCGGAACCGAAGGACCCGAGGCTTTTATTAGAACATTTTAGGACATCAAGTTTGGTTTGACAGAGTATGCCAAGATTGGTGGAGATTTAGTGGCGAGCGAAAAATGTTCGAATTGTTTCACAAATTCTAGCAAAAAATCAAATAATAATAATAATAATAATATATATTATTATTATTATTATAAAATAAAATTTTTCTTGTTACTTGCCGAGTAATGTATATCTACACGTTTAGTTCTTGACAGAAGAATGTTCAATCAGATAACCTTGGTTGTTTCAACGCTTCACTGTTCAGTGGTTCAAACAACTGTATTTTGAACCTGTCTGAATGAAAATCCAAACATGTTCAAGCTATTCAACAATGATTAAGCTTTGTTCGAACTTTTAAGCATAAGCGCAAACTAACCTTGAGTGGGAAGGGACTCATGGAAGGCTGACAAGTATCAAAATAATGCTGGGAAAATTCTCCTATTTGTATAATTTTCATTTTTTTTTTTAAAGGACATTCTGCAGATTTGAGGGGGAAAAGGAAGCCCCAAGCTGCCTGGAAAGCCTTGCAAAAAATGCAGCTTTTTGGCTTTTGGCTTTCAGCTTTCGGCTAGTTTTCAAGCCCTGCTTGAAGGGCCGAATTGGAAAGCAAATGGCGGATGTCTTTACCCTTACAAAGCATAATGCCTTGCTAAGTGGATCGACTTGTAAAGATTATTCGCCTTCTTAGACCATACTGATGGCTACCAATACACCTGTCATATGTCCAAAATTTCCAATTTTTGGGTTTTGACGGTTTCGGGTACAGTGTTGCTACGTCTTTCAAGTAGATTGGTCTAAAATTGAAAGTCAATAAAATTCACCGAGTTCTTCCCTAAAATACAAATGTGTTATGTCCAAAGATGAATTTTCAGCACCAATACAAATGTGGTATGTCCATAATTTTCTATCAACAGGACAGAGTACAATTTTTTTATTAATAATATTAATATTATTACTGCTGCGCTATCATCCAATGATTACACAAACATTCTGGAATCTGGATATTAGGCCGGTTTGGAATGGAAGGCCTCAATAATTATTTAAACATCGAGGTAAACACGATAAACATTGTCTTTAATCAATGAAATTATTTGATGTGCGGAGAACAGGGATGATAAGCCAATCAATAAAGCTTAAACTTATGGCTTTTGCTTACGACCTTAAAAATATGGCTGATGCTTATAGCTTATAGCTTATGAATTGATTGGCTTAAGCTTATGGCTTATAGCTTAAACTTATGGCTGGCTTAAACTTATGGCTTATTTCTATTTCCAGCAATTGGTAGGGCTCTATAGTTTCACCTGGGTATACTAAGCCGCCATTTTGGTTCATACTGCGCCCGTGGATACCGAATCCGACTATGCGGAGCGTAACGCGGCGTCAATTCGGCATCGACGGGCGCAGTATGAACCAAAATGGTGGCTTAGTATACCCAGGTGAAACTATAGAGCCCTACAATTGGAAAACATTGTGCTATGAGTATAAAAGAGGGCTGGAGTTACAAACTTTATGACGAAAATTATCCAAAATCCATCGAATGTTAATGTGTTATTTGTGTTATGTCTGTATCATTAAAATGCAAATGAGCTATGTCCATACCTTACATTTATTTTCATTCATTATCTCCATTCAAATGTAGAAATTTATTTTGCAATGTAAAATTATTAATTTCAAACAGAATGATTAATCATTTAAATAATTTGCCACAAGCGAATTATCATTGTAATTAAACGAACAGCATTGTTGAAAACTTCATTTGCGATTATCTCAAAACTAGCAAAAGTGGACATACGACAGGTGTATTCGTAGCCATCGATACACTGGTCCAAGTTCGCCTGTCCAAGCAAAGTGGCTGGCATCTGGTGGATTTTATACTAACTAATTGAAATGCTCGGGCAGTAAATACTCTAAATCTAAATACCTCGTTAAAGTTAAAATTAAAAAAAAGGTATTATCTGGATTCTGAAGCTTGTTTTGCATAAAAAATTTACGTTGCATCGAGATTTCTAAATAATGAAAGTTGAATTGAAGATTCTGATTAGGTATATCAATTTTGCGCACAATGAGCTATTGTATAAATACACTAATTTGTTGAATTGAATCTTCTCGGAAACCTTTGTAAAACGAATTTAAAGTTTTTCCCCCATGTTTGTTATCAGCATGATGTACTTCATTTCAGATTTCTTTGTATGTTAGTATTGGTGTGTACATGTGAGATGTGAACAACACTAGCGACTCTGGTGAGTGCTGGATAGGCCAATAGTAACCTTGAGTATTAGTTCACTGCCTTGGGCACCTTGGGCATGGCTGATTATGCTGATATCAACTGATAACGACTGATAACAGAGATCTTCCATTTGTTGAAAAATATTTACCATGTAAATGGCATAATTTAAATTTTTCCACGTTACGAATTAAATTTGAATTTGTACTATTCTCTCTTCTATACATTGATGATTTACGTTCGCTGAATTTTTCACATTAGAATCATCCATACAATTTGTAGAGCTACTCTTGAATTTTTGTTCATCTGAAATGGACCGGTCCAAATATTGTGGCTGTAAAGGAGTTCGAACATGTCTTCTATGCGAGGAAAAATACAATCTGAAGGATAACCAACGTTCAATAGTGTCTGCTGTAAGTTCTATTTCTCGTATATTCATAAATTCATACAAGTTACTGAGCATCTTCATCACCAGTTGTGCTGATAATAACTTATTCTGCAGCTGTTTGTATTGAGTCTGAAATTCCATGAAAAGTGCTGCTCATTGACTGCAAATTATTTCATTTTCTTACAGATTAGAAACCTAAAGTCGTATGTTTACTGCATTTATTGTGACCGAGTCTACCTAGGATGTAATGAAAATGAGTATCTGAATCACCCTAATCACAATTCAGATGAGTTCCTCGAAGTTCCTGGAATATACGTCATGACTAATTTTTTGAATGACGATGAAGAAGCATATCTATTAAATGCCCTGGATGCAATGCCGTGGGATATTTCACAGAGTGGTAGACGAAAACAGGTATTAATAACATTCATCAGCTTTCGTGATTCGTAATTATTAGGGAAGATCAAAACGCATCTATTTCAATAGACATCAAGACTTTAGATTGGCCGGCAATATTTGTATTAGTGACGTTGCTAAAGAACGTTTCGTAAAACATGGAGGTGGAGTCATTCCTGTGATTCCTCTGGCTCTCTTGTGAATGATGTTGGACCCTGTGCTTGCTGAGTGTCAGGTCAGAGAAGCTGAAAATGTTTTATACAGACTTTCTGAAGGGGTCCATAATCTCGAAGTCGTTCAGCTTTATCGCCGTTTTTGGCAAGGCTTAGCAATATTTATATAGAATGTAAGATTAAAGATTTTTTTTTTGTTTATAGAATTTCGGACCCAATTGTAACTTCAAAAAGCGAAAAATCAAACTCGGCTCATTTCAAGGTTTTCCAGTAAAAACAAAATTCGTCCAGGATAAATTCGATTCGGTACAGCTTCTGAAAAATTACCACACTATCGAGCAATGTTCCTTGGAATATGATCCTGCTCGTGGAGCATCAATTGACCCTCACATAGACGACTGTTGGATCTGGGGCGAGCGCATAGTTACAGTTAATTTGCTTGCCGACACCGTACTCATTCTTACCAAATATAAGGGCGACAAGAAACGTTATAATTTAGATTTAATTCCGGATGATACGAGCAATATTGAAGACATAGCTGTGCGAATACCAATGCCGCGCAAATCCTTAATTGTATTGTATGGTGATGCTAGATACAAGTGGGAGCATTGTATCCTCAGAGAGGACGTGAAGACACGTCGAGTATGTGTAGCTTATCGAGAGTTCACGAATCCGTATCTACCAGGTGGTGATCACGAGGCCGAAGGAAGACTAATTTTGGAAACAGCAAAGAATTTTTGGTAACTGGTTGATCAAGTGGAAAGTTAGAGAGATGCTTACAGGTAATTATATATTTGTAGATTATTGTATGACTTCACTGAAATCGTATCAGTATTGTTATATTAATTTTTGTTAATTACTGGTTACGTATTTATTATTTTTCTATAGTGTATCTGCGTGACCATGAATATCGTTGTACTCGGGAGTAAACCTGAACGGTTGAATTCCAAATGGAACAATGAACCTGTGAAGTAAGCAGTTGCGAATGACATTTGTTTTTCTGTTCTTTAGCGTACTATGTCATTTGATTTTCATGGCGCTTAAATACTTTCTTTCATAAGAGCGTCACAGTGAGTTGATTAGTTTCCATTTATGAACTTGTTGTGTTAACTAAGAGTTGAGCAGTTGAATAGTTGGCGGAAAAAAGGGCTCGTATGACATTTTTGTTTGTTTTACATGACAGCAAAGAACATGCATCGTGCAACGTTAATGTTGATGCGTTCACGTCGCCTTACTCGTGCTTTACAGTAATTTACAACCACGTCATCTCTAAAAAAAGTTCACCATTAGATGCAGTGAAATTGGTAATCTAGGATTCCATCGAAAACAGGTCCGTAGCTAAAGGGATACGAGGGGGGGGGTTGCGCGAGCGCTTGCCGGTGCCCCCCTGGAAAACTTACATTTTTCTCGCTCGTTTTGTTCAAAACTCTTCTTTCCACTGCATTTTAATGTTTATAAACTTAGCAACATTGATTTTGATTTGAAAGAGAGACGAATCGTCTGTTTGCCGTTAATTATTCACAAACACAGTGGTAGACTCGCGATCCAGTTCACATTTAATACAGATGGCTAAATGCCTGAATGACTGCTAGAGAACTGATAATTTGATAAGTCCACGAAAATATAATTTTTTCACTTCCAAAAGTTCGAATATTTGACCGTTGTCAAAGTGTTAATCTTTTTTCACGCGATATATTCAATTTTTTCTTCAATAGGTTATCGGTAAGTTGGATCACTAATTTTAATTATGAATTTTGAGACCTAATTCAATCAGTGGTGTAGCCAGAATTTTTTCAAGGGGAAAGGGGGGGGGGCAAAGTAAGATTTTCAAAGTAGAAAACGTCGAAAATTGAGGTGTTTTTTAAGAATCGTCGATATTATAGGACTATTTTATAAAAATGAAGGTAAATACTGCTCGAGTAAATTTTTTCGAAAAAACGTGTTTTAGAGGCGGAAAATTGTTCATTTTGCATATTTTACATTCAGTTTCAGGTGCCTCGGGGCACTCGTCCCCTTCGCCCCCCCTTGGTTACACCATTGCCTTGTAGAAATTGTCTCATTATATACTATGTGTATCCTCACGCCTTCCCTCCCCCCGGTAAACAGTGAGCACCCCCTACCGCAGATGGCTGGCTACGTGCCTGATCGAAAAATTTGTTTAGTCAGACCTTTTTCTGCCAACCATTCAGTTGATTCAACTATTATCTATTCGATGCATCAACTCAATATAGGTGAATAATTGAAACTAAATTTATTTCAATTTTACTTCTGAAGGGAATTGAGTTTATGAGCTTTGTCTACCTATAAGGTGACCCTCCAACCTGGCCGGCAAACAATTTCTTCTGATGGCATGTAGATATGTTTGCCTACTCTTAATTTGTAGGGGCCAAATTTAGGTTAAGAATAGGAGTTTATATTAATGGAAGTTTATTCTTTACTTTCGGTATAGATGGATGAGCGATATAACAATGAGACTTTCTTGTTATAGACAGCAAAAAAAATCATCGTGATTGTTTTTATAAAGGTACCATGTGAACTCATAAGAAGACCGGTTTGACCCAAGGGGGTTGATGATGCCCTTGATCAAATATGTGAAAATATGGAATTTCTATGTGTCCCAAAGATTTGCTCATACTGCTCGTTTTTATTTAAATAAATGCTGAGGTTGTAGCTAGCATTCACTAAATCGATTTTGGTAATTACCGAACAAGAACATATTTTTCTAATTTTTCGTAAATGTTGTTTTCCTCTGATTCTATCATTTATTCATAGAAGATTTGGTCCTGCATAACCTTTGCAAATACATTTTAGATCCACGCTTCTATTAGAATGTTTTATTTGAAAAGTGTTTCATCGTTGGGTAACTGGATTTTTAATTTTTCGCATTTGCCCTTTCAGTGGAGGTAAAAATAGGTTTTTTGAACACTCTGCACAATCAATTCTGATAAGTTTATCTACGAATAGCTACAACTTTCTTTTATTTTTACTAGACAGTTTCACCAGTCTATCTATTCTTAACGTTAAAAAAAAAAAAAAAAAAAAAAAAAAGGAACGAAGGAAGGAAGAGAAATACATAATTTCTTCAGCTGAAGCTGACTATACAGGGTGTCTGAGTTTCGGTTGCTAAGCGGGGAGGAATGAATAGTACTTGAATAGACAAAGCAAAAGTGTTATTATCACATTTTGCCTAATCACAGAATTGAAGGCGCCGCATCTTTGTAAAATCGAAAAATTCACTAATTTTGACCTATTACAAAAATCACGAGTAATGATGTTGCCCAGTCTACAATGATGCCATGGTACAGCACTCACTTAGAGTAACAAAACAAGTTATTACGATGTCCGGCCTGCTCTGAAAATTTAAGCAGGTAAATGGCATCCAAAATTCAGAAATTTCTATTTTTTTACAAAATTGTGCAAAAAGCCTACTTTCACTGAATCCCAACATGAATAACCAAAGGCCGGCGTACAGTTCTCATTATCAAAACTGGTAGCCCTAATTCAGATGAACAGAAAATCATACCACTATCTCCTTCCAGTTTTCAGAATTTAAAAAGTTAAGACGCGTTGAAGTACTTTCAAATTTCAAAAAAACAGAAAATTTAACTCGCCCTAAAAATTAAACTGTTAGGGGGAATGCTATTTGGTTTCTAGGCTCCGCTCAAAAGTAAGTTTCCCGAAATTCGTAGGCAGAAACAAAAATTTGTATTCCAGTGCCTATTTTATGGTGGTTAGACAACTAGTTTAACAGATGGAGTCTTCATGTAACACCAGTCATTCATTCAGGCATAACGACTATTGAAAGTTACAATAAATTAGAAGCGTTTGTTATTTTTCTTTTTTTTTTCTTTTTCTTCTTTGATCATAAGGTTCATTTTTCGATCATTTCAGAAGCTTCATGAACTTTAACGCGACATAACCTTTTAAATTCTAAAAACTGGAAGGAGATAGTGGTATGATTTTTTGTTCATCTGAATCAGGGCTACCAGTTTTGATAATGAGAAACGCCGGCCTTTGGTTATTCATGTTGGGGTTCAGTAAAAGTAGGCTTTTTTGCACAATTTTGTAAAAAATTGAAATTTCTGAATTTTGGATGCCATTTACCTGCTTAAATTTTCAGAGCAGGCCGGATATCGTAATAACTTGTTTTGTTACTCTAAGTGAGTGCTGTAACATGGCATCATTGTAGACTGGGCAACATCATTACTCGTGATTTTTATAATGGGTCAAAATTGGTGAATTTTTCGATTTTTACAAAGATGCGGCGCCCTCAATTTTGTGATTAGGCAAAAGGTGATAATAATACTTTTGCTTTGTCTACTCAAGTGCTATTCATTCCTCCCCGCTTAGCAATCGAAACTCGGACACCCTGTATCTCGGACGTAAACGCATCTGGACATAAGTAGAATAAATGGTCAGTCCATCTAGTTGAAAGAGGATCATTCAGAACAAGACACTCTGTATTCATGACGTATTCACCAATATTGGTTGCAGATCTGGGTAGGAGTAACGACCAATCTTGGGGATTTTGAATTCTGCAAAATTTGAATAATAAAAACTATTTTCTTATTTCTAATTGTGATACAATAAAATCATAATTGCCTACGGCGTGGATTATTTAATTGGTTCACATCAGTTTTGTCTGATAAACAGTACCTAACGTACTTATTCGTTACAAATTCGAACTTATTCAATTATGACCGTAGGATGAGTAAAGTCTAAAAATTCTAACTAACTCTGGTTTCAGAATGTTCACATTTTTTACCACATTCTCCCACTTTGACGAATGCAGTTGAAGTACTTCTTGAAGAAGTCAACTGATGCAAGGAAAATAAAGATCTACAACTCGATTTTATAACATTTTGAGTAACTGGGTGCGAAATAGAAAATTATGTAATACGAATCAATTGATATAAGGAAACGTGATGATACATCAGACGTGCCAGAGGAAAGGGATTTACAACAGACACCGCTTCCCGAGCGCATGTTGGCTTGTTACAGTATGTACTTGATATATGGTGTGTACAAAGCAATTATAGATAAAGATACCTATATATACTCTTGTACTTGAAATGTAGTGGAAATTTTCTTTGCAGCAATTTAAAAGAGAAATATGAGAGGAAAATTACTTTGAAAAAAATTTATTAAGGTCTTGCTAATCAGTCGTCGGATATCCCAACAGCTAGTCTTACCAACGGGTGTTGTCAAGCTCTATTTCCAGAGAGAGCAAAAAATTACTCCCCTGTTGGTTCCTTCTCATAACATAAATATAATGAGAGCAAAAAAATTTATTACAAAATACTTACCCATTATTACAGAAATAGTACCTAGCTAGTAATAATGTTGATGAAAATGATGGCGCCCTTATCTCATGTAAAGTACAATATCTCTCAAAGAAGGTGGATGGTCAAACTCTGCGTTGGTACCTTTGTTCTACATTTCAGAGAATGAAACCTCGGATGAGTACGGAATTCTCGAATACATTTTGTTTGATAACATATAGGTTTAAGAATCTGCGCTGGACTTGTTTTCTTACTAATAACAATGGATTTCAAAATCAACATCGGCAGCATGTAATTACTACACATACAAAAATTCAAGAAACTTAAAAAGCACAACGTAATGAAAGAGTACAATCTTAAAAATAAAGGGTAATAATTTACGTTATATCCGAATTCAAGATAGAACGTACTCTGGAACTTACAATTAACTGGTAATTATAGATTATGATTCTTATGAAGAAACTACAAATATACTGAAAATTCATGGAAATATTTGAAACATAAGTTGTAATTTTAAAATCATATTTTCCGTGAAACTATCACGAATGAGCAGGTAATGGTGAATACTCAGACTGGATAACTGATTTCTGTGATAAAGTGGTAGCGCCAGCTATAATGTTCTCTTTGACTTCCCATTTGAGACGATCCCTCAGGGTTTTTTGTTTACGAAGTTCACGAGCAAGTTTGTAGGCGAATATTACGCCCAGTAACTGTAAACAAAATGGGGAAATTAATTACAAACAAGACGATAGATGCGAAATTATTGCCTCGAATTATATAATACATTTTTTTTTTTCTCCCAACTGTACCTGCATCAAGGCAATCATGAATACCGTCGAACTCAATAATAAACTGCACTGGTCGATTAAATACTTCAATCGGGGCAAGCAACCCATTGGCTTCACGGAGATGCAGTCGTTGGGTGCATAATTTTGAATAGTGCGGCAACAAGCGTACGGTATAACTGTTTTCGTACCATATACCCTTACAAATAAGTCATGATCATAGTTCTTGTAACCAACAACTGAAGACCAATCTTCTGGGCCTTGGATTCCGCAGCAGTAGAACTACAAATAAATACATTATTTCGTCAGTTTCATTATTAGCAGCGCGGAAAGATGTACTGAAAAAGTTGATCCAAATTAGAATATTACTTGATATTGCACAGCGTCTATCGCATTAGCAGCAGAAGGATCGGTCTTGTACTCTGACATTGTTTGGTTGAATGTTCTGACCAACATACCCTCGATTTGGTCTCGCATTACGTAAGCTATCAAACCTACGATTACCTCCAGGACGAATATAGTGGCAAGCAAGAAACAGAACTGCAAATACAGTCAGTATTTTTACTAGTTAACGTGACTGATGTCGACTTAAGCCTAGTAGGTATACTTCGCACGCTATCCAGCCTTTTAATATGATTTCTAATTCTACAATTCATCTCGAATCGGCATCGAATCTTTGATCTTACTGAGATAGGTATAGGAGTAGTAGTAGGGGGGCTTGTATAAGACACCTTATGTAAGTTTTTCGACACAAGATTTTTGCCGTGTGTATTTTCAGTTGGAACTAAAAGTAGCCACTTTTTCCAAACTCATGTACTTAACCTTTTCGACACTAAATTTTTTTAAACCTAAATTAAGTTGGGTAACATTTTCGACATCACACTGCGTGTTCAGGACCAAAATTCAATCAACATTTAGAAATTCAAAAGCAAACTCATAGGTACATATAAAGCTACCCTTCACATGTGAAAGTCAGCGTTCGAACTACCTTTTGAACATAACGTTTGAGTCTGACCCAGCGTCGGTCACCTTTTAGTCATATGTGGTGTGGACAATCGTGCATATAGTACACCTCAAGTTCATATAAAAGCAGCTGTTCATATGTGAGCGTCGATTTTTTCTAAAATCATGCAACTTTTCGGACATTAAATTTATGCCCTAAGAATTCTTAGAGCAAAACCCCAAACTGTTGTACCTAACATTTTTGACACAACTTGTCTTATAATTTTTGGATGAACCAGTTATAGGACACATATTGTGTACCTTTTTCTCGACATACCACCACATGTAACTCGCCTGCCAATTCGTTTAAATACAAAACACTTTTAGATTTTGATAGGATAGTTTAAAAAATAATTTCTGTAATAAAATGGAACATATAGTTAATCAAACTAATAGTAGGTAGCACCGCTAACGATGTAAATGATTTTATAAGATCATTTACATCGTTAGCGGTTCTACCAATTATTAGTTTGACATTCCATTTTATTATGGAAATGATTTTTTTAACTGCCCTATCAAAATCTGAAAGTGTTTTGTATTTAAACGAATTGGTAGGCGAGTTAAAGAAAGTTATTTAAGTATACATAATATTATAAATATACTCGTGTGGTCGGCGTATTTTAGGTTCCATTTTTTAATTCTATCACCCACTTTTCGCACATTTTTGTGAATTATATTATTTTCATGTTTGTTTTTTTTTTTCATTTCAACTACACATGGTATTTGAAATCTTGAGTTTGCATTTGAATTTTTAAATGTAATGTCGAGAAAAAGTTACACAATGTGTCCTATAACTGGTTCATCCAAAAATTATAAGACAAGTTGTGTCAAAAATGTTACAAGAGTTTGGGGTTTTGCTCTAAGAATTCTGAGGGCATAAGTTTGATGTCCAGTAAGTTGAAGGCCTTTAAAAAAATTGACGCTCACATGTGAGCAGCGGCTTTGGTATGAGCTTGAGGTGTACTAAGCAGGAAAGTAACATGAAGTACTGAGTCTTGGTTTAAAAAAAATCTAGTATCGAAAATGTTACACAAATTAATTTCGGTTTTAAAAAAGAATCTATAGTGTCGACAAGGTTACATGGGTTTGGAAAAGGTAGCCACTTTTAGTTCCAACTGAAAATACACACAGCAAAAATCTTGTGTCAAAAAACTTACACAAGGTGTCTTATACGTGTCCCTACTACTAGTAGGTATGTTACAAACTGCTGCGGATTTCACATTTCCGGTTTAAAATTTCATGGACGGAGAGATACGTCCATGTCATGTATCTAAGAAATTATATTCGTATGTATATTGGTTAACGCACCATCATTATAGCAGCCACGCTTAGCTTGTAAGCTCCATAACAGCCAAATAATGCAACGCCGAATACTAAACATCCGATCACGATAACCATGACTGGAGGCGTGAGGAATCTGCTGTCCACAAACTTAGCAAAGTCAATATTGATGTCATTCGCGGGGCCGCCTACTGATATCAATATGGCTCCTGTGAACTGAAAGAAACATTCAGTTTAGGTCATGAGTAAAGTTACTCTAACGAATAAATAAAATAAATGCTTTACAACAGGGAACTGCTGTGGATTTTCATGTTTGGGGCGGAAGGGGGAGGGGTGATTACATTATTATAGACTATTCTCGAGGCGTAGTTTTCATAATTTGTAATATTTGAAGAAGCTTAAGCAGAGAGTACAATTTTCTCTTTCCTTCATTAAAAACATTGAAAATTGTATATAGGAATGATAGGTCAGAAGACGTATATGATAAATCCGTAAAGGAGAGACGCATCTCCCTCCTTTTACTAAGTATAGTACTGTTCACCGGTAATTTCTATACTCACGTGACATAATCGCACATTACTTATTTGAACAGTACCTACCTATGTATATATAGTATAGGAGGGCATGCTATTTTTCATAGACATTCTTCAGATGTTGTTGTTGCATCTCTCCAACTTTTTCTCTCCTATGCTTATCTTTGCATTTGAATGGCTTCATAAAGAAAAGGCTTCAGTCACAAAAATTGCGTTTTGTGTTTTTGTCGATTTATAGGTTTAAGAAGTACGATCCATCGTTTTAAAATGAAAAGGTATCGGTCCGATGCTTCTTCCATGTAGTATTGGCTCTCATTTCTGGGAGTTTTATATAAGAAGGGCATCTCAGTCCGGACTGCTGCCTTTACTTTGTGAATGAACCTCTCGGTGCGCTACTTTAACATCTCATTAACCTTGCCATTTTGTTAGCAGTGGTTCTGTGCTTCACGTTTCATCTGTGAGGCATTGTTATCAGAAACTGTAGGGTTTCATCAGTAGTTTGTCTCTGTTTACTAGTGAGTGTTGTGTTTCACCTAGTTTCAACTGTGATAGTATAAAGTTTTTTACAGTTTTATTTAAATTTCTTTCACTTTGTGTGAAGTTTAACTTTATTCGCCATGGATGATGATGAAAGTCAGTCATATCCACCACCAAGAAAACGGAAACAAAATCCGTCTCAATGGAAGCAGAATGTAAGAAAACAGCTGCGAACCAAAGGATTACAGTACACCAACAGCAAAGGAGATGTTGTAGCAGCAAAATGCTTGGGCCCTGACTGCAAGTAAGCATTTTTGTTACAATCTTCTGATAGGTACCTTCTAGTGAACGAAGTTATTAGTATGTACAGTGGAGCCTTGCTAATTCGAATTGCTGGGGTCTACAAATTTCGTTCAATTTATGTGTGATTCGTGTCATTAAGAATTTGATTTCTGAAGGAGGTAGTTCAGTTTATCAGAAATTCGATTTATTAGGGTCCACTAAATTTTATATCTCATACGACATGACTCACCAAGACTCATTGTTATTTTAAATTTATGCTAAAAGTAAGTGCTCGTTCATTATCTGTTCCAGCTGTAAGAAGAAGTGTATGGAAAAAATGCTTGACAAAGAAAAACTTGAAGTTTTTAAACGGATTCATAAGATGGAAAGCAAAAACCAACAAGACACATTCCTCCAAAGTCTTATTGAAGCACATCAAGTTGTTCGGCGGTCGGAAACGACTGGCAGACAGCAACCGACAAGTTCAAGCTATGTACAGATATCATGCTATAGTAGGTGATGCCAGATTTAAGGTGTGTGAAAGCTTTCATCTCCTCACATGGAATAGGCATAAAAAGAGTCAGAAGACTGCAGAACCTGCGCTGTTTATGGGCATCAGTCCAGTAGATTTAAGAGGGAAGAACCCAAAAACATTTGCACTTCCACCTGAAACACTGTTGCTTATTAGGCAACATATAGAAAGTTTTCCTACATACACTAGTCATTATTCGGGCATTGTTATTAATTATCTTGATGAGAGGCTGAACGTAAAAAAACTATATACTTGATGTTCAAAGCTAAACACCCAACAATAAAACTTGGCTATGTTTCATTTTTTAACTATTTTAAGAGCCAATACAGTCTTAGGTTTGATCAACCCCAGGTGGACTGCTGTTGTACATGTGAAGCCCTCAAGATAAAGTTGAAAAATCCACATCTTGAGGATGTACCCAAAAGAGTTGCCGCTGCTGAGTTGATGATTCATAAGCGACGTGCTACAAAATTTTACAGCAAATTGAAGTCGGAGTCAGAAAACAAGAAGGATCCCAAAGTTCTTGCTATTTGCTTTGATTACATGCAGAACTTGACAGTACCACAGATCCCGGTACAAGCAACATTCTACTTATGCCGAATAAATGTGAATGTTTTTGCTATTCACATCGAAGAAGACACAGGGGAAGGTAAGAAAGGGCCTAACAAGGTGTGTTCTTTTTGGGCAGATTATTTGAATAACGATGCTCCTGCAAGTGCTGAGGAATTATACATCTACTCAGATAACTGTGGATGGCAAAATAAGAACCATGCCCTTTCAAGATTTTTATGCACCCTCGCAAGCACTGTAAGATTCAAAAAAATTGAACAGTACTTCCCTGTGAAGGACATAGTTTTTTGCCATGCGATAGAGATTTCAGTCAAATAAAAAGAGCCTTGAAGCGTTTGGATCGCCTTTACACCATGAAAGAGATTATCAGGAGAGTCATCCACAGTTCTACCAATACAAGAAAATTCTCTGTAAAATGAGTTACAACCTCAGACATAGTAGAGTATAAGCTATGGTGGCCCCAGTACTACACAAAAACTCCATTGTCTAATGAGACGAGGAGGAGAAGGGTCCCCAAAGATCAAAAAATGCATTTTGGCATCCAATCTTTTGCTCAGTTTTCCTACAATTCGGAATTTCCAGGGTTTGTAATCGCCCAAACAACTATCAATGGACTAGTGAAACACACTTTCAAACTGCGTAATAACGCACACAGTGTATTTTATCACTGCCAAAAGCCCCTTCTTATCCGGCAGGGAAAATACCTATTAAGCAGAGAAAATTTGATATGAAGAAACTTTCACGATATATCCCTGAAAAATATCGCCATTTCTACGACCAGCTAACTTCATGGCCTACTGTGGCCGTAGGTGATGATAATGAAGAAGAAGATTGAACCATCAAGATTAAGCCATCAAAAATTTTGTGCAAAGTTTAAAAAAAAAAAAAAAATAATAAATAAAAAGATTTGTTTCAATTTTTCGGAGTAGAACAATATATGTAGTTAGGCTGTCTTTTTACCACTTTTGTATACTACTGTTATAAAATACAACATTTCATGACATTTTGAATTTTATTGCAATAAAAAGAACCCAAATTTTGTATGCAACATAGATTTATAAAGAAAGGGCATCGTTCCACTCAGTAAAAACTTGACTGAGACTTCATGACAATGCCTAGCAACAATAAATAACAGTTTCAATCACATTCATTGAAAACCATGGAGACCAGGTAGTTTTTTTGGTTTCCACAAAAATTTGGCTCCATGGACTGAGCCCCTTTCTTTATGAAGCCATTCATTTCTGAGAAGGATTTAAACTTTGCATCCGCCATTATCTGCTCTTCGCAGTTCATTCTTTGCCTTGCTTTCCAGTTCTTTCCCTCAACCATTTCCTCTAGCAATAATAACAATATCCCTGGATGTCTTATTATTATGATCTATCATGTTAACTTTTCTCTTTATGATATTTCTCTTTTCCTTGCTATTTTCGCCTCAATACTTCCTCATTCCTGATCTTTCCTGTCCATTTGATTTTCATCATGCTCCGAAAACACACCACATTTCAAGAGCTTATAATTTTTCTTTCTTGTGTTCTTATTATTTAGTCAATATCTTCAGATATTCAGTTAAATGAAGTCCTCTCGCTAGCAGTTACACCTATACTTTTCACAGATATTACTGCGAGTCCAAATTTTCACAAGAAAATTACAATTACAAAATTAATTAATATATTGCTAAATTTGTCGGCGGTGGCCATCATACTGGCAAAGGATAGATGTATTCGACATGAAAATACTACTATTGATTTATAAAACATTCTCTCAGATCCCGTTGACCCAACTGCGCACGAATTAGTTCACTTTTATTTTTACTTATATATGTAAAGGATATGGCACTTATAGTATCGGCTATGAGTAACGAGGAAAAATAAATGTTGTACATGTTACGCGTCAACATTACTCATACCTCTCTGATAAGACCTGGGTCATATTCTGTAAGTAAAAACGATAAGAGCGACAACATGTGCGAGGAGGTGAAGTGAAAGAAAATACTTCAAATTGTTCAAATAAACGAGGTTCGGCGGATAGAATCATAAAGCAGATAAAAATAATGAAAAAACATGTTACGGCAATATTATGAAATATTATACGAGTACAAACGAATCAATTTTTAATTGCATTCAAATATTAAAACCGCGGTGCGAAAACCTTCAATCCAGAATATTTGTCTTATTTTTTATAACTTGATGAGAGTTTAATAGTTGTCGCTAAAACGCGAATCAACAGATTTAATTTTCTATGAAGACTAAAATATCCACCGCAGTCTTAGGTACTGGTCAAGCCCCATTTGAGGAGACGCCCTAGTCTTGAGATAATTCGAAGTTATTATAAGCCTTGGCAGACAACGTCTTTGAAACCGTACCGCAGTTCAAAGCTGATGATGCTGTTGGGCCGTACTCAAGAGTGCGCATAGTTTCTTTTTTTCCCCTGTCTGTCCAACTTCATTACATTGAATTTCATATTGAGATTAGTATCCGCAAGGTAACCACACACAGGCTGCACTATTTCTATCCATTAGGTTAGGGGGTTTGTTGAGAACAAGGTAATGTAGGGAATATGGATGCTATTCAGCAAGAGGGAACCAACTAACATGTGTAAACAAAATAGTTAAGTATTACGTATCGCTGGAAAGAGCGTAAAAAGTAGAATTTTTCAAAATTGGGCCCCGATTCAAAAATGTGTACTTACATTGAAAAAATCTTATCAGTAAATGCTGTGTCATATAGTTTCTGCATGGCTCTTGAACTTCGAATCACGTGTTCTCAAAAAGCGAATTTTGCTAGTTGGTTCCCTCTCTTGCTGACTATCGTCCACATAGCCCTAACTTTAAGATACATTTTCAATCTTACATTTATAAAATCTGCATTGGATCACCCCTGAAGTAATGGGATAAATGGACCAGGTCAAATATCATTAGGTATTATTAGATCACAAATATGTAAAATAATTTTGTCCATTCACTGTTCATATGACTATACCAGCCCTTCAAACATAAAAACGAACTATATGATGCACTAATTTTAACAACCCTTAAAGAAACCCATCAACGCATTTAAATGTTCACAGGAAATTAGGAGAGAAAACGGTGTAAAAGTTGTATCAAAGGTCAGGACATTAAAGTTGAGATAATGCATATAGAGATACACAGTAGGTATAATATAAAGAGGAACAGCTTCGCGTTTCCATACAACCAGAGACTACACAGCACCCGGGATGAATCGATTACAACCTTAAATTATATCTTTCAGGATAAAATTATTTTGACATTACTCCCCGTCATTATTCTCACAGTCTTGTATCATTCTGACATTATCCGTCAACCGGGCAAAGCAATAAATTACGAGGAGCGAAGTCCATATCGCTACACAAATACACGTTGTGGAAGCCTCATAAAAGCACATTGATACAAACACCGATATGGTATCCGAAAAACCAATCGTAATTAGATTCTGAGTCGCTAGCCACGTGTTGACCTGAACACTTAGCTTATATATAGATACAGGTAGAGAAACACTGAAACAAAGTACTATTGAACATATGTATTTCACGTAGAAAAGAAAATTGTATCCCTTTATAGAGCCTCCTGGTATATTATTGTTTCGAACATTTGTAACTGTACTCTTCTCTAATACTGGAGCTGTCCGTGGTTATTGTAAACATTAAACTTACTATGAAAATTGCATTAAATGCGAGTAGGATGTGCTGAATGCATTTCATGCCGGCTGTAGGCTGGAGTGTTGCTAAACCCATTTCGATGAGCTGAACTGACGAATGATGATGAAACGCGGAACTCACAAATCCATTCAGTCAATCCCGAAGGTGAAATTAGCTTGAGTACGAAAATACATGAAGTCGAAATGGTTGAATATCGCAATGCCGCTCCCTGCGAAAATACGAAATGATGGCTATAAGTGACGTACTACTGATAAGAATTAGGAAATTTGACAAAACGAGCATCAGCTAGAATGTGAGCTTGTTACCAGTGACATGGTGGAAGGAGAGGAGTGAAAAGCGAACATTATAGGAAAACGATATTGCGGTAATCGAAATCTGTTGCGTCTTGTGTATCGGTCTCGGTCTCGGCCTTCCCTGTCGCGCCAATTAATGTTCTGTGGAGCGTATGGCGATAGGCCCAAATTGGCTCCGCAGATACCGCACCCCTGGCCTCAGAAACTACCCTTTCGAATATCGCATCAGTGACCATAGAGGGACATGAAAATAAAATACGTGAATCTACGTAGTCAAGTTTGAGCTCGGTTTGAGAAAAATAATTTTAGAAAGACTACGCCTTACAGACCTTGAGGCATGTTTTTCAATCTGTCT
This sequence comes from Acanthococcus lagerstroemiae, assembly GCA_031841125.1. Classification (NCBI taxonomy): domain Eukaryota; kingdom Metazoa; phylum Arthropoda; class Insecta; order Hemiptera; family Eriococcidae; genus Acanthococcus; species Acanthococcus lagerstroemiae. The sequence goes on along the minus strand of CM063106.1, from coordinate 10,272,652 downwards.
TGAGTGCCGGTTTTCAAGGATACACCTGTCTTTACTATGAGAACCCCATAAATGATAGGACTTCTTGAAAACCAATATATTATAGGTATATAGGTATTACCTACTTAATTTAGGTGTACGTCGTGAAAATTCTGAGTAAGGATTTCCATTGCACATCCCTCGCTATAGGTAGTCTAAAAGGAAGGATACAGATCTTCCAGCAACTCCTTTGTAGCCGAGAAAAATAGAATACGGCATCGATAATGACTAGACTAGACTAACTGTCAATTCAAGAGGACTCAGGGGCCATTATCCCCCCATTCCGCTTCAGGTTTATATTTATATATATTACCTAATTTATTATGATTGTATGTTTTTCCTTTATTTATTAGTGATTACATGAGACTGACCATTTTAGATGAGGCATGACTCATGTTGTTAAAAATCTTCTATATATCTGCAATACTGGTATGATTGCTGACTGAAAAAACAAGTATTACACGGGATTTCATGGTGTAATCTTCTAATTTTCGACTATTCTTCAATGTAACTGAGACATTCATGATAAAATAGAGGAAGAAAATTCTTCTCCAGCAGTCATGGATTAGCTGAAGGCGAACAGCTATGCTGCTTTAAATGTTCATATGCCGGTAATGGTATGTGTATCATAGTGGAGTCACATGAGGAATTTAAAATTATTCCCGAAACAAATGCTGATGTTACCCAAAGTCCCAACGTCTATGGAATTTTAGCAACATTGTTGTCGATACGATATCGCATGATATGACGATCATGTTGCCTAACCGCAGTGTAAATATCTTTCAAACATGTTGTGTCGACAACATGAAAAAATTGCGGAAACAATGTTTTGTTTTTCGACGTGAACCTCTCTACGAGTACTTCGTATCAAGTGGTAATGTTTTTGGGTAAACAAATTAATTTCTTTTATGAGCAGTAAGATCCTTTCTATTACGAAGAGTTAGATAGGTTCTTGTCATCATTTGTCTTGAAAACATGGTGCGCGAAATCATATAATTACTTAACACAGAATGGTAGTTGAAAACTTGAGAAATTGGGAAGAACTTCCATCCCAGAAAACCAGATACTAAAAGAAAACTGCGCGAAAATACCACATTATAGAATCAATCAATTATAATCTAGATCCAGAGTACCTAAGTAACATAGATTGCTGATTAATAAAAAATTCATGTAATTGCCTATAAAAACGTTTGAATTATGCCAGCTCCAGATTTCAATACTTAGGTACCTATTTTGGGTGTAAAAGTTATATGAGAAGACCAAAAATGAGAAGACCAAAAAATCTTCACAGTTATGACATAGGTTGTGAGCTTGTGACGATAAGTGATGATATATGTACATTCCGACTAATTATAGGTACAGAAAGTGACAGATTTCCACACTGTTTTTCCGGTTAGGGAGAAGCGTGTGGACATGGAACAATCAGTTACTAGTTAAATTGTGCGAGGGCGAGTAACCGGGGTCGGAAGAAAAAGAAGCCAAGAACCCCAAGAGATCGAGTGCACCGATTTGGAGGATATTACGCAGGTTAAAAAGTGGATCGCCGCAGTACATAAATAGGACTAGAATATACTGTTTAAAGAATTGTCAAATTTCTTCGGAAGAAATTTTAGAATGGTACAGTAAAACCTCCATACAGTGAACACCGACGGGACCGTAGAAATTGTCCGTTATAGGGGAGTATCCGCCCAGTGGGAGTGTCCGTAAAAAGAGGTCAAATTCAAAAAGTGTCCGTTATAGAGAATTTTCTTCATAAATGTCCAAAATTTCGATTTTTTCCGCCAAACTCAGAAATTTACGTTTTTAATACTCATTGTCACTACATATATAATACACTCATCAAGACATCTCTGAATCTATACTAACGTGCATGCTTATAGCTCATCCGCCTAATTCTTTCTCCGACCACTTGTTCAACTTGTTACAGATTGCACGACAATCTATTCAAGCATTATCGTGTATTTTTTTCCTTATCTGCGTTCAACTTTTGTCCGTTATAGAGAATGTCCGCTATGCAGAGGTTATAATGCATTTTCCCCGTAACACTCAACGGGACCAAAAGAATTGTCCATTGTAGAGGAGTGTCCGTTAATGGAGGTTTTACTTTCTTTCACTCAACCAGGGCAAGAAATCAATTCTAATTAAAACAAGAACATCAATATCCAACTATTTATTCAATACTGACAAATATTATCACATTCTGTTTAACAGAATCGAGATTTTCACAGATTTCTGTCTGCTTATTTTTAGAGGTACCTACAAGTCAGAAATTCAATAGGTATTTTACGAACAACTAAAATAAGTACACAGAAACGTAATACACTGACATGATATAATGGCACAATACTATACTTAATAGTCTACTGTAGTCGGTATTTTACAAATAAAACTATAAATATTCAGCTATACATTAACACAGCCTTTTGTCGATGAAAAAAAATGGTGAACCTATGCACAGTGCGTGGCTGAATGACCAATAACAAAAAGTTTTCAGCTGATGGAAGGTCATTGACTTAATGTCAGACTGCGTTTCATGTCGTATTCTTACAAACTTTAAAGTAGAGAAAAGAGAAAATAAAAAAGAAACAGAATGAAAAGTAATATTCAAAATGCAGAGGAATAGTTAGTAAATTTTTACCCAATATTCTGAAACTGGGCAAACGTTCGTCAATACAAATACATATACACATACAGTCACCAAATTTAGCACATTTTACCAGCACACGTAAGTCCAATTGTACAAAATTTCGTGATCGGCAGTGTATATTAGTAAATAATAAAATAATACAGTTTACGCAAATGAATACATCGGTAACAAAAAGTGTACCTACTATACAATACCCTGAAACTGGTAATAAAAGAAGTCATCTTAACCGGTACATATTTTATGCTCTTGAACAGTGAAATATAATCAAGGAAAGTAGTATAAAGACATGTCCAGGACACTAAGACAATTCATTAAAATAAACACTAAATCACTACTCAAATCACAATTCAAAAATTTTCAAAAATTCCTAAGCAGAGATATCCTTTATTTACCCTAGAAAAAGCACTAATTTTCATAATTTTTATTTTACAAAGAGCACAAACATCCAGGCTGGAAAATCAACTACTGATTTTTCACATATAATCATACCGCCATTTTACCCCCGGAAAAAAATTTCATCGGATTGCTTACCGACTTTTAGATAGGCTGGGTCTAGGACACTCCAGGACATTCGGTTATTTATCCAAAAAATTAATATCACTTTCGATAATAAAACCGTATTTTATTTTTAGTTTGAGTTTTCAGGACACTCTAGGACCGTCCACAAATTTCAATAATCGAGCCATATTTTTCTTCAGGTTATAACTCCCAAGTACCAGCAGTTGTTAAGGACATCACTAAGCGCACAAGCCTTCAGGCTCAAAAGTCTCAGTATAGTTATCAAACATTTTCAATTTTGACAGTCAGCAAATAAGACTGGTTCATTCCGCTGTTCTTTAATTTTAATACGAAGAATTATGGTGCAGAAACTGGCTAGGAAAGAGACGGTTCGAATGTCCTGCTTTATTAACTGAGAAGCATTTTTCACATATATAAGGGCCTTGTATTTGGCTAGTTTATTATTGTCCTTCAAAATGAAATGAATATCATCTCAAAAAATTATATTCAAATTAGCTGTGGTACTAAAGTTGATGGATTTAATGGGAAAACTAGTACTGAAATAGTTGTATATTATAAATATTATATTTAAATTTAAAAATGAACTATAACGGTGGTTTGGAAAAAATATCAAAGAAAAAATTATGTATAAAGGAATACATACAAAGAAGTGATACGTTATTGGAAGAACTTGATTTATTGAAATGTGAAGATGTTAATTTAGAAGAATTTCTTGAATTTAGGAATGATGAAAGTCAATTAGTTCAAAAAATAAATTATTTAAGGAAAGAGATGAAGAAATTAGGTATGAAAATGCCTCCCAAGTTAGTATTATAATTTCCATTTTATATTAATAATAGTTGAAAATTTATGCACTATTCTATCTTGGTGTGTGGTGGGACGTATGGCGATGCACGCATGCCAAAGTAGCCCCTGAGACACCGCACCCCCAGTACCAGAAACTACCCTTTCGGGCATCGCATCAGTGCCGAGGGGACACTATTCTATCTAAATAGTATACTACTCTTTCCTATGCAGAGTGTACAAACACTATTTACTTTTCCTTCACAATTTCAGTAAAAAATCTTAAAATATGGGTAAAATATCTTTGAAAAATTAGCACGCTCATGCGTGTTTGAAAATACAGAGGTATGAGATTTACTTACTTTTTAGGGTAAAGTAAGGCTTGTTTTCTTATGAATTCAACTTTTGTGAAATTGATATTGATTTTTCGAATAAATAATAACCACTGTCTTCAACAGCCATTAGTATTTTGGAAAGAAGAATCACAGATTCATTACCAAAGTTATTATTAATGCTTTTATAATAATAATAATAATAACAATAATATTGTAGAAACACGTGACACGAAGTCAGTTGAACCACACGCGAGTTTATGTCAATTATTTTCCCAGTCTGAATGCTTAGTAATGTCCTCAACAACCGCTGGTACTAGGGAGTTAAAGACTGAAGAAAAATATGGCTCTATTATTGAAATTTGCGGAATATCCTAGAGTGTCCTGGAGACCCAAACTAAAAGAAATATAGTTTTATTATCGAGGTTGTTATTATTGAAAGTGATATTAATTTTTTGGATAAATAACCGAATGTCCTAGAGTGTCCTGGAGACCCAGCCTATCTAAGAGTCGGTAAGCAATCCGATGAAATTTTTTTGGGAAGTAAAATGGTATGATTATGTGAAAAATTGGTAGTTAATTTTCTAGCTTGGACGTCTGTGCTCCTTGTAAAATAGTACGTAAAAAATATGAAAATTAGTGCTTTTTCCCGGGTAAATAAAGGATATTTCTGCTAAGGAATTTTTGAATTGTGATTTTAGTAGCGATTTAGGGTATATTTTAATGAATTTCTTAGCGTCCTGGACCGAAGACGACAAAAAAGTCGATGTTGATCTCAGTTTCAACGCGACTTTTCCTGTTGAGTAATAGCCTCAACTAGTGTTCCTGATAACGCCTTGGCTTTAAAGGTAACACTAACGTACAAAATATCAAAAATAATATTATAAATTTATACAATAATGAAAATTCAAACTTGAGCGATGCGGGAGAGAATTCGATAAGTCTTGAAACACTGAGACTCGCTCAACCTGAGGATCAGTTACATTGTAACCTGGAAACAGAAGTAACGTAGTGTAACTGCCATAAACTGTGAAGTTATTGGCACGTTTTTTAGGAGAGAACTGTATAAATACACACGTATAGAGATTCGAAATTCAGAGACTTCCCTAGATTCGCGTATTCGACCATGCGAGCTTAAAATACATTCTGTATTTGAATTACTTTGGCTAGAAATGGTCAGGAGTAATGGCCATATTTGTAAATGGATTTTTAGTAAAAATAGAAAATGATATAATTCGTTTGTCGAATTTGAGATTCATAAGAGAGGGTTTTCCGACAGACTTTTGATGTTTACGATAATATTAAATTACCTACAAATAAATTACAAATTATACGATTTAGCTTATATTTTAGCTTATACTTATCGGTAGTAAGTACTAATTAAATCGATATTCAAACAGTCGACGTAGGGAAGAGCAAAAGTAAGTATACGTTTTATTGTCACTTTATCGAATAAATAATGTGAGGCTATAAATTATTCGCCAATTTCAGTAGTACTAACTCACGGATCTATCGTTGGCATTTTTTGTACTAGTTGTTTGCTCATTACCTGCTACGGGCGTCGTTAGCAACCAAAGGAGTGTTTTCATCTTCAGATCCATCTACGGATCCACTTAGAGCTGGAGTGATGGTGACCATCGGCGTGCCACCCTTTAAAGACTGCGGTAACAATAGAGGCTGACATTCACCATTGTCTACAAGTAAACTTGTATACTCGCCACGCTGGAATTCAAATTATAGCAGGGAATTTACTAACGTACCATTCGAGCTTCAGGTGTGTTCGTCAGATTTTTCGTGACACAAACAAGGATGGCCATTATACGTAAACGAGGAACTTAATATATATGGTGAAGTTTTCTAAAAGATGATTCGAAAGATGCACACACTTTGATACTCAAAGTAGGTATTGAAGTGGGCGTATCTTTTAACTATGCGTAATATTGCCCTTCTTTCACCACAAGAAGTAGAATGGGAGAGGAAGGAGAGCAGTCGAGGCGAGGCGACTTAATGATTATGAATAATTTAATGATGGAAATAGTAACCCCCGGTAATGATATAACGAATATTTCAACTTCTTAATGCTGGTAATGATAACAGTGAACTTTTAAATTTGTAGTGGATCCTCACTTTCACGGCAACCCAATTTAGACGACAATTTCCACAAAAACAGACATCAACACGTCAAGCATACCTTCAAATTACTATCATCCACCGACGATGAACGAATAATAGCCGCGTGAGCTGCTTTTCTTTCCTCCATCGTCAACATCTGTTCTAGTTCCTCTGGTTTTGAAATTAGCAATGAAGATGGCCGGCCTCTCCTTTTTAGTGATCTTGATTCCTGAAACAGCATCAGCACTATGGCTATTTATTCAACAAATTATACGTGTATTTGAAAATTAAATTACTTCCATGCTGGAGCTCAGCATGGCTGACATAAAATCGCATCAAGCTTCTCGCTGAACCTCGATAAATGAACATTCACACCCGTACCCGATCTTTAGACTTGCTTCGAGCCAATGTAGGTGTGCTGCATGCCGAGTCTGCTGCACAAGATACAACATCATTCGGTACCCAGTTCTGAAGTGTGCACACGGGTGACCAACGAGGATTTACGGGAGAACTCTGTCAATATTTTGATTTATTAGTACCGTGTTACTACGAGCTGCGAATGATTTTACAAAATATAAGCACACTTACGGTAACCCCGCGAAACAAGTGTCGACAATATAAAATCCGTCATGATTTTGTGATAGAATATGATATAGAAGTCGAGTTACCGCGTCAACATCATCTTTTGGGTAAAATTATATAGCGAAATCGATACGTTATTTGATCAAAAAGTCGATATCGACACGGTAACTCGACCTTTGTATCGAAGTGGCGGATATAAATTTAACCACCAAGTCGTGACGATGAAATACCGGATTTTGCATGCCGACGAAAGAATCAATTTTCGTCTCGGCTGGGTATCAGAAAAACGTCGTACTTAATGATTCATGAACTAATGTGTAAACTACCATAACGACAATAATAAAGTTTATGCAACGATGTATGCAGTTCACGAGTGACTGAAAATTTTCGATGACAAAGTTATCAGATTAACCGCAAAATCGCGAAAATATTGTTTATCTCGTAAAATTCAATAATTAGGCACTACCTCAGCAGTTCAGTACTAGTAAAATACCCACAGATGCTATCCTAACAGGGGAGAGAAAATCAAACTTCTGAAGAGACACTAATGTAAAATTTCTGAACCACAGTGTCACCTAAATTTGTTTTACAATTTATTACATTGGAATTCCCCATCTACAGGGACTGTATTGAAAAGGAAGCCATACAGTGGTAGTGATCAGTTTCACTTTAGTTCAATATGTTCAGAAATAAAAATGAATGTACTTACTTGTAGTACTATAGCGTCAGTTTCCAAATATTCTTTATTTCCTTTCAAAAGGTTTCTGTCGCCCAGCTCGGGAGAATCTACGACAAAAGGAACACAAGCACGTTTTTACATTAGTTATACTGAAGTGATGCACATAATATAGAAAAATCAACGAAATACTGAAATTCTTATCTTCAGGTCGCTATCCAAGATAAGTTGAAAAATATTCAACTCGTGTGTAGAATAACTGAACGTGTATTATAATTGGACGTTATTCAGCGTAAGGGAACCAACCAACACGTAATATCGTTAGAAGAGCGTCAAAAGTAGAACATCACATGGCTCTTGAACTTCGAATCACATGTTCTCAAAAAACAGATTTTGCTGGTTGGTTCCCTTACACTGAATAGCGTCCAATTATAAATCGTGCTATTAGGACCTGAAATTTCAGTTCTTCATTCGTAGAAGCATTGCGTTACAGAACTAATCAGTAAGAACTGTATGGAATAGGAGTTCTTATGTAGATGTCATTCTGCTTAAGAAAACAGAATTCGAGGAACTCTAATATAGCCTAAAGCCACGTGTATACGAATTCTTAGGTACAATACTTTACACAGAACGAATTTACTTTTGAGGAAAACAGAAGAAATACTGGGGGGGGGGGACAATCTGACATGCACGTTACAGGTGGTATTTTAGGTGTTTAGAAGATAGGAACTCTATATGGAAAAAGAATGCTCAAACATCAATCTCTTCCAGGGGATTCACAAAAAAGCATGCTACTTCTAGTAGGCAGAATTATTAATTCAGTTCCAGACTTTCATCTGACGACGTGAAATTAATTAGACCCTACAAATAGGATGTGCTACAACATCGAGTATTAACATATTGAATTCTGTTAAGCTATGTGATTATAAACAAAATTTCATCAGTAAAAAACTCTCAGTGGTTGCTTTCTTCCCGAAAGCGACTAATTTTCTTTATATCAATGGAATATGCTCTTTCTGGCGAAAAAAAATCGTATTTGCCAGCAATTTGAAATAAACCATGATAAATAGATCCAATTAGAGCACAAGCTCCCCCTTCCCCCAATCTTATGATTCTCTGTAAAACACATTCAGTCATAGCAATTCGAAGTAATTCCACTGGTACCGTCAACTATCCGCCACTCATAACTTGTTTACTAATAACAATACTAGCGCTCCTACAATTCATGAGTGGCTGATACTACCACTGGTGTCAAATATTACTCCCAGTTGACGGTACTGTTATACAAAAAATGATATGCCCCTAGAATTAAAAACATTTTCAACAGTCGAACTAAATCAATATGCATGCAATCATCTACATTCACGACTTATGATGCTTCTTATAGATAGAACACTGGGTTGTGAATCTGACAGATTTTCCAGTCTAGCCTTGTAACTAGAAATGGTGAAAATTCGTCAGATTCAGTCCAGTAAATAAACTTTTCCAGTAGTCCGTTCCAGGCTATATTTATGAATATCACTCGTCGCGTTTTCTATCACTCCGTAATATACATATCTCGAAACTATACAATGTTATTACAACATTGAACAAAAACCGTGCAGATTTACAAAGCGCAGTGCTATTAAAATCCATAGTGCATGCAGGTGTAATAAATGGTAAATGAAGAACACCAAAAATGTTACCGAAGCTGTCACCGCTGGACCAACTTCCAACATTATATTTCGAAATTAAAAATGAAAATATAAAAATAAACGGGAAAATAAATATATTTTTTCACTATTATCAACAATCGAATACTGATTACGCTAACAGGTATTCGACATGTTTCAAATGAAAGAATGTAAATTTCATAATAATTACGCGACAAATACCGAGCACTTAGATTATTACGATACCTACGAATAAACTTGGCTGCTAAAAATTTCTTCTGAAAACATGATGTAAATATGGCACGGAAAGCTAAATATTCCTTTAATCCGCGATCGAAAACTTAAGTTAACAGCTTAAGACAATTCACTACGATTCAGTTAGTATTGAATAAAAGTAATAGACCACGTGGATAAAACGAAGGAAAAAAACTTCGAATATCCGCGAGGAGACTTTCAACAAGTATCTACAAGGTAACCACAATAAAGATCCAGCGGAAGGAAATATTGCAAAGAAAGATACACAAACACCGTAAAAACTACTAGAGTTCTGGTAAAAAGCAAATATATAATGCGCAATATAAATTAAAAAAAAGGAAGCTAGTGCGAATGAAAGCCGCTATTATAGTGAGTAGTGTAGGTACTTAAAAATCAAATGATACGCCATTCGAATTGTTGAGCGGTGAGCAACATTCATCTGGTTCCATGGGGATACACGTATAATCTGCAAATAATCTCTCAATACGCTCACCTGGTTCGCTGTCGGGTAACGTCAACGTCGGTGGCTGTGATTTTACGTCTTCTGTTTCTTCGAGTACATCTTCGCATGCCTCTTCATTCAAAGTCTGCAGAGCTCCGCAAATCAGCTGATCTTCCATAGTTACCTGTATTATAACGTTCGAATATTTGTTAACAACGAATCCTGATCCCCAATTAGATTAATCACATTCGAAAGGAGAATTACAGTTATTTATGGAAGAATTGAGAATAGTTGGTGAATTTGGAGAGGATCAGTTTGGATTTAGAAAAAGTAGTGGTACTAGAGAACCACTGTTAGCTTTGAAGTCAATTGTAGATGGGAGACTCAAGGATAGGATACACATATAGCATTCGTTGACACTGAAAAAGCTTTTGACAATGTTAAATGGGATAAAATGTTAAAATTTAAAGAAAAACAAGTTATTTTAAACTTATATTAAGAACAGAAAGCTACATTAAGAATAGAAGGAGAAACAGAAGAGGGTAATATAAATTTAAAAAAAAGTGTAAAGCAAGGGTGCTCATTATTTCCAGTACGGCTATACAAGAAATAAAAGAAAAATTTGAAGCCAGTGTAACTATACATGGAGAACATGTAAAGGTGCACAGGTTTGCAGATGATATGTCTCATTAGCTGAAAGAAGTACCGATTTGGAAAATATTTCAAGTGAATCCATAGAGGAGATTTTGAGTGTAGAATATCATATTTGAAAATAAACAAAAATAAAACTAAAGTAATGGTATGTCATCGATGTGAACATGGCAGCTAAAATATGAAAATTGGTCAGGGAAAAATTGAGAAAGTAAGTGAATTTTGCCATTTAGAGAGTAAAATAATACAAAATGGAAGAAGTAAAAGGGATATTAGTAGTGGAATAGCACAAGCCAAATTAGTATTTTATCGAAAAAGTAATCTTTCCGAATCAAAAATAAATCTGCCTGGAAATCAAAAAATTATTTTTGAAAACTTATGTTTGGAGTGTAGAGCCTCGTATGAATATCGACCATAGAAAAACCAAAGAGAAGGAAGCTTTTGAGATGTGGTGCTACCGGCGGATACTTAGCGTCAAATGAACGGATAAAGGAAGAAATGAGGAAATACTTAAAAGAATAGGAGATATGAATATTTGGAACTGTCTGAAAAGGAGAGATAAATTAATAGGTCATAACTTGAGGCACTTAAGAATAATATCACTGCTGCTAGAAGGAAGGGTGAAAGGAAAGAATTGGGTGGGTCGGCAAACATTCCAGCATATTCAACAGATTATCGAGGACGTCAAATGTCAGAGTTATTAGGAAATGAAGGAACTGGCACAAGACATGGAGAAACGGAGAGCTGCACAAAACCGGTCGTAAGACTGATAACCTCATCATCATCATACAATCCGTAACAGATAAACATGATCATTTTGAAAAAGCAAAATTATTTCTACGCTCTAATATATACATATATATGAACGGGTAGGTAAGGAATTTCACTTTAGAAAATGAATCAGCTTACTTGTTTCTCAGTGTCGCAATGTTTACCAGAAACTCTGGTCTTGTTATCCGTCTGATCTTGATTCAAACTGTTGGCACTATTTTTGGAATACGACCCTACAAATCGAAGTAAAATTGCACAGAATGTTTCATTAAAAGATAGTAAGATAAATTCATTTCTCATTAATATTACAAAGACATCCTTATTTTCATTAATCTTGTATCTTTTGGGGAAACAAATCGATATTAACCTTTTCTTTCCTGCGACGAACTAGGTTGCTGATGCTGACTCGACTGAAATTTCACATTTTTCGTCTCCTCATTCTCCGCGGTCAAAAGTTGTTGTTCCCGCAACGACAATATTAACACTTTGAATAATTCCCAATCCCCAAACGTCATGAGCATAGTCTGAAAAGAAAATAACTGAAAATCCCGTCTACGTAAACGACGTAATTACAAATGTCAAGGTTTATCGTACCTTTTTCAGTTCGTCCAAGTCGCAGTGAAACAACACGGATCCTAAAATATTATTCTCCTTGATAATTTGAATATATCTTTCCAAATTGGGCGAATTCTGTAAGTCCTTCATGTTTCTAAGTAAATCGCACACTCCGTCCACATTTAACGACATCAGTTTCACATTCGGTACGTCTTCCTGAAATGTGGTACATTATTTTTAATAAATGAATAATTACGAGACATGCAAGACATTGACATGCGTCATTTGGTACCGACCATGATCAAGGAAGATGAAACCGGAGGACAGTAAGGTTTCGATACTGAATCGTACATCCAGCTGCAGTTAGTCTGAGGCATATAAGGTGCAGGTACTGGTGAGTTCATTCCAGGCCACATCGAAGGTGTTGGTACGTAAGGTTGATGCAGTGGAGGTTGGTGCATAACAGGGTTAACTGATGGTTTGAAAGGAGTGCGTGACTATAAAGTACATTCCCATATAAATATTTCTACAATTACTGGTGTCAAGAGTTAGTTCTAATGTTTGTAAGTTCGACTCGCTTCAACTACAATTGAACTCGGATGAGTAACACTTGTCTAGTTGGCGAGAAATTTAGCATTTCCTTGACATTTTCATTAGCTATGAAAACTCGGTGAAATAGTGCGAAAACCGGGCTCTTTAGCAATTTTACTCATCCGAATTCTATTATATTTGTATTTTAAATAACATTAGCCAATACATAATCAGTTACATTTAGTTTAGGAGTGTGAAAGTTCAACGTGTTGGTGAGCTCATCAACTTAGCCCGTTTCGATTACCTATCATAATTTCAGGAGCCGAAAAATTAAATATTAATCTTCCTTCTAAATAAATTACCTGCAAGCTCCGGCTACACACTTCAACATTAATGATTATTCAGTCGAACAGAAATTAATTTATTCGAAGTCGGATTAGAAGTAACGTAGATTTTGAAAGCCTAACAATGCGATCATTTTCATCAGCCTTTCGAGTAGTGATACAATGAAGGTAACAAAATCAGTAGCAAATTTTCCCCGTTGATGCATTTCACAGTTTAAAATGTGAGCTTGAACTACTTAATTCACTAAAGGATACCAAATACCATCAACTATACATTAGAAAAGCGGTGACAATGCCCCTTACTTCGCGTCGTAAAAATGAAGTTTTCCGCACATTGTACCACGGATTTTCAGGCGGAGGTGTATCGGAAGCGGTTAACCACGAAATACCGAAGTCACCTCCGCCACCGTACGCCATCATCACAGTGTCTTCCAATTTCTGTTGCTTCTCTTTGATCACTCTTTTGATGTGAGGATCCAAATTTATGGTGAACGGCAAAAAGATCCTTAAATCGGCTACCTGCAAACTCGACCGATGGTATTTCAGGAAAATGTTGAATTTTTTTTCGTCTCGGTCGAATTCGAGCAACGGCTCTACGTCTTTGGAAATTGGCAAATGAGGTCGGATTCTGAAGCATAAAATACAAGACTGAAATTCCAGTATAACGGCTACTGAAAATGTCCATCGAAATCACTAGTAGCGCAACTAGCTTTTTTTCCCGGGCACGGAAGGGCCAACACAGAGTTGGGTCAAGTTGCTAAAGACCAAATCAATTTTATGAATGCGGCTGGGGGAAGAGGAGTGGGGGAGGTGTTGAAAAATGACGTCGGTACGTAAAATGTTTAATAAACTCATACTTAAATGAATACTGCAATTCAATAAAATGTAACCTTCAGTTACTGAGCATTATTGTACAACTCCAACCGAGGGTTATCCATCAAAAGGGACCCGAGTATGCACCATGATTTTCTTTGAGCCACCTGATATGGACGCTGTTCAACAAAAGAGAACCAACCAGCAAAATCCGCTTATTGAGACTACGTGATTCGAAGTTCAAGAGCCATCTAGAAACTATATGGCATTGCGTTTACTGATAAGCTTTTCCCAACGTAAGTACACATTTTTGATTCGGGGGCCCAATTTTGAAAGATTCTACATTTTACGCTCTCTCCAACGATACTAATAACTCATTTTGTTTACTATAACACGTCAAAGGCGTTCAAAGACCATTCCTTTTAAACGTTTTCTATATGAACTAGGGAAATTATCCCCTTGTTATAGAAGCAGGGCTACCAACATAAGTACTTTTGGTTAACTTCCCAATTTATCAGGTTACTATTTCGGAACTTTTTCTGTGCTTGAAAAACAGCCTATTTTTGCCACCTCGGCCTGTGATACGTCTCACTGGTTTTGTAAGTGTTGTATCTATGTCCCTTCATCGATCTATGCCCTTAGAAGTGTTAGGAATACATTTGTATTCGTCACAGAGCCAGCAATATGGTCAAAAATGAAAATCGGCAAAGTCACCCCGATTTACGGTATTTTTTTAAAGAAGAAATTTAATATTTAAAAAAAAAGGATTGCGAGGCGAGGAGTTTTTTAGGTGGACCTGGCCCACGCGTGCCCGCCCCTGGGTACGCCACTGGAAATCGCTAATTCTTCAAATCCACAGAACAGTAAAATTATATTACATACTTATCGTAAACTGATTTCAAGGTCATCGAATCATCTAGCGTCTCCTCATGAGCATCGTGATACAAAATCAAACACGTAGTTCTATATGGCCACTGTTCTGTTATGTTTACCCATGATGCTAAATGATACCAGTTAAAATCAATTTGAAATGATTTCAGCAGCCGACCTGAAAAAATACAAAATTTGAGCAGTAAACAAGTATTCAATAATAAATTCAGAAACTTTACTAGTAACTGTTTAATTTGTATTCATTTGTTCTTGATAATAAGCGAGTGCCTACTTAAAATAAGGGAAATTCCCTTACGCTACCATCATAAATAAACTGCTCTTGTTCCGCATAGGTACCTATCCAATTACAGCCCATCTTCGTTTTAAAAGTAGCATTAATAAAGGAATATGAAGATCTGATTTTCAAAAATAAAACACTGATCCAGCAGAGCTATGTTTCTGTTTAATCAGAAGGGGAGTATTTCCTTAAAGCTATTCTAGAGCTCGACAGACTGTAATGGTGATTTTTAAAAGCAAATCAATTTTCAGGTAAGGAATTCTCTCTTCCTGTCCCTTCGCTTCAATCCATACAAAAATATGAAGAAAATCATCAATGTTATACCAGTAACACAAGCGACGTTCATAAGCCTTCTCATACTCCGAGGATTGATTTCGCTGAAGTAATCATCGGAACACAGCATGTGAGTCAAATCTTGGGCACCACCTAATTTATTCAAATTGCTGGCAATACTGCTGGCCACGCTGTCACTGAGTTTCAATTTACGTGATCCTCCTTTCGCGTTACGAGATAATGCCGACAGTCCCGGTCCGCTTGTTGGAACTTTCAATTTTTCATTACTACTGATGCCAGATTCAGTCGACAATCTTCTATTCGCCGATTGCTAAGTCAACCACAAAATTATGAAATTGGATCATTATCTAATACGTTTGATAATCTTGAGTACCTATACGACTGAACAGATGTATGTAGTTTCATACGGGATTAGTGGAAAACAGTTACTTAAAGTCTAGACAAGTACTGATATTTTGAGTTACCATCTACTGGGGTAATATTGAACACCGGAGGTAATATCGGTCACTCATGACTTGTTAACTGATAACGACACTAGCGCTCTTCCAATAAGTCATGAGCAGCCGATATTACTACCAATGTCTGATATTACCCCAGCTGACTTTACTGATAACGATACTAGCGCTCATATAACAAGTCATGAGTGGCCGATATTACCACTAATGTCCAATATTACCCCAGTTGACAGCGCATAATTTATCTTGATATGATACAATAAGCTAATAACAGTATTCGTGTATTTTAATATTATGTATGGACTAAAGGCCGATACTCGCACTGCTCGTAGAAGATTCCTGCTCAGCACTACTCACTTTGCTTTCTCTGTGTCTATCTATCCGACAATGAAGTATTTCAATCTCTACAGACATCAGTTAAGTAGGCACACATAAAAAGAAACAGTAGAAAGAACCTGGCGTAAAGGGTTGAAGTTCGCAGCCAAAGGCACCAAAATGAATAGGCAGACATAAACATTAATACAGGATTCAAAGAGCCAGAGATTTTGGTTTTCGGTTTCGGGTTTTCCAGCAGATAGGGGGGGGGGCAACTCGTCAATCTGTCCGATTGCCTGCCGCTCAAGTTACTTGTTTTTCTTGTCTCTGTTCAACTCCCGATTTGCGTATCTCGCTAGCAAACTTTTTTATCATGTAGACAGGATGTCTCTTGGTCGTTTTTGCCAACATATCATCCCCACCAATTTTTCAGATTTCCCAGGCGGGCAACCCGTTTCAAGACCAGAATTCGAGATTCAGAAATGAATCATCTTCGTGATTCAGCTCTTCTACTCTTATCAGTGGTTCTATAATCGGCCTGTTTCCCACGCCAGCCCACTAATACTGATTTCAAATGTATCTACGTTACTTCATATACTACGCATTTAAAGTACAATTAAGACTTACATCTTCTGTGCGTTCAAGCATTTGATTAGAAAAGCTCTTTCTTTGTTGACTACATTTTTGAGCCAGTTTTACTTTTCGTAGGCCAGAATTTTGCAAGAAAAATGGTAACTGAACTAAATTTCGCAAATAATCGTGTCCGCCGACATTGGTTTCAGTCAGTAACTTACGACTATTGACTTCTATCATCTGTATTTGACACAAAGGAAACATCGATTAATTCTGAGTGTCGCGCTTCCTCTACAGGAAGTTTGAAAACGGCTTACTCACTTTTGAAATGATGAACGGATCTATCGATAAGAATATAATGAATGGAGAGTCGTTTTCGGAGAATAAGATGTTCACCGTGTCTAAAACCAATAATACTTTATCTTGTTCACAGCTGTCTAAGCCATCTACGATCACAACTAATCTCGACTGCTGTTTCTTGAAGGAATCGAGGCACCGGATCTGCGAGCACAAAGAACGTCGGGAATGGTCAATGATTAATTTAGTTGATCGTTACACAGATAATGAATTTTATTAATGCAGTTGGTTCTCCATAACCTCGATAACAGAAAACCTACAGAGGTCTACTTCACTGTGTCATTAGAACATATTTGTGCCATTTTTTTCAATCTTTACAACTTGCAGAAAAACGCTCCCCGACCTTCAATGTGGAATGTTCACCGTACATTTAAAGTCACTGATTAAATAGAAACAGTTGAACAGAAACGTGAATGACTGAAGTACGCACCATATCGATCATAAGCAACACCTCGGAACGTAATGCTTCCATAAATCCTTCGGATTTTACAGTTTCTAGCGACGATATTGCTTTTTGTAAATGCTTGCGTTGTGGAAACATAAGCGCTTTGAAAATATGCGTACAAGAGTACAAATTTGTGGCGACGCAGAACGCGACAAATATGGCACATGAAGTAAGTATGGCACTTTTGACCGTATCGTCGAGTAACCCGCTTATACTGCTAACAGAATTAGATACATTAAACTTATGATTGGATTCGAACAAAAGTTGAGCTACAAATAGAATGTGCCAGTAGATATGCTATACAACGAGCGGAATAACTGAGGACCTGCCGATAAAAAAAGGTATTTTGTCTACTATCTACTAATAAACGAATCCTGTTTCCTTTAAATGGGTGTTCTCGTGAGCCATCGGCAGGCGCAATAGGTTTTAGAAAAAATAAAAATCGAAGGACAGGAAATCTTGTAGAAAAACAATCAAGCGAAAGTAAATGAAAACGTTTGTTTTCCATTTCGTGAAAAATTTAAATCCTTGAATTCGGAACCTTTTAGCGGCAGATCGACAATTATTTATCGATTATCAATCTGGCCAGACTACACGCAATGCGTACACAATTCGTAACGACTGACACTTACGATTTATCGAATTTCAGGACACATATGGTAACCACTAAGAGAATACTGACTAAATTCAATTCGAATACAATAATGTTTGGTATACAGCACAACTTCCTCCATTTCCACGTTGAATGTCTTTTTACTGCAAAATTAAAATACTTACAATTATATGGAATCTCAACTACTACAGGATTGAAAAACAAAATTCTATAATAATGGTTTTGTTCTCGAAACTATTGTATGGACTTGTATAATTCAGAAGGGGTGAAAGGGTAATGAAATTTTTGTTTCACAGGTGAAGTATCTCAGAATGGAATACAAAAATTCACTATCAGACAGTACTTTGTAATGGGTTAGAAACTGTTAATTACATCTAATCCCGAATAATTACTGCGAAAGAGCTTTTCAATGAGTGGAGATTTTGGATACTTTTTTGAACAGATTTCAGATGTTTGTCCAATCAGACAGAATTAATATTGAAGGATAAAAATGTCTACAATGACATGCGTTTAATTCTCAACAGTTATGTTTACAGGTTCTCAAAATTTGACATTTGTAGCTATTACAAGTATCCAAATTTCAGAAACTCTAATTCAGTAACTATCACTTCATATTTGGACGCTATTAATCGTAAGAGAACCAACCAGCAAAATCTGTTTTTTGAGAACACGTGATTTGAAGTTCAAGAGCCATGTAGAACTATGACATAGCGTTTACTGATAAGCTTTTTTCAACGTGAGTACACATTTTCGAATCGGGGGCCAAATTTTTTATAAAAATTCTACTTTTTACGCTCTTTTCAACGATACTACTAACTTACTTTATTTACAAATGTCGGTTGGTTCCCGTACACTTAACAGCGTCCATTTAGAATAAAGTTAAAGTACCCTTATTCATGGTCCTTCATGGATTCTATACACACACCTTAAATGAGATACATAACTCGAAATCCAAAATTTTCTTCTTTCTCTGTTTCTTTCTTCTTCAGTTCAATTCTCAGTTAGTTTGCTTTTCAACTTTTGGTCAATGGCCCCATATCAGAGTTAAAGTTCGCATATTAGATTCCAAATCCCACAAATACAAAATAAACATTCAAAATTTAAATTTGACTTTACATCTGCACATCAAGTAAAAAAAATGTCAGTATTTACTTCGAGTTGATATGACTGGCAAAGACTATGCTGAATTATGTGGCAGTTCAAGTTGTGGGGCTTAGTCTGCCGTATGAACAAGAGCAGACATAGGCCGCTGTTAACAAGAAATATTGTTTCGTCACACGAACAAAAGGGGACATTTGACATTTGTTAGATATTGGTTCCTTTCGGTAAATTCCGGATCTGGTCGAATTTGATCAGATGCGGTCGATTACATGGTCGGATTTAGTCGGTCTGGTTTAGGCCATTTTTAGCATAAGGTATGATTCTTTAATCAGCGTATGAGGAAACCTCTATGACCTACCTGATTTCGGAGTAAATGCTCGATACAGCCTAGTTGGAAGTGTTCCATGATCCGCCTCAATCGCATCGAACAGCGTTCCAATAATATTCACAAGAATGTTCTCACCGGCACTAGTAGTAGTAACTTTACTTTGATTGGCAAAATAATACCTATTCGAAAAATAATTTTAGTATCCGGCCCAGAAGTAGATGAAAAATGCCAAACTTGGAAAATATTTACAATATTCAACACGCGAGCTTACGACGAACTGGAACAGATGATCTTTGCTTACTTGATAGGAACAACATTTGGTGAACCACCAGTGTTCTGACCTGGTGGATGGCAAAATATAATTTGCAAAATGATTCTAATGTTCTTCATTTTGCGAGTAAGCATCAAGTTTAATCGATACAAAAATTGAAGTCTGTTAGAAACAAATAAGAAGAAAAAAAACAGTAAGTGTCGCTATAAATACAATAAGTTATATGGAATGTAATGGAAAAATCAAAGTACTTGGTTCCAGCATAATAAATAAGTAACAGCCAACAGTAAAAGAAAAGAGAAATTCCACCAAATGCTGAAATTCCAACGATCCATTCTTTGGTAAGAAGCGCAATTGTGATGCCAATTAACGCGGCGATATGTAGAATTATAATAGCCAGCAACCACTGAAACTCGAACATCGGTAACAACCATTGTCGACTGAAGTTTTTCATTTCCTCTGAAAATAGTAATTCGCTACTCATTAACTCCATTTTTCAATTTCTCAATGTACACAACAACCTTACTTTCACCTCCCTGCCTAAGGACATAAAGTCCGCAATCTACGAGCCAAGATTTCTAGACCACTCTGACATGTCTCTGTCCATGTGTCTACATGCAACTATTATCTCTTCTGCTTTATACATCGGAAGACCTCCTGCCAGAAGGCTGCGCTACGGTCAATACATAATTAGGAAAAATGAACTTGCTGTCAACTCACCAGTAACTTTATTCAGTAAGAACGATTTTCCGCTACCCCACTTCGCATAAAGTCCAATGGTTATCGGCATCGATATATCCGGTTCACTTAGAATGGCCGCCAACGCACAACTATACAAATCATAGCCCAAACTGTTCTCATTCTCTGCGTTGGAGTTCATAGCTCGGGCCCCATAAATCTGATGCATTACCGGCTTCTCATCGTCGTAGTCGATCTGGTACGGCGTTTCGCCGACGTGATTCGGACAATTCAGTAAATGCGCATTTCGGACATCACTAATAAGTAATTCGGTAATCGTTTTCGACCGAGCTCTGATTGAGATGTGCAGCGGATTATCGCCCCGCTTATCACGCACATCAACTTTGGCTCCAGCATCTTGAAGCATTTTCACAGCTTGGTAATTATGGTAACGAACGGCCCGCAGCATGGGAGTATCTCCATCCTGATGTTGAACAAAACACACAACAATTATCATACGAAATTGAACTTACACGCGATTTCCGGATAACGGGCTCGGTAACATATGTGATTTTACTCGAGTTTACAGGCTGATTGACGTGACTGCTAATGAATATGATAGTGGGAAACTCAATCGCATCGATCATCAAAATACTAACTTTCGCTGGTATCTCCAAGTCCGGTTTGGCTTCAAGCAACAATTTCAAAATGGCTACGTTTCCTTTTTCGACGGCACAAAATACTGCTGTTTTATTGTCCTATGAATGAGATGTTGCACCATAAGCGGTATATTTGCCAATCGACAAAATTACTATCATTTTCAAAACTGGTACTCACCCTTCCTACAATATTCACGTCGGCGTATCTTTTCAAAAGCGCTTCTACTACCGATCTGTGGCCGTTTTTAACGGCATAAATTAGATTAGAATCTCTAGTCTTATCCTGCAAATGATAACATAACTTTATAACTGTGCGCGGGATATACATCATAAATTACCTAAACATTGCATTCAGCATTTGTGAGCATAATTTCGAATAAGATTCAGCGGCATGTGTACACCACAGATGACTCTCAAACCAAACTGCAGATTCCTCAGAATTTACTCTTTTTTTGAGATATCTCAGGTCAGAGACGAAACTATGGGGGGATGTGGAGAGCTGGAAACCCCTCAATCGGCCCCCAATAATTTGGCGGTCGGCAAATTTTGAAACTGTTCATTTGAATTGTTAATTTTTTAAAAACGTTTGTTTCCTTTTCAATTAAAAAATCGGCAAATTTTCAATTTTTTACAAATTTTGTCGGCGAATTTTTATTTTAGTTCTGCGGGAATTTTCATTTTTTTTTATTGTTTACTCTCACTAGAGAGCGCTATTGTTGACGGAGGAATGATAACGATGACCTCCAGATTTGATGTTGTGATGAGATCATGTTCTTTTATACGTTTTTATAATAAAAATATTTAAAAGTGGACGAACTTATACTTTCGGAATCAAAACTTTCCAACAGTTCTCAAAAAATATCTGTCGGCAAATTTTTCTTCTCACCCCCTCCCCCACTGAAAGTCAAGTTTTGTCTTGGTGCTTTTTGTTTCGCACATTCTAGCTGAAAATTACACTAGATTTGCACAGATCAATTATTGTCGAAAGTTCGGGCGCCAATATCAGAAAGAAGTGAAGTAAATGAGTACCACACCTGAACATTAATATAAGCTCCTGCATCCAATAATGCTATCACAATATCGTAAAACCCTTCTCTACAAGCGATTGTCAAAGCGGAACAGCCATCTTTATCAGTGCAGTTCACGTTCGCTTTATGCTCCAGCAGTAATTCGACCATTTCTGAATGGTTTCCAATCGCAGCCACAATCAACGGCGTCCAGCAATACTATAATAGAACAGATACATCAACATCAAACAATTCTGTAGTTTTGTTACACAAACATTTGAAATACACGGTTGTACCATTCCAGATGCGTCTATCGTGGCGCCTGCTTCTATGAAACATTTTGCCGCTTCTAAATCGCCTCTCCTTGCTGCCCATATTAAAGCTGTAGTGCCGAACTGGAAGAAATAACAAGGATTGCTTTTAAAATACGAAGCACTATTTCACACTACAGAAAGTGATCACGTTGCAACAATCGATTCACTAACTTTATCACGTATTGTGACCTTAGCTCCTTTAGATACTAAAAACTTGGCTATGTTTGAATGACCACGACCGGTGGCCCACATCAACGCCGTCACATGATGGTTTCCGCATGCATTGACATCAGCCCCCCGATTGACCAGTGCTATAACCGTATCCTCTCGGCCCTTATAGCACGCCCACATAAGAGCCGTCCATGATCCCTATGGAAAAAACGATATTGTTAAAAATAACCGACCAACAAATTATTGGGACATAGATTAAGTAACTTAGTACCGATTTTCAAGAAGGTCCTATCACTATAGGATTTAGGATCCCTATAAGTAATACGACCCTTCTGAAACTGACATTCAGTTTCATCCTGAATTTTTTTTAAAATACAGAATAAATTAGTTTTTCAACATCAAGCAATTTACAGACGATTTCTAATCCTTAAGCATAAGTAAATATAAAACAGTCACCATATCTTTGTGTTCCAGTTCGGCATTATGATCAATCAACGCCAAACAGATATCAGTGAAACCTTCTTTGGCAGCTAACGCTAATGGGCACCAGTTATCCTGAAGTAGACCAGAAAAAATCAGAAGAATGAAAATTTGTAAGTAATGCTAAATTACAAATGATATTCATTCAGTATCTTTTCATCAATGGGAAAAATTAGAATTACAGAGAACCGATGACTGATAAGACCACTGAAAATTAATAGGGTAAGCGAAATTTATAAAATTAAAACAAAATCCATGGTTAACGAGCAATTGGGACCAAGTTCGCTGATAATTGCCCACATTAATGCGAAGTTCATGATAAGCCGTAGAATCCATTAATGCGTTATATTTACCAACAGACTACATAAACTACTAGAATTAATTGCTCAATACATTAAAATGAAAATTATTCAAAACGATTATATTCAGTATCATTTATGAAGAATTCACCAGGTCAGATCCGACCCCACTCCCACCCAATTTCAAAAATAAGAAATTCTTTAGTTTCCTGCCAACAGAGTGTTTTGTTTATTTTTGTTTCTGAACACGAAAAATGTAACAAAAACTTCAAAAATTGTTAAAATCTGCTAGCGCAAGTAGGCTCGTTTCACACCTATCCCATACGCTGGTCCGCGCCATCTAGCCGTCATTTAGTCGGATACATGTCGAGGGAAGAGATTCCTCGACATCACTCCGACAGCCGACTTCATGTGAAAGCTCTTGTTTCCTCGTGTGTATAAATTTTATATCGGACCGACGTGTAGGGTGTGAAACGGGCCTAAATGCTATTGCTGGTCGGAAATTCATAATCAAATCTCATTACGATGTTTTCATATCTTGAACCTGCAATCAATTATTCGGTAGAAACGCATTACTGCATTAAAAGGTTACATAATATTAAACCGGTAAAACTAGCCTGATTAACGGCTACTCGGTGAAGAAGTCAGTGAATTAATTCTCGGATCAAATTTTTATCCTCGACTTTTCATCGAAAAAGTCATTATATGGTAATCAAAACAAATACGATAAAGATGTAAACCTACGCAGTCTGAAATATTCGGATCAGCTCCATGATCAAGTAGTTCACGTACAAAACGTAACTTCCCACACGATGCCGCAAAGTGTAAAGCTGTAGCTCCATTCTGAAAATAATTTCAAAACGTATCGCATCGACAGTTACTCGAAAATTCCTAAATAAAAACAGATACCTATATAGCAATAATTATTTCTGTTCTTTATTACAGTGATAATGGAACACATTCGCCGTTCCCAATGATACAGCTGAATGTTTCGAACATTAGAAGAAAGCTATACGGCTTTCTAAAACTTTCAGGTCAACTACAGAACCCAGACGCGCAACCAGAACTTCTTTGGTGGAAGCTAGAATTGAGAAGAAAAAAACTTTGGCCGAGGTGATGATTTGATTTGGTACCTACCTATTTTCATGAATTAATTTTGAAAAACCTTCGATTTTTTTTTTGGGGGGGGGGCTGCTACAGCCTCTTAGCCCCCTCCCTTGGATGCGCCCTTGATAGAACCTATGAGAGAATTCGAAAATAACTGCATTTTTTCAACACTAAAAAGAGCTTTTGAGTTTTTCTACCAAGAAACAAGTTCAGTCGACAATCTGAAAGATTTAGAGTAGGGGGCATAGAATATCAAAACGCTTTGCAATGCTGTAAGTCATGTATTAATTCCTGCACGTCATTTACTAATTCAAAAACGAACACAAATTGAACAGTTTTAAGTTTATTGAAAATATGATCTAGAACTACACGCCGAAGCATGGTTAAGACATCAAATTAATAAATAAATTTAAAAAAAAAGTAATGAAATACCTCGTCTTTGTCGTCAATTAAAATTCTTTTGCTGTTCAGGAACGTACGAAACTCGTCAAAATTATCATCGAAAATATAATTAACGAGAGTTTTGTAAGTCACAGATACCATCGAGTCAGATCGGTATAAACTCTGAAAATAATAATCACACATTAATTTCATCTAATTAATTTGAGAGCCAGAATATTCACACTTGAGCGTAAATGAATAAATTGGGCAGTTTTCCAGTTGAAATTTTCAGTAATCTCAAGTTCTGCAAAGGATTTTAAAAATAATTCGCTAATCCACTCTATAAATATTCTCACAATATTAGTGTAATACAAATCCACATCACTTCGAATTAAAGATGATTAAACATGATAAAAGAGGAAACTGAAACACGTATCGAGGGCAATGCAGAAGAGTATTTTCAATGAGAAGCTTCTAAGGAGGCTCACTTTCGTACTTAATGTAGGCATGTCTGAATACACTGAGATAGTATGAATGAAATAAGGTGAACGAAGCTGAATAAAGAGTAAATGGAGGGCGTACTTTCAACACCTGTTTCAATTCTGAGCTACATATTTTAAGTTACTTCTAAGTGCCGTCAGTGGGGGGTAAAGCCGCTCAAAAATAAACTTTTTTCAACATTTCACTAAGATTAGCGGTAGCTAATTTTCTGGATATAAATAAAGGCAACCTTTGGTCACATGATAACATGAATTTATGCAATATTATTAACCACGTATTTTCCCAGAAAACTGAATTAGGCTACGAGCGGCTTCACCCCGCTTAAGAGGGGTGAAGGCAACCAAAAATGAAAGTGTCCTTAAATAAAGTATTTTTAAGTCAGAAGTGGAATTAGGATGCACTATTATCACATAATGCCCATTTGCAATCAACCACCGTCCCCTTTCTCTTTGAAAAACAGCTTTGTTCTTCCCATGTTATGCGTGACACAATATCATCGAATAATTTACGAAATAAATCATACCGAACACTGCACAGTTTTATTAAAAATTATTCAAATACTAGAAATCTTGAAATTGAGGACCTATCTGTAAAAAGGGCGTCTGTGAGTTAATTGGAATAAACAAAAAGAGACTGTGAAGTTTCAACTCGATATTATCACTATAAAGACTAATTTTGCGGCAAAAAGTCTTATTACAGAAAATGTAGAGCAGAATTCGATCTACAAGATGGGATAGTTAAATTTACAATCTATTGATAAGTTAATGCGGGAGAGTTGATAGAAAAACCAATCACGGACGCCCTTTTTGCTGAGACAAGAAAATTCCATAACCTATATTCTTATATCGGACGCCCTTTTTGTGGAGACAAGAATCTTCATTATTTTGTTATCACTTGAAGTGTTCTCCTAGATTCGCTTTTAAGATACCCGGTGATAAGGAGATCTGAACAAGATTAGTTTTGATGCCGTGCAGCATATCAGTTGCAAGTCCGTCTCAAGACATTGAAAAGAAACAACGTTATATTTTGAATTTGATTGATTTTGAAAAAAGAAATCAGCTCTTGGATAGATTTGAAGCTGAGGAATCCGAAAATAACAGTCTCCGCAAAAAGGGCGTCCGCCTGACGGACGCCCTTTCTACAGATAAATCCTCAATTGCATTTGACAAAAAATAATAAATAAATAAATAAATAAATTCATGCCATAAAACAATAAAACACATAGAATGTTGGATTGAAATCAAATAGTCACTCAATGGAGATTCGCTTTCAGCCCATGATTTATTCAATTTCAATTTTTCGTGATTATCCCGCCAATGAATCAAGTGATAAAATTAAATTCAATAGGATCTCACAGAGAACAAAATTCTCTATCAGAAATGTTATTCCATTCTACTTAGACAACTTTTAATTTGTTTCCCTAATAAATTTAAATTTAAAAAGCATTCTTGCTGTATTCAAAATTTCAGAATTCTAATTTTCGAATCACATTGATAACCGATTTATGAAAACATTAATATAGAACAATAGAACACAAAAAATCTCATAGATCACACCCTCCAATTGGGATGTAAACTTAAAGTTTCATGTGTTGGCAGCCCTGTATAATATTTTAAATCAATTGGAAATTGATTTTAAGAAAAATCTCGTCCTACATTTTATTGAATTGTTACTAAACAATAGAATTACAGTCAACGCAAGTGGGTGGAATAATTTTGGGCCGTTTTTTAGCTTCCTAAGGATAGCAGTATTTCCATTTAAAATTATCCATGCTCACCCTTTCAGTTTCACCCGCGCAAGTGATTTTGTTTTACTCTCTTGAAGACAGCAGTTTTTCTATTTGAAAGAACACATGATCACTCATTTATTTTCACCCGCACAGGTGATTTTGCAGCGCACTCTAGTGCAGGTTTATATCCCAATACCCAACTGTATTTGAGGAGTTATCTGTCAAAAGGGCGTCCGTTCAATGTATTTCTAATGGAACGGACGCCCTTTTGACAGATAACTCCTCATTTGGTTCAAGTCTCTATCATTCTGCACTAGAGCGCAACACTCGTTTGAAGACTTGCAGCCACGAGCGAGCATCTTCGCCCCACCTGATTATCTTCACCCCATTGACGGTACTTCAAGAGTCCCATACAACGCACCCAGAGCTGGAAAACGCGCTTTTACTGGATATAAACCGAGTTTGGAGAATACTTGTAGCTAGTGAATGAATAGAAATCATAACATGAGATATACAGTTATAACCAGGAAACAATAAAACTGGAATAAGATAGTAGGTACTCCGCATATTTCATGGACTTCCTAAGTCAAATGTTTCAAAATTGATATTCATAATATCTGAACCGAATTTGCAAGTAATCAGAAAGAAGGACTCAACAAGACGCCGTTAATTTAAAAAAATAAATAAATAAAGACATTGTATTTTTAAACTCTGCGAAGCAAAGTAACATCGGATGATGTTCTAATTTTACCATGGTCCTCATGAACTACAACAAACAAATGAACATCGAGCTTGCGTTAATACTATTTTCAAGGCATCTAGACTCAGCTATAGCAATTACTCATGGGAGCGACTCTTTTTCTCAATAATACATTACAAGTTTTTCATGTTATTATTAGTCAAAAATTACTTTAGGAATTATACGGATACATGAACTCAGAACAAATGCTCAGTTCCGCGCACTAGGAAAGAAAGCTAAGCTAAAAATAAGAATAGTAAATATATATAAGGCGAACCTAACCATGAAATTTTCCGTAACCCATAAGAGATAATGTTTAGTTATTTACAGGATCTTCATTTTTATTTTTAAATTATTTAGTTACAGGGTTCCTTCTTCCAGTGATTCAATACCAGCTATAATTTTCTTCAAAAATACATTTTCCACAGAAGAAAAAAAAAAGAAAGAAAATAAAGTGTATTCACCTATGAGTAGAGTGGGTACAAAGATAATGCAGTTTTCAACTGATACTAAATAGTCCTCGTATCATTCGAACTTGTTATTGTCTTTCAGTAAATACAGAGCAGAAACAAATCAATTCTAATCTAAATGGGCCGTTACAAGAATGCGCAGTAGGTTATCAATAAGAAAATCAGAGAAACATTAGAAAGACATGTTAGTGAAGCATTAATGGAAAATCACACTCATGTTTCAGTATTTCAGTAATAAAAACACGACTGATATCGAGTTGCAACATTTTTAGCAGAATCATAAATCATCAAAGTAATTTCAAAGGGGGGAAAAAAGGAGTACAACAATATAGGTCGTTTCAACTTGTTTAGTACAGCAACACTTTGTCAAACGAATTTTGTAAGTATGCTAGTATTGTTTGTCGCCACTGGCCAAGGATACCATTTAGGCAAATATCAATCGCAAAGTCGTTATTAATTAAAACATCACACCTGGTGAACTCTTGAATAAACTAAGACTAACCGATGAACCAGACAGTTTTCGAAACGCTTGGAAGCTAAACTTCCGCGGGAAATACGAAAATCTTGATTCAGTTGCATTGTCAAACGGAGGGGCTGTTACTGTGAATGATGGTAAAGGTAATGTCGCTTCGTAACTTTTGGAAAGAACAGTCTCACTGCACCAGATGGTACTTTTCTTGCTGCACAAAACTGGCGAGTTCAACTTACTATTGGGCAACGTTGAATCATGTTGTTCTACCTTGGGTTCTTCCATTAAAAAGATCTGTATTTACTCGTCAAATTTGAAATAAGGCACCTTGAAACATAGTTAAGTAGGGTCACAATTTAGTACCGTAGATGAAGTTACTGTAATGGGATGAGCGGGGCGGAGGAGACAGAAAGCACAAAATGACAAAATTAATATTATCCCGCCTGCTTGCCAATTTAATAGTAAGATAAAAGATGAACTTCGGCAGTCGACAGATTGACACCTCAATAATAATCAGTTCATACTCAGTAGAGTAACAGTTTAAAATTATGGTTGAAATTATTTTAACGGTATGAGGGGGGTGGAGAGAGTGAGAGAGCGGAAAGATTCAAATGACAGCCTGGAAATTCAACAATTATGAGGGATCAATTTTAGCCATTAGCACCGCATCAATAATTTAAAAAATAAGAAGTTTTCCTTTTCCATTATATTCGAACAATTGGACGCTGTTAAACGTAAGGGAACCAACCAGCAAAACCAGTTTTTTGAGAACACGTGATTCGAAGTTCAAAAGCCGTGTAGAAACTACATGACATAGCGTTTACTGATAAGCTTTTTTCATGAATCGAGGGCCCAATTTTGAAAAATTCTACTTTTTACGCTCTTCCCAACGATACTAATAACTCATTTTGTTTACCAATGTCGGTTGATTCTCTTACGCTTAACGGCGTCCAATTAATCCTGAAAAGAATCATCAGTTAGTATAATTTCCGTCTTTCCATACGGCAATGCATTTTTGAGTTCTTTATGATCTCATATTTGCCTCATTAAATCACAATCTTGATCTGCAAAACTTCAAGAATTGAAAACATGAAAATTGTAAAACTTCGTGGGCTATTTCGAATGGGTGTAAATCCACTACTCATCTTCGGTCTTTCACAAAATTACTTGCGATATGTTTTAGGTATTTCATTTTTGATATAGAAATTACCCATTTAATGTAATAATTTACCTTCTTCCTTTTGTAGTCCAAATGGAGAACCTTTTTTACGGATGAAATAAACCTGCTACCATAGTGTTTTTGTGTCGTATAAATCAACGGTATGGACTCGCTGCTACAAGATGAAGACGTTCGTCCGGACACAGAATGACTCATTTATAAGATTCACGAAAATATGTCAGGAGAAAAATCAGCAATGCCACGCAAATGCGCTAATCGAACGCTGAATTTAATGCATTGTTGTGCTATTCCATATGAATACGCCGAACGATCACAAGAAAACCACTGACATACGATAGCAAAGATACAGTATCGAACTGAAAATTGTAAGGTATATCGAATGAACACTGGATGGACAACGCAAAACTCAAGAATGAAACATCCACAGCGAATGGAACCCAGTGAAGTTATTTCTGATCGCGCAATACGTAGATATCAAATTGTGCGTATGTTTTAGATTCGATGAACAGTAGGGACGCCGAGGAACGCTCGAGTTCACAGGTCAAATTCGGATAAGATGAGATTTAAAAAAAAACTCAATAATTTATATCACACCTTCGAACTGATTTAATGGGTTTAACTGACTCACGTGAACATATCCGATAAGGTACTAAACGTACAAATGCATTGAGCGGAATGTGACCAGTGGAAGCAACAGAGAACATTCGTTTACATTTGCAGGAAAATACCTGCAGCAAATGCTTAAATGCCTTACGAGGAGAGGGAGACTGAGTGTATCATTCATCAAAATTCAACCGAGTAGGAAAATGATTGATAATCATTATTTAGAAATATTAGTGGCGAGATATCATTCAAACATAAGACAGCAGGTAGATATGTTCCTAGAGCGAACAGCAGTAGAATGTTGAAATTTAATAGAAGCGAACTGGTCCAACTGAGGACCCAACAATAAATCAGCAACATAGAATATGTCAATTCATATTACAGATAAGGGTCTATCTGTAGAATATCCAATGAATCTGAGCGAATCGACTTTTTTCAGTCAAGAGAAAAATCTCAGAACTGAATTACACATACCAGCATAATATAGAGGCATAGACTATTGGCGACAAGAATCACTATCATCGTAACTTTCTACCGCTTTTACTGTTTCGCGCTTCTTTGGTTTCTTTTTTTCTCCCTTTTTGTTAATTTTCTTTATATTTTATAATACAAGATGCAAGTTATGAACTACCACTAAGCCACCCCTGAAAATGTTTCTTGGTTCCACTTGAGGACAATAATAATTGAAGAGTAGAAGCATGCAAACTGACACCTAACTTGCATTTTATGAATGTCAGCTGTATCCAAAACAATGCATGGGGGTACAGAATACGTTGGGACATAACTGAATAATAATACAAGAAGCTGAATCGCGACATCAAGAATAAGAATAATACCACATCTCATCGCTGACCACATCTTATTTTGCCATGTTCGGTTCAAGAATTTTTACCGATACATTGGTTCACGTCGTCAAAGATATTGATGAGAAAACTGTACCGAATGACATAACTGGATTGTGATAAGAAAACTACACCGAATGACAAAATACTTACTTGTCAACTTGTTAAACGTAGAACTGTCGTTGAATACATGAAAGTACGTAACTGATATACATACACAAGCATTTAGATCATATTTTTAAATTCATCAGTGTCCAGTTGTTCATGTCAATTCCAGAGATACACGTTCATTTATTTTTTCCAAGAGATAAATTCAAGAATCTCTTCAAGTACGAAAGAAGGAAGAAAATACCAATCTTCCTTATCAGAGCAGAGGAAATTCAAGTTTGATGATAAGAGAAAAACCATAGTGGGAAAACTACAAGGACATGAGTTGCAAGGTTTCCTGCGCACCACGCAGTCCAAATGCGACTGAAAGCTGTTAGCTGAAGATTGTGTAGTGCTCTGTGTTCTCCCTCCCCCCTTAAAGCACTATCCGTTGTCGATGAATAATGGGTCGATGGGTCATTTTTTTCATACCCATTTTCATTATCACTCCACTCCTCGGGTTTCGCTTAATTTCTATTTTCTACCCTAGTAACATCTCTAAAGTTAGTGAAGTTATAATTTGGTTATTCTCATTATTTGATTCAAAATCATTTCAAGAATCTTGAAATTTGGGAGCAAAAGTGGTTTGTCATTCAATATTATTTTGACTCATTGTGAAATGATGTTCCTCCTGCGAATTGGTGTGAAAACCGCTTTGGAAGTTAAGCCGTTGAGGCAAGTTATCAGCTCTTTTAATTTCATACATACTTCGGCGACTTGCAACGAATGGAACGTGTACCATTTATGTAAACCTCGCCCACTTCACCATCCTTTTCGAAGGAAAGTTTTCTTCCCTGAAAAGTATACGATAGAGCCTTTGAGGAATGATAATCTTGCCGGCCGAGATCCTAATACCGGTAAGTTTTGGTTTCTTCCGTCACACTTATTTGTTTCCGTTCTATTATCGTGTGTCTGCGTCACAATAAATTTGATAATAACTTTTTAGGTCGTGTGGTTACTGCTCGAATCGGCGGAGGTATTAAACATCTTTTTCATTGGGTGGATTTTAAAAGAATTGGTCCAAAAGTGGAAGGTGAATTTTATTATGAGAAAGTCCTACAAATAATGGAGTGCGGTTGTCGATCAGCTCATATCGCTCTTGTTGGTAACGGAGACAAGCTGCGATATATTTTAGCTTCCGAGAATATGAAACGCAATGATATAATCAAAACATCTCAGTATATTCCTCGTCATCCTGGTAATATTATTACGATAAACTTGATATAATTTCCTTGACCTCCTCGAGAAACTAAATAGAGTTGCCTTCTTTTTTTTTTCTATGTTATGCTTAGTGTTGCCGAATGAAGGAGATGCTTTTCCTCTGGGAGCTCTACCTATTGGTACCAAAATTCACAATATTGAAAGATATCCTGGACAAGGGGGTGAATTCATTCGTGCGGCTGGTTCCTCTGCCGAAGTAATACGTAAAGTGAATAAACGAGTAGTCGTGAAAATGCCTTCGAAATTGGAAATATCATATTCAGAAGAATGCATGGCCACTGTTGGTAAGTTACAACTGTAGATTTTCGATTCAGTTGAGAAATGGTTTCCGTTTGTATCACGGAAGTACCATGCAGAAGTAGTATTGCTGGTTCCCTAAATCTGTTTTTTAAACCAAGATAGAAAGTTCGTCCATTAATAATATCATTATTCGCTTTATTTGATAATTCAATATCTTGTCCATAGGCGAGCTATCGAATAAGGAGTTTGCAAGTATTGTACTTGGTACTCCTTGGAGACACAGAGAATTGGGACGACGTCCACATTCCGGATTATTCCAGAAGAAGACTGGAAGATTTGGTCGTAAAATAAAACCTCCTCCCCCAGTGAAAATTATAGCTCCATCAACACCGCCAGATTTCTATCCGATACGTATAACACTTCCGCATATTGACATCAAATTCCCACCTGGTTATGTTTAATCTATTTGCAATTACGTATAAATTAAATCTCATAGTTGCATTACTACTTTGTGTATATTATGTACTATGTATAGTTGGTAATGGTAACAACTAACAAGGGAATATTCATTTTTAAATCCTGAAGCATTTCAAGTGTTTGCCGAGCAAATGCTAAAAAAAAATACATTTTTTGAATTTGAAATGCTCTCTAAGAAGAGTTCAAGGGGAAATCTTGAAATAATCGAGCATTTATTGTTCAACTTCGAGTGAGCTTCGGATTATGCTCTATTCTTGAGCATTTCTAGCATTTGCTCTTGATTTTTAAATGCCCATCATCTACTCAATGAGCACTTGTTTCAGTGGCGTATTTAAGGGGGGGGGGGGGTTCCGGGTTCAACACCCCATAACATAACCAAAAAAGCGTTAAAAAATGTCAAAAATATGCTCTTAACTTTTTTTTTTTAGGAATACCCTCAAAATCAAAAGTCAACCCCCCCCCCCCTATGATTTCATCCTAAATATGCTACTGACTTGTTTTGCAAATATGTGTTTTAAGCAAATACTCATCAATAATAAATACTCGAGCAGTGTCTCGGCGAGTGCATGTTTTAGAAATACGAATTTATACCTATACTTGCAAATAAATTAATAAGCATGAAGAGCATCAATCAACAAATTTCGTACAGCCTTAGGGAAAAAAGTTCTTTTCAGTTCCACGGACAAAACTGATGATTCTTTTTTTCCATTCCTAGCCTTTGGACTGGACGAACCAACCGTTAACCTCTCAACATGACAATGCTGGCTTCTTTCTTGTTTATCCGGTGTAAAGAGACTACCGCGCTAACAGTTGTGAATCTAGCCGCTATCCTGAAATGCCTTATCTGTTTTCCGCAAATCAGCTCATATAAGAAGGAGGCGACACTACCTGATTATTGTTTCAAAATTTCTAATGAGATATTTTCCATTATCTAACCGATTCTTAAGAGCTAGCGCGCAGTAGACGATTTTTTATCGGTCCAATTTCAAGTTGCCCCACTGATTTTTGCGCGCACCGCACGACTATTAATCAAATAAACAACAGATGGACTCACATCGTACTAAAGTTGAGACATGTCTCAGATTTTTTTATCGGCCGATTTTTTATCTGGCAGTGCGCTTATGCTCATTACATTTCATAAGAATGAATATACAATTAAATAGTCGGCCGATAAAAATCGTCCAGTGCGCGCTAGCCCTAAGTTGATTGCCCGATGGCGTTGATGGTATAGGCCTCCATCTCTTTAGCAGGCATACATTTCGGGGTCCCGTCAACAGTGGATTTAAAGCAAACAGCCTAAATGGGAAACGTCTTTAAAGCCCTAAATTGTGGTTTCCTGATCCGCAGAAATTCGCTTATAGAATATTATTTTTTGATTTTATACTTCTAAGGGGTCCGGTGGTGATTGTTCTTTTGTATCCCTCCCCCTTTTGCAATTTACCACCTGCCCGTGTAATTCTGAATGTGGTCTTGAATTACGAAGGTACCTCAGAAATATGATGCTATACCTACTGCTTAAATGTTGTTGTACGCTTGTGGGAAGAGGAAAATGAAAGATAATACATCAATCGATAGAAAGATTATCCGACTATGTTTGATTTGTGCGACCTGATTAGAGATGACGATTAGCATGAACCGATTCATAGAAGTAGAAGTGGAACCATTTAACATAAGACAAGCTCATCTATACTCTATAGTGATGTTAAGCGGATATTCGAATCCGAATGAAATCCGGATTTTTTAGTCGAAAATTCCGCTCCATCAACAATAAGCAGAATGCCAAAAATTTGTTATCTACATAAAAGCTAATGTGACCTGCCAGGCCAGGAAGAAGGGAACTGTGCGCAAAAATGTAAATATTACAGAGGAGAGCAGATAAACAAAATTGATAACGTTTTCACGTTATGAGACACTCAACTTTGAAGACTTACAGCAGTTTGGGAAAATATTTTAGAATTTTTTCGACAACACCACGCGAAAGAGCGGTCAAATACATATTAGTCAAAAACAGTTATTTTTGCGCACAGGTCCCTTTCTTCCTGGCAAGTTACCTATCAGGTCAGCCGGTTAGCTCTCTTTTTATCTAGTGATAAGGTTGTGATAAAAAGGACTGGATTGCCGCAGTTGGAAGTTCTTTTCGAAGTTCGTATTTGTCAATTTCTGAACTCTTTATCTGGAAAAGCAGGGCCTATGATCAGCCGTTGAGGCCCAATTTTCTTACTTTTCAAGTTACCCGACGCTCGTAAGTATTATTCTCTAATCGAACATGAATATCACTTCAGTTAATTGAAATGATTTTCTCAATTAAACTTATTAAGACGAGTGCACTGCTGTTTGTGATTACGATATAATGAACGACTTCCTTCAAATTTAAATGAAATTGTTTTATTTTTTTATTCAAATATGATACTATTTCTACCGTTTAAATATACATTACAAATGCAATTTCTGAAATCACGATCTCCAGTTTTGCTAAATTACTTTCAGGTTTCGACTTCCACAAACGTTCTGGTTGATAGAAAAGCCGTTCCGTTTTAAATTTTGAATCAGAAGTGATATTCACTCGCAAGTCGCTATGAAATAAACGTTATGTGCCCACGATTCACAAGATTTACCCAAACCCAAGTGCACTTGAAGAGCAATGCGTGCCTATCCTTCAAAATTATCCGGTATAATTATATCAAAATTAGAATCAGTAATTCCGTAATGATCCATGCGATGTCGTTTTTCTTTCAGAACACTTTCCCAATGAACGTGTTCAGATTTTGTGCCAGCGCGAATTCATTTATTGGACAATATGCACGGAAGATGATTTGCGCGCCCTTATTGCACATTAGTAATGTCATTCAAGGTAATTGTTCGTCAGTTCAATTTTCTAGTACATCTACGATGAATACGTTGTATCATCTGAGTGTATTTTCTCAGATTCAACAGCAACTCGAGCCCTCACGCTAGAACAGCTTCATAAAATGAAGCCAAGGCAACCGAAACCATCGAAGAATCCTCTGGGATACAACGTACCGATGTTGAAAGGAGTAGTGTTGAAAACGCTTATAAAAAAGCCTAAAAAACCGAATTCAGCCAATCGGAAATGCGTGTATGTCCGTCTAAGTAATGGAAAAGAAATGTTCGCTTATGTACCAGGAGAAGGGCACAATTTACAAGAACATAACGTCGTTATGGTTCGACCTGGAAGAACGAAAGATGTGCCTGGCTTGAAATTGAAATGCATCAGAGGAAAATATGACTTGGGTCATGTTATTAAAGATCATCTAAAATAGGTTTCTCATGTAATAGTGTCTTGGTAATAATAAAACAAGGCGTAAAAAGTTCGTTTTATTTCACAAAATAAATAATGTACAATCACAAATGAATGCTCTAGAAAAAAAGAAGAAAAAAAACATCCAATCAACGGATAATACAAGAATTTTTTTCCCTCGCAATTCTCCTTTATGTAAATGCTTTCCACTTTATAAAAGGTTTTGCTGACAGACACAATGGAAAGGTACAAACAGGTACCATCCATTCGAAATTGCGCTAGAACTTCCCATCGCGGTGGGCCATCGGGTACAACAAGCGGCATTGTCTCGAAATACACACAAAATTTATCATCACGCTACTGAACATTCGCAAAGATGGGTGCTGGAAAAATCAAATTGAAGAGAAAATGTAAAGCTATCATCGGAAAAGCTCATTTAAATTGGCTAGTTACAATTTAATGATTTATCACACTCTCGGAAAAGTAGGAAAGTTTGGTAATGAGAAACACTGGAACGGTAAAACTTCCTGCTTTCAATTCCCACTTTGGACTCAACCATTTGAGTGTTGGTTTGGAGTCAGGCTTCCCATGTTCATGTGTTCCGGACTGTGCTTTTGCTTTTTCTTTTTCTTCTCCTTTTTACGTTTCTTTCGCTCTTTATCTTCATCGTGACGTTTCTGCTTCTTATGTTTCTTTTCGTGCGAGTCTAATGACGCAAGATCGCTAGAAATTTCTTGAGTTGCGATTTCGCTGCTTCTGTACTTATTCTTTTTCTTCTTAGTTTTATGTTTCTTTTGAGGTAATTGATTTTCGTAACGGTACTGTTCCGGAAGCTGAAATACAAATGTACATAATAGAAGTCGACGCTAGTAAACTAAATTTAATCATACAAGGTATCTATTAGCGACACTTGGCAGAACCGTCAATATTTTTCGTACGTACAGAAGCTACGCTACATGTATGTCAACTTCGGTAAAGATCAAGACATGTACATAACGAATTCAAACACGAGAAACCCATAACTCTACCTTAATTACACTAACCAGGGATCAAAGACAGTTCACATAGTACTTCGTTTCGTCAGACCAGTTTTCACGTTGTCGCTTTCTTAGGTATTTTTTCATGAATCAACAAAAAAGAGAAGTCTCTAACCGAGTTTACGAACGTACTTGTCATAATTTGTAAATAAGATAGTGTAAACTTACAGGTCCAGGATGCAGACGAAAACCATTCAGTTGCATATTAGTCAAGGGTAGAATTTCTTTCGTTGCGATAGGTGGCTTCTCAATGATTGACCTCAACGAGCTGTAATATTTAATTTACATATTAGAGACACATACATATAGCGCACACTATCGCTGTTTCACCCTGAGTGAATAAACTTACCTATTATCTTGAGTACCAGGTGCATCAATGTAACCAGGTAAGTGAGGAAGAAATGCGGAGAGCGATTCTTTCACTCTCTTTCCACTAAATTTACTATATGTATTCATTAGTCCATAATGAGTCATCAAATTCTTGGCCCCAGTCAATTCGCTTCCTCCTACAATTTTAAACAATTCATGATGATATTAGAAATATGCAGTATCGTAAATACTTTCTAATTCTCAAGTTTAACGCTACTACAAATGGTACAGTGAATCGACGGACTACCTTTACAATATCAATAATTTCGCGTTATCACAACAATATTCGGACAAATTTACGAATAGCTATACAAACCTGGGGGTTCCTTCATCAGATAAAATGGTCCACTGTGAACAATGGACGGGTTTTTTCCTAACGAAATCGTCGTTTTTAGTGTTCCCGTAGAATCCTGACGAGGTACAATTGGGGATCTGGAACCCCTCGGCGATGATTTCGGAGAATACTGATCTACTTTATTTCTAAACTGGTCACCCATCATCATTTCTAATCATGTTTTCACTAAAAAATTCGAATAATATTTACTTCCTCAGCATACCAGCTACTATTGATTACTGAACTGGAACACAGCAGAACGAAATGGACATTACCATTCAATGTACACTAACAGTGACCATCAGACGGCAAAACGATTGAAAAGGAGGAAGTTATAAAGTGGTCACAATAGAACAGGCTAAAAGTTGTCTCTTACCCACATCTCACCATTGAAGAATATGAACGACGAGTGGAGTTGTAGATTGTAGGGTACCAATCAACATGAATGTACGTTCTATGTAGTAGAATAGAACGACAGATGAACGATAAATAAATTTAGCAATTTACAAGAGCACGGACAACAAAATATGAAGAAGGATAGTAGAATAGCTACATGGATTCGTATCGTATCACAACCCTCTGAAGTCTTGATATCTCATGAAAATGAAATTACGACTTTCTGCCAATTCTACTCAGTATTGCCAGATGGGAAATAAAAAATGTACCAGCAATATTGTACCAAATTTCAAATGAAAAATGACAGAATTCTAATCGTATCAAGATGATAACTGAAAAGTGAAAACTGATAACTAAGCATACTTTAAACTTTATCATGTGGTATTGATGTTGCTTACATCATTCGTCATTGGACGACTTGAATCGTTCTATCCAATCTGTCATCTGTCTGCTCATTGCAGCAGTTCCGTGCATAATATGGCAGCACTGTTGAGAGCGGTCAAATTTCAAATATTATCGTGAATATGAAGGGAAACTAATGATGATACGGCAGAAATTAATATTC
Organism: Acanthococcus lagerstroemiae; assembly: GCA_031841125.1. Taxonomy (NCBI): domain Eukaryota; kingdom Metazoa; phylum Arthropoda; class Insecta; order Hemiptera; family Eriococcidae; genus Acanthococcus; species Acanthococcus lagerstroemiae. The sequence goes on along the minus strand of CM063106.1, from coordinate 10,233,375 downwards.
CTAATTCATTAACAAATTGCCTGATGGAATATCTAGTAACCAGAACCAGACCAGATAACCTGAAGTGGAAACAACTGACTACTTACGAAGAACCGATTCATTAGAAAGCTGAGTGGTACAGAAATGTTATTTTTGAAGAAATTCAGTAGATTTCTATGGTAATTAATATATTTTAACTATTTTTTACTCCATTGAGTAATTATTTGAGCTTGTTAGAAAAAGAGTAAATTTATTGTGTATTGTCTTATCTTGTCAATTACAGAGATGTACACCTGCATCGCTGTAAGAACATACACATACATCATAATATACCTGCTACTACCAGATTAATGGAGACGTCTAATTTACTCCTGGCTTATGATAATTCAAATAACGAAATTTTATCCAGCGATAAGTACATATCTCTGATAATATGAATATCTTTCGAGTCGCTGTATATTCAGCATACAGCTATGACCTTTCATTTTCTGAAAAGTATTATTTTGATATTATTGCTGTTTAGATTTTTCTATTCATCCACTTAGTATGCTTCGAATATTGATGAGCTGTCTGATGGTATCATCTGTAGTTTCGTTAACCTACGATTTTCCTAACCTCGATACACCCGTAGACGTTCAGAAGAAAGCCGTTGAGGACTTGATCATTCGTCTTATAGGACTAGAAAAATCAACGTTGTTTCAGATTAACATTCATATAAATGATTCAGATGATACGTTTCTATTACAAAAAAGTAATGATATCGTTTATATTTCGAGTACATCGGGTGTCGGAGCTGCATACGGTTTTCACTTTTACTTGAAGTATTTTTGTCATTGTCACGTTTCCTGGGATGCAGATCAGCTACAGTTGCCATCCAAATTACCCGATGTAAATTTCAGAGGGAAATCCTTCGACCGATTCCGCTATTTTCAAAATATTTGTACCTACAGTTATTCGTACGTATGGTGGACGTGGGAAAGGTGGGAACGCGAAATCGACTGGATGGCACTAAATGGAGTCAATCTTGCCCTGGCGTTTACCGCCCAAGAAGCGATTTGGCTACCAATCTATCGAATGTTGAACATGACTGAAAATGAAATAAACGAACATTTTGCTGGACCTGCATTTTTAGCTTGGAGTCGAATTGGAAATATTCGCGGTTGGGGTGGGCCATTGTTTGAACGTTGGCATCAGGAGTCCGTTGCACTGCAGCATATGATACTACAAAGAATGAAAAATCTTGGTATTACACCTGTTTTACCCGCATTTTGCGGACACGTCCCGCGTGCTTTTAAACGTTTATTTCCTCGAGTAAAAATGACTGCGATGAAAAGTTGGGCTAATTTTCCTCCGGAGTTCTGTTGCCCATATTTATTAGATCCTACAGAATATCTGTTTGCAGAAGTTGGTAAACTTTTCATGCAGGAGCTGAAAGCAGAATTTGGAATCACTCATTTTTATAATTGTGATATTTTTAATGAAATGAGACCTCCTTATGAAGATGGAGATTATTTGAGCAATATTTCGTCGACCGTTTACAATATTATGTCGAATTCAGATACCAGTGCAGTATGGATTCTGCAAGGTTGGTTGTTTGCAAATGATCCTGATTTTTGGAGTAGAAAAAAAGTGAAATATTTTCTGTCCGGTGTGGCAAATGATAAAATGATTGTTTTGGATTTGCAGTCCGAAGTGCAACCGCTGTATGTTTCTTTATCGTCGTATTTTGGAAAACCATTTATTTGGTGCATGCTTCATAATTTCGGCGGTACTTTGGGAATGCATGGATCTCTAGGTATTTTGAATACTAGAATTTTTGAAGCCAGAGCAATGGAGAACACTACTATGATAGGAACTGGTTTAACTCCGGAAGGCATTAACCAAAATTATGTAGTTTATGATTTTATGGTAGAATCTGCTTGGCGGGATGAATCTGTGGATCTTGATTTGTGGATTGCAAAATATGCAGAACGGCGTTATGGAAGTAATAATGTACAGTTGAAGACCGCGTGGAAATTACTGAAAAATAGTGTTTATAATTATTTGTTGTTGTATCCATTGCATGGACAATACACACTAGTTCTTCGACCTAGCCCCGGACACGCACCCTGGGTCTGGTATGATATCAATGATGTTCTGGGTGCATGGGATTTCATGTCAAATATTACCGACTTGAGCCTTACTACGAATATGAATTATTTACATGACCTTGTAGATGTAACTAGACAAGTCTTACAGCTCCGTTTCGATCAACTGTATCGAATTATGATGTCTGATTATTTCCGTGCCGATTTAGAGTCTTTTAAAATACATGCTCAGTTATTGTTAGACGTGTTAACAGATTTAGATGCCGCATTATCGACAAACATACGTTTCATGCTGGGCCCTTGGTTGCGAGACGCGAAAGCAAGAGGTAATTCAATTCCTGAAAAACAGTTATTAGAGATGAATGCCAGGAATCAAATTACTTTATGGGGCCCCAATGGGGAAATAACGGATTATGCCGCGAAACAATGGGCAGGCTTGGTTAAAGATTATTATTATCAAAGGTGGCGAATGTTTATCAAATATTTGTACATCAGTTTAGTCAGAGGAATTCCTTTTATCCAGAAAACGTTTGAGAGGAACCTATTCAAAGAAGTGGAGGAACCATTCTCATACAGTCAGAAAGAATATCCTTCTGTTCCTCAAAATGATACCGTCACAGTTATTCGAATTCTATATTCTAAATGGAGGCACATATTTGAAACTCCGCGAGAGAATGTCTTACCAACAGATGAGGATGTTATTGGAAATTGCTGATCTAGCGATGACTCAAGGTGGCAAGATGTAAGAGAACGACTAATCTACGTCCTGCTTTACTTTTATTTTTTTTTAAATTACATATTTGTATGTTTAAAAATATTCCTTTACATTCTGTATTGGTTTGACATTTTGTTTTGTTATGTTGCATTACTGCTTGTATGTGCTGTCTTCTTTGAATAAACAAATACTTAGTTGCATTTCGTGACATTCCACCAAAATTACGCTACCTACTTGATTTTCAGTCTCTCTCAATATACCTAGTTGCTAGGGTTGGACCTGAAGCCTCGGGCGAGTAATTGAACAGTCACCTGGAAACCCTGGAAATGAAGCAGAAAAAACTGCGAATCTGAGCAGAAATTAAAAATTTCTGTGGGAATCATAGCCCGAGATTTAGAAGGGGTGCCTCCGGGTCCTTAATTATAACGGCTATTTATTAATATAACTTGCAACTTTAAAATTTATTATAATTCATGAATATGCTTGATAGTATTCACCTGAGGCACTGTTTCTCACCGTTTAGCCCCGGAATACCCAAAACATTAGAAGCAATGAAATTTCTAATTTTCTTATACATTTTTTCATACATGCATGTACCTATGCAGATGTTTGCGCACAAAATGATCGATTTAATCCACAAGCGCATAAATATAGACCTGAAAACTTGGAGGTGGGGTGGAGGGCATGAGGATGTAAAATATTCGTTTTTCATATTTTTATAAAATTTTACATCAGAAAAAGACAGGCTTTTTAACTTATTTTCAAGAGTTTTTCCTCGGAAATTTGTTCATCTTTTCCATGTACCTATACTTTACATGTAAAGAACAAAGATTTCTTGCCAAATCGGGATGGTATTCGCGAATGAATGAGAGCCCCCCCCCCCTTCTGGTTCGAAAATGACAGAATTCCGAACAAGACGAAACTCATGACGTTAAAAAAAATAATAATAAATGATTAAATGCTCGTCTAACAAAATGACAAAAAATCGTTTCATCTAACATTATTGGAAAGAACTTAACATTCGTTGAACGTACGAGGATCAAAGGTTCCGGTTTTATTTTTTTCCCCTCATTAATCCCGTTTAAATAAAATCAAGATACCAAACTGTAAAATAAGAAAGGTCGTTTAGGTGCATTCCAGTTGGGTTATTGAAGAGTCTTCATAATACATATTTTTCTTGAATGTTTTAAATTTTAATCATCAAAAATAGTGAAATCTTCAGCCTTTCAGCTTTCAATACATTTCTGCGTTTATTGGTCGAGTATCGAGCTATCGACTCAATTTTCTAACGTTCCTACTTCAAACTAGAACGTTTCGGTTTCAAAGAGGGCAGAAAAATCCTATTATTTTCAGTTACAAAAAATCTTGTTAAAAATTACACTACACAACAGCATGATAAACAGTGGGATGAGATTATAGGTATAACTTTAGCCACATTTTGAATGCTGAATACAACGGTGTTAAGTGTTAACCATTTTTCTTACGAGCCTCTCGCTTTCCATATTCAAAATTGAAATTTTATCAAATTTCTCTCATCTTATTCCTTTTTGTCGTCCACGAATAGCTACACTGAATTCGCATTTAAGATAGGAGATGAGAAAAAAATGAACTGTAATCCAAAAATTAACATCGGCATTAACTTCCTCTTTGAAAATACTGCTAGAATTATGTATGAATGCCGGAAATGCAAAGCATGCTAAGTGCCAAAAATCAAATTTTACAGGAGAGGGAAAAACAAGTTCGCAATGCAATGACAACGTCCTATAGTTTGTAGTATAGGGTTATGGAGTTAGAGACAGAGAAATCTTCTAGTGGAGATAATTTATGAACCAATTTTGAATAGTGTTACCGCACTTATCAACCATTGTATGTTTGTGAGATGTGACTCAGCATATTTTGCCCCAAAATTTAGTTTCAGAAAAATGGTACTTGGCATACTTTGCATTTCCAGCATTCATATTATGTTCCCATGTCATTATTTTTTTTAGAAAATCTCAATTTGTTGTGTCCTGTGTAGTGTTAGTCTTATAGTGTTATTAACGATGAAATTGAATTATTGATGTGTACTTCAACATTCCGCAACTGGCAACACTGATTGATTGGCCTGTTAAGTTAGTGGTTGTGTGGTTGTCGGTTTACAAGAGGAAAGGAGGGGAGGATGATGGGATGAGTCTAAAGCCCCTGAACGAAGGGTCAACGCTGATCGCTGCGACGAAATGACGAAAATAAACATTTCGAATTTATGACCGTTTGTTTGTTGTTGATAAGGAAATTGCACCGGTCGACTTTTCCTCTAGTTTTATAATTGATTGATTTCAAAGTGTCAAACCGTACCGCTATTGCTTTGTCCTACTACTAATATGATTAAATTGGTGATATACTTGTGCAGTATTATCGAAATCAGCTATGCATTAGTTGATGTGACGGTAGACCATGCGCTAGTAAATCCCGGGTTTCACAGGTAAACCTGTTTCCTTTTGTAATTTTAGTTTTCAAAAATAATGTTCCAATGTGAAGTTGATTTGGATTCTAATTTTATTCAGGTCACTGGTGACAAACATCACTCTTTACGGGAACTTGACGTCATGTAGATTAGCAGTGGAGGAAAAGTTCCCCAGGAACTTGATGGTCAGTAAAGATGAACTTGATGATCTCAGCGGAGAACAAGAGGTACGTGCGAATGATAATTTCCATCCGAGAAAAAGTTTTGACTACCAGCTATAAATGTCTGATAAATCGTGATCGAAGATTATGGTCATATCGAATCGCCAACTTATTTTTGTGAATAGAATGAGTTACTAAATTTATTTTTAAATTGTTTATTTCTCAGATTATTTCGAGATTAAGCTCGGAAATCAATACAGAAGTCTCTGCTACTGATGCTGCTCCATTCTCATTGTACATTTACCTGAACCGAAGTCGACCGATAACTACTAGTTTAGAATTCAGGACTACTTATGTTTACAATATTCCTGTTCATGTCCGTTACCACGATCCGAAGAGTGGAGGTGGTTTTCGGGAATTCAAAAAGCAACCCGCTGTTCTATTTGCCCGTTGTCCGGATGGAACAACGTTGGCTTCATCTGCTGTCGTTAAATTTCCCTGTAAGCCCAATTCGGCGGAATTGTGTGATTGGAATTCACTGCCTTTCACTCAAGTGAGTAATCTATTTAATCACACAGCTTATAACCAAGTTAGGGTCTGAAGAAACATTAATTGATGCAGTGTTCAAGTTTACCAGTGTATCCTTTACTGTTCTCAGAATATTATTAATTTATTTATTGGCAATTTCAGAAAAACCTAATACCTACGCTGCAAATTCCGGTGGGAAACACCGATAATTATCAAATTGTGCTATTGACCACTCACATAGTAGCATACTTCGGTGTTTTTTGTATTCTCTACGCTCTGTTATCAACTCAGATTAGTTCCTAACTTCCTAGAAGAATGACGTAGACTGATTTATTACCAATCATAAATTGATTTGACAGCTCACATTGTTTTTATTAAACGTGCTAATTGCTAAGTACTATTGCATTTTCTGGAATATGGTTACATTTTTATGATTAATATTTGATTTTTGTTTATTATTTTAACGACTTTCTGTGATGGTGAAATAAAAGTGTTCATAACAATATGATGCACGTTTTCTTTAATTTTTATCAACAGAATATTAAAAACAAAATGCATTTAAAACAATTAAAATAATCGTGAATGACCCTTAAACATAGCATGAATTCGCATAGTCGTAGCTTACATTCATCGTACAATTTTACAAATATTTACTACAGTAAAAAGGCTAATTAAAATTCAAATGAACTGCCGGGGCTCGAACTGATCGCACCCTGTTACAGAACTATGCTAAAGAAGCGTGAGTAATTGATTTCAACGAAGACAGATTCTGAGTAAGGGTAAACAGAGCAGGTTGAATTATTACGATGTCTACAGGAATTGATAAATTGAACAAGAACGATCCGTAACTAGCAGTATACAACTAGATTGTAAAACGAACTACATAAATGTTCGCCAGGATATCAATTTTTTCGGATGTTTCGGAATGCGAATATGTACAACGTTATTACAAATTATGTACAAACTTTCATGTTTCTTTGATCAACTAACATTTCTTAAAGCATAATCCGAATTATTGTCTGTGGTAAAAACGAATTGCGTTAATGGATGTCGTCTGGATTGAACATACCCTACGAACAGAAGATATAGTTATAAGTTCCAAGGACATTGCGTAGTAATGATTAATTTGAGGTTCGTGAGTGCTTCAGGGGTTGAAGTAACAAGTGCGCTATTAAAAGGTTTCTGATTAAAAACTGGTAATAGGATAAGGGCTGTTGGTCAGAAAATGGAAAACTATTGTTTCAAATCGATACATAGTTTTCCAGCGAACAGAGTAGTCGTGTTTGACTATGCACAAAATTTGACACGTTTCAACACCGAGTTACACTGAGCGATCGTTGCGATTCGATTTGTTCTGTGGAAAACTCCTGAGTTCATTGTTTGTTGTTACCGGCATTAACATCAGAGTTGAAAATTTTGACCTTCCTCTCGAGGAGGGTTGAGTACGGTGTCACAGTGTTAACCTAAACCCACTGCTGTGTAGCTAATCGAACAAGACTATAAAAAATTAAAAAGTAGCAGCGGATGATCGTAGTAGATTCTAGTAATGTCAAATATATCGATACTTTTCCAGAAAATCGATATTAATTTTTCTCCGATCTTGTAGAACCACCACAGCAGGATGGTCAGAGTGAAGGGTCACATAGTTTTTTTTTTGTGAAGAAACTTTGGCACGAGACCGACTATACTGATTAACACATAACTAAACCACTTCTTGCATAGAGTCGGCCAATGCTGAGGTGATCGTATTTGATTCGATGGAGAGTGTAGCCAACTATTCAGTATAAAGCCCAACTTCGAAAAAATTAAACCAAAAAACGAAGACTGAAATCCATGATGTTTCGAAAATAGATGTCTGACTTTTGGAATTCAATCATGACTACCAAAATAGGACACTCCCTCTCACTTTCCTTCACAGATGTGAAATGGGTCAATAAGTTCAACTAAGTCTTCTTCCAGAAACTATAAATGAGTTGTTGCGTGATACCACTTAAACCCGTTTGTAGTCTGTGCTAAGCAAACAAATAAAATATCTGCAAGGCATCGACGCATGTCTCGTTAATTTGAATGCAGATGAAGTAATTTACCTTAGCTCTTCTCAAAATTGAATCCTTTGTGGCATCATATGGATGATCTTTCGACGGAATTTCTAGTATAGCAGGTATTGGTTGAGTATGAGCATCGATACTGTGTCTGATCATTTCCGCTACCTGCGAGAGAAAAAAATTTATACATTTACGGAAACTGAGCCTGACCTACAATTTACATTTCACATTGAACACTTACATTCTGATTGATAAGAATGATATCGATGTCGTCACGTTTGACAAAACGTTTGAAGCAGTCTTCTATATCACTAACAGACGTGTCTAAAACATAACGCTAGCATTAATAACAGAGAGATTATGGAGTTTACATAGATGAAATGATGACTTACTTTTATCAACTACCATGAAGTTCGAGTGGCGATTTTTATTTATCTCCCCAATTCCACCGAGGAGGAAACCAACGCACGTATCCTGAAAAATATACATGCATCAGCCCTCAAGAACTTTGCAAACCTGCAAGTCAACAATACTTAGACACTGCTTAGTCAGTCAATACTCCAGGAGAAACCAGATCGACATTTTTCTTTCTTTCTTTAGGAATTACAATCATTGGGACCTTCAGTCTGATATACGATAGCACCAAGGGACTACAGAAGTATCGGCTAGAGAGGTGAAAATGAATACCTGCGTATGTTCAACGAAAACCGAAGCATTCTTCGTTACCATCAAGAGATACCCTTAATGCTCTACTTCATATCCTTCCGAATTACTCGATTGACGATGTATAAAACTTACTTCATCTCCGATAACAGCTAACAGTTTTCCCTTCGCCGCTGAGTGTAAAGTCATCTTTCAATTTAAAAAATTTATTTATACAAGTACGAATAGATCAAATAAAATTCAATTAATTAACAAAATTTGACACGAAAATCTGATAAAATTAAGAGACAAGTAGACATGCCCGAAATTATGCCACGCCTGTTTGCTATCGCTATCAGAAGTGGGACGGAGTCTTTGGAGTTCCTAATGATTCGGTTTTCGTTCTCATTTCGTCCCCAGCCCGCCAGCACAGTCTCAAGTAACGTTTCTGTTCCGTTCCATTTCGATTTTCGGTTCCGTTTCTGTTCTCTTTTGCCTGATGACGCTTTGTGCAGTGTAGCTAGGGCTCTATAGTTTCACCTGGGTATACTAAGCCGCCATTTTGGTTCATACTGCGCCCGTGGATGCCGAATCCGACTATGCGGAGCGTAACGCGTAGTCAATTCGGCATCGACGGGCGCAGTACGAACCAAAATGGTGGCTTAGTATACCCAGGTGAAACTATAGAGCCCCAGTGTAGCCAGGGATTCAAAGTTAGCCATTAACGATTTATTACGTTGATAAGTGGATAATTTGTTCGCTAATCATTTGATGTTTTTAGATTTTGGGGTCGGCTAGGAGTAGTGTTGGTGTTTTCAAGTTTAAGCTGTTGTTTCAGCGATTTGGGATGTTAACCTCACCTAGGTAGCGCTAGTATCGTGGTATGGGGACAATGACGAGAACAACTGATAAGAATTTATGAGGGAGATGATCTCGTGAAATCATCCCCCTCATGTAGGGTTCTATAGTTTCTTAGTTTCACCCGGGTATAATGGACCGCCATTTTGATTACCAACTAGCCCGAACATCCTTCCGAAAATGATTTTGTAAACGATCTCGTAAGCTTAAATGAGGCAACAATTTTCAAAATGCAAACAGTACATAGGCGCAAATAAATGGGGGAGAGCTCCCCCAACTTCTAAATAGCCCTCAACACTGAAAAATTACTAAAGAAAATGATTGGGGGGGATTGCTTCATAATAAGGAGGCTCAAGCCCCCCCCCCTCTAGTTCTGAGCCCTATTTGCGCTTCTGGACCAGTAGGTATCTTATAAGTAAAATAATGTTCATACTCATCAAATTTAGAGTGATTTTCCACAATTTCCGTATGATGTAGCATAATAACGTTCTTGAACATGTTCCAATATTGCATCTTCATTAATACTGAATAAAAGAATTACAGAGAAATCGCTATACAATTTATTCACGTAATTTCCTTTGTGCTGTAATTATATCACAATTATGGTTTAATAAATAATTTGTAAATACAAGAAAGTACAAACTATAAAGTACGTGATCAAGTGTAACACTTCGTATTTTTATACAAAATTAAAATCATAGGATGTTACAGAAAAACACTCGGATCATATTTTCAATAGCTTATTATGAACTGCGGAATGTAAAACAAGAAATAGATCTATCCTTACAAATCAAGCAGTTCTAATATTGCAACACTAATAAATGAAAATGGCTCCAAGCATGTATCATTTTCATAGAGATCAATTAATAGTAGTAACATCCAAACACTGAGAGCAATATTACTTCAGGAACAAAGTGACATGTTTTTCCATCGCAATTCTTTGGGATTAAGAATTCAAAATGTGGAAGTAATCCATCTTCACTTATTTTTAGTCCGTTTCTGGGTAACTTTCTTATCGTCTTTTCTCAAATTCATTTTATAAGCACACGATACGACAATAAAGACTCCAACCAACATGGTCAACATTTTGAATAAAAAGGAACATTCTCGGATAAATTCTAGCAGTCCGAGGAACATATCTTCCCTGAAAAGTAAAACGGATGAACGTGAAAACAAATGGAAAAACTGAGAACGGTAGAAACAATATAGCCACTCGTACGTACAGAGGAGCTTTCGGAGGTGCCACCGACTCCATTCTGGCCTTCAAGTATCCATCCACCGGAAAAGTTGACAACATGTTGATATTATGCGTTAAAGAATTGTATCTGTACATTTTCCCATGTCTGAAACTGATTTAAAAGTGGAACTTTTATATGCTGAATCATGACCATTTAAATTAAGCTGAAGCTCAAAGTATAAATTGAAAATTTAAATAATTTCAGCTTCAAACATTCAAGAACATGTATATATTGAAATAATAATTTTCAAATATCGAGACCATTTTTAACACACAAACATATCTCACGAATTTGAGTGAATCAAAACAAATCTGTTTCCTCGGTATCAAAATTTAAAACACACAGTGTAATTTTGAAAATTTAAAAAGTTCGTGGGTTTAAATGACATTTTACTCATTTTCCCCACTTTTTGCGTCGTTCGGTAAGAACAACCCATTTTAACCTCTTTGGTAGAAAATTTGACAGTTCTAAATTGACTATTTTGAATTTTAATACGATGTACGTTGTATTAACTATAGTCGAAATTTCAATAGGAACGTACAATATGAATGAAGGCACAGAAGTAACGTCGAATCTTCTTCCAATGACCTTTCCTGTAGTTTGTCGATTGATTCTAGCTATGTTCAGCCTAGTCTTCAGTTTTGCGCAAACTGCTTCCCATCTCGCTTGTAAATACTGACACTCAATGCAGTCAGTAGAGTAACTATGAAACGAAAAATAGAAATTGGAAATAAGTTTTTAATTATCACTAGTTTAAAACAAAAGACATTAAAGCTCTACTTCACATTGATACTTCATGTCAAATTCTTGCTTTTGTATCAAAATTACATACGACGCTGGAAAAGTGAAGCCAAGTTTGACCCTGAATTATCAGATCAATAGAAAAGAAACTAATAGGTGTGTTCCAGACAATGTGAATTAAAAAATAATATTCTGCGTTTGAGGCACAGAAGTTGGGTATCACCAACATGAAATCGTATACGACAATTAACTGGAGTTAAACTAGATCGTAACATAAAAGTAATAAGTAATTAATCGAAACAATTTTCGCAAAAATATCTTACTTACAACAAGACAAACCAATCGCCAGTTGTGGCCCCCGTTGAAACTTGAGTTAAGTGCTCGAAATTATCGTCATTTAATTCACGTACACAAGGGTCTTTATTCTCGGTAAATGTATGAAGAATCAACTCATCGTTCACATCGCCTAGACAACAACATCCAGTACAATGTACATAATTTTTTCCCAACTTAGAAAAAATTTTATGGGTTCTGATAATTTTCTAACCATCATATAAGAGAGGAATTCCGTGTCGGAAGAATACCAATGCTGGCTCTTTCGTAGGATCATAAATACGAACCAACTGACTATTGACAGCTTTCACGACCCATGCATTTAAGGAGTCAACTAGATCCTCTCGAATTTGGTAGAGTACATCTTCATATGCATCACACTCAGGACAGTCTTTCTTGGCTGTGAAGCAAAGTAAGGTTTCATTAAATCATCGAGTTAGTTGAATTAATGTTTCGAAAATTACTAGCCATTCCTGGAAAATGGAAGCAACCGCCCAAATTGAAAACATTATCATATGCAGAATACTAAAGAGCGAAAACGTTACTACAGCTTACAAATACAATGAAGTAGGAATAGTGAAGGTTATAAATCTAAGATAGATACTAATGTAAGAATTTGTTCGCAACATGTAAAAATGATTGTATTTTTCGGCGTAATAACTTACTGAATAGAACTGCGACATAATTTTCAGTACGTATGAGATTCAAAAGATCGTCGTCGTTCATTAATTCCAGCGAACCGGCACAAGAAATGATCCTTACATTGCAGAATACAATGCATATGAACAGTGAAAAAATGATACTGAGTTCCATGATTTTATACTCGCAAAAGCTGAGACTGAATAAGTATCATGAATGATGAATAAAAGCTGCCATAATCCCATGATCTACCGTTCCGGCATACTCACATAACGAGTTATCGACGTGTGAAAGAAACAATCGTCGTGTTGTCCTAATCACCTAATCATATGACCGCAGTGCAATCACCAAAGTTGTAAATATTGCACGTAAAACATATCACTTCAAGTTTTGCTTTCTACAGGTTAATGAAATTTCAAAAACATCAAAATATCTGCAAACAAATGCGAACTGTAGTGCTATAAAGCTACAATGCGAGAAGGTTCAGATACGTTTTTTAAATTTTTATTTCTGTAGAAAATGAAAAGCCAATTAATTCCAAAACCGTAATTTATAGTGGATTATTATCATATCCAGATAGGTGCGTGCTTTTGTGTGTGTGTGTGTGTATTTAGGGAACCCGTGACGGATCAGAACGGGACCTGCATAGAAGTGTAGTAGGGAGTCCCCTAATTAGGGTACTATCCTAAGGTACTATATCTATACCAAGTGCGGACACCCGCCATTTTGGATCCAACCGCGCCCTACGCTCCGCAGTCGGATTTGGTATCCGCGGGCACTGTAGGATCCAAAACGGCGGATGTCGACACCTGTTATATCGTATTATATGCTTATATGTATAGTACTTCAACTGTACTGGACCGCCATTTTCATTCCCGAGTTAGTCCGAGCGTTCTCGAACGCGCTCGCACCCGTTTGCGAACGGGTGACTGATCATGTGATCGAAGATGTTCGGGCTAGTTGGGAATCAAAATGGCGGTCCATTATTGGTGTTGTGGGACGTATGGCGATGCACGCATGCCAAAGTGGCCCCTGAGACACCGCACCCCCGGCAACGGAAACTACCCTTTTGGGCATCGCATCAGTACCGAGGGGAACGCTTTGGGGCCAGGCCCGGGCGCCCATTTCTCCTGGCCGGAACGGTGCGCGCATCCTGCAAGGGCCACCACGGGGTTCCCTACTGACCGAGGTCCGCGCTCCCCGAGCACTCGCCTGGAAATTTCAGGTCCCCCGCAGCCGGACGCGCTGCCTCTTCACTCACTCATCGTGTGAGACTCTTCCGATTGAAGCTCCAGCCCTGGTGCTACAGGCGAGCTTTGCTGGATGGTATCCGCCGCCGCAGTAGCAGCAACAACATCCGCTTCTCCTCCTTGCATCCTCTGTCTCGACCACTCAGCCTCCATCTTCCGTTGCATGATGGCTGAAACGAAACCCGACTACCGGTTCCAACCGCTTCGGCTCCTCAACAGCTCCGGGACCAAGGTGTCTGGCGCAAGACGGTCAATCATGCCGTCTCCGGGATTGATCGTGACCGCCCCGCGCCTCACCTCCTCCCAGGCGCCGCACTTGAACAGTGTATGCCACGGCGTGTCCTCCTCTCTGCTTGCACAATGGGTGCACTCTGCGCTTGCTGCCAACCCCATCCGGTGCAGGTATGACCCGAAGCAGCCGTGTCCGCTCAAGACCTGGGTCAGGTGGAAGTTCAGGCTTCCGTGCTTCCTACCTAACCACAGGTCGAGCTCGCCAATCAGCTCCCGAGTCCACTTGCCGTTCTAAGACTGGGTGAGCCTCTCCGTCCATCGCTGGAGCGTGGTCAGCTGAATGCCACGCTTTGCCCGGCGTGCCTCCTGCCGCGTTCTCGCCTTCTTCTGCGCCTTGTATGACTGCGCCAACTCGTTGACCTCCAGCTCGATGGGTGGAAGGCGCGCCAGCACGCCTACCGCCTCCGTTGACACGGTGCTATACGCGCTGACGCACCTTAGCGCGACTCTCTGCTGAACCTTCTCCAGCTCCACTCTCCGGTATGGGGTCTGGACGGCGTCCGCGGAAACCGGTGCGCCGTACGTCAGGACCAACAGCACGACGTTCGCGTACTACCTCCGTTTCTGCTCCCGCGGGCCGCCCAGGTTCGCCATCAGTCGCGACAGCTGCCCGGCGACCCGGTCCGCCTTCTCCGCCGCTCTCCGGAAGTGCTCACGGAACGACAGCTTCCCGTCGTACCACAGTCCCAGGTACTTCAGCGCTGGACTTGGCGCGATCCTCTCGCCTTTCAGCACAAACGTTGGTTGGTCGTACTTGCGGCGCGTCGTGAACAGAACTGCTTCCGTCTTCTGCACCGCCAAGCACAATCCCGCCGACTCGATTCATCCGGTCAGCAACTCCAACGCCCGGTTGACCTTGGTCGCGACCTCCGCTGTTGTCGCGGCTTGGCACACCACCAGCGTGTCATTGGCATAACAGATGAGTTTCATGCCAATGGCGGTCCATTATACCCGGGTGAAACTATAGAACCTTACCCTGATAACAGCGCACACCGTCTTACGTCTTACTACCCCTTTAACTCGCAGGGGGCGCGGTACCACAAACAAGCAGCAATGGCAATGCTGCACGACTAGGGTCGGAAAATGCTGCAATTCCTATCGTCTGAATTCTCCTAAACATTAACGCACTCTATATTCATCAATAATAAACATCCTACAGAACTACAAACTACACTAGGACAGAATCACCGTCCATATTACCACTTGATAACGTCTGAGTCTCTGGTCTCTGAGTACTGAACAACTTGAAGAATAAATAAAAAAAAAAAAAGAACGATCGCAATAGGGTCGTCTAGCAACACCTAGTCGACCCTAAAAATTGGCAATTTACTTACTCAAGTTGTGGTGCCCAAATCGCCCACGAAGGTATAGTTGGACGCTGTTTAACAACAGGGAACTAACCCACAAAGTCCGATTTCTGAGAACACCTGATTCGAAGTTCAAGAGCCATGTAGAAACTATATGGCATTGCGTTTATTGATAAGCTTTTTTCAACGTGAGTACACATTTTTGAATCGGGGGCCCAATTTTGAAAAATTCTACGTTTTACGCTCTTTCCAACGATACTAATAACTCATTTTGCTTATAAATGTGGGTTAGTTTCCTTGTAAACAGCGTCCAGTTGTGATCAGGGTTGTTAAAGTGAGTTAGCGGTGTGAAAATGAATGGTTAGTTATTTGCGATTTATAGTGAATAAAATAATAATAATAAGTCTGGAAGAGAATCCGGTGAATAAAATATAAGAAAAGTACCTATAATTTTTTTTTAGGTAAATGGGAAACTTCAAATTTATTCAAACTTTGTTTGGAACCATCTTTACCTACTTGAAATGTTCTCCCATGCAGTGGCGTTCCGTGGAGGGGGGGGGGGTCGCCTACCCACCAAATGTTTTTGGCAGTCGGCAACTTTGCTCAAAAATATGTTAAAGTCGGCTAAATCGGTAATCATGAGTATAAAAATGCAGTCAGCACTTTCAAAATGAGTTCTATGCTAAATCACCGACATTATGACAAAGTCTCTAAATTAATGACTAAGCTTTAAAAGATTTCCAAGCACCATGAAGGATTATCCAGCCTTGCACTGATAAATAGAATAGACTTTCACGGGTATCGACTGCATGGCACGTCGACATCCTCCTTGTTCAGCTAACAGATGATGATGATTCATGCAATCCCGTGGCCGATTCAGAATCTAAAAATGGGTGCGCCCTGCCAGGGGTCATCTCATGTACCCTGTGACAGATCCAAAGTTGAAAAACCATTAATCAAAAATATCATTTTATGATTCTCTATTATATTCTTAAAGGAACCACACCATGACACACTCGTGATCAGTGCCGTATCCAGGAATATGGGTGGGGGGGGTTGACCTGACATATGGGGTTTCTAATGTTTCTGAGATCCGCATTTTCCTGAATTCGTAGGCGCATGGCCGTACCCAAGGAGGGTCAGACCCCTACCCCCCCCCCCTTGTATACGGCCCTGCTTGTGATGGCGCATTGTATTGGCGAATGGTCAAAAACCGAGAATTCTGGTTTGATGGGTTCCAAAATCCAATAATTACTATTTCACGGAACTAAATCGGCGTTTTCTGTTTTTCAAGAACTATATGCACGATAATTTAATGTACATCTGCGATACATAATTGATGAAAGGTAATTTTCTGTGTTCGAGGTACAACACCAAACCCTTGGACAAAAAAGTTAGACAATTAAAAATGCATTTCTGACCTTTGTATTCGAGTTACAGAAAGCAAAATTGTATGAGTGGTGTCCCGAGGTACAACACCGAACCTTGGGACAAAAAAGGTAGTCAATTCAAAATGCATTCCCGGCCTTTACATGTACCAGCTGCGTTTCGATTGAACGACTCTAAACTTCGTTTGAAAATTCAGTTTCAGTGGAACGTGTCTCACAGTACAACACTCTTTCCTACACAAATGCTGTTACTACTGATGAATGTACCTATATTTTCAGCAATTTAGCTGCTGGAAATTACGTTGATTTGCTATTTCCCAAGGGATCCGTTATTCACGTTATAACCGGTCTGGAGGACCAATCTTTCTTGTTCCCACTGGTGCTAAAAATAACAGAGGACTAATAAATTTTTTCGCCGCGCGTATAAAGTAGCCCTTCAATTCTGAACCTTTGCTGAGTTGATAACCTAATAACCTTCCTCTATCAATTACTGTATTAGCGAATCGCGACCCCAGTATAAACGTTAGTTCTCCAGTTGTGTCGTCTTGTTCAAGTTGGAGAATGTGATGCGTGTCACGAAAATGAAGCAATCATGTACAATAGAGCAGCAATATCGCGGTATATATATGCGATCAACTTTTGAGTGAAATTTGGCGAATCTGGAAAGGCAATGCTCGATAATGTGATTAAGGTGTTCGGTGATAAAGTTACGAGTCGTTATAGTGGCTGTCCCAAAACTCAGCCTGATTTCTGTTCAGAATACATTCGTTTTGCCACAATTGTGCGTGTATTTTGTGTCATGTGTAAAAAGTAGCCCCAACGCCGTTTAATTTTACCAATCGAATTTCAGATGTCATAACTACCGACCCCCAAGCCCAAGGTTATTATTTTTGTAATGGATGTTTTCCTCACATGGTTCACTTTCCAATGATACCACTATTGATAGCTTTCAAATCGCTAACATTCGTTCATTTACCCCAGCAAAGAACCTAAAAAAAAAAACTAGGAAAATCTGTAAAATAGCCCCAACGTATCCGAAATTCACAATTGCAGTGACTTAAAGACTTAATAAGGCGCCCCATATACAATAATTTTAAAACTATTCAACTTTTTGTGCGAATTTGTCAATCGCAGCGGTTAGCTTGTAGCCTTGTACTCAGGGATGGCAAACGAAACCGTTTTTTTATTTTCGTTTCGTTATTTCGTTTCAATATTTTTGACAAAAATCAATCGTTATTTCGTTTCGTTTGTTTGCCATCTCTGCTATTTACTGAACCCACCCTGACTCAACTCACCCGGGAAAAGAAATGAAATTTCGATTACAGTAGGCTCGGCTACTACAGTAGCCGATCCTAAAAATCACAAATCAGAAAACTAGGGATGGCAAACGAAACGTGTTTTTTTTCGTTTCGTTATTTCGTTTCAATATTTTAGACAAAAATCAATCGTTATTTCGTTGTTTTGTTATTTCGTTTCGTTTCGTTTGCCATCCCTGCTTGTACTGTGAATGGAGTTTATGCTTCATGCTGCGAATGTGTTACACTTTTTCTTTATGCAAATATTCGCTTTGCCTTGATTCACTTTCGCTACATTCAAACGTTCAAACTTTTTAAACACATTCAGCGCCATGTTGGTCAATGCTGACCAACACTCCACATCACTTTCTCGCAGGGTCATGTCATGTTGGTCAATGTTGACCAACACCAAATTACGTTTCTACTACTCGCATGGTATTTTTGCTAACAGTCAAGAGTCAACTGATTGTGTGACGTCACGAAGAAAGGTCTATTCCCAGGAAAACGCCAGAGGGCGCCAGTATCGAACTTTGACATCATCGTCCCATGGAAAATACGAAAATAGCTAAAAAAAAACAAAAACGATTCATCCTTCATCGTTTGAATGAAAAATGAAACTTGAAAGTCTGAAATGGTAGTACAAAACAATTGATCATTTCCATCGAACATCTAATTTATAATAATCAAAATTCATTCCTCGTTATTCTCGTTAGATTGAAACACTTTTTTTCAATTTGAAAATAAAATGGTTACCGCAGGGGTACGCATGTTTACAAAAATGAAAGGCGAATAATTTGTAAACCCTAGCTTGACGTTTTACGTAAACGGTAAACCGCAGTTTGAAAATGGTGCGAAGACAAACCTGACTTCTTAAAGCTTTTTAAGCAGATATATGACTTCGCCTCAGATTAAAACCGTGAAAAGATGAAAGTATTTTTAATTAATTAAATTAATTCATTCGAATGGATGTAAAATAGTGTTGATGAATTTAAATGTTGAAATGGTGATCCTTCTTATTATAAAATAAAACTGTAACTACACCTTCATTCACGAGGTAACTCAGTTTGCCCAGTTATAAAATATGTAAAATTTTCGAGTTTATGTTAAAAAAACATCTTTTACGCTTTATTATCGATATACTTCTTATTTAGTGTTGTAAGAAACACTATATTCATTGCAACTGTGCGCGATAAATCTGTCTTCAGTATCGTATTACTACAATTGCAGTTTTCAAGCCTCGTATCATCGGTATAAATTGGTGTTGTAACGCGTCTTTCCCGAGGGTGAATTTATTCAAACCCGCAATAAACCTGCGTTATTATGAAAATATTTGTAGCGATGTTCTTAAATTAATCAACTTGGTCGAGTGATCTGAAACTAGAATGTGTTTGTACATTTCCCTGTTGGTACGCGTATCATTTGTTGACCCGGCGGTAATTAAGTTTACAAATGGTATCTGTTAACGTTAGCGGGGAATATTAATTTTAAGGGTTTTTGATTTTCTGTTATTACTTTTTTTCCGCAAATAGTGAGAATTCATGAAATGAAACACCGAGACAATGACTTTACGCTGAATTGCAAAATTACATATGTAGTTGATTAACTGATGCAGTGTTTGTTGTGGTGTTATATTGAAACTCTGTTACAAGTAACTTCATGGTGTTTTCAGAAAGAGTGATACAATGGACGAGAAGAAAGGAAACTATCCATCAAATATAACTGACCAGGAGATGGATATTGGTGATTGTTCATCAGAAGGTGAAGATGAAGGCGAAGGAGACGATGAAGAGGAGGATGAAGAAGAGATGGAGGAGGACATAGAATCAGAAGACGACGAAGAAAGTGAAGAAGAAATCGCAGAAGAAGAAGATGATACTGTAGATGATTCACTTTCGGTCATTTCTGCAAGTTTCAATGGTGGCAGCAGTCCTCGTCAAGCTGTTTCGACGCCTATCTACGAGTCCTCTTCTCCAAGTAATATTTGAATTTTGAAGCTATCTGTCGTTGCACGTTCAGACTACCCGGCCTGAAGGTGTAGAAACTGAATTTAATCGAATCATTTTTCATGATAATAGGTTACAGAGGTGTCGAATACCCACTAAGTGAGGATTCGAACAGTCAGAAACCAACCGATGTTTGTAATAAACCCTCTAATAGTGAACCTATCGCATCTGCTCAAACAGAAAGCGTACCACCGACTCCACCTGCTGGGATGAAAAAATTGGCTGTAAAATTAAAGCGGTGTAAAGGGTACGTTTTTAATCGTTTCACCTTGGTTGATATTGAAACAATATTGTTGAGCCGATCATCACTCTTCATTACGTTGTTTCAGCGGGATTTACAGTTTCAATGATCGGAATGATAAGCTAATTCCTGGTTCAGCAAATGATGGTGATGGTGATGATCGTGTGAAGTTACATCCAGAAACGTGGTACGTGTTCTTTTTTTGTCGACATATTAGCTTAGATTGATTGCATCCTGATTCGAAACATGGTTGTTTTCGTGATAGTAAAATAATGAGATTCGTGATTTTCAGGCCTGGCAAAGTGTGTTCGTTGTGCAATTTGGGAGAACGTAGTCAACTCGGACAAGGACCTTTCCTTAGATTGAAGAAACCTACTACTTTTGTTAATGTAGAGAAACCACCGGAAGTGGAAGTTGCCGTTGAAGATTACGTGAAACCGAAGGAACCTAGTTCAGCTAAACATAAGAAATCGACTAGCAAGTACGTTGTTGATTTTCAAACCCTTATTCCTCTCGATCTCGTTTGAATAGTTCATGATAACAGGAATAATATTCTGTAACCAAATCATGGGGTTATGGAAGCGTAATTCTCATCGCTCGGGTATACGTTTCATCATTTTTATGGATTTATTCAAACAAAAAGTGAAATTTAGTAATGAAACACTAATGAAAAAAGAGGGAATTTTCGGTTATCATTGAGCTTCAGACTATGAATCCCTGTGTTGGTGTGTAACGTCAAGTTTTAATTTGAAGCAAGTGATACATTCAGTAGTGAAGTTTGGAGGACGTAGAAGTTCTAGCTCCTCCCGAAATTAGTGTTTTGAATAAAATACTAGGTAGCTGCGAGATTTTAACAGAGAAATGCTAATTTAGTCAGATGTGTCGTGAAATGATTGAAAAAGTTTTCGCTTTTACATCTAGGCCTTTCTGGAAACCTTTTTCTCGCTGCGCCTTCGAGAACATCCATAAGTTGACTAGTGTTGTGTCTTTTCGTTGTATTTATTTTTCTTTTCAATTCGGTTACTGTTCGATCTTAAGAATCATCCACTTCTTATTCGTGGCTTTTTGTTATGATATTTACCAATTGCATCCGATGAGCTTATTCTCTCAAAATAATGTCATGGCTAACATTGTATTGAATATTTGTTATTTGTATTCATGTATTTACTTTTCGTAGAACTGCTCTCAGTCTTTTTGAGCCGGTCGATGAACTCAGCGCCATAGGATATAATGACAAAATCAACATATCAGATTTAATTGACGAAGAAGGTATGAATATGTTACATGTGTAATAATCTTTAACAATAGAAAGTTTTATTCATCTGTATAAACTATCAAACTAGGTATCAGTTGGTTTTTGAATGGAGGAATGATCAAGCTTGTGCTTTGTTTCAGGATATTTGTACATTCATCTACACTGTGCCTTATTTTCCCGCGAAATCACTCGGGATCCGAATTCTGAACTGGAAAACGTAATTCCGGGTGTTCTAAAAAGCTTATCGCGTGTTTGCTCTTATTGTAATCGTTACGGGGCCAGTGTGCCGTGTTCATTCAACAACTGTGAAAAGCTGTATCACTATCCGTGCTCTGCCGCTTCCGCTGGTTTCCTGCATTTGAAAACCTTCGTATACATTTGCAGTTCGCATGTCATTCACATATCACTCCTACGTAAGTAATTTTGAAAAAATAAAAACGCTGGTTCACAGAATGATAGCAGAGATGTGTCTTACATTACCCATTAATTCAAATTCACGACATGGTGTGGTGGGACGTATGGCGATGCACGCATGCCAAAGTGGCCCCTGTGACACCGTACCCCCGGCCCTGGAAACTATCCTTTCGAGTATCGCATCAGTGGCCGGAGGGACGCTTTGAAGCCGGGCCCGAACCTCCATTTCGCCGTGCCGCAACTGCGCATCCGGTGCGCGCGTCCTACAAAGGCCACCATATGGTTCTTTACTGACAGAGGTCCGCGCTCCCTGAGCACTCGCCTGGTATTTAGGTCCCCCACAGCCGGACGCGCTGCCTCTTCACTCACCCCTCACCTTGTCGTCTTGGTACGCGTGGGGGAGCCCTGCCGGGGGATTCGCAACGCAGCTGCAGCAGCACGACATATTGCGTAAGCTACCTCATCATTTTGAAAGAGACTAACAAGATACTGCTATTTTGTTTACAGCATCATTCAAAGATGTTGCTTGCCAGAAATGTTATTCGCTTGGAGATGTTTCGAATTTGATAATGTGCTCGTCATGCGGCAATCATTACCACGGCATCTGTCTAGGCCTCGCCTTACATCCAGGTACTAGGACCGGGTGGCAGTGCCAAGATTGTCGAACTTGTCAAGT
This sequence comes from Acanthococcus lagerstroemiae, assembly GCA_031841125.1. Taxonomy (NCBI): domain Eukaryota; kingdom Metazoa; phylum Arthropoda; class Insecta; order Hemiptera; family Eriococcidae; genus Acanthococcus; species Acanthococcus lagerstroemiae. Next base: position 10,210,846 of record CM063106.1, on the reverse strand, counting down.
GTGTCGAAGCGCAGACGAAACTGCAAAGGAGATGTTATGTGAAACTTGTCATAAAGTGTATCACGCGACTTGCCTTCGTCCAGTATTAACCAGTATTCCGAAAATTGGGTGGAAGTGTAAAGTGAGTTCTGGTTTTGTTTTTGAATCGAATAGATCGGCGGATTTTCTGATGTTGATCTGGCAATTGATTTGTTTTCACGCGTCTTTCGACCCTAAAAACTTACTGTTGAAAGGTTTGCCCCCAACTTGATGCAAAATGTTTAATTCTACTTTGTCGTATTGGATTCAGTACGACTTTATAGCTCAGGCCTTCCAGTTGCTTTAATGTAAAATCATTATCACTGATCTCTGGGAAATGCCTTGCCATATTCAGAATTCTTATCTATGTCGACATCATGATGCAGCTATTTTAGCAATGAATTTCGAAGGTTCTGATCAAGTACACCAGGCTTAACCTGTGGAAGTCGTTAGTTTTTTTATAGTTTTATTTTCTCATCTCTACCAGTCCATCAACCCATTGATCAAAGAAAACTTTTCATAATCACGTACTCATTTGTAGTGTAGTGTTGCCAGAAGTCTAGTAATACTGATTAAGCTTTTGTTTTCTATCATATGAAGCCGCAGGTCCGCCAATCTATCAAATAGTTCGTATTACTGTAGAGACCGTTTCGTAATAACGTATTCATTGTTACAGTGTTGCCGAAAGTGCAGTGATTGCGGTTCGCGTACTCCTGGTTCGGGGTTCTCATCACGTTGGCATTGTCATTATACTGTATGTGATTCATGTTACCAACAAAGAAATAAGGGGTTTTCTTGTCCGTTATGTCATAAAGCGTACAGAGCGGGTTCGTCCAAAGAAATGGTCCAATGTTCTTCGTGTACAAAGTGAGCTTCCGTATTATTTGTTGTATAATTTCCAGATGTCTAATAATATTTCTATTTCGACAATTTCGAATACATTGCATTATGAAAAATTACAGATTTGTACATCGTACCTGTGATCCGGAAACCAATTCATTTACATATCAGAAGAAAAGTGAAATGTTACCTGATTACCAATACGTTTGTTTGACGTGCAAAAACGTGAACCAGTTCGGAAGATTTACTTTGAAACGGAAGGATAGTAAGTGTGTTCTCGGAGTACGAACGCATCGTGATTCGGGAACGGGTAATTGATAATTATTTCTCTTGCTTATTGTTGAAGGTATTGACGATTCAAATATCGACTTCGGTTTGAACGTTTCTCAAGATTCAGTGACTTCCGATGATATGGATGTTGATTTCGTAGATAAGGTAATGTCTCTTGACTTGCTGCGTGAATTCGAAGAAACTACCCCTTTTTGTTGTGATTTTTCATCAATTAACAAATTTGTTTTACAGGATGAGTATAAATTCAGCGGAGGATTTGGACTCGGTAAGGGGAAGCCGCTTACTGCCAGAAAGAAGATGCCATTTAGTTCAATTAAGGGATTCCGATCGAAGTATGCGGGCAAAGCAGCCGTTAGCGGACCGTCTTACCAAAAAAGGAATCAAAAAATTACCGAGTTTGGCAAGAAACGATGTACGAAATCGTCGAAAATGAGAGGTGTTTTTGGAGCTCCTGGCTTGGGATTGCAGGTTTGATTTAGAAAACGGCTCAGTTAATTTCCAGTAGTATTTTCCGTGTCGAAACATTCACATTTGATAATCCTTGTTCGTCTTGCAGAGACCATCAGGTGATTCTCAGAATAAGTCGGATAGCGATAACGGCGAAAATAAAATCATACTGTGCTCTGTCAACGACAAGTTCTCCTTATCTCAAGATGTATGTGCTATGTGCGGTGCTTTGGGAACAGACCAAGAAGGATGTCTTATTGCTTGTGTGCAGTGTGGTCAATGTTACCATCCGTATTGTGTTAATGTTAAGGTATGTAGTTTCACCATTTTATTTGGTTCAAGAATTACTAATTACGTAGTTTTATTAACTGAAATCGAGTGCATTGTAATAATTTTGGAACATATGTCAGTTAATCAAGTGTTGGCTACTCATATTGTGAGCACAAACGAAGGTCGACTACAGCGAAAGTGGTCTTGCTATTGAATTTTTCAAACTTTCTTTTTTCTGTTGGCTACCTACTTGGTTTATTAGCTCGAACAGAAGTCAGCATCGGCAACTGTGTGACTGCTGTTGAGTCTCCTTAACTTCCCTTCTGTCTCTATTGAAGTATCTTGTGTTTTTGCAGGTGACCAAAGTCATTTTACAGAAAGGGTGGCGCTGTTTGGATTGCACCGTTTGCGAAGGATGCGGTCAGCGAAACGACGAATCGCGTTTAATTTTATGCGACGATTGCGACATTTCGTACCATATTTATTGTATGGAACCTAAATTGGATTATGTGCCTCGTGGCACTTGGAAGTGCAAATGGTACGTAATTTTTATGAAAATATCGCTGACCCCGAATGAATCAAGTGCCTGTTAATACATCATTTTAACGTTTAGGTGCGCACAATGCCTAACTTGTGGTGCTAATAAACCCGGAGTAAATTGTTCGTGGACAAAGAATTACACTGAATGCGGACCGTGTTCTTCTCGATTGACCTGCCCATCATGTCAACTGTCCTATTCTGACGGCGATCTCATTATCAACTGTGACAACTGCGAAAGGTAAATGAACTATAATTCAAGTTCAACTCATGTTAGGCGAATAATTACAGTTACCTCATTTATGTTCGATTCAGGTATTGAAGGTCCAACTAAATATCTGAAAAAGCATATTTCAGCAGTAGAAGGGGGGTAAAAATCGATTTTCACTCGAAGGGGTTTGCCCAGTTGCTGGAAAGCAGTACCTTCGTTTGCTTTTCTAGGTTACGGCTGTGGGTTAATCAATCTGTGCTTGGGATTATTAGCGAATGTACTTTGGTTTTCATCCCAAAATATCGCTGAATGTTGAAATATTCTCTGTTGCCCATTTTCAGGTGGTTACACGGGATATGCGATCAGTTGAAAACCGAACAAGATGCGGAGAAATGCGCCGAAGAAGGATATATTTGCGTCCTTTGTCGACCCAAAGATACACTACCGCCTCATTTAGCGTTACCTCCGCCGACACCGCCTGCCTGCAGTACGCCGAAGTTGAAGATGAGACCAATCTCTCCGGTTAAAACTCCCGGTAACGTTTATATTCCCTACTTCGTATTTCTACGTAGAAATAGTAGATTACGTAATTAGTGCAGAAAGTGAGCGATTTACGAGTGCAAGATTTGCGGCACGAGCAAAAGCGCCTACTGAAAGCACTAATCGCTCTAAGTTACTTTTTTCAACTAATACTTCGAAAGAAAATACCAGATTACAATAGAGCCATCTGTAGAAATGTTTCGGTTTCCGCACTAGACCTCTTTTCTAAAGATTTCTGCTTCCTGAATGTACTGCCGCTGGCGAGGACCAGTTTTCCAAACACTAAAATTGCGATACTTTCGGAGTATGCGTTGAGAAGAGGTATTTTAAGGGAGCACGATTTTCATGACCGGGTTCTCCTTGAAGTTTCACCTAGGTCATTCCATTTTTCCTAGTGCCATTTATTCAAGTTCTAGTGCAATTTCTATAGCACGAAGTTCTTATTTTATTTTGTATTCATGTTAATCTTCCAGAATCCATAGTAAAAGAGGAAGCAGAACATTTTGTTGACGGAACGTATCTGTCTGAAAACGGTCTTTCGCATCTAACTACTTTGTTAAATGGTATCGACACAAATGTGTTCAGTCTGAGGAAGAAGAAACGTGCTAACGCAGCTGATCAAGGTCAAGATCAGGGTATTTTAGAAAGCATCGAATCGGTAATAGCCGCTGGTGTACAAGGTAAATTCTAGAAACCTGTTCAAAGCATTTTGCACGATGTGACCGTATTTTTCGTTTTCAAAAATAATAGGTAGTAACGTTGTATTCTCTGTTCACGTGGATGTATTATTCGTAGGTGAAAGTCCTACCAGTTCCTCTGGACCTGTGATTTATAAAGAGGGAATGGTCATCGAGCCAAGAGAAGATGGTAAACCACCAGAACCTCCAGAAGGTTTCAATATATTCACCAACGAATCCGGCGTTATGACGTTGAGGCGGAAACGAATCCGGAAAATAGGTATGCCTTGCTCGACGGCATGCTTTGTTGATGGAACTTTTCTCATGTTGAAATGAATACTAACCTTTGATTTGTTTCTTCGAAGGCGTTGGAGGCTTCAATGCTCGAATGAGAACTGTTAAATCGAAAGAAAAGAACGAAGACGATGGAATGGATAGAGATTTGGTTAGTGAAGAGGCGTCGTCATCAGCCTCCCTTATGTCCGTAAGTGATGAAAAACCGCGAAAGAAAAAGAATTACAGGAAGCCGAAAAGTAAATTCGCCGAAAGTTATCCGTCCTACATTCAGGACGCCTTCTTTGGACGCGAGTTACTGGATACGTCGAAAGACCCTTTGAATGATCTAAGTAGTGACTCCGAGTCTAACGACTCGTTTGTAACCCGCCGGATCACTAGTTCTGAAACGATCGAATTATCTCAGGTATTTACGAATCATTCTTTATCGAATCACTCGTTTTGCTGTTATAGTCGTAGCTCTAATGCATTCTGGTTGAATTTTGAAGGATGAACTGAAAATCATGGAAAAGGTCAAAGCTAAACGAGAAGAAATGGAAGAAGAAACTAGGAAAAAGGAAGAGCAAGAAGCGATTAAACTAGAATCCACTATAAAGGTACGATGTGGTTGAAAAACAATCGCGACAGCTGTGTATGTAATCGAATTCGGGAAGCTATGGCTACTGTCGACTATATTGTTTGTTTTTGTGACTAGGTGGAAAACGAGGAGAAAGAGGAGAAACCTGAAGAATCTATGAATAATGATAACGACACCGAAGCTTTCAAGGATATTCTGAATATGTCCGATAATCTGCTGGACACAATAATGAATGAAGGCGATTCTAGTGTCAAAACTAGTACTTCTATTATGGATGGTTAGTTACATATTATGTTTTTTTAAACGAATTATGTTACCCGAATATGAGACCATTCTGTTTTTATCTTGATAGAAAAGTAACGAATTGACAGGTTTGAGCTAGATGTTGAAGTATTATTCAATGTGGTCACATTTGCTCTAAATAAGAAGTGTTTCCCATCTCACTTTTAAATGGCATACAGCAATACCTATGATAGTACATATAGGATCGTCTGGGACGTCGCTAGTGAGTGGGCTTATAAACCCAAAGCTGGTCTAGCAGTACCCTTGATGCACATTTCACTCAATTAATTTTCTTTCCAAACGGGAAATGGCAGTACTGGGAATGATGCTTGTAGAACTACCCGGAACGTCGCTAGCTGGACTGGTTTATGAATCCGGAAAGCTCGACCAGGGACACCTTCAAAACGTACTGCCTTAAGGCTGTTTGATGTCCATAGTAGGTCACATCATTCTTCTGTGTCTAACTAGTTACGTCCGGTACTTGGATGTAATTCTTCATAATATTACCTATCGATTTCTAGGGGATGTACCGTAAACTGGGGTAACTTCAGATTTGTGGGGAAACTCCGGAATTTCCAGAACTGGAATAACACTGGTTAGATGCATTGTTTCTTCGTTAACTAGGGTGTCGAATAAAAGTTGAGACTTGCAGCTACACTGTCACGTGGTAAAAATCAAAGTTCAAGTATGTATAAAACCAGCTGTGTCTGGGGTTCCCCTAGTTTACGGTATTCCACTAATGCTAATCGTGGTAGGATTTGACCAAACGATCTATTGATTCGGAGACAGGGTTCACCACCTGATTTTGTTTGCTTTTCGAAGCTAGGAGCCTAAATTTGATCCCCAATCTATCAGAAAGAAAACCGGGAATGACAGCTGTAATCAAAGATTTAGTAGATCTGTACAAAAAGTTATTCTGATGAAAGAAATGATAAGGATCCTGTGGCGTCTTCCTCTCGTTCCTCTATAACCTCCAAGCAAAGTTGAAATCAATACTTCCCTACCTTGTGTACAGCCGCTGATGTATTGTATTTATTTACCAGATTCTAGTATACGTAGCGATTCGGACGCTAATAATTCCGCATCTGCTAGTCAAAAAGACGAGCTTTCCGATATTTTAGGCCCGAATTTCAGTATCGAATCGATGGTTCAAGAGACAGGTACCGGGACATTTCTATAAAAATACGAAAACGACAACGTAATTCAACACAAGGGGTCTGTTTAATGGATTATGTATTTTCATAGGATTGCCGAACATGGATGGTAAAGACGTCGAAGAAATATTCAAAGGTGTCCTGACTGATGAATCGCAAACTGCACCAGAGCCTGTGTTACCAGAAGCGACCAATAATTCGGTGTCATCTAGTACATATTCATTGAACCATCCGACAATGAGTACGAATCCGGCAGTCGTAAATAACCAACCTCAGGGCGTGATTATCTCGCAAGGACCACCGCCAGCACTTATGTCGCCTTCGCATTCAGGTAAAACTCTGATGAGCTGATGCACTTTGGAGGCATGATTGTAATCCAAGTTGAGAAGACCTCGAGAATTACATTATATAGTTCAGTATAAGTAGTGGGCCTGCTCGTGCGTAACTTTACTTCGTTCAGTTTGGATGACAAGATTAGTCGAGAATTGAGTGATGTCACATTTTCAAATTTTTTATCTACAGAATCCAGTTTTAATCTTTATGTTCTTGCTGAATTTGCAGTTATTCAGGGAAACATGAATGTGACACCGCAACGGAGTGCCCCGACCCCTCAGGCTCAAGTGTTACCACCGCAGCAGAATATACCGTCGCCCGCTACCTATCCAGCTGCATCACCGTACCATTCCGAGTACAGCACGTAAGTAGTGCTTCTTCGTGACATTGCCGACTTGTGAGAATAATTCGCGAGTCTAACGAGTTAATCTTGAAACACTGCAGAAGTCCGTCGCAGTTTAGTCCGGCATTCTCTGAGCCGCCCAGCCCGTGGGTACAAGATGATAACGCAGCTGTCGATAACGTTTGCCCTGTACCAACCACGTCGTCGTATAATCAGAAGAACCTGAAAAAAGCAGAAGAAGATGAAAGTCTTGGAGAAAATGCCTCTATATCGATGGTCTTGTTTGCCAATCTGAATCATCCCGAACTGAAAACAGAATATCCTGGTGAGCTTTCATCTTACGAAGCTAGCGTTGAGTCGGTCTCGGTCATACTAGTTCATTTGAACTAATCATCGTGATGAACTAATCTACCGAGACCGATGTTTTTAAGACCGAGATTCTCTCGAACTCGATCCGAAAATGACCAAAAGTAACTGTTAAGAACTAAAACGTGAACGTAAACAAAGAACGACCGAATTCGTGTAAACCCTAAGACCTAACGCAGGTGAACTAAAACTAAAATACCGACGTGAGTCATTTCGTTTATTTGAGCAGCTTTCTTCTTCATCATGATGAAAATTAATATTAATTTTTTGATCTTTTCGTTGAAAAGGGTGATGTTAAGCGGATACATAGAGAAAACATATAAATTAAAAACTTACAGTAATAACGCGGGCATATTTCGGTCTTCTCATCTTACATCCTTCAATAATTTTAAGTCTTTAATGACGTGAATGAACCGACAATAAGGAACTAAAAGACCTAAATGAACTAGTTCATTTACCTAATCATTTTGGTGACCGAGACCGATTTGAACTATTCAACTAAATGAACTAATCTTCCCATCGCTATTACGAACAAATCTGATGTACTTCAGTACTGACTCGAATTTATGTAGTTTCTGATATTTCGTTCATTTGAAACTCGATAGTGGTATAGTATGATAATGTGCATTCTTACTGATATGTTTTTGTTTTGTGCGTATAGTATGGAACGAAAGGTACAAACAAATTCAGAAAAAGTGGCGAAATCTGCCCGCGGAGAAAAAGCAACCATTCTTAACGCAGGCCAAAGAAAATCGTACCAAGTTGTCTCGAGGTCGAAAATCTCATCAGGTTTGTGTCTGCGATATTTTCAAGTTACCGTTTCTTTTTTTCATTTTGAATTTTAACTCGAATCACACTCCCGAAAGTACTGTAGTTTTAATAATCCTTTGTGAATTGTGTAAATACCGAAGAATGTGAGATTGTAGTGTCCTAACACGTGATCTTGATGAACCGATAGAGTTGGTACTATCACTTTAGAATACAAAAACCCTCGTATTCAATTTCTTGGTAAGAATGTGACTGTTACGGATTCAATGTCGATGAACCCCGTGGAAATGTAACATTCACTTTGTTGATTTAGCGAGGTCAAAAAAATTGGTGAGAATTCTTGGGATCGATGTTGAATTGCATGGAAATGGTGTTCAGGCCAAAAAATAATAATAAATTAATTAACTACAGTAATGAAGACAGTGCGGTCTAGGCGAATTTTGTTGGTAAACATGTCTGATGACCTCTGTTTGTTGAAGTCGAATCTTCTTGAGATAGGGATGTATTTCGAGAACTTCTAACTTATTGAATACTTTTAAGCACGGAACGCGAAATTTATTTTAGGGTAGCTCGTAACTTGAAAATCAATTGCATCTTTTTAGTAACTTTTCAATGACCGTTTTATAATGGATCTTCTGACCTAGTTTATGGGTTTCAGTTCGAATTACCTACATTCATTTCGGAATCAAAGGCCTTCTTTTCTCTTTTGAAGTACTCTTTAGGCTTGTTTCGTGGTTTGAATTGAAGAGCAGTCTCGTATTATTCGTTCTTTCTTAAAAGAAACAGGTGGAGGACTGAATTTAGGAAGTAGCCGAGTATCATCTCGGTTATGGTTTTCTGGAATCTCAATTCAGTTGTGTAGTCTGGACGTTCAATTTCGAAAAAGGGACGAATTGTACACCTCGTAACAATTCATTTGACATCTTCCGATAACTCTTTTTCAGTTCTAAAAGAGGCGTATCGCGAAAATCATAATATAAAATATTACCAGTTGCATTCCTCGTAGTTTGGTTTTCTCAGAAAACGGAATCCCGTTTGAAAATTTATTTGGTATGAAAATATTATTTTTGAATTTATACGTAGGAAGCTCACTGTAATCTCTACCGTAAAGTACCTCAAATAGCTATTACTACGTAAAGTTGAAATATTGGTGTAGGCTAGTGTCAATTATATCACCTAAAAGCGTTTGTCGGATAGTGAAATTTATTTTTGATGTTCATTCAAGCGTAATTCCCATCTCGAAGTTCCACGGTCCCCTCTGTATACTGCGTTGGCGTGATGAAAACTAAAGGCATATAGGAGAAGGAAAACTCCGACAGATGAACCCTGATGAAAGCAAGGGAAAAGTACATCAGTATTCTTACCTGGAGATGCATCTCTGAGGAAAGAAAAGTTACTTCGCGCGCGCTCGGCCCGGCATGGATGCTGGAAATTGATTCTAATTACCGGGTGCTGCGCGCGGGAAAGACACGCTGATGGAGAACACGAGACAAGACTAACACCACAATTGTGATGGCAACTCTCGAAGTAAATAATAATTCCGGACGTAAAACGTCTCCCATTCGGATGTCCGGGCGGAGACTGCTTTGTGAGAAACTATCAGAATTGAGAATTGGAACATGGAATGTAAAGACACTGAATGAGTTAGGCATATTAGAAAATTTGAAGAAAGAGATGAAAAGATTAAAATTAAATGGAATAGGAAGTAGTGAAGTGAGATGGCTGGAAGAAAACGATTTTTAGACGGAAGAGTATAATATGTGAGAATAATAAATACAGCAGCGAAAAGAGGGTAAGCAGGCGTAGGTATTTTTATGAATAGAACTGTGGGGAATAGAGTGCCAAGTTAAACCTGATATAGAGAATATTAATGGTGAGAATTTCAGCAAAACCAGTATCGTTAGTGATAGTGCAAGTTTATATGCCTACAGGAAGTTATAAGTTGTGTTCGTTTAGCTACACAGTATTGGGCTAAGGTTAACTCAGTGTAACACTGAGATGACGTCACGTGTACACAAAAGTGTTGGGTTTGTAGTGATCAAATCGAACAAAACATAAACATTCAGCCAACACCACAAAAACCCCGTGACATCAAACTCAACCCTACTCCGGGAGCAGGGTTCAAATTTTTAACACTGGTGTTAACACCAGTGTTGAATAAAACAGCAAACACTGAACTCCGGAGTTCTCCACAGAACAAATCGAACGGCAAAAATTGCTTGGTGTAACACTTGGTGTTAAAAAGTGTGGATTTTTGTGCCTAAACGAACACAACTATTGTAAAAAAGTAGGAAAAATGTGTGAAGAAACTGATCAAGTATTACCCAAAGATGAAAGGAACAGAAAATTTAATTATAATGGGTAATTGGAACGCCTAAGTGGGAGGAAGGACAGAACAAGGAGTATGTGGAGAGTATGGTTTGAGAGAGCGAAATGAAAGAGGGGTGAGGCTCATCGAATTTTGTGAAGAATTACTTATTATGGAAAGCACTCTGTTTAAAAATCATGAGAAAAGAAAATACGACAGTTCTCCAGAATATGACGAGATGGGGGTTACGTTCAAGAGAACATCAAAAGTCAATACCATGGTTGTAACCCACCCCCCCCAATGCTTTCCGGTATGTTATAATTCATGCTAGTGCACCAGTATTTCAATCTCGCCAAATGGGCCTTTCTTTGTGGCATTCTTAGGGTTGGGAAATTGTAGAGCATCCAAAACCACTGTGTATATAATGTAAAATTGGGAAAGGGAGGTTAGTTTTGATGAAATTTTATGGTGATACATTTTTCACTTACTGGAAAATGGATCTGGTGCTTTCTGTGAAAAATTTCGTCCAGAAAATTATCTTTGGTACAATGGCGAACTTGTATATCATCTTTCTTGGAAGAACCAGTAATAGTAGATTACTGTACAGAGGCGGGATTAATGACAAGCGCGAGTATTGGCGGAATGAGCGCAGCGAGTGGAGCTAACGCGCGAGGCATTAATCGCTTACCTACCAACTCTGTACAGTACGCTATTTTATTGCATACAGGTTAGGTAACCTCGAACTACAGCTGATTTTCCACCTCTACCAGCTCACGTACACCTCTAAAGTGGTAATGTTGTTATCGCTAGCCAATCACAGCGTTTTTACAGCGCTGTGTCAGTGTTCACGAGAACGAGACGTTAAAACGTCATTTACCTTCGTGAAAACAGTAACATTTTTTTCTACTTTTAATGTCCGTTCAAGTAACATAAAATATCGGCAACACACGATCAAGAAGTCGATGCCCAACTTAGAGAACCACTGGAGAATCACCAGACTGTGATCACCGATATCACAGAGCTCACAAGAGAGTCATAGAACCTATTATTTTTCAGAGCAGTTATGTTTGATCACCTGTTGCGGCCATTTGGCACCAGATAGAGCTGTAATGTGAGGTGTTTGATAATGTTCTTGACCTGCCAAATCAAACTACATCATTTATTGAAAAAGGGCCTAAGTTTACTTAGGCCCCTATTCTACAGACGCATTCAATTTCTTAACATTGTTAAGCGTGTAATAACACGATACGATATTTTGATTAATTGTGGTTAATAATAATGAAGAATTGAGTTTTGATCGATTGTAGTCAATAATACTGAAGCACCAAGATTTTTCGTGCAGACTGTGCTGTACTCAAACAGATCTACATTGAAATTTTTCTACAGAAAGTGATGAACTGTAATAGTAGATTACTGTACAGAGGCGGAAAGTAAGCGATTAATGATGAACGCGAGAATTGGCAGAATGAGTGCAGCGAGTGGAGCTAACACGTGAAGCATTAATCGCTTATCTACCAACTCCGTACAGTGCGCTATTTTATTGTATACAGGTCCGGTAATCTCTAACTACAGCTGACTTTCCACCTGTACCAGCTCACTCACACCTCTAGAGTGGTAATGTTGCTATCGCTAGCCAATCAGAGCATCTTTACAGCGCTGCATCAGTGTTCATGAGAATGAGACGTTTAAACGTCATTTATTGTATGCAGGTTTGGTAAGTACGACATAACAGCACTGTTTTCACGAAGGTAAATGACGTTTTAACGCCTCGTTCTCATGAACACTGACACAGCGCTGTAAAGATGCTGTGATTGGTTAGCGATAACAACATTACCACTCTAGAGATGTCAGTGAGCTGGTAGAGGTGGAAAGTCAGCTGTGGTTCGAGAGATTACCGGACCTGTATAAAATAAAACAGCGTACTGTACAGAGTTGGTAGGTGAGCGATTAATGCCTCGCCCGTTACGCGTTAGTTCCACTCGCTGCGCTCGTTATTAATCGCTTACTTTCCGCCTCTGTACAGTAATCTACTATTATCTTCATCGAAACAGTGCTGTTCGTCGTACTTACCGGACCTGTGCACAATAAAACTAATTTCTAATATTTACGCGATAAACTGGAATTTCGATTGGATTGATGCTCGTGGTTTTTTTGAAAGTTGCATCTAGGCTTGTCTACCGTTCTCGTATTATGCAATCAGTATTGTTTCTGGAGTGTAATTTATGGTGAAACTTGGACTGGCTCAATACTATTATTGTGTGGAGTATACGTGGAATGATGAAAGATCTATCTGCTCGAATGTTACAGAATCAACTATCACGCTTCTTTTTGTTAACATAATTTGCCTAGACATGATGTCTTATTTACTGTATTTCCTTCTCTTCGCTTATTGTTGGTTGTTCTCGAACTAGTCGATGATCTCATTGTATTCAAGGAATTTCACTGGGGTTCTTCTTCCTCTCTCTTCATCGATATTGAAATATTCTCGAAGTACTTTCGGAAACTACGAGTCCCGAAGTTGACTTCATTGCAACTCAGCATTTGAGTATCTGTTTTCGAGAAGGTCCTGTCACTTATGAAAATCCTACACTGAGATAGGACCTTCTGAAAATATGGTACTCAGTTGCGCCTGCCCCCCCCCCTTTTACTTACAAGTTGAACCTTACGTCAAAATTTTCATGTACGTTTGTTCAATGTAATTATACCTGACAGTCATATTCTGCGAACAGCATTTGTACCACTTAGCTAGTAATGCACTACATGTAACTACGTAGCACCCCGTACCATACAGAACTGTAGTAATCACCACACATAGACCTACAATCACTGTTACCGTGTATTCGTCACAATGACGTGTTTATTTTCTACGCACTTCTGTAGAGTAAATTACAAATAGCCCCAGAGCGAAAACAAAGATAGTGTGAGGTACCATTAAACTGTTATCTGCTGTATTACTCAATACTTCTAAAACAAAAAATTGAATTCTCGCGTCCTACTCGAATGGCGCCAATTTCCGTGCGTCGGAAATCGAATTGCACGATTTGACCTGTACTCACCGTTTTACGGGTATTTAGAATTAAGTTATACTAGGTCGCGTTATGTACGTTACTCGAGTATTATTGATGTTTGTAATTTAAAACGAAAGATAAAAAAGAAATGAAAAGACAATGTTAACATTGAAAATTACGATCTCACTCAACGCAGATTTCAAAGGACGAAAGCACTCCAAGTGAGCTAAATGGAACGAACAGCGTACACGAACCGGAGTCGCCCAGCGGCTCCGCAAATAAAGAGATGCTCTCCGATCTGTCCGGTCCGGAGTCGATGTCGAAAGTGTGTCAGGAAGAATTATTTCATCCCTTGCTTAGAGCTTTGACGGTCGACAACATTCCGGACGTAGCGTTGAACGCGAACGACCAGTCGTTGCCGGTCACATTTAGTCCGTCCACCCAATCAACTTCGCCTGAAAATCAGAAGCTCATTTCGACCGGCTCGAATACGTCTCCGTCCTTCGCCAGACCGGAATGCACCACTGTTGCCTCTGCCGTCTCGCAAGATATCTCCTCTCCAATTTCGATTCTGAACTCCGGCGTCCAGTCGGACGATCCGGAGCCGACCGTCGCCCACCAAACCGTGACCACCACGATTCCGTCGCATCCGTCGACAATCCAGTACATTCCGATTATCCAAACCCCTATCACGCAGTCGGAGTCGACTCCGTTGAACGTGCGGACCGTTCATCTGATCTCGGCGACCGTCGCTTCTCAGTCGGACACGGCCACGTCCTCTGAGAGCACGGGTCGCACCTCGACCATCCACTACCAGTACGTGCCGACGGTGCACCAGAATCGGAACACCATTCACTATCCGCCCGGCAATATTCAGATCATTCACTCCGGCTCGTCGCTGATCATGAGTTCGAACTCGCTAATCACGGCCGCTCTGCAGAGCGTGACTGGGGCCGCCGGTGGCGAAGGCAGTGCCAGCTCGACGGCCGGCAACAATTTTCTGCAGCTCATTCCGTCGTCCGGCTCGCAGAACTCGGCCTTGGTACGCAACATACAGGTCATGTCTTTGGCCTCCGAAGAGCAGCCCGAGTCGAACAGCTCGGAGTCCTTGCCCTCGGATACGATTTCCGACCACAATATACGGGTGCTCACTCCGTCGGAAATAATGAAAACGCTACCGTCGTTAGGACAAGAATCGTTCGACGTTACTTCCAGCACGGTGAGCAGTTTGGCCGCACATTTCGCTTTATATTTTTTTCCCTCTTGGACTGTTGTTGATTTGTTTTCGTTTCTTACTGTTTATTAATTTTTGTATTCGACGAAATGGCGATAGCGTTTGGCTTTTTATCGTCGATGGAAGCTTAGCTAGTTGGATATATGGATATTTCCTTTATTTTTTATTTTTATCAACTCGCTCGAATTGAATCGTGAGATCGCTGTGGATCAACCAAGTATTGGTAGTTAATGCTGATCGGTCGTTGCGCGGTTAAACGTTTTTGCCTCAACGAATTTTTTCTCTAGTTCGTACTGTTTACTCTCGTTGCTGTCCGTCAATGGTAGAATTTGAATTTGCGTGATTTCCAGTTCTTCTAGTACATGGTTTATCATTTTGTCAGTAGGCGTTTCGTTTTTATGTTTCTGTTTTATTTTTATTTTATTATTATTATTATTTTTTTCAAATAGTATAGCTTTCATCGATCGAAAAGGTTCGCGAATGCGGTTATTTCTATTTGAGAACGGTGGTGACAGTGCTCGGACCGTGCTCACTAGGCCACTGGCCAGGTCAAATGTTGCCTGAGTGAGAAAAAGAAGTAGCCGGTGTAGTCGAAGTAGAAGAACCGCGTTCGCCGGTGGATACTTGGTTACTTACTTGATTTATGGCAGCGTATTTGACCTTATAGCGCTGTTGACGTACAATGAAGCATGATCCAGCAGCCTCAGAATAAGCATCTGAAGACGTTATTGGTGTTTGGGCGTTGATTAACGTGTGGTTATTGAAATCATACAGCAAGTTCGTCTGTGTGTTTTCGGCGAGAAAATGGTGGTTTAGACTTTGAAGTGTAATCGACTTGTCTTCTTTCATGTAGCCGTTTCTTGGTTGACCATCTCCTTTTAGAAGTTACATTTTGCGACGTATTGTAATCGATGCATGTGTTAAAGTTTTCTGTTTTAGTTAGTTGCTTTTGTCGTTAGCAGAACTGAGTTGCTTGTTATTTGTTATGCCAGTAGTGTTATAGGTCTTCTTTGTATTTTTATCGTAGTTTGTGGATGTTTTACCTACAGTTGTAAGAAATCACGAATATGAATATCGATGTTAGCGTGTCCCTTATTTTACAAGTTTTCGCCAGTTGATTAGGGTCGCACTGAAATTTGTTCCAATGGACCTAGAAACTCGCCATAAAGAATTTGAGCTCAATCTGAGGCCATTAACCCGTACCGCTTTGACCTTTAAGTTATCTGTAATACTGAGATTCTACAAAAAACAAAAACAAAAAACGCGAATATCTCGGAACGTATCAACTTCACTACCAAAATGCATATAACATAAAATGTTTCTTGTTAAATTTTCTATAAAAAAAGATCCTGTACAATTTTTCTTTAAAACGCATATTTACAGAGATAATCGCAATAATGTGTGGAAGTTTCAAGGAACGTGAATTTTGTTATTTTTTCTTTCATAACTGCCCTTCACTTGCTAAATCGTAGTTATCTAAAAAAAAATATTTACTTTAGGACCAAAATGCAAATAACATAAAATGTTCGTCGTTAAATTTTCTGTAAAGAAGATTCTATACAACTTTTCTTTAGAAAACATATTTATTGAGATAATCGCAAAAATGAGTAGAATTTTTGAAAAACATAGGAAGAGCTTTTTTCCAAAGTGACCTCAGTCACGCCTCAGTCAATTTTTGTAAAAAGTGAGTTTGACGCGCCATCTGGTAGTACAAAATGGAAGCTATCGAAGGCAGGTTTCGGCATCTTCCAACCTACTTTTATTGCAATGTTACCAGCGATTAAAAAAGTGACTTGCTTCCAAAGTGACCTTAGTCAAGGTGCGTTTGGCTTCCGAAATTGCCTAACCTGTTTAACTCTGCGTGCAAATCCAAGCTGCGAAGTCAAAAATAAAGTTTTTTACGAGGATTTCACCAGGAAAATTTTGTTTTATTTTCACAACATTACGAGTGGTTAGAAAAAATTTTCAAAATAGTTTTTAACAGCACAATGTTATATCTTATGCGCAATGTTGACTATATTGTTGATATACATACGTAATCCGAAGTCTACTCTATAGTAGTTACCAAATAAACTGTTATGGGCGTAGCCGGGGGCCGGCTAATTGGGGCACTTGCCTCAGTAGACAGAGACTGGAGTTATATTGTAGTATGCATTACCCGACATTAGTAGATATTTTCAGCTGTAAAATAATTTCGTTTTTCGAAGATTTCACGCATTTTTGCGATTATATCGATGAATATGTTTTCTGAAGAAAAGTTGTAAGAGACCTTTTTGTAGAAAATTTAACGAGGAACACTTTATGTTATTTGCATTTTGGTCCTAATGTGAATATTTTTTCAGGTAACTGCGATTTAGCTAGTAAAGCTCGGTTATGAAAGAAAAAATAACACAAGCCACGTTATTTGCGTCTTTCACACATTTTTGTCATTATCTCTGTAAACATGCGTTTTAGAGAAAAGTTGTATTGGATCTTTTTTATAGAAAATTCAAGAAGAAACATTTTATGTATATGCATTTTGGTCCTAAAGTTGATATGTTCCGAAATATTCGCGGTTTTTTGTAAAATCTCAGTATTACACATAACTTCAAGGTCAAAGCAGCACGGGTTAATGACCTCAGATTGAGGTCAAATTTCTTATCGCGAGTTTATAGGTTCATTGGAATAAATTTCAACGCGACCCTAATCAACTGGCGAAAACTTGTAAAATAAGGGACACCCTAATCGACTAACAGAATATGGTGGAATGAAAATCTTTCCTTATTCTGATGATGAACCTAACTGAAAAGTGTCCATTTGATATAAAAATAGTGTGTGTGAAATTTCATTGAAAAAAGTACGAGTAGGTTTCGTCGGAGGAGATGGATGTTTGAGATCAAATTCTAATGACCTGATTGAAAATCCTGGAAACTCTTTTAGATTCGTTTGAGTTTCTTTCAGACGTGTTTGAGACCCCTGAAACTTCTTCCAGTTATAGTGAAAACTCGTAGACTCCCAGGCATGTTCAAGACTCGTTTAACACTTTCTGAACTTGTTGAAGCCTATATCGAACTTGAGTGAGACTTTCTAAGGCTTATTTACCCTCGTCTAAGTCGCACTGAAGCTTTTCAAAACATTCGTCAGACTTGCTAAGGAATCTTGTGATACTTACTGAGGCCGTTGAAGGCTCTTTTAGACCTATCTAGACGGCTTGAATGGTGTGGTGGGACGTGTGGCGATGCACGCATGCCAGAGTGGCCCCTATGACACCGCTCCCCCTGCACCGGAAACTACCCTTTCGGGCATCGCATCAGTGGCGGGGGGTAGACGGCTTGAATACTTTGATATTTTTTCAATAGGAGAACAAGGAAGGGGGAAAAAAGGATAGAAGCTCTTGAAATGTGGTGTTATCGGAGAATGTTGAAAATCAAATGGACGGAAAAGATCAGGAATGAGGAAGTATTGAGGCGAGGAAAAAAGAAATTTGGAATATAATCGTAAAGAGAAGAGTTAAAATGATAGGTCATAATATAAGACATCCGGGGATATTTTTATTACTGCTAGAAGGAATAGTTGAGGGAAAGAACTGGAAAGAAGGAAGGTAAAGAATGAGCTATGAAGAGTAGATGATGAAGAATACAAAGCGTAAATCCTTTTCAGAAATGAAGAAATTAGCACAGGAGAGAAAAAAGTAGAGGGACGCCACCTACTATTCAGGAGACTGAAGAATATGATAACATATCTCCCAAACTGAAGACTCCAAAATTCCAGACTATCTCGGGGACTTTTTCCTGAACGCGATGCAAACTGTTCCAGGCGGGATTGAGACTTTTATGCCCCTTGTTCTCATTTAAGCTCTTCAAAACTTTCATCAGACTCATTGAGAACTCTCGTGAGACTTAGATTGTTGATGGCTTTTTAAGACCTATCTAGACGGATTGGATACTTTTTAATACTCTTTATAACGTCCCAAGTATGTTTCAGACTATCTTTAGGGCTTTTCCATGGACTTGATGTAGACAATTTCAGGTTTGATTGAGACTTGTTCAATGCTTTAAGACTTCTTCGAGACTCCTACAGATATTTTTAGACCCTTCAGAATTCGTCTACATATGATTGAAATTTAATTAGCTTGAACGTTTTCGGGAGTTGCTGTAGACGATATTACGCTTGAATGAGACTGCGTAAGACTTTTCCCGATTTGTTTGACCCGTTGTCTATTTGAAAACTTCTTTCGGAGTCGATGAAGACTGTTTTAAAATTGTCTATCCCGTTCAAGCGTTTTCAAAACCCATAGAGATGCTCTTAAAGCTTTTTGTGCCTTTATCATCTTCTGAACTTGTCAAAGCCCATATCGAGCTTGAGTGCCACGTTCTAGGGCTCTTTCACCCTTGTCTAATACGCATTGAAGCTCTTCAGAACATTCGTCAGACTTGCTGAGGACTCAGGCCATTGAAGACTCTTTTCAGATCCATCTGAACGGCTTGTAATCTTTTAATCCTCCTTATAACTTTCAAACTTTTTTGAGACTATTCACAGTCTCAGACAGTCTCGGGGACTTTTCCCCAGGCGTGATTGAGACTTGTCCAGTCGTGTTTGAGACTTTCTACCCCTGTTTAAGACTTGCAGATGTTGTTAGACATTTCAGAATGCTTCCACATTTGACTGGAAACACTCTGAAGCCTCTTCTAGACATGTACGAGACCGTTTATCGGTATTCTGAACTTGCTTAAATTATATCGAGCTTGAGCGAGACTTTTTGAGGCTATGCCCCTTATTTGAGACTCATTTAAGCTCTTCAAAACTTTCATCAGACTCATCAAGGACTCTTGTGAAACTTATTCAGACTGTCGGTGGCTCTTTAAGACCCATCTAGAGGGATTTGATACTTTTTAATACTCTTCGTGCGACTTTGTGAGATTTTACCAGATTTGTATACCCCTTTGTGAGGCATTTCAAAACTTTCTTCGGACTCGATGAAGGCTTTTTTCAAAACTATTTCACCTCATTCAAGCGTCTTCAAAACCTATCGAGGTGTTCTGACGGCTTTTCATGCCCTTATAGTTTCCAAAGTACTTTAAGACTCTTGAAGAATTTCTTTAAA
Organism: Acanthococcus lagerstroemiae; assembly: GCA_031841125.1. NCBI lineage: Eukaryota > Metazoa > Arthropoda > Insecta > Hemiptera > Eriococcidae > Acanthococcus > Acanthococcus lagerstroemiae. The sequence goes on along the minus strand of CM063106.1, from coordinate 10,191,265 downwards.
AAATTTTCAGACTGTATTTCAGGTTTTTCAAAATTTTACTTGACCTGTTTCAGAACACCTGGGCTTTCCCAGATTCGTTGAGGACTATTCCAGGCTTCATTGACTTCGTTGAAACTTATTAGGATTCTTCAGAATTTCTTTTTCGAGACTTTTCCAGATATGTTTGACTTTCTTTAATACTGTTCATGACATGTAGAAGCCTATATCGTGTCTGTTTGAAACTTTTTTAAACTCTGTCAGCCTCATTGAACTAGATAGATGCTGTATCCTGTATAACTTCTGAACTTGCGTGAGACTCTTGGAAGAATCCCTCAAGTCTTTTCTCGACATGTTTCAAACTCTTCATGTTTCATACTTTCTTTAACATTTCCGGATGCTACTCGTAGTAAAATGATTCCAGGCTTTATTGAAACTCTACCAAAGACTCTTAGACTTCTCTAACAATCCTTCAAACTTTCGTAAGTCCTTAATTCTGTTTAAGTCTTTTTGAGACGTGTCTAGGTATCAGAAATTTAAATGCTTGAATAAAAGAACTATGGAATCGTTGAAAATCATAAAAAATGATAGAATCTCAAGAAATTAAACAAATGAAACTGACACAGTTGACTGAAAAGCAGGTCCGGAACCAGTGGAGATCAGTGAGGGCATTGCCCTTTCGAAATTTAATTTAATTCCTTCCCATATCCCCTCCATACAAAGTAGAGAACCCAATTCGCCCGCCAATATAAGACACCTGGTACAAAAGGGTGATTCCGGTCTTCTACGGTCTTATGATGGATATGAATGTAATGATAGAATTGACGGAATTGATATGTGTTGAAACGAGTCTTGACGAAGTTTCTTAGAGTCTCAAAATGTCTTGACGATGTCTTGAATAAATCTACAAATATAAATCTTCAAAAATCTAAAACTTGTCTGGAAGAGTTTTGAAACAACATCGAGGATTCTTGATTTAGTTTGGAAAAGTTATTGAGTGTCGAAAAGAGTCCTCAGAAGTCTGGAAGTAGCCGTGAAAAGGTTTGAAAAAATCTCGAAAGGTCTCGGAAAGTCTCAAAGAATCTGAAAGATGGTTTGAAGCAAAACTAATAGAGTTGTAGTGTCTTGAATAGGTATGAAAGAGTTTTAAAGGCTGAAAAACATGTTCAGAAAAGTCCTACAGAAGTCTTGAAAAGCCCTTGACGTCTTGAAGTCTTGAATCCTATTAGATGGATCTTCAAGGATTTTGAATTAGTCTAAATGATTTTTGAATGGGTCTGAAACGGACTTCAAACCCATGGAGACTTTTAAAAAAGCATTGAAAAGTTTCAAAATAGTCTGAAACGAGTCTGGGACTTTTAAAATCTCTCAGATCTAGAATAGTGTTATGTTAATCAATAAGTGTTGTGGAATTTAAACTAGGTATTAAAAACGCGTGATACCTGGTAAAAACTTCAGCAGTGTTCAAATACTTTCTAACTTTCAATTCCTCTAGCGGAAAACTACATGCAGTATTGATATTGTTCAATGAAATTTTGCGCATATTATTCTTACACCCGAAAGGCAACTTTTTAAGTTTGGTGCATCATCAAACTTGAGGAAAAAAATTTTTTGCCGCTCTAATATAGAACCAACACACTGCATTTATAATAATTAAAAATGATTTGAATGTCAGCATTCAGTAGCAGATTACAAATGGAAATTTTATCACCACTTAACAAGTTGAATCTAAATACAAGTTGATTTGAAACCCCGATCTCGTTTGATTGAGAAACGTAAATTTTACTCAGTTACGATATACTGGTAAAGCTACCGTCTCAAAATCTGTAATTTATATTCTTTTTCTTTTCAAGAGAATTCTATCATTTAAAAAATCCTCTTCCACGTTTTTGATTATTCAAATTGAGAAGTGACAGCCATTATCTCGAACGCTTTAGAATTTGTGAATTAGACGAAATTGCGCCTCTGTGGACTTCCCAAAAAGGAATTGTATGTTTGTTTCGCTCTTTCGCTACAATATAGTCGATGATGTTTTCAGGCGGAAGAGAAAGTGGTCCCAAGTACTGCACCGAAGGAACGCGAAACTGAACAAGAGAAGAGCTGGAAACGAATGCAGGCTGTGAGGCAACATCAAGTCTCCGCTCAACAGCAGCAAATGCAAAGTAAACTCCCTGTTCATAGCCATAAAAAATTCAGAAACATTTGGCCACTCCTTTTGCGCACGCCCTGTGCGTGTCCACATTACTTAGATGCGCTCTGCTTCGATTTTACAGGTTTGCAGAGAATCCAGCAGCCGCCTATGCAGCAACAGCCACAACTTCGTCAACTGAGCGGCACTGTACCAGACAATACCACCGTGCTGTTTCCGCCTGGGTCAGTGGCTGATCCGAAAACTCAGTTGCAAATTTCCACCTCTCAGGTACAAATATGACTTACCGATTGTTGCGCATAATTGAAAGTACAATGTTGAAGCTTAAATCAGTTCCTTGTTTTCATCGAGCCTTAATTCTAGTTCATTTGTTTTACTCAGGAACCTGCTGCATCACCTTCGCTCACATCTCCAGGCAGATCTCAACAGCGTACCTCTTTTCCGTCACCTGTACTTAAAATGGCTGCACATCCCAACCCGGCCTACCAACGTATACAGAATTCGGACGTATTCACTCCGCCAGGTACACAGAGGCGGCAGTTCTATGTTGCGCCGGCTTCGCAAACTCCTCACTTGCAAGTCAACAGTCCGACTATTCGACAGCGTACTCCAGAGGGTGATGTCTTTACGGTCGTAAATCCCGAATTTTCGCGTCAGATACGTGATATGCTTCAGAAGCAACAGCAACTGCACCAGCAGCAGCACAACAACAACAGCAGCAGCAGCAACAACAACAACAACAGCAACAGCAGCAACAACAACAGCAACAGCAGCAGCAACAACAGCATCACCATCATCAACAACAACAACAGCCACAGCAGCAGCAACAACAATCACCACAGCAGCAGCAGCAACAACATCACCAGCAACAGCAACTTCATCAACAACAACCTCAGCAACAGCTGCTATCGCAACAGAAAATAGAAACTGTGTCTTCGGATCAGCAGCCTACGCAGACTCGAGTCTGGGTGCAAGGTACGGAATTCTTTCGACGTTTGCCTTTTTTCTAGTCATCCGTTCTAGTTCAGTGTTTTTACATAATATTTCTGACCCATCTAGAATCAGCTGGTCAGCAACCAGGAACTCCCGATCCGAACAATCGATCTTTCATCGATTGTTCGGCCGTCACTCCTCAGAGCTCGACAAATATTGGCGCGCAAATGCTCGATAGCGGACCTAATGTGAGTTCTGTATCGCAACCCTTCCGGCCACCATTACCACCGACCACCTTGAGACCACAACGCTCACCACTGTCACAGATGGTGATTCGACAACAAAAAATTCCGGTATGTATTGGGATTTAAACCTGCACTATGCTAAATTACCTGCGCGAGTGTTAGCGGGTGAAAATGAGTGAGTGATCATGTGTACTTTCAAATAGAAACACTGCTATCTTCAGTAGGGAAAAAACAGAGTAAAAATTATTCTGCCTGTAGAACTGATTATAATTTAATTTTTTGGTGATAATGCAGTCGAATTTAGGACAAATTTTCTTTGAAAGTGAATTTCTAATCGATTTAATGATGGTTGAAGTTTGCTACACGCTTACGGCAAATCATACGAGATCACTCACACATATCGCAGGGTTGCCAACACTTGAAATTCTAAGTTTAAATCCCAATATTTTTCTACTTGGAATGTATAATTTACGGCGAGTGAGTGACTTAATGGATGAACTTTTGTTCAGGAAATGGGAGACGCAAATCGAATGCGACTCATGTTGCAAGAACAACACCGACAGTATCTTCAGCAACACCAGCGAGTACAATTGGCCCAACAGCAGCTGCACCAACAGAATGTTTTTCATGCCCAACAGTTACAGCAGCAGCATCACCAACAACAACAACAACAACAGCAACAACAGATACAACAGCAGCAGCAACAACAACAGCAACAGCAGCAACAACAGCAGCAGTTGCAGCAGCAGCAAACATTGCAAAAGCAACATCAGCCCTTACGTGCCCAACAGCGATCTCCTCAATCAGCTCATACTTCAGGACCATCTCCTAGCCATATGTTGGTGCAATCACCTTCATCAGCACAGCCTAAGTCATCCCCATTGCAAACTGCATCCGAAGCTTCGTATAGTGAACAAGCGCAAAATATTTTGAATGGTATATTCTCATTTATGATATGTTTTACTCCACGCCGATTGGTGACTTGTTCACGAAGTTTTTGAACTGAAATTATATTTTGCAGGAACTGCTGTGAAAGAAGAATTTCCTCAGTTTGCCCAAAGAATGGAGAACGAAGCAAATAATGCTCCCATCAACTCGCAAGTTTCGACAATCGATAAAAGTGCTGAGAACCAGCACCTGGGTATGTTTTGACGATATTTTGTTAATTATAATCTCTGAAATTTTAGATCTAGCGTGCTGTGCGTATTATTCGAGTGAAAATTGAAACTGAATTCTCGTCTTGGGTTTACAGCTCATCGACCTGACATGCAAAATGAAGGCATTCCTGAAAGCGTAACTGCCGATCTCGATGAATTAGAACGCGAAGGCGTTGTATCTGAAAATATGTCTGAAATGACCGCACTTTTCGATAATATTGAAGATGAATTACTCGGTAACTTTTCTAACTTTGACAATCCGTAGCCCTCGCTTTTCGGTATTCTCGTATTAACCGTGGTATCCTCTTGCTTTTTAGTAGAAATGGGAGCCAGTTTCAACATCTTGGAGTACGCAGATCCAGAACTTGATAACTTTACCCCTGGAGAGACAACGAATATTCTTTACGATTTAGTAAACAGCACCTCTGATTCGACGAAAATAAAGTACATTAAATCGATTTACTCGAAGTTTCAAGTTTTTAGTTCCGGACTGTATTTCAACACATGGTATAATTTTGTAGGGACGAGGAAGATATGAATACCAAAACTGACATGAATATAGATGACCGAGAATTAGATGCAATCAGCGAATCCTCGAGTATAAATTTCAGTCAATCTTCAGTCGACTCGAAACCCAATGTTGAACCAATGAAAGTGGAAAGTAAATCAGCGGATGACAGTATGCAGCAGGTAGGATGATGGAACTCATCTCGTAGGGTTTCCGTTGAACCCCCACATAGGTCGTTTTTAAGTTTCTTGTATTATTGTCCTGATCAATGTTGTGTTGGCCTTCGTTGACGACCATTGATCGGCCGTCTAGAACTGTAGTTCTCATCACAGGATTGTTCGGAATTTCAATTTGTTCGTCTTTCAGTCGTATTGGTATTTCTTCTCCCTCGGAAAAATCGATTTTTTTCTAATTTTAGCCAACTCGCGTAAATACTGACAGGTCTTGGAAATTATTCTCTCGTAAGAATTGTCGTTTTCCCATTGAGTTATAGATTGAAAAATTCAAAGAATGAATAGTTTCGCGATTCTTACTTAACCCTTATCGGTTCTCTGTTTTCACCTCTCAAATTGTTTCTCATTGTGTAGGATCTCCCCATTCAAATGTCGCAATCAGAGAACACCTTCAACGCTGGTGAAAATGTGTCTCAAGGTAATCGATTTGTTTGTTCTCGGTTTCGCATCTATTCAGCTCGAAGTTCGATTTTCTGAATTTGTTAATCTTATCGTTTTAGAAATGGGACAACAAATGCACCGCCAACAAATACCCTCTCATATGCAACAGCAAAGAGTGGTACAATTACAGCGAGTCGGTTTGAAAGACGGCATTGCCAGTCACTTGATCGCTGTAAGTAGCTCGGCTCCTCAGTTGATGCAACACCCGTCACCGACTGGATCTCAGTCATCTTTGAGCTTACCTACGACTCCTATGACTCCGAGACCGACACCCTCTGTAACTCCTGGAACACCACTGACACCTGTAACACCGTCGTCTATGCAACCTTCCACTCCTCTTCAACAAGATATCTCTGTTCAGTCGCCAGTTTCAACAGACATGCAAACGCAGTTACCGGTTAATACACCTCCGCCTCCTCCGCCGTATCCGGGACCACCTCCGCCCTATCCTTCTCAGTTGAAGGTAATTCGAATTTTGTTTACTGAAGAAATAAATCTCCGTGATGCTGGAGTATAGCTTTTTTCTTTCTTCTAAAAAGTAGCTTCTTAATCGTTTAGCCTCTCACGTTTGCTCTTCGACTGCACACCTAGTTTGAAAACGCATGATTCTTTTGCAGCAACAGTTAGTTCCTCAACAAATCCATCATTTAAGTGGCTCTGCATCTCCGAATGTAGTCGCTGTGTCCAGTGGACAGCCAATCGGTAAACTCGTTCATTATACTCAAGTTCCGACAAACGTGTCCCAAATGCCGCGCAGGCACACTTTATTGTTAGAGGTTAGTGTATCTTCTCAATTATGGGTCTGTTGCTGCGAGCAATTTCGTTATCTTTGCAGACATTTCCGTTAATTCCATTTGTCGCTCATTCACTATTGATATCGTAGTAGCTTCAACTCGAGTGCATTGTGTGCGATTTTTGTAGGAGCAGCCGTTATTGCTGGAAGATCTTGTTGAACAAGAGAAACGAGAACAAGTAAAGCAGAATATGCTTCCGGGAAACAGTCTGAATACCGCATTGCCACCGCTAAGCGACGCCGAATTTGAAAGGTTGAGAGCTGATGTGTTGAATTCTTCCGGTATGAGCGGATCAGCGCAGACACTGCTGACACCTCAAGGTACGAACGAAACGAAGGATTGTTACTAATCACGTAACTCGGGAATATTGTGAACGTTCAGTGCTCAGGGAAGGGAATGATTTCAGAACTTAAAATATAAAATTTCAGTGTCCTTTAAAGTACGTGTATTCTCAAAAAAACTCATTCTATTATTACGTTTTGAAATTAGGACAACGTATGCAACCCCAACTGATGCAGTCAAGTAACACCGCCCAGGCGAACCCGAAGTTGAATGTCGTTGGAAACGTGTTCGATCTACCGCAACAACAAGTGTGGCAGCAGCAGAGTTCTAATATTCCCGCTCCAAACGTGTCCGCCATTCAAGTTAATAATCCAGTTCGAGCTGAAACACGTAAGTATTGAAACAATATCGATGCAGAAACGTACATTTAATCGGATACGTTTATTCGAGCAAACACAACATACTATAATTTGTTGTAACAGTTCCTATCGTTAATTTTTTGTTCGAAAACTAGTTACTCGTATTGGGATTTAAACCTGCACTAGAGTGCGCTGCAAAATTACCTGCGCGGGTGTTGGCGGGTGAAAATGAATGAGTGATCACGTGTACTTTCAAATAGAAACACTGCTATCTTCGATAGCCTAAAAAACCGAGTAAAAATTATTCTGCCGGTAGAACTGATTATAATTTCATTTTTTGGTGATGATGCAGTCGAATTTACGACAAATTTTCGTTGAAAGTGAATTTCTAATCGACTTAATGATAGTTGAAGTTTGCTACCCGCTTATAGTAAATACGTGATCACACATATCGCAGGGCTGCCAACACTTGAAACTCATGAGTTTAAATCCCAGTAGGCGTCGCATAGTTTTTATAAACCCCTATCCTAGTCATATCATTGCTTCTTCGTCGAATCTTCGCTTACTCAACCCTCCCTTTATTTTTGTCTAATATTCGGGAGCGTTTGTCACAGCATTCTTGATTCTCTTTATTGTTACGTATGTATTGCTGGCTAAATTGTGCCTAACGTTTGCGACTTGATGTTTTGCAGCGGCCCAGCGGCTACCGCAATTGCAATCGTTACCTGCTCCTCCTGAGCCGCCTGAAAACATAGTTACTGAACAAGATCGACGCGCTCAGCAGCTGTACGAACAATGGCTCGAACAGCAAAATATCGTAGTTGAGAATCAGAGGAAACACTACGAAGGAGAAGTCGCTGAATTACGAAAAATACGAAAGGTATGGACATAGCCGAAATGATTTTCGTTACAGGTTAAGCAGTTGTCTGCATTAGACACTGTTATGAAAATCAAATGGCATGACTGTGCTAAACCACGTTTCCTTGTTCCGTAGCATACTCTGTTATTTGATTTTCGTGGCGGTTGGATACTTCTTACTTTGAGTATAAATCTCCTGGAGGAATAGAAACCATGTTTCCTATGCCACACCTGTAGAGCGCGCATTTCTGTCATGCAGACCCCCCCCCCCCCGGTGCTAATGAAAGCTTATGGCCAAAGTCATATAGATACCCAAGTTAGACGACTCTCCATTTAACCAATGTTAAACATCGTATGTTACGATAATTTATTCCGATAGGAGCGCTGGCAATGTTCTACTGCCGTGAAATCAGTGTAATCATTGGGAGCCCTAACAAGGTTTTGCGATATCTCGATAACGGTCGAGTTTTATGAAAAAGTGAAAAGAATCAAATTTATTTTACCTGTCATTTTCTATCAGGTAAGATCAGTTTCAACATTTCACCCACAAAAATTTCGAATTTACTCGCATTCGATGGGAAATTCCAAGGCGAACAAATTTAGCTCTTTCCAATTTTTCATCAAAATCGATAGTTTTTGAGCTAATCCGCAAAAACGTAAAAACGTCCATATAAGCGCAATGCAAACAAGGAGTTCAGCGATAGTAGCGCGCTGGCATGACGGCAAAACGCGGAAACGCGCCAGTCGTCTAACTTGGTCTATCTATATGACTTTGCTTATGGCAATCAGTTTGTTTACAACGGGGCATTCGTATGACCGTAACGCGCGCGTCACATGGTATAGCGCGCTCTACAGTTCTCCGCTCGTATAATGTAAATAATCCGATTTCTATCTCTCCAGGAGATTTATACTCAAAGACTTCTTGTGTCCCATTGTTGGTATATAAGCGATATTCTCGGGTAGTATAGTAGTCTCTCGAACTGAATCTTCCTGAGTACGATATTCTGTAAGGCTTGTAAACACTGTATGTTGGAGTCGACTGCGCATCTCCGGATGAGTAGGCCGTAGACCAGATTAGACGAAGATCCATTACGTATAAGGGGCGCTTGTTGTAGAGAATAAACTTCGAAATCTTATTTTGAGTTCTTCACGTTTGGCGGAAATGTGTTTCTGTCCGTTGAGCTTGGAGTCTGGGCGTATCCCGAGGTATTTGTTACTGCCAGAGATAGGAATAACCTGGTCATGGATATTTGTTGGAATGTGTGGGTGACTACGTAGGGTGAAGTCCACCCTGGCGGATTTGACGCTGTTGGTTTTGATCCTCTAGGTACGGGCGAAGTCAGAGAGGAGATCTACTCCGCTGTGCGAGCGCGTTGACTGCCACTTCGTAGTTAGGGCTAGTGGCTAGTACTATCGTATCATTCGTTCGCGTCACGGCAATGGAGCGCTAGTGTATTTCATCCCGTTTTGTGTACTTCCACTTTTAGCCACCATTTGTGAAGTAGATGGCGCGCTATGTATTTCATCCCGTTTCGGTAGCTTCTGCATTTGTCCACCAGATGTCAGCCACTTTGCTGACGCGTCCCAGTTCCAGGGTGGTGCCGCTGATAGTTAGTAGATCAACGCTGTACAGTATGTAGAGTAGTGGCCCAAGTACACTCCCTTGTGGTACTTCTGTCAATGTGGGATGTGGGTTGGACTGTGCTTCACCATAGTGCACTATGGAGCTGCAATCAGTCAGGTATGAAGAGAGTGGTTTGATGCGCTATTCTGGAAGGTATGTGCTTAATTTATGAAGGAGTCCGTCAATCCAGACCTTATCGAACGCCAGGCTTACGTCGAGGAACATGCTAGGGCAGTATTCTTTACGTTCTAGGGCGTCTCTGATTATATCGACTAGTCTGCTAACTTGCTCTAGTGTAGCGTGTTTCCCCGTAAACTGAAACTGGTGATCTGGGTGTCGAGTTCGAGATCCGTTAGCAAATTATAATCATCGGTTTGTGTCGCTTCTCCATACTCGAAGCCGTTGAGAAAGTTTTAATCGCTGATTTTTTTACCCGCGTTCGTGAAATAATTTAATATTCACTGCATTGGATCGAGATTTCATTCCATGTGTATAATTTCTTGTATGTCAACAGAAAATCAAGAGCAAAGAACGTGTACTAAAGAAGTCAGGCAATGAACTAACCGAACGCGATGACCAGGAACTGCGGCGGGTTGCAACTGGCCTAGCAACATTGCAGAAACAATGCGATGCGAGTCGCAAATCGTCGAAACAACATACCGCTCTTATACAGGTGCGTAGAGAAGTGGAATTTAATAGTTTTCTCGCACCTTCTACTTGTGCTGTATGTTATTAATTATTTCGTTGTTTCTTCCGAATCGCTTTAGGAGTATAAGACGAAACATCCGAATTTCAATTGCTCTTCTGCGGAAAGTTCCGGCACGTCTACGAGTGTTGCTTCTGTATCGCATGCACCTATGAATGTTGTAGCCTCGTCGGTCATCACTACTTCCAATACGACCACGAATGTGATGGTTAGTCAGCACCAGCACCAGCAAAAACTCGTTACTTCGGTTGCCAGTTTGCTGAGTCGACCTTCACCTACTTCTATTGTCACGCAAAATCAGCAGGTTTGTACTCATTACAACGGTAAGCAGGGTACTATTGAAGTTTCTCCAATAGTGTAAGTTCGCCCTAATATAAATGAAAGATTGGAAAATGCTAAATGATTACAAATAAACGTATCAAGAGTAAATACCACCATTGTTATTGTGGTTATGTCCGTTGAGGACCTTTGTCCGATTTTGTACGTTGTAGTATTTCGTTTTTCTGAGCGTGTTCTTACATATTATGTTGCAGCAGTCTGAGGAAATGTTCAGTACGAATGCGAACCAAGACACACTGCATGCAGCTTTGCCGACACCCGCCACTGTTGCGTCTCAGATACGAGCGGTTCGCCCTCAAGAGCAAATTGTTAGGTAAGATAGGCGATTACTGTTGAGCATGATGATGATGATGATGATGATCTGTCGCATAATGTGTATGGGCTAAAAGTAGTATATAGTTCTGGAAAGCATTGGCGAAGTGATTGGCTGATGGTGGAATGAGTAAACTTCCAAATAGTGATCGATCATAAAGAGGGTGATGTTAGGTAATTTTCAGAGTCTGAAAATTAGGGTCAGTAGAAGATGAACGTTTATCAAAACCAATCGTTCGCGTCATGGACTAGAAATGAGAAAAGTTTCCTAAACAGAAGTGATGTGGAAATGTTTGTAAAATCGGACTCACCTTCAATTTATTTATTTACGTAATACAGGGGCATCAGAAGCCACAATTACGAGAATTTACATGTTACGAGATACAAGAAAAGGAAATTAATGCATATGCACAATTGATGAGTAATTGCGTGTTGCAATTCCGTGTAGATATTGGCTTTTTGAAGAAGGTGGATTAGTAGGTCGGGTGTTACGAGTTGGAAAAGATTTTCGAGTTTTAAGGGGATTGAGGAGATGGAAGCGTAGAGATGTGAGGATTGGGCACTCCAGTAGGAGGTGTGGAATTGTGAGTTGGTAATGACATTGTTAGCATATCGGAGGAGGTGATTTGTTCAGGAGGAATTCATGAATAAGAAGAGTGTGACCAGTGAGTAGTCGGGTGAGAATGACGTCGTGTCTGCGATGACCGGTAGAGAGAATGACTGTTGCTGGGGTGTCGAAGATGGATCGAAGTTGACATGTGGGATGTTGAGCTTGTCAGCGTTGAAACCATTCTGCTGCGATGGCTGCGTTGATAAGGCGAGTTGCTTCTGGATTGGTCTGCGTTGAAGATGGAAGTCTTAGAGTCTCTAGGGCGGTTTCTAGTCTGAGTGCAAAGCCTTTCCGATTGTAGGTTCTGTGGCGGTTGATTTCCTCCAGTTAAATTAGCGTTCGTGTGGATTCGTTGATGCGGATAATGAAGCGAAGGAAAAGTAGTTGTCGGCGAAGGTCTGGTGGAAGTTCGTTCCAGAGAAAATAGAGATTTGAGCAGGCTGTGGTGTGGAAGGCACCGTTGGCCAGGCATAGTGCTCGATGGTGAATGGCGTTCAGTTTGTTTAAATCCGTTTTGGTTGCTGCTGAGTAGATGGCAAGTCCGTAGTCCATTTTGAACGGATAAGTGAACAATAGATGCGTAGTAGAGATATTGTATCGGCGTCGTAGGATGTGTGTGCTAGTTTTTTGAGAAGGTTGAGACTTGAGTGGCAGGATATCTTCAGTTCTGTAATGTGATGTCTGAAGGTGAGTGATTGATTGAAGTCCGAGATATTTTATTGTAGGTGGAGTGGGAAGGGAAGTTCCATTTAAAGTGATTCTGATGGAGTGTTGACAGGTGTGTGCTTTGCAGAAGTGTATGGCGTTAGTTTTTGTAGCTAAAAATTCTGGGCCGTGGCGTGAAGTCCAGAATGCGAGTTTGTTTACTGTTTCTTGGAGCTGACGTGTTCCTTTTTGTGGCGATGTGCTGGAAATAAAAACAGTTAGGTCGTCCACGAACAGAGTTGATTTTACGGGCGTTACTATTTTTTCACAAATGCTGCTGGAACCTATGTTAAAAAGTGTGGGGCTTAGAATGGAACCTTGAGGAACTCTATTGTCTAGTGTTCGACTCGAAGAAAAGGTGTGACCAAAACGAACTTAGCAGCTTCAGTTGGTGAGGAACTGCTGGATAAAGAGAAGTATTGTACCCCGTCAAGTAGAATTTAGATTGTCAATGCTGATCGTTTCGACAATATTCTTGTTTTAGTTGGTGTCACGCAATGCGTGCTATACAGTGTGGCACCAGCACATCACTCCGTCGATACTTCCCAATCAGGTGTTTGGTCTTTTTTCTCCTAATGAAATTCGTCCCCTCGCTTTAAATACCACGTAAATCCAAAAATGCGCAAACATCAGAAAACACAAAATACTCTGAATAGAAAATTTATATGAATGACTTCCGAGATATTTCATTTCGCCGCTAGGAGTGATTAAGTGCACTTTCGACTTACGAGGACTTTAAATTTAAATTCCCCATTATTTATTTATTTTTTTAAATTTGAAACCACGTAAACCCCATTTTTTACGAATTGTAGACGTACGTGGCATTTAAACCGAGGCGACGAATTATTCATAAATCTTATTTATTAGGTACCTATATTAATACAGCAGATTAGTGAAGAATCGTGTACTTCATCAAAATATGAAGTTTTACAAGCTTTCAAAGTCGTAAAGATAAATTTTAAGATTGGAGCCACCTCGTCCGATCATCTTGGACCCACAATTAGAAAAAAAGAGAGCTTCATAGTTGAAGTTTAGGCTATAGATAGCTTAATATGGCGTAAAACGTGTAAAATGTCTCGAACATGGATTAAAGCGTTTCCAATTTTCCACTTTTAAAAAAAAATCTAATATTTGTTGATAATGAGAATTATGATAAAGGTTGATTGATGTTTTGCTTAGATGTTAGTGATATATCTCACTTATAGTCGTACAACAAGCCCATCAGTAGGCTTACTTGGGTCATAAGTCTTTCTTATCCATCTCCGTGTGTTTCCATTTCGAGTCAGCCCTTCTCATTTTGTACCCACACATCTCATTATTTCGTCCTCCATCTTATTCCTTGCCTATGTTCTTTCTTTTTTTGAATCGTCGGGAATTCACAATATCGATATTCCGCTCCATCTGTCGTCCATGGCTGTAGCAAAATGCCGTGCGAAGTTGAATATTGGTATTTTCATTGTCCAAACACGTTTCTACTTTTTATGATCTTGTTTAACTTCGTGTTTTTCATCATAGCTTTCTTTTTATATCCAGAAGTCTTCCTTTCAACTCCCTTTTGTGTTACTGAGTTCCTTTGTTGAGTCTTTGAGACCGTGTTCGAACTCCATATACCTAGTAGTACTGGTAGTAAAGTCTGGTTCAGTTAAAAAACATAATTTGCAAACTGCAATATACATCGATAATGGGCATTGTGAAGATGGAGGGGAAGGACGAGTTCAAGACGTGGTACTGTCAGATCCCGTGTGTTGAAATGTCTCTCTCCATGTCTTTTCAAATCGATGGCCTTTTCGTTTAGAATTTTATTACGGCTCATCTCTTTATGTAAAGAAATAAAAAACACGTGTAGTTTTCGGATTTTACAATAAGTTACTGAAAATTGTTACGAATTGATTGAATTCGATCGATTTTGGATGAATGAGGAATAAAAATCTTATTTTACACGTAACAGATGTTGAGATATGTCTCGCTTATTTTTGAACCTACGGCATCTTCTACTACTGATTTGAGTCGGCAGCAGCTGTTTTTGAATTTTCAGAAAATGTGTTTCTCAGCCACAGAGCTGAAATACATGATAATACTATTTCAGTCACCATTATTATAAAAATTAATAGTGAGTTTTGTTCGCATGAAATTTTTTTAAAATAGAGAAAATGAAGAAAGAAAAAAGGAAAAGGGAATGGTTTATTGCTCTAGATTTGATCTCAATACTCAATAGCTCCCATTAGCTCAAGTTGTGTGAATAATTCTTTACACTTCACCTTCTAAAAATAAACTTGTTTTCAGATTCCAGTACCTGGAGAATTTACCCAGCTATACATAAGCTACCTTCCCGGACAAGTTGTGGCAACTACTCGGCCAAATTTGAAATAATGTCCAAATAACAATTTTAGCTTTCTCGAAATTCTCGGGGTACTTGAAGAAACTATAAGTATGGGGATGGATCCTATTCTTTTCTTTGCCATATAATATGTTTTAATTGTCTGTAAGCTTACTGAGTAACTAGTGATTTGGGCCGTCCAGCGCTAGTATCGCAGATGAAAAGAGGAATGTTTTTGGCACCAGCACAATAGGGTTTGACAAAAAGGTTCACCTTTTCGTAACTTACGAGTATAATAATGGCAGATTGCAATGCTCTCGGTAGGATGGACGGCCAATTGCAAATTTTTGAAAGGTGCGGCATCTTCGCCTGAAATTATCTTTTTTATTTTTCTTAGAGTCCAAACATGTTTCTGTATTCTATTATTTCTACTTTTTAATCATTTTTCACATTTTGTTTTTAAATGACATTATTTGCCCCAGATGTACGTTGGGATTTAAAACTGCGCTAGAGTGCGCTGCAAAATTTTGTTCTTTCAAATAGAAAAACTACTATCTTTAGGAGGGTAAAAAAACGAGTAAAACTTATTCTACCAGTAAAACTGATTATAATTTAATTTTTTGGTGATGCAGTTAAATTTAGGACAATTTTTCTTTGAAAATGGATTTCTAATCGACCTAATGATAATTGAAGTTTGCTACACGCTTACCGTAAATCATACGTAATCACTCACACATATACAGGGCTGCCAGTACTTGAAACTCTAAATAAATACCAATACTCTTCGACTTTTTCCATTTCCTTATTGTTTATCATTAGTTTGGAGTTCCGCATGTTCAACATGTACTTTGTTTTGTCTGTTGGAGGACATTGATAATCATTTGATAACCATCCTTTCTCATTCTTGAAAATGCTGATCCCACCTTTTATATTCTTCCCAAGGTGCCGCAACTTTGGATTGAGAATCAACTTATTTCGCGATCTGGAATCCTTGAGATTTGATTATTATTTTGTCCCACTTTCTCTTCTTAGTGCCATAATTCTTAACTTATCTTCACATCGAGTCCAAAATAGTAATCACTGACCTTGAAACTACAAGAGTTGATGTACCGATTTTGCTAATTACGCCGATAAACGTTCTGAAAGTTTTCTGACAACAGGAAATCCAAGTTTTGTGTATGGTTTCCAAGGGGTAGAGCTGGAGGCGATAAAAAATCCCGGAGAATGAACAATTACGGAAGAAGAGAAACGGGTTCGGGGTAATTAGCATCAATTTTGTTCATAAAACTCAATGCCCCTGACAAAATATTTCAGACTTTGCATATACGATAATATAAAGATTTATTGAACCCTCTACGACGTTTTTATGGCAGATACAAAAAATTGCCAGTTACCTTCTCACGAAAAATTTAACTTACCTAGCTTTCATTTTTGTTTGAGACAGTTTACGTTCGAGAACATACTAGACTTCTATATAGTCGAAGCTTTGACTTTGCCTCTCTCTTCGGTCACAAATGTAGACCTATGGAACGAGGGTCGACCGGGTCAATTCCAATCTTTAAATTTGTCTGTATGCTTCTGACAGTTCACATAACAAATTTTATGTTTTTATTGAATGCATAATATTTAGGTACTTATAAGAACCAATTTACATTTTGCATACAATTTATTTTCATTTTCTGACTCCCTCTAGACATCCTGGCAGCGCGGCCCTCAGATTCGTTCAGACAGTTCGACCGAAAACACCTGGTGTACTAACCTTTCAGTTACCTGCGGATAGTGTTCGTCAGGCCAACGCCACCTTGTATCAAGGCTTACGAAATACCACGCTCAAAACGCAGCCTCTGATCGTATCTACCGTGTCTACTTCTTCATCTGGAAATCTAATCGCATCCGCCGCTAACCTGAATCAGACAAACATATTCACGACCGCTCCTGGCCACGAAAAAGAAATTCGCGCTCAAACTCTTCAGCAGTTGTCGCCAGAGCAGCGATTACTTCTTCAAAGACAGTTACAGCGTGCTCCTATACCTCAGAATATCGATCAAAATATGTTGCTTCAGCGTCGTAGAATGGCGCAAGCACAAATTCAACAGCAACAGCTGCAGCAACAGCAACAACTGCAGCAGCAACAGCAACAACAACTGCAGCAGCAACAGCAACAACAACTGCAGCAGCAGCAGCAACAACAACAACAACTGCAGCAACAACAGCTACAACAGCAGCAACAACAACAACAGCAACAGCAACAACAAACGCAGCAGCACCAGCAACAAAGGCAAGCATTTATCCAACAAGTAAATGTTGGTCCTCGACTTCAGCAGTTCGCGCAGCCCGTTTCTCCGGCACCGCCTCAGAGTCCGATGGTCGCGACCCATTCTTACCAGATGCACTCGCCGTCTCCGCACTACAATCAGCCGCCAAGTTCCCCAATGGCTGCGCCGTCGAGTTCCCCGATGGCCGTGCCGTCGCAAAGTCCGCGGCATGTATCGCAGTTCGGACATCCTCCAAACTCGCCGGTGCCGTCGCAAAGTCCGCAGCCTCCTAATTCGCCTATGTCGATGGCGAGTCCGAGGCACGTTTCTCAGTTTGTGCATCCGAGTTCTCCCGCTCCTCCTCAGAGTCCGATTTACACTTCGCAAACACAATACATCTCGCATACTGGCAGTCCGATCCCTGCTAGAAGTCCTGTTCTCGCTCGTAGACCGCCTAGCGCGGATTCGTTAGTACAGGACAATCAACAGACGGATATGCACTCCGGCATGAACTTCAATCAGGACTCGTATAATAATTCTAACAATAGCAGCTCTGGCGGAAGAGGTGGTAGCGGTGTGTCATTCGTGAATACGATACCAATTCCTGAAGAATTCGTCAGACTCGGCATTAAGCCGGGTTTGCTTGGCGGTTCTCCGGCGTGGAATGAGAAGTGCGAGAATAACGAAACGAAGAAGCCCGAGGAAAGTGTCAAGTGTACCGCGGCCGATGAATCCGAAACGTCGAATCCCAGCACGAGCTCGAAAGCTTCCGCCACGGTTACGTCGTCACAGTTGTACGGCGCCGAAGAAGATGCCGATTCCAGGGATTCGCCGTTATTCGCCTCGTATCCGGCGAAACTGACATTGAAACAGAAGTCGCCTAGTTCGCCCAACGATTCCGAGGGAAATGAATTGTGCACCACGCCGAAGACGGAAGACAGCATGGAGTTACCTATGTACAAGGATGTGCCGCTCGTGGAAAGCTGCAAGAGCGAGGAAAACAGTCTCGGAATCGAAGACTTCCCGTCCAATATTGAAGACAGTGAAATGCCTCTGGTCCTCGAATCCGATGGCCTCCATTTGGCGTTGGATTCAACTGACGTGAGGAGCGAAGACCTACTTGACGACTGTCTCGTATCGTCCGATCTTCTGGTACTAAATGTATCCGACGAACACGACGCCATAATGGACGATACCAGCGAAATAGGGAGAATATTGTACATGGATAAAATGGACGGAGAATTACATAAACAAGAGAGTCTGATCATAACCGAGATAAAAAGTGAGGAAGGCGAATCGGAAGCCGAGATGAACGTCAATACGCCTAGTGAACCTAAGCAAGAGATAATGGACGAGACTTCCTGCGCAGAAAGCGCCGAGCCTGTAACCGAGTGCAAGTCCGAAAACCAAGAAGACGGAGCGATTGTTGACGCGAATTCTTCAGATCCACCGGCAGTTGAAGATGGAACGGTTGCAGAACCAACAGAAGAGAACCTGGTTCCGACGACAGTCGTGAATAGCGTGACCACCTCCAGCCTGCCGATCAGAACCACGTCCGTCCTTCAAATGACCTCTTCATTCTTGCATAGCTCGGCACCGAAAGAAGCCTCCGTTACGTACAGCAATAGCACGCTTCCAATTTACATCGAGAACTTTCATTCGTACGTTAAAAAGTTACCAAAGAGTGCTGAAAATGCAGTGGTGGTGGCATCGGCGACAGCGGCGGTAGCGGTGGCGAAAGAGGAATCCAACTTCGAAAAAGATAAGCAGCTGTTCGATGAGGCGCTGATGAAGATGAAAACGGAAAAGCTGACGGCGGAGATGCAAAAAGAGGCCCCTCCGCAAGACCGGACCTCACCGGCGGAGGAGAAGAGACCCGCTGAAAGTGAATCGCCTACGATTACGACGACGGCCGAAGCGACGACAACAACGACGGCAGCAATAACGACAACGTCCTCCGTCATTCCTTCTACCGACGCTAATGCTACTGCGACTAAAGACGCGAAGGTTGTAGCGGTTGCGAACTCGTCTCCGCCGAAGAAGGAGAGCAGCCCGACGTTGCAAGTGCCGCACACGTCCGTTGGGCTGCTGGTTCCGCGTGCCAGACCGAGCGAAGATACGCAAAACGTGTTGTTGAAACAACTGCTGCAGAATTCGGGTAACACGAGTATAACGCATTCGACGATGACGCAACATGTGGCCAAACCCCCACCGGCGCCGTCGCCTACTTATCGGTCGCCTCCAATGACGACGACCGCTGAAGTCGGCCCGCCGGCGACCAGTCAAACTACGGTTACAGAAACAGTCGCGGTGACCGTTTCTAGCTCGGACACATTGGTTGTGAAATCTGAAGTAAGTTCAGCGTTGAGTGATTATCGATCACCGAGTTATTGTTTCATGCTCGATTCTCATCACGCATTATCGTTTCAGGATGCTCCCACATCTTCGAAGGGATCGCGCAGTACCACTCCTGTGTCGTCACAATCGAACGTGCCGGAGTCTGCTCAAGGACAAGTGCTTAACAAGAACGCGGCCGCTGTTCTTAGTACTGCTAGTGTCACATCGTCGGCTAGTCCTTCGATACCGCGAACCCAATTCATGACCGTCCATCAAGTGACTTTACCCACAACTGCCGTTAAACAGGAGCCCATCACCAGTACCACCGCTGTGGTCAAGAAGGACTTGATGCTGACTATTCCGTCTTCATCCACATCGTCGTCCGGACCTGTTATGACGCCTACGTCGAGCATGAGCCCGATGCACATCGAAATCAAAAAGGAGTCCTTGGGAGATGAATTGGCGTCCCCGCAACCTAGAGCCGTGGACGCTGGCGATACCCCGAATTCTATCAGTGGAGATTCGTCTAGCGGGTCCTTGTTGGATGCTCAAGGTGAGTTATTGTGTTCCTTCCGCCTTCATTTACTAGTATGTTCGGATTTATAGAACCATAGGCAAAACATTCAACGTGAAGGTGTTCTTGATAAGACCCCTAGGGAAACGCAGAAATTCCCGACTTTCTTCTCTTTTTTTTTTTTTTTTTTTGTAGAGAATCGTAACGGAGGGAAAACATACCTGGCTATGTCCGAACAGAGTCTTTATTAAGTCTTACGTAGTTTTAACGAGACCTAGCAGGACCTAACTAGTTTTAGTGGAGTCTTGACGAGTCTTATTTTTTTTTTAGCAGAGTCGTAATGAGTTTTAGAGAGATTAAACAGTCTTGAGGTATCGATCAAGTTCGAATGAGTGTGGACAGTCTTAACATTAACGAGGCTCGTGATAAGATTAAGCTATGATTTAGTTTTTGTACGTCTTGAAAAGTATTAAAATAATCTTAACAAATGTTGAACTAAATTTAGTGACTTCTAACGAGTCTTAGCCTAGGTAGTCGGAACTATGTAAAAATAATCTTAATTGAGTCTTACCATCAGAATCTTAACGGGTTTTTATGTAGTCTTAACTAGTTCTAACAACCTTGAAAAATTTTGATAAACTCTAAACCAAGTCTGAATAAATCCTTATGAGTCTTAATATAGTCTGAAAATCGTAATGAAAGATTGAGTCCGAATGAAATGCAGTAAAGTCTTCTAATATGTTATTTGTAATCTTGACGTATTCTTCAAGGGCTGATTAGTCTTAATGTAAAGTGTCAGCTTGTGTTACAATCACTAACAATATGTAAATTGAGTCATTATCAAAAAATGTTGAACATTAGCAAGTCATTTCTGTAAATTTTTAAAACAGACTTTCGAATTTTTTTTTAATGGAATTACTAGGGTATACCTTGCTTACAACATTGGTAATGTTGACCAAGCTGGAGGAGCCGCTTTGGGGGAGGGAGAGTAACTTTTGTCCACGACGAAGGATATCTTGTCCACGACATAAAACATGTGACCACGAACTGGACATTCTGACGATGACAAAGGACATAATTTGCGCACTAAATGGCATATTGATCACGACAAAAGACATAATATACATGGCTAAAGACATTCGATTTCTCAAAAAAGTACAAGTACATGTATAAATGAACCATATTTCTTTAAATTTAAACAGTACAATTCTTAAAAATTAATAGTAACGGCCTTTTCAAAATAAGATTTTAATAATAGTAATCAGTAATTAATAGTTTTGGAATACTTCTGGACGGGAAAGAAAACTTAAAACTACAGAAACAACTTTGAACAACTGTGACTATAGTTATGAACTAGAATATATCAAAATTTGACTTAAGATAAATTTTCAAACTTACAAGTAATACGTATAAATTTTTCATAAGAGCAGCATTCATTATAGTAAAGTAACTGTAGATGAGAATAAGTAGGCATCAATAATAGATATGTCCTTTGTCGTGGCAATATGTCCATTGCCATGGATCCCGAATTTTTGTTGGCACGGAGATAGGACAGACACGGCAAAAAAACAAAATACCGAAAATGTAGAAATTCTGAGCTATAAGTGAGATATGAATGAAAATTAGGTATCGCAATAGTAAAAGGGTTACTTACTTATGTAGTTGCAATTAGATATATATGATCAGATGGAATTGCAATCTGGCAATGAAGAGCCACACAAAGGACAGCACAGCCGGATGAATCGGGATTTTCATGGAATTCGGTTCTAAAATTATCATCACGCTGATGAAATCAGCTCCAACTCTCCGCCGATAATGTTATCATGATAACAAGGTCTCAGTGTGACTACTTTTCGCACTCGAAAATATTCATCATAACCTCTGCCCCTCAAGAAGAAATGACCACAACAAATGGACACAAAACATGATAACACTAGTTTGGGTTGCAGTGATTCCATTTAAAAGATTCAAAAGTGATTTTCAGCCCTCTCACATCTCACACTAAACTGTTTAATGTCATATCAGTGTATCAATTTGTATATTTGGCTATAATAAGAAATCATATAATGATAACTCTTTATACAGGACAAGTGATAACAGCCACGACGATAGAACATTACCCGGGTATTTTAGTTCCAGGGGTAGGGGGATTATATACCAATTTTATTTCATTATGAGAGATTGTAGGGGGTGATATTCCTTAGTCATTGGTACCAAGAAATTCTTTTCAACATTCATACATCCTGAGATATCAGCTGATAATTGGATGTTCAACATTTTTTGATAATAACCCAAATAAGTTTTAAAAGCCTGATGAGTCCGAAAGAGTGTTGAGAGAGCAGAATGGGCCTTACTTCATTGTAAGTTTAAATGAATCGTAATGAATCTACCGACTGGGGTAACTTGATCAGAATGAGTCATAATAAGGTCTGATAAACACTGGCGTTCTGACAGAGGGTGATCAAATGGTAACCAATCAAAATAAGTTTTGAAAATGTAGACTGAGTTTTAGAGGAATCTGATAAGTATTAATTAACTTAGTTCTAATAAGTCTGAATAAAACTTACTGAATCATACGTTTATCTGAATGAGTCCAGTCCTAATGAACATCAGTAGTCTAAATAAGTCGAAGACGGGTCGGAATGAGTCGTAACGAGACTTGATAGCATCAGAATAGATTCTACCAGAGTGTAAAAGATTCTTGACGAAGCTGAAAAAGCCGAAGGCAATCTTAGTCAACCTTATCATAGTCGGAATAGATTTCAGGAGGTTTTGGTAACATCAAAATGAGACTGAAGGTTTAGGACCAGTATTAATAAAGTTTAAATGTGTCTTGATGATTTTCTATCAAATTCGGGCAAACAAAAGCTATCTTGAAATGTTAGAAAAGCAATTAAAACCCCTATCTACCCACCAAAATTACGTCTGTGATTGCACTGCCTGAACATTGTGATGTTTGTGACGCTCATGTTGAAAGCTTTCTCCTTGGTTGGAAACGAAGAATCCTGATCATCATTAGTTTGAAAGACGCTCAAGTCTTTGAAGCCATAAAGTGCTCAACTGATCGAAACCGAGTTCACAATTTTTGTCATTTTTTTTTTATTTTCAGACCTGAAGAAGCTGAAAAGACGACAATATCAAGCGAAGAGAAGGCAAAGTCAAAGTAAAGAGCACACAGCCGCTGTGCCGAAAAAACGAACTCGTAAAGTACGTTCAACTTCTCTTTCGTTTTCTCGAGAACGGATAGTACCCCGACTGTTTCTAAAAAAATTCAATCGAATTTCCAGGTGTCGAAAACGGACGAAGATTACAACTACGACTCGTTCGTTGATACATTAATGGCTCAGCTGCGTCAACTGCCGCCATTACCCATTACTGAGCCGCTACTCACCCACAATTATGCTGTATGCATGCCGTTTGGCTCTGGAGACCCGACAAAGATCAGCATGAAGTGAGTGAAATCGAAAGGAAACACGAACGTTGCCCGATAACTCTTCTACGTAATGTAGAAACTATTGACCTCTTGATTTTGATCGCTGTCTTGATCGATGAATGGAAATATTTACAGAACCTGGGTCAACGGCGAATTGAGTGGTGTCTATGGTACTTTCGTGCTACCTGGACAAAATGATGCTTACAATACGGATCCGTTTGGAGATGAGGAACCACTAACTCCTTCAGCGGTGCCGCCTACTACCCGCGGTTTCTATAACGAAGAATTCTCCCCGTTAAACTTGGAAGCTGATTGTAAGATTTTACTTTTAAATGACGCATTAGTCGTGGATGTGTAAATAGTAAATAATGATTTATATCTGTGGTAGATGAAGAAAGAAGATTGGAGTTGGCTCGATTGGATCGTGAGGCAGATACGCCAGATTCAGTCATGAGTTCGTCCTCGCCCGAATGCATTATACCGCATACTCCGGCTCGTTTTGCAGGTACAGTTTATACTCATGTTGGTGGTATGAATGTTTGAATATATGACCTCACTTATATGACGTGTGTTCGAATCTCATCGTGAAAAGTGTCCAGCGCCCTTGAAAATCAAATAACTGAGTATTCCAGAGCAAATGTTGGCGTTCTTCGTCATCTGATTCTTATGGCGTTTGAACACTTTCTTGTAATGGTATCCATTGCGTATCGGTTGCTCAATCTCAATTCAAAATAATAATAATACACTTCTAAAAATTCGGAACATTACTGTCACAGGCTTACGATTGATCGACGAAAGTGGAAGTGGTGTCGATTCTGAAGAAGACGAGAAACTGTTGAAACGGATTTCACCCGTTATACCACTGGTTGTGCCATTAGCTCTGAGACCTCGTTGTCACTATCAAACCGAAACGGTAAGTTTGATCAGCATATTATAAACTAGATTAATCCTTAGTATGGAAGCAGATACGAAAATTCAATTTGGCAATTCATTCCGCAGGATAAAGAGAATTACGGGAAGCATTCGCCGTGTTCCATCAAGAGGTATTCACCTCAAACGCCGCTCCGAGATTCTGGTAATCTGTCTGTGACGCTGACTTTGAGCTCAGAAGCAGCTAAGGACATCGTCGGCATATTAAAGAACTTGGCAACGGTTCTAAATATTGCGCCACCCGCTTCTTACAAAATTACCGATCGCATTCCCAGCCCGAATAAGATAAATCCCTTCGGTAGTAAGTTCAACGAGGATGTGGAAGAAGGTACTTGATGTTGTGTTTGATGTTCTGTTTATGTTTTACCGTAGTAGTGTCCGGTGCTATCGTAACTAATCGCTGTTCCCTTTCCATTTTCAGCCGAACTGCAAAAATATCTCGGCGGCTCGACGAAATACTGTCAACATTGTAAAATACAAATTTCTACTTTCACGGCCGTGAGGAAGAAGGCTACCGAAGTGCCTTTGGTTGTTCAAGATGGTGTATCTGATGATCTGTTCTTCTGCAGCACTTCGTGTTATCTACAGATGCTGTTGTTGGTGCCACCCATTATATCTGAACAAAAAGTGAGTGGCTGCGAAATATTCTTTTTGTTGAGGTAGTATTGAAGGTTTTCGGTTTGTTTAGTTGACCGTATATTAAGAAAATTACAATTATTCGTTTGCTTTTCTGTCACGACGAGTTGTGTTGCTAGTCTTCTTCATTCTTGTTAAGTTTCTATAGTTCTGCATGAGGAAAATGGATCCGCTATTTCGATAGCAAAATATCAGTTGAAAAATCTGGCATATCTCAATACCTTCGAATTTCTTTGAAATTCTGATTGAATTTTTGTATTCTACATTCCAGATACAAGTATATTCTAGAATCATGACGCTATTATTATTTATTCATTTTGATTATTCAAACTTTTTACAAAATACGAGGTGGCGAATGGCAAAATGCAAGAAAATTCAAAATATTGTTTTACGAATAGTTTTGTTTTAATTTTATGAGGTGGGTACTTCGTGCTCATTTCTGTGTAAAATCGCAAATCCAATCGAAATGTTGAAAATATTTAAAGTTCTTGAGGTATGATTTATTTTTGAACTGGCATTTTGTAATTGAAACGGCGGATCAATTATACCCGTGTAAAACTACAGAGCCCTATCGTTATTTTTAGGGGTTACAAAAATATTAAATGAATCAAAATGAGTAAAAAAGAAATAAGGTTCCATTTTTTAATTAAGATTTTTAAAATTTGTACACATTGGAACTACAGTCAAAAATAGTTTTTTATACTCCTCAAATTCACTATAGGTAACTCATAAGAAAGTGGAGTGTTTTTTATAGTAAGTGAATTACAAAAGACACGTATAAAACAATTTCTAAAAAATTGAGCAATCCAGGCCAAACAAATTTTAATATTTTTCGCCAAACTTCTTAAAATTTAAACTTAGAATTGAAAATTTTCAAAAAACAAAAATTAACGAAAATGATTATTAATAAATCTTATAAATTCCATTAAAAAAAAATCAAGTTAAAACTCATCGGACATGGTATCAGCAATTTTCACTTGAACTATATTTATCTAACTGTCAAAATTTAATTAATTTCATCTAAATTATTTATTTCATAATTCCTTTTCAATTTTTTTATTCTCATTTCTTATCATATCATTATCCATCTATCAATCATCAATTATTATGGTTGTTTTTTTTCGCATTTTACATCGATTTTATAGGTACCTACGTTTCACATTTTATTTTACATTCTTTTTATTTAAATTGTAGAATGCCAACCCTGGTTATTTCTGATTTTCAATGTAATGAATCTCTCAGCGGAAGTAATTGCCTTCTAAATGATCATTTTACGTTTCGTTTTTTCAGGTATCATCATCGGACGATAACACATCCGATCCGTCACCGTGTAAAAAGATGAAGCTGGAGAAGTCTGGTGATAGTCTCGAGTTTTCAGAGGCTGATCAGGTTTTCAACAATACAGATGTACTTATGGTGAGTATTGTTTTGGAAAGTTTACCGATTTCCGTTATCGTGGATATTTGTTGAAATAAATAATCGATCAAAGAGTCATTCCCAAAGTCGCCTGAGTCCAGTTTCCGAACGAGGAATTATCGACGTTGACTTATAATAAACTGTGGAAGGGTTAGGTATTTATACTGCTAGGTAATTCAGGATTAGCAGCAATGTTTGAATTAGCTGCTAAATCTTTCGTTCAGGGTTGCTGATCAGACACAAACAGGGTATCTGAAGATCAAGAAGAAGGTGATCTGAAATTACTAAAGAGTTTAATTTGGTCACTATCACGATTTTAGAATTAGGAAATATTCAGGCATAATCTTTCTAATACTGGGAATTGAGTGCATTGTCGATAATTTGGCTGAAGAACATATTCTGTGAATGCGTGCTTGCTGCGCATTTTCTTCCCAAGATATTTCTTTTTCAATTTTGCTTGATTGCAAAAGAATCATTTAGATTCGTGATCCTTGAAATAATCTTGGTCTAGTTTCCATTTGATGTGGACTTTATAATATTGTGATCTGAAATCATTAAGATTTCCATAATCTGGGCGAAATCGTGATCTGTAGGTCCTTGGATCATGATTTCAGACATCCGATCCTTTGACTTGAATAGAAAAGTTCACCAGATTTGACGACGGGCTATGAAGGGGAAACCCGAATCTAGCCTTCCTCAGAAATAAAGTCAGTCAATAGAATGCTGATGAACACTCCAAATTTAAATTTATTCATGCGAAACTAATTTACGGGCTCTAGTCCAGACGAATTTCTTCCTGTGTTCCTCTTTTCATTCGTATGACCTAAATTTTTCTAACTGCCATATCATGGACTTTACAAATTGAAAAGTTTGGGGTTTTCCAAGAGGAGAAGTAAGGGGTTGGAGCTTTGTCATCCTTGAGTCTTTGTAAATTTGTAAGAGGCAACATCGGCAGTTAAGATGAAATCAATTGTACCTAGGAAAGTGCGATAATCTCTTGTCATTTAAAAAAAAAATTTGAATTTCAACACTGTCACCTCGAATTCCCGTTAATCCGAGACGTAAAGTTATACACGTTTCTAGTATAATTTTAACCTTGACTTAGAAAATAGCTTATACGAGGAGAAGGGAAAAAGTAAAATGGACTGAATTATAGTATGAATATCAGAGGTTAGATCTTCAAGGCTACGGAATTCGTTTTTGATGTTATTTAGACTCTGTTTTGATAGCCGAGTCATAGAGAGGAAGCCGAAGTTGAAAAGATGAAATGAGATTTATTTATTCATTTTCAATATCAATGTGAAACCTTTTCCGTATGCTCCCCACAATTCGACGTTAAACGCTCTGCTTACTTTCGTTTGTCGGGCTGCCTGTTCAAAACCCTAAAAGTTCTTTTTCGGCAGTTGATGACGATTAACAGCGAAGTCTTTACGAATGAAGAGATTTGGCTTCAAGTTGGAAATTCCAAACCCTTGAGCTAGAAGGGGTGATAACGTGTGGGTTTAGGATCAGAATATGCTAGGTGTGTATAAGTTTCAAAATCTCGTGTTATGTGCTCTGGGCATTACATTTAAAACAAATTTATTGTTTGTGAAAGTAGAAGTGAATGATTTGAAATTTGAGTATTGAGTTTTCAACAAATCTGAATTCATTTTCGATATTATTTTCAAATTCTTTTTGAAAACTGGTGTACTAGAAATAGGGATAAGAGGGCTGAAATGTGGACGTAATAATTAAGAAATACTGTGTGTATACATATCTCCGTTCAATCTTTTATCTTGACTATTAATTGGCTGAGTTGGAAGTAAAGCGCAGGAACTCGGGAGCCGGTGTATTTTTAAATCCCAGAGTCACTTTTCAGTTTTCCCTGGGAACCGGAGCTGAATCTGTGGTTAGCGCCATGAATCTACATGGCGAGTGAGACGGAATACAGGAGTGGGTGGTGTTATTGATGGGTGGGACCGTGAAGAAAAATAAAACAATCCAGAAACACATTTTCTTTCGCATCCAGAGCCCTTCTGGTGTCGAAGTCACCTCGAAGGTTGGCGGAGCCGATGTATGACTTCAGTTTCGAACACCCCCAGCCTGTGTCCTCCCTCCGGTCTCACCCTTCCCATGCGTCAACCAAATTGATGATTGCCTCTCTTCCAAATGAATCTAGCGTACAAGATTTTTCTGACGTGGTATTTTCCTACACGCGTGCAAAATTTTTTAGGACACGCGTAGCGACTTGGATAAAACGGTTTTGACCGAGACCAGCGGAAAATCAGATCATCCTGTTGTCGAGAAGAAGCCTTTGAAAGGCGTTAAGTACCGGACGTGGAGTGTCAACTCCATTCCGCCGCCTGTGCAAAAATACAAAAGACCATCGGAAAAAGAAATGACCGAGGTAGGCGTTATATTCTGAATCGGTTCCATATTCTTGTGAAGTATCCTTGTTAAACACAAGGCACAGTACTAATTTCGAATTTTGTTTCATTGATAGACGCTGTTCAGAATGGGTATCACCGTAATGCCGAGTAAGATGCCGGACGATATGCGTACGTGTATATTCTGCCATCAAGTCGGCGATGGTGTGGCCGATGGTCCTTCTAGGTATGGATATTACATTGATGTCTGTATCATGATTGCATTGTTTTTGGTCCTGTACATTGTTCTTAAAAAAGGCGGTGTTGCATGGAGAGGAAGATGGAAGCCATTATTGTCTCTTTCAAAAGAGGCAAATGATGAAAATTCGAAGTAATATATTTCTGAAATAGTTCATCTCTGATTGTGTAAAAGTTCAGTGAATTAGAACAATCCAAACGGAGTTTGAATTAATAAACAATCTTATTAAGAGTCTAAACCCTCACCCAGAAAGTCCGGTAAGCAAGGATGAGTACACTACTACACCTCTAGACGATGCTCAAAACAACAAAAAAAAAAAAGTTGAATAAATTTATCAAAAAATGTAATACAAAAAACTTGAATAATCTTTCGGCTCCAAATACAAAAAATCACAAAAACCAAATTACAATAGGCACTCTAGACGTAAGAACACTTTTGAAACCAGAAAACTTAACAGAACTAGAACACGCCTTCGGACTGTCGGAGGTGGCAATATTGGGTGTGTCGGAAGAAGAGAGGATGAAAAAACCCACATTACCAAAAAAGGGAGTCTCTAATATTTTTTCGGTACAAAAGGGGTCAAGAGAGGGTACACTTTTTGGTTAAGTTAAACCTCATAAAAAGCAGTTTAAGAATTTAAAGGTATAACGGACAGGTTGGCTACTAATAGAATTTGCATGAGGCTGAGTAGATTATGAGCCTTAACAAGTCATACTCAAATTTGGATGAGTCATCTTAGAGCCTGAATGAGGTCGAAGGCTCTGATATTCGAAGCTTGCACAATGTCCTCGTTGCTTCATAGTGTCATTATTATTGATCGGATTCAGGTGCCATCGTGTGGGTAGATGAGTAATCCAAACATTTAGGGGAAAGAAAAGGGTAAAAACCAAATTCAAATTCCTGTATTTGCTCAAATGTCTCAGAATTGATTCCTAAATCCATGATTTGTTTTAGAATGGTACGAAATGTTATTAATTGAACAATAGTTTCGTCTCAGGACACCGAAAACTGCTGTGAATAGGGGAGGCGTAGGTAGAAGTCGTATGTACTATCAGTATCGTTACCAACCTATTGTTTCCGGAAGGGTAAAGTTCAGCAACCTTTCTGGATCATATTGACGAAGAGCGGTAAATTAGTTGTTTTGGGGGGAGGGGGGAAATCAGTTTGCCAAGTTGAACCCCTTATTTACTCTCCCTTTGGTTACGACCTTGTGTAAAATCAATGACCACAGAGGTATTTTAAATAATTTTTAGAACTTACCGAAGAAAAATTGACAGGAAAAACTGTGGTAGAGGGTGATGGGGGTTCTGAGGGGTTTTATCAGCAACAGAATAAAAACATGAGATTATATTCTTCGAAACTTGCTTAAGATTCTTCAGTACTTCATTATCAATTTCTTGGCCTCCTTTATGACTATTCAATGCCTGACTGAGAGTTTGAAACGCTCCGAGATTATTCAGATTCGCTAGGATTCTTCTAAGATAGTTTCAGACTTGTTTATGACTCCTGTAGACTTTTCCCATTGACACATATTCTGGACTTTTTCGGAATGTATAGAATATTACAAGGATCTTTCAAACGTGTTTCAAGCTATCTTTAATACTTTTCCGGACTCGCTAAGACTTCTTCCAGGCTTGATTGGGAAGAAATCCTTAAAATTCCTCTAGACTTGTAAGATTTTAAGATTTCTTAAATACTCTTCCGGACTCCTAAATGACTGTGTAAAACTGTTCAAACCTTAATTCAAACTCACTATGTCTTTTTCAAAAATATTGCAGACTTGTTTAGGACTCTTTTAACTCGTTCACGATTCCTCTAAAACTCATCCACGAGTGTTTAATTCTCATTTGAGACACTTCTAAGCTCTTCCACGCTTGATTAGCTTCATATTATCTAGATTCGCTGGGACTATTGCTTGATCATAGATACTTTCTGAGACATAGAGTAAAGTCAGTCAAATTTACATGAAAAAATGTTTGTAATTTTTTTTGTTGTATATATACATTTTGTTTTTTTTAAGTGTTAGGCCAACTCTTTGGGCATTGAATGAAGGTAGGTAGGTACCTAGGTAGCTAGGTACCTAACTGCATCGATTAATACGCTTTATTTGGTTGAAGAACAATATTTTACATAGTTAAAATCATCTATAGCCTACACCAAATTATTGACATGAATGCTTCTTCAGCAATTTTTCAAGTAATTTAGAAAAACCAGTTCGAGCTGGTTCTTCGGAAGTGGCATTATGTCGTTCATAATTTCGATTTCCCAACATTTGTAAAAATGGAATTGGGGCAGTGTGGAAAACCACTCCTCATATTTGTATTATTTTCCTCGGTTTTTGGGCGTATTTTGGGAATATTTGGCCATTTTGGAGAACTTTTCGGGAATATTTCTACTTTTCTGCTGGAAAACAGTAAAAACATCTGAAAATTCGATAGGAAATGAAATGACAGAAACTAGTTTGTTGTACATTAGCGCTCCTACATTTTTGCATGGTTCAAATCCGAATGCGGATGCGAAGTTGTACTTCTGAATCATGTTATTTGTGGTATGTGTTGATTTCTTTATCTGTGATGGACTAAGTTTTTGTGTTTGTAATTTTTGACCATAGACATGGTGTCACAATTATTCAGCTTGAAAAGTCCTGCATTTTGATATCCATATTGTGTTACTGAATATTTTGAGCATATTTTACACGTGAGGGAATATTTTGACCCATTTTGGCCTTTTTTGGGGAATATTATATGCGCATATTTCACTGTTTTTAGGACATAAAATAATTTTCCCTGAATATGACGAAACGCGTACCAATCCCTATACACTTCTCCCAATATCAGCTGTTTCGTGTTTCGTGTTTTCATCTCATCCTGTTCGCAAAAATTTGAAAAGACGCGAAAATGAAAAAATATTCGGTCTAGCTTCTCTCCCCAGTGTAAAGATTTTTTTGAGGAAGTCGTAATGAAACGAAAATTTTGAAACCAATGAATTCACCTTCTGGGACATCCTGTCATCGGGTTTTGCTTCGGTTCCCCTCTCCTTCGCAAATGTAGATAAGGGTGAATGAAAGGGACTTCCGAGATTTTGTGGGAAGAGCAGTGGCCAGCTAGGATTTTCCAAAGGGGGGGGGGCAAAAATAAGATTTTCAAGGGGAAAAAAGTCGAAAACTGACGTATTTTTTTTAAATCGCCGATATTAAAGAGCTATGTAAAAATATTGGGGCACGTCTTTCCCCCCCCCCCCCGACGCTACGTCACTGGGGAAGAGTAATTAATCCACAAAATTTGAAAAAATCTAAAGACCGCGTAGTAATTGTTATCGCGTTACGAAAGAGTCCAATGTTTTCCAGTATATGACCTTTTATTGTGTCTGTCGATACTCTTAAATTCGAGCTTCTTCCGCCTCCCCTGGTGCCATAATTTTCCAGATCGTAACCACATTTTTACTTTCATAGCATTTGTCGTTAGATATGCTGCAGCTTTTTCACCTGGGTTGGAGAATTCATTTTAATAGTTATGTTCCCTCCCCCTAAATCATGCAAGCTTCCCGAGGGAGGGGCTGATTCCGGTTACTCTAGTTTTCCTCAAGTTCCAAATACTTTACGAGATTCTAAAGTCAATTTTTTGGACAGGATAGCCAATCTGCTCTGAGTCGCTAATTTCGAATATCGCCTCAGATTTTTATCCGATTCCTTCCAAAGCACTGTCGTAATACGAATTTAGCTTATCCGGCGAGAAATTGCACGAAGCATCGAAATGGGGGTGATTTTGTGTCGCTGATTTCGAATATCGCTGCCGAGTTTTAATCTGGACCAAATTTAAGCTCCCGTGTTTTTTCAGTTGAGAAATTTTTACGACGTTATTTTCTATTAACACTTTGAATAAATAAAACTGTATTGTTACCCTATTCGGAGGCTTTAATTAGAAAAGGTGAATTCCGGGTCAGTCGTTGCTTGTCCTACGCTCTTGCTACCTCATTGGTCACACCAGGAGGGACAGGATCCAAAAATTACCCGTAAAACCGAATACAGCGACCTCGAAAACCTATAAATCAATTTTAGAATTTTATTCTTTCAGCTCCCCCCCCCTTTACGGTCGGTATTAAGTTACACGAAAAAAAAATCTGTGAAGTCTTTAATTGACATTGCACCACGCTGCACCCTATAGAGCGCGTTTTCATTTCCATCATTAAATGTTTACACCTTCTCTGCCACAGATTCATAAGCACACGGTAGTAAGAAAAAAAGTTTGTGGAGTGATTGACGATTTTCGTCGCTCACGATGTTCGAAAAAATTTGACCCCTTTCCTCCCCCCCTTGCATGTGTAATTTCTATTTGAAGGGTCTGTAAAAATGGAAAAATTGGCCTGGAAAACCTGGAAAAGTCAGGGAAAATCATTTCCGAACAAGAATGGACACCCTGCAGAAGTGAGGCAAACTGAGTTGTCTGGAGGTGATGCCACCGTTTGTACTTCCTGATTATGACCCTGTCATGTCGAGAATCAGTGAGTTTAGGAAAGGTCACAGCACACTTCGAAAGGTACTATTAAATTCATACGCGCTCCAAATTGACCCTTCCCAGGACTGCTTCTTGGATCTGCCAGTGAATTTACCACCACCCTCATTATAACAATTTTTTTAGAGCTACCAATTATCACTTTAGTCCTACCAAACACTACAGAACTACCCGTTAGAATAACCTGTGTAAGACCAATTATGTCTAGTTTACATCAGAAATCTGATTACAAATGTTAGCTAGAAGTTACAAGTACGTTCTGTTTCAGGTTGTTGAACTACGATGTCGACAAATGGGCGCATTTGAATTGTTCTTTGTGGTCGGACGGTGTGTACGAGACTGTTAATGGTGCTTTGGTGAATGTCGATACAGCCCTCCAGCAGGGAATGAATGTCACGTGTACCTACTGCAACCGAAATGGTGCTACCTTGAAGTGCTTCAAACTTCGTTGTTCGTCCGTGTATCATCTGTCCTGCGCGGTGAAACACGAGTGCGTTTTCTTCAAAAATAAAGGTAAGTCGTGGTCGCCAACGTCGACGCAGAAGATTGTTTTAAATTATCGGATTCGTAATTAACGAAAACGCGTTTCCGTTTCAGACTGTTTACTGCAGCATTCACGTACCCAAAGGAGAGAAAGACAGTGAGTTGACCACACTGGCCGTGTACCGAAGAGTCTACATCGACCGGGATGAAAACCGACAGATCGCGTCGATCGTACAGCACGCCGAACTCACTCACCTGATGAGAATCGGAAGTCTGATATTTCTAAACGTCGGCCAACTGTTACCGCATCAGCTGCAGGAGTTTCACACTTCGAATTACATCTATCCTGTCGGCTACAAAGTGGTAAGTAATTTTAGTCCCGGTTCAGATGCTAACCGCGACTGAGCTCGCGTATCTCGTACTCAACGGGAATCTCTTTTGCAGGTCCGATTCTACTGGAGTATGCGTCTTTTCAACAAACGTTGTCAGTACGTCTGCTCGATCCACGAGATAGCCGGCCGGCCGGAGTTTCGTATTTTGGTGCAAGAACCCGGCCAAGACGACATCGAGTTCCGCGACGCCACCCCGAAAGCGGTGTGGACGCGGATACTCGAACCGCTGACCAATCTTCGTCGCAGCAATAATTCGGTGCAGATCTACCCCAGATACGTTTGCGGCGAAGACCTGTTCGGTTTAACTGAGCCGGCGATAGTTCGTATTTTAGAAAGTTTACCTGGTACGTCCTGATTACTGTGATTTGTGTCGCGGCGTAGTTCGTAGCCGTTGGTGCAGTGTAACTGAAGGCTGTCTGTGGTTGGCTTGTTTCGCAGGAATTGAGACGTTAGGTGATTACCGTTTCAAGTACGGAAAGAATCCGTTACTAGAGTTACCATTAGCTGTAAACCCGAGTGGGTGTGCTCGTTGCGAGCCGAAGGTTCGAGGACCGGCTCTGAAGCGTGCCCATACGCAACGTACCAGTTCGATTATGCCGCGACCGGTGCTGACCTCATCGCCGCTGTTCTCCGGCGATATATCGTGCCCGTATTCCAAGCAGTTCGTGCATTCGAAATCGTCGCAGTATAAGAAGATGAAGCAGGAGTGGAGAAATTACGTTTATTTAGCCAGGTACTGAATGGATGTTCCGAGAAGCTCGTAATAAATACAGGTTAGGCCGAAGGTTTTAGGTACCTAGTGGAGAGTTGAGGATCTAGAATTCCCTAAAATGCAATGCAGTTTTAGGTTCGGCTGATTAGGGGTCTCGTTGGCCGAGTGGATAGCGCGCTGGTCTCGGAATCCGGAGGTCCCGAGTTCTAGCCCACGTAGCAACTCGCTACATTTCGACCTAGGCCGGGTTTTCGACAAACAGAGAAGAGGGCTACGACAGCCTCTAACAGCCTCCTTGACGTCTCCGAGGTAATGCTCGAAAAGACGGATTCCAGGGCTCGGGTTGAGAGTAAAATTGAAAGTAGGTTCGGCTGATTGCGATGCCGTAGCTTGATGACTTTAAAGTGAGGGATTTACTAGTGAAAACGATGTAAAAAAATATGTCCGGGGGGGGGGGTCTTGAGAGGGCGGTGAAATGAGCCAGTGCTCATGGCCCCGCACCAAACTTGAGATTTGTCGGCTTCGCCGGTTTTCATCCTCGGATTTTTTGTTTGATGGAGTCGCAAGATCTCTTCGTTCAAGACTCAATGAGCTGCCGACTTTTCATAAGTTTAAAACATGGCTGATTGTGTAAAACAAGAATAAACAGCTAATAAGAAACAGCGCTTGTTTAAAATTAGAAAATGTGTTTTTGTTCTCAACTTTATTGTAAATCCTACTCAAACTTTTTATTTATGTTTTTTATTGCAAAATAACGAATTCCCATCAGAAATACTGAATACAAATAAATAACGATAATATCAAAAAATATTGATAACATAAAAAAACATCAATCAACTCGGCGAATAATAACAAAGTTGGTTTTTTATTTTTCAAAAAGTTGTGAAGATCAAATAATTCTTTTTTAGTGCAGCCCTGCTCTAAAACCTGTCTGGTCTTCATTGTCTGAAAAAGTCTAAATGAGTGAATCAAGTTTTGTGGAGTCTCAGCTCAATCACACGGAGTCTTGATACCGACTGGAAAAGTAGTAACACGATTCTGAAGAACCTAATTTCAATTCTAATGAATCTTAACAATGCGTGAAGGACTCTAAATATCGTACTAACAAGTCTTATTGGTCTGAGTGAGTGGATATAGTCGTGAGAAGTCGTGCGTCGGTCTGAGAGGCATGAATACAGATTGGAAGAATCTTCATGAGTCTTTCCCACAAATCTAACAGAGGCCATTGACCTTTGAATTGACTTTGCCTCACAATTCTCGGCAAGTATTCTATTTTCTTGATCCTTCCAGCGAGACCCCTCAAACCTATTTGAATTCAAAAAAATGTTGCCTGCTGGGTTCTTCGGCCAAAAGGAATACTGGGGGAAGAACATTTCAAAACCTGCCACATTTTAGACCGGTGTACTCGACAACTAGGGAAAAAAGACATCACGGTTTTAATGAGTCATAACAAAGTTTTAAGGAGCCTGAATGAATATTTTACCGAATCTTAATAACGTTTTCACGAGTTTTACGGAGCTTTCACCCTTCATACTGCCTTGAGGAGTCATCTAGTGATAAGAAGTCTTAGTGTGTCTTACCAAGTCGTATCTTAGAAAGAGCTTGACTGTAATCTTGACTTGTCTGCGTGTAATCTTAGAGCTGTTACAGCTCCACCGAATTCCCTGGCAAGGTTCACCCCACTCTTTCGTACCAAAAAAACGAGGCGAGGGATGAAGGAAGAAAGCGTAGTCCAGCTAGAACCACCAACGCTGGGGGAGCGCTGCCCCGGTCAGTAAGGATATCCTATAGTGGCCCTGGCAGGACAGCGCGAATCCGAAGCAAGGAGAGGAAATGGAAGCCAGAACCAGCCTCAAGATGTCCCTCTCGTCATCGATGCGATACTCGAAAAAATCGTTTCCAGGGCCGGGGGTACGATGTCTGGGGAGCCAATGTGGCATCCGTGCAACGCCACACGCTCCACCAAGTGGAATCTTAACTTGTCTGAACAAAGTCTTGAAAAGTCCGAACCCTCAACGAGTTTCAGTTAAGTTTTCGGGAGTTTCAGAACAGTCTTGAGTCCTGGCATCCAAGTGAAATAGGGACTCATTTTGAAAAACTAGATCCTACAGTCGTATTGAGGAATGATAGTCGAAACCACGTCTAAGAACCTTTACTCAATTCCGTAACTCAGGCTTCAGAAGTTCTCCTCACGCATATTCAATCGGTCTTACCGAGTCCTTACATCGTCTTAGTAAGGCTTGGAGAATTTTGATGAACTCTTAAATGGTCCTACCAAGTTTTCATGGTTTAAAGGAGTCTCAACGCAGCCGTAAGGTATCTAAACACAGTCATAATGCATCTTGAGGAGTTATCGGCAGAATTAACTCAGGCTAAAAAATGTCCCAACAAGTCTTACTGTAGTTAGGTGAGTCTTCACAAAGTCTTCACAAATATTAACACTGTCCAACGAATTCGTATCACAATTTTCAGAAGTCTTCTGTGGATGTTGTTGAGCAGGGACGCACCGATAAGGGGCAAGGGGCAACTTCCCCCCCCCCTTGTAGGTATTTTTGACTCAGCAGTTTGGAAAATTTACCATTTCAGTCAGGCGAGTTGGAAAAATCCGACAAGTTAAAAGGAACAAGGCAAAAGGTTTTTCTTCTTTTACTTTGATACTTGGGAATTTTGAGTTGAGTCAGTTGGATTTTTTTTTTGCTTTGATACTCGCCCAGAAAAAACTCTTCGGTACGTCTCTGTTTACGAGCGTTGATCAAATTTCATGATTATGTAATAGTATCATTGAGTGGTCACACTCTCTTCCAGTGATAACGTACTTCGGAAAGTTTTGAAATGGGTAAGGAAGGGATGTTAATCCATGAAAAAGAATAAAATACCAACAAAAAGAGCTATGAATTTTTGAAATTAAGTGAATCCTTCGTTGGAACACCCAGTGTTTGGATTTTAAGGAGAAAAGGTGGCAACTTGAACCCTCTCCCCTTCCTATGCGATTATCCTGGAGCGTCTAACGGTGTCGGCTCCGACTCTTGATGAATTTTATTATAATTTTAGTGCTAACAAGATATTTTGCAAATTTAAGCCAAGATTGTATTTTGAGAGACTAAAGAAGGGGCTGAACGTACTGTTGCTAATTTAGCACCTAATGCTACTAAGTTGTTAGCATCATTTTTTCGGGAAAATTTGCCAAATAATTCGTTGACAGGGTGTCTACAAGTGCTGAAAAATTCTTAAAGTCCTGAATTTTGAAAGTAGGTTCCAAAAGTCCTGAAAAGTTCTGAAATTTGAAGAAGAAAAAATTGAAAAGTCCTTCATTTTTGTTGAAAATACTCAAAAATTAATTTTTTGCGTTTCCTATGATTCGTCATTAGAAAGTGTAGCGCAGGATGTGTATTCACAAGAAGGGGGAAGTGGCTGAGCAAAACGGAGGGAGGGGTAAAGGGGATGAAACAATTGGAAACAAAGTAAAATTTGCACACTCGGGGAAAAGATGGAAAATATGGAAAATATGCTGATTACCTCCAAGGTTCCTGAAAAAGTATTTCATTTACTTTTCAATCTCTGTAGATACCCTGTTGTGTTTTTTTTTGGTCATTTTAAACGAAATTGTGAATATTTTGAATCAAAATTGACCTTTTTTTTAGCGAATCTTGGAACAGAAAACATCTGCTACTTTTTGATAACTTCCTCCTTGGTTCTTGGCACCTTTATAAATTTCGAGTTTGAAAACTGGCGTGGAATTCTTTGTTCCTCTCTCTGTAGTTACGGTCACTGAAAAAGTATCCGAACTTGTTTGTGGTGATAATTCACGCAGGTCTGAAGATTTAGTCCGTTAGCCTGGAGTAGTGGGTTCAAAAGTATTAAAATAATAATAATAATGGGAATATTATTTCTCAGTTTTCACTAAACTCATTTCTGATGACAATTGAACTTTCTTTTGAAAATCAAGACAACTAGGGATGATAATGTTGGTAAGTAAGACGTGTAGATAATTCGTTTATAGATTTGAAAAATCGGCGACCTCGTTTTCCATTCTAATTTGGACATAAAATTTGAAAACTGCAGCATCTGGGGAGAGTTCAGTGTAAAAATGTTAACGAGACAGCAAAAATGTGGGTTTTAGAAGTTACTGAACTACTTTCAAATATCGTTCCGTGTGCCATTGATCTACTGGTGTTGTAAAATGGACACAAATCGTGAGAATGTTTTTTTTTTCTATTTTCTTGGAAATTCCAAACATACACGTAAATTTTAATCGAAGCAAGTTGGATTCTCAGTGGAAAGCGGATTAATTTTTATATTCCTCAAAATGCCAATAATTTTTTTGATTTTTTCAGATCGAAAATCCAAGGTTTGGGACTGTACGCGGCTCGGGACATCGACAAACATACCATGGTCATCGAATATATTGGAGAAATAATAAGATCGCAACTGTCCGACTTCAGAGAAAAGCAATACGAAGCCAAAGTAATATTTTGCGCCAAATTTTACGAAATCGTTTACTTCTGGTACCAAAGTAAACAGTTTTGAACCTGTTCAAATTCCATGTTGCTTACAGAATCGAGGTGTTTACATGTTCCGACTCGATGAGAATCGTGTAGTAGACGCAACTGTTTGCGGTGGCTTAGCTAGATACATTAACCATTCGTGCAATCCTAATTGTGTCACCGAAAAAGTTGAAGTGGATCGGGAGTACAGAATTATTATATTTTCGAAACGGAAAATCGCTCGCGGCGAAGAGGTAAGTTCGAATGTTTGGCATTACTTACCATTCTTGGCGAGCTACACTTCGAGATATCTTGATTGCAGCTCAAAGATGCCCTAACAAATACTTCGTGTGGGAGTAATGAAAGCTATTGTGTGTACGATATTTACTTCCAGGGGAGGCTAATATAGAAGAAAGGGTAAGGCAGGGGTGCTCCTTATCTCTAATATTATTTAATCTGTACATAGAGTGGGCCGTGAAAGAAATAAAAGAAAATTTTGAAGCAGGTGCACTATACATGGAGAGCGAGTACAGATGCTCAGGTTTGCAAATGATATTGTCTCATTAGCTGAAATGAGTATTGATTTGGAAAATATTTTAAATGGAATGGAGGAGATTTTGAGTATAGAATATCGTATGAGAATAAATAAAAATAAAGTAATGGTATGTAATCGATGTGAACTTGATACCTTAAATATAAATATTGGGCAGGAAAAGATTGAGAAAGTAAACGAATTTTGCTATTTAGGGAGTAAAATAACAAAAGGTGGAAGAAGTAAAAGGGATATTAATAGTATAATAGCACGAGCCAAATCAGGATTTTATCGAAAAAGTAATCTTTTCAAATCAAAAATGAATCTGGAAATCAAAAAATTGTTCTTGAGAACTTATGTTTGGAGTGTTGCCTTGTATGGATGTGAGGTAAACCAGAGAAGAAAACGATCGAAGCTTTTCAGATTTGGTGCTGTAGGCGGATACTTAGCATTAAATGGACGGATAAGGTAATAAATGAGGAAGTACTTAACAGAGCAGGAGATAAAGTGGATATTTGGAATTGTCTGAAGAGAAGGAGGGATAAACTAATAGGGCATAATTTGAGGCACCCAGGAATAATATCACTGCTGCTAGAAGGAAGAGTGAAAAGAAAGAATTGAGTAGGTCGGCAAAGATTCCAGTATGTTCAGCAGATAATCAAGAATGTCAAATGTAAGTGTTATTATGAAATGAAAGAACTTGCACAAGATAAGGAGAAATGGAGAGCGGCATCAAACTGGTCGTAAGACTGATAACATTATCATCATCATCATCAAAAAATACAGTAAATAAGTGAAATAGATATGTTGAAAATCTGCATAAGAATGGAGCAGGCATGAGTAAGTGTATGGAAAAAGAAGATAGTGTGGAGGCTGAAGGAAGAGGAGATTCTATTTTGAGATCGGAATTAGTGATGTAGATTAATCAATTATTCGTAGTGATCGATTAATCAATTATTTGGAAAATCAAAATAATCGAGGTTTTTTAATTGATTACTTTTAATTAATCGATTAATTGATCAGTGATCAATTATTCCCACATCACTAATCGGAATTTAATAAAGCTCTGAAAGAAATGAAAGCAGGTAATGCAGAAGGAGTTGATGAAATTGCTAGTGAGTTGTTGAGAAATACAGGTGAAGTAGTCTTTAAAAAATTCCAATAGATTTCCCGAAACTTTTAATTATGATCCCTAAAAAAAATAGGAGCAAGCAAATGTAAAGACTATTATAATATAAGCTTACTATCGCACGTATCAAATATTCCAGCAAATATAATAAATGAGAGAATGCAAAATAAAATAGAAGAAAGAATGTGAGAAAATCGGTTTGGATTCAGAAAAGGTAGAGGAACCAGGGAAGCAGTTTTATGTTTGAGGCTTTTATTAGAAAAAAGACTGAACAAAAGTTTGGATACATATGTAGCACTTGTAGATTTAGAAAAAACGGGCGATAATGTTGAATGGTCAAAATTGTTTCAAGTATTGAAGGAGGTAGCAGTTAAGTATAAGGAAAGAAGTGTAATATGGAATTTGAGGATCAAAAGTCTCAAATACAAATCAAGGATGAAGTGGGAGAAGAGAAAATTTAAACAGGAGTAAGACAAGGTTGTGTTTGTCACCAGCACTATTTCACATTTTTATACAGGGTGTCCCAGCATTGATTACGAATATTTCCACAGTGTGTGGACTTGGAAGACTATGTGAACAAGAGCAAGAACTAGTTCACTAAAAATGGAAAAGAACAAGAGCAAGAGCAAGTTCATTAAATAGTGAACAACGCCCATCTCTGCTCCCACCCGTTCACGAACGGGTGATCATAGGATGTTCGGGCTTGTTGGGAATCAAAATGACGGTCCTTTATGCCCGTGTGAAACTATAGAGCCTTATTCCCATATAAGCAGACACTAACAATGAACACAGCAAACACCCTCTTACTACCTCGCTATCTGCGAGGTGGCTTGTTCTTTAAATATGAGTGAATTGTTTACCGATCATAGTTCAGTTTCAGTTCAGTTTCCTTCTCCGTCAACTGCTGCCATCTATCAGCAAGTCGGTCTACTATTCAAACTCTACAGAGCGGTGGCGCGCTGGTGTCGCTGGTTTATTATCACATTATTAGTAACCTTTTGTTATCAAAGTTAGGATAACTGTAAGGGAAACGTTCAGTAAAAAGGGTAATTCGTATTATCGTATTAATTACGTTATTCTGTCGCCTATTTTTCGACTGGGGCAAGTGATCGGTCATGTAGGAATCGGCGAGAATCTTGAAGATTACAATGGAGTCGAAAAAGAATATTAAAATGTACTGATATCAACCAGATTAACTTACGCGGATTATACATGGTCAATAAAAATTACCATTATTGAGCGCTACGTCAATAATATTGAACGTGTATACAGAACTACGTTATTATAATGATTAGAGATCTTAAAAATGATCCAAGCGTCAATGAAAATTCAAAACGGTTTGAATTTTTCAATGTAATGTAACGTTCCTCTCAGCAGCGTATCCTAACTTTGATAACATCAATGTATGTGCGCGTGCTTGTAGTTGTGTGTTAACGGATTCCACAGTTTATTCTTGAAGAGTCCGAATGTATCCTCTCGGGTTTGATCGCATAGACGTTGGTACTGTGTCTGAATATTAGCTTCAAAGCTTCAACATTTCAGATTTGGTTTTGTTTTATCAATACCAGTGTAGGAGGTTAGCGCAACAACACCAGGTATGCGAAGAAGCCGCTAGCTGGAAGTTAGAAGCCGGAAATTTTTGCAGTATTAGGATAATTTTGAGAAGCCAGAAGTTGGAAGCTGAATGAGTTAAAAG
Source organism: Acanthococcus lagerstroemiae (assembly GCA_031841125.1). Lineage (NCBI taxonomy): Eukaryota > Metazoa > Arthropoda > Insecta > Hemiptera > Eriococcidae > Acanthococcus > Acanthococcus lagerstroemiae. Next base: position 10,148,650 of record CM063106.1, on the reverse strand, counting down.
CTGGAAGCGGAAGCTGAAAGTTTTTCAGCCTCCGATCGATTTCTTACAATTTTATGAAAATTGTTTTGTATGTTTTTTCATCTAAAAAAAGTAGAAGAAAAAGGGAGAAAAAATAGGTAGGTGAAAGTAAAATGGTGAGAATAAGTAAGGAAATCTGGAAGCCAGAAGCCGGAAGCCGAAAAAAAATGGAAGTTGGAAGTTCATACTGAGGCTGGAAGCTAGAATCAAGAAGCTAGATGAGAATTGGAGGCTAGAAGCCAGAAGCGGAAGCTATATCGTTCGGCTTCTGCATTCCTGAACAACACCTTTTAAAAATGAAGCTAGCGAAAAGCTCATTTTATTGACTTTAACTTATCAGCTAGTCAATGAATGCAGTAAAATTCCCATATAAGCAGACAACAATAGAGAACATAGCAAACACCCTCTTACACCTCATTATCTGCGAGGTAGCTTGTTCTTGTTTGTCGTATGGTGAGCAGTATGTTTCCAATTTGTGTTCTTGCTTCGCTTCTAAGGTCTGATTCTATAGTCTGGATGATCTGTTCAGAGTCTACTGTTGATTCTTCTAGTGTTTTGTCGCTTGTATATTCTGTTGTGTTGTATTTGTTCCCTTTGTCCAGTAGATAGTTTCCTTCTTGTGTGAAGTTTACAGTCGTCATGTTTACTGTCTTCGGTGAAAATTTGTGCTATAACAGCCGAAAGCGCTTTAGACTACATAAGAAGAAAAAGTGAATTGGTACACCCTACAAATGGAATTAGGCCATTTTCATGCTACTATGGGTTTGTTTCTTGTGACAGGTCACAGCTACGTTGCGTACGGTTTGCAAGAGAGAGTGCGAAAGTCCTAGACTTATGTCCTTTCTCTTGTGTACAAAATATTCGAGTGACCACAGGAGGCGAAGAGGAGAGTGGATTAACGCCATTTTTAGATATGTCGTGTGTCTACGTGAAACTATCGATTTCAGTTTAAAAAAAAAACAATTTCCGCCAAAAAAAACGTGACTCACGTCCTTTCTCAAATATGTGATTCAATTGGTACTTGCCCTTGTAGAATTACCGCCGAATGGATCGTGTTACTTTTGCCAGGACCTGTTTACTAAAATGTTTATGATCTTTTGCAGCTATCCTACGACTATCAGTTCGATATCGAAGACGATTCGAACAAGATCCCGTGCCTATGTAGCGCGTCAAATTGTAAAAAGTGGATGAACTAATATTTACAACGACGAGAGGAAAACAAAGAAGAACCTTATATAGTTAATGCGCTGTATTTATGTAAAGTTTTTTTTTCCTCCATTTTTCACATAAAGATAGTACAAACTTGTTATTTATTGTGTAATCGTTTTCTTCTTTTTTTTGCCCTTTCCTTTTTTTTCTTCTTTTTTTTTTTCAATGTATATTTTTATTTATTAAAACGTAATCGTGTTTTCAAGAGCACTGGAAATCAGAATACCGTATTGTTTTCGTGTAAGTTATTTATTTACTTTTTTAAAAATTTAGAATTTGAAAATGAAAAAGTAATGTGCATTAATATTTTTAATCTAAATGTATTTTTTAAATCGGTGTTAGTGAAATCGTGTCAAGAAGAATCAAATCCTGCGCTATACTAGTGTACAAAACTAGTTGGCAAATTTTATTGGAATTCGCTCGCTGGTACGAATGCGGAAAAATGTATTTCATTTGGAGCCATTGGTAAAGGCGAACGTTTCTTCTTGATCGATTTTTTGATGCAGGGGAGTGTCGGGCTCGATTTCACGCTTACGATGCAATCGTGCTGAATCGAGTATACGATATGAGCATTACGTTAACGTTATAGGAAGATAGTTCTTTCCTTTTAGGAAACGAGTGACTCGGAATTTTTCGCTGTTTTTAATTCGCAGTTGCTGTCTTCATTCGGCAGCAGTCTAGTCAGCAACTTATTTTATTTTCTTTGTTATGATCTCTATATCATTGCAGCCTTTCGATGTTTTTATAATTCGATATTTCGAATGCGACGACGTGTTTTAATGTTTTTTTTGTTTTTTTTTTAATATTTAATTTTAGTTGTATCGGTCCTCTATCGATCGTCGGAGTTTCCAATGGAATATTGTAATTTTATTATTTCATTTCGAAAGGGCTGACGAAACCGTAAACATCCAAACCGTGTGTAAAATAGGTTTTTTAATTTGTAATTTATTTTATTTCGTGTGCCCAAGATGTCGATGCTTTTATTATCTATAAAATTTCACCATTGCTAGCGTAACATTTTAATCACGTTGTGAACGGGATTTATAAATGATTGCGTTTTTACACGTTCAATGGGTACAGTTTAGTTGTAAAGAAATTGACGGCGGATGTTCATTTACTCCTCTTGTTTTAGTTAATTCGCAGACGAGCAACGTCACAAAGTCATATTGGCATTTTTTTCCCTTTTTTGTTTTTATATGTAGGCTATTTGACGACAATGTTAATGCAATGCTTCTTTTTTCCCTTTTTTTTTTCTTTTTTTTCCCCGACAAAATTCGTTATTTTGTTATTCTTAAATTTAGAACTGTGATTTACTATTTTTCTTGATTTTATGTGGTTTCAGATCAGGGTAACTCGAAATCTGCTTGTACAATAGATTTTATTATCGTGTAGTAATTAATTATGTAATTTATTATTTAATAAGTGTAATTTTGTTTTTCAAATTTAAAGAGTTGCAATATTAATTATTAAATATGAGTATTTATTGTGAAAAATGTGTGTAGTTGCGGAATTTCGTTCATTTTACACTATTTTTCTCTTTTTCCTGTCTCTTTCATTGACTCTCATTTGAACACAGTTTTATATTAGTAATACATTTTTGGTTTTACGATTGTTATTCATTTGATGCAGGCTGAGCCCAACGCGCATCAGTTGGGTGTATAAAGAGTCACTCAGTTTAGAGTTTTAACGGAGTCTTAAATCGGTAGAACTCATCTCTCATTACACTACTGAACAAAATGAAATTTTTTGTTTGCACAACGCATTTTAGGAGGTGATTATTGAATACTTTTCAACGCTGAATACAGAGCCGTCGGCCGTTTTTCTCTATCACGTCTAGTTTTTCTGATCAAAAACTATAACAAGTTGCCTCGCAGATAGCAAGGTAGTAAGAGGGTGTTTGCTTAAGCTGAAAAACTTTCAGTTTCCAGCTTCCGATTATCCTAAAACTGCAAAAACTTCCGGCTTCTCCGCATTCTTGTGTTGTGGCGCCAACTTTCTACACTGGTATTGACAAAACAAAACCAAATCTGAAATGTTAAAGCTTTGAAGCTAATATTCAGACACAGAACCACCGTCTATGCGATCAAACCAATATACGAACGCCAGAATGAGAATCTGTTGAGGTTAGCACCTCTCGTCTTCCACACGCCTCCGCCATAAGATCGATCTAACGATCTAGCGCGACATAACGCAGAGGCTACATTCATAAGTGTATGCCGCTTAAAGTGATCACGCTCAATAGAATAACTCGGTTAATTGGATCAAAATAAGCAGGCAGGGAATGGCTGTATCTATTAGTATATTAATTTCGTCGCGTAATGTGCTCAGAATGCCGTTTAATGGAATCAGGTTCTTTCCGGCATACGTCAATTTAAAGAGTAACAATACTCATATGAAATGATCTCGAATATTCTGGTTATGCCAGCAGTCCGTCGAATATGCAACTCAACATACACCAATTGACGTTATCGAAATCGCGAAAATCTCCGGACTGGGGATAGCTGGAGGAAAACGGTTTGAAATTTTGAGAGCAAATTGATCTCCTCTTTCGAAAGTGTCAACCCGTTTTGCTGTAGCTGCCTCCAATCCTACAATTTTTGCATTTTATTAGTTCGCCCCAGAGAAATTAGCAATTTCGAAAACGGCGAATATTCTGGTAATGCCTGCAGCCCGTCGAATATGCAACTGAACATACACCAATTGACGTTTTCAAAATCGCGAATTTCTCTGGGGGGAACTAATAAAACGCGGAAATCTCCGGACTGGGGATACCTCGAGGAAAACGGTTTGAAATTTTGGGAGCAAATTGATCTCCTCTTTCGAAAGTGTCAACCCGTTTTGCTGTAGCTGCCTCCAATCCTACAATTTTTGCATTTTATTAGTTCGCCCCAGAGATATTAGCGATTTCGAAAAAGGCTAATATTCTGATAATGCCTTCAGCACGTCGACCATGCAACACAACATACACCAATTGACGTTTTCGAAATCGCGAAAATCTCCGGACTGGGGATAGCTAGAGGTAAACGGTTTGAAATTTTGAGAGCTAATTGATCTCCTCTTTCGAATGTGTCAACCCGTTTCGCAGTAGCTGCCACCAATCTAAAGATTTTTGCATTTTATTAGTTCGCCCCAGAGAAATTATCGATTTTGAAAACGGGGAAAATTCTGGTTCTGCCTGCAGCATGTCGACTATGCAACTCAACATACACCAATTGACGTTCTCGAAATCGCGAAAATCTCTGGACTGGGGATAGCTAGAGGATAACGGTTTGAAATTTTGACAGCAGATTGATCTCCTCTTTCGAAAGTGTCAACCCGTTTTGCTGTAGCTGCCTCCAATCCTACAATTTTTGCATTTTATTAGTTCGCCCCAGAGAAATTAGCGATTTCGAAAACGGCGAATATTCTGGTAATGCCTGCAGCCCGTCGAATATGCAACTGAACATACACCAATTGACGTTTTCAAAATCGCGAATTTCTCTGGGGGGAACTAATAAAAAGCGGAAATCTCCGGACTGGGGATACCTCGAGGAAAACGGTTTGAAATTTTGATAGCAAATTGATCTCCTCTTTCGAAGGTGTCAACCCGTTTTGCTGTAGTTGCCTCCAATCCTATAATTTTTGCATTTTATTAGTTCGCCCCAGAGAAATCAGTGATTTCGAAAACAACGAATAATCTGGTCATGCCTGCAGCCCGTCGAATATGCAACTCAACATACACCAATTGACTTTCTCGAAATCGCGAATTTCTCTGGGAGGAACTAATAAAACGCGAAAATCTCCGGATAGGGGATAGCTAGAGGAAAACGGTTTGAAATTTTGAGAGCAAGTTGATCTCCTCTTTCGAAAGTGTCAACCCGTTTCGCAGTAGCTGCCACCAATCTAAAGATTTTTGCATTTTATTAGTTCTCCCCAGAGAAATTTAGCGATTTCGAAAACGGCGAAAATTCTGGTTCTGCCTTCAGCAGGTCGACTATGCAACTCAACGTACACCAATTGAAGTTTCCGAAATCGCGAAAATCTCCGGACTGGGGATAGCTAGAGGAAAACGGTTTGAAATTTTGAGAGCAAGTTGATCTCCTCTTTCGAAAGTGTCAACCCGTTTTGCTGTAGCTGCCTCCAATCCTATAATTTTTGCATTTTATTAGTTCGCCCCAGAGAAATTAGCGACTTCGAAAACGTCAATTGGCGTATGAGAAATAGCATATTCAATTCTTCGAAGGCGTCACCATTGTATTTCAAATTTTCTAATATTCTCGTCATGCCTTCAGCACGTCAAATATGCAACTCAACATACACCAATTGACGTTTTCAAAATCGCGAATTTCTCTGGGGGGAACTACTAAAACGCGGAAATCTCCGGACTGGGGATACCTCGAGGAAAACGGTTTGAAATTTTGAGAGCAAATTGATCTCCTCTTTCGAAAGTGTCAACCCGTTTTGCTGTAGCTGCCTCCAATCCTATAATTTTTGCATTTTATTAGTTCGCCCCAGAGTAATCAGTGATTTCGAAAACAACGAATAATCTGGTAATGCCTGCAGCCCGTCGAATATGCAACTCAACATACACCAATTGACTTTCTCGAAATCGCGAATTTCTCTGGGTGGAACTAATAAAACGCGAAAATCTCCGGATAGGGGATAGCCAGAGGAAAACGGTTTGAAATTTTGAGGGCAAATTGATCTCCTCTTTCGAAAATGTCAACCCGTTTTGCGGTAGCGGCCACCAATCCAAAGATTTTTGCATTTTATTAGTTCGCCCCAGAGATATTAGCGATTTCGAAAAAGGCTAATATTCTGATAATGTCTTCAGCACGTCGACCATGCAACACAACATGCACCAATTGACGTTTTCGAAATCGCGAAAATCTCCGGACTGGGGATAGCTAGAGGAAAATGGTTTGAAATTTTGAGAGCAAGTTGATCTCCTCTTTTGAAAGTGTCAACCCGTTTCGCAGTAGCTGCCACCAATCTAAAGATTTTTGCATTTTATTAGTTCGCCCCAGAGAAATTATCAATTTTTAAAACGGGGAAAATTCTGGTTCTGCCTGCAGCATGTCGACTATGCAACTCAACATACACTAATTGACGTTTCCGAAATCGCGAAAATCTCCGGACTGGGGATAGCTAGAGGAAAACGGTTTGAAATATTGAGAGCAAGTTGATCTCCTCTTTCGAAAGTGTCAACCCGTTTCGCAGTACCTGCCACCAATCTAAAGATTTTTGCATTTTATTAGTTCGCCCCAGAGAAATTAGCGATTTCAAAAACGGCGAATATCCTGGTGATGCCTGCAGCACGTCGACTATGCAACTCAACATACACCAATTGACGTTTCCGAAATCGCGAAAATCTCTGGACTGGGGATAGCTAGAGGATAACGGTTTGAAATTTTGACAGCAGATTGATCTCCTCTTTCGAAAGTGTCAACCCGTTTCGCAGTAGCTGCCACCAATCTAAAGATTTTTGCATTTTATTAGTTCGCCACAGAGAAATCAGCGAAAATTCTGGTTATGCCTTCAGCAGGTCGACTATGCAACTCAACATACACCAATTGACGTTTTCGAAATTGCGAATTTGTCTGGGGGGAACAAATAAAACACGAAAATCTCCGGACTGCGCATAGCTAGAGGAAAACGGTTTGAAATTTTGAGGGCAAATTGATCTCCTCTTTCGAACGTGTCAACCCGTTTTGCTGTAGCTGCATTTTATTAGTTCGCCCCAGAGAAATTATCGATTTCGAAAACGGCGAATATCCTGGTGATGCCTGCAGCACGTCGACTATGCAACTCAACATACACCAATTGACGTTTCCGAAATCGCCGGACTGGGGATAGCTAGAGGAAAACGACGGTTTGAAATTTTGAGAGCAAGTTGATCTCCTCTTTCGAATGTGTCAACCTGTTTCGCAGTAGCTGCCACCAATCTAAAGATTTTTGCATTTTATTAGTTCGCCCCTGAGAAATTATTGATTTTGAAAACGGGGAAAATTCTGGTTCTGCCTGCAGCACGTCGACTATGCAACTCAACATACACCAATTGACGTTTTCGAAATCGCGAAAATCTCTGGACTGGGGATAGCTAGAGGATAACGGTTTGAAATTTTGACAGCAGATTGATCTCCTCTTTCGAAAGTGTCAACCCGTTTCGCAGTAGCTGCCACCAATCTAATGATTTTTGCATTTTATTAGTTCGCCCCAGAGAAATTAGCGATTTCGAAAACGGCGAATATTCTGGTAATGCGTTCAGCACGTCACATGTCAAATATGCAACTCGACATACACCAATTCACATTTTCGAAATCGCGAATTTCTCTGGGGGGAACGGGACTGGAGATAGCTAGAGTGAACCTGTTTGAAATTTTGGATAGAAGAGACAATTTTGAATAAGACCGCCTCTTTACCCGAAAAAAGTTCTTTGCCCCTCAATAAAACAAGATGTATAGTATGGACAAATTTTCAAAATTTTCAAAAATCAAAACTTTCTAATCAAAGACTATTTTCTACTCAACTTTCCACGCTGAGCTCTAATTCGCGGTTCTAATTAGGCGGTGACACTCTGTTCCCAAGATACACTCGAAAATGTGGTCAAAATGGGTCAAATAAATGGGCGAGTTTTCGAAGAATGTGGTAACGCCTTCAAACACGCTGAGCATGCAACATCTACGGCACCGATTGACTTTCTTGAAATCCCTGTTTTTCTGGGGTAAACCGACAAAAATAGCTAGAACGAAACTTTTTGAAATTTTGGATAGCGGAGACAATTTTGAATAAGACTGTATCTTCCCCCGTAAAAAAAATTTTGTTCCAAAAAAGACATAATGTAGGTATAGTATGGAGAATTTTTCGAAATTTCCTAATTAAAAACTGTTTTCTACTCAATTTTTCAAGCTGCATTCGAATCTGGTTTTCAAATTTGGCGGCAACGCTCCGTTGTCGAGATACACTCAAAGATGTGGTAAAAATGGGTCAAACATACATCCACGAATTTTCGAAGAATCTGGTCACGCCTTCAACACGCTGAATATGCATCACCTACGGCACCAATTGACGTTTTTGAAATCTCTATTTTTCTGGGGTAAACCGACAATTCGTGAATAAATTTGGACTGGAGATAGCTAGAGCGCAACTGTTTGAAATTTTGGATAGTGGAGACACTTTTGAACAAGACTGTCTCTTCAGCCGAAAGAATTAATTTTGTGCCCCAATAAAAACATGATGTATATAGTATGGAGAAATTTTCAACATTTTCAAAGATCAAAACTCTCGAATTAAAGACAGTTTTTCACTCAACTTTCCACGCTGAGTTCGAATCTGGTGTTCAAGTTTGACTGAGACGCTCCGTTGCCGAGATACACTCGAATATGTGGTCAAAATGGGTCAAATACATCCGCGAATTTTCGAAGTATGTGGTAACGCCTTCCACACTGTGAACCTGCAACCTAACTAAGTTTGTTCGTGACACATACTGTCGCCTACTCAAATGTAAATCCACCATAATAATACATGTTTTCCATGACACATTGATTCCTGAGATATTTGGTTAGAACAAAGCTCTAACTTTTTTGAATATTCTATCGAGTGCATCTTATCTGTTAAACTGACAATATGATGAATTTACGGCATGGATTACACGGCAGACGGTGGATACCTCTAATCAAATATGTTTCACCTTAATAAATCCAAAACAGATTTTCCTTATAATAACCTCCGCGAACTTTCAAATTCGTTTTTCTGGGAACACAGTACATTCAAACCTATAGGTACATCATTTTCGCGAAAACTATATTCTAATTTCTCCGTGTTTTCGGAACTTTTGCTTCCATTTTCGCGATCATAATTCACACGCCACCTCATCCGTGTATTACAAGTTCTACCACTAATGCTTTCTTACATTTAGGTATGTAACGAAACCATTAGCACTTCCCTTATATCGTATGAAACATTTCAATAAATATAGAAGGTAGTCCCGATCAATCTGATCTTCGTAACTCCAATTCGTAATGCTGCTGGATTCCTGCAACAAGCATCCAAGTGGGAGACAAACGTGTATAAATAGTCTACTATTTATAGAATTGTACATCTGAACGTCATCCCTATGCTCTGGTGACTATCCGCGAACATGCGCTCGAATTATTTAGTGAACAATAAAGATTTACAATCGTTATAGATTTAATCTTTCTAGGCGACAAAAATTTTGAACCGTGGTCACCGTAAATTCGTTTAGGAAATTCAGTATAGTGTGCTAGTAGACGATGACCGAACAAAAAGACACCGACTTCAACTTGGATGCGGTCGATGTCATTGCCAATCAAGATGACAACACGGAGGCACTGAAGAAGAAAAATCAGGATTTGCAAGCGTTGTTGAGTAAAGTGATCGATTTATTGAAGGAGAAGACCAATGTTTGCCTCAATTTGGAAAAACAGAACTCGGCGTTAAATTTACAGGTAGGCACAGTTACGCGAAATCATAATATCAGTGATGCGTAAATTAATATCCTCAGCTTGATACGCGTTCTGCACTCCTTGTTCAATTCGATAGTAATTTGTTCTAGATACTTTCGTTAAAAGATATTGTGGCTATAACCAAAAATCTACTAGGCATTCGGAACATGGAAGTGGAAAACATGCAGAAGGATTTAACGTCGCTACAGGATAAAATAAACACCGAGAAAGAACGTCACAATAAAATGATCGAGACCATCAGCAGTGCAAACAAGTAACTCTCAAGTTCTTTCCTGGTTTTTATTCTCGATCATAATCTGCATTCTGCATGCGGCCATTCGTAATGTAAATGGAGGGTTGAGTACAAGAAGCGGTTGAGTCGATCTTCTTCTGGCAGACTAGATTAACCAACACCTAAGAAGCCCTCAGTTGGCATTGTCTGTCGTTTTAATAAAATGGACTCGAGCACTTCTTGCCCTGAAGTGAACTTTTTATAATTTACTATAGCTAAGTAGTTATAGTTACTCGACACCTGTACATTAAGTACATGAACAATCGGTGTTTCATGTGAACTGATGACACATCATTTGGTGTGAAAACAATCTCAACGCGAGCCCGATGCGCAAAATCCCGCCAGTTACCCGGGTAACTAAAATGTGGAATCAAAGGCAACTGACGGGTTTCTGGGTAATCTGAAGGTAACCGAGGGTTACAAATGGGTAACTTTTCCGAGGGTATAACTAGAAGGTACCGTGCTTTAGGGAAACATTGAACGGATTTTACCATATTCATTGAAATAACTTTTCATATAGTGACACACCTTAAAAGATTATACTGCATTACTGTTCTACCATGACTCCGCTCGGCTCCAGGGGAGTCAAAAAGGACCGTTCAAAGTTATCCCACATTGAGGTAATTTTGAACAGCGTTTTTTTTTGTTTGTTTTTTTACGGAAAAAGATTCTGGGTATCAAAATTAATCTATACACAAAATTTTATGAAAAATGGGCTTCTTCCTTTTCGAGTAAATTGCATTTTTAAAATGAAAGAAAATTCGAAAAACTTCATTTTGAGTTCAAATTTATTTTTGAAAAAATAAGCGTACGAGCACAAAAAAAAGTGCGAAGTTCACAGCACGAGCAACGCGAGTGCTGCAAACCGCACGAGCGAATAACACACGCTTCTTGCAAAAGTTGCAAACTTTTTTTTTTTTTACATGCTCGAAAGCAGTAGTTTTCTAGTTTATAGGAGTTGCTGGAACGCTTAGGTATCAAAACAGGCATAAGCGACGAGAACGACGCGCCTGTCCGTCTAGTGCGAACCTTCCTTCTACTGCCAACTGCCAAGTAAACATACGGTTTTGACGTCACTTTTTTGCTCTAGTGCAAAACTGGATTACTTTTGCATCCTTTTTGGTGTTGTGTTTATATGGGAAATTTCACTTCTTGCACCGAAAAGTGGTTACAAATAAGACCCTATTCGAGCATGTAGAAAAAAAAGTTCTTTTTCTTTTCTTACCTTTTCTTTCGCAAAACACACATCCTTAATCCCAATAATTTTGGCCTTGTTATAGATTAAACGAAGACATAAAAGGCGAATATCAGAACCAAATGGGGCTCTTCCAACAACTACGAGAGAAATACAACGAAAAAGTTTCGTTACTCGCCGAGGAGAATGCGAAATTGAAAACCGAATTACAAACCTTAAAACAAGAAAACAATCAAAACTGAACTTTATCGTCTAACAAAGCGGATTCGATTTCGTTATTTTTACTCCCATTTTGTACATATGTATTAAGTCGGTCGCCATGATGTTCTATTTCGTAATTTTACTGAAACATGGACTATCGTTCCAAGAACCGCATCAAAAAGTATATGTATATAATGAAAATGAGAACACATACATATACCAGCACATCGTAGTCAACAAGGAGAAGACCGTATTACATCAACCACTTATCGATACCGTCTCATTGTACTCATTATTCGTAATTCACCACGTAGTGTACACAAAACTTATAAATTATATGAAAATAGTATAATATATATCACAATGTTACCTATTGCGAACAATAATACAAAAAGTCCTATGGAAGTAGGTGCAGTTTATTCGTTAAGTATGCAGTATGCACACCTCCATTTTACAATACTTTTCTTACAGAAGTATCTTTAAAATGATAGGATACTCGTAATTACCTACCTTCTACCTTCAACTACTACCTCTGCTTCAATAAGGTAAAGTCCCAAATGTGGATCAGTACCCAAAAGAGGATGGATAGTCGTATAGCGTGACGCAAAAATACATGACGTCATGAAAATCACACCTTATTATCAACTAACTCTTTCCCGACCTAGAACAGTAATTACCTTGACATTCTTCTCCATTGAAATGCCGGAAAATATATAAGTGTGTACACTTTTAAGCTGGAAGTATACCAGAAGTATACAATGTAAATACAGGCAAGTGCATTTAGTTTTCGGTCTGTATTATCCTATATTACGTATAGGTTCGTAGATTTTTTCACAGTCCTACGCACATTTAATTTCTGTATTTCGATATATGACATAATGTGCGCCCTTGTTACCAGAAATACATGTGAGGTACACTAATTTCGATTCGGGCTGTTGACTGGAGTACTTTGAAGCATCTGAGCCTGTGAGAAATCCTCCCTTTATCCACAAGAAGCACGAGTGAATAATTTTTCTGGCATGCTACATATATATGTAGTATGCACTCGTCATGCACTCAAGAAAGCTCTTCACTGATACCTATAGGTACATAGGGTAACTTTCGCTTTGTATTACCTATACTGTGTGACACGTAGGTACTTATTTATCGGAAACAAACCGAAAATTTATCGAGGTAAGCCAATTAGAGAGGTATGTCAATTTGAATTGTTTAAGGTATAACTAGCGAATGACCTGTATATTCTTTAAAAAACAGTGTTTTATCAACGATCTAAAGAGTTCCCCGTATTTTGTTCCTGATGTTCGACATGATTCACATACCTAGTACCTATTCTACTACTTGAACTTTATTCCAGTACTTCAACTTTTCTAATGCGCATCTTCAATAATGTCAGTTGTTTGATCATAAAACTTATAATACGTTACATTTGCAAACCAAAACCAGTACACTTGCTTGATTCATGGGTAATTCTCAGAAAAATGCCACAATTCAGTTTTTTTGTCCTACATGACGTCATACTGAATAAATGATAATTTTTTTTGCTAGTACATTATAGAGCATCAATAAATATGACCCCCCCCCCATGTCGTGACAAGAGGGGGGAAAAAACAAACAAAAAAAACACCTTTTGACCTGTTAGATGTTTCCAACTGACTCAACTCAAAATTCCCAAGTATTAAAAAAAAAAAAACCTTTTGATTTGTGTTGGGTTTTCCCAACTTCTCAACTCAATTCCCAAAAGTATCAAAGCAAAAAAAAAAAACCTTTTAACTTTTGTTGCATTTTTCCAACTCGCCTGACAGAAATGGTTAATTTTCCCAACTGCTGAGTGAAAAATTCCTACAGGAGAATAAGTTGTCCCCGTGCCCCCCCCCCTATCGGTACGTCCCTGCTGTGGACCCTCTTGTTCATCGTCGATCTACTGCAACAACTGGCAGAAGCCCGAGAGGCTATCCGACGTCACTGCAATGGTACCTATAGTGTTACAATCTAAATTTTTTAATGCTCTATGATTTCTGTGATGTTATCAATAACACTACACAGCAGCAGCTTCAAAAACAATGGGATGAGATTATATGATTTTAGCTACATTTTAAATGCTGAATATGATGGCATTAACCATTTTTTTCAAAAACTTCTTGTTCTCCATATTCAAAATTAAAATTTTATCAAATTTTTCTCACTTTATTCTTCTTTGTTGTTACTAAATACTAATAACAATACTGAACGTGGATAGTTGTTTGATCAGTGGTATCATTCTGATGATACTAAAATTCGCATTTAAGAGATAGGAGATGAGGAAAAAAATGAACTATAATCCAAAAATTAACATCGACATTAAATTCCTCGTTGAAAATACTTATAGAATCATATTTATGTTCTCATGTCATTGTTTTTCACAAAATCTCAAATTGTTGTATAGTTAGAGTACTAATTAGAAGTTACTTTTTACACGTTTTAAACTTCTTCGGATGTGAATGTACTTGGTTTGAAGAATTTTTTGGAAGTCCAAGTTAAAAATCAAACGGTTTGACACATCTATAATCGGTAGATGTTATAATTTAGATACGTTTTAATCGTATATACTTATAGATTTCGTTTCTTCAGATGGTTAGAAAATCAGAAAAAAGAAAAATGACAGAAAATTGCAGCTAGGGTCTTCTCAACAAATGAAAAGCGCCGTTGATCGAGTACCTAATCAATGAATCTATATCAATAAGGAAGTCAGCACCTATATATTTGTTTTTAATTTTATATTTTTTTCTTCAGAAAAATTTTGATTTGAAAAATTAATTACCTATTTTTTAAAAATGGCTTTAAAATTAAGTTTGGCAATAACTACTATCCGGATTGCTTTAAAAATTTCTTTTTTGAACCATGAGTACATACTTGTCTAAAGTACAAATCAATTTTGCCACCGTCGGTAAAATAAACAACTTTCGACTTTCATGTGAATAAATTATTAGTATTACCGCATAGAAAAGACATTGAACACGATTACAAACACAACAGATAATCTTATTTCAGCAATATTTATACATGTAACACTGTATCCATACTCGTGTAACATGTACCTATCCATAGGGTACAGTGTTACAAAAAAGGAGCTTCATAAAAGTTTAGATTTACAGAAACAGACATATCGGCTTTCCAATGTTGTGCACTGATTTCATCTACAGCTCTCAATGGTAATCAAATGGGAATAAGGCAATTTATGTGACACTGTAACCATTCTTCCCCTATACACATACACAAACACTGTACTTTTTTGCAGGGATGGCAAACGAAACGAAACGAAATAACGATTGACTTTTGTCTAAAATATTGAAACGAAATAACGAAACAAAAAAAAAAAACATTTCGTTTGCCATCCCTAGTTTTCTGATTTGTGATTTTTAGGATCGGCTACTAGTAGCCGAGCCTACTGTAATCGAAATTTCATTTCTTTTCCCGGGTGAGTTGAGTCAGGGTGAGTTCAGTAAATAGCAGGGATGATGGCAAACAAACGAAACGAAATAACGAAATAACGATTGATTTTTGTCAAAAATATTGAAACGAAAAGAAAACGGTTTCGTTTGCCATCCCTGCTTTTTTGTTCACTTCAAGTTTTTTTATCAAAATCAATGACAATACTTGCTTGTGTTGGATTGGCCTCGTTTGCTGATCAACCAACTCAGTGCCTAATGAGTTGCCAGCGGAAGCCCATTAACGAGCTCAAAAACGTATACTATAGGTATTTACTTGTTGAAAACTGTTTGTGGTGAAGCCTGAAGTCCTCTGTGACTTCCCGATGCGCAATCAGTTACTCTCTAATTACCCAGCTACCCGCGGAAAAGTTACCCATTTATTAACCTCGGTTACCCTTAGATTACTCTTGTCCCCCTTTAGTTACCCGAATAACTGGTGGGTCTTGCGCATCGGGTTATCACTGTGAGGGTCCGAAATCCGGCCAGTGCTATGATAATATTTATATTTTTCGCGAGTGTAGGTGTTTGTTGTGTCTCTTTAAGTTTATTATTGCGACCTCTGAGAATTTGGACGCTATCCTGAAAAAGAGAACCAACCAACATTCGAGGAGTTATCTGTCAAAAGGTCCCCTGACGAATAGGAATTCCATTTGTCAGGGGTCCTTTTGACAGATAACTCCTCATTTGTAAACAAAATGAGTTATTATATCGTTGGAAAGAGTGTGAAAAGCAGAATTTTTCAAATTTGAGCGCCTGATTCAAAAATGTGTACTCGTGTTGAAAAAAACTTATCAGTAAACGCTATGTCATATAGTTTCTACTTTCTACATGGCTCTTGAAATTCGAATCACGTGTTCTCAAAAAGCGGATTTTGCTAGTTGGTTCCCTTTTGCTGAATAGCGTCAATTTTTCCTACATTTCAGTCTTCATTCTAGTAATCTACCTATTCATTTGAATACCGTAAAGTACAGTAACTTGGGACAGATGTTACAATTTTTTGTAAGCCGCGGTAACACTGGTTGTGTACCCCGCTAGCGCTCTGAGAAATAAGTGATTGTGTTTTGCACTGTGTACGTGTGTACAGCGCTATACTCCATCCGAGTTAAGAATGCCCGTCAATCAAAATCCAATAGGCGTTTCGGTATACCGAGGGGAAAGGAAATTACGTCGATTCACACTTATGCAACGCAGTGTAACAGATTAAAATGAAGTCTTTCAAATGAAATCGAGTCCCAGTTCATTTTCTCAAGTTCGCTGATAACGATTGAAAATGAGTACTTTTCTGGCAAAAGGAACTCCGCACATCAATTTTTTCTCGGCAACTTTGAAGGGATGCTAAACAGTGTGAACGTCTCTTTGATTGACGGGCATTCTTAACTCGAATGGAGTCAGAGATGGGCGTTATTCACTATTTAATGAACTTGCTCTCGCTCTTGTTCTTTTCCATTTTTAGTGAACTAATTCTTGCTCTTCCAACTGATCTAGTTCATTGTTTGTTCATTAAAAAGAACCTTTGCTCTTGGTCTTGCTCATTTAAAAATAGGGTTTTTGTACAAACAAATTGCGAGCAAAATTTTTTTTTGTTAATAGCCTACAACTGAAAACTAACTATATATAGACTGTTGCCCAAACAATTTTTTAAATCCCCATTGAAATCCTATATGAGATAGTTGATATAATTTAAATATCAAATTAAAATTCAATAATGTTATAATTTGTAATTGTGACTCTGAAACCATTATGAAAGTTGAAACTAAAGTCTGGAAAGTGGAAATATACAAAAAAAAATCAAAAAAAAAAACCACAAAAAAATAGATGAACAAAGAATGAACAAGTTGATCAGGTCCAAAAATCGTGAACTAGTTCTTGTCTTTTTTGCTTTTTTTTTTGGGGGGGGGGGAGATGAACTAGTTCAGAACTAAGTTCACCAAATAGTGAACAAGAGCAAGTGAACAACTTGTTCTTCAAGTGCAACACCCATCTCTGGATGGAGTATAGCGAGTACACAACCAGTGTTACTGCGGCTTACACAAAAAATGTAACATATCTGTCTAAAGTTGTACCCCTGTCCCAAGTTACCGTACATTACAGTACCTATTGTAGAAAAATGCGCCAAAATGTAAAATATCAATTAAGGCACCAGAGGAGCAATCCATGCATCCTTCCAAGTTCTTCATGTGCAACGTGTCGGTTACTGTCTGTTCTAAATCAGATTTGGTTCCTTCTTGAATGATCTTACATGGTTCAGAGGGGCTGCTGGATATGTTTTTAGCTACACATCGTTACCGAAGTGAAAAATATGATCTGATTGATGTTGAATAGCACAATCCAGTCACTTTTCTATCTGGAATACGATTCGCGGTTACCCAAGGGATTTTTCAAGACACCGAGCAACTATGTTCGCAACTTCTTAAGGGAGTGTGAACAATGTATTGTGGTAGATTATCGATAGGTATATGAAGGATAAAGAATCAAAACTCATATTTGCCATTTTACTTCAAGGGCGCAAACAGGCAGAATACTGTACCCGGGTGATATCTTAGCTGCGCCTGTGAACGTGGAGTATATGTTATACATATTGCACATTCACAGGCGCAGCAAAGATATTCTTCCTGCACCCGTGTACAGTATTTTGCCTGTTTGCGCCCTTGAAGTAAAATCACAAATGTAAGTTTTGATTCTTTACTCTTCAAATATTTGCATAAAAAGGTAGGTATCATAGGTATATTAAGCTTATTGTTGGAAACACGTCTGAAAAACTATTCGATACTACTCAGCTACTCAAGAATACTCAATTTGATTTGCTTAATCTAAGTAATTTTAAGTACATATCCAATAGCATTTTCGACAAAGGCTCAGAAGTAGGTACTACTTTTTAATGCGGGTCGTATTATGAATGTGTATCTGATAGTTTTACGCATTTTTTGTAGAGGTAAAATTTGATGGCCATCAGATGTATTGTATTAGCATAGGGCTTCAGAAATGGCACATTCAGGTATTTTTATGCCTATACTATATCATTTTACAATTTTATTTATTGATTTAGCGTTGATTATGGGTCATTATTACATACCCGCCGTAATGAGTGAATCCTAACAGCTATAATTTACGATTCCAAATTTATGATTCCCAAATTAACAAAATATATTTAATAATAAATTGGTTAAATATGCACTCGAAATAAAAAATGAGTTTATAGAATGTTCAGCGGCGGCACGTTTACCGAGGTAATTGAGAATTGTAGTGCTTTTCACTGACAACATATGCAGAACACAAGGCAGGAAAATCAGTTCGGGTTATAACAAGAAATTGACAATCTTCGGGCAGTTCTTGGAGTCGATCTTCAAATCCTATGACACTTAATTTTATCTTATCTGTTCCTCCCTTTCTTCTTTGCAGTGTTGGAAGCGAATTCGATTTTTAAAACAGCACTGGTATAAATGATTTTTCATAGTAAACGTCTTTCAGTTATTATATCCCAATTGAAGTATGAGGAATTGTAAAGATAAGATTTATTAAATATTGAAATCAGCCGGATTCAGTGTGGAAATTAAAACACGTAACTTAAGCAGTCGTCGAAGTGTTTTTCTCGGAATTTCATTGCACATAGTGATTGGTTTCTATATCGTAATTTAAAAAAATCAAATTATTTGGTTGTAAGACTTTCGGAATTATGAACGTGTTCTTTTTACTTTTCACGGTTTGGACATTTCAAGGTAGAAATACTATATTTATTGAATTTAACATCGACTACCTATAGCTTAATACTTCGACTATCTTGCGATTCTCATTCCTGATTTCCAATAACTTGATAGAATATTTAAATTTTGAAATGATTTTTGGATCTACTTGCCCTGAAAAATGATTTTTCAAAATGGTTGAGTTCAGTTATCAGTAGATTGTTATACGTCTAAAATTATAGGGACAGTTGAATATAGGTAATTTAAATTTCTGTAGTTTTATTTTAAAAGATAGTGAAACGTTCTGATTGAATTTTAGGTGTCTACACCTATCCTGCGTCTTCGTCTTCCAAAAATAAGGAAAAGGATGCGGAAGCGGGGCAATTCCCACCCCAGGTATGTGATTACACTTTTTAAAATTACTCAATAATCTGTGTAGAGAACGCACATGTCAAAAGAACGTTGCTACAAATAAGACCGGAAGATAAATAATCTAAAAAGAGTCACATAACCAAGTTCTTCCACCGGGAGGGACAAACAACATTGTTCAAGGCCACTTGTAACAAAAAGAGGGGGTGACAATGGTTTCCTGTTTTGCCTGAAGAGGAAACCCCAGTGACTAAAGGGTCTTTCTTTAGTTTTGTCTGACTAAGAGAAATATTAAATATTACATAAATAGACAATAAGTTTACCGAATTCATTTGTCAAAAGCTATAAGAGTGAAAACCCATCAGTTACTATAGGTACCTGTAACTTCTAAACTTCTGTTTCGACAGAGGAAATATAAGTACAAGAGCTTTAATACCGAATGCTGTGAAGTTAAATTAACTCGAGGTGAATTTGTCTTTTAGAAAATAGAAAGGAGAAACAATATTTTAGTACCTAGCCACACTCTCGACTATACAGAAAAGTATTCACAGAAGCTTATAAGCCTATATACAATCCTCGTGAGTAAAGATACTAGTAAAATAAGAAAATGCAGCAGTAAATTGTAGCGATTAGGTAGATACATCAAGCAACACAAAAATCGTTCTTACTTTTTCTTTTAAAAGGGCTAACAGGCATTACCACCTAACAGACCCTTCATTATTAGAAGGAAAATTTATCATTACTTTTTTCCTCCATCGAAATCCAATACCCTCTCAGAATTTCATAAAGCAGTTTCCTATTTATAGTTCCTTTTTCCTGGTTTCTAACTCTGTAGCACTTCATGTCACAATAAAGCTGCTGATTAATATGGCTTCAGCTTGTATCCATGGTGTGGAAAGTATTTCTATTACTGAACGATTTTGTAACAACTACTGTTGTCTTCATATTTCACATGTATGTCAAGGACGTACTAATCTGATGCGCATCAGATATACACTCATAGCGTCTGCGATAGAGGGGGGGGGGGTTGAGAGCACTGTCCCTTCTAAGCGGAAGATTTTGTTTTTCAAATTCGGGAGTAAAAGTCCAAGTGAAAAGTGTTTCTTCTTTCTTGTTCTCATTACTGTCATCTTGCTCCCTAGTCCCTCCCTTCCGGGCTATAAAATACTTTCATGGGGATGGTAATCACACTGTGGGGCTGTTCACGTACCAGTATATTAGGTATATCAGTTTTCCAATCCACCCCTTCCTCCTTAATGAAAAAACGATCCCCTCTCCTTAAAAATGAAAATCAGTGTCAAATTCCCACATATACGTACATATGAGCCAGAATGTTTCCCTACATACCGACACTTAGTTATTGTTTATTTCGTCTGTATATAACTACATACCACAGACATCACTCTATTCTATCTTTTCATCTTACATATACATACTAAAAACATAGCCTTCCCAAAACTGCAGCCTCTTGAAGAAACTTTTTCAGCACATACCTGCTAAACTGTGGTGCTTTTACGCGCGTTTGTAAGGATAGGTCATTACTGCTGATAAACTGGATTAGTTTAATTGGTGACATATAACGCATGAGCGCCGATAGGATCGACATTGTATCACAAGAATTTGATGTAATATTCGTTCGAAGAAAGGAATCTAAACATACATTTCTTATAAAACAGTTTTTTATCAGTAATTCTGAAGATTAATGTCGGAATTTGGGATGAATAGGAAAAAGGTGGATACCGCCCGAAGGGCTTCTAAGGGTACATTGCGAACCTCTTGACATACTAAGGAATTTTCTATTATGTACCAAGAATGATCTTCAGAAAAGTTTTTCTTTTCAAATTATGGAGCAAAAGATTATCATCGACGTTCTTGTAATTCGTTTTGTTTTTACATATCTGAAATCCTGCATTAAACAGGGTCGACAAACTTATATTAAACTTATAGTAATGTACTTTTCAGATGGTTTGATTGTCGATTGCTTTTACACTAGTTTCAGAATCAGTTTTACTACCAGTTATTGCAGTCAAAATGGTTTCAAGTTAAGGGAAGATAAAACACGTGTAATTTACTCTCTTATGTTTTAATAATTCAGTTAGTAGAGAAGATCTACATATACATATAATGGCATGGAAAGAACTACACAGAAAATAATTCACGAAGACAGAAATATTTTGAAAAAGGATAAAGGGATAAGGTGAAATGTTTGCAGGAGAAAACAGATATCGGCTGAAAAAAGAAAGCTATATAGATCCAATTAAATAATTTCGAATCATCATTCCAGAAGTTATTCAAATTATTGATTGATAGATCCCACTTCATTACAAAGCTGATGATAATTACAATTTTTTAATCAAAATGCTTTCAGTTAATAAATAAAAGGTACCTAATTTCATCAGTTTTTCTCATTCCAACGAAGTTCCACGTAGCTACCTACTTACGCATCGACGTTAGTGACTGTAAATTTGACTTTTATCGACCTTAAAGTTGTAGGTACACACCTGCATGTTTACTTGAAAATATCAAGCTTCTGAAATGAAATTCAAGTCTGTTCGTTTATGAGTATCTCTTTGTACTGGTTCAAGTATATTCCTAGAATACTAATTGTAGTGAAGTGGCAGATCAAGATCAGACAAAACGTATTTAAATATTTTTGAATACCTACCTACTGTTATTTAATGCTGTAGAAAGAAAAATACAGAAATCAACAATCGTACAATAAATTTTCTGAGATTCAGTATAAGATTTTATAAAATTAGAGGTTAGAACTTGAATATACTGGTCCTTATTTTAGTAGATTACAAAACGATTGTCGCCCTACCAGATGAGGATCAGTGGTGTACTGAAGAGGGGATTTCCCTCTCTCAAAAGTTCAACTGTTCGTTCAGTTGGAAAATGAAGGGTTCTTGGCTGAGAAATCTGAAACATTTTAACCTATTTCACAACTCGAATAAGTACTTATAGGTAGTGAAAAAATATTAGGATATTTTTCGCCGGCCAATGAGATAATAAAACTATTCAGTTGGAAAAATGTATGGGTTTCATATGAATACATGTTTTCTAGCTCCAGTTCCTCTAACTTATCACTGTTTCGACAGCAATAAAAGATATTCTTGACAACTAACTACAAACATAAGTAATGCTAAAACTATTTTGCAATAGTAAGGAAGATGCGTACGCAAGTTTACCGATGCTGTTTTATGAAGGAGCTGAGATATTGTAAGAACAAAATGAATTTCAAGAACTTCAATAATGATAATAATAATATGTTTTTCGGAGATGATTTTCTCGAAATAAAATGGGATTATTTAAACTGGAATGTTTTTTGTTTTTTTTTTTAAACGAAATAGGCTTTACTTAACAGGGACAACACTGCACAACAGCATAAAAGAACAATGGGATGAAATTATCTGATTTGGCTACATTTTAAAAGCTGAACACGATGGCATGAATCAATTTTCTCAAGCACTACTCGTTTTCCACATTCAAAATTAAAATTTTATCAAACTTTTCACTTCTTATTTCATTTTATTTATTTTTGTTGTCCGCGAATAGCACTGACTCTAATAACAATAATTCCGACTTCGCAGCGAAAGAGTCGCTCCCAGCGAATTTTCTTCAAAACTGGACGAAAAGGGGTTCATAGGGGAGTCCCTCCATGCCGTGCTACCCACATTCAACTACTTTCATTTCCCTCTTTTCGGCAGGATGCTAGTGCGCTACTGTCTTGAAAAGTCCGGATACTATACGCGCAAAAAATGGACGCTGTTATAAGGATACCAGAACTGACCAATAAAATCTGTTTTTTGAGAACACGTGATTCAAAGTTCAAGAGCCATATAGAAACTATATGACGCAGCGTTTACTGATAAGGTTTTTTCAACGTGAGTACACATTTTTGAATCGCGGGCCCAATTTCGAAAAATTCTACTTTTTGCGCTCTTTTCAAGGATATTAATAACTCATTTTGACAACAAATGTCGCGTAAGTCCTTTTTGCTTACAGAGTCTATTTGGACGCTATTCAGCAAAAGGAAACCAATTAGCAAAATATGTATTTTGAGAACACGTGATTCGAAGTTCAAGAGCCGATGTAGAAACTATATGACGTAGCGTTTACTGGGTTGTCAGATGAGCGACGCTAAATCGGACCACTTTCGAATTTTTTTAAGCCCAAAAAGGACAAAAAAGAACCAAAATAGCGTTCTTTATAGGAGCTCGTGTCTCGCTTCGCTCGATGCTCGTAGCATTTCCTTTTAGACTCTCCTAATATACACGATAGCTTAAAGGGAAAAGGTAGTAGGTATGTCACATTTCAGTTTTCTGACTTAGTAGCCTTGCCTGGACAAGGACAATACCTATCTTCCTCATAAACAACTAGCTGAATGCTGGACGCTGCATAATTAGAAAAACGCAGTGGTACCAACGTTATAATTGATTTTCTGAGAGAAAATTAATGAGATATGACATACTACCTTTTCCCTAGCCATTATGAATCGGCACCCACCTGTAATTGAACAATGAAGAATTGAGATCCCAATTTAACTGAATTTATATGATATAAAATTCAAAATCAAAAAAGACA
Organism: Acanthococcus lagerstroemiae; assembly: GCA_031841125.1. Lineage (NCBI taxonomy): Eukaryota > Metazoa > Arthropoda > Insecta > Hemiptera > Eriococcidae > Acanthococcus > Acanthococcus lagerstroemiae. The sequence continues at coordinate 10,125,191 of CM063106.1, read as the reverse complement.
AAAAATAACAAACGAACAATGTCGTCTCAATCTAAGAATAGCAGTGTTGTTAGATATATAACAAGACAAAATGACAATTGAATTTTAGAAATTTTGTCATAATGACAAAAACATTTATCAGTTTTGTCATTTGACAAAATCGAAATGACAAAACAAAATAACAAAAAAGTTATATTATGCCATTTTGTCTACGATCAAATGATGAACCATGCTAAACGACGTTAATTGATAACAGATTGTGCTAACCGACTTTGCTATTGACAGTAATGCTAAGCCACATATCCTAAGCGACATGACAAAAAGGAAGACAAAATGACAAAATAATTTTGTCAGGACATAACAAAACATCGTTTTGTCTAACAACGCTGAAGAATAGGTATCAGTGAATAAGCATTGCGAAACTGACATTCCACTTCGGTTGCACTTTGACTCTAAAATTTGCACTCGAAGGTGGTGATGGCCAGCATTATTACCCATCACATGAACACGGTTGGCACATTTTAAAACAATAAAGGTTCTTCATTGGTGAAAATGAACCTTCAATTCTTTATTTGTGGCTTATTTTTCAAATATCAATCGATTTCTAGAAGATTATCGGCGGACCAAAAAAAGACCCAACATTTTTAAAAATGACCAAATTTGGTTCCAAAGGATCAAATCTGGCAACCCTGCCGATTACTGATAAGCTTGTTTCAACGTGAGTACACATTTTCGAATCGGGCGCCCAATTTTGAAAAATTCTACTTTTCACACTCTTTCCAACGATACTAATAACGCATTTTGTTTACAAATGTTGGTTGGTTCCCTTTCGCTGAATAGAGTCCATTTATCGATACAATAATATGTATATAATTGGATGCTGCTAAGCAAAAACTGCCCAAGCGACATTTGTTGACAAAATGAGTTACTTAGTATTCTTGGAAAGAGCGTAAAAAGCAGAATTTTCAAAAATTGGGCCCCTGATACAAAAATATGTATCCAAGTTGTAAAAAGTTTCTCAATAAACGCTATATGTCCGTAAACCGACATTATTCATTGGTTTTTAATGTTACGTCGGCGGTTTCTGCTTATAATATCATCTAATTGGATGCTGTGAGGTGAGACAGAAGCAAGCGACATTTGTTGACAAAATGAGTTACTAGTATCGGTGGAAAGAGCATAAAAAATAGAATGTTTCAAAATTAGCCCCCCCCCCCGATTCAAAATGTGTATTGGCCCCAAGGCGTCCCTCTGGTCACCGATGCGATACTCGAAAGGGTAGTTTCCGGGGCCAGGGGTGCGGTGTCATAGGGGCCACTTTGGCATGCGTGCATCGCCATACGTCCCACCACACCACTCATGTAGAAAAAAGCTTATCAGTAAACGCTGTGTCATATAGTTTCTACGTGGCTCTTGAACTTCGATTATCGAACGCGTTCTCAAAAAACAGATTTTGTCGCTTGGTTCTGTTTCGCTTAATAACGTCCAATTCATAGTATTTTCAATAGTTGGAAAGAATCGATATTTTCCGCAGGCACATTAACCTCAAAACACTCTCCTATAAAATTACAATTTTACCAGACTTACAAAGACTTGGTAGCCAGTAGCCGGAAGTTGGAAGCCGGGAAAACGGTAGCCGGAAGTTTTTCAATTTTGGAAGGAAGTTGGAAATCGGAAGCCTTATAAATTTGGGTGGACGTCGAATTGGTTCCCAAGTACCCTTGTAGCCAGTCGAATTGGTTGCTAGGCGGAATCCGTCACCGCGGGGGTTGTAGTCGAGTTGGTTCCCTGGTGCTGCATGTATTGCACGGAACTGTGCTGTAAGGTACTTACGATGAGTCATGAGCACGTTTCAGCAGGACGTACTTATGTCTATATGTAGACTATGCAGATTACTGAGTTGACTAATGCTACGTAATCGAGTGGGGGAACATTGTACAAATACAGGCTCTATAGAGTCAACAGATGCATACGGCGACCAGACGGACGCTTGCTTAAATATTTCTTTGGTCTATCTCTATTACCCCCTGAGTAAGTTGAAGACTTTTTTTGTTATGATTTAATGGAGCGGAAACCAGATGACGAAAAATATGATCAATTTTGTGATTGCATTTTGGAAACATATGTCGCACCTGATAGTGTTTTCCTTCCTTCGATGTGGGCTGAGTTCACGCCAAGTCAACAACGCACTACCAACCCTTATGAGGGATCCCACAGCAGACTAAATAAAATGTTTAATGCACCTCACCCCAACATATTTCATTTAGCTGACACACTAAAGACAATCCAAAATGAACCCTACATTAAATTAGGAGGTACTTCGGCCCCTAGGGTAAACGCAAAAGAAAAATAATTATTGGAAGAATTAGTCGTTTACAATTTATAAAACGCGTTTGTTTTAAATTTCTATTTGCGATGACGTACTACTTTACTTCTTACATCATGTTTCTACATCGCATTTTTAACCATACCTACGGACTGTCTTAAGTTGGTGTAAAATGGGAAGGAAAATGCGGTGTAGTGCGGGAACCAATTCGACCAGAAGGAGTGCGGTGCTTGGGAATCAATTAGGTATTTGGGAACCAACTCGACTTTCCCCTAAATTTGGGGTAGCCGGAAGCCGGAAGAGAAGCTTTTTCAATCGGCTTCTCATCATCTCATCCCTGCTTGTCAGGTGAATCTGGACTGCGAACTACAATCGATAATTTTGGCATATATCAATTAACACTTTTTATCAGTATGATAATCAATATAGTCCGTTCCAGATAAGAGTTTCAAAAACTCTGAGACAGACCACAGACTAATACGTTCACGAGTTCAATTTTGCAACCAATCACGTATTACTTCCTGAGAACGTGCGCTGCGTCTTTAACGCGTTCAGTGTGAATAATTTCTTACTTCCTTTTTCCCCTGTGATGCCGCCACGTCTATGGGTTTTTGATACTCTCATCTGGAACGGACTATAGTATTCTCAATAATCGGAAATAATCGAAACTTTTGACAGCTATATGTACGCTGTTCAGCAAAAGGGAACCAACTAGCAAAATCCGCTTTTTGAGAACTCGAAGTTCAAGAGTCATGTAGAAACTATACGGCATTGCGTTTACTGATAAACTTTTCTTAACATAAGTACAAATTTTTGAATCGAGGCCCAATTTTGAAAAATTCTACGTTTGACGCTCTTTCCAACGATACTAATAACTCATTTTGTTTACAAATGTTAGTTGGTTCCCTTTTGTTGAACAGCGTCCAAATAAGTTAGTGTACTTGGAAGCTTGGGAGAGAAAGCAGACAAGCAGAGTCTAACATTAAAGCGCATATATGTTTTAATGCCCAAATTGCTTAAATTATTGCAATTGCAAACTGATCATAAGTCACGGTCACCTCTAGCACATCACACAACCTGTGTGAAAATAATCAGGCTTTACTTATACCTATTTTTTTATTCATCAATTCTTTCTGAAATTGAAGAATTAATGCCAAATTCGAAATCAAGAGCTTCATAAAGTATAATTTGACAGCTATTAATTCGTGTAATTACCTTGCTGGATGAGTTGGTGAGCTTGTTAATCTCTTACTACATCACGTATAGGTACTTGAGACAGAACTGTCAAAAATTCTTTCGTAACTTATGAATCACACAACTACGGAAATTCATCGCTATTAAAACACTGAAATTTCAAAGTCTGATTCAGCATAATGTTTAAATGAATTTTAATAAATTGATTGCATGAAAATGAATAACAGATGTTCATACAATCCAAGCATGGACTATATGGGCATAAAATCGTCAAAGGATGAAGACGTTAGAGTTATAAATTTTCCACAACAGACAGTAATTCTTACCATACAACGAGCTCTCACTAAAAAGACGGGGGTCTATGGAGAATACCCGTATCGTATAAGTGAATAAGAACATTATAGGTATTTTACTAATCCGGTCATTTCCTTCTTGTGCAGGCTCTTATCCGCTTAAAATATGGAGAAAAGTTTCCGGTATGCAATGGATTAATAATAGAAACCAATTACGTGTTGACGGCTGCTGGTTGCGTGCAAGAGTGAGTATTATTTCAACTCGAAGTTTTTTCTACCTCTCTTACTCGTAGTTCTCGAGTAAAAACCTAGAGTATATTCTTCTTTTTACAATATCCCATGCAATTACTTCAAGTGACGTAAACTTGTGCTCTCAAGATGCTGATTTACTGGTTTCAGTAATTGCAGAAATTCAATAGATACCCGTATTGTTGTTTTAATTTACAGCCAACAACCAGGCGAATTGCAATACATTTAACCATATTTTTTTCGGCAGATATGTTTCCTCTGCCGAAGATTTGGAAATCATGGCCGGAGGAGTGTTGAGCGATGCAAGTGATGATGAAAAAGTACAAACGAGGGATGTAAAAGAAATAATTATCAATCCTGACTGGGAAAGTTCTGACGGGAAAAAAGGAGACATTGCTCTAATCCAAGTAAATAAATTTGCAAGAATTAACGAGTAAGAATGTACTCAAAATTGATTTGAAAACCTGAAGTTAATGTTGTGCTTCATTACAGGTCAATTCAGATTTCAAGAAAACATCTTATGTCAATACTGCAACAATCGTTGCTGCTCCCAAGTCGAGTCAAATAGTCAATGTTACCGGTTGGGGAGTACGTATGTTTTATTATTCATTTCTTCTTTCAAGCCCCTCAGACCAGAGAAGAACCACATTGCTCAGAACATAAAAAATTTGCCGATCTGTAACTCACAACTTCCCGCATAGCTTGCAGCTATTTTCCAACATCCAGTAGGTAGATGGTCAATTTCAGGATCTAAGAACCAGTTGCAGTTGGTTTTATATCTAATAAGTATTCCCAATGTTTAGTAAGCATATAGCCATAAGTGTTAACAGCCGACCTTGTGAGAGAAGAAGGCTTTCGGGGGGCTGACAAGTATCAAAATAATGCTAAAAATTCTTTAATTTTTCTACTTCCAGGGTTTCATTCGGAGGGGGAGAGGTCAATGATTGGGGGAGGCAAGCCCCCCTATTTACGCCTATGTAGGCAGTAGAGTTAATTTGAGAATCTAAAAACCAGTTGTAGTTGGTCCTTTATCTAAAGGGTACCCGGATATTGTTTGCAGTTCTTTTTCAACATATCGTAGGTAGTGCGCTAATTTTAGAATCCCAGGACTATAATTGCAATTGGTTCTTTGTGTGTCTACAGGAGTTGAAAGATACGAGTACGTGCGCTGTACGATAAGTATAGTTGCTTAGAACACTAATATTTTTTTCAGGAAACCGACACATTAAGTTATTTGGAACAAAAAAAGCACGATGAAGAAACCTGCAAGAAGTTGTTGAAATCAAAAGCTTCGTACTTATCGAATGCCACATTCTGTGTTGGAAGTACAGATGGAAAGACTCTATTGTCTAGTTCGGTAAGGAAAAACAAAAGTTATTAATTTTTCAGAATACGACTGTGGTTGTCTGTACAGTCAAAGAATCGACACTAGCCACAATACAAGTAAACTCGAATTCTCTAGCAAATCACGACACTCTAGACATATGCTTAACATACATTAGTGCCACAAGTGATATAGCAAATTAATTAAGGACCACAGATGACTTTCAAGACACATTTTGACTATACAGATGCCATTATGAGTCTTTGTATTTTTGCCAGGCCCATGTATCACACAAAATTTCTGATAACTACTACGGAAGTACTTGAAGGAAATCTGGTTTTACAAGTGAAAGTCAATATTATACTATTTTTGAAAGTTAGCCATATTAGCAAATTTTTGACTTTTTCCTCTTTTCAAAAAGTTGGAAGACTGGAAAATGCTTTGAACTAGTCATTTTAATGGTCATTTACGCACCGACACACATTTATTCTGACTATACTTATTCTCTTAAATGGAAGGGGGAAGGTAGGAAAATACGTCATTGGGTATGTGAATCAAAAATTCAGAAGGAAGGAGGTACATGCATCAGTGAGTCAGTTGGATGCACAGAAAGGAATCCTTTAGAGGAGGGGAGGAGAGGGCAATTCTGTAGTACAGAAATTATTTGCTGGGCGAAATGCTTAATACATAATCAGAAAATAACCACATAAAACGTATCTTCATATTCTTATAGAAGAGAAGAATATGTTTATCATCCTTCTTCATGCACCATAGTGACGAATATTTTAACTGGTACATTTCATAATTAATGCGCAAATAGGTGCTTTAATAACCATATTTTTACGCTTCACAGGATTATTCTGGAAGTTCAGTAGGAACAACAAAAACAATATTTGGTATTGTATTCAGTGATATTGCTGGATTGTCTACTAATATCACTTACTATCAAGAATGGATTGAAAGTCAGACAAAAAAACCCTCACCAACAACCGTGAGAACAACAACCACACAACCAACCATGAGCACGGAATCTGAAGAAGAAACATCAGAGTCCGAGGAAACGGAGGAAACAGAAACGACTACAAAACTGTCGACCACCACTTCAGGTCCTACAAAATCTACAGAATCTGAGGAGGACACATCAGAGACGGAAGAAACAGAGGAAACAGAAGAGACCACAAAACCGTCGACCACCACTTCAGGTCCTACAAAATCTACTGAATCTGAGGAGGACACATCAGAGACGGAAGAAACAGATGAAACAGAAGAGACCACAAAACCGTCGACCACTACTTCAGGTCCAACAAAATCTACCGAGTCTGAGGAGGATACATCAGAGACGGAAGAAACAGAAGAAACAGAAGAAACGACTAAGCCATCAAGTAGTACCTCCTCACCTGGGTCTACTACCAAATCCACTGCACCAACAGAAGAAACTGAGGAAACTGAAGAAACTGAGGAAACTGAAGAAACAACTAAGCCTTCGAGTACCTCCTCACCCAGGTCTACTACCAAATCTACTGCACCAACAGAAGAAACTGAAGAAACAGAGGAAACAGAAGAAACAGAAGAAACCTCCTCACCCAGGTCTACTACCAAATCTACTGCAGAAACAGACGAAACTGAAGAAACTGAAGAAACAGAAGAAACGGCTGAGAGTAGTACCTCCTCACCTGGGTCTACTACCAAGTCTACTGAGGAAACAGAAGAAACAAGGAAACTGAAGAAACTGGGGAAACAGAAGAAACGACTACGCCTTCAAAGAGTACGTCCTCAACTGGGTCTACTGAGGAAACTGAGGAAACAGAAGAAACGGAGGAAACAGAAGAAACGGAGGAAACAGAAGAAACGGAAGAAACTGGAGAAACGGAAGAAACCAGGGAAACTGAAGAAACCGAGAAAACAGAAGAAACAGAGGAAACTAGTGAGACAGGGGAAACTACAGAAACTGATGAAACTGAGGATGATTCATTGCATAGCCGACCAAAAGAGAACTCATCTTCCTCACAGAAGTACAATCCAACAAATTCTGGAATTTTATCTCAATTTTCTAAGATATCAGTATTTGGCAATCTGATGTTATTATTGAAATATATTCTGTAGGTATTATAAATTATTAAACTCTCAGTACAGTGCAACTCAATCTCCAACGACAATTTGACTTATTTGTAAATATGTTTTATATAATTTCCACAATCTCCTTCATATTGCAAGTGAGTAAACAATGACCAACCCACGTTGCTTCTTGTTCAATTTTTCTTCAAGCATTTTAGCTGCATTTACAATTTTGATGTATAGTGTAATGACAAACAGCCTTTCAAAAGGGGGTCCGACATGTCCACACTCATACTATTCTAACTTTTTCAATTATGCACACATTCATACGTATTGAGTAAGCTGAGGCCCAGCTGAGATGGCTCGTGTCGACATAATGAACGTAAGGAGCAAAAAATATCGATAGGTCACAGGTAATTCCAAGTAATTACAAGTACTTTCAGGATCATTCTCATTAAATGCCGAGGAAGCACAAACATCTACAAGAGAATACTTTTTGAAAAGGATTACTCTTGAGTATTTTCCAACCTAAGATATATTGGTAATTGAAATTCTTATCGATATTCAACGACACCATATTTAGGAGTAAGTGACTGCGACGAAGAAAAACAAAAACATAATACTCTCCCCTCTTAAAAACCCGAAATTGTGCCCAATTGCAACTACATATAAAAGTCTTGAAATTTTTTTCAAAGAAAGAAAATTGAAATAAACATAGACGTATCTTTCAAAAAGCATATTCGCAAACAAGATACAGTTCTTAAAGTTTTTACTAATTTTACTTCAAAACGTGACAAACCTATGACTAGTCGTTCACTTACACGTCAAGACCAAATATGTGGGTTTTTACTTAAGAGCTTATCATCCGATAATTTTATCCTAGGATATGGAATTTTCGAACTTTGGGAATACTTCCCACTTCCCAGCAACATCCTGAACTTTTAAGTAATTTATTGAGTCTTGTAGGAAACCAGGTCATTCAGGTATTTCAGGACACGAGACAAACCAACAAAAAATAAGAACCATTCCGAAAAACTGGGATGTCTGGTAACTCTAACCGCATCCTTATTGAGAATAATCGGTATCGTATCCTCCAATGAGACTTTCCAGTTTCAAGCGTACGAGTACATGTTACCGTTAATGTATAATATAATCAGTTAAAGTGCAGAATTTCGCAAAATACTTACCTACCCATACTCTCTGTCCTTCATTCTTTCTCTTACTGACGGACCAGGGTGGCATTCAGAAAAATCTGCAATTTTCATTTGTCTACACCTTGTGTGGAATTTTTAGAGAACATCATACAGGGGCCAAGAATAATCAAAAATCTTGGATTCTCACTATTGGGGTTTAAACTTCATTTAGGTAGCGCTACCTAGGTAAACGTTTTGCGAGTATTGTTATCAGTTTGGGGTGATCTATTCGCGAAAATTCCCCCCAAAGTGATAATAATACAATGAACATATTGACAGTGCTGCCAGCACACGCAACTTATGTTTAAGTCCCAATTCATAGCCCTTGGTAAAGAATTCTAACAAAGCAACCAGGACAAAACTTCGAACTGCTATGTAAACAGACAAAAATTAAAGACCTCCCACATTTTTAGCCAATTACTTCGTAAGGGGAGGAATTAGGGGCCAGAAACGAGGGAGCATTTTCATGAAATTATACACGTTTAACTGATTATACACATTAACGGTAAAATACATAACAAGCAGCAATGCTGCACGACTAGGGTCGGCAAATGCTGCAATTCCTATCGTCTGAATTCTGCTAAACATTAACGCACTCTATATTCATCAATAATAAACATCCTACAAAACTACGAACTAGGACAGAATCGCTATCCATATTACCACTTGATAACGTCTGAGTACTGAACAACTTGAAGAATAAAAATATTTAAAAAAAGAAAAAAAAAAGCGATCGCAATAGAGGGTCTAGCCGACCCTAAAAATAGAGCAGAGATACATAGCTAAGCTAGCCACTAATTGGAGAACTGAAGACAAAAAAAGTAGTTAAATTGATTTTCGTGTAGTGACAGGCAATGTTAACCAACACTCACCGTAATCTCAGTTAACATGTCTGACACTTGAAAATGGACTTCACTGCTTTTTGCATTCAGTCCTCCACTTGCTGCTTGGACGATGTCCTCGTGTCTGTGAGAGAGTAAACAATAACTGACACTGTGTGTGAGCTCACTGATGTGTAGTTGTTGCCGTTAATGTGTATAATCAGTTAAGGTGTAAAATTTCATAGAATTTTCTGCCCTGTTACCGTCAAAGAGCATCATACAGAGGCCAAAAACAAAAGTCCTGGTTTTTCACAATACACATCCCTTGAAAGACGTTGTTTCAAAGCAACCAGGCCCAAACAGATGAAAATTAAAGACCTCCAAAATTTTTAGCTAATTGTTTCGTAACGGGAGGAGTCAGGGGTAGAAACTAGAGAGCGTTTTGATAAAATTATGTACTTTAACTGACTATACACATTAACGGTAAATATAGTGACGAAAAATAGATTCGACAAAAAGGGCAACCTTAGCTTAAAAGTTCCACTTATTGAAATAGTGGGACGCGGAAAAGAAAGAGAAATCATGCCCTTCCAGCTTCTTCGCATCCAACTACTCCGACAGCTAACATTTTTCAAGCTAAGGGCAGAGTCCTTTATCTGCCTGACGCGAATTACAATACTGACAAGACAGCAATGTGCTCTGCATATTCTTCTACCCTCTACAGTCGAGTTGAATCAGAGTAACTCGGAGTAGAAGTTGAAACCTCGATATAACTGAGGGTTACAAAACGTGAGCTTGGTTGTACAACTAGCTTCAAGGACGTAACTCATTTGTACTCAACACCACGTCCCAATAAAAGAAGTTTTCTGTATTTAACTCCGTTGTGTACCACTCGAGTCAAACTGAGTAGCCGTAAACTTGTAAAATATCATACATTATGCAATGATGCAAATACTGGTATAGCCAGCTCATAGTTGTAGGGCTCGAAAATAGAATCCTAAGGTCGGCAAAACAAATCTCAAGGAAGTCAAACCAAGAAAAATTTGAAAATGACCAGGGCAGGCGGGCCCCACCGGTCTAACGCAATGGCCTTGTACAAGTAATAAAACAGAAAGAAATCTGTTTACCTAACATTCAAGTGTTGATCATACAGCAACACTTGCATTGGCACGCGTTTCTTGATAGGAAGTTCTGTACATCAGATCTGCAGATAGTTTCAAATCTTTCGACACAAAGTCAATCTAAACGGCGACGAAATATTTAATAATCAAGTACAGGGAACACTAAGTATTGTTTCACACGGTGGCCCGTATTTGGAATAATAGATAAAAGAAAAATTAAATTCAGTCAAACAGTTGGTTAATTCTAAAGAGAACAGAGAAACACTAAAAGATAAATCGAACTATTGCTCCTAGATTTCCATTACTTTAATGGCAGTCAAACGGAATACATAAATCATCATATTTTATAAACGTAACGACTATTAGAAAAAAAAGTTTAAAAAAAACAAAAAAAAAACTGTAATACTGTAATATACTGAACTTCTTGTCAATACTGAATGTAAGACAAGATACTAAGCTTTGTAGGCAACTGGTACTGTATTTTCTACTTTTTCTTAACTTAAAATAGACGAGCAACACAAAATAGCCTCACTACTGAATTAACGTGTAATAAATCAGTTTAATTAATGAATTCGACATCTAAACACGAGACTGAATTACGAACCGTTTGTAAACTGTAATTTTAATGGAATAAATATCAAATAAAATAATATTATAACGAAAATAAGAAAGTAATAAAAATATTGAAGATATTACTTGAATGATTTTTTTGACCGCCAGTCGATATATTCGTCGAAATCTTCATCGCTGCCGTATGATGAATCGGCATCGTCATCATTAGCTTGTATTGGTAAATTAACAGTATTTTTCCATTTCAATGCTTTCTTCTGAACGGCGGTTTCTACTTCCTCTTCTAGCATTTGTATTCTGTACATCGTCATCACTCATCAGAAAATTGTACGTAACAACAGATTGAAAGAAATGAATAAAATGACACATACCTCGACCACCGATGCATATCCTCGTCAATACGTTCTATTTCTTTATCAGCTGTTGCGGTTTCTTGATCTTCATCTAGAATTTGTTCCGATAGAATATTCTCTTCTTGAATTTCTTTTTGAAACCTTTCCCATTCTTCTTCAATCGGATCTTTGTAATCGACATTTCTAGCCTAAAAAGGGAAGATATATAAAAACTTCTCAAGAACTAAGAAAGCGAAAATAACTTTCTTAAACATGAGACGTACTTTTGCGTCCATAATAGGATCATCGAAGAATCCTTCTGGTAACTCATTAGTAGTATTATTTACGGGCTCAATATCGACGTCCATTTGACTGCTGGTGTCTTGATTGGATGTTGTATTACTTACAAAAATAGTATTATTAAACTGGGACGTGTTGTCTTCTGTTTTGTTCTTTAGAATTCCTGAAATTAAAATTATACGTATATTTAAAAAAATCGTACACATACAGAAGACGGTCTGAGATGAAATTACCTTTCAATTTCATTGGAGGATTCACCGGATCCGAATTAGGTTCTTTCTTAATATTACTATTCACCACAGGAGGTAATATGGGAGGTCTTTCTTTGGCTTGTTTCTTTCGGGCTATGCTATCGCGATGTTGCTTCGAATTAATATGTACATGCCACAAAGTTTCGCTTTTCACTACAGAGTTGCAAATAATACACAATAACGTCCCGTCATCCAAATACGTAGGATACGCGTTAAGGAAAAATTAAGAAAATACAAACTGGATTTAATTTTTCTGCTACGCAATAACATTATGAATCTGTTCTCCAGATTCTGTGGAATAAATAAAGTTACACAGAATGCGTAAGATACGATCATGCAATACGTGTCTTTAGAAGCATGGTGCTAAATCAGAAGAGTTTCAAAAGGTGGTTGAATGATAATTAAATCAAACCAACTTTGAGAAGTCTTCAATACTTGCAAGCGTAATACGATTTGATTGTTAAGAGTGTACTGTTGTACTGAAAGAGTGCACAGTTTATTCTAGGTATACATTTTATCAACTGCAAGATATAATTAACATAAATGTATACAAAAGGATATTTTGCTAATGGTGAGTCTATTTTTCTCTTAGCCTCAGTTAATTTGCGTTTCTTCTCTTGCATCAATAATCGTAGATCATTTTGAGTAATTTTCCGCTTCATTTTGGAAAACACAGAACAATACTCGGCTTGAAACGTCTGTCTAAACAAATTATTAACGCAACACTGTCACGAAATGATAAATTTTGAGACTTCTACTAATCAAACATTAGAGTTTTGAACTTCCAACTTTAGAACTTCAAAAACTTGCATACTAACTACGAAAAATTTGAAGCTTGCAGGAATTTTATCTGCTTATTTATCAGAATTAAAATTCCAGGATCATAGATCACAGTTCACAAATAAATTATACTAGATTGTCTAATAATTACATCCCCATAATCACAGATAAATTTTATGACTGCTAGCGCTCAGTAATTATGGTGACCGTGGTCAAAAGCAACACTCAAACTTCTTATCAAATCAAAAATCATCCATCTGTTTGCTGTTTCTACACTCTATGACGGCCAAGAGATTGCTCTACTTGATCTATGATCTGTTGATGTTGATGTGGATGAAAATTGGTGGAGGTAGAAACATGAAAAATGAAAATTTAACTGAATTAGGAACTGGTAAAATTTCCTGCATTTTGTTTGTTGAACATCACAATAGGAATTGAACACCAAGGCTCCTGTGAACAATCTAAGGTTTGTATCCGAAGGAGTCAGTGTCAGATCATGTTCTGAGTTTTCTTCCAGTGTTACTAGGGTAAAATTTCTACGCACCATGAATATTGCCGAGAGAAAACATAGTGAACCTGGAAGGTAAGCCTCATTACAATCAAGATTGAACGTTGATCTAATGTGTATGTATTCCCCCTCTTCGGGTTTAGAAATTTTGTGTTAACAGTTTAATTTGAACTAGGTGGATTTGCATCTATCCGGCATATATGAATAGCAAAAAAACGCTGGCAGAAGGTCGACGTTTGCCGAAACAGAAATCGGTGGAGAATCCCACAATACCCGAAATTATGGAGGCTTTGTCAACATCAGGTTTAAACGCTTTACCTGAGAACAAGCAGTTTTCTCGTGAAAGAAGTAGAGAATTCGCAGTTCGTGGTCGAGTTCGAGTTCAAATTAGAAATGATGACGGATCTCTCTGCAATCCCGCATTTCCCACAAGTGAGTGATCAACTTTATCAGCTGCAATCTCCAAATAACCCTGACTAAGGATAATTACGCCTTACCGGAAAAATTGGAGGCGGCAAATCCAAATGTTTTATGAATGTAAAATCACGTAACTTTTCAAATATGTTCATATGTTTACTGGGATGAATCTGAGCTAATGCAGTCCGATTTATGTGTATTGAACTACTGAATGTACAGTTCAATTTCTTATTTGAATAGTACTTTGAGAATAACGTGCGAAAACGAGACATAACATCTATTGACTGAATGACTGTATAGTTGATGTAAGTTTTAATGCATTGTGGGATTTTTTCAGGGCAAAGTGTGATGATATACATAAGTAGTAACATTCCAAAATTGAAATCTCGAACGAGTAAACCAGCGGAGCATACGAAGGAAACGACCAAGAAGAAAGGAAAAGGAAGAAAATAAATTTGTTTTTATATTAAATAAATTTTTAATCGTTACGTACCTATTAGTATCTGGCATTATTTCAATTATTGGTGTTCAGTGTACATCGCGCAATAGTACGCGTGAGAGGACGAAATACGAGTAAAGGTAGTCAAAGTTCCTGTTGTAAATAAGCGTGAATGCGCTTGAGAAACGGAATACTTCCAGTAAGAATAACTCAACGGATAATTTCGAAACTGAGTAACTATTGGTACTTGTGTACTTCCGTTATGACCATAACTCATGTAATAAAATAAGAACGGAGGAATGCTGTGTAACGCAATCACTTTCTCGGGAGGAATGACAATTTTGACTGCCAAATTTCAAAATATGGGGAAAAAAATTTCGATTTATACCGTTCAATTTTGGAAAACATCTTCAGCGAGAGGAAACGATCAACTCACTAGGGTAAAAGTCCCAGTTTGTCTTCTGAAACTGCGATCCTGACTGAGCAGGCAATCGGAAATAGAGAAACTTTAGATTTGAACAGCTCGAATATTTCCTTCCTGCATACAAGAAACATTACTACGTTCAGTGGAACATTATATAACAAAAAAAAATTACAAACTGGTTTCAAACATTATTCTAACAATGCAAGAAGCATAACACGTAACTTATAAGTACGCACAAATATATACAATTCTTGACACAAAGATACGTAGCAATGAAACGCTCAGTGCCTAATCAAGTAGTCACTTACGCGTATGTTATATAGTTTCGCATTAGAAAACTAAGTTGATTATACTAGAAACTTCAAATTCAAGTTTCCTAAAAGGAAACAAATAAGAATCACAAAATATTCATTGGTAGGATGGTGGTGAATTACCAAACGGTGGCTGCGAAGGACCTAAAATTGATGGATCTTCCAAAACGACTTGCTGTCTCATTTGTTCTGCAGTGAATCTAGACATCAGAATACTAACTCCTTCAATAAGTGCCAGTAAACAACCTCCCACGACCGCGCTTCCAGCCATGGCCGCTACTCCATTTCTCGCTGCAAGAATACCACCCGTGGTGAACCCACTGATTATCGAATTCCAAGGGTCTTCTTTCTTCCTCATGTAAACCAGAGAGCAGTCAATTGTACTGAAGACCCCACCCCAAACGGCGAAGTTGCCACCGAGAACTGGTGCTCGTTGTTTGATGGCAGTTAAACTACCCTGTAACATGAATACAGCATACAAGTACCCGATTACAAACTCATTCTTCGACAGAATCTGGGGGAAAAAACTTAATACTTCGTTTTGATAACATTACTATTGTTACCTAATAGAGTGCTTTCTACAAAAGATGCTGGCAACTAACCAGTCACAAATAAATAGTACTTACCAACAGTCGACGTCGAATTCCACTGGGAGCATTACGAAAACCCTTCACCGACTGAAACACAGAACCTCCGACGCACCCCATAGCAAATGCACCACCACAGTCGTCGACGATGCGCCATGGGCATGGTTCCCGGGCGTATTCTTCCATGAACTAGTTTCCTATAATGTGATCGAATGATTCAATCTGAATTCACGTCAGAAAAGATAACCAAAAGCAGAAATCTTGGTTCAGTCTTCAATTCTTTTCTTGAGAGAAATATAAAATTTTCAAGCAGTATTAATCTGTTTAAGGGAGATTTTTTTCAAAATTTATTCGAAAACGTTCTACAATGATGGATTTAAAGATAAAACGGCACATGCTGTAGAACCGGGGTAGTAAGAACTTGGTGGAAGAAAAAAAATCAACTTACCACACCTGAGGAATGAATATTTAACAGTAAATCTGACTCAAAACAATTTTATCCGGAGCAATATAGCACAGTATTCAGTAACTGTAAACTGTAGAAGCAGAATATTACAATATTTCAAAACTCGAATAATTCAGAATTGCATCAGGTTCACGCTAGATTTTGATAGTGAAATTTACACGAAAAAAAAATCCTTCAGATGTTCGGGACTCGGAAATTGCAAATAATTGTTTGTTGGCTTCCGGGTTAATCCGAACTTCTGGCACAAGGCACAAGGAACCAAGAAGCAAGGAAGCATTTTGATTTTACTTTTTAGTTTTTATACGTTCGCGTATTGACAACACTGACCGTGGAATTTCGGAAAATGTACAAAGCCAAAGTACAGCTTATCATTCCATTTCCAATTTTGAGTTTGATAAGAATATTCAAATTTCAAAATTATTGTTGAAGGGGAAGAATGTGTAATCTGGTTTCTTAATTTTCATTTCATTAATTCGCGTAAATATTCGAATGATACTTCGTGTATGCTGTTAATAAATTTCACGTCATGGCACCAACTTCGAAACATTCATGGCAGGATTTAAACTTCGTGAAAAGAAAAGTGAAGAAGAAGAAAACAGAAGCGAAATTGAAGAAATTGGAGAAAATAAAAAATGCAGCCGAGGAAACAGAATGTAATAATGAACCGGAAACTTTTACTTTGAGTATAGCGATACCAGGATCAATTCTAGATAACGCTCAGTCTCCTGAATTACGAACGTATCTTGCCGGACAAATAGCAAGAGCTGCTTGCATTTACCAAGTCGACGAAGTAACGATAATTTCTTTGGTCTTCGTATTCACGATGTATATTACTGAGTAGTAGTGTAAACACAATGTATTGTTTCAGGTCATAGTATTCAATGACACAGGCGACGACGGGAACGCGTACACTGCTGCAACCGCTGGAAAGGGTAAACTGAAATCCTGTGAACAATTGGCCACCATACTGCAGTATTTAGAATGTCCTCAGTACTTACGCAAACATCTATTTCCTATTCATAATTATCTCAGATATGCCGGTGTCCTCAACCCCTTGGATGCTCCACACCATCTCAGGAAAGACAATCAATTTCAATTCAGGTTAGAATTCTAATTCAACCTACTTATAACGGTATTTAATTACAAATATAATAATTACCTAGTGCTTTCATTTCAGAGAAGGGGTTGTCCTCACTCTCCCTCCGAAACCAGGGAAAGGATCCTACGTTGACGTTGGACTGGAGAAACCAGTTATTATCGATAAACTATTAGAACCATACTTCAGAGTAACTGTAAAGCTACGTCAAAGTCCAAACGAATCGAAAAAAATGCACGGGGTTGTTGTATCTCCATATACTCCTAAAAAAGAAACTGGTACTTATTGGGGTTACACGGTTCGTATCGCTAAAACACTAAATGCAGTTCTGACTGAGTCTCCATTCACCAATGGCTACGATTTGACTATTGGAACTTCGGATAAAGGGTCTTCAATAGACGAACTGCACCTAGATGACAAACAGTACACACATGGTCTGATTGTGTTTGGAGGTTTAAATGGTTTGGAATTCGCCTTGGAGAATGACGATGTACTGAAAATCAATGACGTTTCGTTACTATTTGATTTCTATATCAACACGTGTCCTCCGCAAGCTTGTCGCACTATACGTACCGAAGAGGCAGTTTTGATATCATTGGCCGAACTCAGAACGAAGCTGAAAAAGCAGTTTGTGAGAAATAATGCTCTTCAGAAAACTTCGAATGTGAGCAATTTCTAGTTCTCATGACACATGTACTTCTGCAGCTCACATTTCATGTGAATTGAAAACAAAAACGTGTTATTTGTATGGAACTATGTGTGATATTATTTCGTGTTACATTATAGAGTAAATAAATAATTTTGAATGTCGGCGATTCATGTTATACTACAATATTTTCACGTTATTGGAAAAATCGAATGACTAAAACACGCACTTACAGTTGGGCCATTACTACTACTTGGGCATTATTCGGGAAAGGTGTTCTAAACAAATTTAATTCAAAAATTTATAATTTGGTAACAATGTGGAACATATAATACTAAACACTATTAACGAGCATTATCGACAACTTCTCTTAACTTCGCTATGACTGATCTAGGATCCTTCGATCCAGTTATAGCAGTTCCAGATACAATCATGTTAGCCCCAGCCTGTGAACACAAACTTTATGTTAATCCAATGTTCTACAATAGAGTAGTCGGTTCAAGACTAGATTCAAATACCCAGGAGATGTGTTTCTATTACATGACTTATCGAAAGGGTAAACCAGGATTCTATACAAAGACTTTACCCTCATGAAAGTTATGGTCTTAGGATATTTTGTGCAATCTTAATTACCTCGGCACACTGACTAATCGTATCCAGACCAACGCCTCCATCTACCTCAATGTCAAGAAGAGGATAATTGGAACGCAACCATTTCACTTTTGCCATCATATCAGACATGAACTTCTGACCACCGAAACCAGGTTCAACCGTCATTATTAGAATAACATCCGCCAAATCAATGTATTCAGCTACCGTGGTGACACTTGTACTTGGCTTTATTCCTAGACCAACCTTTAAAGGAAAACGCAACAAAATAAAAATAGATTGAATGGTTTACCCAGCGCAGTTGGCGAGACATCATGACTATCATTCACTTACTTTCATTCCAGATTCTCTGACTTTTCTACAAACGGCCGGTACATCTGCACAAGGCTCAGTATGGAATGTGTAGAGCTGAACACCAGCATCAGCAGTCGGTTCAATCCACTGTAAAAATGCACTATGAATATTATGAAACAATCGTTAAAATGTTCAAAAACGAAAAATATTGGATCAGATAATCAAGATGAAATCCAAACAAGTTACTATCTTACCTGTTCGGGATTCTGCACCATCATATGGGTTTCAAAGAAAGCATTTGGAATGTTCTTCCTCAGACATTTAACTAGCGGGTGACCGAAAGTGATATTCGGGACAAAAGTTCCATCCATGACATCCAGATGGATGTAATCGGCACCGCTATCAAGCAACTTCTGCGACTCGTCAGCCAGACACGATAAATCGGCGTTCAAAATTGAAGGACCAATTTTCGCGCGAACTTTTTCGGCCATTTTTTAGGAAGAGTAAAAAGTGGTTCAATGAATATTTCAAAATAATATCCGATTTCGAATAACTATCGTTGTGATACTGTTTCACGTATTAAAAATGAGAATTCGATAACATACTTCCAGTTGAATACGCAACTGATTTTGTGTATCAACAACAGTCTATTGACTGACTTCTACACGAAACAGTTTCAGCGTTTCAAGTTCAGACCTTATAGGTTACAGCTTACGAAGTTCGACAGTGAACTTTGGCCGTGAGGCATATTGTGCGGGGCGGATATGCCATATGCGTTCGTGTATAAACTGGAAATTCTACTCGGTAGTCGGCACTCGTTACAAACTCATTACAGTTCGTTGTTGTGATCCATTCTCCATGGTCATTCAACTTAAAATGATAACAGGTGATAACGGTTTCGGATTCAGAGTTTGATAGTAATGCACATAGTGGTGGAAAATGGTACTTTAACATTTCTAAACATGGCTACACTGTTTCCCTGCTTGTATTTTGTTTATCTTTATTATCCTATTATCAGACTTTCGAGGAGTTCGCACTTCGCTAGAGAATTAAAATAATAATAAATTTATTCAAACTTGAAATATAAGGATATTTGTCGATAATTACCTAATTACCACGCATCTGAAACAACTCGTTCACGCGTGGTACTCAAACGTTTGCAAATTGTTTGATAGTACGCTACCGGAGTCAATAGTGATTCTATCCTGAAAGCCGGATTTTCTACAGCATCATGACCAGCAGTTCCGAAATAACTGAAAATATCACTGCTGCTGAAGTGGAGGCACTTAAACGGCGAGAACGGATACGACAGATGAAAAGGAAAGCCCAAGGGCAGTCTGAAAACTCAAGCGAAGAGATAAATGGCTCTGACGTTCCATCGTAAGTGGGAAAATATTTTATTCTGGATGTATTCCTGTTAACTATCCACTTCCCGTACGGTTACTTCAGAGGCTTGGAGACTCTACCCCAATCTTCGTTTGTCTTCTGCGTTTTGGTAATCGTCATTAAATTTTTATAGTGTTTCATCGTTGTCTGTTGCTGACACGGATGATACCAGTACACTTCTCGAGTCTCGTGACGAATCCATCAGCCTTCCAGCTACGTCCGATGAACTGGTGAGGATTACATGATCCCTGAAATGTTCTGTTTCTTGTTTCTTTTGCACGCAACTACTTTTTTCATTTCTTTGCAGGATTTAAACAATCTCGCCTCAAGAAAAGTAGACTGGGATCTCAAGCGTGGAATCGAAAAAAGTCTAGAAATACTGAAAGAAAGAACTAACGAAATTATTGCTGAAATTGTCAGAGAACGATCAATGGGAGAAGAGAATGACGACTGATATTCTATCTGCATTTTCATAGGGATATCAGTTCCTCAAAAACCTCGACTGATTTGTGTTATCTTCCGCGGCATGGAACGAAGAAATACGAAGTTTTCTGTGTTGGTCGCCATTTCTGTAAGATGTACATGTGATGAACAATTTGATTACAGTATTGTTGGCAGCTGTTGTTCATTCACGATTGAAACGCAAGTTAAAGCTATCGAATATTTAATCGGTTGAAATTAACTGCTACAAAAGGAGAAAGAGAAATTACAATTGCACGAAAATACGAATTACTATATATAAACAAGTCATGCGTTCGGGAACAAAATCTAACGGAGTTTATTTATGTCGTTCGATTTACCGGTAGGTTTTATTGTCATTCGACAGCCTTCATTGCTGTAGTGTATTATTTTCTTGATTTCAGGAGGCTTCAATAACCAACTTTCGCTGTTTAAAGTAGGTTCGGCCAAAAATACTCGTACAATCGTTCCGCGAAATTATGAACGTTCGATCGAGTACTCGGTCCCGACGAACTATTCTCGACTATATTAATCCAGTATCGAAGTTAGAATATAAAACATAAAACTAAAACGTAAAAATAATGAAGAAAAGTATTTTTTTGTAAAACGTATAAAATAAATACTACTTAATAGTAGAGGCGAAGTTTTGATGTCAAGATTATTACTAATTTCGTAGACCGCATGGTAACGAAATGCTGAACACTGTTTATCCTGAGAATGTTGCAATTTGCTAAATCACTCGTACGAAATTGAAACGTAATTAACAAGCTAATTTTGAGCCAGAGCGTACGTTACATTTTATTTGACTCGGTAAATTTGTGGTAGTTACGATTACACTGAAAAATTGATCAACAAAATGAGAAAAAAGAAACCGGAATGTATTTAGAGTCCATGACCTAGAAATTCGTGAATACACAGATAGCAAAGGGGCGAGATTTGCAATAATTGCAAACGAATCTAAGCTACAGTTCCGTGCATAAGCGTGAATTACAATTATTCAGACTGGTCTTTAAAATTCTACACGTTAAATCATTTAGATTGTATGTACGTAAACTGCCCGATTCACAATTTCTGGTAGCTCTTTTCTAACAATCATAACACGAGAACAAGTGCTGGATATCCAGCTAGTGATGGCAGGTTTGTTCATCGGACTCGAGGCATTGCGTAGCCATGCTGCTCCTTGAAGCTGATGACCGATTTCAGAGCTAGACATCTTGTTGGTACCAACGAGTAATTTCTTCTCCCCAGCGTATTGTTAACTCGACTATTTACATCCACAAATGGCTGAATCTAGTTACTTTTGGAACTACGTATTCCTTGATTCACGAGCATTACGAATATAGAAATTCGATACGATCAAATCATTGAAAATACTGTATCACCTTTATATAAGAAAACGAGATCATTTTTTTGTACTCTAGACGCGAAAAATATTACAATATTGAAAATAATGAGTACTTCGAGTTCAAAATGTTTATTAAAAACTTTTAAAGGTATGTTCTTGTTTAAAGGAACGAAAAATAAAAATAAAATAAAAAGACGTATAGAAACACAGAGGCCGATCACGGCGTAAATTACAATTCGACGAGACTTGTTTGTGCCCGGAATATTGCACATTAGAGAATAATATTAACTCGCAAGTCTCTGGCGTAAATACCGAAACATGAGAACACGAATTCCATTAATTCGTTAGCGCGAACTCGACGAAATTCGTAAAAAGATCTGCTAACAGTTCTCAAAACGGAATCACGCCGTCCAATTCTCACGTTCGACACGACTCGTTTTATATTTTCTAAATTTTCATATATAATAAATTAACCTTCTAAATAAATTAATAAAAATTAAAAACTAAATCGTAAATATTAAAGAAAAATTTTTTAATTTTTTTTTCTCCGTTAATACGTTAAGATACCAGTAAAAATAAAATAAATATAAATTAAAGGAAAAAAAGGGGAAAAACAAAAGAAAAAGATATGGTCATATTTGTACAGTGCGATCTAATTGAATTTAAAAAATCCATGTAGTTGAAAACTCGTTTGAAACTTGAAATAAGATATTTTTCCCCATTTAAATAAAATAATCAAAATTCACAATAAAAGAAAGAAAAAAAGAAAATATCCAAAAATGACGCGGCATGGAACCGCCGCCATGTTCACTCATTTCGTAAGATCCGTGAAGCATAAGTTACTCTTCATTTCATAATTCGAATAGTTTTACTACGTAATTTCAATATTCCTCGAGGTCTTTTATACGGCGCTTGTTTCTCGGATACCTGTTTCCGTTTCGCCGGCCTTACGGAACGTCCCTTCAAAGGGTTCACGCTGTCGCAATTCGATTCGTTTTGGTCCGGGGTTTCGTCCGGTACCGGCACCTCGCTCTCGTCTTTCGAGCCGGACGCCACTTCTTCGCCTTTTGAACACAGATTTCGTGGTTCTTTCAGGTTGGCTTCATCTAGCTTGTTTCTTTCTGTCGGCTCGGTGCCGTTCACGGGCAACGGCTGAACCACAACCATCGGTATGACTACTCCCTAGAAACCGGAAGAAATGACGGTCAAGTCAGTTATAAACACTCAAATACGGCACCCTCGAGTCAAGTACTTCAATCGTATTCAAGAATTCCGATTACAGGCGAGTTACTTGAAAATGGAAGAACGTTTCAAACGCTTTAATCGATAACATATTCCGGTCACTTCTCGAATTAATCTACTGGAAGATTATTCGGCCGAAGTTACGCGTAGAAACCGATATCATGTTTCCAGGCTTTTGAACTTGGCGTTAACTGCAAACAGCCTTTTTGAAACAACGAAGCGTGCTCGATACCATTACTATCGTCTTGTTACCCAAATTCGAGCTTCGGTCCCTTTTTCACCCAGAATACCCCGTTTAACTGCTCGCCGCCGAAAGTGCGTCACATGTTATCTGGCAACTAAATGCACAAGTAGTACCGGCAAATGGGGTGAAAATGAACAGATTTTGAGGTTTGTGTAGAATATCTCTCCCATTTCTGGCCTTGAGGGAATAATACTAGCTGAAGAAGAAAAGAAATCTACTGCCTCGTACACTTTCATTAAAAGCTCCAAGTTGGTTCGCCTTCACCTCACTACATGAGGGGAAGATGAACTCACATATTTTTACATGGTAATTCTATCTGAAAACGTTATAGGGGTAAGAGTGAACAACTTTCAACGTTAAAAATCGTGAGAAAATTCGTGAAACACCAGAAAAAATAATGCATTTTGTGGGTAATAATAATCATTCAAAATCATATCATTAGGCACCGATAAGTTGAAATACTGAAGGTGTTATTAGGAAAAAACAGAGGGTACCTTGCATTTTGTGATTAAAGCAAGCCACTTTGCAGGGTTGGTTTTAGACCCATATAAAGCTGATTCAGAGTTCTAATCACTGTAGAAATGTGTGCCAACATCTTGTAATGCGAGTTGCCTACGCAAATCAGTTTTTTGCGATTAGCTCCTCAGGATTACATTTTAGGAGAAAATGTAAATGATACATAATATGCCTAATTTTGGTCAATGGTTATGCTCATAATCGCAGAAAAATGACTGGTGCTTATCCTAAAAATTAGTTTTTAAAGATAAAGGTATGGGGGAAAAGTTTCAAATAAATGTTGCAGAGCGTAGAATTTCCTACAAAATGATATATAATATGTCTAGCCTAGACCAAAAATTAGGCTAGTGAGCGCAGAAAAAATATTTTAAAGAACGATAAATAGCTGGCTGAAATCCTTAACAAGTCACCCAATTTGACGGTAGTGTGGAATGTACGCGTAGATGTAGAAGTACGATTTAAAAAAATGACTTCACAGGAATTGAAAGAAGAAAATGTAATGTTCACCAAACAGAAAAACAGCAACATTTACAAAGAACAAACAAAATTAGGACCAGTTCAATAAATATGGAAAAAATAAAAATAGTAACAAATAAGGAAGGGGAACTCAAAATTGAAGGAGGGATATAATACAAACAGTAAAAGAGGTTGAATAGCTGGGATTTCAAAACAGGAATAAAAAAGAAAAATCGAAAAGAATGAAGGGTGGGTGGAAAAACTATTGGGCCAAAAAGGAATGCTACAAAAGGAAAATAGCAAAGAAACATTAACATACCGTGGTGTCAAACATGGGCGGCAACAAAGACCAGTACGGGAAAAATTCAGTCTACCCAAAGAGCAATGGAAAAAAGTATTTTAAGAATCAAGAAATGGGACGAAATTAAAAACACGGAAATCAGGGGAAAATCAGGACTAAAAGATAGGATACACAATCAAAAAGTTAAAAGCAAAATATGCGGGACATGTAATAAAGGCATGAGAATAGATGGTGGAGGAAAGTTTTGGATTGGATACCAAGGAAAGGGAATCGCACCAGGGGAAGACCACAAACAAGATATGTGTAGAGAGACGAGCTAGTTCAGGAGGGAGGACCAACTTCGGGAAGAGAAGTACGAGAATGAAAAAGATGGAAGAGATGTGTAGAGGCATGTCCTCAGAAACGGGCCAATATTACAGGAATAGAATCCGACGAGAGTTAAATATAAGAGTTAGGGTAAGTGCCCGCTGCTCGGTTTGCGTCAGGTCACAGTTTGTGTCACAGGCATCATTAAAAAATTGGTAAAATTAAAAATTATGCCAAGCTTTTTTTTTTTTTGCTTTACGGTTGTCTTGAAATTTTGGTTTCCTGTAAGTGGAATGAGACCTTTCAGGGACGTACCGAAGAGTTTTTCCTGGGAAGGGAAGTGTGAAAGTCCTAACTGATTCAACTCAAAATTCCCAAGTATCAAAGCAGAAAAAAATTTGAATTGTCGGATCTTCCCAACTTTACCGAAATTTCTCAACTCTGCCTGACTGAAATGGTAAATTTTCCCAGCTGTCGAGTAATAACATTTTATATGCTTTTGTACCCCAATAAAAAACATTTCCATGTAAATTTCTATTAACTCGGCTGCAGACTGTAAATGTCAACCACTGAATTTGTGTCGGGGAGCGGGTCGAGGGGGGGGGGTGCATTACTTACGGTTTTCGTTCAAGTATATCCAGAAGTAAAAGCATATAAAATGCTAAAAATGAATTTCCATGGAAATGTCAACCACTGAATTCAAGTCGGGGGAGCTTTACGGTTTTCGTTCAGGTATACCCAGTAGTAAAAGCATATAAAATGCTAAAACCCCGCTGGCTTCGTATCGGGGGGGGGGCGTGTCGAGGGGGGAGTCACGGTTTTCGTTCAAGTATACTCAGTAGTATGACGTCATAGTAACAGGAGCGTTACGAGGGGGCTGTTATGTGGGGAGTCATTTTGTTGGAAATTCTATGCTTTATGGTACTTATCTAAAACATTTTTTATACCGACTCATTGCTGAAAAAATATTTTCAAGAAATCGATTCCCCAAAATTAGACGTATTATATATCATTTTGTAGGAAAGTTTATGCTCTACAACATTTATTGGAAACTTTTTTTCCAAATCTTTATTCCTGGAAAAATATACTGGAAAAACTGATTTTTAGGGTAAACACCATTCTTTTTGTGCCATAATGAACATAACTATTGATCAAAGTTAGATAAATTATACATCATTTTGTAGGCAATTTTATCCTCTACAATTTTTACCTTAAACATTTTTCTCTAAACTGTAATTCTGAAGAGAAATTCGCAAAAAACTAATTTGCGTATGCAACCCTTATTATACGTTGTTGGCACACGTTTCTACAGTGGCTAGAACTCTAAATCAGCTTTATATGGGTCTAAAAACAACCGTACAAAGTGGCTTGCTTTAATCACAAAATGCAAGCTTTTTCCCAATAACACCCTCACTAAAAGTAAGAACGTGAACGCCATAAAATCATTAAGAACACTAATGATACATGGAGCATTCATAACTAGGGCTGCCAGAAGTATGCTTTGGCATATTTTTCTTCTGTGAATCAAATCATGCATTCTGAAGATATCTTTGCGAAACATAGAATTCTGAGTGAAATATGACCTATTTGAAATCGCATATTTTTGCATATTTCGATATAATTGCACATTTGGATTCCCGATGCGCAAAATCCCACAAGTGACCCGGGTAACTAAAGGGGAACAAGGGTAATTTGAGGGTAACCGAGGGTAACAAATGGGTAACTTTTCTGCCGCGGGTAACTAGAGGGTAACTAATGCGTAGTATCCCGCCAGTTACCCGAGTAACTAAAGAGGAACAAGGGTAATCGGAGGGTAATTCGAGGGTAACAAATGGGTAACTTTTCCGCGGGTAACTGGGTAACTAGAGGGTAACGGATTGCGCATCGGGTTTAAAAAGTATATTTGGAACATATTTTATCAAATTTTCTAAATTTTCGCATTTTGGACATATTCCTCAACATCCACTACACAATATCGTTGAGGGTACTTATTTTTATATTACTTTACTACACTAGTATGTGGTAAACGTAGGAGAAAATGAGAGTTGTCGGTTGTGACAACACTGTTTGCTAAGATTCTTGACACACTAGTACGGAACACTCAAGATTCCTTTCAGAATCTTGGGAAAATTTGTTGGAACAATGTTGCCATTATAATCTGCTCATTTATATCTCTACAATAATACGCTTATCAGAGCAGAATATTTCGACTTTTTAGGGCATATTTTTGGCACATTTAGCAACATTGCTCTCAAACTTCAAGCTTCCAGCATACGGTAAACCAGAAATGAAACGAACACCCTATCACTTATCCTTACCATTCAGCTCATTCTGAAAAATGATTTTCAGATTGACAGTCAATGTACCAAAGAGTATTTCTATTCTTAATCTATTTTAGTCCTGTGCCAAAAAGAAGTTCAACTTGAAGAAGAAGAAGAGGAAAGCGATAATTTTTTACCAAAGTGTTTGATCCCCCCAGTCCCAAAGAACAAATAAATGCGCAATTAATTAAAAAAAAATTACTGCGAGAGCTTCCATAAAGATTTGCGTTCCTGAGAGAAGTTTTCACTTCTGAAAAAAAAAAACAAAAAAAAACACACAATTGACAATCCTAGGAATGATGAAACACCAACCGCGACAGAGCCGGATTAGCTTTTTATAAACAATCCAATACAACCGGATTTACTAATGTTTACATCCTTTTTCAAAAGCTTAGTTAACAGCTAGCTGATCTTGATCCACATTGCTCGGCTAATGGCTAAGCTCATAACCTCTGCATCAAAGGTAATAAGCTTAGCCATTAGCCTCAGCTTTCAGCCATTAGCCGAGCACCAAAATTGCTCGGCTTATGGTTAAGGTCCTAGCTGTTCCTTGAGCTATTGAAGATAGATGTAAATATTAGCGAATCCGTTAGTTTTTACAGGATCGTTAATGAAAAGCTAATCCGACTCGGTCGTGGTTAGCGTTTCGTCATCCTTGAATTCTGAACTTGATCCGTTTCCGCTCTTTTGTTTTGTATTTGTCATAGGTTGTGGCACAAAAATTAGTCATGAGCTTTTAGCCATTAGCTGTTTGAATTTTAGCCCTCAAACATGAGTCGTGAGCTAGCCATTTACTGGCTTCAATTGTTAGCTTTATCCCTTAGCCTTACCAGTCAAGGTAATTAGTTTTTGACTTGGGCTTAAATCTTTCCGAATCGCTTATCACCCTCTGCTTTGCCTCCTAACGTTGATAAGATTGCCAAAAACTTCCGCCAGATGTTAGTTAATATTTTGTTGGATGTTGGGAAGTCAGAATGGCAGCACTGTTACATCAACGCATACGCGCACTGCGCTATAATCGTACATTTGTTCATCTTCACGCTGGTAACACAATTAATACAGTATATAACATACCTGATTTGAGAGAGCTTCCAAATCTTCTAGCGGAAGTGTGGCTACAGGAGCCCCACAGGCTCCACACACCGGATTCAATGGAGATTTAGATCGCCAGTACTGGAGCTCTGTTTTACATTTATTCAGCTCCTGAAGTTATAGTTACGCATTAGTCCCGGTTTTTTTTTCCCCTTTGAAACCGTACACAGGACAACTGAAAATTGATATTAGGCTGCAGAGAACACACCGAGAGGGCAATATGGGCGGGAGGCATTGTCCTCAGGGAGAATTTGGCTTGAAAACGCTTCGAAATAGTTCACCATCAACAGAGAAACCAATGGATAAGAACATGTTTGTCACTGTAACGCCTCCTATTTTTGCATTGTGGCATTTACACCAGGGTTGAAATTGAGGCTTAGATTAAAGAAAGGAAAAAAACCAAAAAAAACAACCTAAAAACCGGAGTGAGAACAGAATGAATGTAAGGAAATGTGAAAAGAAAGAATGAACAAACGAACAAAAAGAAAATTCTTGATGATTTATCCTTCACTAACGTTTAGCATTTGTCTTCAAATAGTTTGGAAAACCCTTAATGAGTTATAAATAAGTTTGCAAGAGTCTTACATCTTGAAGGCTTTCAAGAAATCGTAATTTCTTCTGGAAGGAAAAGAAGCGATCTTTGTTTCTCCAAACGTAAAATGTCGATTTCGCCAAGTGAAAAATTTTGAAGAAATGTAAGCAAGCAAAAAAATAGAGAAAGAAGGAAAGCAAGAAAGGGTAAATTCATACCGAAGTTGTAATTTCGCTGACAGAACATTTTCGAAAGCGACAAGAAAAATTTGTTTTGAAGTGTAATGGATCGGTTTCGCTCATGGACGAAATTTATTGTAACAGTGAATGAACGTCCTTCCTCAATACGTTCTCAAGTCTAATCCTTAAAGAGTTACAATGAAGCTTGAAGAAAAGTTAAGAAGTTTTAAACGAGTCTTGAACAAGCCTTAAAGACCTCAGAGTATCTTAGATTTGAGTTAGCAGTTTTCTTCAAGAAAAAGCCTTAGCTAGTGAGTCATTCTTGTAACCAAGAATGGAAGAGAGTTGCAAAATCCTAAGCAAATCTGCTAACGCTTTAGAATAGAAGAAGTCTTAAACAAATATATAAGCGTTTGAAGTGAGGGAAGTTTTAGCTAGGTATCAGCTGAAACTGAAAATTGAAGGGCTGCCAAATTCTGAACAAATTTAGGAAAAAGGAATAAAAATGATGAATTGTGTTCATAAATATGTATCCCACGTTGGATATTTTCCCAAGAGCACCCCCACATCCCTGCCAACATAAAAGCAACAGCAAATCAATATATAGTTCCTATCGCGTACTTCGTACGATAACATGTCTCTCTCATGTTGTGCGTTATCTTGTATCAAGTGCTGTTCTAACGTGATCATATAACTATATCGGTACGTTCTTCCCGCGACCCAGTATGGCTACGCTCGACGAATTAAGTCTTAGTCGAATCGCTAAAAACTCAGGTTCAATCACTTGAATCTGAAAATCGTGAATTGAAGCAGAAAATGGGAATTCGGAAGTTCCTGCAGCCCAGACCAGCAGGACCCGTTGATGCTGAAATGGATGACAACCAGAACTCGGAGCATTCGCCTTCGAGTCAACGGGAGAGAAAACCCCCTCCTTTCTTCATACGTGGAGTAAGATCAACGACAGTGCTTAACACCATGGTCAATAAACAGGGTGTTAAAATCAGTGAAATGAAAGCGCTAGCAAATGGTGAACTCAAAATTCAACCACAACTAACGGAAGACTATAGAAATCTGCGTAAGCTTCTAGACAAGCCGACTCTTGAAAACGATAGCGATAAGAAAGCACTCGGCGTGTTGCGTTATCACACTTATCAATTACGTGAAGACAAACCTTATACCGTCTATGTTCGTAACCTACACTATTCTACTGAGCATAAAGAAATCGCCAACGAATTATCAGCTCTCGGTCACCAGGTAATAAACATTACTAATGTTCAAATTAAGAAACGTAATGAGGACAAATCCTTGTTGGTAAGACTCCCCCTCTTCAAAGTGGACCTGCAACCGAATGAAAATAATAACAGCATCCTATCGCTAACCTCACTCATGCAGTTCAAGATCTCAGTTGAGCTACCGAAGAAAACCAACTTAATTGCTCAATGCCGACGATGCCAAGAGATCGGCCACACTCAAAATTTCTGTACTAAAGCACCGAAATGCGTTAAATGCGGGGACAAGCATCTAACGAAGGAATGCAAGAAACCATCGAACGCTCCTCCCAAATGCGCCAACTGTGGTGATGGCCACACCGCCAATTATCGTGGATGTACTGTCTTCCAAATGAAATCAGCCCGTCCTTCAAAACAGTCAGCAATATAAAGAATAAACCAGAAAACGCCTGCTAGTGGTAATGTAGGCAATCTAACGCGATCATATGCAGCAGCGGCTTCTCCTAACACGGCGAATCATAATACGACCGCTCAGCATCGTATTGCTCACTCCCAATCCACGCTCGCAGATCAACAGCCTAGTGACGTGAGGGAAATCTTAAAACTCCTCAAGACTATTGAGAGTAGGCAAACAAAAATGGACGAAGCTTTCTCTAGGCTGGAAGCCAAAGTCAACCACCTTGAATCCACAATAACTAGTTCACCAAGCCCGCGCGCCAGAAAGGTGCGCAAAACGTGAACATGGCGGCGGAAAAAACAAGAATCCTCTGCTGGAATGCCAACGGCATTCTAACACGACGTCATGAACTTGAACATTTCCTTATCTCGCAGGATATTGACCTCGCACTAATCTCGGAAACCCATCTTGTCAATCCGAACCAACTCAGGAAACTGCAGGGTTTCACAGCATATTCCTGCTGCCATCCAAGTGGAATCGCCCGTGGCGGATCGTTAATCCTGGTCAATAACCGTATAAAGCACAATGATGTGGGTGTGTATGCGACCGACTGTATCCAGCTATCTATGATCTCAATCTCGCTGTTTGGTGCCGCAATCAATATCGGTAGCATCTATTGTTCGCCATCATATTCAATCCACCAAGAAGATTTTAACCAATTGTTCAGAGTCGCCGGTGAACGCTGGATAATCGGAGGTGACTATAACGCCAAGCACACCAGGTGGGGATCCAGACTGATCTCGCCTAGAGGTAGGGAGCTGGCGAAGGCCCTAGACAACTATAAATGTAACATAGTTGCTCCTAACTCTCCTACCCACTGGCCGTCTGACGTGACCAAAAAACCAGATATTATTGACTTTTTCACCACCAAGAACATCGCTACGAGTTACCTACAAGCAACATGTGTAGTTGACCTTTCATCTGATCACTTGCCCATTGTTCTCACGGTCACCAGAGCTATTGGACGCATCGATAATGTTCCCAACTTGACAAATAAAACCACGCACTGGGACAGGTTCCGAGAACTAGTGCATGCAAAAATCACCCTGACCGAAAGAATTGATTCTGGAATTCAACTTGACCAAGAAGTGGAGGTTTTTACAGATCTACTAACCTCAGCAGCTCAAGTTACCACCAAGTACACTACTTCCACTGTGCAAGCACCCACCTACCCACCTCATATATGCGAATACGTTAGAAAGCGAAGAGCTGCACGACATCGTTGGCAGAGAACCAAGTCAGCAACTGACAAAACTGAATTCAACCGGCTCAACAGACTAGTATCAACAGCTATGAAGAATTATAAAGCTGAGTCCTTCCAGCAATACGTATCTTCGCTTTCACCTAGTAAGCAAAATGAGTACTCACTATGGAAAGCAGCAAAAAGAATTCGTCGACCAGTAACTGTAAAGAGCCACCTGAAGAGCCCTGATGGCATGGCAAGAATCATACCAGATCAAGAACAAGCTAACCTGTTTGCTAGACATCTCGAATCCATCTTCCAGCCCAACGATATACTGTCCAACACAACCACAAACCGGTGTCCGTATGATGCTCCTGGCCATATCAAGCACGCCGCACCACACGAGGTCGCAGCCATCATAGATAAGCTAAATGTTAAAAAAGCTCCAGGCCCTGACAGGATCACAGTCAATATGATCAAGGAATTGCCCAAGACTGGCATAATTCTACTGACCAAATTAATCAACGCCGCTCTAAGGTTACGCTATGTGCCAGTAGCCTGGAAAAAAGCAAATGTTATCATGATTTTGAAGCCAGGGAAGGATGCGGAAGACGTCAACTCATACCGCCCTATCTCCCTGCTCTCTACACTAGCAAAGATATTCGAGCGCATAGTCTTAGCAAGACTGAATTCTACCATCGACGAAAAAAACCTGATCCCTGGAACACAATTCGGATTCAGGAAGGCTCATAATACAATCGAGCAAGTACATAGATTTCTGCGTTAGAAGACAAGGAGTACTGTCCTGCTGTTTTCCTCGACGTTTCTAAGGCCTTTGATCACGTTTGGCACGAGGGATTGATTCACAAATTGCTTCGTCACTTTTCAGAGCCTATGTGCCAACTCATCTCTTCCTACTTATCGGACAGACTTTTCAGAGTGAAAGTAGGAACTGAATATTCGAGATTCACCAAAATTAAAGCTGGCGTGCCGCAGGGTAGTGTCTTAGGACCTACCCTTTACCTATTGTACACCGCGGATATCCCCACCGATGATAACTCATTCCTTGCGTTATTTGCTGACGATACTGTTGTAGCAGCCCGAAGCAAAACGTATCAAAAGGCAGTTGATAACTTGCAGAAATCGCTGACAAAAATTACAAGATGGGCGAAAAAATGGAAAATAGCCCTCAATGATAGCAAGTCAGTCAGAGTTGACTTCACTCTTCGTCAACACGGTTACATTCCATCGATTATTGATGGTAAACCCGTCCCTGCTGCTAATTCAGCTAGGTACCTCGGGCTGCATTTAGACTGCCGACTCAACTGGTCTGAAAACATTCGTCAGAAACGCAAGTACCTCAATCTAACATTAAGGAAATATTACTGGATGATTGGGCACCGATCAAACCTCTCACTCCAGAATAAGAAGCTAATCTATACATCCATATTAAAGCCTGTATGGATGTACGGAATCGAGTTGTGGGGGACTGCTAAACCCTCGAACTGCCAAATCATTCAACGCTTCCAAAACAAATGCCTTCGAACAATTACCCGCGCTCCCTGGTATATACGAAATGACCAACTTCATGCTGATCTAAAAGTCAAAACAATCCAAGAAGCTTACGCAACTGCTACTGAGAGATACTCTGTGAGATTACACTAACACAGCAACATCGAAGCGATCCAGCTACTCCACCCATCCAGAGAATGGCACCGGCTGAACCGCAGGTACCCACTCGACAACTAATGTACACGCATATAACTAGCATACGAAACTGACCATGTAATATAATAGCGTCTTCCTGTCCTTACTTATCTTGTTAAGAAATTTTGTAAATACAACCATAATTGTAGTCCAAAATATAAATTGTCAAAAAAAAAAAAAAAAATCAATATACACCGCCGCTACTGTACCCCTCTCCTTTTTCTAAATCCGCGCCTGAAAGTCAGCCTGAAGTTTAAAAACATCCAAAGACCTAGTCTTGAAGAGTCTTAATCAAATTCACGAATTAAAAGGGTCATAACAATTTTTTAATTGTAATACTGTGCAGTCCCAAATAAAAGTGTGAAAGAAAAAAAAAAGAAAAAATGGGGTTTGAACAGTTTAAGTCTTGAAAAAGGTTAGAAAAACCTTAGAGAGACTAACATAAATATAGTAATCACTGGCAGGGATCTCAAATCATCTGGGAGAGTTTGGAAGATTCCTATGAAGAGTTACAGCTAATCTAATAAACTGCGCCTCCTCGAGCGAAAAAGTCGACTGCCCCCACACGCACACACAAAATCGAATGGTATTGTGATTAACATTCACTACGCTTGAAAAATTTTCGCCTGATTGAGAATTCAGAGGACTTCGTAAAATCTGGTAACAATCTTTAAAAGGTAAAATCGCCCAACACTAGTTGCCATTTTCAGGACAAAAAACGATTCAGTTACTGGGGGGGGGGGGGAAGCAACGATTAACAAACTGTTCTTACATCACAACATTCTGAACTACCATTTCCAGGATTGCTTTTTGGACACGCCAGTAGTAGGAGCGTCACTCTAGGACACTTTCCAGAGCGCCCTTACTACTCACGCCACTGAGTGACACGTTACCGCTCCTTCATTTGATCAGAATGACTGGAAGCCTACATTACTTTCAGTTTTACCCGGTTCGGTTTTAAGGTACAACCGGAGAACATACGAAACAGCAATAGTTTGTATCCAACGTTAAAATTTCTGATAGTCCAAACGGATACGAAACATAATAAAATCAACCATTTCCAACAGCAGGTCAACCATGGGAACCTCATAATGCTGAGGATGTCATCATCCTATCTCCGAATCAATGCCTTGCATTCAAATTGGAAACTGCTTCGACCAAAACGTAGAAAATACTAATACTTAATCAGCCAAATCATATAAATCATTAACCAAGGAGGGAAGAATCTGAATGTGGATTGAAGTGATGGCTTACAATGCAAAATGATCTGAATCTGATTTAGATTAAGACGATCGGCCCACTGATTCAATATCAGTGAACAGGAACCACGAACGGTAACGAGCCAATTCTCGTTAAACAACTAAAGCGTTCAAGAGGACAAATGCTCCGGAATAGAGTATAAAACACTTTGAAATAAATCGTATCTCTATTCATTTCATGATCAACTCACTTTAAAATAAACACAGAGTCGATGAATAAGAGCTTCACAGTTGGCGAACACTCGCTTTTGGGAATTCATTTATTTCGCATTTGCTCTACGTATTTTTGAAAAGCTTTAGCAAGTGCTAGTAGTTGTTATTCTACTAAATCACCATCTCACATAATCCTCACTTCTTCTACACTGAATTAGAATGAGTTTTCAACTTAAATAGCTCATCATGTTTTCAACTCAGTAAGTGATTTGATAATTATCAATTCGTAGAATCTTCTGCTCTTCTACTACTCAACCCAAGAACTGTCAAGAATTTCAACTAATCAACTCATTTTGATCATGAGATAATTTGACTCAGCAATGGATGGATTTGGGTGTAACAAATACGCGCTTTGGGGAATTCACTCAGGATCAACTGATTTCAAAATCTGAGTTCAATTCTGGTTGCCTACCATTTTTTTTTCTTTTTTTTTTTTTCCTCGTAGGTACATAGCATGAAAGAGCAAATATTACTGTACCTGTAATAACGTGCTATATTTCCTGGACATTTCCTCATTTTTCTTGTCATTTTCATCTAAACGCGTAGCGTAATCCAAAATAGTCTTCTGTTGATCGGCCATTTTAGTTTTGTACCCTTTCAGTTCTCGTTTCATCGTCGTCAACTGAGAGTTATATCTGAGAAGGAAGCCGAACGATAATTTTCTGCTTGCAATGTACAATCTCAAAATAATTTTACTTGTCGTACACCTACAATTTCATCCCCTGTTTAATTTTACGGATGCGTTTACGCAATACCATGTTTGACTGAGGCGGATAAGGTTGGCTGGATTCTTCGTCTATAAGCGATTGAACAGAGAATTCCACAGCTAGACTTTTTTCTTCGAACAGTACCCTGCTGTTGGCAGCTGCTGGATTAGTACCTTCAAAATTTTTCAATTGACTATCAGCACAGAGTGAGAGTACAACTGACACATGGCTTCAAGTGTTTCGAATTAATTGAAACTGCATCTCAAACCAACTCGAAACTTCCGCAGAATATTGAGTTCGCCCATCAATCAGAAGTTATCATAGAGAATGCTCGAATTTCGAAAATCAGTCCAATTTATACTTACGGACGGGCGAATAGTTGGACAAATCGCTTCCGCTGTACGTGACTTCCGGCAGATTAGGTTCTAATTTTTCTTTGAAATGTTCCATGGCCATCGTGGTTAGGTCAAATAATTCGTCGGTTACTCTGTAAGGTCTAGGTAACTTTGGAGTTACTTTTATGTAATATAATATACGGTATACTTCGTCTAAAACCTGTAACACGATTCGAATAACACTCGTTACTAAAGCTGGAGAATAATCATCAACAATAGCAACTAAACTAGCTGATCTTCATCAGTTAAACTTACAAGTAAGAAAGCGGAATAAATTAGGGTTCTATTCGAGGACATTATTTGGAATACGATGCTGACGACAGACTAATTTTAAACTTGGTACAACTGAATAATTAGGGAGGATGATGCGCTAATTAGAAAGCTGCATTTTCTTATAAAATCTAGTGAGAAATTTCGCTGAAAACCTTAATATTTAGAGTTCATCCAAGAAGCTGAAATTTGAGGAAGATTATAATACAATTTATACCTCAGACTTGATCTAAACTCTTCAAGACTTCTGCGAGACTCTTCCCTAGTCTAGGATTCTTCAAAACGTGTCCAAATTCGGTTAAGAAAAACTTTTCCACATTTGATAATTCTTTAACACTTGTCCAAGATACCGCAAGACTCTTGAAGATTTGTTTAAGAATTAAAGACCATCGTTAAGATGCTTCACTTAGAAGCTAGAATTCGGCTATTCTGTTCGACTGGGGCTTGATCACGGCCCTTCTAGACTTTTCAAGACTTTTATAAGGTTTACTAGAACTCTTTTTAGTACTCAAGATCGGCTCAAGTCACTGTGCCTCATTTATATAGCCTAAACAGGCAAGCCTGAAGAAAGGGGGGCAAGTGGG
The DNA here is from genome assembly GCA_031841125.1 of Acanthococcus lagerstroemiae. Lineage (NCBI taxonomy): Eukaryota > Metazoa > Arthropoda > Insecta > Hemiptera > Eriococcidae > Acanthococcus > Acanthococcus lagerstroemiae. The sequence continues at coordinate 10,088,223 of CM063106.1, read as the reverse complement.
TATTTTGTCCCCGGGCCCGGCAGAGAAGGAGAAATCTCAGAAAAAATAAGAAATACGATGATGGAGATACAATGTCTATTCAACGTTTCTGAGAAAATTTCCCACGCTAAAATTTGTTGAGGGGAAGGGCCACTTTTATTTCTAGCCTCAGGCCCGGGCGAGGCTCTCTACGGGCCTGTAAGACAAGTCTGAATAAACCTGAAATGAATTTGGAAGTCTCGTCAATCTGGAATAGTCCTAAATGAATCTGGAACAATCTTAGGACGGAATTTTTGAGAAAAACCCAGAACTCTTGAGCCCATCTGCGTATGTCTCAAAGAGTCTCAGCGAGTTTGTGAGTCTGAATGCATTCTCAGTGTCTCAAACAAGTCTTCAGAAGTCTCAAGATGACTCAACCAAACGTAGAATAGTTCCAATAGTAAATGGTAATTTTGGAATAACTGAAAACACTTGAATGCCAAAGCATCACTTTGAAGAACGAGGTCATAATTCGTTAGGTCAAGAGACAATAATAACAGACAGTAATATTTCATTAACGTAGCACTACTGCTTCAAAGATTGTTCAAAACATTAACACTACTACTTCATAGATTGTTTAAAACATTAGCACTACTGCTTCTAAGATTGTTTAGTCAATAACTACTTCAATTCGACATGGGAGTTGGAAAGAATATTGACATTTTGAAACAAGACTCGGCACGTTATCAACCAATCTTTACTTGCTGCTCTTTCTCACTCAACATCAAAATCAATAATTCACAAAAATCATCCTTATCAATCCAGTCTCTAATCAGTCAATATCAGTAGAGTTTTCGGGTCGACTTCCGTATTTCAAACGAAGGATCTGGACTTACATAATACAGCACTATTCTTCAGGGTAACCGAACAGTTAGTCAATGGAAAAATCGAGACAACATGGAACTTCGAATAGCCATATCACCTCATAACACGAACACTGCCATAAAAAATATTACTTATGATCACCGAAACTGGTTTCTGACTATCATGCCACTGTCTTCCAATCTAACTAAAAGTTCCGTCATGCATTCAGTCACTGAACCGCATACCAACATGAAAACCGTACACAACTCGAAATGGATACTTATCGAAAATGCAAATCGTAATCTTACTTCTCCAGGGAAAAAGTACATCAATCTCTTTTCGATGTGTTTTCCGAAAGTCATATGCAGCAAATTCAGTCGCATATAAATAGTTTCAACTATGTCAAATTCGCAGGCTAAAGGATGTTGCCGCCGAGCGGATTCACGTCGTGGCATCTGGGCCTTAATATTGTGAAATCTGGACAACATGGAATTCTGTAGTTTGTTAAACGTCGAGTTTAAAAGCGAACCGCAGATCTGATCCATTTCCTTGTTCACCTGAACAGAATCAAAGTCGAAATTAGTTTTTAAACAATAACACAGTCCGAAAGTAAATTTCTTAAAATACACACAACAGACCACAATTCTAACTTTGGCAATGGAAACACATCTTTGTGACCCACGAAACCCAACTCTCGTAACACGATCGGTAGATTCATTCTAATACGTTTCCAACAATCGATAAATTTACATACACAGTGCAGCGTGGACAAAAGAGTAATTAGATACCAGCATATAAACTGATGTTGTATTATCGATGTTAACATTCTTGTCCATAACATATACTTGAACCGTGATGCCTTGAAATGAGGGCTTAATAACTGAAACGTCTCAATTTGGGAACGAACTAGCAACCGTTAGGGCTAGAAACACAACTACATAATGGAGTCTATTTTACTCACCATTCTTAAGTTAGCCACGGTTTTATACCCGCAGTACGAGGCAATTTTTTGAATAATCTCGATCGGCAGATCCATAAAATTCATCCCATTTTTTAATATAGATGCATCTTTGGAATGGCAAATAGTGGTTGGATGTGTGTTAGCACCGGACCTCGTTACACAACCAGTACTACATAAAAATTTAGAGTAACAGGGATCTTGTGCGGGTAATTTTACGGAAGTTAGATCATACACGGGTAATTTTGTGGAAGTTTGATCAGATGTGCTGGGTAACATCGAACCGTCCCCACAGTTTGAACTGCTATTGCTTTGCAGACGAGTTGACACCATTCTGAGTCTTTTCTGCGGACGGGAAACGTGGCGTTCGAAAGACTAAAACGAAACACAAAAACAAGTCAAAATTAGTGACTTTTCAGACTGCATCAGCTCACTTCCTGATACAGTAGTATTCTAAATAGGCTAGATTACCGAATACACGTTTCCGAAGCTGTCGGTATTCGATATAGATGCGGCAGAATAGATCAAAAATGTCACTGATAAATAGTTGATGTGCTCTCCACAATTGGTAATGCACGTTTGCCGAATCTCTAGCCAATTGAGACCAAAATGATTAGGTCAAATTGGTGCAAATGAACACGATTCGAAATGGTTAGCATTCGTGCATCAATACCGCAATGAATACTAAATCGCAAGTATTTTCTTTTAAGCACGTTTCGGAGCACACCTCTAGGTCTCCGAACATCTTTTACACATCGAAAAGTAATATCACGACCGTAAACTTTGAGTAAAGTTCGCAAAACCGAATGAATATATTGAAAACGAAAGTGTAAACTACAGAGTTCACGTCGAACCGCGGACTGCTTTTCTACACTGTTAAACTAGAATAAAATATGGAATACGAACTAACTTTGCGACACCGTGTTGAAAACTGTTGAATCGAACTCGAAATAGTAAATAGCGATGTTAAATGAAACGAAACCCACGTCACAGTAGAAGAAACATTCCCTTCGTAATTAAACGTCCATTTTGATGAAAATTACCTCCATGTTTCTAAGCTATTCGCGACTCTACGACACAGATTTCATTGAAAACACCGAGAAATACATGAACGCGATTGAATTAATTCTTCGAAAGTGCGAAAAAAAAACCCTAAAAACCCTAGAAACAAATAGTTTAAAAGTCCACAAATGTATTTCTCTTTGTTAGAGAAATGGAAGCTTCTTCCTCATTTCCATATCCCCTAATCGGTAATTGAGCATCGATGTCTATGCGCTTGTTCCACCGAAGATCCAATTGACAGTACAAAGATTTTTTAAGAGGGGATAATAATAGGGTTCATTTACGTAAATAAAGTGGGATGGTTCGGAAATTTGAAAATTTTTTAAAGTTAAAAAATACGAAATTTATAGACGATTAAATCGGAAAAACTTCCGGATTACGAGAGTAATGACCAATACGAAACAAAACGACTGGACCCGAATAGGGTTTCGCATAATGAAAGCTCGGCAGTTCGTTATCCCGCCGAATTCTGAAACGTTTTTATTTTTAAATTCTGGCCGAATTTTTGAATAATATGTTTGAATTTGATTTAAATTCTAAAGGCAGAAATTTTAAAGATCAAATCAAGGTTGAGTGTTGGAGAATATCGAGAAAGTGAGCTATGGTTGTGAAAGGCGAACTAATGGTATCTTAGTATATGGACGGTACATGGTCAATGTATTGAAAAATTCGCGCGAAACTTACGTATGAGCCTCGAACAAGCTTTTTTTTATGTATCCTGATATGTATACTACAGAAATTTAAATAATAATATTAATATAATTTACACCTTTCAAACATCCCAATATTTTGTTCGGCGTGAGTCGCGCGGAGACACCGCTACAGTATGATGACCCATACCTACAACCCACTTTTTACATCTATTAGACATTCAGGTGTAAGATGTGTAATTCTTCATTTTATTGAAACTGATATATGTTCCGTTGACTGTAGGAAACAATAAAAATGTATTATAGCTCAAAAAAAAATTCAACGTTCCATGGAATTATGAGAAAATGCAGAGAGATCTTTCCTCAAATACGACGAATGAAATTCCCTTCGCATCTAAACTATGTACCTTTAATTTATATTTAAGTTTATTGATATTCTTATAACTCAAAATACTGAATTTCGTTTCTTTCTAAAAATGAAATAATGACTTATGTGACCGACGTTTCATCTGAAAAATCGCTGTCCAACGATCTCAATCACACGCCGGAAAATAGTGCCGCATGCCTATGTGGCGGTAGAAATATGGTGGCAATTTCAATGACTTTTCTTTTACCCCTGTCTCGACAAACTGCACAATTTAATCAGGTAGATTAATTACTCGCCAGTTGTCGCTTTCTGACGAAACTGCTGAAAGTTGATAGTAAAGATGAAGTATCATGTATTCATGGTCAGGTATCGTTTGACAAGACATGAACATTAGAACCATTTTCAAATAAAATTCTGCACTTCAGTAAATATTCAAATTTTTATAGCCCTTTTTTTGTAATTAAGACTTAAAGTAGGCATGCACGCTGCTTAGTTAGGAATGAAAAATACCTGATGATTAATGTAAAGTGTGTAATACAGATAAATTACGAACTGGTTTTCAATAAGATTCTATCGCTTTTATGAGAAACCTATAAGAACATTCTCAGATACTCAATTTGCTCTTTTGATAGAGCCGTATGCGATTTCCGAATTGATTTCCATCATGTTTTCATGTTCTCATGCCTTTTAGATGACTTTTTCCTCATAAATAATGTAACTACTGGCAGAATTCGTAGGTATTTCAGCAATCTTGCTCTTCAAGAGAAAAAAATACATTACATTCTAGAATACGTTTTCATAATTTAAAAAATTCCGTTTACTAAACATCTGCTTACAATCCTACAAATAAAAAATATGCACAAGAATAATTAAGTAGTACAGGTATTGAAATAAATATAATTTTCCTCAAATGCGAAGACATTCTCGGAGCCACTCAATCACGGGATTCTTGTTCTTGACAAACCTAGTACGGATTGGACACCTGACCAGCATAATAATTTGACAAAATCAGCAATAAAAACTAGATGATCCAAAATTACCGGTATTCTAAAAACTATATGAAGATGATTTCGAGCATTTGGCCGTGGAGCATCCGCAGCTTCCAAAATGCCAAATCCACGAGATGATGCAACCTTTTCAGGAACTGTACGGCTGGGGTAATTCCAATTCACACAAATCTCTGCTTCTCCTTTATCCAAATGTTTCAATAGTATATTACGCAAATTATTACGCAAATAGAGGAAAATTTATGAAATACGACGGTGAGTTCGCAGTACGAGCCAAGGGCGAAGACTGCAACTCAAGATTTCGTATCTCTCATTCATTTCCTCCCGACTGGCTTTTGATATTTTTTCAACATAAGTGCAAGTTACATGAAAGATACAAATGGCAGGAAGGTGATGAGGTACTTTTCGTGCTGACGTTGAAAATAAATAAAAAAACTGTCTTCACCAATTAATAAAACGAGAAAAAGAACTATCGCTAGCATTTTATACAAAACTTTACATATTTCGTCCAAAGCCGATCAATGTAGAACATCCTCGAATTTTACGTATACAATCTATTCGACTCGGATCATAATTAGGCGGCTTACAATATACATAACGTCAATTTAATCGTAACACCGTCGATAAAAATTAAGTAAAAATATAAAATTGAGAAAGGATAATGATAGACTAGCTTATCACAGCAGCGAAGTGACTAAACAAATACGTGTTTTTCATATTGGTATAACTGAACGAAAATGCTACATTCTTATTCTCCGCAGCAACCAATCTAAACTATGGGTAACTATATATTTTGATGGATACTTAGCTCACGATGGCGGAACTGAGAGAATGAAGTACAGTTTTACAAATGCGATTACGAAGTTCGTTCCCAGATATCTTTTCACTCGTCAAAAGTTGAAATGTGATAACAGAGGAGGCGAAAATACTCAATACAGTTCGTCTCCTTGAAAAGCATGTATATATCCTTCCGTGTAGAGTTGTTTGGCCAATGTAATAATGAACTGTTCTCCGTTACTCAAGCTTACGTCTTTGGACTTAATCAACCGAACGGCTGACTCAATCGTCACCCTATACTCAGCGTAGTGTTTATCATGTACGAGACTTTCTATGGCCGAGACGCTCTTCACGCATTCTGCACTTATTAACGCTGTATTTCTGTTAACAAAAATACAATCGGCATTATATCTTTAGCACGCCGACAGATGAACTCTGAACAACCAACAATAAGTGTAATAAGAGCTTACCTCTGCCCGCTCTCCAACGTATCGGATGATGTTGCCTCCAACTTCTCGCAGTTTTCTTTACTCAACTTCATCAATATAAATGCATTTAGGGCGTAACACAGAATTTTGCACCTGTAAGAAAATAACACCGCTGAAGACACGAAACAGTTATACGATAATTACGGAACCATAAGACGGAATTTTTGTACCTTAAAGACGGAATATGTTGTTTACTTATCCCTATAACGCCAAATAAAGCCCATCCAGGTTTCATGCTAGTGATCTGTTGAAAATAGGAGCATAATTTAAGCAAGGTAGGCATTACTTCCAACCAGCTGTGATTGTAATTTTTGAACGCTAGGGACCACAATACCGGCAGCTTGCTCTCGTTATCGGCACTAAAGCAAAGTAATTGCACAAATTATTTCATATAATTAATGAACATTATTTCATTACCGTAGAGAGGTAAAAACAATTTGAATTAGGCAGTACAGTACAGTGAGACTACTCAACAAAATTTCTCAGTGGTTTTTCACTAAAACAAAAACTAGTCCTTTCGAGCATATTTTCTAAATCGACCGATGCAAATGCAGTGAGACATTAGATTCTACCGCAGGTTCACTTTACCAGCTTACCTCCGAACCGAAATATCTTATTTACCAACCGTATGACTTATTTTAGTTCATCGTGGTTTAAAATGACTCCTCTGTACTCTTCAAGCCACTTTTACACCCACACTAATCTGCAAGATAGTAGGAAATAACTTACCTTGGTTTCAAACTAGTAATCCACTGAATTATCTTGCTGTACATGAATACGTCCCCTTCGCTTTCTACTAGCTTCATATTCAACACGTAAATGGACAACACTTGATTGTTGGCGACCAATGTATCTTCGATAGGAGGATGACTGATCGCAACTTTCTCCACCATGGACGACACTTTATTCCAGGTGCATTCTTCCAGACCAGCTATATTAAATACAGACATATTACGTAATATTCGTTTCATATTTTCTTCCGCTTCGAGGACTTTAACGAACCTGAATTCTTAAACCAGGCGACGAGACTGGCTTCTAAAATTATTCCCAGGTGCAAATGATCGGTCACGGTAGTAGTAACAACTCGTAGAAGACCATGTAGGACGCAGCTATCAGCTCCTCTATGCGACAACCAATTTACAAGCACTTGTATCATCAGCTTGGATAACATGCTTCCACTAGGCTGGTTCACCAGAACCATCAACTCGGAGAGAAGTAAAGCGCATTCCACAGCTCGATTCTTGACAGCAACGGCTGAAACAGGCACGTGTTAAGTGAGCTACCTCAGCGACAGCAAGAAACTACGCGAAGAGGTTACACTTACTGGCAGTCACTACAGATTCCATTTTGTCCAACATTTTCGTAAGAGTCAACTCCATTTGCAGATGATGACTGGCGAATACCGTTTTGTAACGGTTCACGAGCTGAAGAATTAGTTTGACGCAGGCTTTCACGAACATCTGCCTTTTCCGTAATGTAGTCGCATGCTGCTGCGTGTTCACTTCCACATAGCCGGCTGCTATTTGCAGCAAACTAAATAAGAATGAGAATAAGTAAATGGATGCATTTCTTATTTTCCGTTGAAAGGTCATTTATCAGGGTGTCTATCGGAACTGAAGAACAAAAAACATGACTTTTTCATCACCTTGTATAATTTTTTCAGGTTTACGCACAAGCGGACAGAGGTGTCCACCAGAGCTGATGTGAAAATACTTGTGATGGGGACGAGGGAAAGGGAATACGCACAAGCGGACAGAGGTGTCCACCAGAGCTGGTGCGAAAATACTTGTGATGGGGACGAGGGAAAGGGAATAATCGCACCAAATATTTACACTCAAATTTAAATCCGAAAATTTCAGCTGACAACCAAACGCAATCAATATTTTAGTATTGTAAATAGTCATTGTTAAGAACAATGGAGCGGAGTATTCTGAATCTAAAAAGAAAAGATAAAGTTAAGAATGTGATAATCAGAAGAAGGACGGGCGTGGTAGAGGTCGAATATAAAATCAAAAAATTGAAATTCAAATACACGGGACATGTGATGAGAGATGTCGATAGATGGTCAAGGAGGGTTATGGAATGGCAAACGTACGAGGGACAAAGAGGGGAAGGCCGCCCACAGGATGGAGGGACGAAATTGTGAGGAGCGTAAGAATAGCATGGGGAAGGGAAACATACGACAGAAGTAAATGGAAAAGAATCGGTGAGGCGTATGCCCAGCGTTGTACCGGTTGACGACGAGCTTGGTACAGATGATGTAAAATATATGTATTACAAGTAGTATAGATAGAACAGTCAACATTCACGCTGTAAATGAATAGTAAAGTAATGAAATTATCTAAATTTCCGTCAATGGCACATGAAAATTAAAAAAAAAAACACAGCTTTTACACGACTGTGGGATATTTCAGAAAAACAAATACTTTTCTATGGCATTTATGACCCAAAATCATGACTTTTTCATGAAATTCATGACTTTCAGGACATGTAGACACCCTTTAAATGAGTAAGTTCTTTATCGTACTCAAAAGCTGCCATGTCGATTCCATTCCAGTCTTCGTCGGTTACGAGGAGCAGCACGCGAGAATCGTAGCTCATCACAAACCAGTTGAGAACGTGCTCGTAGTTGACAGCATCTACGAGGTGCCAATGAAATTGTTGAGCTTCCTGGAGTAAGGCGCTCACTTTGCCAGACTAAAACCAAATAAAAAATAGTGTCAGTTAAGTCTATAACAAGGAGGGGACAGGTTTTTGTTATAAAACAAAGTCCTGATTTCAGATTTTCTTAGATTAGCTGATCTCATTGAAGCTTTTTCGCTAGTAATCAGACTCTCTGAGGATTTATTCAGACTTTGAAGGTACATTTAGACTCTTTTAAAACTCACTTGGACTCTTTTACAATATTTTATAACTATTTCGAACGTTTTTAAAACTTGTCAAGACTTCTCGCTGTTTATCAAGATAAGACGTACTAAAGTTCATCACGATATTTAAAACCCAATGACCTAGGTGTATGTCGAAGTAATTCTAATTATAAGCGCATTTTCAATGTTTTAAAAGGGCTTGAAACTTTCTAAATCTCAGTTCAAGTTTGTTAGAACCATTAATTAGGACTCCCAGAGCTCTGTAAGGATTTTTAAAGCGAAGTTAGACTTTTTTGAAGTTCATTGAGTCTCTTTCGGGATTTTTTTTAAAAGACTCATTCAGACTGCATTAAAACATGTCAGGACTATACTTAAAGCTCATTAAAACCTTTAAAAACTTGCTCAGACTCTTTCAAGCATCGTTTGATTCTGCTAAGACTCGTAAACACTCATTCAGACTATGTTAAGGTTCAATAAGGCTCATTTAGAATCCCGTAAAAGCAGTTAAGACAACAAATATAATTTATTCGGACTGCCAGCGAAATAGAGTCGCTCTCTACAATTTTACGCACGCGGGGGGAAAAGGAACAACTGAAACCCTACACATTTTCGAAAATTTTATCAGACTGAAATAAAAATAGTCTCAATTGAAGGGAAATTTTATGTACTATAAATTTTGTTCTATTCATTTTTTCGATAAACGCTTTCGTTTTCATAATATGTTGAGACTTCGTATGCCTATAAATGATATATTCCCCTCGATCAGGGTTACAAGGTAAACGACAAGAGCGCGCCCCCGCTTCGAGCAGCCCGAATAGAAACTCGTTAAAATTCTTTTGACTCGCTTCCGACTTTTCTCAGACTCATTTAGAAAATGGCAAGACTTCTCAAAGTCAACACTACACCAAAGTGACATTCAAGAGTTCATCGTTATTATAGTTATTTCGCGATTCACGAAGACTGAGGATACACGCTGAATCGTCGATCATATTTTTTTTAGCAAATACAGAATGTTCTTGCATTCCAACCAGGCCCGGAATCAAGAGTTGTAATATAGGGGTCTCAATCTTTTGGAGGCCCTCAAAATTTCTGAACGCTTCGGGGCAAGGGGGGGCATACAAATTGTTTTTTGATTGCTTCAATTTAAAAATATCTTTGGGTAACTATTCTTTTATAAATTATCAAAAGAATTCTATGTTGTTTCATTTTTCATTGTAATTTTTTATTTTTAAGTCGAAGTACAACAAACAGCAAAAGATACAGGTAAGCAGCGATACAATATGTATGAAAACTTTTTTCCTTGATTTTTGAAGAGCAAAGTCACCAATCACATCTTCAAAATTTAACTGGCGACAGATATCTCATTCTCTAGACTTGGTCGGGAAAAATTTAGTAGCCGTCCTTCAGACATGCTTGTACGCAGTCTGTTTTTAATCAGTTCTAACTTTGAAAAGGAAAGTTCGCCATTGACATTAGAGACCATGAATGATTAAAAAATTCTAAGCATAATGTGGCGAATAATCCCGAACGTTCGCGATAAGTTAAGAAAGATCGACACGTTTCCAGCAACAGAATAGACGTTTGATAATGAAAGCGATAAGTAGTTACGCCGATAACGCCGGGATATATAAAGGTCGCTGATCGTCGCCGTATAGTCTAGTTTCTGTACGCGATAAACTGTGCGTTCTCAAAGCGATCTAGCTACTGTCTTCGTGCGTTTGTATTAGTGTGACATTAAAAGTTCTTAGTACGCGTTTTCGGTCCGAATTACGTAACAATAATTTTCACGTTTGGGAATACGTTTTTCAAATTAATTTGTGAAATTATTCTATATTGGAACATTTCTATGGACTCTTCGTTTTCTTTTTCATAATTCTTGATAACTCATCAAATTGAAGCAACTCATTCAGCAAGCCTTCATCCATATCTTCTGGATAAGAATTCACCAACTTTCTTCCTTTTTCTCACCAAGTGTCTGGCTAGCAAGAACTCAGTTCGGATAAAAAAAATTTTTTTTTAAAATACATATAGTAAATGATGTTATAGGCCTCGATTTTCTGACTCAAAAAGACGTATTGAAATGGTCAATAGCCTGGATGAAAGCCTGAATTCTGAATATATCTACTTCAGGGGTCCTGCCGGAACCCAAAGATTCAAGTCGTACGTACGTTTCTTCGCCTTGCACATACACTGATTCATAAATTCAACAAATGAGAAGAAAAAAGTACTGAACCCGCAGGGATGCGCGTGGTACTAGTGTTGTACATTGTACTGCGCACTACATTTCATGTACGTCTTTGTGCAACACAGTAGAAAAAAATGTGGAGGCCCCTTCGATGTGGAGGTCCGGGTCCCTGGGACCCCAGAGACCCTCCCTAAATCTGGGCCTGATTCCAACCATCAAACGGGAGATTCGGTTTTGAGATGTAACACTACTGGATTTCGGTACACAGAAAGATATCGATTGGAAAAAGACACAACCAAATATTTACACAATGAAATTAGCATTCCGTTTAGCGACTTCATCTTTTCTGAATAGCTGAAACCCACACACAAAATAATGTAACTTTACAGTGTAAAACCAGGATTACTTTAGAATGTACCTGTCTTAGATTTGGTTCATTAGCGAGCTTGATAAGTAAATTGAGTAGTATAATATGAACTCTGGTCGCCGACTGAGACTGATCGTTCTGGACCACAACCTTCCACGGTATGTCGATGAACACCGAGCCCAAAAATGAATGGCACATGGGTAAGTACTGATCAATTACCTGGAAATGGAAAAATTAATCCATCTTTAGTCCCTGCAAAGATATAGTTTTGGAAAGTGAATAAGAGGACTCACTTTCAACATTAACTCGAGATCAACGAGATTAGGAACAAAACGAGACCAGTTTAAGGTAATGAGGTTATTCTGCACCACAGTCAAGACGTGATCTTTCACAGCTCCATGCGCGAACTGAGTGATGTACCATTGGCACACATTACTGAAGATAACATTGGACGCTGCAAGTAAAAAAGACATAGATAAATTTTCACCTCTGTGAACTGACTAAAATTAAGAAATGAATTTTCTTCGGAATATACCTGGTAAAGCGTCTAAAATAAATTTCAGACACTCGGTAAACGTGGCCATCATTTTATTAGCCAGAGTCATATCGATTTCAGTCGGCGTCCACGGCAACAAAATCGATCTATCATCAGTAAGCTGTTGAATCCACGCTTCTGGCGGCTCTTGCAGATTTCCCGTAAAATACGGAGTGACCCACGGTGAAAATAAGTTCAACAGAACCGGCCATATTGTTTCGCAAACTGAAATCATACATTGTTTTTCAAAACGGAATTGTCTCCCATTTTACTGAATAATTGTAGCCATTAAAAAAAAAGTACATACTTCGGTCGGCAAGAGCAGTTCGATGAACGTTCAACACACTAGCAACTATTGCATGTCCCACCATGCTGTGCAATGCGATTATCGGCTCGATGTAAATTTTATACTTGGGATACAAGCCATACAACCCGTACTGAAGACGTTCTTTCAGAAAATTACCGCCCAACATATTACCAGTTTCTATCAGCTACCAAAGAAATGGGAAATTATTATAAATTCACACCGAAGTCCCTTAGATATAACAAAAAACTTACCTCTTGAAAATTCAATTTACGTAATTCAGCGGCGTATTTTCGTGCTATGTCTCTAATTTGGATTACTGATAACCCTGGACGTAGCGGGATGATATCTCCATCGGTTTTTGAGTTTTCTGATGTGCAAAGCAACAATGAATTCAAGACATCATACCACACGTCGCAGGAAAATTTCTCTTCGGCTGAGTAACGCAGTACGACATGAAGGATCTCGCCATAATGCTCCGGAAAATCGTACATTAAAATTTCGCACAAGTCTCGCAAGAGGATCTGGAAGTGCGAGAGGAACATCAAACTGTTCTAATATTTAGAATTCCAGATCAATATACGAGTAACATTTTCAATTATCTCACTTTGTGCACAGGAAGTAAAGGTTCAAGTGGTTGGGATCCTATTTCCTTCAGAGACGATGACACGACTTCGATCAACTGGGATCGGTCAACCAGTTTAGGTTTCTTCTTACGTAACCATTCCTTCACATCGAACTGTAAAAAACAAAAATTACGAATGATAGTGAACTGACTTCTTCTGGACCAGTTTTGTGACAGAACTCCACGGCAACGGATAAATTTTACTTTTTTTTTTCGATCTGAAAAATTTAGAACTACATGTATGTATGTATAACAGCATTTATTGCTCATGACAATTGTAATACTTCTGCAGTTACAATTAATGATTTTAGAAGCACTTATCTTGGGCAAATGCTTCCCTCAACCTAGCTCATTTGACTTGGTTAGTGGCTATTCTGTGGAGGAGTTTGGTTTCGCTAAACTTACACAGATGTCGTCCATCCACCTGTTCCTCTGTTTACCTGACTTTCTCCCTGCTATGATTTGCTAGAAAGTAATTTTTGTGACCAATGTTTGTCCTTCAGTCTGCATAGATGCCCTGCCCAGTTCTATTTCAATCTTTTGACAAAGTGTACCACATTTTTGTTGGACCTAAATTTGCCTTTTCTTTTTGTTAGCTTTACCTTATCCAGGGGTGAAACTATAGGGGGGAACCCCCCTCCCAATTATTCGGCAGTCGGCAAATTTAGAAACTATTCATTTGAATTTCTCATTTTTTATGAATGCCTGTTTATTTGTTTGTTACTTCTTTTTTTTTTTTGAAATAAAAAATATTTCGATTAAAAAATGGGCAAATTTATAATTTCTTAAAAATTTTGTCAACGAATTTTCAGTTTAAAAAAATATTTGTCGGCAAATACTGAAAGTCAAATTTCGTTTCTGAAAATGGAGTACCCTGGACTTCTGCCAGAAACTAGTCAGTCAAAAGCCGAAGGTAGGTTTCAAGCTAAGTATCGAACGTTATCTGAATGGTTGAAACAAAGCTGAAATATGGAAGACATTTCGACAATCTGAAAGTCGGTAGCAAACGTTGAATTTCGAATTTTAATAACTATTCTGTTTTTACTAGATTCTCTGTTTGACCTAGAGCCTAAAATTTGAGAAAGTTGAACATTTTATTAAATTCTAAAAGTTGAAAACAAAAGACTTATCTTCCAGTGTCACAAGCTGAATCCGATAAGCAAATATTCTATTGTTCAATTTACCGGTTTTGGTCCTGGTGAATATAGGAGGGAAATTTAGTCTGAAACAAAAGTCAAAACTCCATGTGTTTTTCCCATAAGAACGAAAGGGAGCTTGTGGCACGAATTCCTCTCATCCGATTAACCTGAAACTTTGTAGGGTTTTTTTTTTTTTTATTCTATTGGAATCAACCTAGGAGACGAATCAGAGGAAATTCAGAAAAAAATATCACCAAGAGTAAATAATGACCATCTGAATGTGCAAAGGAAGTTGTGTGTTCCTCTCGAATATTTCTAACATCCTTCCAGCTTACCCTCCCAGATTAGGGTATGCTCATGTGAGCAAATGTAAGTGCTTAGGGGATGAAAAATTGAAAACGAATAAAGTGGGATTTATTTTACGTATATTTTTGGGGGTGGTCAAAAAAATTAGCGCATAGCGGCCAGTCAGGTAAATCCGGCCTTGTTAGTGAATAAAAACACTAACCGTTAATTTTTATACAAACTGTAAAATGACAATCCCCATGCCCATTTTTATTCCAAAGTCCGATCGACGTGGGACAAACTGGGGTTTTCAAAAGGCAAGTAGAGATGCTGAATTGAGGAATGCATTCACTCTCATTTTCCTCTTTTTTGTTTTCTTTTTCGCAAAGAATGAAGATGAGCCCATTCTGAATGGGAAAAGAATGTACGTTTATCTCTTTAATTCGGCATCTCTAACGGCAAGGTCTAGTTTCTTTTTTGGTTAAAAAAAAATCCCTCCCATTAAGCAAGACTAGAGCTAAACTTGAAATTTCATGGAAGGATCACTAAAATAGGAGTTTTTGGGTCGTTGATTTCGAAAATTTCACCAGAAGATTCTTCTTTAAACCCTGAATTGACTTTCAGAGTTCTCTATTCTTGAAAAATTAAGTAACGAATCAAAATACAAGCAGTTTTTCGCATCGCTGAATTCGAAAGCTTCTATGAGCTTTCCTATTAAACTGCGATTTGGGTCCCAAAATTCATAATTGATTTTTAGGAAATCGAATAAGGTATTAGAATTTTCTGGGTTGCTGAATTCGAAAAGTTCTTCAGATTCCTCTTGGATTCCCGATTTAGGCTTCAAAAGCCAAAACTAGTCTCCAGAAGTGATTAAAATTGACTTCCCGGTAACCGAATCAGATATCGAAAAGGGGATGGGGAGAGAAAAGGTCGCCTAGTTTGGAAATTCCATCAACGCGATAAATTTTCGATATTGATTCTCGGGTAGGCCCCAAACACCAAAATGAGAGTCGAAACTGAACGAACTTGATTTAATCTTTCAACATTTTCGTAACCATCAAGTCACCAAAATTCAAATTGGAGGGGAAATGTCAAAATTATCCAAGTATGACTTATTATAAGGGGAACATTCAAGTCTTTAAAAATCAAAAACTATGAAATTGAACCAAAATTAGGAATTACAATAGTCGCTGTTTGAACAGATTACTTGGGTTTTCAACGTCAATCAATTTTTGTCAATCTTTGGACTTCAAATGTTGGCTCGTAAAGATGCAAGCTTTAATGAGTTTTTTCTTCATTATTACACGCAAAAATTTCCATTTAACCTAAGAATGATGAAGTCCAATCAAATGTCCAAGGGTCATTACAAAATTTGTAACAGCCCCCCCTCACCTCAAACAAGAAAATGAAAATAAAACTTTCACTTCGACAGTTCAATCATTTTTTATAAAATCATATATGCTGCTTCTGAAAATTCGGCATTTGACGATTTAACCCTTTCTCAAGAGATTAGAATATTTTTAATGATGAAAATGTATCAGCGATTTTTAGCATTTTCAAAAACAGTCTGTTAATTTGAATTTAAGATCGTAAGAACTCTCCACTTCAATAGTCTACTCGATTTGTAAAAACTAATTAGTGCTTGTCCGTTTCGATTTATGGGGTAAACCTTCAAGCTTGAATTAGATTCGAGGCTAACTGGTCTAAAGTTTTTGATACTGTATCTACAGCCATTTTAAAATAAGATTATTATTTTAGAAGTTTTCCAATTCGAAGGTATTTTTTTGTTTTAATACGTCGTTGTAAAGGTGAGTTAGAATTTTTACTAAAGAGTTTCCACCGTATTTGATGTGTTCATTACTGATGCCATCGTGTCCTACTGCCTTGTCCTCTTTTAGATTCTTATTCGCCCTTGTTACTTCTACTTCTAAGAACTCAGGTTCTGGATACTCTTCTCCTTGATTGGTGGGGACAAGGAGAAGGGGAGGGTTGTTATCCGAGTATAAGTCAGCATAGAATTCTGTAGCAATATTGTTAATTTCTTTTCGGTCGTAGACCCTCTCTCCCTTTTCGTTGGTTAAGCAGGTCATATATTTTTGACCTATAGTTCTTTCCTTTTTGATTAGGTAGTTTTGTGTTTTAAGTATAATCCACAATTCGATACAAGAGAATGCAGTTTGTCTACGTTATGAAGCCTTAAAAGTTTTTTAATCAGTTTCCAGACCAAATTAAATTCTATTTTGTTTCTGGTGGATTTGGGTTGTTTCTTTCAGCGCTTCTCTTCTTCAGGTCAGCTCTACTATATTGTCTGGAAGAGATTGGACTTTTTTGTTAGTTTTAGTGGCGTTGCACTCGTTTGAAGCCTCATTTAGTATTTTTACAGGTGGTCCCTGGTCGACACCTCCTTCAGCTTCTGGTTCAGTAAAGCATGGTATTGAATTTTATAGTCTGGGGAGATTCTAGACATCAAATTCCGATCTTTTGGATGGTATCTTTCTTTTCCCGTACTGATTTTACAGTAAACTGGTCGGAGGTCAGAGAGGAATTTGAAGTTGTTAAGGGTATCGCAGATGAGAATAATTTTAAACGTTAGCGGTGGTGCCAGAATGTAGTCAGTTTGCGATTTATATTCCTGGTTCGGGGCTATCCACGTCCATCTTTTGCCTTTTCTTTTCTTAAAGTAAGTCCTGATTATTCCAAAATTTTGTTCTCGACAGAATTGGACAAGTCTGCTGCCCCTACGATTTATAGTTCCGTAATTATAATTACCGAACTACATACACATTTAAAATCAGATAAATTTAAATTGGACAAAAATCAATCATCCGGGTTAAACTCAGTTATTGTTGACCACCTACCTTGGTGATCAAATCCAGAATGAAGTCCACATTCTTGGGAGATATCACGGTCGTCACAGTGCGATACATGTGAACGAATACTCTGGCAGAAACGATGGAAGGCGTGAAGTGAGGGATGAGAATCTTAGACAACCTCGGGGTGCTCAATATGGTCGTCAACAATTTAGGACACTCGTTTTCGGTTTCATCGATACAGGCCTGCAATGCATACTCCAATTTATAACAATGGTGTCAAGTGTCGACAACTACTCTTTTCAACCAATTAATCGTTACCTGTCCTAGCTTGTCAATCATTTTCCTGATCAAAAGTTTCGTAGGAAAATACTCGGATATTTGCGAATCGTAGGCAGATATCAATCTATAGAACAAAGAGACGCCGACATCTTGTAACAGGTTCACAAATGTAAGGTCACCAGCTCGCCGTGTCTCCATTATTTCCTTGCTGAGCATCCTAGAAACAAAGATCAAGATTTGTGTTTAAAAATAAAGGAAAATATCTTCTTGTACGAATTCTTGTACCACAGTAGTGCAGCCGTTAAAAGAAATTTGCAATTTATTTATTTATTTACGCCTGGCTGTGAAGCGCGACCGAGAACAAAGTACAGAACAGAATAGGATTTTACAATTAAAAAAACAAAAAAAAACACGAAAATCAGACAAATGAAACAGCAATATACGACATAACAAGGAGAAAATAAAAACATAATATGAATTTTAAGTTTGCTGAACTGTACTTAGCCAAGTAAGCCGTTAACCCTCGCTGTCCGCCCACCTCCGGGCACAGGCCTCCACCGCACCCTTCCAACTTAGTCTGGACTCTGGGGCTCTACACTAGAGGGAACCGAAGTTTTTACACATCAGGTCCTTCTATCTAACAGGAGGGCACCCCTTCACCTTTTCAGGTCCCATAGAGTCCCGTTCATTAGCCTCTTTGTCCAGATATCACAGACCCTCACCACGTACCCCGCGTATCCGAGCTTCAGTCGGGCCACGGAAAGGCCAATTATCTTTGCTCTGGTTCTTTTCCTGATTTCAACTAGACTAATCAAAATGGAGTCGAACAAGGAAATACTACAGTTGGCCATACGACCCGGCCAGCAACCGGTGCTGGCGGGGTCCGGGCCTGTCAGTGTGAAATACGTAACCGGAGTGACTAGTGTGAGTGAATCTCAGGCACTAGACACTATCAGACCACTGACGATCAGCACATGGGATGTGCGGGGGTTGAAAGAAACAGCCAAACTCGGAATAGTGGAAAAAGAAACTGAGCAGTTGGACATAGTTAAGACTATCAGAGACTCACTGGAAAGAAAGCGGACATTTCAACATCACTAATGGAAACAGAGTGTGCTTTTCGGGAAGCGACGACATGCACCGCTGCGGCGTAGCCTTCATCATAGCGAAAAGATGGACGGACTCAATCATCGGCTACGACACGATTTATGAACGCATGATGATGCTGAGAATAAGGGCTAAACCAATGAACCTGTGTTTCATACATGTCTACGCACCGACCGTAGATTCCGAGAAAGTTGACATAGAGAACTTTTACAGCGAATTAAGCCGAATCCTAGGAAATGTGTCTTCCAGACTCAAGGGAGATTTCCATGCAAAAATAGGCAGACCCGCCCACGACACAGATTTGAACCACGTAATAGGCAGACGGAGCATCGGCGAGAGGAACGAGAGAAGCGACAGATTACAATAGACTTCTGCCTAGACAAGGGACTATTTGTAGCCAGCACGAACTTCCGAAGAAATTGTACACCTGTAGGTCTCCAGGAGAGATATATCGAAACCAAATAGATTACTTTGTGGTGAGCAACCGCTGGAAAACATCGATATGGGATATTAAAACGTACCCAGGAAAAGACTACGGTAGCGACCACCAGCTACTAGAAGCAGAAATAGCTTCAAGACTACGAACGAAAATAAAGCCCAAACTAGATAGTACTTACTGCAGAACCTTGTATACAAGACCGCGGTCAAGGAAAACCTGGAAAAACTCACGGTCCAAAGAGAAATCCGGGACCTGAATGCCAAGGAAACATGGCTCCGAATGAGAGAGCGTAGAAACAAAGATGGTACCAAAACCAGTCAAAATAAGGAAGAAATGGATCACGGATTATACATGGAAGACAATCGAGGAACGGAAAGCCCTGAAGGGAGAACTGCAGGATGAAAGGAAAAGGACGCAGTACGAACAGAAAAGCAAGGAAGTGAGGGGAAAATGCTGAGAAGATACAAACAGGTATACAGGAGGGATCTGCGAAGAAATCGAGAAACATCAGCTCAAAAACGAGACCAAATACATGTTTCAGAAAATCAGAATGACCACACGGACTTTTGAAACGAAAGCTCTACCTTTGGAAGATCGCGAAGGGAAAATGCTGACAAGCTCAGAGGAAGTCAAAATGAGATGGGCGCGAATACTGTGAGAACCTGATGGCGGACGAAACCGGAAATGTTGGACAGAGAGATGAAGGGTTAGGCGGCGAGGCGGAGCCAGATATCCCACTATCGGAGGTCGAAGCAGCAATCAAAAAACTGAAAAAAAGGTAGAACAGCAGGTGCAGATGACACAGTTATGGAAATGCTGATAGCAGCACCGAAGGAAAACACCAAATTACTACACCTCATATGTAAAATTTGGAAAGAGCGGAACTTGCCGAAAAACTGGACTGCTTCAGTATGTGTATATCCCTCTCCACAAAAAAGGATCAAAATCGGACTTGCTCAAACAACAGAACAATTTCGCTAATATTACACGCGAGCAAAGTTTTACTCAACATCCAGCACGAACGGATTAAGGCGCACATCCTCCCACAGATACCGTCAGAACAGGCTGGTGTTATTTCTGGCAGAGGCACGAGAGAGCCAATTCTCATTATTCGCCAGGTGATAGAAAAGGCTCAGGAATTCAACAAGCCAGTGTATTTATGCTTTACCAACTACGAAAAGGCGTTCGATAACGTCAACTGGCGGATACTCTGGAGTTGTTTAGAAAAATTAGGAGTACGAAAGCACCTGATTGCTCTGCTTAAGAGCCTATACGAAGACAACTCTACTCAAGTGAGAGTAGAAGGAGAACTCAAGCAGCATTTCAAAACCGCCAAAAGAGTACGAGATGGATGCATACTCAGCCGGAGAGTGGTTTATGAGAGAAGCCCTGAGGAGGGAAACGAATATCTGACCTCAGATATGCAGACGATACCACTCTGCTAGCCACGACGATAGAAGAACTGGGGGAACTACTGAAGAGAATAGAGGCAGCTAATGCCGCGACGGGCCTGAGAATAAATAAGTTCAAAACTAAAATTATGATCGTCTACTGCACGAATGACCACCCACCAGGAATCAAGATGTGGATGGAATAGAAGTAGTGCAAGACTTCATATACTTGAGAAGAAATGAAAAGAAGAGCGGCAATCGCAAAAACAGCAATAGGAAAGCTCAATCGAATCTGGAAAAGTCATGATGTCACAAAACACACCAAGCTGAAGTCCCTGATTATTCCAATATTTTTGTATGCAGCAGAGTGCTGGACAGTAAAAAACGCTGACATACACCGAATTGAGGTTTTCCAGATGTACAGCTATAGACGTATGCTGAGAATCCCATGGATCAAAAAGAGGACGAATGCGTTGATATGCGAAGAACTTGGCGTGATAGACAGACTCAGCACAATCATCAGAAGACGTATTCCCAGTTACTTTGGTCACGTAATCAGAAGGGAAAATCTGGAGAAACTGACTGTGCAGGTTAGAGTAGAAGGACCAGGTCACGCGGTAGGTTACCCACACGATACATAGATTTAATACGGGAAATCACTGGCAAGACGATGGAATCACGTACTAGGACAGCCGAGGACAGAGACAACTGGAGGAGCCTGGTCGACTCGGTTACCTGATTACGATACCCGAAACCGGACAAACGAAGAAGAAGAATTTTGTCACGTAGTCTGATATTCAGGATACTCCTCAACATTCTGTTTTGAGTATTTTTGTTTGTCGACTGTTCAAGGCCCAGGTTTATGGTCCGTATAACAGCGCAGGTACCACACAGGATTCGAGAATTCTGCTTTTTATTGATACCAACATTTTGCATGCTAAAATATGTTTCTGGAGCGCTAATTTTTTCCCCCGACTTGTTTCTCAGGGATATACATAGGTTGTCGATAAATAACAGACTAAAATTCGTACGGCCCATCAACGCTACTTATCGGCGTTTCTACGCAGTAGGGGGATAATTTGGTTCATTAGCTATCGATTGAGACCATGCCGAGCTCATTTGATTGAAAACTCGCTGTTCCAGACCAATTTGAAAAAAACCATATGCGTTGACCCCCTACAGGTTTTTTAAATATTTTATTGAAGAAGGAAAAAAAGCATACGATTACAAAATTTTTTATTAATCATCACGAATATCGTTTTCAAAATAAGCGCCATTTATGGCTATATAGGCGTCTATTTGTTCAAGCCATTTATCAAAAGTTTTCGCGTATTCCGCCGCCGGTAAGGAGGAGAAAAACATCTGCGCTGTAGTGATGCGACTTTTTGATTTGGGTTGAATTGACGACCCCGTAAGGTTGTCTTTAGCTGAGGAATAACCAAAAGTCGCAGGGGGCGAGGTCAGGACGATACGGGGGTGGGGGTGAATAGTGATTTTTTAGAGGTCATCATCGCAGCGCAGATGTTTTTCTCCTCCTTACCGGCGGTGGAATACCTCAAAACGTTTGATAAATGGCAAGAACGAATGGATGCCTGTATAGCCATGAATGGCGCTTATTTTGAAAAAGATATTCGTGTACTTAATGAAGATGATGATTAATAAAAAGTTTTGTAATCGTATGCTTTTTTTCCTTCTTTAAAAAAAATCGTTAAAAAACCTGTAGGGGTGAACGCAAATGTCTTTTTTCAAATTGGTCTGGAACAGCGAGTTTTCAATAAAATGAGCTCGGCGTGGTCTCGATAATCTGATCCATCTTCACTTTTCATGACGAAGAGGAAAAGACGGAGGAGGGGGAGACGGACGGAGTTAATATGGAGAATGCACTTCCCGTAGGCAATATACAGTGAAATCATTCCGTATCAAATCACTCTACTTTTAACCCTAGGGTCTTTCGAGTAATCGAAATCTGTTCATTAGTTCGTAGTTACTCTCCACCCAAAACCTCGAAAGCTTTCTTATATTGAACATGAGCTGAATTTGAAGTGAAGAGGGAGTTCGTTGAAATGCCAATTCAGGAGCCACATTTCTTGGCATGCCATAAATTACATACAAATTGGGTGGCACAAGTGCCACATAGTGGCGAAGTAGTACCACGCAGTAAAGTATCGTAAACTGGGGTAACCTCGGCTTTTTGGGGTAACTCTGGACAATGCCAGTTTTATACATTAGAACTGGAACATCAGTTTCCACCATACGACAGTGTAGCTACAAGTTTCAGTGTTTATTTGACATCCTAGTTAACAAAGAAACAACGCATCTGACCAGTGTTACTCCAGTTTTGGCAATGTACGGAGTTCCCCCACAAATCTGAACTTTATGGTACAATCGTGGCACATGCTATGTTCTATAATCTCCCTCCTTTTCCAGAGAATTTGTCTACATCGATGCAAACATAATACTTTTTTCTACTTCACCCCCCACTTTAGTCAAGGTATGCCCCTGATTGAAATTATTAGTGCCACCCAGTAAAAATCTTGGAAAATATGCTCTGTGTCTAGAGAACTCATGAAGATAGAAATATGAAATTGGCACCAATCGGTACGTTATAACGTCCTTTTTCATTCCCACATAACATACGATTCTCTATCACAATTTCATTCTCGTAACAGGTCGACACTCACTTTGTTTATTGTGAAGTAGAAGTTTAGCTTGTAAAGTGACCAGTGAATAGGAGCTCCTAATTTATCCAACTTGAAATACGATTACTTACTCTACAGCCAGTTCAATTACAATACAAGCTACCGACAACTGCACCGGAGGATTCTTCACATTGTGCTTCAACAATCTCTGGAAGTCAGCGTCGTTTTTTTCAGCGGCATGTTTCACAGATTTATTTTGCCTGCCTTCACGGACCTGTGGAAATTAAATTTTTGTCTGTATATTCTCATGCATTCAAAAGAGGAGGGTTGAAACCGGAACCTTTGTTCTCACTTTCACACGCGTCACGAGCTTCGTAATGAAGCAAAACTGATTTGAAAAAGAGCGATACTTCCACACCTGTTCTTAATTCCGAATTTGGACCCCAACATAGTCTCAGTCTTCTGTGCTTCGAGTTCCATTGCACTGACAAACAATTCGGACCTTATTCATGAGCAGGTTAGCATTTATCCAGGCCCGCCCATCTCGAGTAAACGACCACAAATTAAAAAAGTGAAAGCCCAATCGAACATAAATGCAGTAAAATGGGACTATTTTTTGAAGTCCAAATTCGAAGGAGGCCTAAAGGAAATCTCGCTCTAAAAATCTTCCGAAGTATACGAGTATTGTGCACGTGGACAAATTCGATGAGACGAAAAAAACGAGCAAAGTTGAAAGAAGTTTTGTACCATGATCACGAAAATGTTCAGATTATTCTCGATATCGTTTACCTACCAACAACGCGAGCTAATACGTACATGCAAGGTAATTAACGCAGGTCCTGCACAATGAATAGACGACACAGTCCTTCGTTTGTACAGTGGTGCGGCGGTATCGCAAGCTGCATACAATTTCACTTCAATCTCAACATCGGAATACAAATAACGATATGCATCTAACAACGCTTTGGCTACGTTATTTTGCTCTGATTTTTCAATTTCGTAACTCCTGAAATCGAATAACAATAAATTCAGCTCTATTCCACTATTTTCCGCTTTCGATACGGATTTAAAACAACGAAACGGCAATTACTTCGTAAACTGTAAAAGTATTTGAAAATGATCGGCCAAGTTATCCAACATCAGCGATTTATTCAGAAATGTATCCTTCGGTACTGTAGGAACCACCGAGGGAGTAATGATTAGCTCAGGAGGGCGTGCCCTTTTATCGTACGATTTCAACCTGAACACAGGGCACAAATTAACTTTTCGCAATCACAAGCACACGCTGTTGGATGATGAACAGTTATTGTAGTTAATACCTCTCCAGAATGTTTGCCACCACGTTGGCATCTTCGGGGAAACAAATTATGCGATGGGATGAAGCACTGCCATCACGACACAACGCTTTGCTCCACTTTTCTAGTAATTGCTGCTGCTCTGATTTCATTTGGTCGAAGTCAGTGTATTCTATCCATGGAGTCTAAGCAAAGTACAATTATTTAAAATAAGAATGGAAGAGGATACATTAACGCATTGCAAATGAGTGATGCTCAATTTTGGGACATTTCAACATTTGTACAACTGTCGTTAAGAGAATATCGATCCTAACTGAGGCATTTTTGAAAAGTAACAATTGCAAGTATCATAGTCTCACAGTACAGCCGTTCTGGTAGCTCCGGAGGCACGAAATTCTATTTTGAAAAAGATCTTCATATTCCTAATTGCGAGGTTTTAATCTTGCTGATAGGATATTCCATTGTATCATAATTTTTCGTGAACCCAGATAGCTCGCCCAAATTTCGGAATAAGAGCCCTGGAAAATAAACTTCTTCCAAGGATCTCACCTGTGGGAAATTCGCCGAAAGTAGAATATCGACTAAGGGGACTAATAACTCCCGCAAGGGAACATTCACCCTACTATCACC
Organism: Acanthococcus lagerstroemiae; assembly: GCA_031841125.1. NCBI lineage: Eukaryota > Metazoa > Arthropoda > Insecta > Hemiptera > Eriococcidae > Acanthococcus > Acanthococcus lagerstroemiae. Next base: position 10,063,192 of record CM063106.1, on the reverse strand, counting down.
ATAAATATGTGTTTAACCACAGACCACCACAAAGTCCCACGGGGGTCTGGGCGAGTCCACGTAGGGCTCCCTCGCTGTCACATCTCCCAGCGTTGCCACACGCACCAGGACGAGGAGATAAGAAGTGAGTGAAGAGGAAGCGCGTCTAGCTATGGGGGACCTGAATTCCAAGCTAGTGCTCAGGGAGCGCGAACTTCAGTCAGTAGGGAACATCATGATGGCCCGCAGCGGAACGGCGAAATGAGGGCTCGGGCCCGTCTCAAAGCGTCTCTCCGGCCACTGATACGATACTCGAAAGGGTAGTTTCCGGGGCCGGGGGTGCGGTGTCTCAGGAGCCACTTTGGCATGAGTGCATCGCCATACGTCCCACCACGAAGTTGTTTGAAAAGCTGTTTCTCAAACGGTTACTAACAATTATCGAAGAAAAGATCAGTTTAGGTTTTGACAAAAACATGCGACCGTTGATCAGGCTTACCGAGTAGCTGCTGTCATTGATGAAGTGCCAGAAGAGAGAAAAAAATACAGCCCGGCAGTTTTTATTGAATCGCCCAGACTTTGGACCGTGTATGGTATGAAGCCCTGCTCTACGAGCTGAACAAAATGCTGCTAAGAGGTACTATCAACTAATTAAATCCTGCTCGACTAATCGATTCTTTTGCGTGAAGCAGAGCGACAACTATTCCCAACTTAGGCTCATCCAAGCAGGCGTTCCACGGGGGAGGGTCCTGGCCGCATTAAGCCTCCGGTTTACAGCCAATAATCCAAAAACAAGACATACAACGATGGCTATATCTGCTGACGATTAGCTACAAGCGACAATTTGGCTGGAGCTACAGAAAAGCTTCAGAATTTACTCGACTCACTCAGTAAATGGACCAAGCGATGGAGAATCAAAATCAATGAGCACGTCACGTTTGCTTTGCGTAAAGTGAACTACCAACCCGATACAATCAACAATCAAATAGTACGGTAAAATACCGCCAGGTATCTAGGAATGCCTTTTGACAACCGACTGAACTGGAAGGAACATACCAGATTCAAAAAATGGGAACTAACGCGGAAACGAAGAATCGGAAACATTCTCTCAGCTGTCACTGCAAAATAAAATACTGCTGTACAATCAAATCCTAAAACCGATATGGACTTACAGTACAGCCTTCTGGGACTGCGCGAAGAAGTCGAACTTTAATAAAATAAAGGTAGCTCAGAACCAAGTCCTCCGAATGATCGCAGAAGCACTCTGGTTTCTACGAAACAAGGACCTCCATCGAGATCTCCGCATTCCTACAGTTGAGGACAAAATCAAGCGGCACGCAGCAAAACATGAGAAGCGCTTCACCCAAATGGAGAAGCCCTACAGCTATTAGACAATAGTAGCCTTAAAAGACGACTTCAAAGGACTAAACCTTTTGAACTAGTCTAAGAATAACAGTTTGGGTTTAAAATGTCATTAAAAATAAATACGGACGGGATATAAAGCGTACGATACATTAAGCTCGTATGTATGTAAGATGTAATAAACATTAACTTGAGAGGAATAACCACTGGGATATCAGCATTATTCACGCTCACAGATCCAACTTGGAAATACGAATTGATATTCTCATAGAATAGGAATTCGTATAGAATAATACTTTTAAAAAAATCAAATTAAATCAAATCAAATCAAGTAGATTAGCTTGGCACTTGTTTAAACAAGTTCACAACCCGATCCATCAAAGTCTCCGCTACATTTTCGTATCATTTTTCAAGGTTGAAAAACTAAGAATATGTACCTGGTCTCCATTCATGATTTCAACCAGCTTAACGGCATTGAAAGCGGCAGACAGCGCAGGTGCAAACAGTTCTGGTTCTTGTAGGCGAGGTTCTTCTAGCCAAAGTAAGAATGATTTATATAATCTGAAAGCATAAACTCTTTAAACGTGAAATTCTTTCCTTTCAGAAAATAACAAGATAACTGGCATTCGCGCTAAATGCAAAAGGTGGCCAATTACTTCACAAAGTATATCAGATTGTTCGAGCTGAAAATAAACTTACTGGATTATATGATCGAACTGTTTTTCCGATTCACTGCCACACGTTTTACTGACGAAACATTTCGCACAATCCTGCAATTTCTTCTTGATCTTTCTGAAGTAGCTGTAATTTATCGAGCCTTCAAAGAACTTATTCCCAACACAAACAGTACTGCGATTCCTGCGAAATAAACGAGAATTTTCGTGTACCTCAATATTAGCGATCACTTTGGGCAACAGATGTATCGAGAAAACAAAATAAATATCGTGAGAGACTGTAGAGAAGCTTTGAGGTTCAAACACATCTAGAAACACAAATAGCATTTCAACTTGATCATATTTACCCTGGTACACGGTGCAAGAACAACCGAAAGAAGCGCTGCCAGAACAGCGGCAATATAGGATGATCGCAGGGTAACTCTAACGCATACTGAGACCACCGATAAATAGACAACCAACTCGATGTTATAGGGGTCAGTTTCAAAGTCGAACACGCTTTCTATAAAACAAACAATTCTTCGTGAATGAAAGAAAACAATCCTCATTCTCACCGAAATTCCGACGTTTTCACTCACCTTGACAGCAGCATCCACGTTTGCTTTACCAGCTGACATAGCTAATGTTTTTAGAACCTCCGACCACAGCTGGGTTTCAGTTTGAGTGAAAGACTCTTCCAGGTGTAGAGCGAAGAATGCGAAATATGGAGAATGGGTAATGGTATTCGAGCTTCTAGGAAGTAGACTTGCAGGGACCATGACAGTTTCACTGGTTGCACCATAACCAATCCAGCTGACCAATGACGATAGACCGCCAGTAACGGTGTAACGATTTGCCGGCGATAAATTCTATAACAATTTGTTTCATTTAATTGAGTACAATAGAAACTAAAGCAGAGACCCACATACACAAGAATGAAAAATGAAGATATACGAACTTGAAGCCATAAGTCCAAATTCGTATGCTAAAAAAAAACAACAAAAAACAGAATTTGAGAGATAGGACGGACAAAATTTTTCTGGGTATTTCATCAGATTAGAACCCTGCTGAACGAACTATAGACTGTTTTCAATACTAGGTGTATTAAATTTCCTGCTACAGCAGCGAGGCGAGCAGACGCTGTGAAACGTTTTCATCTCGTTGATAATTAATTTTTTCAGGCAGTATTTTGAGATGGAGCACATTTTTTAAAGCAGGCGTGAGTAATAATGTTTTTACTGTTTGGGGACGGAGTGATGTACACAATAAATGGCCACAATGCAGCTTGACGGAACATAAACTGAACTTCTTGTAATATTCCTTAGTCTCTCAACCGGTAGGTCGCGTCTCTCCGCTTTTTTCTCCCCTGCGCTAATCTTTTCATCCCCGAGAAGGATTTACACTTTCATAGCTCGTTTTTTGCCTTCCTTTCCAGTTTTTTCCCTCAACTATTCCCTCTAGTAATGACAACAATATTCCTGGATATCTTATATTAAGACTATCAGACCTATCATTTTAACTGTTCTCTTCACGATTATATTTCAAATTTTTCTTTACCCTCCTATTCGCCTCAATACTTCCTCATTCCAGATCTTTTCTGTCCATTTAATTCTCAACATTTTCCGATAACTTCAAACGCTTCTATACTTTTTCTTTCTTGTGTTCCTATTGTCCACGTTTCACATTTATACAATTATTATATTAATTTTTATTATTTCATCACAGCTTCTAAGGTTGGGAGGCAAGTCGCCCTTAGGCATGAGCCCTCCGTCACCCTCCTCTACCTTTTTCTGTCTAAGGCAATGCTAGTCCATTATAGACCAACTGATGATGTGATGATTTCGTCAACCAATCGAGTCGTTGGGTGGCCATTTCTTCTCTTTTGGTCCCTCGGTATCCAAACCAAGGTCTGGTAGCACACGTTGCCTCTCGCTATGTGTCCTGTATATTTCATTTTCTTGGATTTGCTGGCGTAAACTACGTATTTCGCGTTTGTTATTACCTTTATTATTATTATTATTATTATTTCATTTTATTTTTTTTAAACTTTTGTCAATTGTGACTGGAATTATGAAATGTGCCTCTTGTGCGAAAACAGGTTTTCGAGATAAACGAGTGTAAAGATGGGATGGTGGTGGTGGTGGTGCGCACAGATGTACATAGCATACATCTGTGGTGGTGCGTTTATCGCGCTGCTATGATGACCGTGTTTCGAATTCTTGTTGTCTGTCATTCCCGTAGGCCCGTTTCACACACCACCATGTAAACGGATGTTTTTAAACTTTTGACGTGATTTTTAAATGCAATTTGTGGAAAAACTAATGAAGATAGGAAGCTGCGATTTATTTCACGCGAAAGAACGTGATTTTTTCTATAAGAATTATCAAGAAAATGAAAAATGATTTTTTGATACCAGAGGTACATTTCATGATTCCATGTCACAATTAGTTTTATCTTTAATATGTTCCTTAGCACTGCCAGATGAGCACTTTGTAGTCGTTAGGTCTGTTATTTTGTCGTCGCCCACGTTTGGGCTCCATACAGGAGCACCGACATTACACAGCTTTCCAGGACTTTAGCTTTCCATGCATTTTTTATTTTTGTCTTTATTTCCTTTTCGGTCTTGTTTTCAAATGAAATAATTTGTCTCAAATACTTGTCCTCAGTTATTCTTTCAATTTTCGTGCCGTCTATAAAGATCTCAAGAGTGCTTTCATTATTTGACATTATTTTTTTGAGAGGTTCATTTCCAGCCCTATCTTTCCGCATTGTTCTTGCAATTCCTTCGCCATATCTTTCATTTCCTCAAAACGTTTACCTAATAAAACTATGTCGTCGGCAAATCTCAGATTGCTAACTAACTGGCCATTTATTTTTATTCCCTTTCCTTCATAGTTGGTTTTTCGAAAAGCGCGTTCCAGTATGCTATTGAAAATGTCTGGGGACAGAGGGTCTCCTTGTTTGGCGTCTCATTGTACGTCGAAGGTTCTCCCCCCCTCCCCCATTTTATGTAAGCTTTTGCTTTTTTATACGATTCTTGGAGAATTTTGATAATTTTTAATGGGACCCTTTGAGCGGTTAGTGCTACCCATATTTCGTCATGGTACACCGAGTCGAACGCTTTCCTAAAATCAATGAACAGAAGGTATACATTTTCATGTTATTTTCTTTCGTTTTCTCTATTATCTGTCCTAAACGAATAGCCCCTCCCAAAACCAGCTTGTTCTTCCGATTGGTTCTGGTCTAGGGTGCCATATTATATTAATTTTCATAAATAATTTACATAATAATATATTGGATGGTAAGCTTATAGGTCGTTAGTGGTATATTTCTGATCTCTCTCCATTTTTGAATTGCAGAATTATCTTTGACTACTCCCATTGTTTTGGAACTATCGTTTTGCTCAAAATGTTATCGAATATATCTGTTAAGGCTTGGGCAATTATTTCGGCAAAGGTTTTCAATGTTTCATTTTCGCTATCATTGGAACCCACAGCGTTACCTGTTTTCAGACCTTTCAACGGGTTTAACACCTGCTGTACTCTCCAAATATACGTTTGAAGAAATCTCAGTCTCTTACTTCTAAATCTATATTTGCCCTAAGCATGTCTCTTTTTTTGGGTGAAAAAAAATCACTTAGCTTGCACCATTCTACTCTTCATTTCTGTTTCACTTCTACCATCTTGCGTTATCAGACTACCTAAGTATTTAAATTCCTTTACCTACTTTATTTTTTCACCTCCTATTCCCATATTTGTTCTGTGAAAACCGTGAAAGCAAACGCACGCTTTGTACGTTCGTCTCGATTAATCTACAAACGCGTAACTATATCTCATCGCTACCACAGTTCTAGAATACTCTCGGCGGCAAAATTAGTGTCGGGTAAAAGCTCAAGCCGCGTCGAACTGTGCAAATTCGGCCAGTGTTCACCGTACACCCGTTACGGTCTTAAAGTGTAGTGCAGTGAAGCGCCGTGCAGGTAAAATCGTGACAAGACAAACCACAGCACACCGGTCCAAGCGCATCAACCAGCCGAAGCCGGTCAGGTATCGTGTAAGTCAGTCTATTTATCTATACCTACATCGCAGAGAACCGAGTAAAAAAGGTACAAACAAAATGAGCGGAACGGAGGAGTCGAACGAGGTGGTGGACCTAAGGATGCTCCTAAACGAAATTAGGAGTGTCAAATCGATTGTTACAAACACGAAAGAAAGTATACCAGAAATGAATGGAAAGATTCTAACCCTAGAAGAAGACAGCCAGCAAATCAAAGAGGAAGTAGCCAAATTGTACGATGCGGGACGTTACTTGGAAGAAAGGGTGGAGGACCTCGAAAAATACAGTAGGAGAAATAACCTGCTAATAAGTGGAGTACCGGTCAGCAAGGACGAGCGGGTGCATGAGGTCGTGAAAGCACTAGCGGCGGAAATGGAGATCACGCTGAGTGAGTTCGACATCTGCGAGGCCCACAGAATGCCAGCAACCAATAGAACACCTGATATTATAGTAAAAATGTTCAGCAACGAAAAAAAGAGGGCCATGATTAAGAAAGCTAAAGAAAGCCGGCTGAATATCCGCGGCAGTCCGATATATGTAGGCGAGCACCTGATAGCTGCCACAAAAACAGTGCTGAGAGAGGCCAAGCAGCTGAGAAACGAAGGCCGTATCAAGTTCGTTTGGACTCGGAACGGCGATCTATTTGTCAGAAGAGAAGAAAATGCTAGAGCTACAAAAATCAGGGAGAGCAACGATCTGACTGAATTCAGAGCGGTAAATGAGCCAGCAGGCGTAGTGAGAAACGGCAAAATGGGAGGCACACCAAAGCGGTCGATTCAAGAGAGGAGCCCAGACGCCACCAGCACAGCAATGAACAAGAACAGCAAGAAGATGCAACTTCAGAGAACGAGAACAAATTCGCTAACCAAGGTACCATCAGGAGGACTACAACCTACGATGGACATGTTATGGAAGGATAAAAACTCAGCCGGCGTAAACCAGGAGAGAGGCTCAGAATAAAGTGTAAGCGTCGCGGCGAGAGAGGGGGCACGGATGACATATTTAGCTCGTCTGGTCGGGGCCCTTTTCGGTTAAACGGTCGCAAATTATCGGAACTCAACCCCACCTCCTTCAATCCAGCCTGCAGCAGCTGTGAGGGAGGTAAGCTGCAAAACCCCCATCCAAAATTTGATATTCAAGGAGGGATACAAAAAGTATAAAAACAAAAACTCTGCCTTTAAAAAAACTGAATCTTTTGGATTGCAATGTACACATACTAAACCAAAAAACAAAAATCACGAGGGCCTAAAACTGAATTTGGCATATTTTAACTGTAGGGGTCTTGCCAGTAACGAAAGAGTGTATGAGTTTGAGAGAAATATAGAAAAAATTAAGTGGGATGTAATTGGGCTATCAGAGGTAAGAAAATTTGGGGAAACGTTACTGGTCAAGAAACCAGGGTATGTCTTCTACCACATGGGTCAAACCAAAGGCTATCGGGGGGTAGGCTTTTACATCAAATCCAAATGGATGAAGGAAATAGAGGGCATCAAAGGAATATCAGAAAGAATCTGTTTATTGAAATTGAAGTTGGGGAAAAACACAAAGGCTCTGATAATAACGGTGTATGCCCCGACCCTGGGATCCGATGAAGAGGAACTAAACAAATTTTACGAAGACTTGGAAGAAACTCTAAACAGTCATAAGGAATACTACAACTTCCTAATGGGAGATTGTAATTCAATTATAGGGTCCCGGGAGGGGGGCCCAGAAAATATTGGAGAGTTTGGTCTTGGGGTTCGAAATTTGAATGGGGAAAAACTTTTGGACTTCTGTATGAGAAACAACCTTAAAGTGGCAAACACATTTTTCCGAAAAACTAAAAAACTGAAGTGGACTTGGCAATCCCCAGGGGGGAAATACAAAAACGAAATTGATCATATCTTAGTTAACGACATGTCAGTGGTAGAGAACGTGGCGGCTCTGCCGGGCTTCCGTTTTAGTTCGGATCATAGACTTTGCAGAGCTGTGATAGGTTTCCCGAAGAGAGCCAAATATCACAATCACAGACCAAAGCCACGGGGCGTTAAAATCATCCCACCCCATGCCTGGCAAGCAGCAAGAAAGGAGTTGAGAAAACGGCTGGAAAATACGAACAAGGTATGGCAAGAACACACGTTGCAGGAAGTATACAAAAAGCTTGTGGAAGGAACCAGTTTGGGAAACTCAGGCCGATGGTGCGGACAGATGACAAGCTGTCAAAGGACACCAAGATACTCATAGAAGAAAGAGATACACTGGAGAGAAAAGACCAGAAGACAGTAAAGGAAAAGATCTAACTGCTTGTATTGAGGAAAAGGGTTAAGACGGAGATAAGGAAAGACGTAAGGAACTACGATAGCAACCAGATCGAGAGCATCTTGGCCGAAAGTAAATCAACGAAAAAAGTAAACAAAGCCCTTTTCACAGATAGAAAGCTAATACCTAGCTTACGCAATGCAGAAGGAGAGAGGACTTCTGACCGCAAAAACATAATAAAAACAGCCACAGATTTCTTTAAAGAACTATATGGAAAAAAAAGAGGGGGACGAAGGGTTGGAAGGGGACGGGGGAGTTGTTGTTAACTCCAACGAAATGCCAAAAATACTTCAGGTTGAAGTGGGAAAAGTAATATACTCGAGCAAGGTGGACAAAGCAGTAGGTCCAGATGGAATTGACAATGGGACCCTAAAGTCTTTTGCGGAAGAACTGATTCCTATCTTAACGAAACTATTCAACAGAATTCTGAAGGAGGAAACCACCCCATTACAATGGAGGGAGGCAAAAATAATGTTGCTATTCAAAAAGGGGAAAAAAGAAGAAATTAAAAACTATACAGGCCTATTAGTCTTACTTCAAATTTGGGAAAATTGTTCATGAAAATTTTAAAAGATAGACTCTACCTGCAGCTCGATTGGCACCAACCAAGGGAGCAAGCCGGGTTCAGAAGGAATCACTCCACGATAGACCAAATCTTCATTTTGAACCAAATTATTGAAAAAGCAAAAGAATACAATTTCGATATTTACTTTCTTTTAATAGACTTCTCAAAGGCTTTCGACTCGGTAGACCACAGATATCTCTGGAAGGCGCTGAAGGCACACGGGATAGGACAAACAGAAATAAATATAATTAAAAATGTTTATGACGGTGCCTCAGCATATGTAGAATTGGACAAACGTGGGGAAAACTTCAATATTGAGAGGGGAGTCAGACAAGGAGACCCATTGTCACCAAATCTGTTTAACTGTGTCCTAGAGGAAGCAATGCGGCAAATGAAATGGGAAGGGACGGGGCTGAGAGTAGATGGGGAATTTATAAACAACCTGAGATTTGCCGATGACGTGGTGTTGATTGCGAAGGATGTGACAGGGTTAGTGAACAACGCAAACGAATTTATCAATGCATATAAACAAGCTGGATTAGAAATTAATATGGACAAAACGAAATTACTATCAAATGCGTGCGAAGTTGAAATTTCGTTAATGGGAGAAAAGATCGAGTGGGTAAACGAGGTCAAGTACCTGGGACAAATTCTATCGTTCAAGGGGGCCAGAGAGCGAGAAATCTCATGTAGAATTCAAAACGGGTGGGGAAAATACTGGAGCCTGAAAAACATATTTAAAGGCAAACTTCCAGTATCGACGAAAGCGGAAGTCTGGCGGAGCTGTATCCTACTAACAATGACATACGGTGCGCAGACATGGGCGCTAACGAAAGCTAATGTAAGCAGGTTGCGGACCACCTAAAGGGCGATGGAATGTAGTATTCTGGGAATCAGAAGGAAAGATAAAGTGGTAATATCCACGATAAGGGCCAAAACTAGACTGACGGATATCGGGGAGGAGGTGAAAAAATGTAAATGGAGGTACGGAGGTCACATTTTAAGACAGGAGGGGAGATGGGAAAGGAAAATAGAGGGATGGACTCCATACGACCATAAAAGGGAAAGAGGAAAGGCCAATCACCCGATGGCGGGACGAATTCCGAAAGGAACTCGGACCTATGTGGAGGAGATATACTCTGAACAGAAAAAAATGGAGGGAGATAGGGGAGGCGTATGCCTAGAAATGGGCGGGTAAAGCACTGGAAAATAGATGGGGGAGTTCGGTACCACTCCCGACCCGCGACGCGGGCCGACGCATGTAGAGTGAAGGTAATGATGTATAGATACCCAAAATAAACGCTGCTATTATTATTATTATTCCCATATTTATTGGATTTTGTTTTCATCTACTGACTACCATCATTCATCTTCATTTGGTCATTTTATATTTGTGACGCGCCATGAGAAACCATACCTTCGGGTGAAAAAGTTGTTTTCAAGAAAAACGCCAAAACACGTTGAAAAATTGATTTTGATCAAAAATGACTTTTTGCCGGAAATGTGTTCTAGAGTATCTGAAGAACATTTTAGGCACCCACACTCGCTTGTTTCTTTGTTTATTTGTTTGATTTTTATAATTTTTGTAAAAAAAAAATTTTTTGGAATTTTTTGTATGATCGATTTTTTTTATAATCAACGTCATTTACATACATTTTTTTAATAATAAACTTTATTTGCATAAATTTGTCAGTTTTATTTTAGCAAACCTGAAACCTACACCATTGAATTCCTCATAAAATTTTACTCGCGGGGGGGGGGGGCTAATTTTCAATCATAATACCTTCGGAGAACTTGGTAATTTAAGCAATGTCCGAACGAAAACCTTAAAGCTGTTTTTCTCGAAAAGTACTTTTTAGTAGTTTCCAACTTCAAAATGGCATATCTCTGAGAATTTTGCTCCGATTGAGCTGCGGTTTGCGGCATTGGATTCTCCATACTTTTCTCTATTAGAATCAGTCAAAATTTCATTTTCGACCCTCTTCACCCGAAGGTATGGTTTCTCATGGCGCGTCACATTTTACTTTTAATCTTTCATCCCCCTTTTTTAGTGTCTTCTTTCCAGTATCGCAATGTCATCTGCAAACCTTATCATTCTAACCGTCTCCCCTTGTATATCACACATGATTTTCTTTCATTCATTTCTTCATCTACTTTTTCTATAAATAAGTTAAACAGTACTGGTGACAACAGCAATCTTGTCTCACTCCTTTTTGAATTTTCGCTTCTCCCACTTCAACTATTTGTATAAGGCTCTAATAGTTGGAAATCCCAATATTACAACTAAAAAGAAGTTCAACAACTTTACGAGCGAGTATTTTACCTAAAAAATGTACACTACCTGAATCAATTCCGTAAGAATTTGGATACAAAGTTGCTTCAACGACTCATCATAAAACGCAAGGCACAGTATTTTGTCCATTAAATATGCGACTGAAGGGCAGTTATCAGCCCATACAATACTCAATACCCGCATCCATAGTTCAACCATCGGACTTGGACTGTGTAAACAATATCTATCGAACGGGGAACAGTAGAAACATGTTCATAAATGAAGTTACAGCAGATTGGTACTATACAATACTGGATACTAAAAGAAACGTACCTTGAAAAATTATCCAAATGATACTGAATTAAACCAGCGAATTGAGACAACACAGCTCTAGGAAAATCAGCAATTATTAAATTTTTAGCCATCTTCATGTAAGTAAGATCGGCCGCCAGTAATGCCGAAATTACCTTAATAAACCTGTTTCAAATCAAACTGATTAATTTTCATGTTTCTCAAGTTCGGTGTACTTGATCATCCAACATTATCACATTCGCAGAATGTACAAAACGAAATTACTTTTCTTGTTTCAGCAAGGAATCGATCGAATCAGTAAAATATGGTACCACGAGTTGCACAATATGTAAGACCTGTGAATATTTTCCCGCAGACAGTAGAACGTTGCAGTAATCCCAACAAGATTCGCATATCGTGGGTATACTGTGACCCAGATTACTCATCAATACTGCCACGTAGCAAGCAACTGACTGGTTCTTGCTAATACCATCGGAAAAGGGTGCGCATATCCTAGAAAATGATTTAAACGCCACAATTATCAAGAACTTGTAACACCAATTCAATCCAAACAGCACAAATCATTACCGCAGTATCAGCGTTAATGTCGGGAATTCGAGCACCTATTCTGAAATCGGTAAGAGTTAATCGCACGATTCGAACAGGCTGATCGAGCAAATGTAATCTTAGTTTCGAAAGAATCTGCCACGCCCAAGAATTCAACGCTTGCTCGGGGCTCTGACTCCGAACTATCGCAGAGACCTACAAAAAAATATATATATAATAATGATAATGCTAACATAATTAACATGCAAACTTCATTTGCCAAAAACCTGAGAGTGGCAGAGTAACTGGATTTGGGCTACGAGACATCTACATATGGTAGAGAAAGACTGACTGAGTTAAAAACACCTGAATGGATTGCTGATAGATACACAAATGTACTTTGACAAAAACAGTCTCGGATACCGTGACAATTAGAATGCTAAGTAATCAATAATGCGGAACTTCAAAAGCTATATATGGATATTTTAAAAATCAAATCCAGACTCCAGACATGCGAAACGTTTCATCCTGGGAAGAAGGGGGGGGGGGAGTTGAATTAACTTGACAGAGATTAACCAGCAAAGGATAGAAACGAAAAGAAAGGTCTTCATTTTACAAATTTTGACAACTGAGGACTGAATTTTATCAAATTCGAGATAAGAAAGCATAATGTAAGACGATCAAACCTTGTTCTTCGGAAAAGCGGGAATCCATTTCGATTTTTCCAATGAGGGATTCAAATTTGCTAAATAACGGACATTCTTAGAGTCCAAAAATTCTCAAGATTTGTTTAGGGGAGCAGCCCGTTATTTACGCCCCCGCCCGTGGTTTCGGGCTTGCTGAACGGCTTAGTAAATACCAATTACGACGCGAACAATATTCACCTGTCGCATTCCTTGGGAGATAATGGCAGTACTTCCAGCCGCTGAGTTTTCTTCCGTGTACATGTAAACGGCCTTCACAATTATTATCGCAATTTGACAGTGGAAGTCACGTGGAAGGAACAAATCTCTACAATACATAAATAAGTAAATATTTCGTTGCGATTAATCAATCATTCCTTGTTTTAGTAAAAAATGACCAACGTTTCAGTAACATCCAACGACCAGTTAAGCTGAGATAATATGTAACGGGCAAGATTATTCTCCCAACTCGTTAAAGGACAATGAAGCAACCAGTTTTCGAATGCTAATGCATCAACCTGGCTCGGTTTCCACAAAACGATTGGTAGTTCTCTGAACAAATACAAAGCATACTGAAACAGATGAAGCCGATTTGATTACCAGGTAAAAATACGGTAGTATTATCATAATACTTTTACAATATTAACAGTAATTGCGTAGAAGAGGTATGTTTTAAAAAAGTATCCATGTACTACCTTTCCAACTAGTATGAAATCCTTCTTCAAAGCTAATATCAGGTCAGAAATTAAATGAGGATGTTTGCTGGTCAAATTGGCAATTAATATCCGAGCTGGTTTCATGCACTTGTCTCGAACCGTTCCATTTACGAAACCAATCTACGAAATAGTCGAGTATTAAATTCACAATGCTGGTTTCAGCTACAGAAAAACAGTTTATAAGGAGAGGGCTGAAAGCAAGAAATGATTAGGTCCATATTTCCGAAGTGATCGACTATTCTAAGTGAGATCATGTTGAATGTTAGTTAACATGGCCTGTCACTGAAAGAAAATCAATTCAACCACTTCTTACCATCAGCCCTCGAGGTATAGCAATTTTTAAACTGACATAGAATCTCCGATACTCACTTTAAACAACTGCAATGTCACGGACTGAATGAATAGGGAGTCTTGTTCTTTTCTGTTTAAAGCCATATTTGTAATTGTTGTCAAAAAATAATAAATATCGTTATCCGGCAACTGCACCAACGTTTCCATGAATTCTTCGCTCATTAAAACATTATTTTCTGGAATTAATTTTCAATTAAAATACCAATTGAGTTATTCTGGACAGACGGAATTAATTCTGAAGCGAAATAAGGTTTGAAAACTCAAAGAAAATAACATGTGTTTCTCATCTAAAACAAAAACTTAGGGTAGCTGCCACACTCTGTAGTATAAATAGAGCGCTCTGCAGTTTTATCTGAAGAAAGTCAGTTAAAAAATTTGGTACATCTGAAGAATTTCTAAATCTTCGAGATGTTGATCGACGTTTTGGATTCTAAGTTTTTATATCGTAGAAGGATATAGTAATTATTATTTACCCATTCTGATTATTCATACTAAATTTCTTTATAAAACATTAATTTGCTAATTACAAAATTTAAGAAAATTAAAAATATTGTTGTATCAGTTAATTTGCATTATTTTTATAGGGTACTTAAGAGTCCATCATCATGTGGAAACTGAAAATGTAACCGAAAGTTGGAAGGATTGAATCCAATACGAGAAAACTTGCGAGATTTTGAACGGACTTTCAGCAAATCAAAATGACGTATCGATTATACCCATGCGAAACTATGGTGAGGTGTATTCAATTTAATTCCACTGAATTCTCAATATAAATCATATTTTTCAAATAATTTAGTTTGATACCAGTTACAAAACCCTTCAAGTCCCCGCCCATGATAATGTTCAATTTAATCTGATATTCACAAGACTTCACCCATAATGCGCTATCTAATATTCCATTCATCTGACTGATTTTCTCCTCGAAAGGGACTAAGGCTTCTATATTTTTCCACAAAAAATACGCGCACAGCTATTTGTACAAATGATACTTGCCTGAATTTACATGGAAAAGGTACTGGTACAAACGCCATAATGTGTGAGAGGTTATCGTTCCGAATGGTACCGTGGCTAGATATTGCCATCCAATTCTATCGTGCGTGGTAAATAGAGTGTTCACAACCCTGAGCAGAAATTCATCGTATTCAGTCTGCAGGCGATTCAACATATCACTATCAACGATACTCCTTTGCGCATATGTTTCTCTGTAAGCAGACACGTTCATTTCAGAAATAATATGGAATTCTATGAGAAAGACAGTGACTCAGTTTTGATGAGCATGCCGGAAAGAAGAACTCGTCGGGGGAACAAGTAACTTCATTTAGGTACATAGGTGGCTTCTCATAAGTAAAGAGAATATGAGACTTCATAAACCTTAACAATTTCAGAAATTAAAAGAAGTTTTCAGAAATAATTAACAAAACCAGCATTCAGTAAAATATCAAGCACTATGAATCAGGAGAAAATTCGTCTCACCTGAACATTTGCCAGTGGTCAGAAATATACGAAGCCGTATGTTTTATAAGTCTACACAATAGCTTGCAAAACTGCTGGTATACAGGAGCATTGTAATTCGCGACACCTTTTTCGAATAAATTCACCAGCAATGTACTTGTGGCGATACTTCGTAAAATGTCGCGATCTGTCACCATGTTGACATCATACAGATCTTCTCCGTCACGACGACTAACCAACATGATCTGTAATATCACGGGTATCAATGAAATAATCTCCTGACAAAAAATGAGGAATTACTCCCGAAAACGGTGATGCAAACAAATGCATCAACGGTGTTGTACCTTGGACTTAGGCGGGAGTTGCGGGAAGACATCGCACCCCTTCCCCCAACATATCAACAGCTGGAAACTCGACAAATTCAAGTAAATGAAGACCTACGGTAGATTAGAGTTCCGAGTCGGCATCCCCCTGTGTATGTGTTGCCACAGCGTGGTAAGGGAACTTAGAGAAAAACTAAAAGCACACAGGAGAAAGGAAAACTCCGACAGATAAAGCCTGATGAAAACACGAGGAAACTAAATCAGCATTCTTCCTTGGAGATGCGTCTCCACCACCACAATTATGATGGTAATTCACAAAGGAAGTAATAATGTCGGACGTAAAATTCTCCCATTCGAATGTCCGTGCAGAGACTACCTAGTGAGAAACTATCAGAATTGAGAATAGGGACACGGAATGTAAGGACACTGAATGAGGGTAGGAAAATTAGAAAACTTAAAGAAGGAGATGACAATATTAAAATTAGATGTAACAGGCATTAGTGAAATGAGATGCCAGAACAAAATAATTTTTGGATGGGGGAGTATAGAATTAATACAGCAGCGGAAAGAGGACAAGCAGGCGTAGGTATTATGAGAAACAAGACTATAGGGAATAGAATGCAAAATTATACTCAACAAAGTGAGGGAATATTAATGGTGAGAGTTTCAGCAAAACCAGCATCTTAAGTGATGGTCCGAGTTTATCTGCCTACAGGAAGTTAGAATGAAGAAGGAATAGAAAAAATTTATGAAGAAAAAGCAAAGTAAAAGGAAAAGAAAATTTAATTATAATGAGAGATCGGAACGCCAGAGTAGGAGGAAGAAAAGAACAAAGGGTATGCGAGGAGCATGGTTTAGGAGAGCGAAATGAAAGCGAGGCTCATAAACTTTCGTAAAGAATATAAATTAGTTATTTGAAGCATTCTGTTTAAACATGAGAAGAAAATATACGTGAAAAAGACCAGGAGATGAAAGAAGATATCAAATAGATTATGACATGCATTTATCGGCACGCAAAAGAAAAAAAAAGTGCACGCAATATCCACAGTCACAATGAAAAAGACAAAATGAACGCAATCGAAAAACAGACCTCACAAAATGAAAATATTTTGAACGCAAAAACTAAATATCAACTTACGCTAGTGAAAATGGGAAATTTACTGAGTTAAGAAAGCCTTCTTCGCTTTCGCTGGTCGTCCTCTTTAGACTTTCTGACCCAGAGGAACATTTATTGCAGTGACTGGAACGTCAACTACTGTTAACCTAATAAGCATGCCTCAATTGTGCTTACAAAAGCGTTTCTTCAGAAAATGGGGCACGAACAACTCGAATCGGTAAGCTGGTGCTCTGGGTTCAGCGTTAAAGACCAAATGGTGTATCGGTGTTCTTTGAAACTATCAAAGGTTTTCCATTTACCCTCCATTTTTTTATGCTTAGCCAGTAGTGTCAGTAGTGGTTTCTTGCAGGTCATTGACCCAACGAAGTACTGCGTGAATTCATATGCGGCTTGGGGTTGTTGAAGTACCGGTGTATTTGCCGAAGCCCAATGATAAGCCGACGTCCACATCTTATGGGTGACCAAGTCTCGTCCCAAACCTTGTCGCTACATGTTAGGTACATGATTAATTAGTCAGTTGTCTGTACAGCTAGCTGGTCACCAGGTTCTCGCAAACATAAACAAGTTTACACCCTCAAACTAGAACACCAACCTACATATCTGTTTTTTTTTCTTCTTCTTCTTCTTCTTCACCTTTTTACATGGCGTGCACTTTCCTGTCCTCTTTCGTTAATATTTTTTTCCATTTTGTTGTTCCACTATTCCTTTTGCGTTCTCCTGTTTTGCGTGCAGAACCTTTCTTCTTTGATGCAGTTACATTTTCCCCATAGATTATATTATGATGAAAAGAAGATATAAAAATCAAATATTGGATTGTAAGACATACCTAGGAGCGGATGTAGATAGTGACCACAATTTGGCAGTAATGAAATGTAGGTTTAAATTTAACAATATAAATAAGAAGAAAGTAAAAACAAAATGGAATCTGGAGTTATTGAAAGAAGTAAAGAAAAGAGCAGAATATCAAAAAGAAATAACGAAAAAACGTTGTAAATCAAAAGAAGGATATGATATTGAAGGGGAGAGGGTAGCATTAAAAAAAGCAATGAATCTGGCAGCATGGAACAAAATAGATACTCATGGATTAAGAATGAGATATCAGAGATAATGGAAGACAGAAGAACGTATACACAAGCTAATGGTACAGAAAGTAAGGACAAATATGAAGCTTTGAGAAATCAAATAGAGGCCAAAGAAAAATGGATTAATTAGAACTGTGAGGAAATTGAGAAGCAAAAATGAAAGCAGGAAAACCAGATCAGACATATAACGAAGTAAAAAGATATTCTGCAGCATGAAAAAAGAGAACAAATAATTTAATGGGTATTAGACTTTAAAATAAAAAACAAAATAAAAAGATAGGTGAGATATCTTGAAAAACTGTGTAAGAATGAAGCAGGTATAAGTAAATGTATGGAAAGAAAAGATAGTGTGGAAGATGAAGAAAGAGATCCCATTTTGAGATCGAAATTTGACAAAGCTGTTAAAGAAATGAAGTCAGGTAAAGCAGGAGTTGATGAAATAGCTATTGAGTTATTGAAGAATGCAAGAGAAGTAGTTTGAAATAATTTATATGAATTAATTTGCAGAATGTATGAGGAAGAAGAAATGTCAATAGATTTCCAGAAAAGCAGGTTGATTATGATCTCTAAGAAAGCAGAAGCAAGCAAATGTGAAGAATGTCATACTATAAATTTACTATCGCATGAATCAAAGATTCCAGTTAGGATAATAAATAAGAGAATACAAAATAAAATGGAGTGTGGGAGAAGATCAGCTTGGATTCTTTTTAATTGAGCTCAACTCGAGCGCTGGAACCGCCCCTTCGAGCATTACCTCAGGGAGGATCAGCTTGGATTGAGAAAAGGTAGAGGAATTGGGAAGCATTTTTTTGTTTGATACTTTCATTAGAAAAAAAAAAAAAGATTTGGATGCATATGTGTAGCATTTGTAATTTTAGAAAAGCTTTTGATAATGTTGAATGATCAAAAATGTATCAAAGGTCGAAGGAGCATATAGGAGTCGAGTATAAGGAAAGAAAGGTAATATGGAACTTACATAAGGATCAAAAGGCTCAAATACAAACAGGAGATGAAGTGGAGAAGCGAAAACCCAAAAGGAGCGATAAAAAGTTGTTGTTTGTCACCAGTACTGTTTAACCTAATTGAATGCCGGAAATGCAAAGTATGCCAAGTGCCATTTTTTTGAAATCAATTTTTTAGTGTGAAATACGCTGAGTCACATCCCTCATGCATACAACGGTTGATAAGGGCAGTAACACTACTCAAAGAGGTTCATCTTTCCATCAAAAGATTTCGCTGTCTGTCCACTACTACACTGAACTACAGAACGTTGTCATTGCATTGCAAACTTGTTTTTCCCTCTCCTGTAAAATTTGGTTTTTGGCACTTTGCATGCTTTGCAATTCCGGCATTCAAAACCTCTTTCACCTTTTTAGGATTGCGTACTATGCATCGCAAACTTGTTTTTCCACTTTCTGTAAAATTTAGTTTTTGGCATTTAACATACTTTGCATCTCCGGCGTTCATTAATAGAAAAAGTAATTGAAGAAATGAATGAAAGGAAATTAGGATTGATTGTACAAGGGGAGACGGTTAGAAAAATAAGGGTTGCAGATAACGTTGCAATAGTGGAAAGATATAAAGAACTAAAAAAAAAGTAGTTAGGTGAAAAATTGGAAATAAAATACAAAATGAAGACGCATAAAAATGAAACAAAAGTGATGAGTAGTAGATGGAAACAAAATCAAATAAATATGGAAATAGGAGGCGACAAATTGAAGCAGACATAGGAATTTAAATACATAGGTAGTCTGATGATGAGTCACAATCCCTCATAATACAAGACATCCTCCAAGGGTATTGTTTTGCTGCCAGAAGGAATGGTTGAGGGAAAAAACAAGAAAAGAAGGCAAAAAATGAGCTATGAAGAACAGATAATGAAAAATACGAAGCGTAAATCCTTCTCAGAAATGAAAGATTAGCCCAAGAAAGATCGAAGTGGAGAGACGCAACTTACTAGTCGAGATACTGAGGACTATAACAACAACAGTCTGCATATTCGCCCTCTCCCCTAAGAATTGGCGCACGAGGCCACTGCTTTGGACACAGCTATAGAATGTACAAAAGACAGAAAATAAAATGCAAACAAGCGTTTCAAGTTATCTACTAACAACCTATTTCCGTTTGAAAATTGGATATTAATCTGAATATATGGACAGGAAGAAAAAAAAATGATTTCCTCGTCTTTTTGACAAGAAATGTTTTTTGGTTACTTGGTAAACTTAACTCAAACACTCCATGACGAATTCATGATTAACACGCAATGACAGTAAATTTATGGTTTCCACTGAATACTCACAAGTCGAAATAAATCGGAAAACGGAACTTGATTCAGAAACGAAATTAAATCGCTTTCTTTCAACGCAGTTTTCGGTATCGAATTGTCATCGGAATCTTCTCCATCCGAGTCGATGATAACCCACATACCATTTTCCTCCAATCCAGCTTCCATCTAGAAACACGTATTCAACAACGTATACTTCAGGGGTACCACCACAATTCTTTTCTCAGAAGGAACTTTCTTTTTTTTCATGGGAGGCCAAGTTGAAAATTACATTTTACCTACTGTAACATAGGTAATTTTACTGTTTTATCAATAGTAAAATGTACACGTCCGGTTCTCGGGGTAGGGGGTGGGACCAGTGCATAACGATATACTCGAATCCTGGTTCAAATAGGACTAAAATTTGCACAAAATAATAGCTCACTTGTTGGAGAAACAAATCACGACTTTGTACAGGCAACAAAATGACCGCCAATGTAGTGATTATATGATCGACATAGTGCTGGTCTATAGAACCATTGTCAGGCACCGGAGGTTGAATGAAACGTGATGCCCACTTTCCTACACCTGCTGGACATCTGAAATACATCAGTTCAGCATTCATTCTTTACATGATTATGATCGAAGTTCGAATACGCGACCTATAATCTATTAGCTTGTAATCACAAACTTGCATCATTCACCCATTAAATAAACACGATTATTAAAAACGAATCCGGCAAGAGTATCTCTCTTCAAATAACCTCATTATGTGATGAAGCAAGAATAAATGATCATTCGCCGTTGATATTCGCACCAAGACAGATACAAGTTTTTCCAGCCATTTACGAGTCTCAACGATAAATTCATCGTCTTTGGTCGGGCGTCTCTGAAAACTGAATAGGACTGAAACAGCGCTCTTTAGATCGTTGATGAGGTATCTGAAATCACTGCCAAAAGGTCCTCTAGGTTCGGATTCACTGTACAGCTGAACTGGAGCATTTGGTGAAATGAAATTGAAGTTGAAACACAGCGAATCTATATAGTGCTCAATCTGGAAGTACACAAGTCAATGAACTAAAATACAAGAAAAATATACAACAGAACACGGAGGATTTAACAATCAATTTTGAGTAGGTCTACAAACGGTAGTAAACAAGAGCTAAATAGTTCTCCAGCAGGGAGGAGTATCCATGGGGGGGGGGATGCTCCTCAAAAATCTCTTAGAGTTGGCCAGTTTAGTAAAACCGACCCTCAGTTGCTTGAATTTCAGAATTTAGCCATTTTTGCTGGCTGATTTCAACCATGTTTTTGTCAGATGACAAAATTTACATTCTCAGAAGAAAAAAATAATGTCTTCCTATCCCTCCCCCACGACCAACACAGAAAAAAGAAGTTTCTACGGTGCCTGGTTCTGCCTACCAGCTACCCGCCATCACTAGACTGGTCAAATCTATAAATTCTACCAATAAAGTGTAATTTTAGTCAATTCTAGACAAGAAGGTTGGGATATTCTCTTCACCAGCTTCGCCTCACTGCTGATGTCACACTGAACTGAAATCAGCGGTTTATCAGCGTTACAATGTTGGATTAACGAGGGAGTTTGGCAGACTAGGTCAAATCCAGTCAGCCCCATATAAAAGTGGATCGGGGACCGAAAGTTCCAAAAGAAAAGTTCCAACTGCAGAAATTTCCGATGGTATTAATGTTCCGAAGTATGTTTTGTCCAAGGCATTTTTTTTCGAAGTAGATATTTCACATACAATTATCTCCCCCCCCCCCCATAAAAAAATTACACACATAATGCTCGACTGAAATACACCGACTGATCGCTTGTATATACAGTATACCTGGGCAGCATACACTCTACGAGTTACAGTCGGGTGACCGGTATCTGTACACACTTTTGTACGTGCATATGACATCAGATATAATATCGAGAATATGATCATCTTATTCTTAGTCATCAGTCGCTATATTCATCACTCGAATTCGCGTACCAAGGTAGACGCGTGTAATAGTTACTTGTTAGTCTCATGCTTGCCAATGTGTTCATTGTTCGGATTGATTCGTGAAGGTAGGTTTTCATTGAAATGGCTGAAGTTATCACGTCAAGGAAAACAGTGTTCCTGCACCCAAGTGGGTTCCTGTATTACAAACATTCTGTTGGCGCAGACGATGATGATCTATTGGAGGTGCAGGAAAAAAGACAAATGATCTGCCCAAGCGACAACTGTGAATACCAGTACCGCAATTTCGATACGTCACGGAGGGGCAAAAGATGACCACTCTCATGCTCCAAATCGAGCGGATACAGAAGCCTTAAAGATCAGGTATAGGCTATAATTTACACTTTTAACACTTATTTCTAGTAAAATTCACATTACTTTCATAATTTTAATTTATCATCAGATAATTTTTCCCTATTTCTGGAAAAAATTTGTTTGTGGAACTTTTCTTCTTTGGCACTTTAGGGTTGGAACTTTTGGTCCGCAATAGTAAAAGTAAGGTAAAATAAAGTTATACAGATGACAATACCTTTATGCGACATAACTTTTTATTAAATACGTTCGTAGCATACGCTTCGGTAGTTAGGATCTCCAGTTGGTTCACACTGCGAGAGAAATTTTCAAAAATGTAAGCATTGAAATAAGCCACTGTGTAATGATGCGTAGCCGAAACTGGATTGCCGTCCTGCGAAAAATAAAATAGGTAAATACATTCATATTCATCTTCACGGCCAATTTTTTCTGCAGTTGCATAATCTTACCTGGCATTCTCCGTATTCTGTATAGGATGAGGTATCCAAATTCCATATTTGTTCTTGGTACTGTTTGTAATCCTCTATAAGACAATCAAAGCTTAACTTATTTTTGCACAAGTTATCTCGACTTGTTAGGTACTCCATCAGCAACTCGTGCAATGGATGGCAAACAACACTGCCACTTTTCAGTTCAACTTCAACAAAATTATTAACGAATGATTCGTGATTCCTGAGCTCCGCATTATAGTAAAGATTTGACATTTCTACTTCTGAAAATGGTTTCAGTCTTTCTTGGATCTCTTTATTTCCTAAACTTGACGAAACTTGCGATATAATATCGGGATAACATATTTTATTCTCCGATAAATGAACGTCATCGAGAAAATAATCTTGAAGGTTATTGGGAGCCGAAGGAAACTCTTCGTAAGTTCCGAGTTTCGGGAAAGCGATATCTTCGCCATGGCTACAGCCTTCGGACAAATCTAGTGGAGCGGACGGGACACCTTTTTCGGCGCTTTGATTAAAATCAATCAGTTCGTCACTAGTCGGAGAAATTAACACAGTTGCATCTTCGCTTGAACTCGGATAGTCGGCTATGATATCGTAACCCAAGTTAATTTCATTGTCATCCTTCGAATCTGTGCTTGAAACACTGACGTTGCATTGGGTTGTCTCTTTCGCAGCACATGTGTTTCCAGATTTTCCCTCTTGATCATTAGCGAAAATGAGATCTCGAAGAGAATTTTCCAATTCCTCGATTCCTTCGCTCAGGTCTTCTTCTTCAGGTTCGACTTGTTCAGGAACATCTTGTGATTTCACTTTATCCTTTTTCCGCTTCTGAAAATGCAATAAGATGAGTAAACCTTTGGCTATTTTCCAAAGCTGTTCTAGAATAGATGATGTCAATTTCTTCCATCAAGTTCGTGACAATTAGTTCACAATTGGTAGTGCTCACCTGGGACCAGAATGAGGTAACTAATCTTCCCCATGTTTAAAATGAATCATCCAGATTTACGTGAAAATGATCTTAGATTAGTAACAATTTATTGTAGGATGTTGAAGGATATAAGTTGGAAATTTGTTTCAGGAAGATGTCGGTGGTTATTTAGCAGGGCTCGTAAGCTCACCACTGAGTTACAACTACAGAAGCAAACAAGTGGTTCTTAGGGTGGCTTAGCCCCTAAATCCATTGAAAGACATCCCAACGGACTGAAAAACTACACGATCGGAAGAATTTTCAGCATTATTTTGATATTTGCTAGCCCCCGAACTCCAGGTCAAATATTCACTTGCGGGGATTGTCACTGAGCCCGCGTTTTAACCATAAAGAGTTACACGTGAACAGAAAAGAATACAAACAGTGGTGCGCAAAAGATTGCAGCATTCACAAGACAGGATTGACGAGAGCTGATCGACTGATTTTTTGACTGAAGCCGATGCTTCAACTACGTTCGACCTAGCCTGAAAGAGAAAGAGAGAAATCGAGCTATTTCGAACAGAGCACAGACTGGAGGAGGGTAACAACAGAGATGTAAAAGATGCAGTTTCAAAGGAATCTGGAGCTGTCAGGTCAGGTCGAAATGAAAAAAGGTGACGATGTGTCGACACGCACATTTTTTAAACACCTGCGTACACACATATATACAGTTCGCGGCGAGAGGTCGTCGCATACTTTTATGACTACAATTTCCTGGACACTGCTAAATACAATAATTTCGATAGACTGGACAAACACCAACATCATCGGAGCAAGTTCTTAGCATTAAAACAGATCTGATCACGTTTTCCAGGAAATCATATTACATATTCCAACTTTGAAAACGAAGACAATCAGAAATATCTATCAATATCAAAACATAAGCAATCAAAGTTGAATAAAAAGGGGATCCTAAGATCTATTAATGGAATATCCCAATCAACACACAAGAGTACATTTAAGACGTAATTAACATCACAATAGTGATTTCAGCATACACCTTAGAGTAAGCTACTGAGCAAGAAACAGTTTTCCCTCATTATTACTACGTCGCAAACAATACGACATAAGTGAACAACAGCCAAAAAAGAACTTAAATTGATCTCAATTATTGATAATGAGTTCGAAAAACACATCCGCATACCTGATTGGAATGGCAGTTTTTCGCAGATTCAATGGCCTCCATTTCATTTCAGTAAATCAGACACACACACTCTTACTTAATACTAAGTACATAGGTTTATTGTTCACTGAATTGAATTTTGTTTCAAAAATTTATCGATAAGACGTATTTTTCTTGTGTTAGTTCGTCCCTTGATGCCTTGATTCACAAGCAATTCGTATCACGGATCCAATTATTGTTTTGTTATGACTGATAACGATATAAATAAAGCAGTGATGCCATTTGCCATGTTCCAGATTTTTACCAGTGCATCCAGACTTCAAGATTTGAAATGAGTTTCGGAGCGGAACCTGTAACGAGGAGGAAACCAAGATGTATAGGTTATAGGTATCTATACAACATCTTGGGAGGAAACGGCCATATTTTATATCAGCTGAACGGAGAGAGAATGGGCAAACGGGAACCAAATGCCCCTTACCAGTTTCCTATTTCCTTATGCACTTTTTATATTAATGGTAAACAAAGGAACGTATCAAATTAGGGTGCATGGTTCGGAATAGAACCGAGGGTCGGTCTTAAAGAACAAAAAATAACGGAATGAGGATTACTACCATCAATGAGCCTATGGGTAACCCCACCCACCCAATAGATACATATGTGGATTCTCTAAGGGTACCATGGGTCTCTTTATGAATCAAGTTACTCGATACATGAATCCTATATAGGTCTGAAATAGCTGATCACTAAATCTTCTAAATGTAGCGCCATAAAATTTAGGTCGTCTTCTTGTTCAGCAAAATTTGAAACTCGTAATATTTAATACAGAAAAAGGATGCGCGAAAAACAGATCAGTACAAACTATTTTAGTGGTTCAAAAGCAGAAGTAGAAAGAATGAGTAGGTATTTTGAAATCAGTCTCACATCAGACCAACAAGATTACTGACATAGTTCATGTACGAGGATCAGTCCACATTCGGTACCTTATCTTACGCTTCAATAAACCCACCACGAAAGGGAAAATTTCATTCCTTGATTTTACACCCATAATCTTTGGACAGTATTGGTATCATCTGCCCTTCTCAGATCGAAGGAAATAAGAAGTTTGCGTACACATTAGAGGGGTGTGCAACAATGCAGTTCTGTCCAGCTTGGTTGTTAGGGTCTTTTATTCACTTTAAAAAATTGTAAACTCAACCATTTCAATAAACTTTTCTTCTCCTAACTTCTATCAATCGAAGCATTACTTCTACTTGTAAGAAAGAAAGTTTAACCCTTCCTCAGAACATGTTTTATGTTTATTTCACCAACTGAGCTCATCATCATAGGGTATCATCGACGCCGCACAGCAGTCTCATGCAATTAAAATAAAAAGTAAACGAAAAATCTTGCAACATTTTTTTTTCCGGGAAATTGTACACGATACAGGATCCATAACACATAAGAAGCATAATATTATAATTGTACTGTATTCTAAACAAGCATATTATAATAAAACTAACACTCGTATCATAAAATTAGTTCAGCTAACTGAAAGACACTGTCATCATTTATAAGAATCGCGATGATAAGTATTATTATACAGAAGACGTGTTGCATCGAAATGAAGAACCATTAGTTCGGTAGAAATACAAAATTAGGTATTGTTTAAAAAAGTTATTCCATAGAAATTCGTTTAAAAGATGTAAAAAAGGCGGACAACAATGTAAACAGTTGTAGTAGCATTTTAAATACAGGATTCACACATTTGTATGTGTAGTTTTGTACTAGGAATACTTTCGGTTATTGACATCATCACAAGCCAGCAGAGAAAATATGAGCAAAATATTTTCTAAAATATGAACAGGTATGTAGAGAGACATAATACCCAATAGCTGCTTCGATGTAAATATTTAGAATTAATTAAAAAAAAAAAAAATCATCAATATAGAAACAGGAAAACAACGTTATCTATGTATTCACCACGATGAATCATGAACGTCTTCAAACTACGTAATTCAGCGATGATTCAATTTGAAAGATAGCTCAGAATTTTTGACTAATCATAAGGCCGTGCTTTGAAAAAGAGACTATATTCTATTTCGATTTTGGTGTAGAACCATTGCGAGTAAAATTTGATATATATCTTAAAAATGTAGCTCGATTACAAAAATGTAAAATTTGTACAAGCTTACACCATATAAAATTATTCAACTGCAAGTTCTACGTTCCCTGATAAATCGAAAAATAAACTTGAATGCTTCAAACGCTGGAACCTTTTGGAACCTTAATTAAAAGTTGAGAAGTATTTGCCATCAGGGAAAATGATACATGCACGAGTAACTTTCGTCTGAACTCGATACAAAATTTAATTAGACTAAGTAAAATATGATTTATACGAGACACTATTCAGTAATACATTCCCTTTTTGTACTGGTATTTATTACGACATCATAAAATCGGCTAATATACCATAAAATTAAAATTACAGAATTTCGAGAAGTACAAAGCGAACGGAATTTTCGAGAATAGGCTGATACGACTGTTTGCACAATTATTTGCGCGTTTCTGGCCGGTGAAAACGTGCAAATGAAAACGAGTCGGCTTCCGTTCAATAAAACACTTGTTCAAACTCTCCTTCATAAACACTAATATCTTAATCATACTCGTCCATCACACCAGCACAATGTTCACTGTGAACCAAATTTATGCAAAATTATCTTATCTTTCGAACACGATAACACGGGTAGCTATTATCTTCATCGAGGAGATAAAACGCATTAACGAATCGATACAATAATTTTCTAATTGAAACATTTTCTTTGCTCAGCCATAGTGCGAGAACATGGGCAGCATTGGGGGACCTCGAATTCTCTTTCACATATGATTGCTCGATATGTACTCTCAATTTAGTTCCATCAGAATTTTCTAAACGATAATATGAACTCCAGAAATCAGAACACATCTGAACGAAAGCTGACTGAAATTATTCTGTACTCCTCGAAGTTAAATTTTACACATTCGAAAAAACACACCCACCATTTAACGATTTAAGATTTCTATAACACTGTGTATCATATTAATGCCAATGAAAACGCTAAATCTATCTGTAAATAATTGTATAATTCTCCTATAGTTCTGATATTAAAATTTACACACTGAGCTAACTTAAAATATCTGAATCGTTTGAAAAAAAAAAAAGTACTATAGAAGAGTAAAAAAATCGGAAGAAAAGCGTAATCAACAGTTCACTCGGATGACCTCATAGAAAACTCGAATCTGTCTCACAGATGCTGATACTGAACAGCGATAAGCTGCCGAATGTACAAATACAGCTGACACCGCGAACACTAGTATAACACAACACCCAATAGTGACAGAAGATAAATGCAGTTCAGATAAAAAGCGCTTTCAACACAATGTATAAAATATAACCTTAAATATAAATTACTGGATAACGACCGTCGGCGAGCACTTAGGACTCCTCATCACCGCCTTCCAGTTTCACTTTAGAAAAATCAAAATCTTCGCCAGTGCCTCTTTTGAAAATGTCCAAGACGTCGTCGCAGGTTGTTCCGAAATGGGTGGTCGCGTCGTATGAAGATGATATGAATATTTGGCTTTCTCTTCCGTCATCGGACGGTTCGTAGTAATCGGAGACGGTGACAAACTTTTGCTTGATGCGTCCGAGCAGGTCGATGCCCGGTTTGATTTCGCTCTCCGGATCGCTGGTCTCGACGGTGGTTGACACCATCGCGATAAACCATCCTTTGGCGGCGACTTGATGCGTGTAACTGACTTGCGACACATAAATATCAGACTTACGATTTACCTGTTTCTGCGGAATGATTATCTGACACGACAACGCATCTTTGATGTTCGGGATTGGGTGATCTAAAAGGCAGATGCAGCGAATAACTTGGCCCGTCTTTTTCACTCTGTCAGTGACATACGACGGATCACAATACACCTGTTTGCAGCGGACCACTTCGGACCCAGATCTAACGCCGACAACTTTGCCGTTTTCAATCACCAGGTTATCTACCGGTTTATCTAACATATACGTTCCGCCATAGATCGCACTTAGTCGAGCAAAACCTTGCGGAAGTTCACCGAGACCGTACATAGGATACAAGTACGGCGACTTACCATATCTAGCTAACGAATCACTATACAACTTAATACGTTTAATGGCTTCAATGGCCGAGGTCTTTAAATAGTCGTCATCGCGGTATAATGCGAGCGCATGACCGGTAAAATCTTGAGTATTTTTTTCTAAGCCGAATTTATCATACAGTTCTTGCACAGTGGTACGTTTCGGATCAACGTCCTTCCAAGTACGATTGTCATTCTCTTCGAAATCCTGTACGTAAACCAGAAAATTACGGAATCTTCTCTTCTCAAACATTCCCATCAAATCGGAACCAAGAGCTTCTTTCTGGTCAACCGGAACCTTATATATCTTCCCTTGCTTATACACGTAACTGCCTTCGACCGATTTAAATTCCAGGTATCTCGTAACACCAGTTTTAATCAGCAGTTTTACTAAACTTCCATTCGCCATCAGAAATTTCGGAATAAGATCAACGTTCCAATCCCGCCCTTTGCCATAAATTGTTTCGTCAGGTGGTGGAGCTTTGAATCGCTCAAACAGATCTTGTAGCGGAGTGATCGAAGCTGACTCGCCACCATAGTACTTGTTACGATCAATATGCAATACTTTCTTACCAGAAACAGATAGCATTCCACTTAATATGCATTCCTTTAAGCCAGTGCCCAGCACAACGGCGTCGTATTCTTCATCCATTCTGTAACTGAATACAAGAGAATAAGGAACTAGTCGAAATCAAAACAGAAAAACTACATGCAATCTAAAATACTCCATGATCGGCCAACTGTTCTCCTGCGAAGAAATGAAGTATTGAGTATTGCTATCGTTATCAAACACTTACCAATGCGTATGTACCCAAAAGAAATGATTAGATGCAACGGTAGATTAACAATAAAAGGATAGTTGAGTAGTTACGAACGCGTGATAGAGTAAATCATTAGAAACTTAAACAATTGATTAGTAAAATGATGTGATGGAACTTTTCACAACTTCAAAACGTTCCAGTTTCCGTATTCCGTGTTCCCATTCTGTCGACGGTCGAATTATACCTATTGCTAAAAATTACTGGATGAAGTTATCAACAGTTTACGTGGCAATGACCAGTAAACGAGAACGTGTAAATTGATCTCGATTGGGAGGTGTAGACTTCTGGGGACTGCTGCGCAGCTGCTCCAGCATTTGCAGATCGCAGTACATTCTTCACAATTCTTTACATTCTTTACTGAATGTGAATATGTGAATAATCATATGAAGTTAACAATCGGTTGCGACTTACTGTGCGACTGACTGGAGCAGCTAGTCTGGTCCCAGGTCCAGTCTTCGTTAGACCATACGTATGGTCTAACTAAGGTCTAAGGGTCCAGTCAAGAAACATAACCGGATACCCGCAATACACATCGATATATTGGTATTTGGTATTATGAAGTTGGAGGGGAAAGACGAGTTCGAGAACATGCTATCAGCGCCGTGAAAAAATCAAGTTCTTAACTGGACTAAAGTATGGTTAAGAAACATAATTTTCTCGCGGCGCTGATACGTGTTCTCGAACTCGTCTTTCCCCTCCAACTTCAAAATAGAAAATAAAAATACCCATATATCGATGTGTATTCGGACTTCCCAGACCGGTGGCGCGCTAGCATCGGGCCTTCCTCCCTTTCCGCACTTCAGGAAATAGTGCCATAGAATTCTTATTAACGTTAGGATACACTGTAGGTAAACAATGCCTAGCATCTTATGTAATCCTAACGTTGATAAGGTTCTGTTGAATCTTGGGAAGTCCGAATTGCGGGTAGCCAGTTATGTTTCTTAACTGGACCCAAAGACGTTTATAGAAATTATACTACTACACTAGATACCTAACTTCAGCCTGCTAGTAGTATAAACCCTTCTCACCCACCCCGCGTTTCAGTATCCCATCTGCTAGCGTCACCAGTATAGAAAATCGGCTCCAATGCATTTTAAATGGGAAATTGGTCATTTTTAAGTCGCGCTTATTATATTTTGCCTGGGTAAAACGATCTGAAAATTGGACAGACCATGCATTCATATCTTGGGAGCAGGAAAATATAAAAAAAACAATATGCTACAGTTCAATTTCTAATTTTTTTTAAATTTGAACGCCGGCACGTCCACGCGAAATTCACCATGTATTTTAAATGGGGAAAATGACCATACCGGTGACTGGCAAACGGTTATGCAACATTCAAACAAATTCTGGATACGCTTTATTTTACTACGGCAGGTTAGGAAGTTAGGTATCTACTATCTAGTGTAGTAGCTAGTAGGATAAACGTTTTTGACTGGACCAGACTTTAGATTACGCAACATATTATCTTGCGGCAGGGTCTGCAGGGTTCGTCACTGCCCCATTGCTACTCATTGCTTACACCCGCCCAGTATAGACCGATTTACAAACCTATGATTTGAATTACAAAAATCCACAGAATGAAAGTTACAGAACGTGGTACAAGTAGAACCAATGATTCAGGATCTTAACATGAGTGTAGCTCATATTGTATGAAAAAATAGCCTCAAACTACCAGACCTTTGAGTCCTTTTTCCAGAATGTGATTGAATAAATTCACGTCAAAATTTCATGCCACGGCAGAAAATTAATAAATTGAAGAACTACCGTTCTAAAATCTGAACTTTTACTCAGTGTTTGTGTATTTGTAATGGAGTGTATGGTTAGGGCAGGTAATTTATGTTATGTCGAATGAAATGTTTTGTTAGAACAATAGTGTTCAATTTGTTTAAATTTATCCGTACGTACGTCTTCTATTTAATTTTCGCTAATTTTCAAAATAGTTTTCAGTTCTACTGCCATCTCCGCATATCGGGACCGAAAATGTTCGAATTTCATTGTTATCGGAGGGTGAGGCCAGCTTTCGTGCAAAAGTGTTAATCGCGTAATTTGTAATTAATAATGAAGTTACGCGGCTAATATTGTCTCACTCGATTTTGAGAAGGTTCTATACCTGAAGAATGTGCTATGCTCGTCGAAGACGTCGATAAAGTGTTCTGCTCCGCGTTCAGACATTGATAACTCGCTGATACATCGTCCGGGTTTGTTCTACTTCATCCACTTCGTCCTAGTCCGATCCGAATCGTTTGCTGTCATGGTTAACTATCAATTTGAAGCACACCAAAGTACCAGCAAACACTCCGTAGTATGATCACACTCGATGACGTATAGTTTCACTATGGGATCAGAGACCCTTGATTACATGCTGTGGACGGTGGTCCTGGTTTTGTTGTATTCGAGATTTATTATGGCTAAAGATCATCATCAGAATTACTATACCGTGTACGCGTGCGACGGTAAGATGTTGAAAATTGAATGTAAAGAAGGTTACGTTATCAATCTGATACGAGCTAACTATGGACGATATTCCATCACCGTCTGCAATGACAATGGCAGCACGGATTGGAGTGTGAATTGTATGTCCCATCGTTCGTATCAAATTCTGCAGTCTCGGTGCAGTTCGAAACGAAACTGCAGCATTCCGGCTAGTACCAGTTTGTTCGATGATCCTTGTCACGGAACGGTGAAGTACCTTGAAGCTCATTACTCTTGTGTATCGGCGACTTCGTCATCTTCCTCTGCTCGACCCACTCCGCCTTGGTTGGCGACGTCTCCGCCGAGCGTTTGGGTTACCGCGAAGTCGTTCAGCGTCCAACCTGATATCATGATACCATCGACTCCATCAGCCGCTTCGACCTCCTCGACCGTCCCGTCGACCAAACTCCAGCCGCGAGAACGAGAGCCCGAGGAAAACGAGTGGATACCCGCAAACACGGTGTCACCAGCCGTCGAACCGTCTTCCGAAGGCGAATTCATTTCCCCTCGCATCACGAACAGCGAGGTGAAGGCGAGCAGCACTGAAAGTCTGCCGCTGGCCGAGAACGATCGAAAGCCGATGTGCGAGGCGGCCACCGTTCGCGATCTATTATGGAACGTGACCGCTGGTGGAGATGTGTCGGTGCAGCCGTGTCCGGGTGGCGCGTCCGGAATCGCCAGATGGCGGTGTCAGGTGATTGGACCTAACCTAGCGATCCGATTTCCGGACACGCCGGACCTGAGCGAGTGCCAGTCCATGTGGATTAAGAGCTTGGAGACCCGCATCACCGAGAACGAATCGCTGATCAAAATCGCCGACGATTTGGGTCAGGTGACTGAAAACAAGATTCTGTTCGGTGGCGACATCCGTATCACGGTGAAGATCATTCGCGACCTGACCCAGAACATGGCCAAGAATATTCAAACATTTCCAGATGCGCGACAGCGCCAGGCCATCGTGTTCGACCTGCTAAAGAGTGTGGCCAGGGTGGGCAGCAACATGCTGGATGTGTCGCAGCAGCCGTCGTGGAAGGACCTGACCTACAAAGAGCAGATGCGAGTAGCGACCATGCTGTTGGTCGGGCTGGAGGAGAACTCGTTCTTGCTGGCAGACACCATGGCCAAGGAGAAGACCGAGCCGTTCTGCACCAAGAATATCTTGTTGAGTGTGCAGGTGCACGAGACGAAGAACGTGGTTGACGAGATCTTCCCGACCGAATCGGTCGTCGATAAATGCTCGCTGCGCGTCAACAATTGGTTGAAATTGCAGCGCTCTTCGCTGCTGGAGAACAGCGAAGGTGGGTTGGTTAGGTTGGTGTACACAGCGTTCGACACGCTGGAGTACATTTTGAAACCGCAGTCCAGCGACGACGAGGTGAAGAAGATTAATAGCAAGGTGCTGTCCGCGTCGCTGGGCCAGGGCAGACACATCCAGCTGCATCAGCCGGTCACGTTGTGTCTGCAACACTTACAGACCGAGAACGTGAGCAATCCGACTTGCGTGTTCTGGGACTACACGCTGAACGACTGGTCCAAGGAGGGCTGCTCCCGTGTAAGCACCAACCTGACACATACCATCTGCAGCTGCAACCACCTGACCAACTTCGCTATCCTGGTCGACGTGAAGCCGACGTACTCGGCCGGTCAGGTCTCGCTGCCGATGCTCACCTTTCTGGTCGTAGTGTTGGTGGTGTGCGCGGTGGTAGTCGCCGTGCTGGTGTTCAGGTACGTGCGCAAGCACAATGCGCGCAAAGACTACGGCGCCACGTTTGTGCAGGAGAGCGAGTGGTTCACCAAGTGCTTCGGCTGTTGCCAGTCGCCCTCCGAGTCGGAGAAGACTCTGAACTGCAAGGAGCCGCGGCCAGCGCTCTACGGCAACCCGACCATGCAAAGCATGGCCTCGGTAGCGGATGGCCACGATGGCGCGACCATCTGCGCCACACACATGGCGCACCCGTCCAACACGATCCCGCGGTCGTACATGAACGACAACGGCATCGAGAGTCACTACCCAAGCGGGCACGTCAAGCTGAACCACCACAACTACCCGACGTACAACCGCAACGGCAGTATCCGCAAGATTAAGGAGGCGCGGCGGCTCGAGCACCTCGAAAACACGCTGCAGCACCGCAACAAGAAGCTGGCCGCCGGCACGCTGCGCTCGAACAGTCCACGCAGCCACACGTACAGCGAGATCGCGGCTGGCAGCAGTCGCAGCGATCCGGTCTACGAGGAGATTGAGCGCGAGCGCGAGCACTGTAGTCAGATCTCGGACGTGAGCGACGAGGACGCGAAGCGCAACAGCGATATGAGCCGGCAGTCGTCGAAGAGCTACGGCGACCACCGGCCGCTCATACCGTACAATCCGGTCACCGATCGCAGTTTCCACGCAGCGCTGGATGCCGCCTACCGGCAGCAGCTGAAGGAGCACAGCGCCCGAACGGTGTCCGTGCTGGATGGCCAGACGGTCATCTGTCATCTGCAGCAGACGGAGCCGCGGATATATCATAAATCAGTGAGTCACTCGCCCCATCATTACTGACCTAGCGGATTGGTGGATGGCCATTTTGTGCTTCGGTAATCGAGTAATGTTTTATTTTAATTTTCGACGCCATATTTATTTATAAATATTGTTATACAATTTCATAGCAATATCCCGATCTTTGTTAGTTGTTCGTGAAACTTTTTTTTTTTTTTTGTATTTTGTTAATTTTTTTTTCTATTCGTGTTCACTTCGCGTTCCATCGAAGGTGGCATTTTGTTGTTCCTCCTCCCCGAGATGTTTTTGTATATTTTGACGTAGGTAGGAGCGATTTTCGTTTCTCTGGGTGTTGAAGAGGACAACCCGTGGTAGTTGGAATAGTGTTGATTGGAAATGAGCTTCGATAGCTGGGTTGACTTTCACTCGACTGTGTATGGGAACTTGTAGACAGATTCATTTTGGTGCTGTATTTTCAGAAACTTTGACGAATCTAATTGTATGGGGTTAGGAAGCGTTTTTACCGACAGTATTTTCTCGAGCTCTGCATTCCTGCATGCACACCCACGCTAGTGTACTGAAGAAAATAATCAGTTGGTGAATATCTTCTGACGTGATCGTGGTTTCTTGGCATTTCACTGCCCAAAAAATATTCTCTGTAGACTCCGCACGTAGCCGCCATAGGCTCGAGTAGAGTGGCCTTTCAAATCGGCTTTGTGTTTTTAAGTGTCTTAATGCTCTTTTTTATTTTCGTTACCTCGTCCCGAAGTTATAGTTCGAAACTTATATGTACGTTTACCGTGGAACAGAGTAGAGCAGAGCAGTCATTTTCTTGGCTCTGCTCTCCCATCTTTGTTGCGTTGCTCTACTCTGTTCTGTTCTCTTTGATCCAACCACAAACATACGCTCATTCTTGATACCACCAAGAAACCTCTAAAAAACACCACTTGCAATAGTGTGTGTATGAATCAAATGCTTTTTGGACGATTCAGTATAAAAGGTAGTTGAGTCCATTTTGGTAAATGGAGACCTATCATTGCACCAACACCATACTGTATCAGCAATTATACAAAAGCCAAAATGTGAGAAGTTTAATCCAAATGGATTTATTTCCTTTTTGGGCATGGAGCCAATTGTAAGTTGTTACCTAAAAGTTTAGTGCAACAAGGGAATCCTGCCCAAATGTAATTGATCTCCTTCATCAAGTTCTCAGCCATCAGTTATTATCAGAAAGGCTTTGTGCTGGAAAGTCATATCTAATTTGAGTTAGTCCTGTTTTGCTCTCATCTCATGTTTGTCTGTTGTTACCTGGAGAGCTTAGGACACGTCAAGTCTGAATAGAATTGATTTTTTTCGCCGAACCTGTATCCATTTGTTAGCATCCACAAAGCTTAGTGCAGTGGATGAAATCATCAAGTTCTCAGCCATCTGTTATCATCAGTAGGGCTTTGTGCTGGAAAGTCATATCTAATTTGAGTTAGTCCTGTTTTGCTCTCATCTCATGTTTGTCTGTTGTTACCTGGAGGGCTTAGGACACGTCAAGTCTGAATAGAATTGATTTTTTTTCGCCGAACCTGTATCCATTTGTTAGCATCCACAAAGCTTAGTGCAGTGGATGAAATCATCAAGTCTATATGGAGTTAATCTCTGTTTGCATTAAGTCCTCATCTGTCAGTTGTCATCCAAAAGGCTTCACATAACAAAGTGTCAGGTCCGAATGGAGTTGGTCCATTTTCGTTACGAGCCCGTATTTGACTGTTATTGACCAAAAGGCTTCGTGCAAGGACTAACGTTTAGAGTTGATCCCTTATTGTACTGAGCCTTCTATGTAATGCTGATAAGTGGACAGCTTAGTCCAAAGGGTGGGAACGTTTCAATTTTCAACCTGCCAGGGTGGACTTCAACTGATCAAACTCAATTATGATAAAGACATAGTGAGATAATAAAGCCGTGAAACAATAAAACATAATTAGGGTTGCCAATTGATTTTTTTAGAAACCTAAACTTCTCATGTGAAAATCGCAAATTCCATAATAAATATGCCAAATGTTCATGACAAGCCTGGAACTCGCTTTGCCCGTTCCTCGAACTAGTTTGAATTTATATTTATGTATTTCTTTCTTCTTTTTTTTTTTTAATGATTGCGTATTCATTTCTTCTTTGGGAACATACATTTTCAATAATAAATAAATAAATAAAAATCAAATAAAGGTAAACATGTCAGTACTAGGTTCTATGTTAGTAATAAGGATTCTTTCAGTTGCTAATATTAAGGCTTAAAACGATGGTGTTGGCATCACTGTCAAGATGCAAGAATTCTTACTATTGGCACTTAAACCTAAGTTGCATGTATTGACAGCACTGTTAGTATGTTCATTGTATTCTTATCACTTTGGGGTGAATTTTCGCGAATAGATCACCCCAAACTGATATCAATACATGCAAAACGTTTGCCTATATTAGCGCTACCTAAGTGAGGTTTGAACCCCACTTGATGTTGGGGCTTAAACTTGCTCTAGAGTGCACTGCAAAATCACCTGTGCGGGTGAAAATGAATGAGTGATCATGTGTACGTTCAAATAGAAAAGCTGCTATCTTCAGGAGGGTAATAAAACGAGTGAAAATTATTCTACCAGTAGAACTAATTATAATTCAATTTTTTGGTGATGATGTAGTTAAATTTAGGACAAATTTTCTTTGAAAGTGAATTTCTAATCGACTTGATGATAGTTGAAGTTTGCTACACGCTTATGGTAAATGGACGCTGTTTAACAAAAGGAAACTAACCCACATTCGTAAATAAAATGAGTTATTAGTATTGTTGGAAAGAGCATAAAACGTAGAATTTTTCAAAATTGGGCCCCCGATTCAAAAATGTGTACTCGCGTTGAAAAAAGCTTATCAGTAAACGCAATGCCATACAGTTTCTACATGGCTCTTGAACTTCAAATCACGTTTTCTCAAAAAGCGGAGTCCCCTTTTGTTAAACAGCGTCCAAATCATACGTGATCACTCGCACATATACAAGGCTACCAACACTTGAAACTCTTAAGTTTAAATCCCAATAGTGCTTAGTATTGCATGTTTACTTTGGAAAACAAGACAACAATATAGAATACTGTAAGTAACCACAAGAAATTAATGATCAATTTTGAATGAAATATCTGTAATCCAAAAGATTGGAACAATGAAAATCCACAAACAATTGGGAATCTTCTGTAAACGCGAGCAAACAGCAAATGAGGAGTTATATGTCAAAAGGGCGTCCGTTTCATAAGAAATACATTGAACGGACGCCCTTCTGACAGATAACTCCTCAAATAGTGCCACATGAGAAAAGCGAACATATTTGCACAAACGCAAACAGTTGGTAACCCTGCATAATGAGGTGTAATAATGACATAAGAAGCCGTAATGTAGACTCAGTAATGAAATGATACTACTTGACAAGATGTAATTAATACATAATAAGACTTATGGGGGAAGACCAGATTTTCAGTTCATACAGAAACAGATGTGATAGTTGATTATGTCCATTATGTCGTATCATCTGGAGATTATTCCCTAGAACTGGAGGATACAATCAGGTTTTTAATGTATAGACAAACATCATAACAGTTGATTCCGGCGTTATACGTTATCAGCTGGTGTTTTTATTTTCGTTGAGGGGGAAGGGAGGTCAAATTTTTGTCTGATCTGTGACTATTGTGGAGCTGAGGTTCCTATCAAAACGAGCTAAGCGTGTTCATCGTGAGAACTGTTACATTTTTTTATAACTGCCCAACCTAAGTAACTTCTAGGACGATCCGTATATGCAACCAAGGATATTCTAAGAAATTTGGTCAGAACTGCCGGTGCTTTTATTTTCTCTGATCTCTATCTAGGTGGTATTTGTTGAGGGGCAGTTATATTTCCTAAAGCAAACGTATTAGTTTATCCTCCCTTACTCCTAAAAATTGGTCTTGGTATAGCTTCCTGGCTTGAATGATCATCAGATTCACCCAGACTTCTGTAAACGAATCATTTTTAAACACTTCTCAAGGAAAGAAAGAAGAAATTTTGAAATATGCTCAGAATATTTTCAATTATACTTCAAAAAAGTACTGGCAGTGTATTCAATAGTGAATATAAGGTATGCTTCAAAACAAGTGTAAAAGACTTTGCCGAGGAACTCTGTTTACATGGAAATTTGAACTGCATGTTCTATTTTTAGGATAATTCTTATAGTCGTACGGCTCAATTGGTGTATGTTTGGTTTCGCAGAGATGTGCAGTTACGATGCATTCTTCATAACTAAGTACAAGGAATGGTGCACTGCTTGATAAGGGCCCAATTCAGTTGTTGCTAAGCGAAAGTCTGACTTGGCACTTTACTCGAGTGCAGGGAGAGTACGTGTCTGTACGTTGTTGACAGCACGCGATATTCGAAGTACTTAGGGTTGATTTCATCGGGGCAGCAGATTCGTTCGGTGCCAACACATTATTCCAACTACCAGTGGTTACGCGTAATATGTTTCTTCAATTCGACTTTTATTTTTGAAAACAGAAGTTTCAAATGATTGTAAACCTAGTCTCTAAAATATTAATTTTATGTCGCGTGTACACTATATATTATAAATATTATGTAGGCAAAATCGCAACGTAACCATGTATGATATTCTACTTTCTGCGTTCAGTCTCGAAACGCGACCATCAATTATTCTCGATGGCAATCGCAGATTTGCGGAGTTTACGTTGTATTCAAGCTGTGGTACTCTTACAAGATTATCGAAGACGTATACATTGTTCCTTAAATAAGGGTTTTCTTATTCTTTCATCTCTTATATGTATCCATCTCAACCTCTTTTTTTTTTTTTTAGAGAGAGAGAGAGTATTGTATCGGCTCTCGAGACACAGTTGATACAAAAATCGACTCTTGTCAACATTAAAAATCCGGCACTGAATCTAGTACAGAATTTAATATGAAAGTCGAGTTGTATCAACATCGACTTCTGGATAAGTTCTATGTAGAAGTTGATGCACAATTCGATCCAAAAGTTGATGTTGACATGGTAATTTGTCTTCTGTTTCAAATTTGGTCACAGTGTTATTTCGAAAAGATCGATACACAGTTTTCAATCCGAAAGTTGATGTGACGTGATGTAACTTGGCTTCTATATCGAATATTGTATTAAGTTTGATCACAATGTGGCAAAAAAGTTCATACAATTAGATCCAAAAGTAGACGTCAACATCATAACTCGACTTCTGCATCAAGTTTAATCACAATGTTGAGTTAAAGAGTCGATGCACAGTCCAATCCAAAAGTCGATGTTGACCTTGTAATTCCAATTCTGCATAGAATTCTGTGCCAAATTTGATTACAATATCGTGTCAAAAAATGAGGGATTTGGTGTGTTGACATTTTTGTTTCTAAGGGGAGGTCTTATTCTGTATCCTTATATAGCGTTCGGTGATGTCTCTCGATATTGTGTTATTACTTATATTTCGGTACTATTTTTTTATCATAATTTAATTTGCGTCTCCCGATACGATTTTTCATACATGTTCTTCTAATACGATAGATCTTTTTTGTTTCCTACTGCATTTTCCTGCGTTATTTTAAGTACTCTTATATCTTGCACGGTATCAAATTACTCGGCAGAGTTTCCTTCTTTTTTTAATTTTTTTTTTAACTTTCTGTTTGCGATAGATAAGTGTTTCGTCAGCGGTGGGTCGGCATATGTGTGTTCGTTTTCTATAAACTTGGGTGGAAGTTCGCGGAAATCCGAATAATTGATAACAGTATTCGTATTTCTCGCCTTATGACTGTTATCGAAATGCGTTCAAGTGATTCCGTTTGCAATTATTGTACATGTTGCCTCTGTTTTTGTTTACTCGCTACACTCGTTCACGTATTTATCGATTTGTCTGGTGTAATTGTTTGATTTTCGCACGTTTTCGACGCTGCTCCACTCTCGACAAATGGACCCAACCCGGCCAACATGCTACTAAAATAGCTCCTGGAATTGGAGTTCGTGTCGTATGAGCGATCGCGACGATGCATTTTCCACCCCCCCCCCCTCATTTAGTAGTGTTAATGGTGGACGGCGTGCACTCGGTTAACGAGCATTTAGAGATCGTTCTGTTTTTGCGGCTATGATTAGTCTTTTTATTAGTTTTCGGTACAATTGATAGCGTATACGTATGTGATCGAATACCAGGTTCCAAGGAGCGCAGCTCTGCGATGTTTCACTTTACTGTGTCGCGAATTCCCGGGCGGATACATGCCCTCCGACACTCGATACTTCGGGCCTAAATACTTTGACGGAATCGAGAATGATGAGTGGGCGTGCATAACCAATCCAGTTTTTTAAGGAAAAACGTATGTTGACAGTTACTTAAGACGGATGTATCTGAAGAGTATATTGACGGACATATCGGTGAACCAGACTGTGCTGAAGTGCTTCGGTGTTTGAGAACGTGAACGGTTTCTGGAAGTATAACTATTCGGAAGTGCGTCATTCAGTTTTAAGAACTTTTACCCACTTCTGGGCTGCTACCGTTCGGAATGGGATTGTATAACGATGACTCAATCATTGCGGCCGCGCTAAATTTGGAAGTCCTTCAACGATGGGCAAGATGGTGAATCCAATGATAGAAAATTATGATCTGCAGATTATTTTAAAAAATTAAAAAGGACTACAGATTCAGATCGGAAGATTAGTGGGAAAATGGGAAACATGTCTTAAATAATGAAGAATATTATTGCAGTGGCATTGCGAGGTTGGTAGAGAGGGTGGTACCTTGTCCGAATCTTTGAAACAGCGTTTTTCAGCAAATGCGACCGATTAGTCGGCATTTTTGACAAACAGTCGGAAAAACAAAAAGAAATCGTCACCCCCCCCCCCCAAACATAGGAAACTTGTATGCCGGCATTTTTCGGCAAGTTTTCGGATACAATTAGTCACAATTTTGGAACGTCATTCGGTCTAATATGAAATTCGTTGAACTCTTCTGGCATGTAAATAAATTTTGTGTCGAGCTGGTATTTTCCGACAATTTTTTGGAAATTTAGTCAGCATTATCAACCAGCTAAATATAAAGGTTCCTCCTCTCCCCCCCCCCCCCCCCCGCAAGCTTGTAAAATTTTTGTACTGAATCGGCATTCTTTGGCAAGTTTTCTGGCTGTGTAGGACTCGCAACGCCCGTCATCTTGTAATCCTTTTGATCTGGACTATAAGGCCACAATTTTTTTGAATTTAGATCGTGATTTTTGAACGTTTTGGAAATGAAAAAAACGAGGATAATTCTGATCACGAATGTGATGATCTCTTACTTATCTGAAACTTGATCTTTTGATCTTTCCATCCTGTTCATGATCTTCTTGATTTAAAGATCGTATTTTCTTGCCTTTCCCTGGACTATTATTACTTAGGGAGTAATTGATTTTTTTCTCGTACACACTTAAATCGCAGTTGTTGAATATTGAATTTTGGGCCACTGTATAAGCCCCTCAGTTTCTTACTTTCTAAGACTGGGGGGGGGGGCTGTAACTGTTCCCAGCCTCATGGAACCTGGTATCTATCTTTTTGTCGTCCCTCAAAATTGCAAGTTATCCTTCTTTCATTTTCGGTATTTTCAGTTCAAAACGCATTGCCTCAGACTGAAAGTGGGCTAAGATGAAAGCACCTCTTCTCACACTGTGTTCCGATGTTTCTTCTAATGAAAACTGCCCCATGCCTTGGTAAGTGCTTTGGCCTTACCATCTCGTTCAATGTCCGCACAATGGGTTTATGGTTCGTGTCTAAGGGCCTGGGACGTACCGATAGGGGGTAGGGGCACCCCCCCCCCCGCAGGACTTTTCACTTAGCAGTTGGGAAAATTTACCATTTCAGTCAGGTGAGTTGGGAAAATCCAACAAGTCAAAAAAGGTTTTTCTTCTTTTGTTTTGATACTTCGGAATTTTGAATGGAGTCAGTTCGAAGAATCCAACTGGTCAAAAGGTTTTTTGTTTTTGTTTTGGTTTGATACTTGGAAATTCTGAGTTGAGTCAGTTGGGACTTTCACAGTTTCACCCCCCCCCACCCCCACCTGTAGGAAACTCTTCGGTACGTCCCTGCGAAGGTCCAGTGACTGGTCTGTTACATTTACTCTTCTAGTATACCTATTCCTTCTCGGTGGTAGTAGAAGAGACATATTTTCTATCATTTTTGTTTATATCTATGGTGATGATGGAGTCGAGCGATTTTGTCGTCAGTTCTATGACCGTCATAAGCGTCATTACAATCTAGTAATAAAGTATGCTCAGCAACTATAACACTTTTTGCTTAGCATACTCTACCATTTGACTTTGTCGGCGCTTATACTCGTAGCTAATTGGTGGATAACGGACGATTTGTTGTTGTTTGCGCCAGTAGTAGCAAAGTGTCTGGATGTTACATCAACCTGCGACTATCCGGTTGGATTAATCGAAAAAGTATAGATTTTCTTTTTTCAGAGTGTAAGTGTTGGCGTCGATAATAGAGAGCGAACCTTTCATTATTGTCTTTGCTGATTTCTGATAGTTTTGCAGTTAGGAATGTCATGCATCCAAGTGTTGGAGAGAGAGGAGGAGGAATGTGTTCGGAAAACTTGGCTAAATGAGGAGCACTAGTGTGTACAGTGAGATGATCTTTTAAGATTCTCTCGACCGACAAAAGGCGAAGGTCGTACTTCTAAAATGCTCAAATTACAGTTTATCAGTGAACTTAGCCGGTAGCTACTGTCTATTTCAAAATGAATCCGTGTGTCTAAGAAAATGTATCGCCGTAATCAATGTAGGTCCTGAGGACCAAGTTTTCATTTTTCAATTGCGTGTCTGTGAATTGTCTGGAACGAATGTATGTACCTTGCTGGCGACACTGAATCTAAGGAGAAGTTGAGTTTATCCTACATTTTCTGATACTATATTCGATGTTACATTTCGTAATAATTTCTTCACCAAGCATTTATATCATATTTAATTAATTTAAGTCAAGAATCGTTAACATTTTGACGCTGGTCGTGCGAACGACACCCACTATGTACATATCATGGTCAGTGGAACCGAGGAAACATTTTCATTTTGAAAAATTAGTCTGTAGGTAAATGGAGCGGAGGTTAAAATTCCTACTAATTATTTGATGCATTGGATACCAGTATTGCGAGTTCTAAGGAACTCAGCCAAACCAATGTGCTTTATTTTCTCGTGGGTGGGGCAACTCGTGGCATGACACTGGTTCTGGTTTTCAAATTTTAGTCGATAACTAAATGAAAGTCTCCAATTCCATATCCGCACCCGAATTCTGGTGAAGACAAAACGAACCAATTAGAAAGGGTAAAATCCTGGGCAGGGGGTTTGTTCACATTCCTCCTTCGAGATAATGGGCCTTAATGTAGTCAAATCAAGATGAAGAGAACTGTGGAGGGTTGCTTTTCACTCAGTCAGTCCATAATCTTGTGATTCAGAAATGGTTGTAATCTATACACTATGGGCAAAATTCAAGATGAGCATTCTTTTTTGCCATCTTTGATATTGAAGGGGCTACAAAAGTTCATTGATGTGTGGTTGAGGTTTTTCTTCAAATTTTATGGCCACAGTTTTCCAGTTCGTGTAGTTCCTTCAATACGCGGATTCATGCTGAGAAGGCATTTTCGAACATTGAAGTCTTTTCGCCCTTTCAGTTTTCAGAATGGGCCGTATGAGTACATGCATGTTTTTGCTCCAGAGAGGCCTGCCTTGACAACCGGTTGATTTGGCCGAGAAATTTGTATACTGTATAAAAATTCCTTATTTTCTTCGAAATCGGCTAAAACACAGTATTCGATGAT
Organism: Acanthococcus lagerstroemiae; assembly: GCA_031841125.1. Classification (NCBI taxonomy): domain Eukaryota; kingdom Metazoa; phylum Arthropoda; class Insecta; order Hemiptera; family Eriococcidae; genus Acanthococcus; species Acanthococcus lagerstroemiae. Next base: position 10,018,587 of record CM063106.1, on the reverse strand, counting down.
GAACACTTGCTGTAATATTTTTAGATGGGGGTGAAGGTAGCGGTCTTTATCAGAGTTGAAATTCCTTCACCAAATATCCTATAAATTTGAAGATGGACTGAATTTCAAAAACTATGTTAACTGAAAATGATCTTTTGCTGAGTTCTGTCGTACTTATAGTATCAGTGTTTGAGATTTTCCTATTGAATCTGCGGGATGGGGTATACAGGTTCACAAATGGATTCTGGTTATAATTTTTCAAGAGAGGCAAACTAGGTGAGACATTTAATTGGAGCAAAATAACTTGAAAAATTCGAGGTTTCGAGGTACTATAAACGACATTTTTGATAATCGAGGCAGTGAGTGCTTACTGTCCTTGTATTAGTGCCCTAAATGAATTCACGGTGCCGATTCGTCTTGCTAGTTATAAAAGCTCGATCGAAATCGTGAGCCACATTAGGGTCCCGAAAATTCATTTAAGATGGTGAATAGACATAGGCGTAGAGACTTCGTAAAATCTTTCGAAGAAATTGGTTTTATAAAGATGATTTAATTTGAAACGATTTAAAAACTTCCAGATTATGAATATTGTAAGTTTGGCTTTTTATAACCTGTTAAAAATTAGGATCAAGTTTATCTTTTGCTTTCAGCGTTTGAGATTTACGCCATTTCTGAATCAATCGAGTGATTTGAACTTACTGAATTTCTATTGCAGTTGATCGTTCTATTTCATTTCAGTTTCACGTGACATACTTTTCGCACATGTTAAATGAATCTCTTACTGGTGACGAAACAGCAGCCTTGTCTCACTGCTTTTTGAATTTTTGCTTCTCTCACGTCATCCTCTATTTGTGTTTGAGTCCTTTATGCGTTATAAATTATGACAGTTCAGGGAATGTCAGTAGTCCATGTAGTTTCTGTGGTGTTCTCGAATTTTCACAAGGAGCTGGGAAATTGACAATGAAACTTGCAGGACCTGGATTGTAACTCAAATTGCGTTATGTTTCCAAACTTTTTTCCCTTTGTTTCTTTTCCGGACACGTAAAGTACACGACTGTGGTGGTGGACTAAGATCAGCGTCATTATGGCTCATTTTCTCACGATTGATATCGCAATATTAATACTTACTTGACTTTTTTGATCGCTTCAACATCACATATTCCTCGAAGTTCGGTTACCTATGTGAAAGTGGTTAGAGGTGTCTGTATTCAAGGCGACTATTCTTATTTTCAATTTGTTTTTTTAACTCCGAGAGTTGAAACTTTTTTATCGATGAAAAAAACCTTTTATCGTAGAATATAATTTTAATATTTGCATATCATTTAAATATTATTAGACTAAAAAGTTAACATTTTTGGCGAAAACATTCGTTTTTCCCCCATACTCGTTAAATATTTTCATTATAGATTTTAATTAGTAAGATGATTGTCAATAGCACAGATCAGTTTTTATGTGCTCGGTAATACTTGTTCTGAACGTAGCACTTAGTTTTTTTCTCCATTTGAATTCAGTCATGAGATATTAATCACCTTTCTATCATTCGAATCTAAGAACATGAAATAAGAAATGTGCATTTTATATACATTATTGAAACAGTTCGTATGTGCCGATTATGTTGAAAATATGAACTGACATTTTTCGCACCATTAATGAGGCTCTGTGCTTTGATCTCTATAAATCATAAATAAGTATCCTCCTTCGCTCAGTGAGTAAAAATCACTTGAAACTTCATTGCCACTGTGCTCTTAACGAGAACCTACGAAAGGTACGGTGATATCAAAGAAATATGTTTTAATATTTTGTGCGTATAACTTGTATACCAAAATAAACTACAACTTTGGTAAATTATATCGTCTTGTTTAAATCAAATGGAGACAGTGAATATTAAGATCTGTGTCGTTAAATATTTCATCGCTATTAATTTTTTATACCTAGATGTTGACTTTTCACGTCTGATTAATTTACGCCGAGAATATTTCGTACGTTGACGTCTTTCGTAAATTTATGTTTCGTAAATGTTTTATTTAAAAGTTGTCGTAAAATATATCTCGCTTTAAGAAAATAATTATTTTGCTCTTATTTGTAATTTTTTACATTCCGCTCTACGAGTAGATATTTTGAGATTATCTTCTAAGTATTTTAAAACGGTAGTAACTTTTAGTATCGATTTCTTTTCGTTCATTTTCTTTTTGCCGATTAAATTTTCAACTTTACCGGTGCAAGACGAGGGGGCGAATTGCATTCCTCGACTATAGCAAATACTCGTACGAATTAAGTAATGCAGAAGTTTAATCGCCAATTTTTGTCCAGTTCACGTTTTTCCTTTATTTTTTTATTCGTAAGAGTAGAAGTTTTAGTTACCGTTTTTGTCTTATTTATTTTTCGTCAACTATTTACATTATTTGTGTTTCAAAAGACATTTTTGTATTTAATTTATGTATTTTTGTACCTATATATTTCGATATTTTTTTTTTGAAATTACTTTTTGTCTCAATTTTGTCCTATGTGAATACAATTATATTCTTGTATTTAAGTGAATTTTCGAAGGTACTCCCATGGGAAAACATGGCACGATTACACAAAGACATGAATCAAAATATAAATATCAATGAAGTGTTTATTAATTATATAGTATTTATATTTAAAGTATTTAAAAGAACGTCAAATACGGTTAAATAATGTACATAAGTATTTTAAAGTATTTTGCTTTTTTCAATTTTTGTTATTTTTGCATTTTACTTTTTTATTTTTCGCCTTCAGTAAGTGTATTATTCTTTCTTCTCTTCGAATTCTTTCAGTCTTATCTTGCCTTTTATATAGTGTGTTTAAAGCTAATTTTGAGAATAACTCATTAAACTGTGATGTATTTAGTAATGTATTATATAGTTAATGACTTGTACAAAAGGATCTAACATTCTGTAATAAACTAGGAATCAAATAAAATTTTGTACTATTTCAAAAAATTATTTATTCGATTTTGGATGGTAGTCAGAAGCCTACCGCCAGCAAATGAAAAAATGTTCTGAGTATTTGTTAATTGTTAGTATGTGATGTGTAATACTGGGTGTGGAATAATTATTACGAGCAGAGTAAATTATTGATTATTAAAATATTAATATTTTGAAGCAGCTGATAAGGGGAGGGGCAGATATCCCAATTTTTTGAACTATAACATGAATTTTACCTACTGGAAACATTTTGAAATCAGTGAAAGACAAACAAACTCGTGGCTTGTTAAATTTACCTGCTGAGGTGGCCAATTTCACCATCTGATACAAATATTCGTAATCAGCTGGGACTCGGAATCAAAGTGGCTGACGTCTAGCGGATGTTTTGTGAACCCTCATGGAGTGATCAATGAAGAAAAAATAGATAGGTCGGGCCGGCAAATAACGACGGACCTCTTATCAGGGACGTAACTATAGGGGGGATGCGGCCCCCCCATTGTATTTCAGTATTCGGCAAATTTGCGATCAGAAAGTTACACTACTGGCGTTTATCGTGTGCCAATACACAGCAACAGCTGGATTTTCAGTGCCAAGCAATGAAAGAACCTTCAGCACACTTAAACTGAATCTCATGTCGATTGCCGAGAACTGGTACAAGTTGAAAAAGAGGCACCCCGGAAAAATTCAGGATGTATCAGCTACTTGCTAATTATCCCAATAATTTTATTAACTTTTAAATGTTTCTTCTTTATTTCATTATTGTATTTTTGTACATGCTTTATCTTATTTTTTCACTTTAATATTCATACAAAAGTGAAGGATTATTATGTAACCTCCACGATTTCAATCAGTGGCGTAGCTGGGGGGGGGGGCGAATGCCTCCCCAAAGGCACCTGAGATTGAATGTAAAATATGCAAAAATAAGCAAATTTTCCTTTTTAAAATACGTTTTTTCGAAAAAATTTTAGTCGAGCAGTAATTTTACCTTCATTTTTTCATAGAATAGTCCTCTAATATCGGAATTTCTCAATTTTCGACTTTTTCTCCCTTGAAAATCTTACTTTGCCCCCCCCACCCCTTTGGGAAAATCCTGGCTACGCCACTGATTTCAATAAACCATTTTTGACGTCCTGCGAGTCGGCAATTTTGAAAATTCGAGTCAGCATTTTCTCGCCTTCGGTCCCCTATTGATTTTTCTTAGTTACGTCCCTGCCTCTCATTTTTTATTTCACCGCACTTCTATTAATTTTGCTACCTGACGTATTAAATTTTTAATCACAAGTTCTAATATGTAGCACCCTACAGTTCAAATCTGAAGCATGTCCGTCATTTTTTAATTTTATAATGATTTTTTTGAAAAACCCGTATTTCCCATTTGTGGCAATGTTAATTCCATCTGTGATCACTCAACCAGAGATGTAAAAGAAGCTGGAATCGGAAGCCGGAAGTTTCTATGTATCCTGACTCAAATCAGGTAGCCGGAAGCCAATTCCAGTTGGAAGCCAGAAGCTGGAAGAGAAGTCTTTTGTTTATCGGCTTCTTATTGGCTTCCAAGTTCCAACACAGAGTCAGCATTTGGCCTAACTTGTCAGTCATTATTTTTTATTTATAAGAAAAGAGCTCTTATTCGTTGCTTAAAAGTCTAAATGGATTATTTCATTAAAACTTATTTTGTGATTCTCATTCTTTGGAAGGGGCGGGGGGGGGGGAGCTTAAAAGATGCTAGAGGTGAAATAACGTGAAATGTCGGGAGCTAGAAGTCGGAAGCTGGAAGCTTTTTGAAATAACAGAAGCCAGAACCCGGAAGTTTTTAAATTACAAAATTGAAAGAAGTCGGAAGCTGGACGCTTTTTAAAATTATGGAAGCTGGTGTACGTAATTATTTGTGTAATCCTCAAAGAATCCTAGAACTATTCGCATGAGGAATGAGGACGCAAAGTAGTCGCTCCTAGCGGATTATGTGGAACTAGGACAAGAAGGTGATCCTAAACTGATAACCATAAGACTCAATGTAACTTTGAAACAGTTTTCCTAATGATAGAAAAAGTTGTTCAAAACTTGTGCAATGGCTTAAATTGAAGCTCAAACTTCCTAGTTATCGAGTATCAAAGAATAATTTCATACAAAATTCGGTTTCTAACAAAAATGTCCGATTTTATTCTTATGGGAGTTTTACACAGGGTTGACCACGCGAGACCATCACCTTCTCGTCCATCACACTAACGCTTCTTGCAGAGTTTCCTCATGCGAATAAACAATAGAACTATAAGCCATAACCAGTACCATCAACTGGGGTGATATTGGACATTGGTGGTAATATCGGACATCGATGGTAATAACAGCCACTCATGATTTGTTATAGAAGCATCAGTAAACAAGTCATGAGTGATTGATATTACCACGGGTGTCCAATATTACCCCAGTTGACGGTACCTACTAATTATCATATGCTTCATTTTCCAACAAGCATCATTGTAAGTAAAATCATCACTGAAAGAAACTATATTCCTTTCATTGAAATTTATTATACATTTTCTCTTATAAATGAACAGATAAATTTTCAATTGAATGTTGAAGGGGCAAAATAAAATAAATACTGTTAGGAAACTGAAGTTGTTTATTGGTTGATAAATAGATGAAAATAAAGTGAATTCGGTTGAAGAACTGAGCAAATAAAATGTGGGTTATGGTCACTCTAAAATTATACTACTGTTAAAGTTTCTGATTCATGTTTAACATTCATGCTCATTGATGTTTTCAAACTCGATTGATTTACTGTTTTCGAGTACAATCAAGTATTTTCACACTTGGGCATAGATAATCGGGAGAAACCAAAGCTGGAAGTTTTGAATAAAATATTGGAATATACTTTATTGTAATTTAAGATGTGTATCCAAAATGCGACCACAAGTAAAGAATTGAAGATAAATGGAAATAAAAATTCGATTAATACTACATTTGGCATCCTGGAAAATGTAATTAATATTATACTCCCGACAAATAGTCAAATAAAATAATGATATAGGGGTAACTGAATATAAAATAAATAATTTAAAAAAAATTATAAAATGAAAAAAATACAATTCGGATTAAGAAAGTAGAAGACAATTCACAAGTTCACGTTTAATTACCACAGAGGTACAAAATAAGAATACATTCAAGGGTTGTTTTGGTAATACATGAAACATAATCGTGACCCATGATGTAATGAGCCTACTAATCTTCAAAATAAAAATCTACCATCTCAAAAAAATACTACATTACGGAGAGCATTTAGGAAACTGAGACACGGAATGTTACAATGTTAGTCGAGTTTTCCTATATTGCTGATTTTTGACAGATCAATGCCACGTTAATTTTCGATTATATGAACAAAGTACACACTCGGGTGATGTAGGCCACAATTTCGAAATGTATCCGAAGTAAATTAACTAGAAAGTCACGCCTAGGTTACTAATATTAAATAACCGACGGTGGTTGTTCAACGCAAAACTGTTCGAAGTTATCGTCCTTAATTTTGATTGGAGGAAAATGAGTGAGAACATGATCCGCTAATTCATCTATTATAGCATTCGAGTAATTGCAACCACCCATCGGACAACGATGCTGCATTTTAGATTTTTCGTTAATATCTTGTACTTCAGCGTCGATTGAATCTTTTTCGACGATTTCATTCGGTAACGTCATCACTTCCGCATCACAGTAGACTTTCTTCACCTTTTCCAAGTGATGTTTACACACGAGACAGTCTTCACCTCCTGTTAAGTAACAATATCATGAAACTAATGATAACGTGGAAGAAGCTATCTTCAAAGGAATCGGTTTATAGCTTGATTCATCGAGAATATCAGGACGACTCAAGGTACAAGACGTGATTAAATTTATTCTTTTGCACAAAAAGATTATGTTGACTAACAGCTGACATGATTGCGGTTAGCATAGTCTGCTGCTGCAATAAAATGGATCTATCCACTGCTGGCACTGAACCCTTCATCTAACAAAAATGTGAAATTGAAGTTGAAGTCACAAAGCGGCTTACACAACTGAGTTCTCAAGATTAGGGTCACAGTCACATCTTGCCCTAACTCCTCTATCTAGCAGAGGTGTGGAGTCGAAGTCGAAGCTACCTAAAGTTTTCAAGGTCAGATCCTGAGTTAGAGTGAGTCTCTGAAAAATATGAGAATTAGTGTCGGAGAAAGAGCCTCAGAGCCATTAAGAATTCTGGAGAAATCAACTCTTCCGCGGCGATCAACTTTCCAGCATTCAAGAGGAAAAAGAAAAAAAAGAAAAGATAAAAAACTTCTGAAAATCAGCAAGTGGTTAAAGTCTAACAGGAACATGAGAACTAGTTAAGAAATAAACAATAAATTTGGTTTAAACGAAGGATAAGTGATACGAGTGATAACTGATAGCATAATCCTGATTTAACTGATAATTAAAAATGAAAACCGAAAGCTTCAATACTGAAATGAGGAAGCATTACATTTCTTAAGGTCAGAGCCTAAGTCATGAGTCACCTCTTACAGTTGATTGACAATCAGAGCGAGAGCTGAAACCTGAGTCGTCTCGAGCTTTGACCTATTTGAGCAAGGCGTGAATCCGAGAACGGCAACAGTCGAGGTCAGAGTTGGGGTCCCTGTTTATTTTGTAGGATAGCGTCTCTCAAAAATAGGTGACTTCACAGTCCTGCCACACAGACAGACAGACTAGAATAACAGACTGGGTAATACACATAGATATTTTACGGTATTATCACAAACCTCTTGAGTACATTTTCAGTCGTTTAATACACTCTCGCAGAACTTCTCTTTGCTCCTTTATAATTGATAGAAAACTTATAAGTTGCTGTTTACAAGTTTTCAGCTCATTTGATATTTCCTGGCAGTCTTCATCCTCGTCGATTTCGCTGATTTTGCAAGTCTGCTTATCTTCATAGGTATCACTATTGGTTAATGTAAAATCACAGTCTTTGACACTTTGCAGCTCTACCATCTAAAATAGAATGTGTACTTTAGTTACAGTTTTGATTTCATATTGCTTGCGAGTCCCGACAATTATTATCATGCGAACCTACTTCTGCATATTGTTGTTCCAACTCCGTCTTTTCTTGTTGAATATTATTAATCAACTTCAATGAAATTTCTTCCAAGCTTTGATTTCCTAGGTCTGAAATAAATATTGGACACAAATTAGGGCAAATTTCTGTAAAAACAATTCAATCTCCTTATTTTCTACAGCGATTTTCTTGTTTTCTCATCTAACCATTCATTTTGGAACTATTCATTAAAACAAATGTACATGGGCTACACCATACCGATCTGTGATCTAAACTAGTACATCATAAAGAAAGACTAATATCAGAACTGATGAAAACAATTTGTATGGCAACAACAAATAATGAGGAAAATATTTTACCATGATTTACTTCGTGCAGTAGCTGTTCACTTTTATTCGTATGATTACTTAATGCTGAAGATATTTTATTCAGACGAGTACCTAACGATTCGTTAGCTTCAGTTAATAACGATAATCTGGTCCATAAGTGTTTATTTTCTGTAGCTACCATATAGATATGATGGGTCAATTGCGATTTCTGCCGACTAAGTTGGGCAATCTGTTCTTGTAATTTATCAATATCGCAGGTACTGATAGTACTTAGTTTATTTTCTTGTCGCATTTGTCTTTGCTTTTCGATTTTCAACTGTAAATTCTCTTCCTCGACAGTCGACAAACGTGCCTGTAACTGTTGACATCGTTCTTTCATGGTCTGCAGGGCCACTTGTAAGGCGTAATTAGAAGCCAACTCTTCTTGAGATCTTTTAGTTTCCGAAGTAGATGTGCACATGGACATTGTGATATCTGGAATAATATTCAATATTCTAGTCATGCAAAGAGTAACACTTCGATACTACTTCAAAGCGAAGTTTAGATAAGCAGAACAAATATACGAATTTCAAAGATCTGACATTCAGTCTTCATTTCGTTGGACCTTATCATACGTATATATAATAGAATTGTAAGTCGATATACCTTAGGTATTACGTGGACTTATGATTGATCCAAATTACTCAATTACCGAGTGACCGACAGCATCATTGATCTGCTGCAGTGAAAATTGGTAGAATGTAATTTTAGAATAAATAATGACTTAAAATAGGGATGGAAAATATAAAATATGATATTGAGATGTATTATTTATGGAATACCTTTGACACAAGTATTATGCAAGTACGAAAGATTAAGGATCTGGAACTGGAACTAAAGAACAAGAACAAGTCGAAGTTCATAATTTTCCACAATCCACAAATAATTTTCCCAATTCTGATAAGGGGCAATCACCCAATCAGCTGCAGGTAAGGCTCTGTAGTTCCACATGCACATGGGTATACTGAGCCGCCATTTTGGTTCAGCTTTTTGAAAACTAGAGCGAATGATACCGCGCGTCGCTGTGTATTTAATGCGCTGGTAACAACAAAACCCGAACCAAAATGGCGGCCTAGCATATCTATGTGAAACTATAGAGCCCTACTGCAGGCAGATAATTAGTTACGTCTACTCTATGGCTGCACGGCTGAATCGCTGAATGTAAATACTAATCTAATGATAGACTAGGCGACAAAAGTCAGTATAGCCAGATAACAAAATGTTCAAGTCGTGACTCGTGAGATGACAAAAAGATTTCTAAAATTAATTAGTAGGTCTCGTTTGTCAGGTGGGTTTTGCGTTGACCGATGTGTACTACTTAATCTTACACGGTACATGCGAATAGGTATGACATGCAAGATGCAACAAAGTTGTTCATCTTTTGATCTTCATCCAGGAGCGGAAATAGAGCGAAAACTTTGGGGGAGCTGAAGCTCCAGCGCCTAAAGTAACTTAATAAAAATCGTAAAATCATACCCCCCCCACACAAAAAAATAAATAAATAAAATAAAAACTAGATTTTTTCTCTGTAATAGGTACTTTCTTTGTAAGAAACAAAAGTCATAATGTATTAAGGTTAATTTAAATAATAAAATTTAGGGGGCTAATTTTAAAACCCAGGGGGGCTTAGCCCCCTTCTATTTCCACCTCTACTTCAGCATAATCGTAAACTTCCCAATTCTCCAATTGATGGAAAAGAATTTTACTGATTCAAAGTTTCGTCACATTATCAAAATGAAAACGCACTCAGGACTCAACATTTGAACACTGGAAAGGTTAGCAGTAACCTAAAATGATGTGACTAGAAATGTAAAAACGGGACTTAAAATTCATCAAAAATGATGGAAAAATTGAAAAATGCAAATTTTTGGAGAGCGAATCGGTATAAGCAGATTCAGTCTTTCTTCCATTTTATCTGCTCTAAATTGCTCCAAAAAATGAGATTATTCTGACACATGACATCAATACTGAGATCCAAACACGTTCTTATACACAGATATTTCGAATTTCATCCTTTTAAAACAGCAATATAAAAAGAATTACAAATTACAAAACATTGTTGTTTACGCTGCTGGTACATTTGGTCATTGAAATAACCATTAAGCACACCGGTATACACCGTGGAATCACGTTACAGCTGTCGCATTCTCAATATGAAAAATATACAATCGCTGAGTTTTATATACGCATATTTATGGAACTTTTATTAAAAAACTAAAAACAAAATTGAGGGCTTCATTGGTTTATTATCCTAACTGCTCCGGTTTAACATCTGTGCTGTCTGATGTGGAGGTCGTTGTCTTCTGTAACAGATTACGACTGAACCACGCTGGACGTTCTTCTTCAATTTCCACAATTCGTTTACCCTATCGAAAAGAAATTCGCGATTACATTTGAATGAGTGAATTACCGAATGGAGGGCTCCGCGCATGAAAGTAGAAGTACATCTCAAATTAGCGTAATCTGGCATTGCTTTTTGCATTGTTGTTTCAACAAAATAATAGTGATAGACAAAGCTAATTGAAAATGAGACTGCATCATTTTTCAATCTACTGGAGCTCACATTGGAAGGGAAAAAGGAGCAAGACCATAATTCGAATAATGGGCATTCAACATGTCTGGGACTTTCATTCCGAGCTCTTTTTTGTTCTCCGACCGAGGCTCTAATATCTATACGTAATCAAGGTACGGTTTTTGTACATGTAATTTTACTAGTTATTCTAAAACAATTCCATGGGGATGAATATTGCCGAGATCTTTCTACTCGTTCGATGGGATAGTTAAACTAGAGCCGTCAGCTGAAAAGTATATATTATTTTTAATGTACGCGTGAAATCATAAATGTTCATTGTTATGATTTCTTCTTATTCTGAAATAAATAGCACTTACTTCCCAAAATCCTGATGGCTGCGACTCCTTCTCTCCCTGATACAAAACAACGACTTCTTTATCTACGGGATCCAATTTCAGTTCTTCTTTAATACGATCATTCATGCGTTTCGTTTCGTCCATTACTTTGGTATAGCAGTTTTCTAGAAAAATGGTCAAACGGATGATATAAAGTTGGATATAAAGGCAGTATCTATAAAGATCTTGAAATATTTAGGTGAAAAACGAAGGATAATGAACATCACCGTCACGAATGATGAAATATTTTTTCATAATTTATCATCTTCTTACATAAAGGCCGAGCTAGACGATCAATATTTTTCATCAATTATTGCTTCAATTACTGAAGATGTGTCGTTCAATTTTTTAATGATGAAAAAAGATTTTGAGAGATCTTCCAGACTGTCAAATTTTTAATCAATTAATTTATAGTAGTTTCAATAATAAATCAAAAAACGCGAGTGATAGTATCAAATCGAAACCTCTCTGAAATTATAACAAAACTTACCCGGCAATCAAAATTTGAGCTAGTATCAATAAAATGATACCTTATCAATTCTTGATGTGGAACCAACCAAACAGACAATTAATTGATACGAAAAATATTGAAGCAAAAAAATCATAAACAATATTGATTGTCTAGCTCGGCCTTGAATGAATGTCTACATGGTCACTATAAATATTGCAGGATCTTTAGAATGCAGTAAAATTAAAAACACAAGTATTTAGCAAGCAGAAAAAGAAAAACTTCAACTGCGAGATTCACAAAATCCTTTCAAAAAAATTCAGAGCATTTTTTTCGCATAGATCTCTCCTAGGATTTGGAAATTTATTTCTGAAAATTAGCCAGATAAACTAGGGCCAGTATCAGAATTTTCCAGCGGGAATAGATTTCATGGTGTTAACCTATACCTGTTTATAAGCAAAGCAAGCAACGTCTTCTTAATTTTTAAGAGAATATCAAGTAAAAAATAATATTTTGGTTCATCATAGGGAAGAAACGTGGATTACCCTCCAAATTCCCAATTGAAACCAGCTATAAAATAATCAAGATTAAATTTTAAAAGTTCAATAATTATTTAGTAACTTACTGCACAAGTATCCTCGTTTGTGATTGTGACCGCAATGCACGCACACTAATAAATCTTTTTGGGGAATTATCAGTTTATAATAATCCTGAACCTGACCGTATTTTCTTGTCAAACGTTTTTCCAGACTTCTTCGTTTTTTCGGAACAGCCCAAAGTATATTTTCTTGCATCAGATCATGAATAGAAAATCTTTTCTGAGCAACGGATGAATCACATTTTGCATTAATGTCCAATGCAGCGATGCTGAAATCTGAACACCAGACAGTATTAAGAATAATTATCGTGAGTAACACAATAATTTCCAGCGTAAATAATATAAAAACTGATTTTCAAAAATACAGCAGGATTGTGCCACAAATTCAGTATATTCGTCAATGAATATGCCAGATTTCAACGACCAATGTACTGCAGATAAGCGGTTGTAACTATTTTATAAAGAGATGCCGCAAGAAGTGGGTTCAATTAAGGGGTTCGGTAGAAAATAACACTGAGTTCAATACTATATCATCAACTGTGTCACAAGTACGCGTTCGGCAAATAACCTGACTTTGAGCTAAAAATATGATCTCAAAAATCATTCTGGTCCAGATGTCAATGTAAAGACCGGCTCACGTACCAGGCGGCGGAAATCTGTTCCTGAAGATGAAAATAGTTCTTTCAATGTCGTTCACTAGTGATCTGAAATTTCGTAATATCAACTCCAACATAATTGTAGAGAACTTTGAAGCGTTTTAGTACAAAAGTTTTACAAAAGCACTTTGGAATCCGATAAAAAGAAACTTGTGGTAAGTCACTTCTTAGTTTCAAGTCCCACGTGAAGAAATGGTCATTGATCAACGACGAAAAAATTGTTATCAAAAGCTTATCAATTTATTTCGAAAAACTTGTGCAGCATACAGACTAACAGGCAATGAGTGTGTCTGACGTGAATGCCTGAAACAGAGCAGCACGTTTCTTGATCACATGACCACTTCATCCAATGAAATTACAGATGATCACGTGTTATTTTTTAAAAAGATCCATTCATGCGGCAAGCATCCATTACCGTGAGGTCCTTTTTCACGTCGTCTTGAACTACATTGTTGATGGACACGTGGTACGTTCGCGAAGAGAGTTAATTTTGTGTATCGCATTTGGTAACACTGCGTTCTTCCCACTATTTTTTATCAGGCGGTATTTTTGCTAGTGCCCGTTGTAGAAATTTTACAAAACGGGACAGAAAATGTCTCGACATGTTTAGTTAAAAACAGTGTAAATGATGGCGTGTTTAGGTTCGGGACGTCTGTGTATTCGCGGGTTTGAAAAACTTTGCTTGTTGGGTCAAAACACACAAATTAAACGAAAATCTGCCGCGTACATACGAATTAAACAGATCGGTATTCAACCTCTCGCAAGGACTTTCGTTCAGAACTGCCAGGTTAGTCCAATTTCATCATACTCGTTCTCGTGTAATTAGTGTTATAATTTCAGTAATACTGTTCTCCCAGTTACGTGGACTAAAATGTCGAAGTTCAACAACATAGAAGTTTCCCATATGCACGAATTCCATGAAAATACGTTGCTAACTTTACTTCCGTTGCACTATTTGTTATCAGTGCTAACAGTTTCACCATGTGTTTCAAAGTCATTGATAACTGCGTGGAGTGTGTGTGTCGAGTGTGCCGCTGTGTACGTAGGGTGAACGATGACGCGCATCGCAGGAGGTACTTATCGATTGGACGATTTCACGTGAGGCGTGTGACCGAAATTTCAGACACTCAGTTTAGCTGCAATTTGCGGTATGCTAAAGGTAGACGCAGAATTTTGCTTAGTTATTATTTGTGAAATTAGAAACGCGGATACTGAATGTCAAAATGACGGAACATACATGTTGAGTTGGAACAGAGAATATTTTTGTCTAGAAGACACTGAGCACAAGCATTTTTGGAAATAATAGGATTTAAAGGTCAAAAACAGACTATTTTTAGATAGGTATTGTGAAGCGAGCTTTCTCATTTTTGAGAGTATTCTCAGAAATTACAGGAGGAAGCATTGACTATATATAGTAAAAGGGAGGAAGGGTTAAAAGGAAATATTCTCAGATAAGGTCGAGCAAAAGCATTTTAAGAATATTCTTTGACATTGCAGGAACTTGGGTAGTAAAATGTAAAGATTTTCGGATACTGCTGAGCAAGTGCGAGCATTTTCTGGAGAATATTCTCAGGAGAAGATAACGAACATCTTTTTAACGCCATGTATGCATAGCCATTGTCATGAATAACAGTAGAACAACATTATGATGAAGAATTAGAAGAAAATGACGGTTTCGTGTTTGAAATGCATTTGTTTGGTTTGGAAATCTAAAAATCAATATGCATCCCCTTGGCTATGTTCTGTCGGAAAAAAACTTTGCCCAGTTTTCTTTTTAAATTTCTTCTTTTCTTTTTGAAACTGATGAATATTATTGTTTTTTAGAAATATTCTTCTTGTAAAATTCATGTTACTTTGGCTGTAGTCGCTTAATAATTAGGCTCAGTTGCCTGTAACAGATTGGAATAGATATAAGAAAAAGTGCAATTACTTTGGTACTATGGTAACTAGCAAGTGTTTTAAATATCTCCCGTATAAAGGTGACTAAATACTTGATGGATGAATGTTATGTCACCTTCAATTAGTATCCATTTATTTTACCAAAATTACAATTTAATATTTCCATTATTTAAAAAAAAAAAAAAAAAAAGATTCCGTATATCATAAAAATTAGTATGTATGACTCCACCGTCTGTTCGATTTATGAGTTCAAGTATGTATTGATGTGATTCAGAATAAAAAGTAGATATTGAGATACAGTAAGCATAAGCTGTGGAAATGTTAGAAGTAATGCTTGGTCTGTAGTTTATGTGTGTATATGTACATACTTTTTTTTTAAACTTTTTCTCGTTGAAATGAGATTCCTAGTCCTTTGAACTAAAAAGTTTATGGCTGAAAATGTCTTGAAAATTTAAAAGTTACTTGGTTTCTAGCCCTCTTCTTGGCCTTCCACATATTATAATAGGTCTTTAATACATTTGTCGTGTTTTGTTTTCCAAAAGATGTATTTAATAACCATTTATTGGAACAAAAATCTTAATGTTATATGAAAATTGAATTAGAAGAATTGTCATTAAGCAAATGGAATTAGAAAAAATTGTTTGATCCGTATATTCTAAAATGCTGTCAGGAACTGAATTGTCTTCTGCTAAACACATATCATCATTACAGATATTTCTCCCTTTCTTCAAGATGCTATCAAATATTTGAAACATGTTTTTTTTATTAAATGAAACCAGTTTTTCTGGCGTATAATCTCAAATCGGTTGTTCTTTCATACAACACTGGGTCTCTGAAGGCTAAAAAATTGATTATTTAATAAGTAATTCATTCGACTTACCATATTTCAATAACGTGAGTACAATACGTTATTAAACTGGAAAACCTAGCGAATATGTTTGAACAATAAAATCCTAAGCAAGAGGAACCATCTCCATGTTGGCACTATGCACTAACTTTGATTATTAGTGACTGAAATTTGATTTACATCTGCAGCACGGTGTGATATGTTTCATGCATATCAATTGATGTTAAAAAGGAACCCACTTCGAGCTGATGTGACTTGGGCTGAGTTTTTGGCTGAACTCGAATTATTCGAGAAAATGTTTTAAATCCGGGTAAACTATTAGATTCAATTTGACCGGTTGGGGGATTTCAATAGAAATGTCTTCAGCCGTATAAAATTCTTCTAATTCAATGAAATCCGATTGCATGTACGGTCGGAAGGAGAGCATTTCAAACCAGCGAATATCTCTCATTGAAAATGAAATTCATAACAATTTTTTTGTAATCAAAAAAATGAGAAAAATTGGGCTAAAATGATAATCCGATTTGAAATAAATATCAGCAGCGCGGAGAGTCGCCGGATTTTCCTTTCCGATCAGTCGATGCATACGTACAAGTTTTCTCTTACCCATCAGTCAGCCATGCACCTAGGTATAATCTTTAAGAAAAGAGAAACCGAGAAGAATAGGTACATCAAAACTATACGTCATGACGATGACCTGTTTAAATGACCAGTTATAAGCCATATGAGCTCCTATCTGACCAGAATAATTATTAATAATAATCACGCGTATGCTGGCACGGCATACCTGCTTCTACGAGAAACTAACATTCCATTCCGATACATTGCAGTCTGTATTCTATCTCTGTAAATGAAATGCCGCATGCGAATGTGTCTCACTTTAAACTCGATTAGTCCCCACATTCCGAACAAGGACGCTGAAACTTAGCAAGTTTATGCAACAGGTCTTTTTTCGAACATTATAACCATTCGGCTCTGGAGGTTTTTTGTTCAGTAAAACACAAAATATCACAAACGCACGTGCCGCCTGTCAAACTGATTTTCCGAGTGGAATCGTATGCTGATGTGTGTGTCTGTTATACTGGCAGAATTCAAATACCATTTCCAACTGTACGAATATTTTACGCTTGTATTTTATCACAATTTTATTCTCATTAGGTCTCATGGTAGACTCTGTCATGGCCGAGCTAAAAAAAAAGTATACTATGTTTCGTATGTTTTTGCTCTACGTGTTAGATTTCGTTGTCTCGTGTTAATTGTCAGTACTCAGCCACCAGACGAGTAAATAACTTGATGTCTCATCTTTGAACAAACTGTACTGTGCTAAAATGTTAACCAGAAATTCATCAATTATCGACGAATTAGTGGGATAATAAACCTTGCATTTCACCACAGAATGGTGTGTATCCGTTTGTTACCTCAGACCTACACATGATGCAGAATCGTTTGAAAGTATCGCTTTTATTGGACACGTTAAATTACCGAAGCGTGAAATTTTTAGAGGCCTTCCGTAATTATCGTCGCTGAAAATCTTCAACCCGCCGTGGCAATGGAATTCCTTCACGAAGTTCGGCAGATGCAGGAAGTAACGTTTAGGTGCTACAAATGTCCAGGGTTTTCGATTGAGTCGCAGTCACGTTGAATTCATTAGCGTGAAATATTATCCGCTAATCGTTGAGGCAGTTTGATGATTTAGATGTTGTGAACCCTTCCCTTCTGACACAAACCGTAGATATGCGAAAAATTGACTTATGAGGCTTATCATGGACTTAGACGTATTTATAACGTTACAATGCATGTGAATTTGTGAATGTTGGAGAGTTGGACCCAGTCTACCAGTATGACCAGGTCAGAAATGTTAAGGTGGACCACAGCCACAGAAAAAAAGACCAGATTGGACTAACTAGCTTTTTTGATTACAAGAAAGAATAATCACTTGAAATAAGGTATTATCTTTGTCTTAAACTTTGCGCTGACTGAATTTTCCTCAATCTCCGTCAAGTAATCGCTAGAACTGATGAATATATTATGTTCTATGCGATACCAACGCAATTTTGATTTCAATTGCTTTCCTGTTCGGGGGCGCAATGAAAAATTAGGCATCATAATATTCTACCTTTTTTTGACGCTGAAATCCAAAGAATGAGTCTTTCACTCTTCACGAAATTTGTGCCTGCAGTGTTTTCCCTGTTGACTAGACTTTTTTTAAATCTTTCGTGGCCGTTTTCGAAATCTTAGCTGTGACCTGGGAGCTGGCTTGCAAACTGCAGTGCTACTTCTCTTAGTACCTTACTATATTTTCCAACACATGATAAAATGAGAATTGATCAAAACTAGAAATATTAGGTGCAGCTTGAAATGGAATAAGAAAAGACCAAAAGTTGCGATGGACCAACAAAATGGACCAGATGTTTTGATCAATGCACAAATGGACCAGGGTTGGTCCTTTTAGACCAAGTCTGGCAAGACTGTGAGCCTACATAGTGAGAACCCTCACTGTCCCGAGTGAGTTGAGCTGTGAGATGATGTGAGATTACGTTGATGTAAACAAACATTTCAATGTTGTATCGCTCGTCCGAATCCCGTGGAATTCGCTTTCGTGATTTCCCAACACTCAAAACATATGAGGAAATGTGGATCAAGGTACCGCGAATGCGACGCCGTCGCTCAGCTATTACAAATCATTAATCAATGGCATGGTCGCTATACAGCCGAATCTTCAATTTGTCTTTGAACCATGCCTTTATTTTGTTGTAAAAAATTATGACCGGAAGCCAAATTTATTTAGGACAGGTTGGTACTGGAGCGAGCGACTGTACATATTTGAAAGGCAGACTTGAAAGAACTGGCTGGTGCTAGAAAAGTCCTAGTCTTTGCTATT